>CM059186.1:148960406-150351834 GCA_030323885.1 Branchipolynoe longqiensis
GAATAAACTATATTTACAAAAAAAAAAACAAAAAAAAATACCAACTGCGATCAACTTCCCTTACCTGTGATATAATCCGGAACTGTGCAGCGAACTGATCCTCCTGTTCGACGAGTAGAGTTCTCTCCCCGTGTCCGACATCCTCCTCAACTTCCTCGTCTTCCACCAGACAACCCTGCGCCAGACTTCCACTATCGGCGAGGAACGTCGCCATGTTGGCCATCAGCGTTCGCTCCCCCATGCTGGTCGACGCGTCGCGCATGCGCCCGGGGATTTCAAATGGCGCCGCCGCCGGCGTTTCATCGTCGCTGACGTCACAGCTGAGCGTTCGCTCAGCGTCCGTTGCCATGTTTCGCGCATGCGCCGTCGATGTGACAGCGGAGCCGGTGTCACCGAGACCCGAGTCTCCTGTGTGCATGCTCGGGTGGAGCGCATCCGGATCAGAATTGAACTGCAATATTTAAAATTGCATAGCCCTATGTTTTTGAGTTTCTGTCATTTTCAGAAATAGATATATTAGGCTGATCGGTATAAGCTATCTTATTTTAGTTTTAAGTAACTTTAATTTTAAATGGCTAACTTTTGAGATATTTGCAGTGCAAATATGCTAAATTAATTTTGGGAAGCATGCCAAAACTCTGACACCATTGGCTGCTGCAGCAACATGTTATATTACATTTCTTAAGTATTCCCTTCTATGTGGCGAAAAATGTTTAATAAGTGCACCAGTATCTATCTAAGTTAGATATGTAGAATCAAATTTAGATAATTGTTTGTTTTTTTGGGGTTTTTTTTTGGTCCATTAGTTGTTTAAGCAGGGGAAATTTCAATCATAGACGACTGGTCTTCCTCATTCCACTGCTGGTCGATAGAAAGCCTGAGCCTACACTTTTACCGACCCAAGGGATTTTTAACCTCCAACACCACATAGACATGGTATGAGAGCAACCGGCCTTTGATGACGCTGTAAGTTATACACAGCAGTGGAAATCCAAATTGGCAGAGCTGGGGGCATGGGGAATTGAACTGCCAACCCTCAGATTAGGAGTCTGACCTAGAAAAAAGTCAGACACTCTAACCACTCCGCCACAGAGAACGCCATGATGGTTTTGAAAATGTGATGCTTTCATCGGACTGTGCAGTTTTAAATGAAGGATCCTACACAGTCATACATGAGTATGACAAAATCCTGAGTATGACAATAGCAATGAACCAGAAGTGTAGTGATAATACTAGGTTTGTCTCATGGATGGAGGAGTGTCTACCCTCATGCAAAATCCCGATCAGGAAACCTCAACAACATAATTCATGAACTCACATAACTAACTACATTAGAGTTACACTAGAATTTTCCTAACAAACCAACATTTATATACCCCTTGCCTAACTGCAACTGAACATTAAAACTTACTACAAGTTTACTAACTGAATACAGAAGATAACTTCTGCTTACATTCTAAATACTATGTAAATACTCACATTGATCTGACTAATATTGATCTGGTTATATGACATTACTGTACCATATTGTTATGGAGCATTTGGGTTTCAGAATTTCATTGTGTTACGTGGTGCAAATTGTGTATTCAACAGGTATTGTACACCTTATTCTATATACCTTTTGTGTAAATAACCCTGAATTGAAAAATGGCTGGAAGGCCAGTGCTTCGGCACTGACAAAAGACTTATTCAGCAGAATAAACATATTTACCACCAAAAAAAAGAGAAAAAAAAAGTGGCTATAGTTTTATAATGTGGATAGCTAAATTGAGCAATGCGTTATTACAGCGTAGTGTGAACAGTGGTGGAGGGCTCTTCGGGGCTTCCCTTCCCCGGTGACGCTGAACATTGACTTTTTATATTACATTGTCCTATGCCTCATTTATTACCTCTCATGTTACTTTCCTGTTGTTTATTGTACTTTCGTCATTGCACCCTTAAGACCTCTCGCACCTGAATAAAGTGCTCTTATTCCACCCCTGCCTTGTCTTCCTCCTTCGCTGCGTATCATGCATATCACCACAGTATGATCGCTGGAGAAATATGCTATAGTTTTGAATCGTTGGGTTCTAGTTTTGTGTGCGGATGTGCTAGTTCTACTAGTCTGGAATAAAGGTAGGCCTAATTGAATTGAATTCAACAGGCAATATCACTGGCTCGGATGGGGAATTCCGCAAATGAATATAGTCAAAGACCACTAGTAGATGGGCGATATTATGCACAGTTCATAATTCCCTAGCAGTAATTTAGGTTTTACGTTCCAATTCAAATTCCACTCTATATTTATATATAATACGATGGTCTTCAGTTTGTCATATTTCTTCGTAGATAATATTTTAGGTTGGTAATTATAATCAACTTCACTTGAAATTAATTAACTTTTATTTTACTGGGTTATCTGCTGTGTTTTTAATTGAAACTTTTAATTAAAATAGTTCCGCATTCACTGAAAGCATGCACAATTCATTTTAGCATGCACACCAAAATTATGGACATAATAGGTTTCAGTGGCAACAGGATATATTAAATTGACTTAATATGTATTCCCTTCTATGCAGCAAGAAATGTTCATTGCTGTACCAGTAGCTAAGTTTGATATATGTAATCAGATCTAATTAAGTGTTTTGGTTCCGAGAAATGTGCGTCGATCGGCCTGGCCTATTCATCTTTAATGTATGGTGAATATATAAACATACTGTAAAAGAAATTAGAAGCCTATCTTGTGCATGTTAGCTTCCTAACATTAATCGTCATATAGAAACAAACACTTATAACGCAACCACGATCAACATTAATTAAGAACTAACAACACAACAAAATGAAATCTTAAACAAACTAATTCAAATTAATTTTGAGTGATACCGAAATGTTGGGCAAATGCTTTTTTAACCAATTTCCGAGTGCATCAGCAGCGTACAGAAGGACCAAACTACAATAAATGTTTAACAAGTGTCCAGATACTAACATGGATATGGGAGATCAAATGTCGATAGGTAGTTTCCTTTAGAAAATGTTATTCTTTGATCGGATTATGCAGCATTAAAAAAGAAATCTTGTTTAATAATTAAAACACTTGTTTGTTTTGTAAAGAAGTCTCGCCTGCTCAAAGTTGTCTGCACCACTATCGACTCACGTGATCCCTCACTTCCGGTTTGCTCACTATGAATAAGGTCTATTGGGAGTGAATGGCTACACAGTTCTCACCCCGGTCGCCGCTCCCGTCTCCTCCTCTCCGCCTGCCCGGTTCGGCTCACCCCCCTTCCCGGCCTCTGGGCGAGTAGCGGCCGTCAACTTCCCCCCCGTTGGTGTGAGGCCCGCTTCGGCCACGCGCCACCCGACCTTGGCCATAGCCGCCTGGGTAATGGCCTCCCTGTATTCGGACATCATCGAGGCCAAGTCCTTCTCCGTCAGGGTGGGCAACTTCCGGCTGATGTTCAAAGTGAGGCTCATCTTCAACCCCTGCTCCAGGGTCGGCTCAGGGTCATCAGCATTCTGGACGCAATTTTGTTGTATTCGTTCATCACGTGATTTAGATGTTAGATCAAATATTCACCCATACCCAGAGTAGGGGTGAATGACAACGTAGTCTAAATACGATCGAAAACTGTTCTAGTATGGAACAGGAAGTGGAGTTCCTGGTTCCAGTATTCAGTGGCTACCACATGCTACCTATATTGGCAAAGAGTTGGTTCAAATGGCAGAGAGGATGTACACAAGCAAGATGGCGCCCCAAGAATAGAGGGGGTGTAATGACGTCATGAGGCAACTTTCGGTGGCCATATTGGATGACATACAGAAGGCTTGCAACTGCCTACACTGTGGTTATTTACTGATTTGTTGGTTTATTTGTCACTGTTTTGAGCAGTTTGGCCTCAGAAGTTGTTGCTAAAGTGCTGTAAGTAAACACATTGTAAGTAAACTGCCCAGAACCTCCCATAACACAAGAAAACTCTGTTTTTACTGCATCTGCAGGCATTCACAACATGGCTAGGAAGGGTGCTCGTAATCCAAGATGGCAGCCCGCTGACCACTGATTGCTAAGTAATGACGTCACGTGCACTCCCTCTATGCTCTCGATTTGACTTCCCTTAAAGCAGGTTTTAATATATTTCGCAAATCGAAAGTAGTGGGTAAATATGAAGAAGTATGTGACGAATATATTTTGATTCTTTGATTAAGAAGCTATGTGCTCATTTCATTAACCAAGCCTTTCGCCACTTTTCCGAATGGGTTGTTCAGCAGCCCTGTCTCAGAGACAGTGCTGCGGTAATAAGTACGCATGACTTTGGTTGATGCTCTCTATGCCCGGTACATTTTATTTTGTTCAAAAGTGAACAATCAACAATTTTTTATTATAATCATCATTATCATCATCATTATCATCATCATCATCATGGGTAGGGTGAATATTTTATCTATATCATCATCATTATTATTATCATCATCATCACTACAGAACTGGTGTTCTGGACTTTAAAGTTATTGGTGTCACGCAGCCCTGTCTCATAAAGTTAGTTTTCTTTAATGACGCCTCTAGAGCACATTGATTTTTATCATCGGCTATTGGTCGTCAAACATATGGTCATTCTGACATATTTCTTTGAAGGAAACCTGCTGCCGCCATATAGGCTACTGTTTCCGATAAGCAGCAAGGGGGTATTTTATATGCACTTTCCCACAGACAGGACAGCACATACCACAGCCTTTGATGAACCAGTTGTGGACCACTGGTTGGAACAGAAAATAGCCCAAACTGCAAATGGGTCCACTGAGCAGGATCGATCGCATGACCAACACCTTCCCAGCTACGTCCCGCTCCTTCCCTGTCTCATGAACAGGAAGTGAATAATTTATCTAAGGGATTATGTAATCTCATGGAATACTAGATAACATGTTCAGCTGGTCTGAATGACGACCATGTCTAAATCAGAGGGCGGGAAACTGCTTTGATGTGAATCAACTGCAAACCAGCTGTGGATCTCTGGTTCCAGTGTGCACTGTTCGTCTATGTTGGTATAGAGTTGATAAACTGGGAGAGAATGCCACCATACCAAGATGGGATATAAAACAGAAACAGCACTGCTAATGAACATCATTCAACGGGGATCATTACCTTTCTTAATTTAATAGGACTTTAATTCAAAGGGATTCTTGGAGATTCTCCTATGAAATAAATACACTTGCCGATCATCTGGTAATAAATTCAACAATCCAACATAATATGATATAATAAGACAATGATTAGTGAATATTTAATCTAGTCATCAAAGGGTGCAGATGGTCATGCCACACACAAATCCAATAGTAACTTAATTCTTGAATGCATATATCATGAATTTTAAAACATGCGATGTAATGCTAACTAGTGTAATGGCCCACGGCCCTCCGACTCCCACTCTCGCAGTTACTCACGGAAGAACACCAAGATTCAATCAGAGTACGCTTCAACTTGGTTTATTGAACCATCTGCTCTCCGCGGTGTCAGTAGTTGTCTCCCCCGCCCCCTGACTCGCCAGATCCCACATCGACTCTACAGGTGTGTGTGGGGGGGGGGGGGGGGGTCGGCCACACGCAGTAGAGGTCAGCCTAGTTGGGGTCTGACCGGTGGCTACCCGTGCCGCCACCTGGCGCAGTGTGTAGGTACTGCGCTGGTGTACGGCGTAGTCTCCGCTGCTACCACATGGTAGTAGAGCTCATGTTCAGACTACTACACTAGTGAATAATAGGGAATCAAGTATCAGTATGAACATACTTATCCCTATTATCGCCCCGTTATAGGGCATAACCTTAATATTATTCATAAGGAAACTTGACACTCAGTAGATTAGTATGATGGGTATTATATGCTAGAACTCAATAAAATCACAAAGTTTCAATGTTTCCCTGACGTACCTTAGCAACGTCAGCCATACTTTCGTCGTCGTCACTGGACTGGGAAGATTTCTATTAATCAAGCATAATGCAGAAAATATATTCATTTCGGACTCGATGAAAATAATGTGTATTGAAATGTACATCTTAATTACTACATACCATTTGCAGCATTAACATTTAAAAGCCTTCTTCTAGTATGATTACTAAGCTTATATATGATAATTATAATGGTGATAATTATTGTGTACAATAATATATAATGTGATATAAATTTTTAATCTTTGATATGGCATTATATATTTTGTGTCATGGGGATGTCATAGTATACTTTTAATATTTGTAATATTTAAATAATATAAATATACTATACTAATCGGCTGTTATTCAATATGGGGTTTGAAGCCACTAATCCCATAATAGGGTCTGTATTTTCTTAGAATTGGCTATCTATATTATATTAATTTTGCTTTGCGAATAAGAAGCAGCATGTGTAATTAGATCGGGAAGACCAGTGTATCGGCACTTATAAAACATGCCATTCACGGGGGAATAAAATCCACTTGAATCAAAGAGAACTTGAATTGAATTGAAAATGAGAATGACCTTGACCCCGTGACCCACCTCGGCGTCGGACCACTGCAGGATCTCCCCATAGTGCTGCTGCAGACGGCGAAGGTCATCACCCTCATCTTCATCCCCATCCCCGTCCGACAAGGCCGGCCCTCCGTGCGACTCCTCCCCGTCCGACAAGGCCGGCCCTCCGTACGACTCCTCCCCTTCCTCCGAGCTGCTCGACTCTCTGGAGAAACTGCAGGAGAAGGTGTTCTCCAGGCGCAGACCATCGGGACTGCAGTAGAAGGGGATATCTGCGTAGACGTTCACCCTGGAGAAGGTGGGAGCGCTCATCCGGCTGTCGTTTTCAATAAAGGTGTCCGCCTCTGCAGTCTCTGCCTCCGCAGACTCCGCCTCCGCGGTTCCAGACCCCATGGTCTCCTCCTCCATTGTCACTGCATCTGCAGTCTCTGCCTCCGTTGTCACTGCATCTGCAACCTCCGCCTCCATTGTCACTGCATCTGCAGTCTCCGCCTCCGTTGTCACTGCATCTGCAGTCTCTGCCTCCATTGTCACTGCATCTGCAGTCTCCGCCTCCATTGTCACTGCATCTACAGTCTCCGCCTCCATGGTCTCCACATCCTCGGTACCCGCCATCATGGTACCCGCCTTCATGGTCCCCACCTCCCCAGTTTCCACCTCCCCGGTCCCAACCTCCGTGTTCCCCGCTTCCCCAATCCCCGCCTCTGCGGTCCTCCCCTCCCCGGTCCCCGCCAGCTCCACTTCGTGCGTTGCCGCTCGGGCCGCTTCAGTACGCGGAGTGTCCGGGTGCTGTTGGATGGCGCCCCTTCTAGGAAGGGCATCGTCACAGACAGGTAGGCTGACCACCGCATCCTGCTGCCCTCTGGTGGCAGAAAGCCCAACAAAAGCAGGCGACAGGGGCTGTAGAGAAATGGCGACATCGTCGAGAGAAACATCCGCTGACATCGCAGCGTTCGGGTAGCCCACCAGTGGTGACGCCACACTGTGGGCATCAGAGGAATATCCCGGCCAGCTTTCTCCTACCACGCCCACTTCCGGTGTGCTACTTGTGGTAACAATGATGCTGTCAGCATCATTGCCAAGGTTACCGACTGCACTCAGTGATGATGCATGCGCAGCCGTCATCCGCAAAAGGACATTGACTGTTTCGACCACAGGTGGCAGATCCGGGAGTTTCTGCAGACCAGAAGTGGATGCTGCGCTCGCTTGCTGTGGGCGGCTACTTCTGGTCGTGATGCACTGACTTGCCTGGGCAGTGTCGCCGGCGGGAAAAGCGGCCAGTAGTCTAGTGAACAACTCACCCTGTTGCGTCCGGTGGTTGATGATAACCGCCTTGATGTGCTCTTCATCAATGGAGCCCATCAATGAGAGGAAGTCAGCTGTGTCTTTGTTCAGTTCAGTCATCTCCTGAATAAAACAATGTGTGTGTTACATTCCTTGATGACAGTTGCATGGTCCGATTGCTTTGAGCTTTTGTAAATTTGTTAGATAACTATATTATGTTGATCATTATAATCTATCTTACTTTAGCTTGATGTAACTTTTATTTTAAATGGCTAACATTGGAGATATTTGCAGTACAATCATTCCAAATTAATGTTGGCAAGCATGTCAAAACGCTGACACCATAGATTTCTGCAGTAACACGCTCTATTAAATTGATGCAGCATACCCTTCTGTGTGGCAACACATTTTTAATAAGAGCATCAGTATCTAAGGTATATATGTAGAATCAAATGTAGGTTAGTGTTTTTTGTGGTTTTTTTTTTACATTTGATGCTTTTATCGGACTATGCAGCTTTTAGCAAGAGAAATGCACTCCACATCTAAAACAATAGCTAACCTAACAAATGACATATTGGCGTCAATGAACCAAAAACAATTAGTTGGAGCAGCCTTCATTGACTTCAGCAAAGCATTCGATACAGTAGACCATAACATACTATTGGAAAAACTAGAATCCATGGGCATAAAATCCAACACTATGGACTGGATAAAATGCTACCTGAAAGACAGGCAAGAGAAACAAAAATAAAACAATACACTATCAGACAACCAACACCTGTCATCATGTGGTGTACCCCAAGGGTCAGTGCTAGGGCCACTGCTCTTTATAATCTACATAAACGATCTGAAAAATGGCTACAAACCGAATGCCTCCAACTATATGCAGATGACACAGTCATATATGCAAATGGCACCACAGAAGAGGAGGTAATAAACTAAACTAAACAAGCTCCTACTAAAACTGGATGAGTGGTGTGAGTCCAACAAAATAACCATCAACACAAGCAAGTCAAAAAACAGTTCCTTCTCGCATAAACAAATGCCAGAAAGAAAACTACACTGTAAGCTAGGAAGCCAAACAACTAGAAAATGTAGTACCATTACAAATACCTAGGCCTTGAGTTGGACAGCCAACTAAACTACAACCTATGTATAAACAAAATTGTCCAAAAGGTAAACCACAAACTGTGGCTATTTGCAAAGCTAAGAGACTACATGACACAAGAAATGTCAATAAAAAATTCAATGTGCACAGGAGTGCTACCCTTTTGACTATGGAGATGTAAACTACATGGGTGCAAAGAAAGAACTTCTAAAAAAACTGCAAACACTACAGAACAGAGCCTGAAAATCTGCCTCAGAGTAGACAAGCTGCACCCCACCTATGACATTACACAAAAGAACCAAAGTAAAATTGCTAGAAAATAGAGAATAATTCATCTGAAAACATTAGCATACAGCTATAGTCAAGACAATAAACTCCTACAAAACCACAAAGGGCAACTAGAGCAAATAATGCGCCACTACTAAAGCAGGACCAGAAGCCAAATAAAAGCTCACGAGAGAAGCACGCTAGAAATGGCTGCCAAGGTGTGGAATGCCCAAACAGTAAAGGAACGACAAATTCCTGACCTAAAAACATACAAAAAATATCTGTGCAAAATAAGGCTAGGAACCCCCAACTAAGCTGCACCGCAAGGGGCAGGTGATACATGTCACGGCCCACCAGCGAGACGCCCAATGGAAGGTAACCATACCAAAAGCACCCAGATAACACACCTCACGCTGCGTACAAGCCTATGATATGTAAATAGGAGTAGGCTAGTCTAGAAATAAGAGTAGAAAAAAATAAAAGCACATATATGCCAAGAAAATCCAAAAAAATTAACATAGACTACTATAGTACTAACCAGACCAACCAACTATCTATCTGCTACTGAAATACAGGCAATCAAATACCTTATCAGCAGTTACTGTGTGATAAGACAACACCAACACTACAGCTGGCCAGCATTGAAAACAAGCCTGAATACCCAGGCTTATATGCTATGGACAGTATAAATACAGCCTCAATAAAAAAAAAAATAAAATAAAATAAAAAATGCAGCTTTTAGCAAGGGAAATTTCAATCGCAGACATTTGGTCTTTCCCTTTCCACTGCTCATTGGTCTATCCTAGTAAATGCAGATCGCAAAGCTATGTATCATTTGTTGAGTCATTGGTTTGACCCGGCCAAGGTTCGAACCCAGGGCCTTTCAAAATGAGAAGCGAGTGTGGGTGGTGGAATTGATCAATAGAGCTTTCTGAGTTACTGTCCATTGGTTCCTCAGGGGTAACTAAATCTGTGGCCTGGAGTGATATATATATATATATATATATATATATATATATATATATATATAGACCCATTTCAATGTTTATAAACATTGTGTATGCGCGCGCAGCTTGGCTGCAGAACGAAGGCACACGCAATGCAAAACGTTTATTTTATTCAAAATTAATAGAAATACAGAACCCAAACCGTATAAATTTAATATAATCTGTTTGTTGAATAAGTTTTCTATATGTGTTCCAATCAGTTTGTTTCTAGGTTGTGTGGTTTTAGAGATATTTGACTTTTCTGTATGAAGAATGCTCACAACCATTGACAATGCCGGTATGTGCAGTGCAAAACGTCTATTTTATTCAAAATTAATAGAAATGCAGAACCCTAACCTTATAAATTTAATATAATCTATTCGTTGAATATGTGTTCCAAGCGGGTTGCTTCTAGGTGGTGTGGTTTTAGAGATATTTCACTTTTTCTGTATGAAGATAATTCGAGATTGCTCACGGACATTGACAATGCATTGAGTTTACCGGTATGCGCAGCGCAAAACGTCTATTTTATCCAAAATTAATAGAAATACGGAACCCTACCCTTATAAATTTAATATAATCTATTCATGGAATATGTTTTCTATATGTGTTCCAAGCGGGTTGCTTCTAGGTGGTATGGTTTTAGAGATATTTTACTTTTTCTGTATGAAGATTGCTCATAGCCATTGAGTTTGTAGTGTGACAGTGGGTCGTCCTGCAGCCAAAAGGTGCACGCACTGACCTAGATACCTATGCTGACGTCATTTGAAATAGGTCTATATACACACACACATAACGCCTGTCTGCAAGCTCTTTATTTGCTCCATACCTGTTTATTACTGACGCCACTAACAAAATTCGCCTTAACTATATATGTGATGCGCAACAAATTATACGAGCATAAATAATAGGGGAACAACGTATTATTCTTATTCCTCCGTACTGTGCTTTGGTGGAGTGCCCCCCTCCCACCCCATCTGTAAGCAGGTTGCTGGTGCCTGGGAGCCTGGATAGTCTAATCGTTATGATGTTCACCCCGGAATGGCAGAACTCTACGTTCGAGAGATTCTAAGCAAATTATTCCATTTACTCATCACCACCATGACAAAATCATGGTGCTGACCTCTGGTGGCTCAGTGAAGCAGCACTTTGAAGCTAGAATGAGTGTGAATCATTTTCAGTCGGTCGGAATACATGCTGTTAATACCTTCGTTATTGCGAGGACGGAAAACCCCAACTAGTCAGTGAACTGCCAAGATCAAGGTGGTAAGTAAACATACCTTTTTGTAAGTAGTTGTTGCTGAGTCGTCTTTCCTTAAAGTGCCGAGACGCTGAATACAATCCGGGTAATTCTGTCAAATCAAGGAACAAATAATGCACATAGTCGGTTAAAGTTGCATAGTCCGATGAAAGCATCAAATTTTCAAAACCAAAACACTTATCTAGATTTGATTCTATATATTCAACTTAGATACTGGTGCACTTATTAAGCATTTGTTGCTGCATAGAAGGGCATAATAAGTCAATTAATACTAATAGAAATGGTTACTACTGAAGTCTATGTTGTCAGAGTTTTGGCGTGCTTGCCAAAATTATTTTGGCATGTTTTGATCTCCAAACTTACCCTTTTATAATTAAAGTTACTTCAAACTAAAGTAAAGTACATTATAAAGATTAGTATAATATATTTATCTCAGAAAATAGCAAAAATTCAAAAGCATCGGACTATGCAACTTTAATATACAATATAAGCAATGTTGCTACACACAACAAGTGAGCCATGTACACTCACTGGCATGGTCAGGTTCTACAATAAGGAGTGACAGATTGATTGATTGCTTTGTGGTTTCTTTACGCCGTGTCAACCCAGGACGCATTACAAATAATTTGCAATCCATTATATATTTTTATTTTGTATTTAACATCAAAACACAAGGAAGATACAGTTTTAACGGAAGTACCTAATTGTTATTGTGTATTTAAAATCAAAATACAAGGAAGATACAGCTTTTATTGCACACGGGAACTAATGAGCTTAACAAGTGTTGAAAGGGCACCACTTTTTATGAATGTGCTCAGGAGGGAGGGTAGATAAAAGATTCACCCCGTACTAAATACGGGCAAAAATAGCTTTAGTATGGAACAGGAAGTAGAATGAGTCAAATGGTTACTTATATCAGCACAGAGTTGGTGAAATGGGAGAGAATGCAAAAAGACAAGATGGCGGCCACAGAACACCGTCGATTTCACTTTTAAAGTCTATTAAACTGCATGTTTTATTACATTTTTCAACTCAAAGGTAGCGGGGAAATATAAAAACATATATAAAGAATAAATATTGCTTCTAAAATTAAGACATTATTCACTCAATTAATTTCCCCAGCATGTCGAAATTCTTCGCCAGCTTTTCTAATGGGTTGGTTTTCACCCCTGTACTGTAAGTACGGGGTGAATCTTTTATCTAGAGGGAGGATTGCTGAATTTGCTCCCCGACTCTCCCTCAAGCTATGCCACTGGTTATTCTGTGTTTCAGCATCAGGCCTGTGGGCTTCAAATACTATTTTACAGGGATGAAAGTGGGATTCAGCAAAAAACGCGGAAATAGGGCCGAGATTCTAATCGGTTCCAGCAGAACTAAGCCGTGGTAAAACCGACGGCGAATTTCCGCGAAAAGGCGGTTTTCTCCCCCATAGGATTAGCACTGTCAGGGAATCGCCGACAAATGACGAAAATCAGATTTCAACTATCCTTGTTGTGACTATATTATCGCCCATACGTAGCTCTTTATTTGGGTTTAATGTTTCAGTATAGAGGGTATTTCCGTGACGTCATCAACCGGAACCGCGGCCATTGTGGCGATATCAACCGACGGCGAATTTCCGCGAAAAGACGGTTTTCTCCCCCATAGGATTAGCACTGTCAGGGAATCGCCGACAAATGACGAAAATCAGATTTCAACTATCCTTGTTGTGACTATATTATCGCCCATACGTAGCTCTTTATTTGGGTTTAATGTTTCAGTATAGAGGGTATTTCCGTGACGTCATCAACCGGAACCGCGGCCATTGTGGCGATATCAACCAGTAAACAATCTGCCGGTTGCAGTAATATAGTAGATCATTCTTTCAGTTTTATTCCAAATTAATAGAAATGTAGAACCCTAATCGTATAAATTTAATATAATCTTTTCGTTGAATTTGTTTTCTATATGTGTGCCAAGCGGTTTATTTCTAGGTGGTGTAGTTTTAGAGATATTTCACTTTATCTGTATGAAGATTGCTCACGGCCATTGACAATGCATTGAGTTTGCCGATACATGCAGTGCAACATGTCAATTTTATTCAAAATTAATAGAAATGCAGAACCCTAACCTTATAAATTCAATATAATCTTTTCATTGAATTTGTTTTCTATATGTGTTCCAAGCGGTTTGTTTCTAGGTGGTGCAATTTTAGAGACATTTCACATTTTCTGTATGAAGAATGCTCACGGCCATTGACAATGCATTGAGTTTGTTGGGTTTGTTATTGTGGGTTCTATCGCCACAATGGCCGCACTTCTGTTTAGCATGACGTCATTGCATACCCTCTATAGAATGGGATTCAAAGTAACTAATTGATGCTATATAATATATATCATAGATTTTATTTAACATTAATCAGTAAATGTAAAAAACAGCGGAAATCCGCGAAACCGCGGAGATCTTTTAACCCTGATTTTAGGTATCTGTTTAATTTAATAGACATTGATCATCCGCATCCAGTAGCAATGAATATTTCTATTGGTTTGCAGACATAACTGGCCTCTTATGGAGGCAAGAATACAATAGAACCGAGGCGGTTTGCAATATGAGATGATGTCAGCATATAACATATTATAAGGCACAGTTGGCAATATACTGCCTGGTAAAGCCGTTATTAGCCTGTTTTAATCAGAACATTTTAAATGGCAGCTGGCCACTTTGATTCATATATTAAGTATATATATTTTTAATCAATTTGATTCAAAATCAAAATTTCGATGAAGAGATAATTGGCAAATTTCATGTTTGTGCGAATAGGAAATAAGAATGGTAGTGTAGCGAGAGGATGTCTTTCGTTATTTCCGCTATATTTATCACTAAGATCCAGTTCACTGTTATTTCTGTTATAGTTATTTCATATATTTACTGAGGTTACTATACTATTACTGTTATCGCTAAATAGTTAATTTATTTGAAGAGCTTAGTTCTACTATTATGGCTATGTTATTTCTATTATTGTTATTTAATTGATTTGAAAGGTTTATATGAACAATACAGTTCCCCTCCGTTGTATTTCTGTTATTGTTATTTAATTGATTTGAAGGGTTAATTTGTAACAACAACAACATTTTTTTTTTTAGAAAATAAAAACATAAAATATGTTCATTGTATGTTATTTCTGTTATAGTCATAGTGTTTATTTGAAGAGAATATTTATACAAATGTACAGTTCAAATTGATAGAGGAGAAGGGTGAGTAGTAGTTGCCGTAATTAGCTATAACACTGGTGGTAGATATTTCCACTCCACGATTCAGCAGTACATTAGTGATGTTATTATATGCATATTTTTATTATTATTATTATTATACACGAGTTGAGTCAATGAGATGGGTGTTCAATAAGGCACTTCAGAGATGCCGAAGCTGGGACCCAAGAGGCCACTAATCATGGTCCGGGATTAAAACAGAAAATCCATCAAACAAGAAAACTGATATGCCACTCAGTCATATTATCCTGACACTGAGCTAACCAGTCCTTGTCCTATGCAAGTAATGCTGAGGGCAAGGCTAGGTATCAATTTCGAAGTCATGTGACCTCCCCGTCCCACACAAGAAGCTAGCGCTCTTACCGAATCGGCCACCGCGTCCAGTACTATATGGGTGGGTGATGAGGGGGACGGGGGGGGGGGGTGATGGGGGTTTCTATGGTTACTAATTAGGTCAGTATGTGGGTGACCAGAGTCAGCCCTTTGTAGTGGGGAGTCAGCAGCTGTTAAAGTTGCATGGTCCGATGGAAACTTCACATTTTCAAAACCAATACAATTATCTAGATTTGATTCTAACTATCTAACTTAGATACTGGTGCAGTTATGAAACAGTTGTCGTCACATAGAAGGGAATACTGCGTCAATTTAATAGAACCTGTTTCTGCAGAAACCTATGATGGTCGAGTTTTGGCAAGCTTGTCAAAATTAATTAATGACGTTTGCATTTCAAATATGTCAAAAGTTAGCCAATTAAAATAAAAGTTACTTCAATGTAAAGTAATGGAGCTTATAATGATTAACCTAATATGTTTATCTCAGAAAATGAGAGAAACTCAAAACCATCGGACGATGCAACTTTAAAGGATGTGGGAACTGGGAACACACATACAAAAAGTGATATTCTATCTATAAAGAAATTAACATTTACGAGCACAATTTCACTGCAATGCACACTAGATACAAAAGTAGAGCAAGGACCCTACTACACTTGATCATCAGGAACTATTTAAAGAGTTCAGACACAAAAACCAACAAACTCTGTCCGGGATGAAATGAAACCATGACTCCCACATTAGAGCTGAAGCTGCTATCATTCCTAATCAAATACATTTATTTTTTATTTTGCAGACGCTCCCAATCAATCAACAGTTCCATCCTCTAGTCGAGGGTTGGATGCAATGATTCTCCACTTGTCCCGATGTTGTGCTGTTCTGATAGACTGTGAATAATTCAAGCCTGTCCACTGTGAAATATTTGTAAACCATGATGTTCTTGGTCTCCCTCTCCCTCTGCTGCCATTCACCTTCCCTTCCAACAATGTACGGTATATTGAACTCTGACGAATGATGTGGCCAAAATAAATAATGTCTTTGCCTGTATAGTGGCAAACAAGCGTTTCTTATTTTTAATTTTTCTGAGAACTTCTTTGTTGGTGATCTTCTTTGTCCATGATATTTTCATCATCCTTCGATAAGTCCACATCTCAAATGCTGCTAAACGTTTGTACATTTTCTTAGAGATTGTCCATGTCTCTGCCCCATACATTAGAGTAGACCACACATAAACACTGAAGAATACGCTTCCTTGTTTGTATTAATATCTTACTTGATGTTAACACTCTATAACATTTTGGAGAATGTTGTTCGGGCTATTGTTATCCTTCTTTTAATTTCTTCTCACATCTCCCATCATTTGTAATCTTTTGTCCCGAGATATATGAATTTCAGATACTTGTTCTATGTTTGTGCCATCTATGGTTATATTGACATTTGGTTTATCTGTCTTTTTACTTATAACCATTGTTGTTGGTCTTCCTGGCATTCATCTTCATGTTTGAATAGCTATATTCCAGCTTTATTGATTCTATTTCACTATATCTTGTAGGTTTTTACTCACTGTCTGCTAGTATTACACTGTCATCTGGCATATCTAAGATTGTTGATGTTCCATTGCCACCTATTGTCCACTCCCTTGCAATCTCAATGTGTCCTGAAAATCATCTCTGTGTACAGGTTTAAATAGACATGGTGACAATACACGACCCCTGTCGAACTCCCTCGGTTAAATCATAACTTCATCCGATAGGCCCCTGCTCCATTTTTATAAATTGCACTGTTGTGTCCAGTCATATAGTTCACAATTAGTTTAATGTCTTTCATTGCACCAATATCTTGTAAACATTTGATAACAGTTCATGATTGATCGGCGAAAGGCCTTCTCATAGTCATAAAGCAGGCATAAACATCCTGGTTCACTTCACAAAATTCACAATCATTCATATGAAAACCCTTCACGTGTACCTCTTCCAGATATAAACCCACTTTGGTACGTTACTGATTTGTTCTTTCCAATTTTCTGTCTGTTTCTCAGTAAAACATTATTTTCAGGATCATCTTCAACATATGACTCAATCAGGCTTAGTGTTACTGTACTCAGTACACAATGTTGGTTTTAGCTTCTTTGGGAGTCCGTACATAATATGGGATTCATTCATATTCAATGGTATAAATCCAGTCTCATAGATGTCAGTTACTAGCTTATGAATGATTTGAATCCCCACTTCATCTAGTCCTTTTATCATTTCTGATGTTATCTGGTCACTTCCAGGAGCCTTACCTGCCTTTAGATCATTGATAGCCTTCTCAACCTCTCTCCCACATTCCCTATAATTATATTTTACAAAAAACAACTAAAATGGATTTGTCGGATTTTGTGCCAGAACAATAGTAGTGAGGGATAGAGCTGGGGGGGGGGGGGGGGGGGAACCACCCGAATTCTGGATGGATGCGCATGCGCAAACACACCAGGTCGCAGCTTCGGAAATCAGAGGAGAGTAAATAAGATGAGAAAAGGTCCATAGGTCAGCATATTCCCAATGATTGGGGAGTCATGTTGTTGGATGAACAGATCTGAAAGGATTGTTATTAATTAGCACAGCTCGCGACGTTATTTTAGGCAAACATACCCACTTCTCCGCTCGCTTACCTGTTGCCTCTGACCCAGAAAGACCCGTTCCCGCTCCTCACTAAGGTGAGTGAGCAGTGAACAGAGCTGATCCGGGTGTCTGAGAACCCCATCCTTACTGGAGGAGGTCAGTGCTGAGAGCAGTGCACGGTCTAGGTCATCTAGTATCTGGGAGGAACACAGGTTGAGTGCTTGTAGTGATCGGATGCTAATTTAGCTACTCAACTTGAGGAGTTGGACAATGGGGTGTACAGGGTGTGTGGGTGTTGATTGAATATTACATTACCTAGTTAATTACACAGTGGAATCAACACGCTTTTGTGACCATGATGTGGTTCCACTACTGATAGTTAAAAACGTGGCTTGTAAAATTGTATTTATTAATATAAGTTTTTACTAATTTTGGTTACTTCAACCAGAGTGGCATCTATTTTGAGTCACGTAACATTGAGTGTTGTTAACTCTGCCATTAGATAGTGGCACCGATATGGTTTACCACATGATAGTACAGATGGATTCCACCAGATTGTGCCACTGTATATATTGACACAGGACTGTGCACGAATCCAGAATATAGCAGAGAACACACATATATATACATATATATATATATATATATATTTATATATATATATATATATATATTATATATATGAGCCTGTCTCAAAAGGTGATAACTCTTCTTTTTTTTTGTCCATTGTAACGATTGACACAAAACAGCAGATAAACGGTTACACTGAAAACACAAAGACATTTGTTTCAAATCAATATGTATTCTATTGAGATTATGAAACACCATGTAAAAAACAAATCAGTTTATCTTGAGCAAATGCATAAGCAGATAGTATGTTGATCGTTACAATGGACAAAGTGTTGTCCCATATTGCTTAGCACCTTTTGAAACAGTCTCATATATGCACAGAGTCTCTGAATATAGTCAGAGACGGTGAATATATATAATAATAACATTTCAAAACAATATCGGTCCAGGGATTGATGCGGAGCCTAGATTTAACCTGTGCAACAGTACGGGTTAAAGCTAGTATTAATAGTAAGACTTATAATGTCATAGGGGGGGGGGGATTAAATACCACATACACAGGTAGCTAGTCGTGGGTAAGTGGACTGCATCAGGGGATATTGAGTCTATCCCGCTCCAAGCAGAGCATCCCGTGTGTACAATGCCTCTCATGACACATATATCATGAAGACAACACAACAGTGTCCTACCTGGTTAAGAAGTTCTAGGTCTGTCTTCATTGGACAAACATCCGGTTCGCGTAAGCTGATTTCTGAGGCGGTGCTTGAACAAACCGGCAGTGCAGAGGCCACCACCGGTTCTTCGCCACCATTGCACTTATTATCGTGGTCTCGGACTGCGCGAGACTGGAAGCTGGGCGCATGGATATCGCCAGCAGCAAGCGCATTCACTTCCGGTACAGATGAGATAAGAGCCTGCACGCCACCAGAAGCGCCCTCGTTCTCACCAGGTGGCGCGTCGTCGGGTGTCGCGCCACTTCGCCTTTGAGTGACAGCGCAATGATGTGACGTCACGTCATAGTCTCCGGAGCTCGCACCAGGTGGCTCTGCTGGGGAAGGTTCGGCGGCGGCGGCCCCTCCCTGGTAGAAGAAGTAGTCTGTTGATGGAGACGTGACATCGGAGACAACTCGGAGAAGGTTATTCGCCATCACCAAATCATTCCTCCAGGTCAGTTCTAGGTCGCAGGCCATGTTCTCCGCCACCCCATGATTTTCCTCTGCCGCCTCCTCCTCCTCCTCATCATCATCATCAGCATCAACAGCCCTTTCCTCCTCTTCTTTTCCCTCCTCCTTCCGGGACTCGCTCCGGGATGGATCCCGGCGCATGCAAAACGACAGCCTTCTCTGTACAAAATCAAACACTTCTCCGGACTTGACTGACCGAGCAGACGACCTCTCTCCCGCCGAGTAGTTCCCAGTCGATCCGAGAGGGGGCGTTCGGCGAGCTGCGCGCTTGGGCCTGTCTCCTGTCGCCTTTACTTCAGAGCTCATTGTGTTCCGATCGCCATCTCCCTCCTCGAAGCACATTTGGACATCTTTCACGGACACCCCGCGCGTCTGCTCTAAATCCACACCTGCCGAAGAACAAGAAGCGGCCGCCGTCCCGACCCGGTCTCCCCGGCGATTCTCCTCCGGTGGCCAGGGCGAGCGGCCGACTCTCACCGCCTTTGGTTTCGGCACCCGCTCCGTCTGTCTCCGTTCAGCGCCGCTCGCGTTGGTTTGGTTCCTGGCTTCGTAGAACCTGGCGATTTCCCGCACGCTGACGGGCAGCGGCGTCGGGCTCTGCTCGGCTCCCCCGTTGGCCGCCTTCATTGTGCCCGTGGCTTGGAGCCGCGACACCCCCTTGGAGTCCATGTTTTTGTTAGTACTAATAATATTGATGTGACTACCCCGTCACGAGCTCGCCTCTGTCCCACACTGACGTGATTGCCCCGCTGCCCGATGGTGGCGCCACTGGCGCGTGTTTTGTTTACAAGCGCTCAGGACAACTGTCTAACTGACTGTCTATACATGGTCTCTCTCTCTCTCTCTCTCTCGCTCTGTGCTAGTGGGATAGGCCCCGCAGTGGGTGCAATCTGTTCTGTGTAGACTTGTCCGCGCTTGGCCTACCTACAGAAATAAACCAAGCCCACTCGTGATAACACCTCGAGCCGACCAGGTCGTGTTTGGACACATTCAGAATGGCTGGCAGCAAACAGGCAGTCATGATAGTTATGTAATGGTGCCGCAAGCTCAAGAAGAAGTGACAATGCGCGAGGCAAATATTAAAGGCGCATAATCCGATGATACATTATTTTATAATTAGTTTAGAGTTGCAGGGTCCGATGGATTTAGAGTTTACACAATTTTCTTTGATAAATGCATTATATTGATCTTATATAATCTAATTGAAGTAACTTTTCAGGTTTTTTTGAAGTGAAGACATTCTAAATTAATTTTGGCAAGCACGTCAAAATTCTGACGCCATTGGATTCAGCAGTAACTGGTTCTATAACTAGCTATTAAAAATCTTTTAGGAATACACTAAATGTCCGTGTATAGCCGTGTTCACACATCGGCGTTAACTCGCCTCATCTAGTGCGCCTAATCTAAGTCGGCTCACATTGGTCGTGTGAACCCGATGTTGAGGCGGATTAGGGCTGAGTCACCTCATGTAGTTCGCCTCATCTAGTTCGCCTCGCGTGGTGGTTTAAATGAAGCGAACTAGCTTGAGTCGACCCATAGTGCCTGTGTGGACGGTAGCGGTTTAGATGAGGCGGATTAAGGACGTCACAGTCGAGACCTTAGTTTGTTGACTTTTCGGTAAATTTGGTCTATGAACCTGCTAGAGGTGCACATATATTTTTTTCATCATTTATTTTTAGGGTTTCACTGCCCAGCAGAAGTTTTGACCGTTCCAAACCAATACGATTCAGTCATTACATATCTAGGTCGAACCCACACTCTCTCGTGCCGGCGTCGACGAACCCAAAATGGCGCTGGTTAGTCTGGACTTGCTCATGCGCAGATATCAATTTCCGCCTTAATCCGCTCCGTGTGTGGACACGACACTAGTTCGCCGCATCTAGTTCGCCTCATCTAGTTTGGCCTAAAGTTGTGGGTGTGAACACGGCTTTAGACTAATTCATGCAATGTACTTCCCATTAGGTTTAAACAAACTTGTCTCCAGTTTTAAAGCCGCACAGTCTGATGAAAATATCAAATTTTCAAAAGCGAAGTCATTTTGTAGATTTGATTGTACATCTCTAACTTAGATACTGGTGCCGTTACCAAATATTTGTCGCCACGTAGAAGGGAATGCTGAGGCAATTTAATAGAAGCTGTTACTGCAGAAGCCTGTGGTGCGGAGTTTTGGCATGCTTGGCAAAATCAATTTGGTATGTTTGCACTTCAAATATCTCAAGAGATAGTCATTTAAAATAAAAGATACTTCAAACTAAATTAAGATGATATGGTGGTTGCATCAGGTAGCTTATATAGTCTCCTGGCCATTGCACACTATTTCCTATTTACATCCACGACATTATCCATTTATGGTTAGTGAACCTATCCTGTATATATATATATATATATATATATATATATATATATATATATATATATATATATTAAATATAGTATAATATCTATATATATAAATATATATAATATATATATATGAGTCAGTCTCATGAAAATAGGCCAATCGGGGAAAGTTGTCGGTGTCGAGCATTGGATGTCGGCATCGAACGGCATAGTTATTAGCTTAGCATTGACAGAGGTGTTGGAAAGTTCGAAAATGTATCCTGGATGTAAAGGTAGAGGAAATACCAAAACTCTGTTTGTTTCTAGGATAAGTTAATATGGAACAAAGAAATGCACTACACTGTAACAATTGCGACGCCGACATCTGTTAAAGATGTCGGTGTCGACCATTGGATGTTGGCGTCGAACGGTATAATTATAGTTTAGCATTGACAGAGGTGTTGGAAAGTTCTTAAATTTATCCTGAATGTACAGGTAGAGAAAATACAACAACCCTTTTTGTTTCTAGGATAATTTAATATGAAACAAAGAAATGCACTACACTTTAACAATTCTGATGCCGACATCTTAAATTGACCACCAATTGGCCTATTTTCATGAGACCGACTCTTATATGTATATATATATATATATATATATATATATAATATATATATATATATATATATATATAAGTGTATTGTTTTCATCATAAGCGTTAAACGACTTAAACGACTTAGGGACGTAAACACCATTCAAAGGACTAACAAATCCAGGGGGATGAGTGTAGTAATCTGCACCGGTTGCTTGTTGGAGTTTTACGACCTGGCAACATCTAAGGTCATATCAGGACGGGTACTGACTTGTGACAGTGTGCACTCATGGAAACCTTTTAGTGCTGCCCCACTGGGAGACAAGTCCATGGGCACCAGGGCCCGATATCCCACTCAGTCACATTATCATGACATGGAGCTAACCAGTCCTTGCCCTATCCTAATAATGCCAAGCACCTGGCTAGGAAGTGACAAGTATCAATGTTTAAGTCATTGGTTTGACTCGACTAGAGTTCGAACCCGTGGGTTCGAATCCCATGATCTACCAAAATGGGAGAGGTGTGCTCAATTGATTCGGCCAAGCCGTCCGGTACTAATCTGCACTGACACTTAGAGCCACTTAAGCAGGTAGGTGTCGATAAGGTGATTACATCAGCGAGCCTAAATAGACTAATAATTGTATTTTCTGATGAATAAACTGTTTTACAAACAAACAAGAAATTGGTACACTAGCCCTGGTCACTTTGTTCTCGTCATCCCCATAACATCTTAATCAAACAATAAATCGTTTGCTATAGACACACTTGAGACACCTACCGCACTTTGTATGAATTTCCCCCTTTGTTCTGGCATCACCCTGCCTCGGGTTTCTATAGAGAAGTCAAATTACCGGCCCAGGCCGTGCAAGACTTGCGATTGTCACGCACCAAGCGGCGGTTGTTGAACGAGGCACTTCACTCAGTGGTGGCTATAATAGTATATATCGGGGTGACAGCTGATCGGTGTCAGAAACGTGAAACTAGTTTGTTTGTTCTGTTGGTATTTTACGTCCTAGCCACATCGAAGGTCATATAAGGATATGTACAGTGCGTACTCGTGGCGACTTTATGATGCTGCCTCATTTGGAAATTGGGTCACTGGCACCTTGATCCGATATCCCACACAGTCGTATTATCCTGATACCGAGCAAACTTGTCCTGTCCTATTTTAATGTCAAGTGCTAGGCTGGTTTATACCAAGTATCAAGTATCAATTTTGTAAGTCATTGGTTTGACGAACCCATGACCTTCGACATGGGAAGCCAGCCAGCGTTCTCAACCAATTCGACCACCCTATCTAGTCACATGACACGAGTAAATTCAGCTTTAGAGAAGCATATTTAAAATTTACCAGAATGTTTACTGAACAAGGTTTTGGATTGTTTAAACTTTTTTTTTTAATCTGTAAAGATGAAATAATCCCACCATGTCAGTTAAACTATGCCTATGAGTATTTTGTTTTGTTTGTTTGTTGTTTTGCGTCCTAGCAACATCTAAGGTCATACCAGGACGGGTACTGACTTGTGACAGTGCACACTCATGGCAAATTTATAGTGCTGCCCCACTGAGAAACTAGGCCACAGCACCATGATCTGATATCCCACTCAGTCACATTATCCTGACACTGAGCCAACCAGTCCTTGGACTATCCCAATAATGCCAAGCACCAGGCTAGGAAGCGACACATATCAATTTTTAAGTCATTGGTTTGACTCGACCAGGATCCGAACCCATGAACTCATGGGTTCGGATCTCCCGATCTCCCAAAACAGGAGATGGACGCTCTACTCATTCGGCCACCCTGTCTGGTCACCTATGAGTATGACAGTTATCACAACACAGTGGCGTGGTCATGCGTGACCACAACTGAATTCTGAGATGCACATTTCCGCACAATTACTACAAAATCCAGGTGAATAATAGTGAAATCCGGTTTTTATTTTTATTATTTCGGATCCCTATGGTTACCGACAAATATGGCTAACGCCTGCCGTTGTCTTAGTAACCGTAGCCGTAGTTCCCGGCGTATCCGCCGTGGTGACCGTATCCATACCGACTGTGGCTAGTTCCGGGGACTCCCTCATAGGGCGCTGTGCCGATGCCGGACCCAACATGCACCGCGCGGGCGTTGACAGCCTGCTGACGATGCGCGTTGTAGTCGTTGACCGCATACTCGTTGAACCTGCGGCGGGATAATTAAAAAACGAGAACTACAATAGCCGTGTTTACACGGGGAATTGTGAAACGATGTAGACAAAGCGATTCATATGAAGCGTTTTGGAAGCGTGTTTACACGGCGGAGTTTGAAAGTGTGTCGGCGCCGGGAACAAGCAGGCGCCGGTAGCCGGCAAGCAATGCTATTTGTTTAGTTTACACACGTCGATTCGACTCCGATGTAGCTGCTACGTTAATATCGCTTGGAATTTAAGGTTAATTTAATTAAATTTCATTATTTGAGTCTGTAATTCTGTTAAATATGATCGCATTCACTAGATTTCGGCGTAATCGGGCCCTAACACTGCCGGGCACCAGCGATTAGTTACTGCTCCCCCTGTTCCCGGCACGCACTACTATTTTATACTATCGCCACCCGGGAACAAGCTGAATCGCTTCAAATAAACCACCTCCCGAGGTGGTATAAGCCCGTTTACACGGGCGATTTAAAACGTTTCATATGAACCCACTTGCCTAGATCGACTCACATTTGCCATGTAGACACGGTTCTGTGGCGTTTTAGGGCTGAATCGCTTCATATGAAACGCCTCATCTACACCACCTCGGGAGGTGGTTTTTTTGAAGCGATTCAGCTGGTTCCCGGGCGGCGATAGTATAAAATAGTAGGGCTTGCCGGCAACAGGGGGAGCAGTAACTAGTCACTTGTGCCCGGCAGTGTTAGGGCCCGATTAGGCCGAAATCTATTAAATGCGATCATATTTAACAGAATTACATCCTCAAATAATGAAATTTAATTAAATTAACCTTAAATTCCAAGCGATATTAACGTAGCAGCTACATCTGAGTCGAATCGATGAGTGTAAACTAAACACATAGCAGTGCTCGCCGGCTACATGCGCACCACAGGCTGCTTGTTCCCGGCGCCAAAACACTTTTTAAACTCTGTCCGTGTAAACGCGCCTCAAAAACGCCTCATATAAATCGCTTTGTCTAGAACGTTTCACAATTTCCCGTGTAAACACGGCTATAGATGAGGCGTTTCATATGAATCGATTCAGCCCTAAAACGCCACAGAGCCGCGTTTACACGCCAAATGTGAGTCGATCTAGGCAAGTGGGTTCACATGAAACGTTTTAAATCGCCCGTGTAAACGGGGCTAATGACTGTTTGAATGTGTATAATAATTGTTATTGTTATGACTATAATAACAAGCGTTTAAAATGAAAATCCAAAACAAAACATCTTCTAGTCGGGGCTGATAAAAAGACCCAAACATATGTAAAGCAGTAGGTCTAACAGCACCCAGCCAGGAACAGGTAGTATGTTCAGGTAGCCAGGAACAATTGACCCTAGATACAAGATTCACTCTTATCTAGAGTAGGAGTGAACGACCCTGCTTAAATCCGAGCAATAACTGTTTCAGTAGGAATTAGCTGTAGTTGTGGTGGTTCCAGTGCAATGTGTTTATCTATATTGGCTTAAAGTTGGGGAATTGAGAGAGAATGCAAAAAATACTAAAATCTTTTTTTTAAATTAAAAGATGGCAGTCGCAGAATTGTTCAGATTGAATTTGCAATTGGTATTTATAATCTACACGATTTAATCAATTCTTCGCTCACATTATCGGATGATGATCAAAGCATTGCCGAATTTAGAAATCTCGTTATTGTGTGCCATGCTTAGATCTTTATTTTAATGGGCATTCGTAAAAACAATTTTTTTTTAAATGAATGAGAAATATGTTGCATACGAGATAAAGGATTCACCCTGTACTTGCAGTACACGGGTGAATACGAGCCCTATATAAAAGCGGTCGAAAATACAGGGAAATGAAATGAGAGCCTAAGTTCACAATCTAAGAAGCAACACTTATTCTTTATATATATATTCATATTTCCCCACTAAGTGTAATCGACGGCGTATTATGGCCGCCATCTTGTTTTTTGGCATTCTCCCCCATTTCACCAACTCTGTGCCGATATAAGTACCCAGTTGATACTGAAGGCAGGCATTCTACTTCCTGTTCCCTGTTCCATACTAAAGCTATTTTTGCCCGTAGTTACACTACATTGTCATTCACCCGTGTAGTACAAGTACAGGGTGAATCTTTTATCTAGTTGCATACGTGATTATGCCAATATTATTTCGTCTGCAGTGTTACATATTCTACCCTCCTTCATCTCAGCTAAGTGTATAGTGGTTGTCTACCCATTGCACAAGCCATTTCCCCTGGGCACCACCGATGGACTATCGGCTCATATGTGTGCAAGTGTGCCAACAAGCCGTCAACAAAATTGCCGTACTAAACGACGGGTAGATCCTTTTCATAGGTCCAGCCAGAGCTTTTCTCGACCCAACCCGAATTATAGCTGCCTTGTTGCCATTGGAAGAAACAATATGAATAATGACTCAACATGCTCAAATACTCACGAGGGGGCAGCACTTCCGCGCCCATAGCCGTAGTGGTTGCCGGTGTAAAGATTTCAAATTCCCCCCATATTCAAGTTCCCCCCCAGGAACTTGAAAACGTTTTCAAATTCCTCCCAGGGGAATTTGAAAACGTTTTCAAATTCCCTCCCTCATTTTAACTTTCCCTCCCCCCCATTTTTGGGGAATTTTCTTTATTTTTGTAATTCTTTGTTATTTTTGATTATTTTTCATGACAAATATTATAATATACAGAGAATAACATAATGGAAATTATTACTAGTACAATAAAATATATTTAACCACAAATGACACAAAAAGTCTCCAAGATGGTTAAGAAAAAAATATTATAGGTCTGAAATTTAAAACGTTTTTTAAAGTATTTTAAACAATTTTAAATTCCCAGAGGGGGGAATTTGAAAATAGGGGGGGAATCTGAAAACTGTTTTTAAGTTCCCCCCCCAGGAATCTGAAAACGTTTTTAAGTTCCCCGGAGGGAAGTTGAAAACGTTTTCAGATTCCCGGGGGGGAACTTGAGAAGGGGGGAAGTTGAAATCGTTACACCGGGGTAGGCCTGGGCGACGGCGGCACCGATCACCAGCAGAAGGGCTAACTTGAACATGATGGCTTGTTGGAGGAGGTGCGATGTGCTGATGGTGGATGGTGAGTAGGGACGTTGGCCCTGGTCTTTATATACGTACGGCCCGTGGTTGTATGCAGGTGGGCGGGGCGTGTAAAGGGCCACACGACTTGTTCAACACACACACCTTCGGCATAGATATTGTTTTCTTTCTATATACATCTAAGGGTATGTGTACTGACTCACTTGCTATCCGGACCACATTCTGTCCACACCTCTCTCTTTCTCCTCTCCGCCGGCCTTGCTCCTCCTTGATATGTCTGAAAAGAGTTCCAGGAGGGGGAGCCCGCCGGCATTTCCCTTTCTACTCTTACTCTGTTGGTGTCTATGGCTCGCTGGTTGGTCGCCATAGAGCAAATAGACACGGTCCTTTGACTCAACTCTCCTCATTTCTCTTTCCTATACTCTACCCTTTTTTTTCTCTCCGAGGCATACTCCTCCCTCTGACCAGGGGACTTGTGTGCTTGGGTGGGGCCCTGTACCTTTACGTTTTCTCTCGCTTTGTTCTCGTTGCTGGAACCACCGCTGCACCCATCTTTACCCGCCTTTCCTCGAAACCCTTGCTGCTGTCGACTGGATACAAGTGCCAACTACCGCTCAACTATCGCCGGACCGAAGAGATTCGGGCCGCCTCAATGCTTCGCCCAGCTTCTACAATACTCCCTACAGAAGTTAAATCTTCAACCAAAGATTGGGCCGATTTATCGGAGCCTCTCTATTAATGTTGCAGTTCTGCAACCAGTAACCGTCGTAAGGTTACAAACCACCCCCAAAGTCAAGACGTGTACTGACATGTTATTACACGTGCTATATATCACAGATATACAGATGGGTCTTCTGCTAAATCTACTACAAGTATATCCTTGTTGTGGTTATATTCAAGATATTGGTTAGTTTCATGAATTAATCCTTTAATTTCTTTATATATATAGTTATATATAAAATTATTATGTAAGTATATATAATTACATATACAATTATTTATAATGATGTATAATGATTTATAATTATATATAAGTATATATAAATTATACATATATATGATTATGTATATCATTATGTAGTCAAATTAATCTGGAATATTTTCATTTCAAATATATCCAAAGTTAACCATTTGAAATGAAAGTTACCGCAAAGTAAAGTAACGTAAAATGTAACAATGAACTTAATATATGTATCTGAAATACACGGTAGAAAATCAAAGCTATCAGATTATGTCACTTTAATTCCAATAACAATAGTAATATATATATATATATATAGTTAATCTGATTTCCAATCAACCTAATTTCAGTGCAATTATGTGTATATATAATGATAAATATATAACTTAATTTGCAATCATCTTAATTCCAATACAATTATGTATGTACACACACATATATATATATATATATATATATATATATATATATATATATAGAGGTGAGATGCAGACTACAAGTGGAATGTAGGATAGGCTTAGTTTAAATTATGATACAGAAATAGGGGGCATGAAAAGTAGATCTGCTTAGGTCCAGATCGGATATTTGTGCATTTCTTAAAGTAATGTGGTTGAAGAAGAAGAAGAAGAAGAAGCAGGGGCAAAAGAATGAGATGGAGAGGGGGGGGGGATATAGGAGAAGAGATGGGAAGAATAATGACGCGCGTGACCAGATAAGCATAATGTCTGGATTCGGATTTCATGAGGAATGCCACCAATTCTGACTTGCAGACAGTGTATGCCTCAGAAGTAGTGTATGACCTACGACTGGCTTAGATTTATGGCATGCCCTCCGGCCGAGCTCTGTGGATGCATGTGGTGCATGTATGTATACATATATATATATATATATATATGTATATATATATATATATCATTCTTCATTAAGGGTATTGCTAGCCATCAGCAAATTCACAATTATTATTATTATTATTATTATTATCATCATCATATAATGGGAGTCTACTGGTCATGTTAACATAGTGTAGTGCTATATATATTATATCATGTATATAGCTTTTCAATAATTAGAAACATTTGAGCTTTAAGATTGTTCAGTTACATTTCATCGCAGAACACTTTCGAATTATCCGTAGCCATTGATATATATATATACATATATATATATGTATATACATATATATATGAATAGCTACATAGATGTATGTATATAATGTTTCAAGATTGTGATAGCTGAGATACGTAGGGTATTTGAATCATTTAGAAATGCTTACGAATTTGAAGTCACTTCGTGAGCTAGTGAACAAATTAGTATATGTACCACAAATATTGTAAGTGTGTGACCTGGCTTTGGTACATGCTAGGCACTGCCCCTTTCATAAAATTGGAAATAAGTTATTGGATTTAGTTTCCTTTGCTGATTTAATTCAAAAGAATTCTCGTCCCGGGTTATTTGTTCTTGTAGTTTTTATTCTCGAGAAATTATGCGATTCTAATGTAGACGCTGAAACAAAAGGTAATAGGTCTTCTTTTATGTAACACACAAAGCGGACATTTTATATAGCGAGTATTATTTTCCTACCATGATTACATATATGGGTGTGTATATGTGTATATATTATATACATATACAGTAAAAACCTCTTAAAATCGACCGACCTTGGGACCGACTTTAAGTGGTCGATTTAGGGAGGTGGTCGGATTAATGAGAGAGAATATGGTCACAAGGGTATCTTTGGGACCCAAATAAAGCAATCGATATAGGGGAGTGGTCGATCTGTGGAGGTGGGTGGCTAGGGAGGTTTTACTGCATCACTCACCATGGGCGTAATCGATTATTCAACTCGGGTCACTCGAGCCACTTTTTAGCGCATGCGCACATCCTACAGACTCGGGTTGAATAAACGAATACGGTTATCCACGCTCGGGGTGGAGAAAATGCTGACTTAATCTAAAACGTAATATCTTTTTTTAATAACTGATACAAGTACAACAAAATTGGATTTAAAGTAGTTTACGATTGTATAACCTGACAATCTGGGTTATTTAATAAAAGCACCCGAAACACAACATGCAGGACTTGTACTGGTAGCTGTTATCCTACAGGTACCAGCACAGATGTGACGTCATCACTCCTAGCAAACCCCAGCCAAGAGGTGGGTTACTGTGGTCGGGTCGTTTTGCACACGGCACGTGTATTTGTCGACTCTACTCGCGGTGTTCGATTTGAAATTCTGACGACTCGGGTGACCGGAGTCGCTCGGGTCGTGTTAATCGATTACGGCCCATATGTGTGTTCAGATGTTTTGCTGGTCCCTGGGAAGGACTGAAGGTGTGAGGCAGCACGCCGGGTCACAGCTACAGCTTACACACCACTAGTTGGGGTTAGTGCCCCCCCCCCCCCCCAATTCTTTTCCTTTGCTATAGACCTTATGCTTTAAACTCACTTTGCGCTTATAACCACATGCTTCTTGATTATCAATGTTGGTAAGGTTCTTGTCATACATTTCCACCCAATGTAGATTGCAGTGAAATTGTTTAAAGCCCCTGTCACACATCACCGGATTGGAGGAAACGGAAAGAAACCGAACAAAGTCCGTTGATAGTCCGGTTTGTGTCCGTACAAGTTTTGAACATGCACAAAACTTGGAACGGATGCCGCCGGATTGACATCTATGATTCTTGTCCAGTTTCAGTTTGTTTTGTCCGTTGGCTATCCGTTCATGTCCGTTTCATGTCTGTTTTATGTCCGTTTTATGTCTGTTTTATGTTCGTTCGTCCAGCGGCCTTTGACCTGGTATCGCAACATTTTGACACATTTTAATACATTTTGATACTTATGTCGCCCGGACTAGATAATTCTGCCCGTTGCTGAATCCGGTGATGTGTGACAGGGGCTTTAGCAACTTGAATATTTTACATTATATAAAATACCACTTTCCCCATGTTCTGCCATGTAAACCCGACACCTGACGTGCTGGGTCGTAGATATTTTTGTTGTTGAAGATTTATACTGCCTATCATGGATAAGCCTGAATAGGCCTGTTTTCACCATTAGACAGTTTGTCGATAGAAAGCCTGAGCCTACACTTTTACCGACCCAAGGGATTTTTAACCTCCCACACCACATAGACATGGTATGAGAGCAACTGGCCTTTGATGACGCTGTAAGTTATGCACAGCGGTGGAAATCCAAATTGGCAGAGATGGGGGCACGGGGAATCGAACCACTGACCTTCAGATTAGGAGTCCGACCTAGAAAAAAGTCAGACACTCTAACCACTCCGCCACAGAGAACACCGTCCTTTCTGACGGTTTATGGGTTCGAACTCTGGTCGAGTCAAACCAATGATTTCAAAATTGATATTTGTCTCCGCTCGACATTGTTAGGATAGGGCCATGACTGGTTGGCTCAGTGTCAGGATAATGTGACTGAGTGGAATATTAGGTCATGGTGCTGGAGGCCTGGTCTCCCAGTGGGGCATCACTATAAAGTCGTCATGAGTGCGCACTGTTAAAAAAGTCGGTACCCATCCTGATATGACCTTAGATGTTGCTAGGACGTAAAACAACAACAAACAAACAAAACATCGGAGGTACAAGCCAAACTCGGAATACCCATCGTACCTCATTACATTAAATTTATAGCATACATGGTTTACAATGACGACATCTTTATTAAATGTGGCCTTGGTATCACTTCCGGTCTATATTCATAGAGCATCACCGGAAGCCATGTGATTGGCGCGCGAAAATTCAGTGCAAATATCATCTATTCAATAACCACAGGTTCACATGAGAATAACATAAGAACTTCATATTTAAAAATATTATATGTAACCTTAGATAGGCCTATGTACATTTGTAAAAACGAGACCACAACGATTTTAGTGCCACATGCTGTCTTATGCGATGCTATATGCAGTATAGTTATGCGTATATTGGCATGTGGGTATTTTGGTATATTATATATATATATATATTGAGGCATTATTTCATAGAACAAATTATAAAGTCTGCTGACATTACAAATAAAGACAATATTTAGAATCACACTGAAGTAATCGTATACTTAATAATAACATATTCCTTAACTAAATATGCAGTTCGGGCAAGTAAGTACTAGTGCACGTAGGCACAAGTCCCATAACCCATCCATCTGTAATCATTGTGCGTTATCTTTATTTCTTTTCTTTATTAACATGTCAAAAGACCAGTGTTTGAATAGCATAGTAAAAGAAAGCATGTTGATTATGGATTATCTTATACTAATTGATTAGTAACTACTATTAATTACTGTTTATCTTATAATTAATTGCTGATTAACAAATTGCTTACTGATTAGCTTATATTAATTGATGAGTAACTAATATTAATTACTGATTAGCTTATATTAATTGATGAGTAACTTATATTAATTTCTGATTAGCTTATATTAATTGATGAGTAACTAATATTAATTACTGATTAGCTTATATTAATTGATGAGTAACTTATGTTAATTGATGATTAGCTTATTTTCAATGGTGGTTGCATTATGATAATTACTGATTTGCTTATATTAATTGATGATTAATTGATGTTAATTACTGATTTTATTTTATTACTTTATGGTTAGTTGATCTTAATTACTGAGAGGTTATATTAAAGCTGCATAGTCCAATGAAAGCATAAACTTTTCATAAACAAAACAGTGACCTAGATCTGTATAGAGGGGACAGTAAGCCAATTGAATAGAATCAGTTACTTCTGAAACGTATGGTGTCAGAATTTCGGTGTGCTTACCAAATTTAATTTGGCATGTTCTCACTTCAGATATCTCCAAAGCTAGCATTTAAAAATGAAACCATCGAACTCTGCAACTTTAACTGATTGCTAACTGATAGTAATTACTGATTACCTTTTTATTAATTGATGATTATTTGGGTTTCATTATTGATTACCCTGATTAACTGATATTAATTTCTGGTTGGCTTATTAGCTTCTTGTGGGTAGTAGGAATACCTTACGTCATAAAGATTTCCCCTGCAATTTCTGATAAACATGTGATAGGGTTGTGCTAACATTGTGATAATTCTTAAGTAATAAACTTATGAAAACCTTGTGATGACCTTTAATAACCTTGTGATAATTTTGTGATAATCTTGAAATAACAATATGATAATCTTGTGATAACTTTATGATAATCTTCTGATAACTTAATGATAATCTTGTGGTAATATTGTGATAACATTAATAACTTTTGATGACTGAGTGATAACTTTCTGATAACTTTATAATAACTTTTTTTAATTTGGTGCTCACATTTTTTTGTTATTTCCTGTAAGCATGTGCAAACAATTTTATGCTTACAATTCATGCTAAATCTGTTATAATATGCCCTTTTTTATTTTGTGCTTAAATCTTTTCTTATTTCCTGTAAGCATGTGTGAACAATTTTGCGCTTACAATATATATTTTTGATTTCTGGTTACACCTCCTTGGATAGGATTTAAAACCTAAACAAACTCCCCTTGTTGGTACTAATACACCCACTCTCCACAACTACCACTAGTAATATCACCAGTCATGACCTTAGATGTTGCCAGGATGAAAAACCCCAACAATGAGTTGAGCATCTGTCTCCTGTCTTGGTAGGTTGTGGGATTCGAACCCACCGGTTCGAAACCTGGTCGAGTCAAACTAATGACTTAAAAATTGATACTTGTCACTTCCTAGACCAGCACTCGGCATCATTAGGATAGGGCAAGGAGAAGTGGAATGAGGAAGACCAATCGTCCGCAATTGGAATTTCCTCTGCTTAATCAACTAATGTACCAACAAACAACAACAACAAAACGTCAACCAATTACTATCACCAATACGCCACCAGGTGGCGCGCCCCGCTCACGGATAGGAGCTGACCGGTGGGAAGGGCGGCCTGACCTTGAGGCTGCCGTCAGTAGCGGACAGGGGCGTGGTGGGTGCGCTGGTTACCCGCGTCTCCTGAGTGCTCTGCGTGTCCCCAGACTGCCGGTGACAGCGGCGCGAGGAGGCAGCCACCCCGCCGCCAGAGCCTGCATTCGCCGGCGACTTCCGGCGCCGCGAGGTGGCGCCACACGCCATCATGGCCTTGATCTCGGCGCGGAAGGTCGGCCCGCTGACGCAGTACAACAGGAAATTGACGGCGTGGTTGACGATGTCGAGCGTGTACAGCGCCGGGTAGAGGATCGGCACGCCGGGCCGGAAGCCGACGGTGTAGATGACCTGGTAGAGTGTCATGGGAAGCGTAAGCAGGATGAAGGAGACGCTCATCAGAACCAGCACGACAGTGATGGCGCGTGACTCGCAGCCGGAACGTGTACCACGCACACTCTTGGTCGCCTCCCTGCGCAGTTCCTCACTGTAGAAGAGCATGTAGATGAGGATACTGTTGCACGTTCCCAGGATGACGGCAGGGATGAGTGAGTAGAAGAGGAGATCAGCAATGTTCAGCAGCGTCCTCACGCGGTCCACAACATGCTCGCTCCAGAAGCACGCCGAACGAAAGTCAGTGCGCAGCTCTATGACGCAGAAGAGGTACGAGTAGAGTGCCAGCACGAAGCACACAACAACCGCCGTGCTCGTTATCGCCTGCCGCCGTGTTGACAGCACACTCGCTAGGTGCGGGATGCTCATTGCCAGCAGCCGCTGCGCCGTCAGCACCACCACGAGCCATGCGCTGATAGCGCGTGACGTCATCAGGACGTACTTGGCCACTTTGCAGCCGGCGTTCGAGAGGCTCTGTACATCAGGACCGCCGAGGTACTTGATGGTCAGCGACACCATCGTGTTGCTGAGCAGAAAGATGGAGTCGACGACTGCCAGCGCCAGCAGGTAGACGGAAATGTTGCGAGACCGGAAGCGCCTCCTGGTGAGGACGGCCGTCGTCATGGCGTTGCCGACCAGACCGAAGCCGACGACGATGGGGGTGGCGATCACCACTGTGTACATGTACGGGGTAAACTCCTTCTGCATGGTGGGTGGTGATGGTGGTGGTGGTGGTGGTGGTCGGGGGGGGGGGGGGGGGGGGGGCTTTCGGAAAAGCCTAACACGTTGCTTTGGTGCGCGTCTATTTATTTTGGTATTAATGACATATTAATAATAATATTAATAATATTGATAACAATATTAATAATATTGATATGTATAATATTAATTATTATCATATTAATATTTATCATATTAATTATTATCATATTAACATTAAGAAGAAGTTGTCAACCCACCCTCTAGTGGCAATTAGAAGAACTAGCACCGTCAATTCACCACCGACAACCCACCCTCTGGTGGCAATTAGAAGAACTAACAGTAACACCGTCAGCCCACCCTCTGGTTGCAATGAGAAGAACTAATATCGTGGATGGCAGCACCCTGTGCAGGGTGCTCTGTGTGTGTCTGGCTGGTGGTGGTGGTGGGGTGAGTCTTAAGAAGAATTTCCACCATCAACCGGTCCTCTGGTGGCAATAGCAAGAACTAATATTGTAGATCGCAGTTCACTGTGCAGCCTGCTCTGTGGTGTGTGGGCTTGGAGGGGAATTTCCACCATCAAACCCACACTCTGGTGGCAATAACAAGAACTAATGTTACAACGGGCAACCAGCTCAATGTCCAGCCTGCTTGCTAAGTGGGAAAAGTCGTGTAGACGATTTCCACCACCAATCCATCCTCTAACGTGGCAACAACTGATGTTGCAGGTAACTGCTCACTGTGCACAATTCCCTGTTGAAAAGGGTCTTGTAGAGGATTTCCAGCCCTCTGATGGCAGTGGGAAGAACTGTTGTTGTGGGTAGCAGCTCCACCGGTAAATGATTTATTGGCATAAAATATTGCCAGCAACGTATCTGGTACCACTTGTATTCAGATGTGAATCTATGTGACAGCTTAAATGTTCTGAAAGAAAAGGAACAACAAAATCATGATTGGACATCAGTTACATTGCGTAATCCTATTGATGATATTTTCTTCATATACGTTGTATCTGTTTAAAAATTTAATTGCTGAGTGCCTCTATTTACTATTTACTAACAGAGGCATACTGACAATCAGTTTTAAGATTTTGGGCTTTACAAATTATTAATTATTTCGGAATAGTGAAAATAATAATTGATGGTTGTAATTATAATTACGAAGACAGTATGTCTTTTTTTACTTTTAATTACCATGCCATGTTTACGAAGACACTCAAGGTTGCATAGTCCGATGGTTTTGAGTTTATGTAATTTCGTTGAATATATTAGGTTAATCATTATAATCTACCTTGCTTTAGTTTGATGTAACTTTAAAATGTTGGCTTTAAAATGACGAACGTGTGAGATATTTGAAGTGTAAACATACAAATTTAATGTTGGTGTGCTTGTCAAAACTCAGACCTCATAGGATTCAACAGTAACAGGTTCAATTTAATTGACTTAGTATTCCCCTCTATAGTATATTTAGCAACAAATGCTTAACAAGTGCAGCAGTATTTAAGTTGGATGTGCTGGTTAAAATCTAGAGAAGCTTTTTGCTTTTGAAAAAGTGATGCTTTTATCGGATTTTGCAACTTTAAGGCAGCAAGCTTCTGATAGAACTGACAATTCTGTGATTTCAGTTATTACATAGGAAAGGACATGTTATGTTCAGTGCACATATATAAAGTTGTCAAAAGAGTAAAGCTTGTTTTATTTAATGACACCTCTAGAACACATTGATTTTCATATCATTGGCTATTGGACGTCAAACACATGGTCATTCTGACATATTTCTTTGGCAGAAAGTTGTTGCTGCCACATAGGCTACTCTTTCCGATAAGCAGTGGGGGTGGGGGCTATAATTATGCACTTTCGCACAGACAGAACACCACATACCACAGCCTTTGATGAACTGGTTGTGGACCACTAGTTGGAATGGAAAATAACTCAATCTGCAAATGGGTCAACTGAGAAGAATCGATTGGATGACCAACCGCTTCACAGCTGGACAAGCTACCGCCTGAGCTCCCGTGAAGTTGTCAGGACAGTATTATAACGCTGATGTTTTTCACATGTTGGTCACGACTTCCAGTTCCTAGAGCGATATATATATATATATATATATATATATATATATATATATATATCGTGTTATGTGATGGGACACACCATTTAGTTGAAGCGAACCGCATGTGTTTGTAAAAGAAGAGCACTGACAATAACAGCCTGTCCTTTCTTTATGTCATCGAACAAGTAAAAGTCCGCAAATAGATGTGTTGGGGTTTCACGTAGTAGCAACATTTAGGATCATATCCGGCTGGGTACCGACTTCTGACAGTGCCCACTCACGGTGACTTCATAGTGCTGCCCCACTGGAAGACTGGGGCCATAGGCACCATGACATGATATCCCACTCAGTCACATTATCCTCAGCATTACTAGAATAGGACAAGGACTGGTTAGCTCAGTATCAGGATAATCTGACTGAGTGGGAAATGGGGTAATGGTGCCGGCGGCTTTGGTCTCCCAGTGGAGCAGCACTATAAAGTCACCATGAGTGCACGCTGTCACAAGTTGGTACCCATCCTGATATGACCTTCGATGTTGCCAGGAGGTAAAACTCCAACAACCAACCAACCAACAAACCTTCTTCCTGAGCTGACCCACACTTGAGATGCTAATGTGACTGTTGGCCACCACATGCTGTACTATATATAGATCACCACTCATTTTATTACACACACAGCTTTGATCTTATTGAGACTGGTTTAGCGGTTTAACCCCCATCTCCTTCCCTACCCTCCTCCAATTCCTGCTCCCCTGACTCCACTCCGCTGACAATAAAATACAGTAAAACCTCTCTAAATCGACCGACCATGGGTCCGACTGTAAATGGTCCATTTGCGGAGGTGGTCGGTTTAAGGAGTTACAATATTGTTACAATGGTGTTGTAGGAGCGATCGTTTGGGACCCCAAATAAAGCGATCGATATAAGGGAGTGGTCGATCTGTGGGGGTGGTCGGTTAGAGAGGTTTTACTGTACCGGGATGACTCGGCTCGGAGGTGGTGGGGAGGGGTGATAATACACTGGAATAGAACTGCCCCGCACCCCCGGACAATAATATACTGGTCTTATGTTGACTCCTTACAGAATAAAACCGGCTTTCCTCCATGGTTACCAATATGCATGTGTATAATAAAAAGCTTGCATCGTCCGATGAAAACATCAAATTTTCAAAACCAAAACAATTATCTAGATTTGATTCTACCTATCTAACTTAAATCAATCAATCAATAGTTCCGTCCTCTAGTCGAGGGTTGGATGCAATGGTTCTCCACTTGTCCCGATGGTGTGCTGTTCTGATAGACTGTGAATAATTCAAGCCTGTCCACTGTGAAATATTTGTAAACCATGATGTTCTTTGTCTCCCTCTCTCTCTGCTTCCATTCACCTTCCCTTCCAACAATGTACGGTATATTGAACTCTGACGAATGATGTGGCCAAAATAAATAAGTTTCTTTGCCTATATAGTGGCAAACAAGCTTTTCTTAGTTTTAATTTTTCTAAGAACTTCTTTGTTGGTGACCTTCTTTGTCCATGATATTTTCATCATCCTTCGATAAGTCCACATCTCAAATGCTGCTAAACGTTTGTACATTTTCTTAGAGATTGTTCATGTCTCAGCCCCATACATTAGAGTAGACCACACATAACACTGCAGAATACGCTTCCTTGTTTGTATTAATATCTTACTTGATGTTAACACTCTATACATTTTGGAGAATGTTGTTCGGGCTATTGTTATCCTTCTTTTAATTTCTTCCTCACATCTCCCATCATTTGTAATCTTTTGTCTGAGATAAATGAATTCGGATACTTGTTCTAGGTTTGTGCCATCTATGGTTATATTGATATTTGGTTTATCTGTCTTTTTACTTATAACCATTGTTTTGGTCTTCCTGGCATTCATCTTCATGTTGAATAGTATTCCAGCTTTATTGATTCTATTCACGATATCTTGTAGGTTTTTCTCACTGTCTGCTAGTATTACACTGTCATCATGCATATCTAAGATTGTTGACGTTCATGTCACTCCCTTGCAATCCTCAATGTGTCTGAAAATCATCTCTGTGTACAGGTTAAATAGACATGGTGACAATACACACCCCTGTCGAACTCCTCGTTTAATCATAACTTCATCCGATAGGCCCTGCTCCATTTGTATAAATGCACGTTGTGTCCGGTATAAGTTCACAATTAGTTTAATGTCTTTGCTATTGACACCAATATCTTGTAAACATTTGATTAACAGTTCATGATTGACTCGGTCGAAGGCCTTCTCATAGTCAATAAAGCAGGCATACATATCCTGGTTCATTTCGCAATAACGTTCACAAATCATTCTCATATTGAAAATCCCTTCCCGTGTACCTCTTCCAGATATAAACCCACTTTGTACTTTACTGATTTGTTCTTTAATTTTCTGTCTGTTTCTCAGTAAAATTATTTTCAGGATCATCTTCAACATATGACTCATCAGGCTTAGTGTTCTGTACTCAGTACACAATGTTGGTTTTAGCTTCTTTGGGAGTCGTACAAATATGGATTCATTCATATTCAATGGTATAAATCCAGTCTCATAGATGTCATTTACTAGCTTATGAATGATTTGAATCCCCACTTCATCTAGTCTTTTTATCATTTCTGATGTTATCTGGTCACTTCCAGGAGCCTTACCTGACTTTAGATCATGGATAGCCTTCTCAACCTCTGATACTAATATAATATTCCCATCTTCTTTCTCAATTGTGGGTGGGTTCCCTCTGTCATCATTGTATAGTTTGTTTACATATTCTTCCCATCTGGACTTTATTTCATCTTCTTCAAAGAGCATTTTGCCGTCTTTGTTCTTGATACATTTACTGCTTCTCTGTCTGTATCCTTGACCTGTTATCTCTTTCACTTTCTTGTGCATCTCTTTTGAACGATGTTGAGACTCAAGTTGTTCCACTACTTCGCACTTCTTATTCCACCATTCATCTTTAGCTTTTTTGCATTCATCTTCTATTTCATTCTTCAGGTGTTTGTATTTAAGTGGATCAGTGGTTTTCACTTTCTTCCTTTCTGCCATCTTTTCTAGTATGGTTTCCGTCATCCATGATTGCTTTGTCTCTCGTTTTTTATTTTGGTAACGCCTCCTCTGCTGACTTGACCATGCTTTCTCTGAGAGCTTCCCATTCCATTTCAATGTTGATATACTCTCTCTAAGGAGTTTCTTCATTCATCAATACACTGAATTTGTTATGAACAGAGACATTATACTTAGTTCTGTATTTTGCATCTTTTAACATGTTCATATCCATTTGAATGTTGTTTTTAATTTTGTTCTGCTGTTTCAATTTCACTACCATACTGATTACTACTGGATTATGATCCGAACATATGTCAGCACCTGGATATGTCCTTGCCTGTTTGATACAATTTCGATATCGTTGGTTGACAAGAATGTAATCGATCTGGTTCCGACATACATCACCAGGGCTCTTCCATGTATATAGTCTTCTCTTTGGATGTTCAAAAGGTGTTAGCAATTACTAGTTTTGAATACTTAAATACTGGTGCACTTATTAAACAGTTGTCGCGCCACATAGAAAGGAACACTGAGCCAATTTAATAGAATCTGTTACTACAAAAGTTTATGGTGTCAGAGTTTTGACGTGCTTGCAAATTAATTTGGCATGTTTGCACTTCAAATATCTCTAAAGTTAGCCATTGAATATAAAAGTTACTTCAAACGAAAGTAAGGGAGATTATAATGATCAATCTACTATATTAATCTTAGAAAATGACAGAAACTCAAAATCATCGGCCTATACAACTTTAACACATTGACGGCCCCCACTCCCCCACCCCTTACCCCACCATCCCAGCGGAAAGTTTATGTCTAAACCAACATATGGATTTAATTATAAGAACATGTTATTAGCAAACAGACTGACACCACATTGTGGAAAGTATATCTAAATCAACAAATGAATGTAATTAGTAAAACATTAAAGTTACATACTGTGGGTGGTGGGGAGAGTGGTGGTGGTGATGGTGCTCAGTGGGTGGGTGGGGGTTACCGGGGTTGTTATACTTGATAGACGGGATCACGGTTCCAACTGCGCATGCACTGAAAACGGCCTTGGGCACAAAGCAAATGCGAATGGCCATTGAGTTTGTCGATACGAATAGGGAAAAACTTCGATTTTATTCAAAATGAATAGAAATAGATAATAATTTGACATAAACATGTATGCACACATGAAATATAATGATCTGATGAATATAGCTAAGACAAAACTAGCCATAGTTAAACATTTTGAGCTAAGAAACACACAATTCCACACAATCAGTGATATCCACATCACCATTATTAATTCTTGTTCTAAATATTAAAATGCCAAATGTGTCAACATACACTTGTTTCAGAGAAATATATAACCAATATCTGATTAACCCTACTCTTTTTCTAGTTCTACATATGTCATTAACCATAGGATATAAATAAAAACATGAATAAAATAAGTAAAACTGACTCTGGCTATGGCTCTAACACTAGTCTGAGCGCCCAGAGTTGTCTAAATCTAAATGCACAAGATGTACTGATTATATTGATGTAAATGCAATGCTGGATAAAAGATTAATATCTTAATTTATTATATATATTTTTTTAGTTGGTATTCTATGTTTCAAACAAGAGTTGAAATGAGCTGAAACTAGCACATTTCATAGCTTCACCCAGTGTATTAGCATGTGCCATGTGCTTCTTGCGAGTTTGTTTTGCTCTGACGCATCCCACAATGCACCATGCCGCTGGAACGGTGATGTAGTCTATTCTAGGCTAGGGTGTTGAACTCCCAATAAGCCTATCCAAAAAGAGAAGAAGAAGAAGAAGAAGGACGAGGAGAAGGAGAAGAAGGAGACGGGGGGTGAGAAGAATGAGAAGAAGAAGAAGAAGAAGAAGAAGAAGAAAAAGAAGCAGAAGGAAAAGAAGGAGAATAAGGAGAAGGAGGATAAAAAGAAGAACGTGATGGAGAAGGAGAAGAAGAAGAAGAAGAAATAAAGGTCACCTTTCTGACCTTGGATTAGCAGAAAGCTCGGGGGCTGATCTACCACAGCCCGCATTAAGTAAAGAAGAAGAAGAGAAAGATCATTGTGACACCGGTGATAAAATATGAGTATCCGCCATCCTCCCGAAAGCCTTAGCTATCATCGTAAAGAATAACTGCTGTTTGGCCGTCTCCAGTTACTCATCTTATACTTACTACTATCAGGAGGATCCTGGCAACTGTCTGCCAGTCTCCCCCACTAATTACCAAAACACAACTCATAAGAAAGAAAAGGAGACAAGTCACACAAGATTGACAGTGATAAGATTGAGCTTTATTGCTACAACTCTTGTTCACCGACTAGTGACCTGCCACCCTGACTCACTTACAACCTGCTACACAGACCCACATAGCTTCTGCTTGTTCAGTCAAAATCACTGCCTATAGCCCATTTAACCTAAGTCCTCTGGGTGTTACACACAGATCAGAGGTGAACTGCTTCCTTTGGTATCTCTAGAGTGAGTGTGTGGTCTGTCCAGCAAGTGGAAGGAATAGACTACATCACGGTTCCGACTGCGCATGAGCTGAAAACAGCGTTGGGAGCAAAGCAAAGGTGTACACCCATTGAGTTTGCTGATACGCGTAGGGCAAAACTGGCATTTTATTCAAAATAAATAGAAATACATAGCAATTTGGCATAAACATGGATGGAAGGATGCAATATAATAATATAATGAATATGTTTAAGACACAACTCTCTATAATTAAGCATTTTGAGCTAAGAAACATACAATTTCAGTCACTTTACAGGCTGATGTTTACATCACCATTGATTAGCCAGAAGTAATTCTTGTTCTAAATATTAAAATTTCAAATGTGTCAACAAAAACTTGTTTCAAAGAAATATATAACCAATATCAGATTAACCCTACTCATTTTCTATTTCTACATATGTCATTAACCATAGAATATAAATAAAAACAAGAATAAAATGAATAAAACTGACTCTAGCTATGGCTCTAACACTAGTCTGAGTGCCTAGATTTGTCTAAATCTAAATGCACATGGCATACGATGTGCTGGTTATATTGATGTAAATGCAATGCTGGATAAAAGATTAATATCTTAATTTATTATATATATTTTTTTAGTTGGTATTCTATGTTTCAAATAAGAGCTGAGATGAGATGAAACTAGCACATTTCATATCTGCACCCAGTGTATTAGCATGTGCCATGTGCTTCTCGCAGCTTTGTTTTGCTCTGAGTCTGATGCATCCCACAATGCACCGCACCGCTGGAACCGTGATGTATAGGTTATATTGATGTAAATGCAATGCTGGATGAAAGATTAATATCTTAATTTATTATATATATATTTTTTAGTTGGTATTCTATGTTTCAAACAAGAGCTGAGATGAGATGAAACTAGCACATTTCATATCTGCACCCAGTGTATTAGCATGTGCCATGTGCTTCTCGCGGCTTTGTTTTGCTCTGAGTCTGATGCATCCCACAATGCACTGCACCGCTGGAACCGCGATGTCAGGGCTCCTGAATCAAGAGTAATGTGTATCGTAGCCTACGAGGAGCATGACAGGAGGCTAGCATGCCAGACTGTCGCCATGCAAAATAGTAAGGCCAAACAAAGGAATCATACTTGTTTCTCATCAATATATCCTATACAAGGATGACTGGGCTCACACAGCCAGCCAATCAGACACCTCTGCAGCCTGGGAAGGGTGGCACCCAAGAGGGGGCACCTGGCACTCAACCCCAGGGCAGGTGGTGTCCTTAATGTATGCAGAATGGCTGGGTGTGTCCCTCTCCCTTTTGCACTCTTCCTGGTGCATGGAGGGAACATTCCTGTAATTAGTAACCGTATCTTAATATCCGGACATCATACCGCAATCCCGGTCACCGTGAGTCATAACATTTACACATAGTTATTTATATGTCACACAGCGAATGGGCACACATTGCATCACTATTACATAACAATGGTCCCCAACTCCGTCGCTTGAGATATTGATATGATTCCAAGCTCGGCTATTACGACCGAAAGACCGTATATTTTTACAACCGTATCAGAGGAGCCGCGGCCGGTGGGGGTGTTGATGGAGGCTGGGGAAGGGTTGGGGGTGGGTGGTACACAAGTAATGCTTTAGTAACCAGGTAACGAGACTGGGATCATATTATTCCATACTTTACGGGGGTGGGGGATCAAAAACAGACATCCTCTGACGTTGGTTATAAAACACTGCAGTAAAGGCTGTCATACACAACATGACAATTCGTCTTGAAATCACCCACCTCTAACCCCTAGTAATCGGGGATCTGGAGCAAGGTTAAGTTTCTGACTTCATACTCGTGCGAATTGTTGATGATTTATCAAGACCCTCATAGATTTTTGTGACTACATGATCAAATTACAAAACAAAAAAGATCAGCTTAATCAAATAATAATGTGTCCAGGAGCTGGATACGAAATTTCCTGAACACCGATGAAAGTGGTTTAAGGCAGGTTGTCGCATAGTGTTCGGTGTCATTAAAATATTTTCCTCGGAAAGCCTGCATCAAATAAAATTTGACTTTTGCCAGAAGGAAGTTCAATCCCAATTAAATAAGTCCATTGTTTCATACCAAAAAGGTCATACTTATTTCTCGGGCATCGAACTGTTCGTGTTCAGTCCTGCCCAACTCTTTTTATAATAGCAATTTTTATATGATAGCAATTTTTAATAAAAGGCCAAATAAAATCAATCCTGTCACATTGAATGTCGCTGGTTGCTCTGTTAGTTGTGTTGTGTCTTTGTTGGGATTTTACATTCAGGCGACATCTGCGGTTATTTATGTAATCGACTGGCTGGCTTAGTGTCAGTATAAATAATGTGACTGAGTGAGATATTGGGTCATGGGCTGGCGGCATGATTGTGGGGCAGGACTATAAAGTCGTCATCAGTGCGCACTGTCACAAGTCAGTACCCATCCTGATATGACCTTAGATGTTGCCAGGACGTCAAGTTCCAACAACCATCCAAACAAGCAATATAATAAATTTCTTTTAACAAAAAGAAATAAAATAATAATAATATACCACCGCCCCAACTTTCTAGAACCAAATAAAAAATATATGTATCTTTTAAAACTATCACCATCTCCAAAATTCAACTGATCTGAGAAACAAGTATGATTCCTTTGTTTGGCCTTACTATTTTGCATGGCGACAGTCTGGCACCCTAGCCTCCTGTCATGCTCCTCGTATGCTACGATACACATTACTCTTAATTCAGGAGCCCTGTGCTACTGCAACATTTTGTAGGTCCTGGCTGAAGAACGAGAACGAGACCAAGCTGTCTATTTGTTGGAGTTTTATGCCCTGGCAACATTTAATGTCATATCAGAATGGGTACCGACTTGTGACAGTGCACACTCATGGCGACTCTATACTGCTGCCCCACTGGGAGACCGTGCTGTTGGCACCATGACCTGATTTCACACATTATCCTGATATTGAGCTAAACAGTCATTGTCTTATCCTATTAAAAAATGCTAAGTGCCAAGCTAGGTAGTGACAATTATCAATTTTGTAAGTCATTGGTTTGACTCAACCGGCAATTCCGTACGGCAAGCCTGCGCTCTACACCACTTTCGATAGGAGAACAAGAAGAAGTGACGTCTTGTGGTGAACGCGGCAGCTTCGATCTGATTTAGAGTTGCATAATGGGCGATTTCCACGACGCACTCAGCCCAAACTGGGGTTACGCGTCAACTCTGGAAGCGATTGGTCTTCCTCATTCCACGGCTCCTTGCCCTATTCTAATAATGCCGAGTGCCTGGCTAGGAAGCGACAAGTATAAATTTGTAAGTCATTGGTTTGACTCGACCAGGGTTCGACCCCACGAGCTTGTGTGGCGTTATTAATATTATTTAATGCAATTATTATTTAACCATTGTTATGCGTTAATAATAAAACATGAATAAGATAAGTAAGTAATCATCAGTAGTGAAAATCATATGATTTACGAATTTGCTAAATTTACGTTTATCTTGAGTGTTTGGACCAATTGAGCCACGTATACCCTGGGACCCACCCACCCACTCACTTTCCTTCAGCCTGTCCTCCCAGTGACATTAGAGATCCACCATCACCACCATCTAGCCCTCCCCAATACCAGCAGGCCACAAGAAGACACCATAACCATTGCCACCTTAAAATCAATTAAGCTAGCGGAAGGCCCTGTCACACTACGACGTGACGACGTCAGCGTAGGCACAACGTGAAAATAATTATATTACGTCGAAGTTATCGGCGTAATATGCAAATTCGGGACGTGAATGCTGCATAGTTGACGAGAGCGTAACGTCGGTAAAGCGTAGTGATCGCATCATTTAACGAGAGAGGACAACATAATGACGCTCACGGAATGTTATGAACGTTATTCCATCGCCAGAACTACGTTGCTTTACGTTACCTTACGTTACTTATGTCATTAAACATTGGTGAAACGCTGAACATACGTTCTCCTGATGTTCTCCTGACGTTCTCCTGACGTTCTCCTGACGTTCCCATTACGCCGCATGGACGTTTCCACCGGCTTTAATGTGGGTCAACGAGTTGAACGTAGTGGAACATAGTGGAACGTAGTGAGGAACGTTTGACTAACGTCCGTTTAACGTCATTGACGTTCGCTGAATGTGTACAGAATGTACAGCGAATGTAAACCGTTACGTTCGCTCACGTCGAAAGTTTTGAACAGGTTCAAAACCTTGACACGCGCTGACGTAACACGACGTAACGTGACGTATCTCGACGTCAGTCTAATGTCATTCTGACGTCATCATAATGTAACCAAACGTACGGCAACGTAATAACGAAAAGTGATCACGTCAGGCTCACGTTGGCTCGTTACGTCGTAGTGTGACATAGGTATAACACTCCATCTGCTTAATTCTACCAGTGCCTGTTTACCGTCAATATAAATCAACCTCCCCTTTCGTTACTTTTTTGCAACACCTACACACCGATCTTAAGTACTCATCCTAATGATGCGCGAAAAGGAAGAAAGCAAGGCGGGGGTGGAAGGAAAGGCGTTTTATTAACGCCTCACAACAGAGCATACAGAGGAAGAGATAATAAGCAGGCTGAGGAGGAAAAAAGGAAGGAAGGGCTCATGAGGAGCAACAATAAACAGGCTCATGAGGAGCAATGCAGTGAAGGGCTCATGAGGAGCAGAAAGAAGGGTAAATACAGCAGGGGCTCATAAGGAGCAATGTCAGAGTTCTGGTGAAGGGGGGGCCGAGGAGCCCTCCGCCAAAGAGTAGGAGAGGGCTCGAGGCGCGCCCGAGGCGGGGGCACGGGGCGCCCGAGTCGGGGGCCCGGAGATGCAGGTCTGGGTGAGAGGAGGGTCCGGGGCCTACGTGGAGGGGGAGCGGGCGGCCAAAAAAGGGAGGCCCGCTCCTGAGGCCTGAGGGGAGGAGGTCCGGCGGGGGTCGAGCAGGGGGGCAGCGAACTCCTCAGGGCTGGGCGGGGTGGGAGTCGGGGTCGGGTCGGGCGGGTTCATGAAGGCGGTGGCATGAGGGTCGGTGGCTGGGCTGTCTGGGGAGGGTCCCTCGTGAGGCTGGGCTGTGTCGTCTGAGGTGTGAGGTGCGAGGTGATGATCCCCGGCTTCGTCTGGGCGGCGTTTCGATCGGTGGTCGCTGAGGGGTTGTCGGTGGTCGTGATGGTCGGCGGCTGTGGTATCGGCAGAGGGTTCCTCGTGAGGCTGGGCTGGGCTGTGGTCTGAGGGTTCCTCGTGAGGCTGGGCTGGGCTGTGGTCTGAGGCGTGAGGTCCGAGGTGATGATCCCCGGCTCCGTCTGGGCGGCGTTTCGATCGGTGGTCGCTGAGGGGTTGTCGGTGGTCGTGACGGTCGGCGGCTGTGGTATCGGCAGAGGGTTCCTCGTGAGGCTGGGCTGGGCTGTGGTCTGAGGCGTGAGGCCCGAGGTGATGAACCCCGGCTCTGACTGGGCGTCGCTTCGATCGGTGATCTCTGGGGGGTTGTCGGTGGTCGTGACGGTCGGCGGCTGTGGTATTGGCAGAGGGTTCCTCGTGAGGCTGGGCTGGGCTGTGGCCTGAGGCGTGAGGCCCGAGGTGATGAATCCCGGCTCTGACTGGGCGTCGCTTCGATCGGTGATCTTGGGGGTGTCGGTGGGTGAGGAGGTTGTCGCATCGAGGTGGGGTGAGGCGCGGAGGGGCCCCCGGGCGGCCGGGGGGGGGGCGGATCATCCGCGGGGGCGGGGTGTGCTCCCGGGGCGGTGCTTGAGGTGGCGGGGGGGGTGTGCTCCCCCGGCGACGTGTGCCCGAGGTGATGGGATGGGCGGTGGGCTGTAAGCCATCCGAGGCCGACGGGCCGTGATCTGTCGGAGGGCAGCCTAGGCGCCCGAGGGCTGGTCCCGAGGCGCCGGGGAGGGACCTGGGGCCGGGCTCGGGGAGGCGCGTCCCTGCGTGCCCGAGGAGGGGGCCGGCGTGGCCGCGGCGGTCGTCCGTGGTCCCTTCCGCGGTGCTTGAGGCGGCGGGGGAGGGCGCGCCCCCGCGAGGGCGTGTGCCCGAGGAGAAAAGGGCAGAGAGCTGGAAGGTGGCAGGAGGGCGAGTGCCTGAGGGAGGCCGGCGGGCGGCCTTATAAGGGAAGGGTGGACGGGCGACAGCAGGTGAGGTGTGAATGCTGCCGGCCCGGGGGAGGGCGAGTGAGGGTGAGCAGCGGGCGTCGGGTGAGGCGCGAATGCTGCGCGACACGGGGGGCGGGGGAGGGAGCTGCGCGCGGCGGCGTCGGGTGAGGTGTGAGCGCAGCAGCCCGGGGCGGGGGAGGGTCTCTTCCTCTCCTCGCATCAAGCGCAATGCTTCGCATTACGACCAATGCTGAGCGTCTGGCTAGGAAGCGACATGTATCAATTGTGATGTTTGACTCGACCAGGATTCGAAGACGGACGCTCAACTCATTCGGCCATCCCGTCTCAGAACACTAGTTCTTGCCATTGCTGCCAGAGGGCGGGTTGGTGGAGGAAATTGGCTAACCACTGCTTTTAAGTTGTTGCCATATTTTATTATGTTAGCTTGATCGCCATGATATATTTCAGCTTAATTTTGAATGTTTTTTATTCTTTTAAAGCGTCAACTTTGGAGATATTTTAAGTGAAAACATGCCACATTAATTCTGGTGTACACTCCGAAGTGCTGAATATAGTCTTTTTTTTCTTTTTTTTATCCATTTTTCAAGCATAGCAGTGGTGTATAGCAGCAGAAAATTACAATAAATATTTAATGAGTGCACCTGTATCTAAATGGATATGTATGGACATTGTAGCATTGTTAGTTACAACTGAAGGACATATATGACTGCTGACCTCCAACTTCCCTCTGGTACAGTAGTGATACTCCAGATTAACCACTGGGGGCGCTGTAAGTGTAACAACTATATGTGTGGATATTTGTGAAAGAAATAGCAGAATCCTCCGAACCAAGCAAAACCACACCATGTTGTGGTGTGGCAGTATTCAACATGGGGTTCAGGTTTAAAGTTCACCACATCCCTAGTCGAAGGAGGTTGGGTGATGTGTGTCCAAAGACAACAAACGATAACAGCAGATTCTCATCTGAAACCCTTTATTCTGCAGCTGGGGCCATATGCATGGGTTGGAGCTACGCGTAGCCGGTGCTACACGTTAGCTCTGGGGTAGCTATCCGCGGCTAGCAGGGCCTTGGTTAATTAGGTCAAGTCGTATGCACCAATGTCATAGCCGGGGCGGATAGCTAATCGTGAAGTTATTTATAGATTTGGGAAATCCCTCGAGTCGACAATATGGATAACGCCGCCAACGCGGCGGCAGCGTTAATATCGGTTTGAATTTAGGGTTAAATTGATCAAATTTCACTTATGTCATACGTAATTCTGTTAAATATGACAGCATTGAATAGATTTGGGCCTAATATATTGCCGCTGATGCGGCGGCGGCGGCCATGTTTAGTTGACGTTCGACAGTATGGATATCGACGTCAATGCGGCGGCGGCGATTTGTTTACTTTACATTTGTCGATTCGACCATATGAATAACGTCGCCAATGCGGCGGCGGAGTTAATATCGGTTCGAATTTAGGGTTAATTTTATCAAATTTCACTTATTGAGTATGTAATTCTGTTAAATATGATAGCATTGAATAGATTGAGAGCCACACATGCACACTAACCAGCGGGGGGGGGGGGTGCTCCCCGGGGCGGTGCTTGAGGTAGCGGGGGGGTGTGCTCCCCCGGCGACGTGTGCCCGAGGTGATGGGATGGGCGGTGGGCTGTAAGCCATCCGAGGCCGACGGGCCGTGATCTGTCGGAGGGCAGCCTAGGCGCCGAGGGCTGGTCCCGAGGCGCCGGGGAGGGACCTGGGGCCGGGCTCGGGGAGGCGCGTCCCTGCGTGCCCGAGGAGGGGGCCGGCGTGGCCGCGGCGGTCGTCCGTGGTCCCTTCCGCGGTGCTTGAGGCGGCGGGGGAGGGCGCGCCCCCGCGAGGGCGTGTGCCCGAGGAGAAAAGGGCAGAGAGCTGGAAGGTGGCAGGAGGGCGAGTGCCTGAGGGAGGCCGGCGGGCGGCCTTATAAGGGAAGGGTGGACGGGCGACAGCAGGTGAGGTGTGAATGCTGCCGGCCCGGGGCGAGGGCGAGTGAGGGTGAGCAGCGGGCGTCGGGTGAGGCGCGAATGCTGCGCGACACGGGGGGCGGGGGAGGGAGCTGCGCACGGCGGCGTCGGGTGAGGTGTGAGCGCAGCAGCCCGGGGCGGGGGAGGGTCTCTTCCTCTCCTCGCATCAAGCGCAATGCTTCGCATTACGACCAATGCTGAGCGTCTGGCTAGGAAGCGACATGTATCAATTGTGATGTTTGACTCGACCAGGATTCGAAGACGGACGCCTCAACTCATTCGGCCATCCCGTCTCAGAACACTAGTTCTTGCCATTGCTGCCAGAGGGCGGGTTGGTGGAGGAAATTGGCTAACCACTGCTTTTAAGTTGTTGCCATATTTTATTATGTTAGCTTGATCGCCATGATATATTTCAGCTTAATTTTGAATGTTTTTTTTATTCTTTTAAAGCGTCAACTTTGGAGATATTTTAAGTGAAAACATGCCACATTAATTCTGGTGTACACTCCGAAGTGCTGAATATAGTCTTTTTTTTCCTTTTTTTATCCATTTTTCAAGCATAGCAGTGGTGTATAGCAGCAGAAAATTACAATAAATATTTAATGAGTGCACCTGTATCTAAATGGATATGTATGGACATTGTAGCATTGTTAGTTACAACTGAAGGACATATATGACTGCTGACCTCAAACTTCCCTCTGGTACAGTAGTGATACTCCAGATTAACCACTGGGGGCGCTGTAAGTGTAACAACTATATGTGTGGATATTTGTGAAAGAAATAGCAGAATCCTCCGAACCAAGCAAAACCACACCATGTTGTGGTGTGGCAGTATTCAACATGGGGTTCAGGTTTAAAGTTCACCACATCCCTAGTCGAAGGAGGTTGGGTGATGTGTGTCCAAAGACAACAAACGATAACAGCAGATTCTCATCTGAAACCCTTTATTCTGCAGCTGGGGCCATATGCATGGGTTGGAGCTACGCGTAGCCGGTGCTACACGTTAGCTCTGGGGTAGCTATCCGCGGCTAGCAGGGCCTTGGTTAATTAGGTCAAGTCGTATGCACCAATGTCATAGCCGGGGCGGATAGCTAATCGTGAAGTTATTTATAGATTTGGGAAATCCCTCGAGTCGACAATATGGATAACGCCGCCAATGCGGCGGGGCCAGCGTTAATATCGGTTTGAATTTAGGGTTAAATTGATCAAATTTCACTTATGTCATACGTAATTCTGTTAAATATGACAGCATTGAATAGATTTGGGCCTAATATATTGCCGCTGATGCTGGCGGCGGCGGCCATGTTTAGTTGACGTTCGACAGTATGGATATCGACGTCAATGCGGCGGCGGCGATTTGTTTACTTTACATTTGTCGATTCGACCATATGAATAACGTCGCCAATGCGGCGGCGGAGTTAATATCGGTTCGAATTTAGGGTTAATTTTATCAAATTTCACTTATTGAGTATGTAATTCTGTTAAATATGATAGCATTGAATAGATTGAGAGCCACACATGCACACTAACCAGCGTGGCTAGCAGTTAAACCTGACTTGAAATCAGGGTAGCTTAGCCTAGGCTACGGTCGGCGACTAGCGCTGGCACCGGCTCAAGCATGCGGATTTTCCAACTTTAGCCGGGCGGAGCTACCCTAGCCGCGGTTAGAGCCCTAGCACAAGCCCTGGAGTCGACCTACTTATGACCACACGTCACTCTCCAGCTGGAGTTGGCATGTCTATTACCACACTTCACTCTCCAGACAAACCCCCAACAGGGGCAGGGGCCTGAAATGCAGGCATGTTAGCAGGTAACGGAGTCTGTGCAAAATGATTAATTGTCCAAAAACCGGCACACAATTCCTGATTCTTTAATTTGGAAATGGGAATCCCCGGGGCGGTGCTTGAGGTAGCGGGGGGGTGTGCTCCCCCGGCGACGTGTGCCCGAGGTGATGGGATGGGCGGTGGGCTGTAAGCCATCCGAGGCCGACGGGCCGTGATCTGTCGGAGGGCAGCCTAGGCGCCCGAGGGCTGGTCCCGAGGCGCCGGGGAGGGACCTGGGGCCGGGCTCGGGGAGGCGCGTCCCTGCGTGCCCGAGGAGGGGGCCGGCGTGGCCGCGGCGGTCGTCCGTGGTCCCTTCCGCGGTGCTTGAGGCGGCGGGGGAGGGCGCGCCCCCGCGAGGGCGTGTGCCCGAGGAGAAAAGGGCAGAGAGCTGGAAGGTGGCAGGAGGGCGAGTGCCTGAGGGAGGCCGGCGGGCGGCCTTATAAGGGAAGGGTGGACGGGCGACAGCAGGTGAGGTGTGAATGCTGCCGGCCCGGGGGAGGGCGAGTGAGGGTGAGCAGCGGGCGTCGGGTGAGGCGCGAATGCTGCGCGACACGGGGGGCGGGGGAGGGAGCTGCGCACGGCGGCGTCGGGTGAGGTGTGAGCGCAGCAGCCCGGGGCGGGGGAGGGTCTCTTCCTCTCCTCGCATCAAGCGCAATGCTTCGCATTACGACCAATGCTGAGCGTCTGGCTAGGAAGCGACATGTATCAATTGTGATGTTTGACTCGACCAGGATTCGAAGACGGACGCTCAACTCATTCGGCCATCCCGTCTCAGAACACTAGTTCTTGCCATTGCTGCCAGAGGGCGGGTTGGTGGAGGAAATTGGCTAACCACTGCTTTTAAGTTGTTGCCATATTTTATTATGTTAGCTTGATCGCCATGATATATTTCAGCTTAATTTTGAATGTTTTTTATTCTTTTAAAGCGTCAACTTTGGAGATATTTTAAGTGAAAACATGCCACATTAATTCTGGTGTACACTCCGAAGTGCTGAATATAGTCTTTTTTTTCTTTTTTTTATCCATTTTTCAAGCATAGCAGTGGTGTATAGCAGCAGAAAATTACAATAAATATTTAATGAGTGCACCTGTATCTAAATGGATATGTATGGACATTGTAGCATTGTTAGTTACAACTGAAGGACATATATGACTGCTGACCTCAAACTTCCCTCTGGTACAGTAGTGATACTCCAGATTAACCACTGGGGGCGCTGTAAGTGTAACAACTATATGTGTGGATATTTGTGAAAGAAATAGCAGAATCCTCCGAACCAAGCAAAACCACACCATGTTGTGGTGTGGCAGTATTCAACATGGGGTTCAGGTTTAAAGTTCACCACATCCCTAGTCGAAGGAGGTTGGGTGATGTGTGTCCAAAGACAACAAACGATAACAGCAGATTCTCATCTGAAACCCTTTATTCTGCAGCTGGGGCCATATGCATGGGTTGGAGCTACGCGTAGCCGGTGCTACACGTTAGCTCTGGGGTAGCTATCCGCGGCTAGCAGGGCCTTGGTTAATTAGGTCAAGTCGTATGCACCAATGTCATAGCCGGGGCGGATAGCTAATCGTGAAGTTATTTATAGATTTGGGAAATCCCTCGAGTCGACAATATGGATAACGCCGCCAATGCGGCGGCAGCGTTAATATCGGTTTGAATTTAGGGTTAAATTGATCAAATTTCACTTATGTCATACGTAATTCTGTTAAATATGACAGCATTGAATAGATTTGGGCCTAATATATTGCCGCTGATGCGGCGGCGGCGGCCATGTTTAGTTGACGTTCGACAGTATGGATATCGACGTCAATGCGGCGGCGGCGATTTGTTTACTTTACATTTGTCGATTCGACCATATGAATAACGTCGCCAATGCGGCGGCGGAGTTAATATCGGTTCGAATTTAGGGTTAATTTTATCAAATTTCACTTATTGAGTATGTAATTCTGTTAAATATGATAGCATTGAATAGATTGAGAGCCACACATGCACACTAACCAGCGTGGCTAGCAGTTAAACCTGACTTGAAATCAGGGTAGCTTAGCCTAGGCTACGGTCGGCGACTAGCGCTGGCACCGGCTCAAGCATGCGGATTTTCCAACTTTAGCCGGGCGGAGCTACCCTAGCCACGGTTAGAGCCCTAGCACAAGCCCTGGAGTCGACCTACTTATGACCACACGTCACTCTCCAGCTGGAGTTGGCATGTCTATTACCACACTTCACTCTCCAGACAAACCCCCCAACAGGGGCAGGGGCCTGAAATGCAGGCATGTTAGCAGGTAACGGAGTCTGTGCAAAATGATTAATTGTCCAAAAACCGGCACACAATTCCTGATTCTTTAATTTGGAAATGGGAATCAAAAGTTTGCGCTCAGAAAATTGAATGGTTTTTGATCTCCGAATGGACAACATCATCCCCCAAGGGAAAAAAGAAAAATCTGAACACAACAGAACAGAGTCTGAATCAGTTAATTGACACTTACGAAGAAGCCCCCGAAAGCCGGTCAGAATGGCAGCTCTGGTTGCAGTGTGGCCAATAGAATCAGAAAAGCCAGAACAAATTTGGGATAAGTGCCATGGAAGGGGGGCAGCCGATTTAACTGACTGGCCCAGAACCCGCTTAAGACCGCCTAATGTCGTCTTTACAGTGTGGTTCGAGTAATCAATGGGAGAAACCCCTTCAGAACGAAGGAAAAAATTTAAGGCTGACAAATAATTGGTAACAGAACTATATTTTAAAGAATGAGACAGCCAAGCAATGTAAATGGCTACCTGAGTAGGGGGGCATGGAGTAGGGGTAAGCAAACCATGGAACTCGTCAATGAACTTAAAGTATTTCCGCAATTGCATAGACCACGTGGCGATGCTGTTCGGAGCGTAATAATGCGAAGCAATATCTTTCGCTTCAGTATGAAACTCAGCCAGACGTGCAAAATGAAGGTTTAAATATAGAAGGCTTAATTAAATAAGTGCGAGCAGCAAAGTAACGAGCTATGATTAGCAGCTGGTATTTTATCATGAGATAATTTGTTCCTCCACCTGCTCAAACTATCACAAATTGCATTATAATTGGTTTTAATGTGTACTGAAGAAATATTAAAATTGTATTTAACGGAGACCCAAAAGAGTCTTTTCAACCAGTTCATTATAATAGGATTGGCAGACTTGCCACTATTTAAGGAGGCGAGGACAGTTGTTTTGTCTGTCACATAAACAAGATTCTTATTTAGCCGGCCATGACACCAACGGTCGGTGGCCGCAACCACCGCCCACATCTCGCGTACATTTATGTGAGCATTGTAACATGATTTATGAGAAGGAGCAATATGCTGGGACAGTTTGTGAGGAACAGTCTCAGAATCAAAGAATCCTACACACCAATCATACTGGTGCAGCACACCAAAACCAGTGTTTGATGCATCAGTATATACTGAAAACGATTGAGTGTGGACACCGAGAATCCTTTTGTATCCATTAAATGAGTCAACATATTTTAACCACCAATTAATCTCGTCTCGAAATGCAGCATTAATTCGGAATTTATGGCATGGGTGGTGAAGAGCTCTGATGGCATCATATGTCCTAGAGGAGAACGACCTACCACCTGTGACAACAGTTGCGCAGTGTGACAAGCGCCCACCAAGGCACTCTAATTGTTTACTAGTAGCTTTCCTTTTATTCAAAAACAATTCAAATTCTAATTTCAGAATTTTGTCAGGTGGAGTGTCAACATCTATTCCAAGGAAACGGTTTGAAGTTGATGGTGAAAGAAGCTTGGTGAAGCTATATATGTATATATATATATATGTGTGTATACCGGGTTCGGTCATCTGTGTGGTGCTTCAAAGACCACTTACGGCGTTTCCTGCGCTGATTGCTTGGGGTATGACTCCCCGAACTGGAACTTGATGAATGGTGCCGGTGTCTGCAGCGCCTCAACTTTCTCGAATGACTTCTACCACGGTCAGGATTGACGTCTAGCGTGGCGAGATCATCTTCAAGTTGCTTCTGCTGCTGAAGAAGCGTGGCCACACAGCATTTTCGTTCTAGTGATTTCACTTTGTCCTTGAGCGCGCGCTCTTCCTCGGCGTAGTCGTCTGCACTTGCACCTCCAACAGCCCCATGTGGCTCCGGCTTGACCTCGGTTGCCATCTTGCCCACTACAGACAGAGCAGTTGGTATCACCTCCAACAGTGGGTGGGCCCTGGTTGAGCACTTTGGAATATTATTAGTCGCAGCAATAATCTTCTGACAGTTTTCATCCACGGGACCTGAATGAGATGTGCCACAGGTTGAGCAGTAATCTTTAGGCATTACGTACACAGAAGAATTGGCCAGATACGTGACAGTAGAAAGTTGTGCGGTGACAGGACCACATGGTGAACAGAGGAAAACGGCTGTAAAACGGCAAGAGGTGTATCACTCTGAAGCGTTTATATCCTATGGTTTTGACATATGTAGAAATCGAAAATGAGTAGGGTTAATCAGATATTGGTTATGTATTTCTTTGAAACAAGTTTTTGTTGACACATTTGACATTTTAATATTTAGAACAAGAATTACTTGTCTAATCAATGGTGATGTAAACATCAGCCTGTAAAGTGACTGAAATTGTATGCTTCTTAGCTCAAAATTATGGAGAGTTGCGTCTTAAACATATTCATTATATTATTATATTGCATCCATACATTCATGTTTGTGCCAAATTGTTATCGATTGTCATTAATTTTGAATAAAATCAAAGTTTTGCCCTACGCGTATCTGCAAACTCAATGGCTGTACGCATTTGCTTTGCTGCCGGCGCCGTTTTCAGCACATGCACAGTCAGAACGGTGATCTAGTCTATTATCTCAATTTGATTCTACATCTCTAATTTAGATGCTGGTGCATTTATCCAAACATTTGTCACCAGAAGAAGAGAAAACTGAGGCAATGTAATAGAACCTGTTCTTGCAGCAGAAGTCTATGGTGTCAGATGTTGGTATTCTTACCAAAACTATTTTGTCATGTTTACATTTCTAATATCTCAAAAGTTAACCATTTAAAAGGTTGCTTCAAACTAAAGGAAGGTAGATTATAACGATTGACCTAATATATTAATCTAAGAAAATGACAGAAACACAAAAACCATCGGACTATGTAACTCTAATATAATGGGGTCTCCGGGCTGTGCCTTAAAGGTTAAAGGGAGATATTTGAAGTGAAAAGATACTAAATATATTTTGACATTCATGTTGATTGATTGATTGGTGGTTGCTTTACGCCGTGTCGGCAGCATAGGCCATATTCATGGCGAGAAATGTTTGTTTTTTGTTCAAACCATCGCTTTTACATGTAAAAGCAGACAATCAATTATTTGCCAATAGACACTCATTAAATTAGAAAGCTCACAATCATATATTTGTGGTCAAGGGAAACAAATTCCCATAGAAAAGAAAAGTTTTATTAATAATTGATAGAATTTATTTAGTAAACTATATGAGGTGGTAGTACTGGTACAGTCCTGCTGCCCTCAAAAAGGCCAGCAACAGCCAGGAGGTAAGAAAACGAATCACTGTATATAACATCGTTAGTGTGGTTGGATACCTCGATACACTCCAACGCAAGACGAAGTGCTGGGGCTTCCGCAGTGAAAATCGAGCTCTGAACGGGCAAGTGTACGCCAAATCTTTCCCGTCAGCAGACTGCCGCAGCAGCTACCTGGCTTTGGTCTTTCGAACCATCAGTGTATAAGGAGAGGTGGTCTGCAAACTGGCCTTGAATCTCTGCATGCAGTCCTTGGTACTCGAGTGGATGTGTCCCAGACTTCCTCAGTTCCGTGAGTAGGAGGATAACCGATGGCTTCCTCAACGACCACGGGGGATGTTCTGGGACTTTGGCATCCTCCAACACATCCAAATCCATGCCCAAGGCCTCCAAATGAGGTTTCATTCGGAGCCTCAGTGGCCGGATGTAATTCGGCCTGGCTTCATACCTGGATTCGTCATGTTGCTCGAATAGACAATTGTGTGCAGGATTCAATGCATTAGTTTTTATCTTGACTACATATTGCTTGGCCAGTTTGATTCTCCTGTTGTTAAGTGATGGCGACATAGAGGCTCTGAACCGGTGAGGTGCGGAAGGCCCCAAGGGCCAGGCGCAGTCCCTGGTGGTGGATCGTGTCTAGCAGCCCAAGATATGATTTCCTTGCGGAACCGTATAGTATGCTGCCGTAATCCACTTGTGACTGAACCAAGGTTCTGTACACGGAGAGCAGAACATCTCTGTCCGCTCCCCACTCTGAGCTGGACAGCACCCTCAGAATATCTAGCGCTTTCAGGCATGTTGTTTTCAAGTACTTTATATGTGGCATGAAAGACAGTTTTGCATTGAGAATGAGGCCCGGTAATTTGGTTTTCTCAACGACTTTAATGGGATCCCCATCAAGGGTCAGCTCCGGTTCTGCATGCATTCTACGCAGCAGGCAGAAGTGCATGCAGACTGTTTTGGTCTTGGAAAATGTTAAACCGTTCAGAACTGACCATCGATGGATCCCATTTCTGCTTAGCGGTAGCTGTCTCTCTATGACATTCATGTTAGCACCACTGTAATATAAAACAAAGTCGTCCACGAAAAGACTACAGGAGACCCCCCCTCCGCTTTACAGCAGCAGCAATACCATTGACCTTGACCCCGAAAAGGGTGACGGCCAGTATGCTGCCTTGAGGTGCTCCTAGTTCCTGTGAGTATAGGCTGGAATAGGTAGTCTTGACACGGATGCGGAAATGCCTGAAGGCTAGAAAGTTCCTGATGAAAATTGGCAGGTGGCCACGAAGGCCAATCGCATGAAGATCCTCCATGCTGGCATGCTGCCATGTTGTGTCATAGGCTTTTTCGAGGTCGAAAAAGACAGCCACAACGTGCTCCTTCCTAAGGAAAGCATCTCATATGAAGGCCTCCATGTACACCAAATGGTTGAGGGTGTTGCGGCCCTGTCTGAAGCCACATTGAAGGTTGGACAGGTGGTGTCCTGACTCCAGTAGCCAGACGAGGCAGTTGTTTACCATGAGCTTCATGGTTTTACAGATGCAGCTTGTGAGGGCTATGGGATGATAGTTGTTGGCTTCACTCTGGTCTTTACAAGGTTTGGGAATCGGTATTACTGTCGCCTCCCGCCAAGAGGCGGGGACGACACCCGACTCCCAGATGTTGTTGAAGAGTTGAAGCAACAGTCTCAGCGAAGGTTCAGGGAGATGTTTCAAAAATTGATAATGAATTCCATCAGGTCCAACTGGTGTGTCATGCAAGCTTTCCAAAGAACACCTCAACTCACCCATACTGAATGGGGAGTTGTAGTGCTCCTCGCCATCGGAGGAAAAGTCCAAGAGCTTTCGCTCTTGGCGTTCCTTGACGGCCAGAAAGCCCGGGAGGCTGTTTGCCAAAGACGAGTTTCCAGCAAAGGCACGAGCCAATTCTTCACTTATTTCATGTGAGAATGGTGCCGTTGTGTTTGAAGTGCTGGACTACAGAAGAATCACCTCCCCTTCGTTTGATTCTCCTGATCATTGTCCACACTTTGCCCAACTGCGTGTGCATGGTGATGCTAGAAACAAATTGTCTCCAACACTGCCTCCACGCTTCTTTGATTGTTATTCGAGCGCGAGCGGGCAGAATTCTAAAGAGCGCCAGATTTTCAGCAGTTGGTCTCCTGTGGAATTTACGCTGAGCTTTCTTTCATTCCTTAATAGCCCTCCTACAGCCATCATCCAACCATGGAGGCGTCAAATGCTTGGGAGTTGTCGAGGTCTTCGGAACAGTTTTCTCTGCGATCCATCCCAGCATCTCAGTGAAGGCATCGATGTCACTGATGTCTGGAGTGAACTCCTCGCGACATAGGGTTTGGAAGGTGGGCCAGTCGGATTTACGAAGCCGGCAGCTCCTCCCTCACTCTACGGGAGTTGACCCCCCACAATTAAGAATAATTGGGAAGTGGTTGCTCCCACAGAGGTCGTCCCAGACCCTCCACGAAAAGTCCAGCGCCAGTTCTGGTTCTACAATGCTGAGATCGATGGCAGAGTATGTTCCGTAGCTGGGATGCAAATATGTGTATGAACCATCATTCAATACACACAGAGCATGACCGGCCACAAGGTCCTCAATTCTCTTGCCTTTAGCTTTCCTATTGCCCCCCCCCCCATAATGGGTGTTGGCCGTTAAAGTCACCCATAAGTAAATATGGGGACGGTAACTGGTCCACAAGGGCGTCCAGTTCTTGTAAAGTGAGAATGGAGGAATGTAAATGGAACAGAGAGTTACAGTCTACTACATTCATGTTGCAATGCTGGACACCACACAGGCTTCAACAGCGACGGGTTCTATTATATTGCCTTAGTATTCCTTCTATGTAGCAACAAATGGTTAGTAAGTGTCATCAGTGTCTAAGCTGTCACGAGTGTGTTCTGTCACAAGCTGGTGGTACCAGTGCTATTATCACCTCAGGCATTTCTAGGATGTAAAGCCCCATAATCGGACACGATTGTGGGGCTGGAGCTAGTGCATTGCTACTCGCTTGACCACTGGGGCGGTGGCCGAATCGGTAGAGCACACGCCTCACGTGGGGAAGATTGGGAGTTCACGAGTTCGGTTCCCGGTCGAGTCAAACCAATGACTTAAAAATTGATACTTGTTGCTTCCTAGCCTGGTGCTCGGCATTATTAGGATAGGGCAAGGGCTGGTTAGCTCGGTGTCAGGATAATGTGATTGAGTGGGATATCAGGTCATGGTGCCGGCGGCCTGATTTCCCAGTGGGGCCGCACTGTAAAATCGCCATGAGTGCATACTGTCACAAGTCGGTACCTGTCCTGATATGACCTTAGATGTTGCTAGGACGTAAAACAACAACAAACAAACAAACAAGCTCGCTTGACCTGTGCTTCCTGAATGTATGAAGTGAATGTCCCCTTGGTTGCATACCTGTGGTAGAAAATGAAAAACCACCACCCTATTCTGAGTACCCACCACGACAGATACTACTGCCACACATCTAGGTCAGTCAACAGCACAAGGAGTGGGAGTGAAGGGTTGGGAGGGGGGGGGGGGAGAGATCGGGGCACCGCCACTAGGAGCAACTTGTGGAATCCATCAAAGTACCCGTATGTGGCATTCTACAGCACGGAAATGTCAGCTTGGTCTTAGCAAATTTACTAAAGTGAAAGAGAAAATTTACGATGCGTTTTATCGGCCCTAATACAATATCAATGCATTTGTTTTGGAAATAAATCAAGAAATATTTGTTCACTTTATTACACCGGACGCAGTGGCCGAATCGGTACAGCGCAGGCCTCCTTGCGGAAGGTCGGGAGTTCAATTCCAAGTCGAGTTAAACCAATGACTTACAAAATTGATATTTGTCGTTGCCTAGCCTGGAGCTTGGCATTATTAGGATATGGCAAGGACGAGTTGGCTAGCTCAATATCTGGCTAATATAAGTGGGCGGAGTGGTTAGAGTGTCTGACTTTTTTCTAGGTCAGACTCCTAATCTGAGGGTCGGCGGTTCGATTCCCCGTGCCCCCAGCTCTGCCAATTTGGATTTCCACCGCTGTGTATAACTTACAGTGTCATCAAAGGCCAGTTGCTCTCATACCATGTCTATGTGGTGTGGCAGGTTAAAAATCCCTTGGGTCGGTAAAAGTGTAGGCTCGGGCTTTCTATTGACCAGCAGTGGAATGAGGAAGACCAGTCATCTATGACTGAAATTTCCCCTGCTTAAACAACTAATGGACAAACAAACAAAAAAGTTTCACAGTGGGGCAACACTATAAAGTCGCCATGAGTGTGCAATTTCACGAGTCGGTACCTGTCCTGATATAACCTTAGATGTTGCTAGGATGCAAAACTCCAACCACTAACCAATCAACAAACTTTATTACACGATATGGGTTTTATCATAAAGGGGTTTTGCTTGTAAGTTTTTATTTTTACAACGGTTAACCGGCCCCCTCCCTCGCATACTCACCTCTTCCACCTCCACCTCCACCACCACCACCACCACCACCACCACCTCTATCACTAACTACCCCGAGGGTTTAAAACACATTTGGTGTGGTAAACGATTTAATCAATGTCTGCATATATTTCATTTTCAGCATGCTGCATGTGCTTTGTACATACCCTCTCTCTCTCTCTCTCTCGGTCTCTCTGTCTCTCTCTTTCTCCCCCCCCCCTCTCTCTTCTCTCTCTTCTCCCTCTCCCTCTCTCTTCTCTCTCTCTCTTCTCTCTCCCTCTCTCTCTTCTCTCTCTTCTCCCTCTCCCTCTCTCTCTTCTCTCTCTTCTCCCTCTCCCTCTCTCTGTCTCTCTTTCTATCGCGTCCGACGCGGGTGTCAACATTAAATAACTTTTTTATTTTTCAATTTTCACATTTACACTACCCATTCATGTAGAATGGATATCACATAGGAAATTGTCATATTGAAAGAAATAAGGCATATAGTAAATAAGCATAGTAACTGTCAAGAGAATTTTGATAACACATTCTATATATATGGTGATGTCAATTACCCAAACTGACCGATATCGACAGTGACCATTCGGATATCAATTTCTTTTTGAATACTTTTCTATGGCTGGTTAAATTTCGGTTTATGTTGATCAAACTGACACTGTTTCAAAAGGTAAAATGATTCTAACAAATGAATGTATCACTCCGATATGAGGTGTGGGTTGTTCGTGGATCTGGGATGTGTATTGACCTCACTTAAACCTCAGTCAGTATGCATGCTAGAGATGTCCCCCCCCCCCCGCCTCTAGGGTCCTAAACCCCATATCGAGCAACAAATAGTTAAGTTTGGAGTTGGTAGATCATTTATTGTAAATAAGAAATATCTTATGATTAGGCTGGGATAACTTTTATTGATAGTTCAGATAAAAATGGTTTTGATTGATTGATTGGTGGTTGCTTTACGCCGTGTCGGCAGCATAGGCCATATTCACGGCGAGGTAAAAATGGTGATTGGACAGTGTGGATGTGACTGCTATTATTTTGTAAGATATATCGCGCCTACGTGTAAAATGTTTGTTTGTTTGTTTGAGTTGTACATCATGACACCATCTAAGGTCATATCAGGATGGGTACCGACTTGTGACAGTATGCACTCATGGCGACTTTAAAGTGCTGCCTCACTGGGAGACCAGGCCACTGGCACAATGACCTGATATCCCACTCAGTCATGTTATCCTGACATTGAGCTAACCAGTCCTTGCCCTATCCTATTAATGCTGAGTGCTAGGCTACGAAGCGACAAGTATCAATTTGATAAATCATTGGTTTGACTCGACTGGGAATCAAACTTCCAACCTTCATCACGAGAAGCCTGCACTCTACCGATTCGGCCACCGCATCCAGTTCGTGAAAAGAGTGACCAAAGACCCTATAACACTAAGAAGGCTCACTCCCTATCTTTCCAATGGTAATGTAAATTTTGTAGTGTCATCTTGTGGTGGGTTTGATCAGCCTGGCTGCTGGCTGGTGTTTCACATGTAAACACATAGGCCTACAAGGTGAGAGGGTGAGTTTAAAATTTTAAAAAGAGAGATTGCCTGTCATTTAGATTTAGCCGATGTTGCGCCTACTGCCTGGTCCCCACCTCCCTCTGACCCGCCCTCCCTCATTCCCCCGCCCTACCCTGCTCTCTGCCCCTCCCTTTCCCCTCCCTCTGACCCTCCCTGCTCCCGGCTTCACAGCCCTTCCATCTCTCCCCCCCCCCTTCCCTCACTCCCCTTCCATCCCCCTCCCCTCCCCCCTTACGTCCCACCCTACCCCGGCCTCACTGCCCTTCCCTTTCCCTTCCCCATCCTATCCCCACCCTTCATTCTCCCTATCTCCCTCCTCATCCACCTTACCCAGTGCTTACACACCACACCTCCTTCCCCTCCCACTTCCTTCCCCTTTCCCCTTCCTCCCTCTCCCTCTTCCTCTTCGCCTCCCCTTCCCTCTCTTCTCCCCCATGCCCTACCCCTTCCTCCCCCACACTCCCTCTCCCCCTCTCCCTCTCCCCCCTCCCTCTCCTCACACACCTCACTTGGCGCTCTCACACCACACCTCCCTCCCCTCCCCCTTCTTCCTGCTTCCCCCTCCCTCTCCGTCTCCTCCTCCCCCCCCCCCACCCACACTCCCTCTTCCTCCCCCACACTCCCTCTCCCCCTCCTCACCCACCTCAGTCGGCGCTCTCAAACCACACCTCACGACCCCCTCCCCCTCACTGATGTAAGCGTGTGTGGGGGGGGGGGGGGGGGGGGGGGGGGGGAGGGAAGGGAGGTCCCCACTGGTTGCATGTTGCTACCCCTATAGAACTCCCACCACCACTGCTACCCCTACCGTTCCCCTCCACCTCTCTACTCCACCCACCCTTGCCACCATACACACATTCTGTGGGGTGGCACTTGATGGTGTGTGTGGTTGGGGTGTAGGTGGGTATGGTGGAGGTGTAGGTGGTTTGTGGTGGAGTTGTAGGGGTCTTGCAGAGCACAATCTTAGCATCCCTAAACCCCCACCATACACCTACATCCTCACCACAGCCCTAAACCTCCACCACACACACCTAAACCCCCCACCACATCCCTAAACCACCACCACACACACATCACACCTACACTACCGCCACACATCTACACCCTCACCACACACACCTACACCTCAACCACACACACCTACACCCCCACACCACACACTTACACCCCCAGCACACATACCCACCACATACCTACACCACCACCACACACATACACACACCCACACCACATCCCTAAGCCCCCACCACACACCTACCAAGCAACAGCAGGGTTTCTTCTGACACTCCAATGCTATCAAAATGATCAAACCTGGTTCGCCGGCTGTTCTCTTGATTACACAGTACAGCCTGAGTGAGCCGTCTTAGTTTTATAGGGTCTTTGGAGTGACTCACGGGGGGGGGGGGGGGGGGGGGGGCGGTGATCACACTACAACCACAGTATTGAACAATCTATCCTCCATGAACCACAGGCAGACCAGACCGCATGGGGATCGAGCAATCAGTGGGGGGGGGGGGGGGGGATTCCCAACCAACCACAGGCCTAGTTACGGAGCCGAGCTCATAATCCGGTTAAAGAAAAATATGTTTAAGAATAAATATCGACCTAGATGTTATTCTACGCATGTATGCACCTTATAACCGTAGTGTATTCATCATCATTTCTTTTAGGGGTTCCTCGTTAAGAACAACCAAATGCACTGGTTTTGAACTAGTTAATATAGCAATGGTGTGTTGCAGATTGCTTCAACTGACTTCAAATTAAAGTAAGGTCGATTATACCAATCCATCTAATATATTTATCTTTTTTTTTAATGGAAGAAACTCAAAACAATCGGATTATGCAACTCTAAAACAAAATAAATCTAATGAATTTAAATCGGTATATTGTTTTATATTCCCATAATAGATTTAAATATAGATACATACATACATAATTCAGTATACAAATATAAATATAAGTTCGTCACAGTGCCAGTTAGTGTCGTGTCACTCGCTTACAGAAATTACCTGCAGCAATCAGACATGCATACTTGAAAGCAGGTGAACCCATAAATTGATCGGTACTCCGCGGTAATCAGATGATCGCCATCCACTCACCTTTGACGATTGAGGCTCCCAGAAGACCACAGTAGACTCCCGGTGTATTCGTCGTCTGTGTGGTGGTGGTGGTGGTGGTGGTGGTGGTGGTGGTGTAGTTGGTGGTGATGGTGAAGGTTGTTGTTGGTGGTGGGTGGTGGGTGGTCGTGGTGGATGTTGGTGGTGATGGTGGAGAACGTGGTGGTTGTGGTGGTGTGGCTGTTGGTGGTGGTGAAGGTTGTTGGTGGTCGTGGGTGGTCGTGGGTGGACGTGGGTGGTCGTGGTGGTCGTGGTGGATGTTGGTGGTGGTGGGTGGTGGTCGTGGGTGGTGGTGATGGTGGAGAATGTGGTGGTGGTGGTGTGGTTGTTGTTGGTGGTGAAAGTTGTTGGTGTTGGTGGGTGTTGGTGGTGGATGTTGGTGGTTGTGGTGGGGGGTGGTGGGGGTGGTGGTGGATGTTGGTGGGTGGTGGTGGTGGATATTGGTGGTGGTGGTGGGTGGTGGTGGTTGGTGGTGGTGGTGGGTGGTGGTGATGGTCGAGAAAGTGGTTGGGCCTCCGGGACCGTCTTAGTGTCAGCGCGCCCTGCCGGCCACGTCTGTGAGTTACTCGACTCTGGCTCTACCAGAACGAGGCTTGCGTTGTACTGGGAACTCACCACACAACAAACACCACACCACATTCCAGAAACTCTTCCAGAGCAGGGCTGTCCCCCCGCCCCCACACCCAACTGTGGGCCCACACGCAGACAGTGGCCACGTGTTTGCTTCTGTCGCTATGGCAACTGCGTCCAATTGTATAAACCGTCTGCAGATGGGAGGATGAGGTTTGTGGGCCACAAGCAGACAGACGGACCACCGAGCTTTCAAGTAGGGACTTTGGGCGAAAACGCACAGAGGTATTGGTGGAAAGTGGTCGGGGATCTGTGTTTAGAACATGCCGGGCCCAGTCCTCCCGCCCGCCAATCTGAGGCGTGACGTGGCGGTGCGTCGTGGTGAGCGGTGCCCCTTGCACCCTTAACCCCTCCCCCCTCCACTCCTTCTTTGTGCATCTTATAGTTATAGTACCAGTGCCACTCTGGGGGGATGTCACCGACCCCAGCTGGTGTCTGCATCTCTGCATGGCGTTGTGTGGTTGGAACCGGTGTAGCAGGAAATCGCAAACCCTGTAAATCGCAAACCCCCACTTGTGATTTCCTAGGAAATCGCAAACCCCCATGCCATATATGGGCATGGGGGGTTTGCGAGTTTCCTAGGAAATCACATATCCCCCCTGGAGATCGCAAACCCCCCCATGGTTAATGATACAGATAGCTGAAATTTCACTTATGGCGATTTGTTTACTTTACATTCGTCGATTCGAAAAATATTAACATCGCCGCCGTGTTGCGGCCGGCAGCGTTCATCTCGCTTCAATTTTAGAGTTAATTTTAATCAAATTTCACTTATTGCTGTATGTAATTCTGTTAAATATGATAGCATTGAATAGATTTGGGCTTAATATATTGCCACCGATGCGCCGACGGCGGCGGGCGGCGATGTGTTTAGTTGACGTTCGACAGTATGGCTATACGGACATCGAAGCGGCAGGGTCTGGTGGCGGTAGGCCTATAGCTGCCCTGCTTGTGGTGATAAATGTTACAACAGCATGGGGGTGGGGGGGGTTTGTAATTTCCAGGGGGGGTTTGTGATTTCCTAGTAAATCGCAAACCCCGGGGTGTGCAATTTCCAGGGGTTTGCGATTTACTGCCACACCGGGAACGGGAGGTGGGGGGGGGGGGCGAGAATGTAAATCTATTCCCAGCTCAGGATCATCCAGTTTTCAACATTTTCATGGTTGTTCCTACCCCTCCCCCACCCACAAAGCAGTGCCTAAGACCAGTACTTTTGAGCCTTGATGACTCGTGCATTATGCATCGTGGAGGCATATTACATATTTTGATGAAGCCGTGAGGGGCCTAACTTGGGATTTTCAGGTGGTACACAGATGGGATAAAACGCTATTTGAATAAAACACTATGAAACATCATAAGCATATAGGCCCTATTTAACAAAAATAGTGTTGTTGTTGGTAATATCACATAGTATGCAACTGCATACCTGCATTATTTGGAATCTAGACCCATGCCCTTATATGGTCCACCACCCTGATTACCTTTATAAAGCTGTGTTCACACACACAACTTTATGTCGACTTAGACAAGTCGAAATAGATGAATCGATTTAGTGGCGTGTTCACACACACCGAATTTGAAAGTGTTTCGGCTGCCGGGAACCAGCAGCCTTAGTGGTGAGCCTGTAGCCGGCGAGCACTGCTATTTGTTTAGTTTACATTCGTCGATTCGACAATATGAATAATGACGCCGATGTAGCGGCTTCGTTAATATCACTTGGAATTTAGGGTTAATTTAATGAAATTTCATTATTTGAGTATGTAATTCTGTTAAATATGATCGCATTCAATAGATTTCGGCCTAATCGGTCCCTAACACTGCCGGGCACCAGTGTATAGTTACAGCTGAGCCTGTAGCCGGCGAGCACCGCTATTTTACACTGTCGCCGCCCGGGAACCAGCTGTATCGATTCATATAAACTACCTCAGGGATGTGGTTTCCATGAACCGATTTATACGAGTCGATTCAGCCCTAAACCGATGCAGCATCGCGTTCACACGGCGAATGTGCGCCGAACTAGGCAAGTCGATTTATATGAGTCGCTTTAAAGTGCATGTGTGAACACAGCTTATATCTATGTTTATTTAGTCTTGTCGCCAGCCAGTCACGTATAAAGGCGGTGATGGATGGGCCTACTAGAACTTGCACTTCCGATCCCAATAAAGGGGAGGAAAAGAACCCCACCAACATGTGTACCGGATGGAGTGGGACAGGGTGAAGGATGGGGGGGGTATTAGTTACGTCAGGACACACACATTATTATTAAATAAATAAAAACCCACTTCTCAACGTATGGCACAATGTCAAGAAGGGTCAGCGAGCAAAGCTTAGTTGTTTGTGGGAGGTTTTTGTGTGCGGTTTTTTAAAATATTCGTCAGGGTAAATTTCAATCATGATTTTCCTCGTTCCACTGGTTTTTTTTGTAATTTACTATTACTAGTGCATAGTGCCAGACAAGGTAGTGACAAGCCTAAGTTTTCTAAGTCTCTGGTTTGACTCGGCTATGGTTTGAATCCTACGACCTGCCATGTGGGAAGCATTCACTCAGCTCAGCTCACAGCCAGTTAGGAAGTTTTGTTTGGAGGTCACAGATTTGTTTGGGGGAATAGCTTGTTGGTTTGTTTTAGGGGAAAGAGGGGGGGGGGGGATTCTTAGAATGAATGAGTGGCACAAGTGTCAGGCACGAGGTTGGTCTGGGGGATATGCCCCCCTACAAAACTTTGAAAATCTAGAAGCTCTGAAATGCCATTTACGGGAGGTTACAACTTAGGGCCTACGTGTTGGGTTTTTGCTTTGTGTTTGGGGGGGCAGGGATGCATTGATGCTACATGTAAGGACATACAATTGTTTATTTTGTTGTTTACGTCCTAGCAACATCTAAGGTCATATTAAGCTGGGGGGAAATACAAAGTCAATTCAATAGAGCTGTTACTGCAAGGCCCGAGAGAGTAAGGGGGGGGGGGGGGTTCTGTGTATATTCTGCTTGGAGATTTTTTTATGAGTTGTCAACCAGATGGAATGGTCGAATGAGCGTCCGTCTCCCGTGTTGGTAGACCATGGGATCGTGGGTTCGAAACCTGGTCAAGTCAAACCAATGACTTAAAAATTGATACTTGTTGCTTCTTAGTCAGGCGCTCAGCATTATTAGGATAGGACAAGGACTGGTTGGCTCAGTGTCAGGATGTGACTGAGTGGGATATCAGGTCATGGTGCTGGCAGCCTGGTATCCCAGTGGGGCAGCACTGTAGAGTCGCTACAAGTGCGCACTGTCACAAGTCAGTACCCGTCCTGATATGACCTTAGATGTTGCTAGGACATAAAACAACAATAAACAAACACGAGTTGTCATGGATACCAACCAAGGGACGCCGGGGCATGAATGAGGACACTTCCTGTGTGACGTCACTCGAAAAAGAGACATTTAATAATAGAATGATGTCAGGCGAGTGATACCAATGAGGATGGTATTACGAGGGTACGTAAAGCAAGACAACACATTAGATTGGATGAGTCCAGTAAACTCTGGCTGGTACTATCAAAATTACCCGCCTTAATATATTTGATCAAAAGCAATAATTTGACAAGCGCTGATATATGAGGTAGGTGTTGGCTGTTTTACGCCATAGCAACATCTAAGGTCATGTCTGGAGAGGTACCGGCTTGTGACAGTGTACACCCATGGTGATTTTATAGTGCTGCCCCATTGGGAAACCAGGCCACTGGCAAGATGACCCAATATCCTGATTCTGTGCTAACCAATCCTTGTTCTATATTATTAATGTCGAGCGCCACGCTAGGTAGCGACAAGTATCAATTTTAAGAGTCATTGGTTTGACTGAACCAGGAATCGAACTCCCCACCATCCACATGGGAACCCTGCGTTCTACTGATTGGTTCACTGAGTCCGGTGATCATGGTTCATTTATTTCAGTTTGATAATCCCCACTCTCGAAAATGAGTAAGCAGTGACCGTATCCAGCATGCACACACACAATTAATTTAGCATATTTTCACTCAAATACCTCCATAGTTACACAGAATGAGAAGAACAGAAAAGACTGGAGACAATTTTATTTTGGTGTCATTTTAACGCTTTATTTTGTAATGACTGTACCGCCATAGTACAGACAGCAGCAACTCTGCACAAGATCATGTTCGAAACGCTGGGTGATAATAGTGGCGACGCTTCCATTTCTTACCATGATGCTTTCTCCCAACAAAAATACTACCACCCTTGACTTGCCCGTAATCTCCCTCCTTCAAGTCTACGGTAACACTTCACCAACAGAGTAACTTCCAAAGATTGCCTAACAGAACTTTCACAACAGACATGTATTGTAGCTAATTTTTGTAGTAACTTTTTTCGCTTTTTTTTTGTTTTGTTTAGTTTTTTTTTTATTCATTTGGGGGAACGGGGAGGAAGGGTGTGTTTTTCTCAGTAAAGAAGACATCATTACTTTTTCTTCCGTGTCGCAATTAATACTTGCTGCGTGAAATACAACTATATACAACTTCTGAATAGAAGGGCTATCGGGTGGCTAAGTAATTATTATACACGTAGGGGGTATATGTATGTAGGTATGCATGTATGTATGTATATGTGTATGCATGTACTAGAGGACATTTTCCCCAAATATGTGTACCCTTTGATTATAAACACATATTGCTACTTTTTTTATTTCTTTCTTAAGTTTCCTTTTTTTTTTAAATTTTATTTTTGCTCCTGGCATTTTCTTATTAAATATCTCGCACCATGTCTATCTCGACGGTAAATATATGACGCATTGCAATAATCGTGGACAAAATTCTATTACTTCCTTCCCCATATTTATTATTTATTCCTTATGACACTGATAAAACAACGTGTCTTAGAAGCTGTATATTTGTATCACGTATATCATAATACTAGATAATAAGGACTGAAAAACGCCCGTCTCCATTCCCAGCATATCACGGCCACCCTCAATTAACTCCTAGCTACTCCTGTATGCATGTACTCAATGGTTAAGCAGACCTCACCTGGTCACCAAATAACAACTGTCGTCGAAAGCACATGTGCCTTCTCAAGTACCACCTATCGCTGTCCAATTGCACCAACAGGTCAGCCTCCCTGTGGTCATCTTGTGTGCCAACCCCACCCCCACTTCTCTCACCACGTACTGTCCAACGGCAGCTCTCTCACGCAACACCCCCATCCCTCCCTCCCCCCACCCCACCCCACCCCATCGGAGTGCTATGCAACAAACAAACAAAATAGAAGGAAAAAAAACACTTTCATTATTATTATTAATTAATTTCATTCAGAAACCATGTTGTAAATTTTGTGTACACGTGTGAAACTGAGGTCCGGCGATATTTGGGTAAATCATGGCACAAAACTGCAGACAGGGTTAAGTACCACCCATCCTGCTTCCACCGACCCTGACAGCGCGTCGTACGGTGGTAGGCAGGTTGAAGGTTGGCGCTAAAGTCCCCCAACACCCCTCGACCTTCTGGTGACAGTTTCAGAGTTCAGCTGAATTCGCAGACCCTGCTAACAGTGGATGTGGGGTTTCAGCTAAGGCCCTTTGACCTTCTAGCACTGGTCGCGGAGTGCGGCAAAGTTCCAGAGACCTGGCTATTTAGTGGTCGCTGGGTGAGGTTAGGCCAGTCCGAAGCCCTCTGAGCACTCATTGATAGCCATCAGCAGCATGTTGCGCAGTTTGTCGTACGTCTCGTAGGCCGGCAGGTCCAGCTGGTTGAAACTGTCAAATAGATCACCACCATTACTTGCGGTTCAATACCTGGCACATTATTATTCCAAACTTATACACACGTCCAGCTGGTTTAAACTGTCAAATAGATCACCACCGTTACTTGCGGTTCAATATGTGGCACATTAAACCAAACTTATATACGTGTACAGCTGGTGAAATTGTCAAATAGATCACCGTTCAATATGTGGTACATTATTAAACCAAACTTACACATGTGTACAGCTGGTTGAAACTGTCAAATAGATCACTGTTACTTGCGGTTCAATATGTGGCACATTATTATACAAAACTTAGACATTCTCCACATATGGCTACTATAAGTTTCCCTTGTTTATTTGCTTCATATTTTCACTAAGTATTCAAGAAAGCTAATGACTTGATTATATAAACAGGATTCCTATACTTTCAGGCTTAACAGGATTCCAGACCCTCATAGGTGAAGCAGGACCGGAATATAAAGATCCGCCATCATATGACCTCATGTAGATCACCTCCCACAGATAAGGAGAGTCAAGGAAAGGAAGGGGTGGGTGGATGGAGGGAGACAGACTACTCGGTAGTTCTGCTACTGAGAGTTCAGTACAATTAACATTAGGTAACGCTCTAGCAGTATTAGGTTCTATTAAACTGACTTAGTATTCGCCCTACACAGCAACAACTTTTAACTAGTGTTTAATTTAAATTTTAGGATCAGGTTTAGGTCAATGTTTTGGTTTCACAAATTTGATGCTTTCATCAGATTATGCAAATTTAAGCAGCGGAAATTTCAATCACTGACAATTGGGTCTTCCTCATTCCACTGCTCCTTGTCCTATCCTATCCTAGTAATGCTGAGCACCCGCCAAGGTCGTGACAAGTATACATTTTTTCAGTCATTGCTTTGATTGGAATCCCATGACCTACCACATGGGAAGCTGATGCTCAACTTATTTGGCCATCTCATCTGCCATTATTTTGTATTCTATAAGCCCACACCAAGCTGTACTTACCATGTGTGAGCACATGGCAGGCGGTCAGTGGACCGGTCGTCGCGGTGGATCTGGAACCGCTGAGTGCCATTCATGCCCTCCAGGAAGGCAAAGCCTTGTAGCGGCACCTTGGAAGTGCCGGTCACAAACTGCAGGAACCGAGCCCGGTCAGCCTGGTCGAAGGACCTCAGGGCACGCCAGAACCACAGGATCTGCACAAACAGAAAGCAGCTCAGCTCATGCACAGCATTGATGGACACTAATGCAAAAAGGCAGGCGTTTTATTATAGCTAAGGCATCACTATATCAACAAATCAAATCAAATCAAATCAAATGACCAACTTAAATGACTTCCAGATATTTTGATGATCATCATTATTACCAAATGACGTCAATGAAAATTAGGATTCGTCAGAACGTGGGATGTGTTCGGAAAGCAAATCATTATCCTAACTGATGACCATGACCAATCAGGCTCCACTTAGGGGTGTGTAATCTTAGCTACCTGACCCAATTTAAATTGAAGCCAGGGTTGTAGTGATACAACTGTACTAAGTTTATGCAGGGGTGACAGTTGCAGCTAAAGGGGGGAAAGAGGGAGCTGGGGGGGGGGGGGGGGGGGAAGCAGAAATACAGATTTTCTGAGGATTGAAGGTATAATTTAACCTCCACCTCACGCCCCCCCCCTCCCCCACCACCCACTCTCAGTCTACAAGGCTCACCTGCAAGGATGTCGGCTGGTACTTGTGGTACTCGCTGTTCTTGATCCCCCCCCCCCCCCCCCCCCCTCTCAGTCTACAAGGCTCACCCGCAGCGACTTCGGCTGGTACTTATAGTACTCGCTATTCTTGATACCATCCCCCCACCCCCAACCCCCACTGTCAAGTCTACAAGGCTCACCTGCAGGGACGTCGGCTGGTACTTGTGGTACTCGCTGTTGTTTTTGAGATCATCGATGTCGACGGTTGGCAGCCCCGAGATGAGCAGTTCCAGCTCCTGCTCATTGAAGATTGAGATGAGCCGCTTCGGGATGATGTCGTAGAATCCCTCGAGGAAGGCGCTCAGCTGCTTGCGGATGGCGCCCGTCATGCGCATCTGGCACACGAGCTTGACATACTCCTTCTTGATCTCCTCCGTCACCTGGATGTTGCTGCCGTTCAGCCGCAGGTCTCTTGCCTCCGTCACGCCGAACTCCTGGATCTGGTGGATGGAGACGAGAGGTCCATTAGGGAGGGAGGTTGGTTGGTAGCAACATCTAAGGTCATATCAGGACGGGTACCGACTTGTGACTGCACTCATGGCAACGTTATAGTGCTGCCGCACTGGGAAATCACTCAGTCACATTATCCTGACACTGAGTTAGCCAGTCCTTGCCCTATCCTATTAATGTTGAGTGCCAAGCTAGGAGGTGACAAGTATTAATTTTTGTAAGTCATTGGTTTGACTCGACCAGGAATCAAAGTCCCGATCTCCCCCACGGGCGGCCACGCACTACCGATTCGGCCACCGCACTCGGTCCATTAGAGAGGAGGCACACCTCGAACAGTATGCATCTCAACGCATTGATTCTGAGTGAAATTACCAATGCCGCTCCGAAATAAAAGGATTGGTTACAATTTCTTGAGCAGCTTACATAATTTATTATTAACCTGCAGTAGTCATTATCCCATAAGGATCTGGGCCATTCTCAGAAAGCGTGTACCACATTTGTGACATGGAATCCAAAAGTACACCTACCTCAGTGCTGAACGTTAGATCATAACCGAGGTCCTTGACGTTATTCTCCAGTAGGAAGACGAGTCCTTGGTAGAAAGAGTAGTCCTCGCTCTCCATGTCCGTGTACTTGACTGCAACACCCAGTATATGCTTGTAGAAGGACCGCGTGAAGTAGCACTCCAGCAGCTTGTTATCGTAGATGGCCTTGGCGATGATCCAGCCGACAAACTTGAAGTAGCTGAGGTGGTTGGAGTTGCAGTGTGAGGACGGGTTGATGGTGTAGGTGACCCGGTCGCCGGGTGACGTGCGGAACAGGGCGTACATGGGGTTGAAGATCTCCCGAGAGATGATGAGGTACCACTCCCGCAGTAGGCCACCCGCGTCTTGACCCTCCTCACCTGGTAGTAGTAAAGCACAAGCCTCAGATTAACATCAGTTAGGCACAAGCCTCAGATTAACATCAGTTTGTGTAAATACTAAGACAATTTAATAGAACCTGTTAATGCTGAGGGCTATGGCATCAGATTTTGTACTTGCTTGCCAAAATTATTTGTTTGTATATTTACACTTTAAATATTTTTCTAAAGTTGACAATTTAAAATAAAACTTACTTCAAAGAAAAGTAAAGTAGATTATAAAGATCAATCTAATTCATTTATCTCAGAAAACAGCAGAAACTCAAAACCATCAAACTCCACAACTCTAAGCGAGTCAGCTGATCTGGTTCATAACCCACCTTCGAACACAATGTAGAAGCGGTGCTTCCACTCCTCTGGAGTGCGCCTGTGCAGCTCACGGTAGGAATCCTCGAACACGTGCTCACGCCGCACGTGCACGGCCAGGTCCTCCCTGCGCAGGCCCTCGTCCATGCGCTCCAGGTCCTGGCGGAAGTAGCGCCGCTTCACATCAAAGTCCAGCACGCGCGTGTGATCCACGAGCACAGAGAAGGGCCCGTCGGCCAGTGGCGTGGTCGACTGGCGCAAGATCTGGTTCAGCACTGTCCGGTGGGTCTCTGATAAATACAACGGAGGTTACAAGACTGACTGCTTAATAGGGATGGAATTTTTAAATGTAGTCAGCTATGAAATCCAGTTAATAAATAAAAACATTTTTAAACCATCTCCGTCTAATTAAGATCCATTTAGGTCATATTAGCATGTTCTTCAGTTCAGCTAGTTATAGCAGATAAGCATTAGTGAATGGCTTGACTTGTGGGCCTTATGTCCGGGCAGCATCAGAAGTGGCACCAAAGCACACTCGTGCTGCATCAGTGTCTCCATCCATCCAGTCAGATCCAAAGTAAATTGGATGATCTGTCCAGCAATGACAGGGCAGGACCGACAGACGGCGCCATTCATGTTCAACCCCCCCCCCCCCACCCCATCCTAACCTACCCAACCCCACCTCATCCTTAAGGACAACACATTGAGGGAGACAAGTCTAAAGATGGAGTTACACATAAGGTTTCATAATCCGATGGGTCTGATTATCTGCCATATTTTATTAAAGATAAATATATAAGGTTGATCGTTATATTTTACGTTACTTTCATTTGAAAGGGTTAACCTAGGAGGTATTTGAAGTGAAACTATGCTAAGTGACTTTTTAGCATGCACACTGAAAATGCTGGACATTGGGTTCTGTCTACCCATTCTCAACCCTAAAGCCATTGTCACACCTCACCGGACTGAGCACTGGAGACCACCGGACAAAGAATTGTCTAGTCCGGTGCCAAAATGTATCGAAATGGAGCGGAATTGGGTCAATTGGCGCCGGGCGACCAGACAAGTACCGTACATGTACCGGACGAGAACCGGAAATGTAACGGATGGGTACCGGACATGTACCGGACAAAACGGACACCAACAGATGGGTACCGGACATGTACGGCTGGGTACCCGACATACCGGACACCAAGCAGACACGTCAGTCCGGCGGTGTCCGGTAGAAGTTTTGTGCATGTTCAAAACTTGTACCGGACACCGCCGGATGGGTACCGAAGATGTACCGGACATTGCCGTACAGTACCGGACAGTGTCCGGTTCTCCGGTCCGGTAAGGTGTGACAGGGCCTTTACAGTCTACCTAAGCAGTTTTGGTTTAAGACAGTTCGACATGCTTCCATCGGATTATGCAGGGTGAGTGAACAAAGCTTACCGGCAAACTTGAGGAATTTCTGGGTGTCCGGCGGGAGGTTGGCGGCCGCTGAGGAGACAGACATGACCGAGTTCTCGCGCGTCAGGGTGCCTCCGCCCGCCGTCTCCGACGCTGTGGCCGGAGAGGGGGATGGTGACGGCGGGGCCATGTCGTCAGTGACATTCAAATGAGACAGTTGGTCCTCTCTCCGCTGCTGCGCCTGCGTGTGTAGACTCTTGTCTTTCTCACCTGGGGATGAAGACGTTTTGGTTTGTTTGGTAGTTTGTTGGGTTTGACATCCTAGTAGCAACATCTATGGTCGTATTAAGAGGGGGTTGTGACTGTGCACTCATGGTGACTTATAGTGCTGCCCCACTAGGAGATCAGGATGTCAGCACCATGACCTGATATCTCAGTCACATTATTCTCATACTGAGCTAACCAATGCTTGCCCTATCCTAGTAATGCCGAGAGCCAGGCTAGCAATTCATTTTGTAAGTCATTGGTTTGACTCGGCCGGAATTCTAACTCCCGACCTTCTGCAGGGAAGCCTACGCTCTACCTATTGGGCAAACGTGCCCGGTAGGGCATTGAGAAAACCATTTAAGTTTGCTTTGCTTTGTTCGGGCCTTAAGTGCTAGCAACATCTAAGGTCATATTAGGACGGTTGGGAATTAAGAGCATATAGTAAACTGGAATTGGTGAGCAGGGCGCTAGGCTATTTAGCAACACATATTAATATCATTGCTTCGGTCCAACAGTATTTACAAGTTACACGACTTAGCATCCGCAGTACCTGACCATGCTGTGTACAATGCGGTGTTTCTGAGGAGTAGCGTTAAAGATCCCTACCTGCGTGGATGAGGAAGAAGGCCTCCACAGCTGGCTGAAGCACAAGGACGGCATGGTGGTCGGACGTCTTGGCGAGCTCAGTGAGGCAGTCCCCAAGCACGTCCCACAGCTCGTCCAGCAGCAGCTGCTCACTGAGGCGTGGCAGCACGCTTGTCAGCTTATCTATGCCACTGGGCCCAGCGACACTTACTACAGACGAGGTCATGCTTGACGAACCTGCACAAGAGGCACTCAGTTTTAGGGACGCTCCATGAATGGCAACAGTTTTCAGAATCCAAACAATGATTCTAGGTAAAAATTTCAACTGCAGATTAGTTGTAACAATGTATTGTGCAAAAGTGTGAACATGAATTTAATGTAATATTGGGTGCAAGCCATACAAGTTACCTTACTACATGTTTGTGAAATAAAACTCAACTCATGTTCGGATTATGTTTGACCCCACTCCCCCTCCCTAATCATAACATGGAGCAGGGTCCGTACATATGTGAAGATACAGAATATAAGGCTATTTCAAGGCTGTTTTAGGAGAGAAAAAAACAATTGCGAATGGGGACTTCAGAATAATTTAGATCAGTGGGGACATTTTAATAGAATTTAAGGCTTTTCAAGACTAATTACCCAAAATAGGTTAAATTCAAGGCTTTACAAGGCCTTGAAGTGGGGCAAATGAAGTAAGACTTTTCAGGCCATGTACGGACCCTGATTAGACATTGATATAACATAACCAGTTATATTCCGATTTACTGCATTGGGGGGAATGCAAATGTTCTATTACTGATCGGGTACACGTGACCAGGTGTGTATGTGTATATGTAGGTGCTGGTGGTGCTTGAGTGAGATGTAAATAGACATAGTGGTGCTGGCAGGGCTGGGTGTAAGGGACACTCAGAGCCTACCGCCTACCCCCTCCCCCTCTGCTAGGTATGATCACCAAACTCAGGCTCAAGGCAGGTGGTGGCCAGGGGAGCCACACAGATTGGTGGTGGTGGGCAGATCACTGCTAACCATGGGCTCCAGGAATGCTGGATCCCTATTGGTAGAGCCAAGAATGCTTGTTTCCCATTGGGGGGAAATGGTGGGGTGATACTCTACAATGAATTCATGTTCCCTATAAATAATAAACCAGAGGGCTTGACTCTCTCTCTCTTCTTTCACACTTTATACTCTTCCTTTCTTTGTCTGTATTGATTTCACTATAGCCTGCCTACACAACCACAGCCATTCTACAAAACTGGTGACCGTGACGGTTATCAACACTATACGGTTAGTAATGCTATACGGTTAGACTACGACGAGTTTATATAGTTGTTCAGTTTTCATTGAATAGTGGACTCAATTCTACAAAACTGGTGACAGCGACGGTTATCAACCCAAAACGGTTAGTAATGCTATACTACGACGAGTTTATATAGTTGTTCAGTTTTAATTGAATAGTGGATTCAATTCTCCAAAACTGGTGACCACGACAGTTGTCGACACTATACGGTTAGTAATGCTATACGGTTAGACTACGATGAGTTTATATAGTTGTTCAGTTTTAATTGAATAGTGGATTCAATTCTACAAAACTGGTGACCACGACGGTTGTCGACACTATACGGTTAGTAATGCTACATGGTTAGACTACGACTAGTTTAAAATGTTGGTTCGGTTCTAAATTGACGGTGGGTTCAATGTCACATAATTAAACAGCACTGGAAAAATGATCCTCACCTTTCCCAAGCAAAGCGATTTGGAGAAATTCGTTATAGAGTAAGTTGATATTTTTCTCTGAAGGATAAGAATGCGTCTTGTTTGTGTGTGTGAGTGTGTCTGTGTGTGTTTGAGACAGCCACACAAACTATTCGCGAATGATATATTGATATTAGGCACCTATTGATTATACGAATAAATATTGATATCTCTGCTACTGAAACTTTGAGATTGGCATTATTTATATCCTGATGCCCTTGTATGCACATCAGAAGTACGGAATACTTCCGGGAGCAGGGCATAGCTCAGGCAGTAGCATGTCCACCTGTGATGCTGTCGATCATCTGAAAGATCCTTCTCAGTGGACCAATTTGCAATTTGGGCTATTTTCTGTTCCAACCAGTGGTCTACAACTGGTTCATCAAAGGCTGTGCTATATGCTGTCCTGTCTGGGAAAGTGCATATAAAAGACCCCTTGCTGCTTATCGGAAAGTATCCCATGTGGCAGCAGCTGTTTTCCTCCCAAGAAATATGTCAGAATGACCATATGTTTGACGTCCAATAGGTGACAAGTATGCGGGTATTGCAGTACCTAACTGCTAAAATACCTCAGGGGAGTTTGACGCCCCTGCCTTGCAAAGTTATAAACCACTGCCTTGTGGTGTACAGGTTCTTGATAGAACCAAAGGCTAAGGGAGCAAACCCTAACAGAAAACCATGCTTCCGTGGCAGCATTAGGGGCGGTGATGAATGGCACTCCCAACCAGCCACTGCAGGGACAAATAGTTTGCGCCTGTCTTGACGTGCTCTTGCCGGTGTGAGACGTCTATTTGCTCCCTGAGAGAGTGCTGCTAGTAACTTGCAAAAGCCAGCAGCACTTCAACACGTTGCAAGCAGCTTTTATGAAGTGCACAACCGCACAAAATAGCGGCGCGTGAGAAATAAAAGCAGTCTTTGTCGCATTGCGACTGACAGCATGATGATGATGATGATGATGATGATGAATTAAACACGTTGGGTAGTGACTGCGGTAGTTACTGAAACAGTGTTGATTTAAAAGCTTAGAACTTGTTGGCTACTACTTGTCTGGTGCGTTGTGTAGGTAATGTTTTTTCTGCTATTTCATTCGTCTCTGTGGGGTTTTGAAATTGATTCGAAATTGGGTTGTCGATGATTATTTCTGACGATGCTGCTATTTTAGAAGGTACGCTAGACTTTATTGATGGTATATCTGTAATGTGCCGTCATTGAAGCCTCGTGTCGCCGCTAAAATAATTGTTTACAGGACGACTTTTGGCTTTTTCTTTAACCTTGTCACAGAGGGGTGAGCGTAGGAATACACTACGTTTTTAAAAATTACTATTTCTCCTACTTTACAGACATAACTATACTTGGATTCAATTCTATTAAATATTTTCTACCACCGCATAGCAGTTTGAAAATGTCAGTGACACGCGCAAAGGAGGAACAATTGTGTGAAGAATTTCCACTTTGGTTTCAAGGTCAGTGTACACTGGGCAATTATTCGGCTGAAGCGAGAGCATTGGAAGCATGGTCTAAATTTATGGCACAAGGTCTAGATTATATTAGAGAGGAAAATGAAGAAAGTTTGTCTAATTTAAGGGAAAGGCCAGAATTAAAAGAAGATAGAGAAGAACGTAGGGAAGCATGTGAGCTTTTGCAAGTCGAACATAGACAGCAAGAGGTACGAAATAGATCATTGAAAGCGTACGGAAAGTCTGTTTCCTTATTGGACAGGTCAGACAGAGGGGCGTGACGCAATTGGATAGATTTGATTGAGCGTATCGGGACTCTAGCCGATGTTTCAGACTTAGATATTATTCGCTTTGCTTTATCGAATGCAACAGGTACATTGCAGGAAGTTTTCACTGCTTTTAGCATAAAAATGCTAAGTCCTGGGATGAAATTAAGGAAGTGATAGCATATACTCTACTGACAGCGGATGAACGCAGTCATTTAAAGCGGATAGTGATGGCTATGAAGCTTTGTTTGTTTGTTGTTTTACGTCCTAGCAACATCTAAGGTCATATCAGGACAGGTACTGACTTGTGACAGTGCGCACTCATGGCGACTTTGTAGTGCTGCCCCACTGGAAGACCAGGCCGCCAGCACCATGGCCTGATATCCCACTCAGTCACATTATCCTGACACTGAGCCAGCCAGTCCTTGCCCTATCCTAATAATGCCGAGTGCCAGGCTAGAAAGCGACAAGCATCAATTTTTAAGTCATCGGTTTGACTCGACCAGGGTTCGAACCCACAACCCCACGATCTACCAACACGCTCTAACTCATTCGGCCATCCCGTCGGCTATGAAGCAAAATGAAGGGGAAACAGTAGCTGCATACTGTCAGCGGTTTAAAACTGCTGCAGCTAAAGGTTGGAATCTTCCTACTGCAGTTTTTGGTACTGATACTCCTTTCTAGATTTCTTCGACTCCTTACTTGATGATAATACCATGTGGTATGTGGAGACGAACCGACCAAAAACTCTTGAAGCCTTTGAAATGTCTATTCTCAATGATAGGTCTGTTAAATGATGTAATTTGTGAGCAAATGGATAGTCTAAATAGATAGTCTTTAGATTTTTCCAAGTCTTTCTCTTCTCAAAGAGGTTCTAAATCCTCTAGTTCAGATAGTCAGGTTCTGAAGACTATTCAGGGTTAGATTAAGTCTCTTAGAAAATGCATGGATAACTTGTCATTAGGCAGTGGTATTTCTGAGCATTCAGCGATTCACGCTGCGAACGCTGCAACGCCTTCTCGTGTCAGTTCTTACAACCAAGGCATACTTGGTGGATTGCCGCACGTAAACCTAGGGCAGCCGAGTGGGATAGAAAATGCTACTAAAAATAGTCACAATTCTGTCGCACAGCACACGGCGACACAATGTTATACATGGAAAAGCAATCCGAACATGGCTCCCCCACCCCATGCCATACTGAACATCACTATTCATGGACCATCCCAAACAGCAATTATGACACTCAACATATTTTATTTTACCACATACAACTTTGGTAATTTTTAAACAACCTAATTTAGCCACCATCAAAGTTTTGTTCAAATTTGGAGATGGAGGTGCAAAATCACAAAAATAATCAAAATTGCATTAATAAAACGGGGAAGTCTGCCGGAGGCCTGATTACTAGTGTCAAGTCTCACATCTTGCCTTGTAAATCACTCTTGCTACCCTTGTCCTACATAGGATCTGATTATTTGGCTCGTGTCAAGTCTCACATTTTGCCTTATAAATCACTCTTACTACCATTGTCCTACATAGGATTTGATTATTAGGCTAGTGTTAAGTCTCACATTTTGCCTCGTAAATTACTCTTGTTACCATTGTCCTAGACAGGACATCTCTATTGCCTGATTATTTGGTTAATGTGAAATCTGTTATGTTGCCTATATACGTTGTCAGGACAACTAGGCTCTGGTTACCCCCCCTGACCTACATACAAGAGGCGGAGGCTGGGTGGGGTTCAAACTGAGGAGTACACCACACACCTGTCTGGTCAACATCCATGGGCGTGGCTTGGCGTGTGGGGCCTTCCGCTGGAGGTGCGTTAGTTCCGGCCACTTCCACCGCCCCAGTGTCGCTGGTGGTTGCAGCAGTGGTTGCTGTTGTAAGTGTTGATGTTGTTACTGTCGCTGCTGTTGCTGTTGTTACTATTGCTGTTGGTGCTGATGTTGCTGCTGGTGCTGATGTTGCTCTTGGTGCTAATGTTGCTCTTGGTGCTGATGTTACTGTTGCCACTGTTGTTGCTCTTGGGGTGTTGCCAGCAGTGATGGGAGGGTCAGACAGCATGCCCAGGTCCTCGGCTTCCAGGAATGAGATAGCCTCAGAGATGTTGGCCAGGTCACGTTGTTCAGTAGCTGTAAATGCGCATAATATTAGATGTTGCTAATACTAAATTATCTTTTCACTTCTAACCGCCAACCCTAAAAATGTTCAAATTTACATGTTGCTAATACTGAATTTTCTTTTCAATTCGAACTCTTAAAAACAAGCAAATTTACATGTTGGCAATACTCAATTTTCATTTTTAATTTAGCAGTTATCTCTTATAAGTTCTAAGCTTTTATTATCGAAACATAATCAAATCATAATCGAAGCAACGAAAATCCACACCCAAAACTTCAATCCCACAAAAAAAAGAGAAGAGTGTTGGACATACCAGTTTTGTGGACCTTGCGCGTTGACGTCCTGGCTGCTTCGCGCAGTTGAATTATCACCTTGAGTATCCTCAGCAGGAACTGCTGGCTCGCGGCCTTGTTGGTGAGCAGCGACATGGAGGGCAACTGCAGCTCGCGTCCAGTGGCGTTCGGCTTGGACGTGGCATGCACCACAATGCTCGACCCACCGAACCGGTCAGCGATGACACCCCGCGTGCTGGAGGCTATGAGTGCAGCATCATCCACTGGCTCCTCGTCCGGCGAGTCCTTCATCTGCACGTGTGAAAGTTCCCCGAGGAGTTCCCTGCGGGCAAAAGTGCATCAAAGGTTAGTCTGCTGGTTTGTTGTTTGTTGTTGATGATTTTTTAGGTGTTTTTACTCTTTTTATAAGGGGCTGAAAGGGGGAGGGGGAGTAGATAACTTATAGGGATGGAAGTGGTCTTTAATCTAAAACTGTCTGGGTTTTCAGACATTCGAGTCATATTTTATAACATACGCCAGGCAAGTGAGCGATTAAGCACACTGATGAACATAATCCAGTTACGCCTACCTGATGTGGACACAAACGGTGAGGCCAAGCGTACGTGCCCCATCCAGCAGCAGCCTGAGCACAGCGTCTCGAGTGGCCGAGTTGGCACGTGACAGCTGCAGCAGGAGATGAGTGGCATCCTCCAGCCCATCCTCCGAACACGACTTGCTCGTTAGCACTTCCACAGCCAGCTGCAACTGCGACTCGAGCACGGGTGCTTCGTCCTCATCGGTCTCCTTCGACTCAGTCACCTCATTCGGCTTCTCGGGGAGCTTTGAGCGACGCGGTGTGGATGTCAGAGATGGGTCAGCTGAAAGGGCAGAGATAGGCATGTTTGATAAAGTTCTGGTCACCTGATCGCAACATGTATTCCTTAAATGAATATTCACTATTTCCTAACTGAATTTTCATATTCCAGAAATATTCACTGTATGCGCATTTAGGACTAAGAATAACTATGGAATGCCTGGGTTAATACTCCTGGCTGAATCAGTTTGTTTGTTGTTTTACGTCCTAGCAACATCTAAGGTCATATCAGGACGGGTACCGACTTGTGACAGTGTGCACTCATGGTGACTTTATAGTACTGCCCACTGGGAGACCAGGCCACCAGCACCATTACCTGATATCCCACTCATTCACATTATCCTGACACTGAGCTAACCAGACCTTGCCCTATCCTAATAATGCCAAGCGCCTGGCTAGGAAGCGACAAGTATCAATTTTTAAGTCATTGGTTTGTGTGATGGTCTACCAACAGGCTAAATCAGTCCTTACCTACAGGGATGAGGCTATTCTTTGTGATACATTCCTTAGGAACTCTGCTATAATGAATTTCAGCTTTATAGCCCTTCTCTATAATTAATTAATGACCCATGAGTCTAAACATGTTTCTATTCTATTTCATAGAGAAAACCTATGCAACTCTGACCAGACGGGATGGCCCAATGAGTTGAGCGTCAGTCTCCCGTTTTGGTAGGTCGTGGGATTCGAATCCACCACGGGTTCGAATCTTGGTTGAGTCAAACCAATGACTTAAAAATGTATACTTGTCGCTTCCTAGCCAGGCGCTCGGTATTAGTAGAATAGTGCAAGGACTGGTTGGATATCAGGTCATGGTGCTACGGCCTGGTCTCCCAGTGGGGCAGCACTATAAAGTCGACATGAGTGTGCACTGTCACTAGTCGCTACCTGTCCTGATATGACCTTAGATGTTGCCAGGACGTACAACTCCAACAACCAACAAACCTACACAACGGTGTAACTAATTATTCCCTGGCCTCCATTTCAACAGATTAGGAGGATCATTAGGGCTGAATGACATTAAGTCAGAGATTAACCAGAGGGCACCCCAGCCTTGATTCGGACATCAACTTCTATGGGATAGGTCATTCAAGATAGATACATGTCATGTCACTAACAACCCAACTACAACAAGTGCAGCCATTACTACTGGAAGACCATCCGCACAAAACTGCAAACTGCAACTAACAAACTTACATAACTAACCACAATGGGGTAACACTAGAATAGTCCTATCCAACTGACAGTAATATACTCCTTGTCTAACTCCAACTGAATGGCTAAGTCCTATCCAACTGACAGTAATATACTCCTTGTCTAACTCCAACTGAATGGCTAAGTCCTATCCAACTGACAGTAATATACTCCTTGTCTAACTCCAACTGAATGGCTAAGTCCTATCCAACTGACAGTAATATACTCCTTGTCTAACTCCAACTGAATGGCTAAGTCCTATCCAACTGACAGTAATATACTCCTTGTCTAACTCCAACTGAATGGCTAAGTCCTATCCAACTGACAGTAATATACTCCTTGTCTAACTCCAACTGAATGGCTAAGTCCTATCCAACTGACAGTAATATACTCCTTGTCTAACTCCAACTGAATGGCTAAGTCCTAACCAACTGACAGTAATATACTCCTTGTCTAACTCCAACTGAATGGATAAGTCCTAACCAACTGACAGTAATATACTCCTTGTCTAACTCCAACTGAATGGCTAAGTCCTGTCCAACTGACAGTAATATACTCCTTGTCTAACTCCAACTGAATGGCTAAGTCCTATCCAACTGACAGTAATATACTCCTTGTCTAACTCCAACTGAATGGCTAAGTCCTATCCAACTGACAGTAATATACTCCTTGTCTAACTCCAACTGAATGGCTAAGTCCTATCCAACTGACAGTAATATACTCCTTGTCTAACTCCAACTGAATGGCTAAGTCCTATCCAACTGACAGTAATATACTCCTTGTCTAACTCCAACTGAATGGCTAAGTCCTATCCAACTGACAGTAATATACTCCTTGTCTAACTCCAACTGAATGGCTAAGTCCTATCCAACTGACAGTAATATACTCCTTGTCTAACTCCAACTGAATGGCTAAGTCCTAACCAACTGACAGTAATATACTCCTTGTCTAACTCCAACTGAATGGCTAACTGCCCACACTAGGTCCTACATTAAAACTTATTACAACTATAACCCTAAATGAATGCAGAAGATAACCTCACATCGATCCATCTTAATATTGATGTAGTCATATTACACTAGTGGTACTTGTAGGTAAATATCAGTCAATCATTCACTGTGCTACGTTTGCCACAAAATGTGTATTTAACAGCTATTAGTATCTCACTTTAAGTACATATATACCTTTTTTGTGTAAATGCTCATGACTTGACCAATGACTAGATGACCAGTGCCGGGCCGACAGCCAGCAATTGCTGTGAAATGAGACCGATGATCGAAAACCATATATACATTTTTTGTTATAAAGATTAATTTAATTCTAGCCTAAAGAAGTAACCATAATAAATGAGACAGACGCCTGATTTGTTAGACCATTGAGGGTGTGAAGCAGACTGGTGTCTCGACTTGGTGGATGTCTGTCAGTGATGGAAATAAGCAAAGAAACGCCACTTGTCCATGGGACATGTCCGGTGCCATTTTTAGTTGTCCGGAAGAATTTCCACTTTTCCCAGAGTAATTACCTTTATTATGGAATGCTTCCATTATTTACCTTAATAAGGTCTTACGCATTATACAGACCTGCCTACACCAAATTTCCTATTTGGATACTCCAGTGAAAAGAATTGTGTACTTCCAATAACTTGTTTTCACTTGTCCAACGGAAAAGCTCAAGCCATATTCTGCTTGTCCATGCCTACTCTAACTTGGCCTGGACAAGCGGACAAGCAGACAAGCCTTATTTCGAACGCTGCCTGCACCTACCAGTGACGTCCATGGTGGAGGTGGTGCTGAGGCCCAGGGTCATAGTCTCCGGGTGTGCCGAGGTAGTCCTCACGGGCACCACGTCGGCAGCAGGATGAGCCGGCGGTACCGTCCCGATCGCGCCAGGCCCCCCTACAGCCGTGGTCGACACACTCGATGGCAACACGCCGTTGATTGAATTTATAACTTGTCTGTCTAATGAGCCTGCTAGGAAGCGTAATGCTGCAGGATAGAAAATCAAATTTTGTCAATGTTACTTTTAAGGGATTTCAACCAAAAATGTCCAGCCATGGTGAATAATTGGTGCAATTAAATGTGTTCCTTATTTAGTCTTTTAGATAAGTTACATAATTCGATAATCTTGTGTCTTCCCATATATTTAAAATAATTATGCCAAATATTCTATACATGCACATCAAAATACTAATCATCATAGGCCTGTATGACTTGCAGCAATGACAGGTTCTGCTAAACTTAATATTCGAAATGCAAACATACCAAATTAATTTTGAAAGCACATAAAAACTGACAGACAATCTTGCAGTAATAAGTTATATTAAATTGACTTAGTATTCCATTCTATGGACTAATAAATGGTGTTAGTGTGTGTAGAATCAAATCTAGATAATTGTTTCGAAAATATTACTTTCATTTGACTATGCAGCTTTAATAAGGACACCGGTGTCCAATTTGGATATGTAAAATGTAGGCAAATGCCTTGGTTTCAAAAATGTTATGGTTTCATCAATTACGCAACTTCAAATACCTGAATCCAACTTACTATTTGTAACACATTTGTAACACATTTACTACCGTACCAATGAAAGTTTTACAGTATTAATAATATTAGGAGATCGGCAAAAAAGAACACCGAGAAGGGGATGCTGATTATATTCACCCTGATATTTTCAATGGTTAATTAAATATCAAATAAAGAAAGCTAGTGTATGGACACATGGGATAACGTAGTGTTTTTGGTTTAAATTTACTTTGCCATTAAAGTAGCGAAAACATTTGCAAATTATTTTCTACGTATAATTACAATGGAATTACAAACGAGCAGATTGGAAACACTCACCTGGTCAAGCATTCAAACTACATACCAGCCCTGTAGTAAGGAACCACCAATTGAAAGAGTGTACATGGAAGATTAAAGAAAATGAGAGAGACAGGAAAGAAAGAAAGAAAGAAAGAAAGAAAAGGAGGAAAGGAGAAAATGAGAAAAGGAGGAAAGGAGAAAAGGAGGAAAGGAGGAAAGGAGGAAAGGAGAAAAGGAGAAAAGGAGAAAAGGAGGAAAGGACAAAAGGAGGAAAGGAGGAAAGGAGAAAAGGAGAAATGGAGAAAAGGAGAAAAGGAGGAAAGGAGAAAAGGAGAAAAGGAAAGGAGGGAAAGAAAGAAAAGAAGGAAAAGGGGGAAAGAAAGAAAAAATGAACGTAAAGATAGAAAGTAAAGCTAGATAGATAGATAGATAGGTATATAGATATAGTATATAGGTAGGTAGGTAGGTAGATAGATAGATAGATAGATAGATAGATAGATAGATAGATAGATAGTGTTGGGTTTTTGTTGTTGTTGTAGTAGTAGTACTGACCTCGACTGCTGGCCAGGGCTACTGTGGAGCTGGACTGTGGATTGGAGGAGCTGTTAGCTGTGTTGGTGATGTCTGGCAGGCCCACAGCCACAAGGCCCAAAAGTCGGAGTAGGCGGTCGGTCAGCAGTTGGCTGCGGCGAATCACAGGGTGCGATAAGGTCATCATCAGCAGGCCGAGGGGCGACGACTCAAACGTCACATTGCCCACATCGTTGTCCATACTGCCAAGGCTGTGCAGGCGCTGGAAACCCTTACCCTTCCGGCTGACGCTCAGACTGTCGAGCCGCACTAACAAGTCCCAGAAGTCTGTGTCTGTCGCACGATTCCAGTCGCGGTCGCCCCCCCGTGTGGACGAGGAGGCTGCCTGGCTGGTTGTGCTTGTGGAGGTGATGGTGGTTGTGGAGGAGGTTGTGCTTGTGGGGGTGGGGGTGAGGGTGGGGGTGGAATCTGCCCTAGATTGGCTGCGGGCCGGGCTCGTGTGAGAGCAGCTGCGCTGAGTCGGGGTAGCGGCGCTACTACAGTCCGAGGCGTCCTTCTGCCCACCGCCGCCCTCACACCGGGCCTCCTTCGCCTTCGTCTGTGGCAGGAATTGACAGGGGAAGTTCTTGGCGAGCGAGATGAGCGTGTCGAGCACGTGGCGGCAGATGATGGGCGCCGCCTGCGGGTGGATGCTCACCACTGTGTGCGCCGCGCTGCTGTGCTTCTTGCCACCGCCGCGCTGGATCTGGAAGATGTTGGCGCGGCAGCCGAGCGCTGCGTCCAGACTGATGGACAGCCACGATGGCGACGCGCTGCGGCCGCCGCCCGCCTCGCCGCCCGAACGCGGCGGCGCGTTCAAATCGCCGCCGCGGACCACTGTCGTCGTCGACTTGCGCTTCAGTTTATCACTGCTCTTGCCGCCCGTCACCGAGCCGCCGCCGCCGGTGGTGATGGCAGTGCCGGTGCTGCTGGCGGACGTAGCCGTAGCCGTAGCCGTGGTGGCGTGGCCTCGCTCGTCATCCGCCTTGCACTCACTAGTCCGCTGGAGGATGGACAGCAGTGCCCTGATCACCCAGGTGCGCGTCTGCGCGTGGTAGCACAGATTGCGCAGCACGCGGTGCAGGCGTGTCGTGTTGAGGCGCGGCTCACCCACAAACAGCAGCACGAGCAGGCACGTGAGCGCGTCGTGGTCGAGCAGGTGGCGCCCGCGCAGGCGCACCGTGTTGGAGTGCGAGCCGCCCGCCGCGCCCGTCCGCCCGCCGCTGTTCCACCCCCACTGCGACCCGCGCGGCTGTCGGATGGCGTAGCGCGCTGAGCCCAGGCGGCCAGCCAGTCCTGTAAAACACTCAACACCGTTAGCGCAAAGTCGGTTTGGTCGGTTGGAGTTGGCAAAGTCCTGGTCATATCGGGACAGGTACCGACTGGTGACAGTGCGCACTCATGGCGACTTTATAGTGCTACCCCACTGGGAGACCAGGCCGCCCGCAAGATGACCTGATATCCCAGTCGGCAACGGCCGCCAGGTGGCAGTGCAGGCCGAGGCTCCTACAGTTGTCGCAGTTGACGACAACACAAGTATTCTTATAATACATCCACGACTAGATATTAGCACTTATATTTCTTCTTTTTTTTTAAAGGGGGGGGTGCGCGAATTGTTTATTTTAATGAATTATGTAAACTAAATTGATGGTCGGTGATTTTTACACTATGTCAACAGCAAAGGCCACATTCATGGCAAAAGGTAGATATAATTTATTGTTCCTTGGTTTTTTTTTTTTTTTTAAGAAATAAACATGTGTCCTAAGATGGAATTGATATTTTCTTGAATAACAAAAGACATATGTAGACACTACATGTTCTTTTATCGATACTATGATTGATTAAGCTTATTGATATTTCATAACATTACTGGCTATGATTTAAGCACATCAAACAGTCAATAAGAATAAGAGATGCATAGAATTAGCGGTTAAAACAAACAGACACGTAAGTATCAGAACATATTAAAGCACAAATAAACAAAGAACTAGAGAGTTCACAAGCTCGAAAGTCTTCACGATACACGACAATACACACATCAATCATGCAGACTATGAAAACAAGCAAACACCAATAACTGTTACAAACCTTGGGCGCCATCAAAACCAAACTTGTGCTTTTAATAATAAACTAACAACTGAATAATGGAACCTAATCGAGGTGTGGTTTTTGAAAACGGTGGATATTATAACTCAGGGTGATAGAAGAGAACACTCAAAACGGGAAAGGAACAGCATCTCCAAACTTTCTAGGGCTAAATGTTTTAATAATCAAACAGCGGCATTTATCAAATGCTATCCCTCATCAATTTCCTCATTAACACGGAATGCCTTGACAAAAGCTTCCGTGGCGGACGATCGATTTGATCAGAAAGGAAACTATACTGAGGATTCACTCGCTCATTTTATAATTTCCTTCTTTTTCTTTTCTTTTTTTAACAAACATTTTTACTCTTTAAAAAAAAGAAAGAATTACTTTAATTTTATTGCAATTAATTTGGTTTAAAATTTTTTTAATTAATTAAAGAGACAATTTTGGTTGAAATCCTGTCCATGAATTTGTGGTTTTAAGAGTGTGGCCTCGTTTGTAGCAACGCCAAAAACGCCGGAGGGAAATCACCTGATTGCCGCAGTATGGCGGACAGAGAGGCAGCACCTTGTGTAAACAGTCTCTCCTGCATGAGCCGCCGGTGGCGCTCCTCCAGCTCCCGGCGCAGTGACTGCGCCTCGGCAGCCAGGTCAGTCGGCAGCACGGCCACCATGCTGTCGTCCATGTCGGCCAGCACCTGCTGCCGCAGCGTCGTGGGCAGGGAGGCGATGAAAGTGGCCGGGTCGATGTTGTCCTGCGTCGGCACGGCCACGGCGCTAGTGGACGTCGTCGAGGTGCCCTGCTGGGTGGCAATGCGCGCCTGCTCGGCCCGCTGCTGGGCCAGCACCTGGTGGTGGAGAGGAGAGGAGCGTTGGGAGGGTGGGAGTGGAGGGTGGGAGGTGTGTTAATTTGCGGAACAGGTGAACAACTGCTGTCTTGATTTATTTTTTAAATCTTATGCTTTTATACTCTTTACATAAATCGGGTTAGGATGCAATTTATCCAAGCACTAAAATTCACACTAATGTTCTAATAATAATAATCATAATAATAATCATAATAATAACAATACATTGCTTAAAGAAAATTTTAATCAATTAAACATTTTAATTATAAAAAAGAATGAATCTACTTGAGTGTAAATTAAATTCAAATTAAAAGGCACATTAAATTGCTTAATTAATTAAAGATGAGTAAATAATGGCCGTTACTATGACATTGATATTCAAGGGAGTGGAGCCACATTGAAATAAAGTTCTTTGTAAATTATCTTAATCTGACAAACAAAATGCACAGATAGTTCCCGTGATAGTATAGAGGAATGGTCCTCGATAAATGCGGTATGCAGTTAGCAGGTTAAATTCCAGTTTCTTATTTTTTCTTTTATTCATCTAAGCCAAGGACATTTCAATTGCAAACACAAACAACCAATTCTTCCCCATTCCATTGATCTGGAGATGGAAACTATTTGGGTAGCATTTACACACTAAATTTGGTAAATGTCAGAGATATTTATGACAATTTAAATATTATGCAAACATAATTTTGTAGCCACTATTATTCAAGTCGTACAATAAGAGTAATACTTTTCATAGATTTCACAACTCTATATATACATTTTTTTTATATTTAATTTTTAAAAACCTTTTTTTGCTATTCCATCTTCCCATTCAATTTCCAGCGTTTCAGTCTCCCTCAACACAGTGCGGTAATTGGCAGTGCGTGCTCATTTATTTACCTCCTCTTGTATGTTTGGTGGCAGGGCGGCTAGGAACTCCGGGTTCACCTCAGTGAGTCCAAGCGACTCTGCTTGCTGAGCCTGCGCATGAGCCCGCTGCTGTATGCGCTGAAGCCGCAGCTGTTCTGCGATGACTTCTTGCCGGATACTGTCTGGCAGCGCAGCCAGGAAGGACGGATCAACACCATCAGGGATGTCTGCAGATATTAAACATCAAATGTTGACTAGCCATTAACAGATTGTTGGGTAATGAGATGATAGGTTATTATTCCATAAAGAGCAATTAATAACTCACTAGGATAGGTCACATTTCCAACAGTTTTCACTAATATAATTCCTTAGGTTGGCACGGGAATCAAACTAGCCAGGTCTACTCTGCTATACACCATTTCCTCCACCACCCTGCCCTCTGATGCTATCAGAAGAACTAATGTGGGTCTCAGAGCTCTGCGCAGCATTCTGTATGGAAAGGGTCTTATGGAGGATTTCAACCACCGACCTGCCATATGATAGCAGTGGTCAAGAAAATGGCCTAGCAGTTTTTTGTTTTTTTAATTGAGGCTGTATTTATTCTGTCCATAGCATGTAAGCCTGGGTACCCAGGCTAGTTTTCAATGCTGGCCAGCTGTAGTGTTGGTGTTGTCTTACCAAACAGTAGCTGCTGATAAGTTATTTGATTGTCTGCATTTCGGTAGCAGATAGTCTGTTGGTACGTTTAGTAGCCTATGTTACTTTTTTGGGCCCTCTTGGCATTGTATTTTTGTTATATTCTTATTACTATGTTAGTTGTTTTCTTAAGGTTCTATGTTAGTGTTTTGGGGTTTTCTTGGGAAGAGTTTTCCACTTTTTTTCCTACTTAATTCTATACTAGCCTATTTTATTTTATTTACATGTCCATAGGCTTGTAGGTAATAGGTGGTTGAGTTATGTTTATTTGGGTTTGATTTATATTGTTGTTGGATATGTTACCTGGCTTTTTTATGTCCGGTTATCCCGCCCATGGCTGTCCAGTTGGTGGGCCGTGACATATCACCTGCCCCCTTGTGGTGCAGTTCAGTTGGGGTTCCCAGTTTTTATTTTGTACAGATATTTTTTGTACGTTTTTAGGTCAGGGATTTGTCTTTCTTTCACCGTTTGTGCATTCCATGCTTTGGCGGCCATTTCCAGTGTGCTCCTTTCATGGGCTTTGATCTGGCTTCTGGTCTGCCTCAGTAGTGATGCCTTGCTTGCTTTGGTGTCCCTTAGTGGTTGGGTTAGACGCTTAATGTCTTGGCTATATCCATATGCTAATGTTTTTAGGTGGATTATCCTTCTGTTTTCTAGTAGCTTTACTTTAGTTCTTTTGTGTAGGTCATAAGTGGGGTGTAGTTTGTCTACTTTCAGGCATATTTTCAGGGCCCTATTTTGTAGTATCTGCAATTTTTTAAGTAGCTCTTTTTTAGCACCCATGTAGATTACATTCCCATAGTCAAAGTAGGGGAGTACCATGCCTTTGAATATTTTTATTAACATATCTTGTGTCATATAGTTTCTTAGTTTAGCAAATAGCCATAGTTTGTGATTTACTTTTTGTATGATTTTTGTTACACACAGATTGTAGTTTAGCTGGCTATCTAGTTCTAGGCCTATGTATTTGTAGTGATTTACACTTTCCAGTGTTTGGTTTCCTAGTGTGCATTATAGGTTTCTTCCTGTGATTGCTGTATGTGAGAAGAGTACTGTTTTAGATTTATTTGCATTGATGGTTATTTTATTGGATTCACACCAGCTGTCCAGCTTTAGCAGGAGGTTGTTCAGTTTGGTTGCTACCTCCTCCACTGTGCTTCCTTCTGCATATACGACAGTGTCATCCGCATATAGCTGGAGACATTCTGTCTCCAGCCATTTTTCTAGGTCATTTATGTATAGTATAAATAGTAGTGGTCCCAGGACTGATCCTTGGGGTACACCACAGGTGATAGTTTGTTGGTCTGAGAGTGTACCATTTACTTTAGTTTTTTGCTGCCTGTTGTTTAGGTAGCATTTGATCCAGTTTATTGATTTGGATTTAATGCCCATGTTGTTTAATTTTCTTATTAATATGCTGTGGTCTACAGTGTCAAAGGCTTTGCTGAAGTCGATGAAGGCTGCTCCAACTAATTTCTTTTGGTTCAATGATGCCAGCACATCACTTGTTAGGTTTGCTATTGTTTTTGATGTGGAGTGTAGTTTTCTGAAACCTCCTTGCCTCTTGTTTAGTATATTGTTTTTTTCCAGGTGCTCATTTATGTGCCTGTGGAATATTTGTTCAATTAGCTTGCCTGGTGTTTGCAAGATTGATATTGGTCTGTAGTTCCCCATGTTTTGTTTGTCACCACTTTTGTGTATGGGGGTGATGGTTGCCATCTTCCATGCTGTGATGAAGTGTCCCTGCTCAAATGATATGTTGAACAGGTCGACCATGGTATCTGGGATGGCTTGGAGTGCCTCTTTTAGTATTTTAGTGGGGATTTCATCTATGTCATTTATTAGCTGTGTTAGTTCTTCTAGGTCAGTTTTGCAGGTGGGGATTTCATCCTGGATATTTTCTGACTTGTTTTCCCAGATTCTTGTGAATTTCTTTGATAACCTTTGTCCTACCGTGGCAAAGTGTGTATTTAGTTTGTTTGCTGCATCACTATCTGTGTGCGTATTTCCATCCTTATCCAGGGCCCGAATGCATGGAGCGGTGTTAGCGAGGCAAGCCGCGGTTAGGGAGGGATTTCTGGTTTAGCGCCAAAAAGTTATGCATGGAGCAGTGTTAGGCCTAAAACCACACGTTTAAAGTCGAAGAATATAAACCTACCCCCTAGCAGGTATACAGCGGTGTTAGTGTTAGGTTAGTGTCAGGATGGAGACCTGACTATTCAATGCTATCATATTTGACAGAATTAAATATGCAATAAGTGAAATTTCATCAAATTAACCCTAAAAACAAAGCGATATTAACGCTGTCGCCGCATTGGCGGTGTTATTCATATTGTCGAATCGACGAATGTAAAGTAAACAAATCGCCGCCGCCGCATCGACGTCGATATACATACTGTCGCCGCGCCGGTTAGTGTGCGAGTGTGGGTCTCAATCTATTCAATGCTGTCATATTTAACAGAATTACATATGCAATAAGTGAAATTTCAGCAAATTAACCATAAATTCGAAGCAATATTAACGCTGCCGCTGCAGAGGTGGCGATATTAATATTGTCAAATCTAGGGATTTCCGAAATCTATAAATACATTCACGTTTAGCTAACACTCACCGTTTAAGCGCCCATGCATACGGCTTGACATAGTTCTCGACGACGCCGATAACCGGTGGTAGCTACCCTGTGTTAGACACTGCTCCATGCATACGGGCCCTGGAAGCTTATCCGTTCTTCTATCTTATTTTGGGGGAATATTAAGCTTACATTTTTCCAAAACTTATTTGCGTTGCTTCCCCAGTCCTTGTCTTGTTTTATTATATATTTCCTTTTTGCTACCCTAACTGCTTTGAGGGAGTTGTTTCTGGCAACAATTATAGGCCCTTTTAGCCTCTGGGTCTTTAGTGCGTTTCACTTTGTCACCTAGCCTTCGTTTTGTTGCGTTCATATCGCTGGGGGAAAAGAACTTATATCCACCAACCCACCCTCTGACGGCAGTAACAAGAACTAATTTCGTGGGTAGTAGTACACAATGCAGCATTCTCTATGAAGTTCCTTTTACATTGGTAAAGAGGTGGCGATTGTTATTTACAAGTGTGCGAGACCTCTTTACCAATGTAAAGCACAAACAAATTTCAGAGTTCAAAAGAACAATTGCAATGTACCATCATGTAATTTCCAGGGGTTTTTAAAAGGTTGAATTTTGCTGCCATTTGACACAAATTTAACCACGTCAAAATTGCATGACATAATTTTTGCAGTGATTTTGACACAAATTTGGCTATTTCAGATTTTCATATAAATTGCAATGTAGACATAAATGTGATTAACAAAACTGACAGAATAAATACCATTAACCTTTTGACATGAATATAGCCCTTGCTGCCGACACAGCGTTAAACCATTAGCAATGAATTGAACATATTTCTGATGGCAGTGGCAAGAATTAATGTTGCTGGCAGTTCGTGGGAAAGGACTAGTCGGAACCCTTCAGATTGTGATCAACCAACACCTGGTTGGCAGCTACGTGCCCACAGACCCCGTTCTGATATAACCTTAGATGTTGCTAGGACGTAAAACAACAACACACACGTACCCAGAGATGAAGACCTGCTCGCCGAATCCACGGGTTCTGTGGAGGCGGCGACGGGTGGCACAGTGGAGCCTGACGAGCTGCAACACCAAACTCAAAACTACACGGGCGAACGGTGCAGATCAGGTTTAGGTAGATAAAGGATTCACCCGGTACTCGCAGTACACGGGTGAACGACAACGTAGTCTAAATACTGGCGAAAATAGCTTTAGTATGGAACAGGGAGTAGAATGTCAGCCTCCAGTATCAAATGGATACTTCTATAGGCACAAAGTTGGTGAAATGGGCGAGAATGCAAAAAGACAAGATTGCGGCCACAGAACACCGTCGATTTCACTTTTAAATCTTATTAAACTAGATATTATATTATATTTTTCAACTCAAAGGTAGCGGGCTATCAATAAGACATATGTAAAGAATAATTGTTGCTTCTTAGATTGTGAAATTAGGCTCTCAATTCTTTGACCCGCATTTTCGACAGCTTTTACATAGGGTTGGTTTGCACCCCTATTGCAGCAGTACGGGGTGAGTCCTACTGCAGCAGTACGGGGTGAATCTTGTATCTAGGGTTTAGGGTGCTTCAATGGAAAACTAACATGAACCAACATTTATTTGTACACACATTTCATACGAAAACAATTGAACACGAACCCCCAAAAATTAAGTCACGTTAAAAATTGTTCCTAACACGAAAATGGCCATTCCCTTTGAAATGCATAATCATAGACAAATAAATTTGAGTGATAATACTCTACGAAATAAGCTGTGCTTAGCTTTGATGCAAGTGATGCTATATTCCTAGACTATGAGATTGTCACGTCGTTATTACATGCAGCAAGCTCAAGCTTTAACAAAGAGAATAAAAACGCATTTACAAATTCTGAATCTTTGCCACCTATATCTTCAGTAATGCGCTCTGATGCTTATTATATCAGATTCCTCGGCTACCTGCACCCAATGCACTCTGCTGCTTATTATTACATCAGAAACCTTGACTAGTTGCACCCAATGCACTCTGCTGCTGCTTATTATTACATCAGATCCTTCGGCTACCTGCACCCAATGCATTCTGCTGCTTATTATTACATCAGATCCCTCGTCTACCGATACCCTCTGACTGACTCTTCAACTTGGGACCTTTAATAGCATTAGCTGGTACTTTAAAGCTCTTCCAGTTGGAGACAATAGCGAAACATTGGCTGGTGGCATACATACCTTGGTTCTAATGGAGTAGACGTTGGTAGCAGGAAAGACCGGGCTTCAGATGGCATGCCAATGCCGGCTGTGCTTGCAGTCTCCGAACTGCTTCCTGCTACTTTGAAGAGCATGATTAAGGTAAATATCGTCAAAATCAAGTGTTTTCAAGGGTTTTGGGGGCATTCATAAACAAGTTTTTCAAAGGTATATAGGGGTTTTCAAGGGTGTTTCACATGTTCAAAATTCACCACAAGATCTAAGTTTTTCAAGGTTTTCTTGGCGCCATATGTTTTAGTTTACCCTATAATTAAGTAACTAAATAATTTTCAGCAACAAGTTTGACAATAGAGGCGGAAAAGACAAGGCTCACTGGAAATTGGCACTTTCAAGGGTTTTATGTGAAAACAGGCGATATTCAAGGGTTTTCGGGTATCGTTGAATGTTATATAGAAATTCAAGGGTTTTTGGGCATCTGTGCAAAGCCTCCTTAAAACCCAATGGATCCAGTGTGCAAGCCTACCTGAACCACTTGAAGCTCTAGGGGCAGCCTGTGAGCTTGCTACGACGGATGGTTCATTCGGCGTGGTGGCAGCCTCACTGTAAGTCTCCCCGACATCACGCAAACATAACTGTGGCATTATTGGCACTGGCGGCATATCCTCCGACTGAGTCCATTCGCGAACCAAGCTGGAACATCAACAGAATTGGGGAGAGGGTGAACACACCATGATTGCGTTTCAGTTTTACTCTTGTTTAATACAAATAATTGTTAAAATAGTTTTTTTTGTTACTATCAAAAATGCCATCCAAAGGGTTTCTCACATGAATACAGTAGAATCAAAGTAACCTGTGATAACTGACCCCCCCCCCCCTCATCCATGTTAAAAAATACATGATTTGTGTCGATCGAGTTCAGTAAACACTGCCTTGTACGATACAATTATAAAGAATATATTAATAGCAAAAATCCAGTAATTGGTGAAGTATATTGGAAGGCTGCAGCTGAAGTTGGGGTTGACGCCCCCTTGCCCACCAGATGTGGGCGGAACCCCAAAGCAGCGCCAGCTCCAGGTAGTGAGTACTGACGGAACTAGACCAGGCAACACCGCGCCACTGACATATTAAAAGATATAACACATAAATACTACTTACATCGGCGTGGAGGGCGTGACCTGTGGTATGGGTTGGAATGGTGTCTGGGTAGTATCTGTGGTCTGGGTTGTGGCCAGAGTGGTGGTAGCAGGCGTGGCAAAGACCGTCTCTACCACAGACATGGCAAGCTGGGCAGCAGTCCGTTCCAAGCTATCAGCGAGCGCACCTGCATTCAAAAAAGGCTCTTGTTTCATTGATGGACTACATTTAAAATTAGATATAACTGCTCATAAAAAAAATTTATAATAATTTCAGAACAATGTAATGGCATTTAATGCATATTCACCACATGTATAATACTTGTATAACCAAACAGCAATCGTATGAAGTTTACTATTACAACTGATAGTTTAATTTATGTATCAATCAACTTTACAAAAGACATTCGATGAACAAACTAGATTTAATAAAAATTCAAATAAAAGTGTATTCTCCAGTATAGATCACAACAGTCGCAACAAACAGCAGCGTGTACAAAGGAGAACGACATTACTCTGGCAGCAAATAACCAGCGACAAATGTACAGGCAACACCTGTGCCTTCTCAATGCTGCGGGTACTGAAGGGCCTTTTGAATTTGAGCATACATGTTATTGTTGGAATGTTAAAAACAGTAGAGATTGGCTCAGCCCACCAGTATTGGGATTAGATTTGAGATCGGATGATCGAAATCAGTTATTCGGGAGATGTAGAGATTTGGGGGCAAAAGAAATCATAAATTGTAATGAAGAAGTGATTAGCCCTCTCCCGACATGATTGTTTGTTTGTTTTTTAGTTCTAGCAATATCTAAGGTCATATCAGGATGGGTATCAACTTGTGATAGCATGCATTCATAGCAACGTTATAGTGCTGCCTTACTGGAATCATGATGCAGATATCCCACTCAAATCACATTATCCTTATACTGAGCAAATCACTTCACACAATATCCTAGTAATGCCAAGTACCAAGTTAGGTCGAGACAAGTACCAATTTTGTAAGTCATTGGTGGACTTCCCACACGGAAGGCCAGCCAGCGATCTTACCGACTCAGCCATCCCGTTCAGTCTCCCAGGATATCAAATAGTGTGCTATGCATAAATGAAGTTATTCTAAACTAAGTAGCAGCCACAGCCGTGCAGTCAACAGATGGGCGTTCACACTGCTGCTTGTACAAATGAATTATTTTAATTTGGAAGGTGTTCCATGAACTGTCGGACCAGACGCAGTGGCCGAATCGGTAGAGTGCAGGCCTCCTGTGCGGAAGGTCAATTCCCAGTCGAGTCAAAAACCAATGACGTACAAAATTGATACTTGTCGTTTCCTAGCCAGACGCTTGGCATTATTAGGATAGGCCAAGGACTGGTTGGCTCGGTGTCAAGATAATGTGACTGAGTGGGATATCAGGTCATAGTGCTGGTGGCCTGGTCTCCCAGTCACCATGAGTATGCAGTACCTGTCCTGATGTGACCCTAGATGTTGCCAAGACAAACCTCCAACCATCAACCACTCCAACCATCAACCAATCTATGAATTATCTAGGTCAACTTGTGTAATCGGGGCGGACTTCTTACTTTGCAGGGCAGCTGGTGTGGCGGGGACGACCGGTGTGCTTTCCTCTCGTGATGTGGCCGCTGGTGGCGCCACCACAATGGCAGTTTCCTGACTTTGTGAGGGTTGCTCAAGGCCTTCAACCTGAAACCATCACATAGGGGTATACATCATTAGTTACAATAGCAATCCAATTTTAGCACTAAGTGATAAAATCCTAAATGAAAGATATCTCTGACAAAAAGAAAGCACGTGGAAATCTACGATGAGCAATAAATAATAGGTCACAGCATTGACAGTAGAAGGGTCTCCAAGCAGGCAACACTGACTGGACATGGATGTTAAGATTCTGCTTGGAGACCTCTGTATTTCCCATTATTTCCTGACGAGGGTGTCCATATTTTCATTAAAAGCCAACCCTTGTGGAATAGGAGGCGGGGAGTGGGCGTGACTGCCTAACGAACCAATAAAAGAAAAATCGCCGATTATCAAAAATCGTGGAGATCTGATAACCAGATAAGTAAAAGGGCTCAAGGACTCAACGTTGCCTGTTAGTCCTTGAATTGAATTATCTGTAACACAAGCTATGCCCGAGCCGTTTCAATTGCAACTGACATAGGTGTTTTTTTCTATGGTGGTGTATTTATTCTGCCTATAACAGCTAAGTCTAATAACTTGTTGTCGCCGCCAGTCTCTCGAGGTTCCCCTTGTTTTGTTACATTCAGTTGTGTAGCTATCTATTGCATGCATTCTTTCTCTGTAAGCTTTTTCCCACATCTCCGTACCCTCTGTGAGTTTGTTTGTTCTACAATTGGTTAGTTGTTTGTTTATCTATAGTTATTTTCACTGGCTGCCTTCACCTTCTTGTGTTAGTGGTCATAGTTTTGGTTCTAAGTTTAATTACGGTTAGTTACATATAATGCCCGCAAGTATCAGCTGCCTACCTCCATGTCAGCTCTCGCCTGTGTTGGCGTGTCAGTGACCGGTGTGGTGGCCACCTCCGGCTGCGCTCGTTCAGTGTCGGTGGTTAGTGTTGCCAGCATGCTGACATTGTTGGAATTTTCCTCCTTAGTTTTCTGATCCTTCTCCTTCTTGGCCGCTTCCTCTTCTGCAGCCTTTTTTCGCTTTTCTCGTCTTTCGGCTAGCTCGATGTTGCGTAACCGCTCCAGTTCTTCGATGATTTTGGGCTTCAACACTATTTAACGACAACATATAAATGCATTAATATAATGAAACCCCCAATTGAGACCATTTGTGGAGCATCTCGAAGGTGGAGCATGAAGTAAAATTTGATATTAGCCTTATAAGCAAATTTGATTTGAAAGGGCTAATTTTGGAGATATTTAAGTGAAAACATGTATAAGTAACTTTGGTGCGCACATCGAAATGCTAGTTGTTTATCTATTTTCGAGTGTAGTACAGAAGCACCAGAGTGAAATAAGTGCACCAGTTGGATAAGTAGGATAACATATTTTCGTTTAGAAAAGCTTTTATCGGATTATGTAGCTCTAAGGTTAGAATTTGATGGATTGTTTTCTTTATAGTTATACGTCCTGGCAACATCTAAAGTCATATCAGGATGGATACCGACTTGTGACAATGTGCACTCATGGTGAGTTTATAGTGCTGCCCCACTGAGACCAGACCACCAGCACCATGACCCAATATCCCACTCAGTCATATTATCCTGACACTGAGCTAACCAGTCCTTGCCCTATACTAATAATACCGAATACACGGCTAGGAAGCAACATGTATTAATTTTGTACGTCATTGTTTTGACTCAAGTGAGAACCAATTCCCAACCTTCCGCACGGGAAGCCTGCGCTCTACCGATTCGGCCACCAAGTCCGGAGGATCACATAGATGTCAGTGCAGACCATTACCTGTAACACAATCATGCATGCTGTCATCATCTAGAACACGCGCCTCCTCTGTCCACCGGGCGAGTGCTGACGGGACACTAGCCAGCACTCCAGATCCACTAGTCGAGCTTTCCGCAAATGAGTCCTAAAAATAAAGCATAACATTTCTATTTAATTTTGAATAAAATAAACGTTTTGCACTGCGCGTACCGGTAAACTCAGTGGCAGTGTGCATTCGTTCTGCAGCCAAGCTGCACGCGCATACACAATGTTTACAAACATTGAAATAGGTCTATGGCTACCCCATTTGGAAACTGGGTCACCAGCGCCATGACCCCAACAAATGTTTCCGGAGGTTTTACGTCCGAGCCACATCTAAGGGCGTGTACCGACTTGTAATAGTGTCATGGCAACTTCATAGTGCTGCCCCAATGCCTCTACTGAGATACCATGCCACTGGCATCATAACCAGATCTCACATTATCCTGCAACTGAGACAATTGGACCTTGTTCTATCCTAGCAAGCAGACATGGTAGACAAGTACCAGTTTTCTAAGTTTTTGACTGACTTAGCCACAATATCTTGTTTGCGGTTTGCGGGCCTCGTGTCAGTTATACACATGTTTGCGTATCACTTGCGTACATGAGCCCGCAAATGCCATAAGTGCTGTGAAAAAGACTGCGCTTCCCTCACTAGGTGGCATCTGATAAGCCTATATATTGGCTCGCCTGTGAGGGAAGGAGGCCAAACCCATTGGACATGCTTCAGGCACTTCAACGTTAAATTACCGTTATTTATGTTTATGGCTTAGGCTGAATGAGCCTAACATCTGTGTTGCATACCTAAAAACTGGTATACACATCAGACATTGCCCTTAAAGCGGCATAGTCAATATCTTAAAACTTAGCCATTTTAAAGTTAATTCAGACTAAAGAACAGTCGATTATAACAATCAATTTAATATATTTATCTCAAACAAAAAAAGGACAGAAACTCAAAACCATCAGACTATGCAACTTTAACTAAAATTTAGAAATGGCTTCTATTAGGGTAGTTAAGGTAGAGACTCAGAGGGAGATTAAACGCACCTGAAATATGTCGTCAAAGACATCATCCTCAGCCCGGGACACGACGCGCAGGTCGTCATTGGTGTCCAGATGTAGCCGGGCTGACGTCGGCCCGGATGACTGCAGGGTGCTGGATAATTGAAGTGCATCAGCCGCCGCAATCGGCTCAAGTAGCCTGCAAACAAGCAAACAATGCACACCTTAACACGCCATCCTTCCTCCTTCCGAGGTTAAACTTGCAAGACCACAGAAATGTAGGTCCCTGCCAGGGTTTATTTTTGTTATATATATATATATATATATATATATATATAAATATTAGGTTGGTTCTTATAGGTAAATTATTTTAAAGGATTAACTTTGGAGATATTTGAAAACATGCTAAATTACTTTTGATGTGCACACTGAAATGGTGCTAGGTTTTTTTGTGTTTTTTTTTTCAAATATAAAGATAAATATATTAGGTTGGTTCTCATAAGTAACTTATTTGAAAGGGTTAACTTTGGAGATATTTTAAGTGAAAACATGCTAAATTACTTTTGGTGTGCACACTGAAATGGTGCCAGAGTTTTTTGTCGTTTTAAAATAAAGATAATATATTAGATTGGTCTCTATAAGTAACTTACTAAAAAGGGTTAACTTTAAATTGTGGTTCAGAACGCTTTTCAAGAATCGAATTCAATGATTGATTGCTCAATTTGATGAACTCACGCTGTGTCAGCAGTGAAGGCCATATTCGGGGGGGGGGGGGGGTAGAATTTAAGTAATCAAAAGACTGCCGTGAGCCGTGCGAATGCTGACAGCCTGTTGCAGGGATACAAGTGGTCTCCGGAGAAAAACACCGGAAATATATCCCTATGATAAGGTTATCTGTAAACCAATGACAAATTTCCATGAAAAAGCGGATATTCCCCAATAGGCTTAGCACTGTCCAGGAATCGCGGAAAATTCCCGGAAATCAGGTTTCATACATATTGACATACACTGATGGTGCTCTGGCATTTGAACAACGTATTAGTATACGTTGATAGAGCTGCAATGTTTGAACAACGTATTAGCATATGCTGATCGTGCTGCGGCGTTTGAACATAGTATACGCTGATAGTGCAAATAACCAGCAGCATTTGAACATATTAGCATACGCTGATAGTGCTGCAGTATTTGAACAACGTATTAGCATACACTGATAGTGCTGCGGTGTTAGAGCAACATATCACTATTAGCATATATGCTGATAATGCTGTGGCTGTGGCACTAATAGTGCTGCGGGATTGCAGTACAGTAGAGATCTTTCATCCCATCTGTTGTCTGACGGTACTTACTGCTGTAAGAGCACGTTGCCGGTGGTGTAGTGCACGTGCAGGGTCTGGGTGGAGGGGCTGTAGCGGTAGGCGCCCCGTTGCCGGCCCGTGCGGTGCACACGTGCAGCCACCGCCCCGGCCATGCCGTGCGACTCGGCATGCCGCACGAGCAGCGGGTGGTTCGTGGTCACGTTACTGGGCGCCGGCGGAACGCCGGGTCCTGAAACAGGCACACGTGGATCTGCTAAATAGTAAGCACCTACAACGGCCACGGAAGTGTATTATTACATGGGAATCGGTCACATGTCAATCATCTGTTAATTCATGATCACAAATAACAATTATTTTAATTATATCTATAAACTTTTCAGAGGGGAGAACACTTTCTATAATCGGAATTTTGTTCCGATTTTCTTTTAATACTATGACTCCCCCCCACCCCCACCCCCACCCCCTGCCCCCGCTCGACGTCCCCTATTGTTTTGAAAGAGAAATGCAATGACCAATATCTGAGTAGAAATAGGGTCACCTTGAGGGCTAATTCCATCATAATAATAGTTATAGTTCATTTGCAACCCTGGATCAGTTCCCACAATGTCACATTATCAAACCACATTTAGCCGTCATGGTGAACATCGCTAATGGTTTAAAGCTGAATAGTCCGATGAAAGCATCACATTTTTTTAAACAAAAATAATTACCTAGATTTGATCCTACATATCAAACTAATATTTTGGTGCACTGATTAAGCATTTATTTCTAATTCAATTACTATGACGTCCAGCATGTCAAGATACACGTCAGAATTAATGTCCTGCTTTCAATTCAAATATCTCTGAATCAAACCCGTTAAAATAGTAGCTACTTTAACCAAAAGTAAAAGATAATTATCAACCTAATATGTTTATCTAAACAAGAATGCAGGAACGCCCCCACCACCCCCCCAAACAAAAAGCATCCGATTATGCAACTTTAACCCTATATGATTAAAACATATTCCTAAGGCTATTCACCAAAAATGCAGATGAGTTAGGCAATAGTACCAACGAGTTATGTGAGAGGGCGCCTGTGCTGTGAATTTGTTATTAAGGAGTGATTGATTGATTGATTGGTGATTGTTTTACGCCATGTCAGCAACGAAACCCATATTCATGCCAAAACGTGTTTAACTTGTATTCTGTCCATTTTCGTTTAACCATCACTTTTACACTGAGTGCGTAAAAGCACAGTCAAATATTTGTCAAGACACATATTAAGGAGAACTTCTGTTTAAATCTACCCTAGCCCAATACTACACACCTGCGATGTCATTGCCATTCTCGGCATCATGCACGTTAGCAGCCTGCCTGCGAATGTGGTGGCTGCGTACGCCAAACGTGTGGGGAGTAAGACCTAGGGTAAAATAATGAAAAAAAGAGCTCATTTGGTCTGCTGTGTGCGACAGAAACGAAACGAAAACACCTTGTAATCGATTAGCAATTGAGCCGAATTGCATTTCTCTTACAGGGTATGTTTTGATATTTAAAATACACTGCCAACCCAGCTTCGCTAAGTTAAAGCCCGCCACCCGACATGAGGGTAATTTCACTCACACAGGTGGAGAGAGTCCTGCTAGCAACCACCAGGAGTGGTAGACGATAACGCCTTTGCTGGATTTGTACTCAATTTAATGATGGCCACTTGAATACACAGATGGGAATACCACGCATTTTAATGGGTTGGTGTTACATGGGCAATGAGTTAAACAGCGCCAGGTACTTCAAACAGCCACCCGTTTCAGCCAACGAGTGACAGCTACAAACTATGCATGCATCAAAGCGTAAGAAGGGAGCGTTCACTGCGCACGCTAACTCACCATGCGGCATCATCTCGCCAATGAGCTGAATGTAGAGGTTATCGTCAGTGATGCGATACTGCATCGGCTCCTCAAGTCCCTGGTAGTGGTAGTCGTCATTGTCAGCCTCCATGTCAGAGCCCTGCAGGAGTGAGAAACATGAGCAAATGGAGAGTAATCACACCGATTATACGCCACTAGGGAACACTGCCACTACACCCACCTCGCCAGGATGTAGCTGTGAGGGCTGGTGGGGAATAGCACAGCTGGCTGAGATTCACCTATTGGCACACAATTATTTCCCTTAAGCAAACAGAGCTAATGCCATTACCCTACCTGACAGTACCTTTGCATTCTGACCTATTATTAAATGGGCAGTGGTTGCTCAATTCGTACCTACCAGGACACCCCTTGAATAAATGCTTGTTTTTGCCCTTTTTATATAAAACAGACTACAGCCAGTCCGCTTGGGCTTCATGAAAAGATTACTGGAACCTTCCCATCTTAATTGAGCGAGCATCTCACTTAAAGCATTTTGCTAAGGTTTTTTTTTTTTAGATTACAAAATACATTGTTTTAGTAAGCACAGGAAATTGCAATTGTGTGCAATTGGTATTCCTACTTCTGCTGTCCTTAGATCTGGTTTATACAATTTTCTTTCCCCCGCTTTTCGATGAATGTTACTTAATGTAACAATTGTATAACATAAGCTATACAATAACTATAGCCTAATATAGCACAGCACAATGCAGTTATTTTCTGTCGTATCACCTGCGGTTATTTAAGCAATGTAGGAAATATGCTGCAGGCAATATTCTATGATACGTTAAGATGATTATTCACTGTCTGCTGTGTTCAGTGGAGGTCCACAAAGTGCTGAACTATGGTCAACTTGTACTCACCTCATCTTCTTCCTCCTCTTCTTCCTCTTCCTCTTCTTCCTCCTCCTCCTCATCCTCTCCATCTTCATCATCCACTGTATCATCCTCGTTTTCGTTGTCATCATCCGCGTCCGATCCACTGTCCTGTGAGTCTTCGTCATGCTCACGGTCATCTGAAAGGCATACATTATTGTAGGACATTTGAACACTGAATGTGAAGGATCTCTTACTTGGTTATCGAGCAAACTCAACTGTAGAGTTTACAACTCTGGGATGGTTCAATACCAATGAGATGATACCACACTGTGTAAACGGAATTATTCTTGCTTAAAATAACCAGTGACAGGTGTACAAACAATGGAGCATTCTCAATGTTGCAGCAGGAAATGCTTCACTAACGGATAGTCATATAACCGTCATATTTCTATTACATAATTTTCTACCACTTGAAAAGCCCTTTTATTCACAACAAAATCTTAGGTCTACATAACAGTTTGTTGTGTATTCCTCAACATAGATCACAACAGTAGGGAGAGACTGGTGTGTGTACAAAGAAGAATGGGGTTTATTCTTGCAGCAAATAACCAGCGAGAGGTGTACAATTAACACCGGAGCCTTCTCAATGCTGCAGCAACAAATGCTTAACGGATAGTCATATTTCAATTCGCAACTATCATATTTTCTGCCATTTGGAAAACCACCTTCATTCAGACGACAAAATAAAAATTGTGGGTGTACATAATAATTTGTAGTGTATTCTTCAACATAGATCACAGCAGTAACAACAGACTGGTGTGTGTACAAAGAAGAATGGGGTTTATTCTTGCAGCAAATAACCAGCGACAGGTGTACAATTAACACCGGAGCCTTCTCAATGCTGCAGCAACAAATGCCTAATGGATAGTCATATTTCAATTTGCAAGAATCTCAGTAATGTCAACTTACAAATAAGTCTAGTATAACGATCATATTTTCTGCAATTTGAAAAACATTTCATTCAAAGGACAAAATATGAATTTAGGGTCTGCATAATAGTTTCTAGTGTATTCCTCAGCATAGATCACAACAGTAGCAACGGACTGGTGTGTGTACAAAGAAGAATGAGCTTTCTCAATGCTGCAACACAAATTACATTGACCACTTTGTTCAAATGCTCATATCCAGAGTGCAAGTATTCGCAAAGGCAATATCTTCTCCACACTCCAATAAGTTTGACCAGTGTTGTATTGCCCGTTTGCTTGACAGAACTGGAGTCGGAATATAAAGTGAATGAGAGCCGGGAGGTGCAAACATGATTGAGCTGACGGTGCATCTTACCTCGATGGAGCTCCTCCCCATCCTCATCATCAGACATCTGACTGACCATCTGGGAGTCATGGTGGTCAAGCATCTCTTCCACTTCATTCTCAACCTCCACATCAATTAGTGGATCATCTTCTTCGGGAGCCGTGTTTTGGTGTGACTCTGCAACCAATGTACTTTCTTGCAGCTCTTGTTCATTTCCTTACACATTGAATTTGATGGGAATATTTTTAACATTCTTTAGCTACACAGAATATACGTTAAATATGTTATTCTACCTAGAATATACTTTCAATATGTTAAAAAAAATAACACTTCGGTTGTCTTACAATGCTACAAAATATCATTAATAAAGAAGCTATATCAGTTATTTCATTACGTTCATTTAGTTTCATACACATAAAATCAGTGCATTCGCCAGGAAATAACCAATATAAATAATACATATACAGAAATTGCTTTAGGTTAAACTGCCCCGTAAATTTCGATTACAGCACAACAATATTCATATTGGAAGCAATGGCGGTCATAATAACATACCAAAAACATAAGAAAAAGTTTAAATGAACTTAGGAAAAGCACAAAATATATGAGAGACATACCTCGATTACATCATTACCCAGGACCCACTTGGCACTAAAACAGGGATGAAAGTGATCTCCAACAAAAAACGCGGAAATCAAGCCGAGATTATTACACCGACTGCGAATTTAACCGATAACACAGATCTCCCATAGATTTAGCAATGTTAGGGAATCGCGGAAAAATACCGGAAATCAGGTTTTAACTAGCTTTGTTGTGACTATTATCACCCATACCTAACACTTTCTTTCTGGGGCTTTATGTCCTAGGGTCATATAAGAACGACATTTGAACCACCCAACTGTTGTCATATACATCCCATTTTTGGGGGGAATTTTGTTTAACGTTAATCGGTAAACATAAAACATTTCAGAAATCCATAAAACCTCGGAGATCTATCATCCCTGCTAGACATAAATTTCCTGACGAGAACACTAGATCTATCATCCCTGCTAAAATCAATTTCCTGGCGAGAAAACTAATAATAATATCGACATGACAAACAATATCCGTAAGTAAGGGCCCGTGAAAACTTACGCTGCCCCTCCATGACGATCTCCCTAAGCACCTGCTGCTCAGGGTCCTCACCTGTTTCACGTTGCAGTAAATCGTCCAGCACCTCGTCCAGCTCAGCAGCCTGCCGAAGAAACCCAACGTCACACATCAGGTTTGTTTGATTGTTTGTTGTTCCATGTCCTAGTAACATCTAAGGTCATATCAGGACGGGTATTGACTTGACAGGTCCATACACATGTGAAGATATGAAATTCAAGGCTATTTCAAGGCTGTTTTTGATAGGAGTTCAAGACTATTTTTATTTGGATTTAGTCTGAAATTACCATTTGGAATGGCAATTTCAGACTGATTTAGATCAGTGGAGACAGTTTAATGGTATTCAAGGCTTTTCAAAACTAATTACCCAAAATAGGTTAAATTCAATGCTTTTCAAGGCTTTGAAATGGAGAAAATGAAGTTTTCAGGGACCCTGGACTTGTGACAGTGCGCACTCATGGCGACTTTATAGTGCTGCCCCACTGGAGACCGGGCAGCCGGTACCGTGACCCGATATCCTAGTCACATTATCCTGATACTGTGCTAATCAGTACAAATCTTCTATACCGGATTCCATTAAGACAAAATTCATGTTCATCGCTTGAGTAGTTCCAAGGTAACGATCTTTTTTTTAAAAGATTTATACAACTTGTTCACAATTCGCAAATTAGAGAAATCCTAATTTTTAAGGTCCCACATGGAAGTTATTCTGCATAGAGCCAACCTGTCCAACATTAAAGAATCTCACTCTCTAGTGTACATAATATGCCCAATTTTATGCAGACTATCATTATTTCATTCTTGTTTTAAATCGGATGATTCGCCGTTATTTTTATATTAACTTTTGAATTTCAAAATTGATAAAGTCCAAGTTTACTTCATAGGCGTATTTAATTTACTTCAGTGGTTAGTTTGATGGCGTCAGTTCTCCAAGGTGTAACCCCTCTCATCGAATTCTACTCAAGTAGGGAAATTGAAAGTCATCATCACCTAGAACCGATTAAAGTACTTAAACGATTAATAGTCAACCATATGCATGTGAACTTGCCCTACCGCCAGGGTAGGTACCAAACAAAAATAAATGCTTAAGTCATTAGTTTGCTGCTGAATGCCTAATTACAGAAAGGACATTTAGTGTCAGTAGTCATGTGAATCCATGCTTAATAGTTTACTTTACACATGTATTTATTTTACGTCAGTGGTTAGTGCCATGGCATCAGTTCTCCAAGGTGTAACCCCTCTCATTGTATTTTACTAGAGTAGGGAAATTGAAAGTCATCATCGCCTGGGACTGGTTAAGAAACTATTAATAACAAACTAAAGGAACTGTTAATCACAAACTAATTTTGTTTGCAAATGAATGTTGTCAATCTCCGCACTATATTAAACAAATATATATATATTAATCTACACCCAATAATTTATGGTGACGTAAATCCTTCAAAACAAAACCCTACTAGATATACCGTCTATTTATTTCACTTCAGTGGTTAGCCCCATGGCGTCAGTTCTCCTAGATGTAACCCCTCATCGTATTTTACTAGAGTAGGGAAATTGAAAGCCATCATCGCCTGGGACTGGTTGAGGAACTATTAATCACAAACTTAAGGAACTATTCATCACAAACTAATTTTGTTTCGAAATTAATGTTGTCCATCTCTGCACTAGATTTCAGGATTTTCATATTAATCTACTCTCAACAATTTAAGGCGATCTAAATCCTTCAAAACAAAACCCTACTACATACACCAAATAGCTTAAAATCTTTCATCAAGCCGGGAAAATTTCCTCTATGGACAATTTGTCTACCTCATCCCATGGCTCCTTGCCGTACCCTAGTAATGCCAAGTGCCAGATTAAAAAAAATATATATATATTAATCTACACCCAATAATGTATGGCGATGTAAATCCTTCAAAACAAAACCCTACTAGATATACCGTCTATTTATTTCACTAAATACCTGTCTACCTCATCGCATGGCTCCTTGCCATACCCTAGTAATGCCAAGTGCCAGGGTAGGTAGCGACAAGAATAAATGTCCGTCATTCGTTTAACTGGTGAATGGCTAATTATAGAATTGACATTTTGTGTCATGTTATGTGAATGCCATGCTTAATAGTTTACTTTACACATGTATTTATTTTACGTCAGTGGTTAGTGTCATGGCATCAGTTCTCCAAGGTGTAACCCCTCTCATTGTATGTTACTAGAGTAGGGAAATTGAAAGTCATCATCGCCTGGGACTGGTTAAGAAACTAGTAATAACAACCCTAAGGAACTGTTAATCACAAACTAATTTTGTTTCCAAATGAATGTTGTCAATCTCTGCACTAGATTAAAAAAAAAATACATATATTAATCTACACCCAATAATGTATGGTGATGTAAATCCTTCAAAACAAAACCCTACTAGATATACCGTCTATTTATTTCACTTAAGTGGTTAGTGCCATGGTGTCAGTTCTGCAAGGTGTAACCCCTCATCGTATTTTACTAGAGTAGGGAAATTGAAAGTCATCATCGCCTGGGACTGGTTGAGGAACTATTAATCACAAACTTAAGGAATTATTCATCACAAACTAATTTTGTTTCGAAATTAATGTTGTCCATCTCTGCACTAGATTTCAGGATTTTCATATTAATCTACCCCCAACAATTTATGGGGATCTAAATACTTCAAAACAAAACCCTACTACTTATACCAAATAGGTTAAAAGCTTTCATCAAGCCGGGAAAATTTCCACTCTGGACAATTTGTCTACCTCATCCCATGGCTCCTTGCCGTACCCTAGTGATGCCAAGTGCCAGGGTAGGTAGCAACAAGAATAAAAGTCCGTCATTCGTTTAATTGGTGAATGACTAATTATAGAATTGACTTTTTGTGTCAAGTTATGTGAATGCCATGCTTAATAGTTTACTTCACATATGTATTTGTTTTACGTCAGTGGTTAGTGCCATGGCATCAGTTCTCCAAGGTGTAACCCCTCTCATTGCATTTTGCTAGAGTAGGGAAATTGAAAGTCATCATAGCGTGGGACTGGTTAAGAAACTAGTAATAACAACCCTAAGGAACTGTTAATCGCATACTAATTTTGTTTCCAAATGAATGTTGTCAATCTCTGCACTAGATTTTAAAAAAAAATACATATGTTAATCTACACCCAATAATGTATGGCGATGTAAATACTTCAAAACAAAACTGTACTAGATATACAAAATAGGTTAAAAGCTTTCATCAAGTAGGCAAAATTTCCACTATGGACAATTTGTCTACCTCATCCCATGGCTCCTTGCCGTACCTTAGTAATGCCAAGTGCCTGGGTAGGTAGCGACAAGAATAAATATCCGTCATTCATTTAACTGGTGAATGACTAATTATAGAATTGACTTTTTGTGTCAAGTTATGTGAATGCCAAATACTTAATAGTTTACTTTACACATGTATTTATTTTACGTCAGTGGTTAGTGCCATGGCATCAGTTCTCCAAGGTGTAACCCCTCTCATTGTATTTTACTAGAGTAGGGAAATTGAAAGTCATCATCGCCTGGGACTGGTTAAGAAACTATTAATAACAAACCTAAGGAACTGTTAATCACAAACTAATTTTGTTTCCAAATGAATGTTGTCAATCTCTGCACTAGATTAAAAAAATATATATATATATTAATCTACACCCAATAATGTATGGCGATGTAAATCCTTCAAAACAAAACCCTACTAGATATACCGTCTATTTGTTTCACTAAATACCTGTCTACCTCATCCCATGGCTCCTTGCCCTACCCTAGTAATGCCAAGTGCCAGGGTAGGTAGCGACAAGAATAAATATCCGTCATTCGTTTAACTGGTGAATGGCTAATTATAGAATTGACATTTTGTGTCAAGTTATGTGAATGCCATGCTTAATAGTTTACTTTACACATGTATTTATTTTACGTCAGTGGTTAGTGTCATGGCATCAGTTCTCCAAGGTGTAACCCCTCTCATTGTATTTTACTCGAGTAGGGAAATTGAAAGTCATCATCGCCTGGGACTGGTTAAGAAACTATTAATAACAAACCTAAGGAACTGTTAATCACAAAATAATTTTGTTTCCAAATGAATGTTGTCAATCTCTGCACTAGATTTAAAAAAAAAATACATATATTAATCTACACCCAATAATGTATGGTGATGTAAATCCTTCAAAACAAAACCCTACTAGATATACCGTCTATTTATTTCACTTAAGTGGTTAGTGCCATGGTGTCAGTTCTGCAAGGTGTAACCCCTCATCGTATTTTACTAGAGTAGGGAAATTGAAAGTCATCATCGCCTGGGACTGGTTGAGGAACTATTAATCACAAACTTAAGGAATTATTCATCACAAACTAATTTTGTTTCGAAATTAATGTTGTCCATCTCTGCACTAGATTTCAGGATTTTCATATTAATCTACCCCCAACAATTTATGGGGATCTAAATACTTCAAAACAAAACCCTACTACTTATACCAAATAGGTTAAAAGCTTTCATCAAGCCAGGAAAATTTCCACTCTGGACAATTTGTCTACCTCATCCCATGGCTCCTTGCCGTACCCTAGTGATGCCAAGTGCCACGGTAGGTAGCGACAAGAATAAAAGTCCGTCATTCGTTTAATTGGTGAATGACTAATTATAGAATTGACTTTTTGTGTCAAGTTATGTGAATGCCATGCTTAATAGTTTACTTCACATATGTATTTGTTCTACGTCAGTGGTTAGTGCCATGGCATCAGTTCTCCAAGGTGTAACCCCTCTCATTGCATTTTGCTAGAGTAGGGAAATTGAAAGTCATCATAGCGTGGGACTGGTTAAGAAACTAGTAATAACAACCCTAAGGAACTGTTAATCACATACTAATTTTGTTTCCAAATGAATGTTGTCAATCTCTGCACTAGATTTTAAAAAAAATACATATATTAATCTACACCCAATAATGTATGGCGATGTAAATCCTTCAAAACAAAACTGTACTAGATATACAAAATAGGTTAAAAGCTTTCATCAAGTAGGCAAAATTTCCACTATGGACAATTTGTCTACCTCATCCCATGGCTCCTTGCCGTACCTTAGTAATGCCAAGTGCCTGGGTAGGTAGCGACAAGAATAAATATCCGTCATTCATTTAACTGGTGAATGACTAATTATAGAATTGACTTTTTGTGTCAAGTTATGTGAATGCCAAATACTTAATAGTTTACTTTACACATGTATTTATTTTACGTCAGTGGTTAGTGCCATGGCATCAGTTCTCCAAGGTGTAACCCCTCTCATTGTATTTTACTAGAGTAGGGAAATTGAAAGTCATCATCGCCTGGGACTGGTTAAGAAACTATTAATAACAAACCTAAGGAACTGTTAATCACAAACTAATTTTGTTTCCAAATAAATGTTGTCAATCTCTGCACTCGATTAAAAAAAATATATATATTAATCTACACCCAATAATGTATGGCGATGTAAATCCTTCAAAACAAAACCCTACTAGATATACCGTCTATTTGTTTCACTAAATACCTGTCTACCTCATCCCATGGCTTCTTGCCCTACCCTAGTAATGCCAAGTGCCAGGGTAGGTAGCGACAAGAATAAATATCCGTCATTCGTTTAACTGGTGAATGGCTAATTATAGAATTGACATTTTGTGTCAAGTTATGTGAATGCCATGCTTAATAGTTTACTTTACACATGTATTTATTTTACGTCAGTGGTTAGTGTCATGGCATCAGTTCTCCAAGGTGTAACCCCTCTCATTGTATTTTACTCGAGTAGGGAAATTGAAAGTCATCATCGCCTGGGACTGGTTAAGAAACTATTAATAACAAACCTAAGGAACTGTTAATCACAAAATAATTTTGTTTCCAAATGAATGTTGTCAATCTCTACACTAGATTAAAAAAAAAAATACATATATTAATCTACACCCAATAATGTATGGTGATGTAAATCCTTCAAAACAAAACCCTACTAGATATACCGTCTATTTATTTCACTTAAGTGGTTAGTGCCATGGTGTCAGTTCTGCAAGGTGTAACCCCTCATCGTATTTTACTAGAGTAGGGAAATTGAAAGTCATCATCGCCTGGGACTGGTTGAGGAACTATTAATCACAAACTTAAGGAATTATTCATCACAAACTAATTTTGTTTCGAAATTAATGTTGTCCATCTCTGCACTAGATTTCAGGATTTTCATATTAATCTACCCCCAACAATTTATGGGGATCTAAATACTTCAAAACAAAACCCTACTACTTATACCAAATAGGTTAAAAGCTTTCATCAAGCCGGGAAAATTTCCACTCTGGACAATTTGTCTACCTCATCCCATGGCTCCTTGCCGTACCCTAGTGATGCCAAGTGCCAGGGTAGGTAGCGACAAGAATAAAAGTCCCTCATTCGTTTAATTGGTGAATGACTAATTATAGAATTGACTTTTTGTGTCAAGTTATGTGAATGCCATGCTTAATAGTTTACTTCACATATGTATTTGTTCTACGTCAGTGGTTAGTGCCATGGCATCAGTTCTCCAAGGTGTAACCCCTCTCATTGCATTTTGCTAGAGTAGGGAAATTGAAAGTCATCATAGCGTGGGACTGGTTAAGAAACTAGTAATAACAACCCTAAGGAACTGTTAATCACATACTAATTTTGTTTCCAAATGAATGTTGTCAATCTCTGCACTAGATTTAAAAAAAAATACATATATTAATCTACACCCAATAATGTATGGCGATGTAAATCCTTCAAAACAAAACTGTACTAGATATACAAAATAGGTTTAAAGCTTTCATCAAGTAGGCAAAATTTCCACTATGGACAATTTGTCTACCTCATCCCATGGCTCCTTGCCGTACCTTAGTAATGCCAAGTGCCTGGGTAGGTAGCGACAAGAATAAATATCCGTCATTCATTTAACTGGTGAATGACTAATTATAGAATTGACTTTTTGTGTCAAGTTATGTGAATGCCAAATACTTAATAGTTTACTTTACACATGTATTTATTTTACGTCAGTGGTTAGTGCCATGGCATCAGTTCTCCAAGGTGTAACCCCTCTCATTGTATTTTACTAGAGTAGGGAAATTGAAAGTCATCATCGCCTGGGACTGGTTAAGAAACTATTAATAACAAAGGAACTGTTAATCACAAACTAATTTTGTTTCCAAATAAATGTTGTCAATCTCTGCACTCGATGTCTACCTCATCACATGGCTCCTTGCCGTACCCTAGTGATGCCAAGTGCCAGGCTAGGTAGCGACAAGAATAAATGTCCGTCATTCGTTTAACTGGTGAATGACTAATTATAGAATTGACTTTTGTGTCAAGTTATGTGAATGCCACATGCTTAATAGTTTACTTTACACATGTATTTGTTTTACGTCAGTGGTTAGTGCCATGGCATCAGTTCTCCAAGGTGTAACCCCTCTCATTGTATTTTACTAGAGTAGGGAAATTGAAAGTCATCATCGCCTGGGACTGGTTAAGAAACTAGTAATAACAAACCTAAGGAACTGTTAATCACAAACTAATTTTGTTTCCAAATGAATGTTGTCAATCTCTGCACTAGATTAAAAGAAAAATACATATATTAATCTACACCCAATAATGTATGGTGATGTAAATCCTTCAAAACAAAACCCTACTAGATATACCGTCTATTTATTTCACTTAAGTGGTCAGTGCCATGGTGTCAGTTCTGCAAGGTGTAACCCCTCATCGTATTTTACTAGAGTAGGGAAATTGAAAGTCATCATCGCCTGGGACTGGTTGAGGAACTATTAATCACAAACTTAAGGAATTATTCATCACAAACTAATTTTGTTTCGAAATTAATGTTGTCCATCTCTGCACTAGATTTCAGGATTTTCATATTAATCTACCCCCAACAATTTATGGGGATCTAAATACTTCAAAACAAAACCCTACTACTTATACCAAATAGGTTAAAAGCTTTCATCAAGCAGGGAAAATTTCCACTATGGACAATTTGTCTACCTCATCCCATGGCTCCTTGCCGTACGCTAGTGATGCCAAGTGCCAGGGTAGGTAGCTCCGTCATTCATTTAATTGGTGAATGACTAATTATAGAATTGACTTTTTGTGTCAAGTTATGTGAATGCCATGCTTAATAGTTTACTTCACATATGTATTTGTTTTACGTCAGTGGTTAGTGCCATGGCATCAGTTCTCCAAGGTGTAACCCCTCTCATTGCATTTTGCTAGAGTAGGGAAATTGAAAGTCATCATAGCCTGGGACTGGTTAAGAAACTAGTAATAACAACCCTAAGGAACTGTTAATCACAAACTAATTTTGTTTCCAAATGAATGTTGTCAATCTCTGCACTAGATTTTTTTTTAAATACATATATTAATCTACACCCAATAATGTATGGCGATGTAAATCCTTCAAAACAAAACTGTACTAGATATACAAAATAGGTTAAAAGCTTTCATCAAGCAGGCAAAATTTCCACTATGGACAATTTGTCTACCTCATCCCATGGCTCCTTGCGGTACCTTAGTAATGCCAAGTGCCAGGGTAGGTAGCGACAAGAATAAATGTCCGTCATTCGTTTAACTGGTGAATGACTAATTATAGAATTGACTTTTTGTGTCAAGTTATGTGAATGCCAAATACTTAATAGTTTACTTTACACATGTATTTATTTTACGTCAGTGGTTAGTGCCATGGCATCAGTTCTCCAAGGTGTAACCCCTCTCATTGTATTTTACTAGAGTAGGGAAATTGAAAGTCATCCTCGCCTGGGTCTAGTTGAGGAAACTTAAGGAACTATTAATCACAAACTGATTTTGTTTCCAAATGAATGCTGTCCATCTCTGCACTAGATTCCTGGTTTTTCATATGAATCTACTCCCAATAATTTATAGATATCTAAATCCCATAGTTCAGAACAAAAGCCCACTACATATACCAAATAACAGGGAAATTTCAACGACCCTAATAATGGCGAGTGCCAGGGTAGGTAGCGACACGTATAAATGGTCCCAAGTCATTGGTTTGACTGATGAATGCCTAATAATAGAAAGGACATGTTGTGTCAATAGTCATGCGAATGCTGCTTAATAAAGCCTAAGCTTCCTTGACACATGTATTTAATTCACTTCAGTGGTTAGTGCCATGGCATCAGTTCTGCAAGGTGTAACCCCTCTCATCATATTTTACTAGAGTAGGAAAATTGAAAGTCATCATCGCCTGGAACTGGTTGAGGAACTATTGATCACCAACTAATTTCATTTCGAAATGAATGTTGTCCCTCTCTGCATTAGATTTGATGATTTTCATATTAATCTACTCCCAATAATTTATTTCGATCTAAATCCTTCAAAACAAAGTCCCACTACATATACCATATAAGTTAAAAGCTTTCATCAAACAGAGACACTTTCAACTGTGGACAATTTGTCTACTTCATCCCATGGCTCCTTGCCCTACCCTGGAAATACAAAGTGTCAGGGTAGGTAGCAACAAGTAAATGTTCAAGACATTGGGTTTGATTGTTGAATGCCTAATAATAGATAGGACATTTTGCACCAATAGTAATGTGAATGCCTAATAGAGCCTAAGCTTCCTTTCCACATGTATTTATTTCACTTCAGTGGTTAGCGCCATGGCGTCAGTTCCCCAAAGTGTAACCCCTCTCATCATATTTTACTAGAGTAGGGAAATTGAAAGTCATCATCGTCTGAAAATGGTTGAGGACCTATTAATCACAAACTTAAGGAACTATTTATCACAAACTAATTTTGTTTCCAAATGAATATTGTCCATAATTGGACTAGATTTCTGGATTTTCATATTTCTACTCCCAATAATTTATGGCAATTTAACTCGAATAGGTTAAAAGCTTTCATCAAGTAGGGAAAATTTCAACTGTGGACAATTTGTCTACCTCATCCAATGGTTCCTTGCCCTACCCTAGTAATGCCAAGTGCCAGGGTAGGTAGCGACACGTATAAATGTTCCAAGTCATTGGTTTGACTGCTGAATACCTAATTATAAAAGGACATTTTGTGTCAATAGTCATGTGAATGCCATGCTTAATAAAGCACGTTTCCTTATTACACTTCAGTAGTTACTACCACGGCATCAGTTCTCCCCTCTCATTGTACTTTACTAGAGTAGGGAAATTTAAAGTCACCATCTCCTGGAACTGGTTAAGAAACTATTAATCACAAATTAACCTTGGGCACCAACTAAACTTGGGCACCAACTAAACTTGGCACAAACTAAACTTGGCACAAACTAAACTTGGCACAAACTAAACTTGGCACAAACTAAACTTGGCACAAACTAAACTTGGCACAAACTAAACTTGGCACAAACTAAACTTGGCACAAACTAAACTTGGGCATCAACTAAACTTGGGCACCAACTAAACTTGGGCACCAACTAAACTTGGGCACCAACTAAGCTTGGGCACCAACTTAACTTTGGCACAAACTAAACTTGGGCACAAACTAAACTTGGGCATAAACTTATAGTCCGGTTATTGGTCTATCGGTGATATTTAAGCGGCTGAAATCAGGGCTCGCACCCGTTAATTTCACAACAGCACAATACCGACATCATGACGTAAGCCACAAACGGATGATGCAAAAATGACAGAACATGTAGAAACGTCAAACCAGATTTCGTACCTCTTGGTGACTGTCATCTAGTTCACCAGTGCCCAACTGTTCCGTTTCTTCAAGCGCATCATTGGTTCTTTCATTCTCGGTCAAATCCTCGATCTGCAAGTTTCCCTCAGTGTTCGTCGAAGTCTCATGGTTGCGCGAGATGACGTCCTGAATGATCTCCTCAATGAGAACGGCAGCGGTTGGGTACTGCGCACCAGTCACCTGCTGTTTCGGCTTGGACTTGGTGACGACCGTCTGCGGCTGGTTGACGATGCGCGACAGGGTCTCGAGCGGCTTCAGCGCTGCATTCACCGTGTTCACCATGCTGGGCGAGGACAGGTCAAGGCTGTGCGGGATGCGCGCCAGGTCCGTCACCACACCACGCTTCAGCAGCAGGCGCACCATGTTGTTCATGGACACCTGCTGGGCCTGGACGGGGAAGGTTTCAACATTTACCAGGGATCCACAAACAAGTTAATAGAAATTATTGATAAAGGAAAACAATCCGTATGGATTATGACCACTACTGCACAGCGGTGAAAACAAGTGAAAGCACTTAACCGTTATGAGCAGAATAAACAAACGATCACTCCAAAAAATGTTTTAATTTAAAATAAATATTTGTTACCAGGGATGAAAGTGGTATGTGACAAAAAAACTCGGAAATGGGTCACTCTCATGAAAACTGGTCATCATGGGATGGGATTTTAAAACAATAAAAAAACTTCCTACTTATTTTTTCCCTTATACTTTTCATATTCATGTTCAGATTTGATATAAGAAATAAGGGAAATAAAATAAACTGTGTGCAACTTTGGTCCTTTTAGTTATGAAATGTTTTTGTACACAAAAAAACACATTTTACTCAGCTATTTGTAACATGACATATGGGACATGGTTGAATCCTTACTAACATCTTGTATTGCATTGATATATCAAACAAAACAGTTCCTAAATCAAAAAGGAAGTATTTATTAACATGTATGCATGCTTAAATTTAAAAAAAATTTATTTGATGTCTTCTGAAATAACATTACAAATTTCCATCACAGATGTAACCAGTGGTGTCTGGATGCCACACAGATATTGTACACTAATTATTCAGTGAATAAAGCATGGCTGGGAATTACTTTTTTTTAGCAATATAAGCACTACATATTTCTGTATATTATGCCATGATTAATATGCTTCTTAGTACGACATTATTTAATTCTGCTTAGATTTTTACGAAGCAGACTGTGTGGTGTCCTAAACATGTGTTACATCTGAGCAACACATGTTATACTGCCATAAGACATAGCCTAATCATGGACTAGACCTTTATTTTCTATGTCATCAAATTATATTTTACATAGATGTAAAGGGGAGATTTCCAGCTTTCATTTGCAACCAAAAAATGTTTAAAATTCTAATATTAGATTTTAACTCTCCATGTGACACTTCTGGCCAGTTTTCAGGAGAGCGACCCAAATCAGGCCGAGACCATCGTATTTCCGCGTAAAAGCGGATTGTCCTCCCTCATGGGATTAGCAGTCAGGGTATCGTGTGAAAACTGCCGAAGTCAGGTTTCAACTGTCCTTGTGACTAATTATCGCCCATACTAATCCCTTTCTTGTTTGGGTTATAAGCTCTAGCAACATCTAAGGTCATAAGAATGTGATTCGGACTAAGAAATTGCGGTTATATAATATATACTAACAAAAGCTGTAAACGTTAATCAATGAATATCAACAATAACGGAAATCCGCGAAATCGCGGTCTTCCATCCCTGATTTACAGGGGGGGGGGGGGGGGGGGGGGGGGCGAGCGAGAGGAAGAGCTCAACACAACCCGATATCGGTGCCGAGGTGGCTGATAATAGTAACACGGATAGGATTTTCTCCCAAGCATTAGTCTGTGACGATTCGGGATAAGATACGACGTGAAAAAGCTAACTTCTGGTAAATTTGTGCAATTCGCTGACTGTGCTAAGTATGCGGGAGAATTCCAACATTTTCAAGGTCATCTGTACAAGAGCCCCAACCGGCAGCCGAGTCCAACACCTGCCGTCATAAAACGCATATAATCCAGTTAAATCTTTCAAAACTTCCTGGAATTTTGTAGTATTTAGATAGATACTAAGAACACAAATTATTTACACAAAAACCCTCGCGAAAATCTGCGATATCTTCCACCCCAGTAGGAGAGTTAATGGATTTCTCTAAACTGGACAATCAGTCTGTTGATATCCGTCTTGATAAATTAATACTGGGGTGCCGAAGGTGAATACATTATCATAAATAACTGAGTCGGTCACAATTTCCTTTTCTAGGAACATTTTCAAAAGGAACCGGTGATCTCGGTAAAATGTTTTTCTTTCACCGAAAATACTCTATTATTTTACGTATGATACATTAAATACACGTGGAGATGATTGGCAAGAGAAAATATGTTCATTCATCAGTACACATCTCTTAAGGTTGCGTAATTCATGCTTTGAGTTTCTGCCATATAGTTTTAATACAACTCTATTAGTATTATTAAAACTATTAGGTTGACCTATTCTGCAATATATAACTCAATAACCATAGATGAGAATGGCCTGACAAAAAAAAAAGAGGAAATTATTTGATGAATATTGATGGTTTGTGCAAAACCCGGAATGGTGACAGATTTTGACTATATCCGGAAAAAATCGAGCAGATAAAAAATACGGAAGATTCTCATCTATGATTACTTATAGCGGTTAAAACTCTTGCTTGAACGTTTAACCACATAACATGAAGACAGTAAGTGTTTCTACCTTGAAGACCTGATTAGGAATCTGGCCCGGTGACGGGCACGCCTCAATCACAGTGCTAATGATGCTCGTCAGTGCTTGGATCTTGGCGTGCTTCTCCGCCCCTTCCAGCATGGCCAGTGCTCTCTGTAGCGCCCCCTTCACCTCGGTCACCAGCGTAGTTTGCGCCTCGGGGCTGTGGTTGCACGTGGACAGTGCAGCGAGCAATACGCGCGCCAAGGCCGGACAGTCCTTATCACCAGCGTGCTGCGATATTGGCAGGAGATGGTCAAGGATGAAGGCGAGAACATTGCAGTCCTCAGTCACCATCTCCGTCTGGCCGACTGTGTAGTGATGTTGCGTCACCATGACAGCGCAGCTCGGGTAGGACCGAACAAGCTCGGCTAACAGTCGCATGATGGCTGACTTGGGCAGAAGTGGCCACTTCTTCTTCTCATCCTCTAGTTGGGCGGCCTTGTCCTTCAGCTTCATGTCTACAGATGTATTTGTCTCACCCCGACTTCCTTGGTCTTCCCCCTGACCGGCCGGGGTTTGAGCCTGCAATGCGGTGGAGCTCTGTGAATAGCATGAAATTGAATTAAAGGATTATTTAAGTGTGGTTTATAGGTATGGCTTACAAGTCTGGTATGCATATTGGCGTACAAATTCAATGTCAACCGGTAAGCTGCCATTGGTCGTAATGCTCGCATTGCGGTTGATGCGAGGCGAGGGAGGACGCCCCCCCCCCCTTCTCTCTCCCTCCTCTCTGTCCTCCAGCCGCTGACTCTTACATAACCTCCCCCTCTCTCTCTCCTTCCCTTATAACCGCCTCCAGCCTCTCCTCGGGCCACTCGCCCTCCTGCCTCCACACACTCCGCTCCTCAGACCTATTTTTCCCCACCCACCATCCCTATACACCAACTCTCCACTATAGGGTTGAGGGCTCCTCGGGCCCACCTCCCGCCAACTACTAAGATTATCTCATTGACACTTTATGATACTATAATGACATTTGACGCTCTTAACATGACCATGCCTCATACATGATATTGTACCTGCCTTTATCTATATTGTTCCTATCACATTGATTGATTACACTTGACATGCCTATTCATGCTTGATTGTTGTATATCCATGAAAAGCCTCGGGCATTTCTCAATAAAATGCCCTCTTATTCCGAGTTTCGCTGACCTGAGTTTCGCATGCGTCCTCCTGGCTGCCCGTCTGTCTGAACTGTGGTGGCTGCTCGTGCAGTTCGCGTACATGGTCGTTGAGCACCTCCTGCAGGGCTTCCGCCAATGCCTGGGCCTGCCGCGTCTCGCCATAGCCAGTGTCCTCCTTGTGATAGTGGTACTTGGCTGCCAGTGCATTCAGCAGGTCACACACTACCTCCTTCATCGGGCTGCCGACCACCACATGCTCCGTCTGTTTGCTCGGCACACACTTGAGTAGCTGCGGTGCATTCGGGCCGGAGGCACGCGCATCGTCCTCATCTTACAAAACAAAGCATGCGTCAGGTTGGGAAGCATGATATATCAGGGATGAATGAGGAGTTGCCTCGATCCAACAAAAGGCACAAATCTTCATTTGTGATATATCTGACAGTGATACCGATTGCTTAAACAACAACAAATATTTAAAAGATTAATCCAATTAATTAGGTAATTATTCTGATTCATTGCTTAAAATTATGGCATCAGTTCTCCAAAGTGTACCCCTCTCATCGTGGTTTTTCCTAGAGGAGGGAAAATCAAACTCATCACTGCCAAGGACCATGACTGTTATAAACATCCCCAGTATCAACATAATCTAAGAATGACTCAAGCGTTAATGTATTCACACTGACCTCTTTTCGTGAGCGGGGGTAACGCAATGCGCAGCAGAGACTTGGACACTTCAGTGAAAAGATCTGGGCAGCGACAGGCAGCAGGACTCAAGCAGCGCAGAATGTAGTGAAGCTCTTTGGAGCCGATGCTACCACGGACAACACCGCTTGCACTTGAGCCTGCCCCTTGGCATGCTGTGCGCACGACCTAGGGGAGGAGGCGATCAGAAAATTGCAAGAGTCAGACAGCAAACTAAGAAAATCAGATCAAGTATAGGAGCAAACATTTGTAGCCACGTCAGATAAGGGATAATTCCGTGTTTTGGCTGATTTAGACATGTTCCAACAATGCTATTCCTGTTGTACCTTTCTAAATGTTTCTGTTGTATTAGTTTTTAAATAAATATATTGATCGTCATAATCTACTTTACCCGAGTTTGAAGTAACTTATTTTAAGGGGTTAACATGATATTTGAAGTGATAATCTACTTTGCTAAATTAATTCGTTGTCACGGCGAAATGCTAAAGACTTTGTTCACTCATTTTTAAGTGTAGCACAGGAGCACCAAACTGCAATAAATGTTTAACGAGTGCACCAGTATCTAAGGTAGATAAGTATGATTAAGTCATGGGAAGTGTCTTAGTTTGGAAAATTTGACGCTTTCAGTGGATTATGCAGTTATAATTAAGTGAGTACAGCGGTACACTTAAGTGATAACCAAATTAAGCATTACATCGAAATCTGTCAAAGCGTTTTGTATCACATGACATGGTTTGTTGGTTTGTTGATTGTTGTTTACATTCTATCAACATCTATCGTCATATCAGGACAGGTATCGACTTGTGGAAGTGCACTCATGGCGCTTTATGATGCTGCCCCACTGGGAGACCAGACCACTGGCTCCACGACCTGATATCCCACTCAATCACATCATCCTGATACTGTGCCAACCAGTCCTTGATCGATCCTAGTAATGCCGAGTGCCAGGCCAGGTAGTGACAAGAATCAATTTTTTTAATCACTGGTTTGACCCAGCTGGGATTCAAACAAACAAACTTTAGCACCAACTGCAGCTTCAACACACAAAAACATAGGTTTTCAATAAAAAATATATATATTCTTGAAAAGAAACTTACATAGATGACTAGCCAACAATTAGAACTTTTAAACCCACCTTTTCCAGAGTATGGCGGAGCGTGTTGGGCTCTTCTAGAATGTGACGGAAAAGCAGTGTGGCCAATGACGTGAAGCCCTGGAAGGCAGAGGCCTGGGTGAGTCCAAGCAAAAGGCGCGTCCCGCCCAGTTCACCGAACTGCACCGAGAACTGGTGCTCGCGGGTGAGTCGCAATGTGAGTCGGAGCACCGCGTGAAGTGTGTCGGGCTCAACAGGTATGCTGATTAAAGCGACCGAACACCTGTTTGGAGGTTAAATACAATACATATACAATAGGTGAAGTGTGTCGAGCTCAATGGATATGTTAATTGAAGCGACCAAAGACCTGCTTGCAGGTTAAATACAATACATTTAAGCAATAGGTGAAATGTGTTGGAATCAACACATATGCTGATTAAAGCAACCGAACATCTGTTTGGAGGTTAAATACAATACATAAGCAACAGGTGAAGTGTGTCGGGCTCAATGGATATGATGCTTAAAGCGACCGAACACCTATTTGGTGAATAGTGCTGAAGAAAGGCCAATAGGTGTGTATTCAAAGAAAAATAGTAAAAAGACAGTGGTTTTTGTTTTTACAAATTTAATCACAGTAGATCAGAGTGGGCAGGATTTAGTGGCAGTCAAACCGTGCTGCCAAGATGTACATTAATATCAGTGTATAATATGAGTGTATTCTATTTTAATTACGAAGCATGTATTGGAATTTGTTTGGTCAGGAACAAAAAGAAGATTGGAACGGGCTAATATACTAAGTACTAGATACCTATGACAAAACCTCTCTTTTTGTTGCTCTTCTTTTAACAAGTGAATAAACAACCGCACCAACAATGGCTAGTGGACCAGTAGCAAGGCGCTAAAAAAAGACTTCATAGCAATAGATATATTTACCGCACTAACTAAAAGTGTGTCAGCATTGAAAAGCGAATTATTCAGCGGAATAAACTTCTTTTTCTTAAAAATACTAACCGGATTAAAGATGATATCTGGTCAGGCATCAGTCCCATTACGACAGGCACTTCCTTGGAAGGTTCCTTCTCCTCCTCCTTGGCCTCTGCCACCTTTTCCTTGGGTTTCCCATCTTCAGTCTCCATCGGGTTCAGGTGATACAGAACTGCTGCAGCACAATTTCAGAATTAACCACACAGTTGGTTCCTTGGTTGTTGGAGTTTTACTTCCTTGCAACATCTAAGGTCATATCAGGATGGGTACCGAATTAAGACAGTGCGCACTCATAGCGACTTTATAGTGCTGCCCTACTGGGAGACCAGGCCGCCAGCACCATGACCTGATATCCCACTCAGTCACGTTATCCTGACACTGAGCCAACCAGTCCTTGCCCTATCATAATAAAGCCAACCGCCTGACTCGGAAGTGACAAGTATACATTTTTACATCATTGGTTTGACTCAACCAGGGTTCGAACCCCACGATCTACCAAAACGGGAGACGGACGCTGAACTCATTCGGTCATCCCGCCTAATCATATTTCTTTTGGACATGGTTGGGTTTGTTCAATCAATCAATAGTTCCGTCCTCTAGTCGAGGGTTGGATGTAATGGTTCTCCACTTGTCCCGATGTTGTGCTGTTCTGATAGACTGTGAATAATTCAAGCCTGTCCACTGTGAAATATTTGTAAACCATGATGTTCTTGGTCTCCCTCTCCCTCTGCTGCCATTCACCTTCCCTTCCAACAATGTACGGTATATTGAACTCTGACGAATGATGTGGCCAAAATAAATAAGTTTCTTTGTCTGTATAGTGGCAAACAAGCTTTTCTTATTTTTAATTTTTCTGAGAACTTCTTTGTTGGTGATCAGGGTTTGTTGCCAGAACGTAAAACAAACAAACAAACATACAATCAATCACCCGATCACAGAAGACGCTGAGAACTATAGTAGTTTAAATTATCTAGTAACACAGATGTAATGCACTGAACAGGAAGCAAGTTGTGATCGTGGAATAAACATGTACATTTTAGGGTTAGAATGGTCCTTAATGGCCGTTGAACTCACGTTTAATTTGGTTTTCAGCATCTGTGATTTCTGGTTCTTTCTTCTGCCCCTCTGCCTTCTCCTTAGAAGTCTTAGGTTTTTCCTCCTTGATCGGTAAAGAAAGCATAATGGGTCGATGGTTGTCCGTCTCCTCGTTCACCTGCGACATCGAGCTGAACTGAACCGTGTACCGCCTCCTGCCTGCAGTGAACCTACACAGAAAGCACGCTGTAATTAGCAGGGAGCAAACTCATGTTTTTTGTTTGTGTTTTACATCACGAACAGACTTGTGACTGCGCACGCAGGGTGATTTTATAGTGCTGCCGTATGGGAGACCAGGCCGCAAGCATTATGAGCTGCACATCATCCTGGTACAGAGCAAACCAAAACCTTTAACCAGTCGCCTCATTTTATATATATATATATATACGACCCTAGGTAATACGCTAGATACAAATAACCATACTTTTGCTTCGATCATTTATCGTTCAAGGGGAGTAGGTTATAATATAGCAATAAAATTTGCTGACCAGTATTTTATAGCATGGCAAGCATTAATATTAAATAATGTTTGTTAACAGTGGTCAATGCTTTTTAAACTAATTTAAACAGGCGTAATTGCGTAATGAAGGGCACATAATCGTAATGATTCCGCAGAAATCGTAATGATTGGCAGCTCTGCAGTTGTTGTCATATACATCATGATTCCATGGCATTAATACGTAAATATCCAAAATCACGGAAATCCGAAAAATCGCGGAGATCTTACATCCCTGAGAGATGTCATTTGCTAAGCCCAAATAGGAATTTAGTGTCGACAGCATCTAGTGTATTCCACAACATAGATCACAACAGTAGCAACGGACTGGTGTGTGTACAAAGAGGAATGGGGTTTATTCTTGCAGCAAATAACCAGCGACAGGTGTACAATTAGCACCGGAGCCTTCTCAATGCTGCAGCAACAAATGCCTCACTAACAGATAGTAATATAACAACTACATAATTTTCTAACACTTGAAAAGCCCTTTTATTCAGGACAAAATAAGAATTTTAGGTCTAAATAGTGTATTCCTCAACATAGATCACAACAGTAGCAAGATACTGGTATGTGTACAAAGAAGAATGGGGTTTATTCTTGCAGCAAATAACCAGCGACAGGTGTACAATTAACACCGGAGCCTTCTCAATGCTGCAGCAACAAATGGCTTAACAGATAGTTAGTTATAGTTCAATTCACAAGAATCTCCGTAATAAGTCTAATATAACTATCATATTTTCTGCCAACCACATTTCATTGAAAGGACAAAATAAGAATTTTTAGTCAACATAATAGTTTGTAGTGTATTCCTCAGTATAGATCACAGCAGTAGCAACAGACTGGTGTGTGTACAAAGAAGAATGGGGTTTATTCTTACAGCAGATAACCAGCAACAGGTGTACAATTAACACCAGAGCCTTCTCAATGCTGCAGCAACAAATGCCTCACCAAAGACCCTATAATACTAAGACGGCTCAATCAGCCTGTACTGTGTAATCAAAATGATCAAACCCACCACTTGGTGCGCTGGCTGTTCTCTTGGTTAAACAGTTGCTATATTATATGTATAAATGTATATGAATGTGAAAGATGTGTGATGATGGCGATGATGATGTTGATGATGATGTGTATTTGTTCATAACAATTTCATATTGATGTGTATTCATACTTACCTGTCTCATGTATAATATGATTGTATGTGTTTACATGTGAAACACCAACCAGCAGCCGGGCTGATCAAACCCACCACAAGGTGGCACTGCGAAATTTACATTACCATGGGAGAGATAGGGAGTGAGCCGTCTTAGTATTATAGGGTCTTTGGCCTCACTTACAGATAGTAATATAACAATTACATAATTTTCTAACACTTGTAAAACCCTTTTATTCAGGACGAAATAAGAATTTTAGGTCTAAATAGTGTATTCCTCAACATAGATCACGACAGTAGCAACAGACTGGTGTGTGTACAAAGAAGAATGGGGTTTATTCTTGCAGCAAATAACCAGCGACAGGTGTACAATTAACACCGGAGCCTTCTCAATGCTGCAGCAACAAATGCCTCACTAACAGATAGTAATATAACAATTACATAATTTTCTAACACTTGAAAAGCCCTTTTATTCGGAATGAAATAAGAATTTTAGGTCTAAATAGTGTATTCCGCAACATAGATCACAACAGTAGCAACGGACTGGTGTGTGTACAAAGAGGAATGGGGTTTATTCTTGCAGCAAATAACCAGCGACAGGTGTACAATTACCACCGGAGCCTTCTCAATGCTGCAGCAACAAATGCCTTAACAGATAGTTATAGTTCAATTCGCAAGAATCTCCATAATACATCAACTTACAAGTAAGTCTAATATAACTATCATATTTCTGCCAACCACATTTCATTCAAAGGACAAAATAAGAATTTTTAGTCAACATAATAGTTTGTAGTGTATTCCTCAGTATAGATCACAGCAGTAGCAACAGACTGGTGTGTGTACAAAGAAGAATGGGGTTTATTCTTGCAGCAGATAACCAGTGACAGGTGTACAATTAACACCAGAGTCTTCTCAATGCTGCAGCAACAAATGCCTCACCAAAGACCCTATAATACTAAGACGGCTCAATCAGCCTGTACTGTGTAATCAAAATGATCAAACCCACCACTTGGTGCACTGGCTGTTCTCTTGGTTAAACAGTTGCTATATTATATGTATAAATGTATATATGAATGTGAAAGATGTGTGATGATGGCAATGATGATGATGATGTGTATTTGTTCATAACAATTTCATATTGATGTGTATTCATACTTACCTGTCTCATGTATAATATGATTGTATGTGTTTACATGTGAAACACCAACCAGCAGCCGGGCTGATCAAACCCACCACAAGGTGGCACTGCGAAATTTACATTACCATGGGAGAGATAGGGAGTGAGCCGTCTTAGTATTAGTATTATAGGGTCTTTGGCCTCACTTACAGATAGTAATATAACAATTACATAATTTTCTAACACTTGTAAAACCCTTTTAATCAGGACGAAATAAGAATTTTAGGTCTAAATAGTGTATTCCTCAACATAGATCACGACAGTAGCAACAGACTGGTGTGTGTACAAAGAAGAATGGGGTTTATTCTTGCAGCAAATAACCAGCGACAGGTGTACAATTAACACCGGAGCCTTCTCAATGCTGCAGCAACAAATGCCTCACTAACAGATAGTAATATAACAATTACATAATTTTCTAACACTTGAAAAGCCCTTTTATTCAGAAGGAAATAAGAATTTTAGGTCTAAATAGTGTATTCCGCAACATAGATCACAGCAGTGGCAACGGACTGGGGGGTGTACAAAAGAATGGGGTTTATTCTTACAGCAAATAACCAGCGACAGGTGTACAATTAACACCGGTGCCTTCTCAATGTTGCAGGCACAACAGAATAATTTTAACAGTGATTAGGAACAAGGTAGACATTTCCCCGAAGTGGAATGATGGAAGTTACCTGACTGATGAATTTCCATTTTGATAAGCATCATCAATCATCCTGTTGATATCAACACTATAGTTGCACCATCGGCCACTTCGGTCATCGAACCATTTCCACACACGATATTTGTTCTGAAGTAAAATGTACACCATATTGATTTAATTAAATACTCTACAATATATAGATTGGCTTCATTTAGAAGGCCTAATGCAAATCATAGTTTATCCTTGATATTAAAATGTATAAACAATTTAGTTTTTTAATTTAAGAACAAATCTCAAGAGAAGACTTATTCAGGTTTTCGCTTAGAAACTTTGATAGTTATAACAAAACATAGCTGTACAGAGTGATTACCATGAAACAACCAGGAGAAAAAAATGAACTGCCTGGCTCTTAGCATCCTGAAGAATGGTCATACACTAACTGAGACGGAGTCACATCTCCATTAAATAAGGCACATTAGCAAAGACTCAGATGCATGACCAATCATAGTTGCGGAAAATAAAAAAAGATGGGTATTTCGGGATCAACTCCCTAATTAACCCACTGCCTCTTAAAACGGCCTTCAGACGTAGCTGATATCGATTTGCTCAGGCCTATGTATTTTCGTTAAAAAATTGTTTTATGTGATAGCATTATAAGACATTAATCGAAGGAGAAGAAAATATTCGATAAAACTGAGTTTTATGAATAAACTGCCCCGAATACCCCTCTCAGGATATCCTTCGCTAAGGGGTAACAACTGAAGACAGCTCCAGGAGGCAATGTCAGAAATAATATCAGCACTAACTTACCAGCAGTTTGTCAAGGGCTGCCTTCCTTTTGGAGGCAATCGATACTTTTTCATATAAGTCAAGTAGCAGCAGTAATGGCGCCACCCACTTAGGGGTATTCGCTTCCTTTGCGACAGCGAGACATCTTTGGGTCGTGTCCAGAAGCCGTACGAGGAGGTCCAGAATTCCGGAAGCTTCAAGCGCTTCTGCACAGGGCATCCGCATCTCCTTCAAAGCATATAAAAACAATTTCTCAACTCCAAACTGCACAATAAACTATACAATAAAAGCTGCATGACCTGATGAAACCATACCATTTTCAAAAGCAAAACACTTGTCTATATTTCATCTCATTCAGATACTGGGGCACTCATTGAGCATTTACTGATGCATATGGGGAATATGAAGTCACTTTAATACTCACTCACTGCTGTTTAGCATTTCGATGTGCGTTGTTAATATTTTCACTTCAAACGTCTCTTTCAGGTTAGCCATTTAAAAATTATTTCAAGCTAAAGTAGACCACCGATCAATCTGATATATATTCATTTAACAATATGACATATGCTCAAAACAATAAGATAATGCATCTTTAAGAATTCGGTTTGGTAGAGTTGCACACTAAAGGAGGCAATGTGTTATATTTATATGCAAATACTATTAAAATGCTAAATGTCTGTCATGCGACAGCTATACTGATGAGTTTCTTTGGCGATAGGACCGAATAAAATGTGAATATTATGCACACTGACCTCTGAATGGATTTGATAATTTGATGAAAGGGCCATCATTATATTTTATTAAGCTTTAGTGGACTATTTCTACATTATTGCCTACGTCATGACTTTTTATATTGGAACTAGATCAAAACGCCTAACTAGAGTGCTTAGAAAAGGGAACATAATTTAGCTATACAAAAGACGATTCAATTAGTTCATAACACACCACGTGAACAATAAAACGTAGTTTATACTAAAGAGCCTCCACATATATACTTAGCCATCCTGATTGATTGGAATACCATTAAGACGGCTGACAGAATTAATGGTAAGGTATTGATTGTTCTCACTATACTAAGTAGTCGATACCTATGACGATACCTTTTAGTGTTGCTCTCAGAATACCCAATAAAGCATCATGCGGGGATTTTTTTCCTAAATCAGTGCCCCATATTATCAGGAATATGCTTATATTTTCTGCATTCTCATCACAGAGCCTCGTGTTGCATTAAATCATGTGGACATCAAAAGCCATCTTCACGGCGAGAAACTAAGTCGCTATTAAAAATGTAAAAACAAAAACACGTGAACAAGTTTTTTTAATGCAGTTTTAGAGGGATAAAAGTGGTCTTGGAGGAGGAGGAGCGGAATTCGATGGTGTGGTGAGCGATATGATGAGAATATTGAGAGCAGAACACTCTCCAAACAGAGTCGGTGTTGATTAGTAATAGTCATGGTTGTTTGGTCATAGACTTTGGTTGGGTGGTACTGTATGAAAGCCGACTTCCGGGAATTTAGGGAATTCTGACTGACCAACTGCTTGTCCTATATCCCTGACAGTTTGTGATACTTAATCAACGATTAATTAAAAAATATTAATTCTTTTTTTTAAATGAAAAAAAAAGGGGTTCAAGTTCTGCGAAATGGCGGACATCTTTCATTGCTGGGCAGGCCAAGTGCATTATGCAAGAGTGTACCTCAAAGAGCAGGCTGAGAAGATGGAGCCTGATGGCCAGTTTGGGCGCCTCCACGTGTGAAGAGAGCTGGTTTGCCCTCTCCAGGAAGGTGCGCGCGTCGCCAGATGACAACGGTGTGGCTGCCTCCATTAGCCGCAGGGCCTGCTCTGCAATCTGTAATGGACAGGAAGCCATTCAATGGTATTGTTGACCGGTTTATTCTCCTACGCAATAAGGAAGGACGCGCAGAAACCAAGCTTCAGTCGTGGGGGTCGTGCCTGATGGTTTTGTTGTTTGTTTGTTGTTTTACGTCCTAGCAACATCTAAGGTCATATCAGGACAGGTACCGACTTGTGACAGTGCACACTCATGTCAACTTTATAGTGCTACCCCACTGGGAAACCAGGCCACCAGCACCATGACCCGATATCCCACTCAGTCACATTATCCTGACACTGAGCGAACCAGTCCTTGCCCTATCCTAATAATGCCGAGTGCCTGACTAAGAAGCGACAAGTATCAATTTTTAAGTCATTGGTTTGACTCGACCAGGATCCGAACCCATGAACTCATGGGTTCAGATCTCCCGATGTCCCAAAACAGGGAGGAATCTATCCTCAAGATAAATGCCGGTTTTCGCTCTACTCCTTCGGCCACCCCGCCTGGTTGCCTGATGGGAGATGAGAGTGAGTGACCTACCCCTGCGTAGCCAAGTATTATCTAATATTGCATTGGGCAATACTATTTCATAATGTTGTGTGAATCTTTATCAGAAGGCGAGAGAAAGGAGTAAAGAAGTTAGATTACCACACAAAGCAGCTCATCCTGACCACAGTGTTTGTTTATTTGTTCTTCTATGTCCCAGCAACATCTAACGTCATGTCAGGACAGGTACCGAGTTGTGATAGTGCGCACTCATAGTGACTTTATAATGCTGCCCCATTGAGAGACTAGGCCGGCAGCACCAATACCAGATATCCCAGCAACATTTTCCTGATACTGTGCTAACCAGTCCTTGTCCTATCCTATTAATGCACAGTGCAACATAGTTGATAAATTAATTGGCCCACCAGCGGGATGGTCAATGGAAGGTAACCATGCCAAAAATAACCAGCTAATACACCTAACAACCATGTGCAAGCCTAGGATACGTAAATAAAAGTAGGCTAGTCTAGTAATAAGAGAATGCAGGCAATCAAGCACCTTATCAGCTGCTGAGTGATAAGATAACACCACCACTACAACTGGACAGCATTGAAAACAAGCCTAAAGTACTCGAGCTTATATGCTATGGACAGTATAAATACAGCCTCAATTAAACAATTTAAATGCTGAGTGCCAGGCTAGGTAGGGATAAGTATAAATTGTATACGTCATTGGTTTGACTCGGCTGGGATTCGAACTCCTGACCTTCCGCACATGAAGCATGCGCTATACCGATTAGGTCCCTGATGTCAGTGACAATGGCATGACGACGTTAGGCCATAGATACATTCGATAACGCTAGGCGAATCTTTTATAAGAATGAGAGACAAAGTAGTAAAGAAGTGAGATTACCAGACAAAGCAGCTCATACTGACCTCAGTTACAATGGCATGAAGGACGTTGTCTCTCCACCCGGTGCCGTTACGGTTAGTCACAACCACAAGCAGGTCACACACCCGGTACACCGTCTCGGGCAGCGTGTCCAGCAGCTTCATGCAGCCTAGTACACAGAACCACAATCAACCACCTCAGCCAGAAAATAGTTAACAAATCATTTCAGCATTTTGAATTTTACAAGAGGAGTTCCTTTAAATTAAATTTGCAGTCCGATGGTTTTGAGTTGGACATTTATTTAATACTTTTTTTAATACATAAATGTTGGGATGATTGTTATAATCTACCTTATCTTTATTAGAAGTAACATTTAAAATGGCTAACATTTGGCCTTATTTGGAGTGAAAAGATTAATTTTGGCATGTTTGTCGAAATGCTTGACACCTTAGGCTTCAGCAATAACAGGTTGGCAACATTTAAGGTCATATCACGAAGGGCCAGCAATAACAGGCTCTATGAAATTGACTTGGTATTTTTCTTCCCAGCATCAAATGTTTAATAAATGCATCGGTATCTAAGTTAGATATGTAGTATTAAATCTGGGTAAATGGTTTGGTTTCGAAATGTTTATGCTTTCATTGAACTATGCCTTTTTTTCATGGCGCACTATTTGTAATTACTTTAATTTAATTAAATGTAGATCTTACATCATAGCGGGAATTTAAAATGAACAAAGTACATTACAAGAAAACCCTTTGTTGCCCCGTACCGCTCATGATTGTGTCTGTGAACTCGTTAATGATAGCACAGTCCAGTGGCTCCTCCTCCGGTTGCCGATCCTTCTCCATCTCTACTATTTCTGCTTTCCGCTTGTCCTCTTCCTCCTGTTCCTTTGTTTTTTCCTCAGTCGGAGTTGGCTGAAAGTGGAAGTTGGTGTTAGTCAGGAATGCCATCGTCCACTCACTGAACCCACCCAATTCCAGTTGTCTTTGTTCATACAAATCAGCTGTGCCGGTTTATTATTAATATAGAAAGTGGTACTCGGTATATCGTCATTAACATTAACATCTTATTATTTAATATAGAAAACTACCTTGTGGCAAATGCAAGACAAAGTGCGTCACTTAAGACTAACTCGACAGCTGCTTATGGATTAAAAGTAATAGCAGTGCATTTCAACGATGCGGGAAATCATGTCAGGTTCCTTTATGACAATATGTTAGGGTTTGGGGTTGTTGGTTTTTTCCCCCTTCTAGAGCAGTTATTCAAAGTTGTTAATTCAAGGAAGGAAATACTTTCCCCAAAAATCAATAGCTATCCCCAAGAGAATAGCATAATAGTATTTAGGTTATTTACCTGGGTGGAAGTATTGTTGCCACTGTCAGTCGACATAAGGACATTCTCACCAAGAGACATAGCGATAGCTCTCATCATTTGGTCCTCCTCAGACAGGTCAAGATCCATGCCCAATGTCTGTCAACATTAAAGGCAAATTCTCACCCAATAAATCCCACGAAATGAAACATTTTCTGCTGCTGCTTTTTTGTGAGGTTTTTTTCCTTCTTTCTTGTTGTTGCTTTTTGTTATTGTTGACTAAGTAATACACTACAAGCGATTTCTTTCTGAATCATTTTGTCAATCAACACCACAAGTTGATAGGGTGTTCCCTCAATTGGCGGTTTTCTTGGAAATGCTATTAACTAGGTTAGTCCAATCTATTGGAAGTGACTCAATTAGAATGTCCCGTACATTTATACGCCTTCGTGGAAAATGTTAGTTCGAACGGGTGGTATTCAAACAGGGTTGGAAACAATGATGCGTGGCAAGGTTTACTCACTTGAGAAGTGCTGCTCGGCGTGGTAGGGGCTGGGGCGGGCGGGGGGTGAGTCAGGATGTAGTCGGTGGCTTGTTCCAGAGAAGTTGTGTGAACTAATGCATCGACGCAGTGTTCTCTTGTGAATCCCATGTCCATCAACTAAATGAACAAAACTATCATTAAATACTGAGCCACGTGTCATCATGTTGCTTTCTTGTGAATCATATAAATGAATAAACCTATCATTAAATACTCTGTCACCCGTCATCATACGGTGCTTTCTTGTAAACTCCATGTCTACCAACTAAATGAACAAAAGTACCACTTATTCCAAATCCATCAATTAAATGAACAACGTGACCACTGCGTTTGGGCTGAACAAATGTTATGCCTGTAATACAAAATAAACAAACCCATCATCGTATTTCCATCTATGATTTTCCCATAACTTTAACAAACAATATTCTTTTTTTCTTCTTTTTTAAAAGTTCGATGTCTTTTGAACTTGTATAAAAAAAGCAAGGCAGATGTATATCATAAGCATTGTGCTTCTTTCATTCTGTTTTTTCTTCACCCACTGTAATTAAGTTTCATGGAAATTGTAACTATATATAATGAGGATGTTGAAATAAACTTGATAGAATAGAATAGAACAGAATAGAACAGAACAGAACGTAGAGCCAGTAGATCTATTCGAGACGCACCTGCTGTAGATGCTCCTGGTTGACGACTGCTTCCTGTGACGTTGGTGTTACAGCGGGCGGTGCTGCTTCACTGGCAGTGGCCGGGGCGAGCCACGTGACCGGCACGCTGGACGTGGTGGTCACTGTGCCGCTGGGCAGTGCCGAGGCAGCTGAGACTTTCACAGCGTCAGCCTTCTCCTTCTGCAGCTTTTCCTATAAAAGAAACCAAGTTGGATTATGTAATTCCAACAGACCGGCCACCAGGTACTGGCCACTAAGCGTACTGATATTGTAGTTATAATGTATTAGCTCAGATTGTTATAGGGGGGGGGGGGGGGGGGAAATGAATAGCCAAAGGATGTTGTGTGAACTTGTCAGTGCAGATTCGCATATCTTAGGGTTGAGACCAGGTCAGATCTAAAAAGGTGGGAAACCGCCTACCGACAGGAAATCGTCCAAATGAATAAACTATTATATGCTGTTGATTTGTGCATGTGGTTCTTTGAGCGGATTCATCCAATCGTCTTAGTGCTGCAGGTTTTTTCCCCATATTAAAACGTTATCGAATGTTCTAACAAAAAGAAACAATAAAATCACGTGAACCTGAACCGTACAAAAGGTAAACAAAAGGAACAAACAAACAAAACCGATCGTACCCAACGAACCTTGATGACAGCCTCTCCCTTTATGATGTGGCAGAGGATAGCGAGAATTGATTCAGACATGCGCCCACCATACACCTTGAGTGGCTTCTTGTTCCATAGGTGCATTACCACATGGAAAGCCGCCTGTAACAAATAAACCAATCATCAACGCCAGTGTTTAGCATACAGATCATACAGAATACAAAACTATTAGTTTTAACTCATCAATGTCAGAATTTAGTTTTTTATTAATATATAAAATTTATACGCTTAAAGTTGCATAGTCCGATGGTTTTGAGTTTGTCATTTTTTTAAAGATAAATTTAGACGGGTGATTGCTTTAATCTACCTTACTTTAGTTTGAATTAACCTTTCTATTAAATGACTAACTTTGTGGAGATATTTGAAGTGCAAACATGGAAAATTAATTTTGGCAAGCACGTCAACATAGGCTTCAGCAGTACCAGGTCCTATTGAATTAACATTGCTTTCCCTTCTATGCAGCATTGAATACTTCACCAGTACCTAAGTTGGAAATGTAGAATCAAATTCAGATATAGTTTTGGTTTCGAAAATTTCCTTTCATCAGACTATACGCATAGTTGCATAAATCGATGAAAGCATGAAATTGTAGAAACCAAAGCAACAGACTAGATTGCACTTCAAATCTGTCTAAGGTTAGCCAGTTATAATAAAAGATACTCCAAACGAAAGTAAATCAAATAACAATCAACTTAAGATATTTATTTTAAAAAGATAGCACCGCCAAAACCATAGGATTACTTAAGTTTAAACTTTAAGCCAAATGCGTGAATATGTAGGTTGTTGGCAGCCATTACCAGCTATGCACTATGGATGATTAACGAGTAACTTAACTAATGCAGGATCCGTACACATGTGAAGATATGCAATTCAAGGCTATTTCAAGGCTGAGTTTGATAGGAATTCAAGACTATTTTCATTTGGATTTCAGGGAAAAAAAACAGAAATGACAAATGGTCATTTCGAACCAAATCAGATGGGGACAGTTTAATGGCATTCAAGGCTTTTCAAAATAGGTTAAATTCAAGGCCTTGAAATGGAGCAAATGAAGTTCAAGACTTTTCAACTTTCCAGGCCCCATACAGACCCTGTATGGGGCCTGGAAATATCAATCTTCCCAGGTGAGTGGAGTAACTTCATTAATTAATTAACGCCTATACCATGTCAATATTAATCTTCCCATGTGACTTGAGTACCTATTAATTAATTCACATGCCATTTCAATATCAATCTTCCCATGTGAATTGAGTAATTTAATTCATGCCTACACCACGTCAATATCAATCTCCGCTTGTGAATTGAGTAACCTTTATTAATGGATGCCTACACCATTCCAAAATTAACCTCACCTTGTGAGTTGAGATGAGGTATAGCAGCGGGTCAAACGAGACGAAGCCTGGTTGGGTTGATTTGGCCGGCAGGGTGTGTGACGAGTCCAGTACATTCTTAGTGTTAACCATTTTCTCCACCAACATGAGCCAAGCGTCGAGGAACTCCCCCGTGCCGTCTGGCAGATTAGGGTGTTCGAGTCCGTCCTGCAAGTCGACAGTGCCACCACACGACAATGCCCATTGGAATGCCCTTAAAGAGATGCAAACAAAATAAAATAAACAGACTGGATAATATGTAATGGTACGGGTGTGGGCCGAATGCATTCAAATGGGCCTGAACCTTCGACTCATCTGAAAGCACTACACCAAGCCATGAGGACAATTATGCATAACAGTTGGGGGTTTTTCAATATTAATTGCACGCGGAGACAGCCACTTAGTATTTCCTGTGAATTATATTCTAGTAACTTCAGTTGAGCAGAAAAAGCCTCGCATTAAAGAAACGGACGTAATAAACCACTGCTGCTTTTGCTACATATGTCGTGAGGTATGCAATTAGAAAATATAAATATTGGGCAACAATATTCACGTCCATTTAACTATTGTTATGTATTAATATCCATAGAAATGTGGTTTTTTTTTGTTTTTTTAAAAAGATAATAGGACTTTCTAGAGTAATTCACAATATATAGTAAACGGTGAAGCACCGAAAAGTAGAGTTTAAAATCTAAGTAAAGTGTCACCAGCACCATACCCCATATAAAATGGACTATACAGTCCCAAGTCCGTCCATTAAGGGGGGGGGGGGGGGGGGGGGGGGGGGGAAGACTTACTCGAAGAGTGCATGCTGGCCACCAGAGGAGAGGAACTTCTGCAGCATTAAGTGGTACGGGAACTTCTTCTCATCAAAGAGCATGGGTGATGTGAAGCCGACCGAACAGATAAAGAAGGTCAACCTGCAAACAATCACAAAGGAAAATCAATATTAATATTAAGTAGAAGCACACCATCGATATCATCTGGATCGATGGTGAAACTGAACGATCTAGAATGAATTATATATTTTGAAATTTCCAAATACATGTGCGTTTTTGGCTGGGTTCATTTTCTTGGTGGGGGGGGGGGGAGGGTGTGTGTGTAATTTTTGTCTTTTTAATGTAATGCTTTACAGCAGGGGTGAAAGTGGTTTCCGGCAACAACAAAAGTGGAATTCTATGGTGAGGTCATCTATAAATGTTGCTCCAATATTAGCATCATTATCCTAGAAATTATTATTATTATTGTTGTTTTGGCTTAAATCGCGGAGATCTTTTATCCCTGCTACAGGTTGGCAGTGGGGCGAGGATGAACCATGTAATGTGTTTTGTCCTATCCTTGATAACATAGGTCGTCTGAGATTAAATTCGATAAGTTCCCATGATAATTAGGACAAAACCCTATGACATTTAAAAACCAAAACAACCATATTTCCCTGATTTTCCATGGCGGATGCAGTTAATAGAAATCAGCATACGAGATACTATACATGCCAAAACTAATGATACATGCTTACACTTCAAATATCTCAAAAGCTAGCCGTCTAAAATAAAAAGTTACTTCAAAATAAAGTAAGGTAGATTATGACAATCAATTTAATATATTTAACTCAGAAAAAATGACAAAGTCAAAACCATCAAAACCATGCAACTTTAACGCATCGTCTCTACTCAGTTGTTAATTTCTTTCCGAACACAAGCAACACCTACCTCAATTTTGGAACCGGCGATGCGGGCGGGGGTAGCCAGCTGATGCCGTTGGCTAACAGTTTGGTGAGCGCAGTGGCTACGGCCCGGGCTGCCGGCGTCGGGGCAGTCGGCGCCGGGGGAACTTGCTGGTTGCGTCTTTGTCGGACAGGCGACCCGACACACAGCTTCACCAGAAGCCCGAACAACTCCGCCAGTGCCCGACCTAGCCGAGAAGATGCTGACAGCAGCGGCTTGATTTGCTTAATCTGGGCCTGAAGAACTGGCGACATCTTACTCTTCTTGCTTTCGGGGACTTCCGTCGTTGGGCTATTGTCTTCGGTCTCCATCGGGGTGGCGGCGGTTTCTGAAGTACTCAGGGTTTCCATAGCAGCACTGACACCATTGCTCCCCGTCTCCCCTGTGCTCCGTGCCAGCGTTGTTTCAGTACTGGGCTGCTGCTGCTGCTGCTCCTCCTCCTCAGATTTGGATTTCTTGTCTTCACGCAGCTCTTTCGGCACAAGCTTCTCCAAGTCAGCCTTGCCAAATGTGCAGCCAGGCGGAAGGATGTCTTCACTGCAAAAGGCGAGGAGCACTGTGCTCTCCCACACTAGTGAGGTATATAGTTTACTCAGCCCAGACAGAACCATTAGGCCCAGGTCTGAACCCCAGTGGTGAACCGAGATGCTTCTGATATCACTCTGAAAAAACACCAGGATATACTTGTCAGGGTTTTTTACAATTCAGAATTGTTTACAATAGCCAAACACCAAACCGTGACACAAAATCGGAATTTGCCTTCATACGCATACTCAATCTTAATAATCGAGCGTTCGTTTATGGATATAAATGTATAGATCATCGTATATGTATATGAAACCAAACACGGTTGGTTGTTGGAGTTCTATGTCCTGACAATATGTAAGGCCAAATCAGAATGGGCATCGACTTCTTGACAGTCCGCACTCATGGCTACTTTATAGTGCTGCCCTACTTCGAGACGGTGCCCCGAGCAACATGACCTGATACCCCATTCAGTCACATTATGCTGACACTGAGCCAACTAGTCCCTGCCCTATCCTAATAATGCCGAGCACATGTGTAAAATATTCCGATAAAATGCATTGGTGGGGGAATGCAAATGGTCTATAATGGTATATAGTGCCAGGTGCATGAATGTATTTATGTAGTTGGTGGTGATACTTTACTCGTGGTCAATAGCCATTGTGTATTAGTTAGATAGTGTGAAAGAGGCACTAGAGATAGTGTAAGGGGCACTTGGAGCTCTACCCACTACCCCCTCCCCCATTGTTAGTCACGGATCACCACACACTCAGCTCAGGCAGGTGGTGGCCAAGCAGCCACGCCGCATGGTGGTGGTGGGCAGATCACTGCAGCCAAGTTGACACAGGAATGCTTGCTGTTCATTGGTGGAACTGTAAATGCTTGATTCTCATTGCAGAATACTGTCAGGTGGTATGCCATACCAGATCCATGTACCACTATAAATAATAAACCTGAGGGCATTGTCTCTCTCTCTACTTTCATTCTTTATACTCTTCCTTTCTCTTCTTGCCTGTACTGATTTCATTATAGCCTGCCTACACAACCAGATTCCAGCCGAGGACTTTATACATGGCTAGGAAGCGACAAGTATCAATTTTGTAAGTTGTTGGTTTGACTCGACCCGGAATTGAACTCCCAACCTTCCGATTCGGTCACCGTGACCTAAGCCAAACACGAATACATACAATATATTATACACACACCCCAACAATCCCTATGAAGTATTTGCTTATATAATGCTGTCACGCCTCAGCTTAGATACAGATACGTTATTTATACGTCGCATAAGGACCATAATAGTAACCATTAACACTGCTTACCTGGGCCACTTTGCAGACATGCGTGAACATGGTGATGTACGCATGCGCCGCGGCGAGGCTGTGCAGCAGTGGCGTGGCGCGAGCGGAGGACGTGGCCTCGGAGAGGTTGGGAGCACTGGCCAGCTCCCGCAGCAGTACCGAGCCCCCGGGCGGCTCCAGGAACGTGTGCAGAGGCTCCAGCGACTGCAGCACCTCGTTCAGGTGCAGGAGACCTTGCTTTAATACCTGGGGCTCATGGGATAGGGTCTGCAAACATAAGACGGGGTAGGTCTCTGTAACAAGGATGGGATGAAAAAAAGATGACAAGATGGGTAATAATAGGGTTAGTTAGTTTCTTTGTGGAGTTTTGCGTCCCGGGGAAATCTAAGGTCATAGCAGGACGGGTACTCATGGTGACTTTATAGTGATGTCTCACCTGAGATCCCATCCCATTCCTTGCCCTATCCTAGTAATGCCAAGTACCAGGCTAGGTAAGTATAGATAAGTATCAATTTTCTAAGTCACTGATGAGACCAGGCCGGAAATCAAACTCCCGACCTTCCGCACGGGAAGCCTGCGCTCTACCGATTCGGCCACCACGTCCGGTCCGGTGGGGATTGGACCGTGCTTGGAGAGTCCTGTATGAAAGTTTTTGAGACTGTCCGCGAAATCCAGACCTCATTGGATGCCCATTCAGGATACTTCCACTTCCACTGGCTACTGCTCATTGCCCCATCAGCACTGGAATCCTACTGAACACTTAAAAACACGCCTGGCATTTGGCAATACTTAAGAACTAGATGGTGAAAGGCATCAAATTGCCCAATTCCAAATGCTGGAATTCTCCAATTTAGGAAAGTCTCATGAATATTCAGCGAAATAGTGACCTTTCACCTCGGTGATTTAGAAACACCAAAATGCACGCATTTTGTACTCGTGTAAAAAAAAAAAAAAGGACCAGGTGGTATAATACTTACGAGTATCGACTTGCAAACACTGGATACAGCCTGGCAGGGTGGAGAGGCCGGGAAGTCAATGGGGAGATTAGGTAGGCCTAGGATTGCCATCAGTGGAACCAGCCCTTTCTGGGCCACAAATTCACGACAGTGGTCATCAGTTGTGTTGTTGCTTAAAATTGCATCTACAAACTTCATCTGAAATTAAAGAAGATGCTTCATCAGTTTGGTAATTGAATACTGAAATAAATATGTATTGCTGCATAGAAGGAATATTCAGTCAATTTAATAAACTGTCAATGCAGCAAGTCATACAAGCCTGTCTGGATTTTCGGCGTGCACAGCAAATTTAATTTGCATGTTTTTTTAGTTAATTTTTTTATTAAGTTACCCCAAACTACACTGAGGTAGATTATAACAATCGATATATATATATCGCTTTTTTAAATATGGCAACATCATTGGATTATGCAACTTTAAGTTAAAAAGAAAAATGAATAATTTACTCACCACATTGAGGACATAGTCCATAAGCGGGATCGGTGTCCGTTCCTGTGTGCTAGAGCTTCTGTTAAAGTAGGGGGAAGGGAATGTACATTTAAAATCCGTTTAATTATTTCATTGTAAAGACTTGTTAACAGCATAAACTAACCATGCAAACATAACACACGATTTTGGAAAGATATGGAAATCGTTCTAAAAACTGCATGTGCACGTACATGCATATAAGTACTTATTTGTAAAACAATTCATACAATGTTTCATTTTGGAGTAATTTCCATAAGCTGCAGTAAAGACCACTCACGTGGAGGCATCTTGTGCAGCCGATGCAGCACCCTCAGCCTGCTTTGTGATACTGCTGTGCGTACTGCCCACCTCGTCCTCCTCATCTTCATCTTCTGATGATACTGCCTCATTACTGAGTCCGGGTCGCAATGTCACATTCGGTGTCGCATCTACCTTTGGCTGCGGCTTCTGGCACACGTACTGCGAATCCCATCCCATTGTACACACCTCTTCTAGCAACTGTGAGGAACAAGTATACGACACTCATCATGATGCAAGCAACAGGTCAGACATTATGCTAGGTTTTTCACCCTTAGTATACGGGTCATTCTCAGAAACTCTACCACAATTAGTTTTCACCATACATTGTTAATGATTAAGCCTTGATTTAATCGGGGGTGAGGGGGGGGGGGGAAACAAGTCAAATAGTTATTGGCAATACTACATGTATTTAATCTATGTCTATATGAATTTGTGCTAAGGCAAACATTTACATATTGACACTCTTCCCAAACTTCTTGTAAGCCAAACCCTCTTTTTGCTAAGCTGTAATCAATAAAAATCTTGCTACACAGTTAATTTTAATGGGCTTTCCCAATTTGTAATAGAACAATTTTTCCAGCTTTGACATACATGCACAACATGTAAACCGTCATATGCTATTTGGAATGTTTCCTGGTTTTAGTTTCCATGACAAAAATGGGGTACAGTTTCTGAAAAGAAAAAAGAAGCTTCCAGGCAAAAATGTTTATGGGAGAATTCCCCCCCCCCCGACCATTCAATGATTTCACTACAATACGGAGTAGCGTCTTCATAGGGTTCATACTTTATAAATTGCCAAAAAAATGAGCCATAAATGCAATTAAGGTTTATAACTTATATTGATAAACAAATAAAACATTCACAGTAAAAAATATATATAATTAACCTATGGGGCGGTGGGCGTATCATAATATCCACAAATATTATGTCTCCTCATATAACTACTAGGCACTAAGGCTAGAATGAGACTGAATTATTACACTCGGATAACCATTACTATAAAAAAATACAAATAAATCATTCAATAACTGCTGGCAGATAAATGGACAAGGAACTGAATACGTCAACGTGATTAAATGGTGTACGTACCTTAATAATATTCATAGTCGCATCTGTTCGAAGGGACGGTTGGTGTCTTATTAGCTCGTCCATAGCATTTCCCAGGTTACTTGCAGTGTCTCCTAATGGATGGACGGGTATCAGATTCAGAACCCCATCTATCATATATACCAAGAATGAAAGTGGTCTCCAGCAAACAAAAAAAAACCTCGGAAATCAAGCCGAGACCCTGGCACCACCTAGTTTGTTCTGTCAGAACCAAGTCGTGGTTATTACACCGGTGGTGGATTTCTGGGAAAACATGAGCCCACAGAATTAGCATTTTCAGGGAATCGCGAAAAAATACTACAAGTCAGGTGTCAACTATCCTTGTGACTATATTATCACCCACACGTAAATCTTTGTTTGGAGTTAATATTCTAGCAACATCTAAGGTCATATAATAGGACTGAACCAACCAATTGCTGTCATGTACATCCTGATTCCTTAGGATTTTGTATATTAATCGGTAAATATCAAAATTCGCGGAAATCTGTGAAATCGCAACATATTTCATCCACTATATATATAAATATATATTTCGCAATGAGCATGAGGGAGAAATGGTCCCCCATGATCAAGAAATAATCGAAACCCAACCAAAAAGCGAAGAATTCAGATCCTTTTAAAGGGGAGATGGAAGCGGAGAATTTACATTTTAACTTTTTTTTCTCTCCAAATGTATTACTTGCAGGCACTAACTAAAAACAGAAACATATAAGACATTTAGTTTCTTATTGGGGTTTTACATCCTGACAACATCTACGGTCATATCATGAAGAGTAGATCTCATTAGGAATCTACATATTATTCAATAGTTGTATGTGTGATTCTCAAGGAAGGTAATAATAAAAATATGCTCTATTAAACAAATTTCATTAAAGTAAATTTCCACGTCCCGCTTTGTTTCTTCGCGAATCATTTTAGTACCAAACACACATCGCTAAAATCTTACCTCTGCCAAGTGGGTCAGAGCTGCGGCGTCTCCTCATGGCCGGCAGGTAGTCAGGAGAGAGCAGGAATTTGAAGAGACCATCAAAAGGCTGACAAGCTACGAATGCAGCCAAGCCTGGTGCGTTCAGGCATAGCGCACTGAAGACATTTGGTAACGATGCGAGTACTTCCCTTGTGGCCGGCACCTGTAACCAAACCCAACAGTGTTGAAATTAAACGGAAAGGATCAGTTTAATGCAGTCAACTCATTTGATTCCTGAGGTTGTTGCAGGAGATATGCAGCCAATTCTTGGAAGGAACTCAAGAATTTCTTCCCTCAAGAATTCCTTCCAACCTCAGACAACTACAGGGCGTCGGTTGAAATCGCTATAACTTGATAGTTTCCCAATCCAATTTCAAATCTAATATATAATTGCAATGGTGGCTTCCAATAGGATCGCGTTATACTTCTAATAATAGCTTATGGTATCCCTGCAATGATGAACAGCATGGCATCGCAGATCAAAAGGGCAATTACGACTATAATTGTTAATCGGATAAAGATGCGTAATCCCCATTGTGTTAAAAAATCGAACAATTGCCTGCTTACTATGAATTATTGTAACCAGATTATCTCCGTAATCCAACAGCCGAAAGAAAATACCTAAAACCTTTTAAGAAGGTTAATTCTTTTTTAATTTCCATTAATTTATTCAAGATACCTGGATGGCATGTTTGTTTGATTGAGGTTTACCTCCTGGCAACATCTAAGGTCATATGAGGACTCTCGATGGCTTGTTGAATGACGTGTACACAATGAACCAGTTTAAAATAATTAACTTACATCTTTAACTAGAAGAGCGTGCAAGACAACATCGGTTAAGCCATTATCTTGAAGTGATGAGAGCAACGACGGTTCTTGGAAAACGTATACTGTTACGACGTCAGTGGCTACAAGTGAAACACAGGTAGTCAGCATTATTTTTCATTACTATTTTCAAATACTGTTATAACGTCAAGAGAAGTGCAAGTATGGTCAGCATTATTCTTCATGACGATTTTTTAATACTGCTATGACGCCGGTGGCTACAAGAGAAGTCCAAGTAGTGTCAGCATTATTTTTCATTACTATTTTCTAATACTGTGTCAGTAGCTACAAGAGAAGTGCAAGAAAATTATTCTTTTTGTTACTATTTTCGAATACTGTTTAGGATGTCAGTGGCTACAAGAAAAGCGCAAGTAGATTATTTTGCAAGCATTACTATCTTCTTAACGCAGTCCCGTTGGCTATGCAGACTACATTATTATTATTATTCAAAATACAATCCTGGGGTCCCGCGCTTATATGCAACTTTGTCTCTTACCTAACAGGAACAGCGAAGGCCCATAGTATTCTGCATTACTGATGATGTGTTTCAACGACCGTGGAAGGGAACCGTCCATCACTGAAAACAGTCAACAGGCCATTTCAGATGCATCACACAAAGTCAGATGCGTCACACATAAAAGGTTTCCAACGATTAATCACCGTTTTCGCCAAGTAAACCATTTCAAGAAGGGCCATCAGTTCTCCAAGGTGAAAAAAACCCTCACTGTGCTCTCTGCACTAGGTTATTTCAGTAGGGTTCATCATTTTGACCAATCTTTCACTGTAATCATTCCAGTTGGATTTCTATGAACACAAATCCACTTCATGAAGTAAACTGTACACGTCATCACTTATAGCTGATGCTTAAGGTTTGGTAGCAGGGTTGAAGAATAAATAACTTGAAGACAAAACTGTTTTTTTAAATTAATTAAGAGACTCGATGCTACTTCAATAATTACTGTTGTTACACATTACAATATTTCATTTAACACTCAGAAATGCATCGCCCATTTGTTCTTACATTCTTAAAGCTGCATAGTATGATGAAAGGAGCAAGTTTTCAAAACCAAGACACACTATATCTTTAAAACAATGACAAAATATCCAAACCATCGGACTTTGCAACTTTCATGTAACTTACAGTGTCTGATACTCTCTGAGAAGGCCGGGTCCGGTATGGCTTTCTTCAGGAAGTTGAGCATTGATTTTAGGAGAGCAGCTCGCTGAGGGAAACACTGAATGCCTGAAGTAGCAAGACGCGAAATAGTTAATATAACAAAGTATAACAAGAAAAATCGCAAACATCGCTTTACAAGTATGCAGGGTCCATACACATGTGAAGATATGGAATTGAAGGCTATTTCAAGGATTTTCGAGATTGTTTTTGATATGAATTCAAGACATGGCGATTTCAGACTAATTTAATCAGTGTGGTCAGTTTAATGGAATTCAAGGCTTTTTAACACTAATTACCCCAAATAGGTTAAATTCAAGGCTTTTCAAGGCCTTGAAATGGGACAATTGAAGACTTTTCAAGACTTTCCAGGCTCTGAACGAACCCTGTGTATGTCAACGAGGATTTAATCGAATCTACCTTAGACACTGGTGCACTCATTAAGCATTTATTTCTGCCTAGATGGGAATACCAAGTTAAATTAATTGAACTTGTGCCTGCTGAAGCCTATTGTGATCAGCAGTTAGACGTGCATATAAACAATAATTGCACATGTCGTTACTTCAAATATCTGCAAGGCTAAGCACTTATATTAAAAGTTACTTCAAACTAAAGTACGGTAGATTAAAACAATCAACCCAATTTAAAAAAAATCTAAATTAAAAAGCATAACAGCAACTCAAAAGCTTTGGATTATGCAACTGTGATATAACAAACAACATTATGACATATCGCAAACAACTATCACACAGATAGCCAACGACAATTTTAATGACCTAATAAATAAAAAGTCATCAGGAAATGGCATCAATATTTCATAGTTCAATACAACGTACTCTTGTCTGGGTATTTCTGCGGTATGTCCATCTCCTCTGTTGTCGAGGTGCTGGCCTCTTCGTTGCCCGGCACAGAATCACCGCCCCCATCCATCTCTCCATCCGTACTGATCCAGTCAATCTCCATCAGTACGTTACCATCAGTCGGCGGAGTATTCTGCTTGGGCTTGATGACAAACGGCTGTTCTTTGCGGCATATGTCAACTTCATGCTGTTGGAAAAGAGACCCAGGGCGGGGGGAACCCGCACATATTTAAATACCAGTGCTCTCTTAAAAAAATAAAAATGTCCAAATCAAACTTTTATTTCTTTACAATATCACTACACACATGAAGGAATCGACAGATTCCAATTCAAATACGAATTGTGGATAGGTCTTGGCTATCTGCTCACCTCTAATCGTTGGATGAAAGCGTTGAGGCCGCCATGAGACTGGAAAGCAGCCATGTCCAAATTTGTGATGAGATCTATGACACGCACTGCTCGGGTTACAAACTGAAATCAAACCAAAGAATAGGTGAATGTGGATGATACATCGGACCTCAACACTGTCATGATGACGTCTCAAAATGAATTCCTTGGTGATGGTCCAATATGATATGCGCTTATGACAGAAACCTGGCCATGATGGCTTCCAATGAAAGAAGCAAACTGACCATGCTGCGAAAATTGTTGTACTGTGTCGGATCCCTCAGTGCCATCTGAGGCCACTTCCGAGATTGGTTGGGTGTTAATTTTTCGTCCTGGCAACATCTAAGGTCATATCAGACAGGTACCGACTTGTGACAGTGCACACTCATGATTATCTTATAGTGCTGCCCCACTGGGAGACCAGGCCACCAACACCATGACCTTATATCCCACCCACATTATCCTCACATTGAGTCACATTATCCTAACACTGAACCAACCAATTCATGCCATATCCTAAAAATTCTGAGTGCTTGGTTAGGAAGCGACAAGTATCAATTTTTATGTCATCGGTTTGACTCGACCAGGGTTCGAACCTGTGGGTTCGAATCCCACGATCTACGAAAACGGACGCTTTACTCATTCAGCCCGTCTGGTCGGCCACTTGAGATTCTCAAGTACATCATTATTAAACCAAAATGACCACAAGCAGCTGAATAAGTTGACCAATATCCCATTCGTTGAAGAACAATTACTTCTGCCACATTGGTAACTCTTGGCTGATGTGCTAGATGGACGAAATTCATATCCTTGCACGAAGAATGTTTTAATGTAAGTAACATGCTAGACCCACTACCAATGTAAAGCACAAACAGATTTTCTAAGAATAACTGGACTCTATCGCCTCTTGTAATCTTAGCTGTTTTGTCTTGTCACAAATCTACTGTCTACTCTGTCTATAATGGACAACCATGGGACTGGAGCAAGATGCAGTTATAGAGAGAGATCCGTTATCGGCAGAGTATGACTGACGGAATGGGTTTAAACCAATGTCTTTCTTTTATACTCGACTGACTAGGACGGTCCTTACAGAGTCATTTGTACAATTTGTCATTTGTACAATTAGTCATTTCTACTATTCATCACTTCTACAATTTGTCATTTGTACAATTTGTCATTTGTACTATATTAAAACTATATGGCATGTCGTTATTGACAGAGAATATTGATCAAAGAGGTGAAAAAATGGCTGTTATCCACATAAGACAGGTGTCCGTTAGACAAAGGCAATGCTATTAAATTAAAGGGGTGCCGTGACGGGACCAGCACGTTTTGCCGTTATTGACAGAGGCCTTTATTGACAGAGTTGCCTTCATCTGACACAAACCTGACCATTTTAGAGTTGTACATGAATTCCAACATAAACATATAAATCTTGCTAACACAGTTTTTTCTGAAACAATGGTGACAGAATAAATGACATTAACCTTTCGCCATGAAGATGGCTTTTGCTGCCAACAGATTCAAATCATCACCAAAGATTTCAGCGGTTCCTCTAGAAGGGAGGGTGACCTGTTTTCAGATGGGCACTGAACACCGGACACCAACTAGACACAATCTGAATTGAACATTAGATGCCGCAAATTACAGTAGAGTAGTGTCATCTGCAGATATAATATTTAAATGTATGAACTGTTTTTGTTCCTCCGACTAAGAGGACACCTGTGTCAGGACAACATATTTCTGGATGTACAGTTGTCCATAGAAGATAGGTACTACTGTCTATTGGTCTTTGAAGTATGTAGACAGAGAGCGTGTATATAGATGAGAGGGACAACTCCCGCGAAAATCGGTAACACAGGCTACAGTGGCACTCCTGGCGGTTATTGTTGAACAAGCCTTGAGTTTGCCTGTACGTGCAGTGCAAAACATTAGTTTTCTTTAAAAATTAATAGAAATCCAGAACCCATACCTTATAAATTCAATATAATCTTTTTGGTAAACATGTTTTCTATATGTGTTCCAAGCGGCTTGTGTCTAGGTCGTGTAGTTTTAGAGATATTTGACATTTTCTGTATGAAGATTGCTCACCGCCATTGACAATGCATTGAGTTTGCCGTACGTGCAGTGCAAAACATGTATTTTATTCCAAATTAATAGAAATGCAGAACACTAACCTTATCAATTTAATATAATCAATTCATTGAATATATTTTCTATGTGTACCAAGCGATTTGCTTCTAGGTGGTGTGGTTTTATAGATATTTCACTTTTTCTGTAGGAAGATTGCACACGACCATTGAATTTGCCAGCTGTGTCATAAACTGTTCAAGAACCACCACTTGGAGCGCCACAGTCGGCAGCTGTTACACGGTCTAGTATGACAGTTGTCCCTCTCATCTATGTACAAGCTAGCTGATGTAGATTAGCAGAATGGGAATACTTACCGTTATGTGCTCCTGTCCTTCGCCATTCCAATTGATAACTTTAAGAAGGGCCTCCATCATACCGCAGGCCACCAATGCTTCCCCACCTACAACAGGCAAGTTGAAGATATGGAATAAAACTGCATACATTTCATAACCATCCAGTTCTTGGAAAAAATAATAATTAAGGAATCCCTCTTTCAGCAATGATTGGTCATCACTTGAAACCCGTCCTGATCTGATCATAGATGTTTCTAGGACGTAAAACAACAAAACAAACACAAATCAGTTGAAATTGCTATAAGTTAAACGTCATTCACATTGTTTCCTAACCAAATTTCAAATGGGCTACATCATTGTAAAGATAAGTCTCCAATAGGGTTGTGATATGCTAACAGCCCAGGGTATCCCCGCAATGATGAACTACGATAAGATATTTATATATAAGTATCTTATCATAGTTCATCATTGCAGGGTATGTACACATGTGAAGATATGGAATTCAAGGCTGCTTTTGATAGAAATTCAAGACTATTTTCATTTGGATTTCAAGGGGGGGGGGGGGGGGAAGAGACAATGCAATTGGTGATTTCAAACTAATTTAAATCAGTGGGAAAATAATCAAATTCAAGGCTTTTCAAGCCTAATTACCCATTAGGCCATTAAATGGGGCAAATGAAGTTCTTCTAGATTTTCTAGGCCCCTTACGGACCCTTTAATATATATATTTTTTTAATATAACAAATTTAAAGAAAAAAAGAGGGTGCCCACCACTACAATCATGACAAGACACAATGGGTTAATGCTACCATTGAGGAATGCACAACATTTGAGAACTCACCACTTTCGTAGCTGGCGAGATGGTAGAGGAAGGAGAAGAGAGCTGTGGCAAATGGTTGCGGGAAGGGCGTCAGCTCTGCATTGGTCATGTGCTGAATGCAGTTGCGTACAAGCACGGGCAGAAAGCCGTGGTAGGAGGATGCGCCTGTCGCATCGATAATGTTGTTCAATTTTGGGTTCCGCTCAAGATGGATGATGGAGGTTAATGTCCGCAGTGCAGCCGCCTTGATTTCCTGGCAACAGATGGTCCATATCAAATTGAAGTTCTCGGAACTATACAAACATGCTTAGCATCTTCAGTTACGGTATTCAGCACACTAATTTAGTCCAATAGCTCCCACCTATGTCCAAGGATGAAAGTGGTCCCCGGGGAAAAGAAGAGGAAATGCAGATATTCTCCCATAGGTTTAGCATTGTCAGGGAATCGCGAAAAATTTCCTGGAAGTCGAGTTGCATTTATATTGGTATACACTGATAGTGCTGTGCGTTTGTATACGCTGATAGTGCTGCGGCGTCTGCACCACATATTAGTATACACTGATGGTGCTGCGGGATTGAAAAATCCCAGAAATCGCGGAGATCTTTCATCCCTGTATGTCCAGACCTGACTACCCATACGATATTTGTGTTTTTTGTACAGTTTTAAGCTGGAGTACACCAACAGACAAAATTTATTTCTGTACACCAAAATAATTTTGGGTAGAGGGTGGGGTGGGGGTGGGACAGAGTACAGTTTGTGTTACTGGGGTACCCAAATAGGAAATTTGTGTTAGGCAAAACTTGCCTACCATGCCAATGTTTGCATATTTTGTAGTTTAAACTGTAGCATGCTAATATTAAAATTTCATAAGCAATATTTTGTTGTGTGGAAAAAATGTAATTTTCTTTGGATATTACAGCAAAATTTTGGTCATTAACCCAACACCGGCCATCACCAAATGTGTGGGACATAGTTGAATATTTCAAATCTTACTGAAGTTAGTGGTATTTAAGTAATAGATACTGTAGACATTTTACACGAATTCAGACGAAAATGCATCCCTGCATAGACCCCTTTCAATGTTTATAAACATCCCGTATGCGCACATACCTTGGCTGCAGAACGAAGGCACACTGCCATTGAGTTTGCCGATATGCACAGTGCAAAATGCTAGTTTTATTTAAAATTCATAGAAATGCATAAGCCTAACCATATAAATTTAATCAAATCTGTTTGTTAAACATGTTACCTGTTTGTCTGCCAAGCGGTTTGTTTCTAGGTGGTGTGGATATTTCACTTTTGGTGTAGGAAGATTGCTCACGGCCATTGACATTGCATTGAGTTTGCCAATACGCGCAGGGAAAAACGTCAATTTTATTCAAAATTAATAGAAATGCGGAACCCTAACCATGAAATTTAATATAATCTGTTTGTTTAACATGTTATCTGTTTGTGTGGAAAGTGGGTTTTTTCGAGGTGGTGTGGTTTTAGAGATATTCCACTTTTTATGTAGGAAGATGGCTCACGGCCATTGAGTTGGCAGTGTGACCGTGTGTCGTCCTGCAGCCAAGCTGCACGCGCACCGACCTAAACATGCAGACGTCATATGAAATAGGCCTATAGAATTGCCCTTTATTTCGCACGGTACAAACTCATCCTTACCAATAGGCGGTTATCTTTAACCTCCAGAATGTCAACAAGCTCTTCAATCAGTCCATTGTAAAGCAGCATGTTCACGTTCTCTTGAATCGCATTGGAGTACACTGCAATAAAAGGTTTATAGTTACTGTAGATAAAACAAAGAAAAATAATAATGAGGGAATTGTTTTGTTTGTTGGGAGTTTTAGGACCTGGCAACATCTAAGGTCATATCAGGACGGGTACCGACTTGTCACTGCGCACTAAATACGACTTTATAGTGCTGTCCTACTGGAAGACTGGACCACCGACACCAAAATCCAATATTTCACTCAATCACATTATCTTGATACTGAGCAATCCAGTCCTTACCACATCCTATTAATGCAGAGTAGCAGGCTCGGGAAGAGTAAAGTATCAAGTATGTAGGTCATTGGTTTGACAGTCAGGGTTCGAACTCACGACCTCCCGAACTGGGAAGCAGCTAGCGCTCTTATCAATTCAAACATCCCATCCTGTCAATTACGTTTGTCGGTCAGCCATTTAAATAGATACCTATAGTATGTAGTCAGATGGTTTCAATTTTAGAGGTCGTTAGTTAAAACCACGACCTCACCGACCAGCGCATTGAACTTACCGAGAATAGATATTGCCTGAAGTCTAGCTTGAACACATTGTATCCGCTTCTCATACTTGGAGAAGGTTTGGGCAAGCCGGATATGCGTAAACAGAAGCATCTGTAATAAACATAGGGAATACATTAATAGAATGCTGGTTTTTGTGTGGGACAGGTGTTAAAATCAAATTAAGAACATGAATGTCATTTAAAATGCAATATGAACTTGGCAGAGCAGCTATAAATGATCTTAAAATTAGGCCACTAATACACACCGTCTTAAAATTTATACCCTGAATGTCATTTTAACTGAGAACGTAATAACTAACAACGCATTTGAGTCTCTAGTAATTTCCATGACAATTGATAAAAACTAGTTTCAAAATTTAGAACATGATTGTAATTTTAATTCAAATGAGTGAAATTAGTCTCGCAGAAATCTATGGCGAGAAATAATTGGGTCACGACAATAATAGCATGGCGCTGACATGAGTGTGCAACGATTGGCCATAGATAGGGTGCTAAGACTATGCTAGGTTGATTGATTGATGGCTGCTTTACACCGTGTCGGGAGCACAGGCCATATTCACGGTGAGAAATGTTTGTTTTTTGTTCAAACCATCGCTTTTACATGTAAAAGTAGACAATCAATTATGTGCCAATAGACACTCATTAAATTAGATAGCTCACAATCATATATTTGTGGTCAAGGGAAACAAATTCCCATAGAAAATGAAAAGTTGTATTAATAATTGATAGCATTTATTTAGTAAACTATGAGATGGTACAATCCAGCTGCCCTCAAAAATGCTAAAATGTTTTCTTCTTTTACATTAGTAAAAAGGTCATGCATACTGTCTGCAGTGTAGAATTGCTGGCGCAGGGCCAAAAACTTAGTAAGATGTGTTTGAGTGTCAGCGGGGACTGACACCCAATACATTCATGGGGAGGTTCCCCCTTGAGTAGAAAAGCATGTGTAAGCTACGAGTGGCCAATACGGCAGCGGCTAAGGACCACTTGGTCCCGCCGACCTCCCGCATGTATCTGTGGTGGTTTTGCCACAGATGGTTCAATTTCTGTAAGTTTATTAATGTTTTCATCCCACCCATGTTGCCAGTTGGATTTTATGTGGGTGGCTATTAGTAGTTTCAGAACAGAGTGAGGGTTCAGACACGGTTCAAGATCGCAGCCCGATCAGCTCATTCCTTTCCTTGTATGCCGGCATGGCGAAGCACCCAGCACAGGTGGATGTCATACCCATCCGTTGCCAGTTGGTTCATTTTATAAATGACCGTTGCTAGAATAGGGTGATTCGTTTTCAGTCCAGCAACAGCCAGGACTGAAAACGAATCACCCTATTCTAGCAACGGTCATTTATAAAATGAACCAACTGGCAACAGATGGGTATGCTAGGAAAGTAATGTAAAAAAAAACTGACTTCCAGTAATTTCCCGCGATTCCCTGACAATGATAAGCCTATGATAGAATGGCTGAACTAGTTTTCATACAAATATAAATATACACCCCGCTGCATACTCGGATCGGTCGCAGCATGACCTGCCGTCTTGGCACAAAAGAAACTAGTGGCAGAACCGACCCCCACCCAACTACCTGCTATAATATATTCCTGGGACTTTGTGGTAATAAATAGGTAACAAATAGAAACTGTCCAAATACTTTATAACCATCAGACCATCAGAAATACGTGATTATCAAAACCGGCTGATATCGTACATCCCTTCAAAATACAATATGACGTTGACTGCCCTTGATTGAGAAGTCATGTTGAAATGAGAAGTAGGTGGTTGGTTAGTTGTTGTGAGTTTTACAACATCTAAGGTCATATCAGGATGGGTACTGACTTGTGACAGTGTGCACTCATGGTGACTTTATAGTGCTGCCCCACCGGGAAATCAGGTCGCCAGCACCATGACCCGATATCACACCCAGTCACACTACCCTGACACGGAGCTAAGCAGTCATTGTCCTATCCTATTAACGCCAAGCTAGAAAGCGACAAGTATCAATTTTGTAAGTCATTGGATTGAATCGACCAGAGAATTGAACTCCCTATCTCCCGCACCAGAGGCGGCCACCATGCCCGGCCTGAGAAACTGAAGTAGAGGCACTAGTGACATGTGTGTAAATCACAACTACGGAGGAAGCCTTACGTGATCTGTTGCTGGAATGGCATGGTTAGCCAGGATGTCCTCCATGGTTTCAGAGGCGAGCATTGGAATGCGGTCAACATGATCCATGTGAATGCTGGTGAGAATCGCGGCCGAGTGCTGCAAAGATCACCAAGAAGGGGTTAACATTGAATGAGATTAAATCTCATATCACTCTTGGTATTACATTTAAAGCATGACCAAAATAGGTCTATGTAGATTTTACGCTCTAACAAAAATGACACTAAAACCGTCTAAGCACCACGACTAGTTAAAGCTGCATAATCCGATGAAAGCATCGAAACCATATCCAAAACTTGATTTGATCCAATTTAGATACTCGTGCATTTATTCAACATTTCAAATCAAAATTAAATTAGCATGTTCTCACTTGAAATATCCTCATGTTCTCACTTGAACTATAACAATCACCCTCATATATTTATCTTTTTTTAAACGTGGGATTATGCATCTTTAAATGAATCAATAGCATATTTATGAATGCATAAATTAAAATAAGTACCTTCTTATTAGTTTTTTCATCTTTTAGTTCGGCGTAGTATTCAAAATGCAGTGTTGTGGAACTAGCTGGGTAAGCCTACAGGAACAAGAAAATACGAGCACATTATATTATATTGCACTTAGACGGGGAAGGGAGAAGAAAAATATTTTAACAATGTAGACGCAATTACAGCATTACCGAATTGAGACAAGTTACAAAGTTAGCACTGGGATTTGGGAATTGGAGAGCTAGGTACAGGGATGAGTTGCCTCCAAGGAGCAAACAAACAAAAAGCGGAAATCTAACTTACCGATGCTCTGACAGTGCTAAGCATATATGTGGGGAAATGAGCCTCATGACGAAAGAGGTTTGGGGGTTGGAGGGGGAATTAGGAAATGCGCCGAAAATGACATTTCTAATCCTTGTGTATACCATGGAGTAGGGACAACTAGGAAGCATATGGGCCAGGGATCAGAATAGCTTAACCATGATAGATCAGCAACAAGAGGACACGGTAGTGCAGCACACACTCTCAGACTAAACCCAAACGCAGCAATCCGGGATCACAAATACCAGAACCAACACATAAATACTTTAAAATGAACAGAAATAATAGAAATAGTTCACACAATTTTATTTGCTTGCTTAAGTTATAGATAGCTGTATTCACAGTAGTTATAGTAAATAATGTTTCAGTCACACAAAATAATATGGCTGCTGTAGATGTCAATGATAACATAGCTTTGGATTAAGAGACAAAACCAGTTTTTATTTGTTAGTATAGCAGTACTAGGGTGAAGAGAGATCTAATTAGGTACTATACTTACTGTGATGGGTAGATCTTGACAGCATTCCGCCAACCCGAACCCGTTTTCTTTTCCGCCCCATGTCTGTAGAATTAAAAAAATTTATATGTTAAAGTCATAACTTTTAAGATTGAGGTCACTAGGTCAATTCAATTTGTTTGTTAAAAATATATATAATTATATATATAAAAATATATATAATTCTTTTAATAAAGTCTGGAAGGTTGTACTCGTCTCTGACCATGTGGCAATACAATTATTTACAATATATGTATACATAGTCTGATATTGCCAACAGCAGCTGGTATATATGTCAGCTGAAATGACAATATCATCCATTTCATGACTTACATGTGGAACAGTTTGAAAACTTAGATCCGAGATAGTAACTATACACTGTAGTACACATCAACATTAAGCTAGCGTTGAGACGTACAAATGACAGAACCTGCTACAATCCTCATCTAGTTTAATTCCAGCTAGTCTCAACAGGGATAATTTATATACAACTAGGACTGAACAACTTTATATCCCATATGATTCTGGGCTGAGGATTGATTGACGTCGCTCTTAACGCCATGTCGGCTGCATAAGCCACCACATTCACCGTGAAAGGGGAGTTTATTGACAGCTTGGTCACCACCACCCCAACCCAGCTTTAGTAAAAATGCACGAGTTAGCCAAGAGTGAACAATGTAGCAGGTCAGCAGGACCAGTTGGTCTAGCCAATAGTTAATCTTCAGGTTTTCTACAAATGGGCATGATGCCATACAATTTGACAGTTCTGAAAAGTTTTCAATATGTCTCAACTCTGGCTTTTAAGAAGGTTTGATGTAAGTTTTACATCTTAGCAACGTCTAAGGTCATATCAGGACAGGTACCAACTTATGAGTCGTACTCATGGTGACCTTATAGTGCTGCCCTAATGGTGGCTTTTAAGACTTACTTCTGCTAGGTGTGTAAGCCGTACAACTAAACCGCGCTTCTTCTCTTCACTTAGACGTGTTATGAAGTTAGACCGTTTGCTGAAAATAACAAAGATAAGTGACGATCAGGTATTGCGTCGTAATAGCTATGCCTACCGGCAAATAACTGAAGATCACATCCTTCAAAGCATTCTGTTATGTGAGCACATTCAATGAGCACTCAGTAACTTCATCTTGAGCAGGCATACAGTACAATTACTTGTAAACCTACTTTCCACAACAGGACATGACTGGAGATGAAAAGTAGTCTGAGAAGAGGGGGAGGGAGAGGGGAGGGAAATTAAATGGAAGGGGAGATGGGTGATAATCGTGAAAGATGAGGCATAGGCACAGTTCGAAGATTATGACTGGAGAGTAGTGGGTGAATGTTCGGGTATTCTCACAATCTACCACTTGTATAGGTGGTTCTGCCTGACTGACCGTCGCAAACTCCCCTGCCTCAATGGCCGTCATAAACTCCATTTTCTGATAGTTAGTTAATAGACGAGATCACCGTTCCGAGTGTGCATGCGCTGAAAACGGCGTTGGCAGCAAAGCAGGGGCGTACGGCCATTGAGTTTGCCGACACACTTAGGGAATGAACTTTGATTTTATTCAAAATTAATCAAAATACATAACAATTTGGCACAAACATGGATGGATGGGTGGAATATAATAATAGATTTGTTGTTGGAGTTTTACATCCTGGCAACATCAGGAAGCTAACTGGTCCTAGCCATATCATAGTAATGCCAAGCGCGAGGCTAAGTAAGGACAAGTATCAATTTTCAAAGTCATTGGTTTGCCTCGGCCGGGAATCATACTCCCGACCTTCCGCACAGAAAGCCTGCAGTGGACAAGTCCGGCACTTTGATGGGAGTGGGTTCCGTCGGCACTCACCTAAATACATAGAGGAGGTTGAGCACGCTGAGCACGACCGTCATATCACTAGAAGCCAGCAGGGTGGTGAGGTGTTCCATTGAGCTGTACAGGTGGCGTGTGAAGCTGTGCTCAATTAGCAGTGCCGTGAACTGTAGAACCTGTAGCAGCACTTCCTTATCCTGTAAATACAACCAATAAGTTCCACTCTTCAAATCCCATGCTATTCATATGGAAAAGAGCTTTTTTCTCTCTTTTATTTATATTTATTTTATTATTTAAAGTTGCATAGTCTGGTGGTTTGTGGTTTCTACCCAATTTTAGATTATGATTAAAAAGAATTGACTACAACTCAATTTAGCAAATAACTACAAAAAAATAAGCGTTCACTCTTGAATTAGCGATATACACATTATTAATTCACACTCATTAGTCAATTTTTGGAATAATGGGAACACACAGCAACGACATACCTCACTAATGGGCTACAATTATATTTACTAATATCATAAGCTCATGAATCTTCCATGAAGGTAGGTTATTCGCAAAATGCACTAAATATTTTGCATTTAAAAGATTGTAGTTTCATAGCTATTACCTTTACAGTTTATGGACATGGGTGTCATCTCAATTTGTTGTTTACAGCGTGAACCGGGTAGATTTCAGTAGAATAGCATATAGTCCAATATCCACACCATCATTTATCTTAAAGACAACACTCACCTTTTGATTCCCAGGAAGGTCACAGGGAATGGTCCACTGGCCATCTTTTTCTCGCTTGCAGGCCTTGTCCAGCACATCGTCACAGATATCCAACACGTCAGCCCAGTGATATAGCTCACACTAAAATGCACAACCATTGCATTAAAAGCACTTAATGTACAGAAACAGTTAAAGTAATCTATAACTAGGAAAGCAAACATCTTCTACCGAGTCGCCTCGGAGACAGCAAATTATATTTATTTGGGAGTGGGCGTCAACATTAGATCTCAATCAGATTTCAACTTCAAATTAAATTAGTTTCATCACTTAAATCTATGCCAGTGTTGTATTGAAATTACCAGATTAAATAAATAAATACCGAGCTGGTTTGTGGCGCTCTAGTTGTGACTGCGAATTCATGGCGGATTTAAAGAGCTACATGTCAGGCTGATATATTGTGCCACTGGCACCATGACACAATATCCCATTCACTCACATTATCCTGACACTAGGTCATTTAACCATATTCTTGCAAAATTGTGTATGTGATCACAAACCTTTCCATATGTCCATGTTTTAATCTGGCGAAGCTCTTTCAGCAAATCTTCCTTGCCGGAACAAGCTTTGATTTGGTCGATCAATACCTTGCAATCCACTGGCTGAAATAAAAATACACAATGATGATAACATGCACACAATAAAATAGGAAACAAAATGTCTAGAAATTTTCCACTATTAACGTGTAAATTCGTCATATCTTCACAAAATATTAAAATTCTAGAAATAATGAACATTGTTGACCATAAAATTATATAACTCACAGAGAATAGGTTGTTGCGAGAAAGACCCAACTGTAAGTTGTGCTGGTCATGTCACTGCCCCTTTAATGTTGCATCTACACCATACAATTGGTTCCTAATTTCACCCCATATGGTCTGTATTGTCCAGGGATGATAGTGGTGTCCGGGGGGAAAAGCAGAAAGCTGATATTTCCCCATATGTTATTCCAGGTTTCCTACATATTGGTATACGCTGATCGTGCTGAGGCGTTTCAAGCATTTATTAGTAGTATACGTTGATAGTGCTACGGCGTCTGCACCACATATTAGGTCTAGTATACACCGATGCAGTGTAAAACAATGTATTAGTATACACTTATAGTGCTGCATCGTTTGAACCTATCAGTATACACTTATAGCTACAGGAAAAATCTTGGAAACCCGCGAAATCGCGGAGATCTTTGATCCCTGATTGTCACTGATGCTCCCCAAAGAGAATTCGCATGAGAACAAACTTGTAATCTTTTTTTTTTACTGTTTTTTCATTAAAGACATTCTTGCAATGTTATTGATTGGGCTGTATAAAATTTACTCACAACCCAGTTTTCTTCGATAAATTTTTGATCAAGGAATAGAAGGCTCGGTTAACCGTTACTTTATTTGCTGTGGTTCTTTTTCGGTGTTATTAATTCTTATTGAATACAGAGTTAATGAGGTGGAGTCAATACTGTTGAGCAACATACTTACCAGAATGAACTTAATATCTAACAATTATGTGGCACTTGAGGATTGTCAAAAGTAACAACCCTAATACAAACTGTGTACATACCACTTCAGTGGTGCTCTTTTTCAATTTCGTTCTGTCAATCTTCATGATGATGTTTGATCAGTCACATTCGTCTCATCCAATTTGTATTACGTCTGCAACAACAGAATTTAATGTTACATAAAAGAAAGATATCATAGGAACCATCCCTGGTCGAGTAAAACCAGCGACTTAAAAATATACACTAGTCGCTTCTTAGCCAGGCGGTCAGCATTATTAGGATAGAGCAAGGACTTGTGGTTGGTTCAGTGTCAGGATAATGTGATATCAAGTGGGATATCAAGCCATGGTGCGGGCGGCCTAGTTTCCCAGTGGAGCAGCACTATAAAGTCACCATGAGTGCACACTCTCACAAGTCATGGCCCTGTCACACTACAACGTTTCTCACCAACGCGCTTCGACGGGTTGGGTTTTTGTTCAACACGTCGGTACACGTCCGGTACGTTACCGGCGCGTCGGTACATATCAACGTGTGAATGGACACGTCGGCGCGCGGCGGGGTTTTGTGCATGCACAAAACTTTGGATGTGCAGCGACGCGCGCCAACGGGTTGGAGGGCGCGTTACGGACGCGTTAGCAACACGTCGACACGCGTTGGCGGAACGCTGGCAGGACGTTGATCAACATTGGTTAACGTTGGCTTTCCCCCCCCCAAAATGGGAGCGTTCCGTTGGCGCGTCGGGAACGTCCCATTGACGTGTTGTGGGCATGCCACTGGCGTTGCTCCAGCGTTTCTCGGCGCGTTGGACGTGTTGCCGGCGCGCCTGGATGCGTTGGCCGCGCACTGTGGACGCGCTGCGGGCGCGTCCTAACGTGTTGCTGGAGGGTATGTACGGGTTCACGCAATACTAACAGGATACCAACGCGCTGCCTCCACGCCGTAAACGCGCCGACAACACGCCAATAACACGCTACCGACATCCTAATAACACGCCTCCAACCCGCCACTAACACGCTGCGCCGCGTCAAACTTTCTCCCAAAGCGCCGAAAAGTTCGACGTTTCTCGACGGGTTGCAAATATTTTGCGCGTTGCCGGCGGAAGCGTCGTAGTGTGACAGGGCCTTTAGTACCCATCTTGATATGACCATAGATGTTGCCAGGACTCCCAACAACCAAACAACTTTTTCAATTAATTTCGCCGTGTAGAAACACACTAAACCACAACTACGAATGATGCAGTATTGGTGCTAAGCTATGAGCAAGATACAAGGCGCTGCTACCAGGAGCAATACAATACTCTGGAGAGAGCCAACTGTCTGGAGAATCGATAGGCCAAAATCAATATAAATACCTTATAAAGATCTGAAACACTGCAGTAGAGTTTGCTGCCTACTTATGCCAATAAATATATCGGTATTTGTCATAGTAAATAATTATTCATTGAGTGAATCAACAACAATTCAATAGTAAAGGCGTTTTCACGGAGAGCATCAGAAGCTACTGCTTTGCTAGAAGATGGTAGGGTTTATAGCTATAGATGCAGTGGAATACAGTTAAGTTCACATCTGACAGAAGAGTGAGGGGAGGTCAACATCTCCCACAGCGTGCAAAATACATAATTAAACATGTTAATAGTGCAATACAAATTCCCTCTTCGCCAAACGCCGGACGCATATTCCTTTTATTCAGATGAGTTTACAGGACGGAAAACAGACACCGGTTGTATTAATATTCTGTGGTATTGCCAGATAAATGTCTTGTATGAATGATGTACACGGCAGTTCTGGCCTATCCTCTCATCCAGGCATCCTAAAGTCTGGTTACACCGTTTCGACATATGCTATGCATCATTGGTAGCATGTATATTATGAAAGTAGAGAGAGTTCCGTCAGCTATTAATACTGAGTGGATGATGTGATGTAAAATATATGCAAGTTCCGGAATGGTGGACTCTTGAGTCACGTTCTATGTACATGAAAACACCAAGAAGATAATTATACGCGTCCAGCGATGGAGTATTGCTAAAGGTAACTAACTGTACACTAACACAGACCATTTTTAAAAGTGATGAAAAGCTTAATAAAATAGCCAATTACAATCACCAACCCCCACCATCTGACGTAAAATAGAACTATTTTAGCTAGCACTGCTAGCAGCAGTTGACCAAGCACCATGTTCTAAGGAAAAGAGTTATTATACTTGCAAATATTGTTTTATGCATATGCGACCTAAACCCAAAAGGATTTACTGACAGAGCTGCACCAAAATTTCATGGCATACCTCCCTCATACAGCTCTGCCAAAAAATAAAAAACCTACAGGGGACCACCCCCCGTGTACCCCTTGAGCCAAACCCACTACAAACAGCCACAAACCAACTTCATCAACAGAACAGACCCACAACTCTGCTTACCAAACACACACCTACAAACCTTCGGCAGAGACGCCCCCCCCCCCCCCCCCCCCCCGACGAGAGGACGTCATCAACAATGCCATAGACCTCCCTTCCGCCCACGACTTTGACCACACCCTCACCAAGACCAAGCTCGAAAGGGCCCTCCACCCCCCATGGAGGAAAATGCGCACGTGGTATGCAGGACGCCATCCACACGCTCCTTTTGTTTGTTTGTTGTTTTACATCCTAGCAACATCTAAGGTCATATCAGGACGGGTACCGACTTGTGACAGTGCGCACTCATGGTGACTTTATAGTGCTGTCCCACTGGGAAACCAGGCCGCCGGCACCATGACCTGGTATCCCACTCAGTCACATTATCCTGACACTGTGCACACCAGTCCTTGCCCTATCCTAATAATGCCGAGCGCCTGGCTAGGAAGCGACAAGTATCAATTTTAAAGTCATTGGTTTGACTCGACCGGGACTCGAACCCACGATCTACCAGCACGGGAGACAGACGCTCTAACTCATTCGGCCATCCCGCCCACACCCTCCTTGAGGGTATCATATTCCTCGACCTCAAGAAGGCCTTCGAGTGGGAGTCACCGGGAAGCCTCTGGCATTCGTGAAGAACTACCTATGTGACAGGCGAGCCAGTGTCCGCTTCCAGAGCAGCACCTCTCCCCTCAACCATCTAAAAAAAAAAAAATGGCGTCCCTTGGGGAGCTATCCTCAGCCCCTTCCTCTTTAATGCTGTAGTCGCTGCCCTCATAAGCCGACTAAAAACATTCATTACTGAGTACCACCTCAAACATGTCAAGATCCTGTGATATGCAGACGACATCGCTGTAGTCTGCTCATGCACCAGGGACGTGCCCCTCCTCACGGCGGATGTCTTGCTTCTACTTAGTGACACCTGATGCGATCTGGGGTTCAAAATATCCTCAAACAAAACCAAAGCCATGATGATGTTCACTGATCAGCCAGCCCACCCACTCCGGACAGCAGATCTGGACATAGAAAAGGTGTGTAAAATATTCCGATAAAACGCATTGGTGGGGGAATGCAAATGGTCTATAATGGTAAATGGTATATATAACTCGACCCAAGTTAGACTATGACGTATATTTCTATTCGAAATTGACAAATATTGCATTTCTGTAGTTATTTTAATACGACGGTAGTGACTGCAATAGTTACTAGATAGTGTTAATTTCAAAATCTAGCAAGAATTCATTGACTTCGACTGGTTTGGTGAATTGTGTAGTGTTTTTCTTCTATCTAGTTTTTTTTATTCGTTATATCCATTTTCACGGGTTAGTTTCATTTTAAATTTGCTTGTCGACGATTTTTCTGGCAGAGTGCGTCTATTCTTAGGGGAAACATTAGTCTTTGACAATGGTATTGCTGTAATATGCCACGATTGAAGCCTTGTGTAGCCAGTGAACAGATTTTTTTTTATTGGGACTACTTTCGGATTCTGCTATAACCTTGAGATGAACCGAGTGGCGTAGTAATACACTATGTGCTACTTTTCACTTTTCTTCTGCATTACAGGCACATTTCTATACTTGAATTCAATTCTTTAATTTATTTGGCAGGTGGGATTTCTGAACATTCAGCAATTCATGCTGTGAGAGCTGCACAGCCTTATTGTGTCAGTTCTTATGCACAGGGCATACATCTTGGGTCGCCGCGTGAAAACCTAGAGCTGCCGGTCGGGGTTGATTGATTGATGGTTGATTTACGCCATGTCGGCAGCATAGGCCATATTCATGGTGAGAAATGTTTGATTTTTGTTCAAACCATCGCTTTTACATGTAAAAGCAGACAATCAATTATGTGCCAATAGACACTCATTAAATTAGAAAGCTCACAATCATATATTTGTGGTCACGGGAAACACATTACCATAGAAAAACAAAAGTTTTATTAATAATTGATAGAACCTATTTAGTAAACTATATGAGGTGGTACAGTCCAGCTGCCCTCAAAAAGGCTGAAATGTTTTACCTTAGTAAAAAGGTCATGCATACTGTCTGCAGTGTAGAACTGTTGGCGCAGGGCCAAAAAATCAACGCAACTTAGTAAAATGTGTTCGAGTGTTAGCGGGGACTGACACCCAATACATTCAGGGGGAGGTTTCCCCTTGAGGAGAAAAGCATGTGTAAGCCACGAGTGGCCAATTCAGCAGCGGCTAAGGACCACTTGGTCCCGCCGACCTCCCGCATGAGTCTGTGGTGGTTTTCCGACAGATGGTTCCATTTCTTTAAGTTTATTAATGTTTTCATCCCACTCATGTTGCCATTTGGATTTTATGTGGGTGGCTATTAGTGGTTTCAGATCAGAGTGAGGGATCAGACACGGTTCAAGGCCTTCTTCACAGCCCGATCAGCTCGTTCGTTTCCTTGTATGCCGGCATGGCCAGGCACCCAGCACAGGTGGATGTCATACCCATCCATCAGTTGGTTCATTTTATAAATGACCGTTGCTAGAATAGGGTGATTCGTTTTCAGTCCAGCAACAGCCAGGAGGCAAGAGAACGAATCACTGTATACAACATAGTTAGCGTGGTTGGAAATCCCGATACACTCCAACGCGAGAAGGGAGTGCTCGGGCTTCTGCAGTGAAAATTGAGCTCTGATCGGGCAAACGTACACCAAATCTTTCCCGTCGGCAGACTGCCGCAGCAGCTACCCGGCTTTGGTCTTTTGAACCATCAGTGTATATGGAGAGGTGGTCTTCAAACTGGCCTTGAATCTGTGCATGCAGTCCTTGGTAATCAAGTGGATGTGTCCCAGACTTCCTTAGTTCCGTGAGTCGGATGATAACCGATGGCTTTCTCAACGACCACGAGGGATGTTCTGGGACAGTTTGATTCACCTGTTTTTAAGTGATGGTTCATTGGCTTCAACGTAGAGGCTCTGAACCGGTGAGGTGCGGAATGCCCCAAGGGCCAGACGCAGTCCCCGGTGGTGGATCGTGTCTAGCAGGCCAATATATGATTTCCTTGCGGAACCATATACTATGCTGCCGTAATCCACTCGTGACCGAACCAAGGTTCTGTAAATGGAGCAGAACATCTCTGTCCACTCCCCACTCTGAGCTGGACAGCACCCTCAGAATATCTAGCGCTTTCAGGCATCTCATTTTCAGGTACTTTATGTGGCCCAGAAATTTGATTTTCTCAACGACTTTAATAGGATCCGATTCCAGGGTCAGCTCCGGTTCCACATGCATTCTACCAGCAGGCAGAAGTGCATGCAGACTGTTTTGGTCTTGGAAAATTTGAAACCGTTCAGAACTGACCATCGATGGATCCCATTTATGCTTGGTCTCTATGACATTCATGTTAGTACCGCTGTAATATAAAACAAAGTCGTCCACGAAAATACTACAGGAGACCCCCCCCCCCCCCGCTTTACAGCAGCAGCAGCAATACCATAGACCTTGACCCCAAAAAGGGTCACGGCCAGTATGCTGCCTTGAGGTACTCCTAGTTCCTGTGAGTGTAGGCTGGAATAGGTAGTCTTGACACAGACGCGGAAATGCCTGAAGGCCGGGGTAGACAATGCATCTAAAAGTTTCATACATTTGACTGCTTTTCAATTTCTAGTTGATATCAGTATAGCTGATGGGCAATTGTATGCGGGTAGTTTGTTTGTTTGTTTTTGTTTTGCATCCTAGCAACATCTAAGATCATATCAGGACGGGATCCGGGTAGTAGACTGAGATCTCTCTCAGGACATTTAATTTCAACTTTAGGTATAGCGTATATTTCTATCTATGATATGTCCTTTCTTTGTAGTTAAGTCACTGAGTTTTGATTTGCTCTTAGGTACAGATGTAATGGAAATTTGTGTAGCTGAAATTAGCTATAGAGATAGGTTTGTTTACATCCTAGCAACATCTAAGGTCATCAGGATGGCTACCGACTTGTGACAGTACGCACTCATGACGATTTTATAGTGCTGCCACACTGGGAAATCAGGCCGCCAGCACCATGACCCGATATCCCACTCACTCACATTATCCTGACACCGAGCTAATTAGCCCTTGCCATATCCTAATAATGCCGAGCACCAGGCTAGGAAGCGACAAGTATCAATTTTTAAGTGATTGGTTTGACTCGACCGGGAACCGAACTCGCAAACTCCCTGTAAAATATTCTGATAAAACGCATTGGTGGGGAATGTGAAATGGTCTATAAAGGAGTACAAATGGTCTATTAATGTAAATGATGTATAGGGCCAGGTGCATGAATGTATTTATGTAGTTGCTGGTGACTATTTACTTGTAGTCAATAGTCATTGTGTATTACTATTAGGTAGATAGTGTGAGAGGGGCGCTATTGTTAGTGTGTAAGGAACTCAAGAGCTACACTACAGCTACAGCTGCCAGATGACTTTACATCCCGATCTTCCGCATGCGAGGCCTGTGCTCTACCGATTTGGCCACCGCACCCGGTAGTGCCGAAGAAGGATGGTACTATTCATCTTTGTGGTGACTACCGTAAGCTAAATGCAGTACAACTAAAGATGCTTATCCTCTGCCCAGGATACAGGATATTTTTGATCAATTGCATGGTGCTAAAATTGTTACCACCATTTAAATTATATCTGGTTATTGGCAGGTAATGGTAGATAAGGAAAGTATTAACACTCATATGGGACTATTTCAGTTTAAACATATGCAATTTGGATTAACTGATGCACCAGCTGTATTCCAAAGAATGATGAATGTAATTTTTGCAGAATTTTTGGGAAAATGTTTGATTTATTTAGATGATTTTGTGGTATCATAGTTAATGAATCTGGACCCTTGGAAAGGAAATTCGGTCCAGGATACATAGTGGTTAGATCACAAGGTTCAGTAGTGACCGTGGTAGGGCCTAAGAACGATCGAAAAGTTGTTCATCGAGATAAAGTTAGAGTACTGGATTCTAATATTATTTGGGATGATATAGCACCAAGATTAATGCGTACGGAGAGGATAAACGGTACAGCGCGACCATTGCCGTTCGATCCAATCATGTTTAGCCAAGATTTTTGGTGAATAAAACCTCAAATAATATATTCGCGAGAAATTGGTACTGGAGCTTTTACGCGCCAGCAGGCACGGAAGGTGGATTCAATAATTGGTAGTTCTAATTTATTCAACAGGATTGACCAATCACAACAAAGAACGCCCTGAGGGATCAACGGAGACGCGAACATCTGAGTGCTTCGACTCAGTCGAGAAGAAAATTCTTTGTCGCTGCGCCACTAATTCAAAATGATTGCGCCATACCTAACCATTGCGCTAATATTCTTTTTCTCTGCACCACTAATTCAAAATGATTGCGCCACACCTAACCATTGCGCTAATACGAAGCATGAACTAAAAATAGTGCAAGTCGACAGCTGCAAAACTGCTCGACAGGGTTTGTGAGGTTTAGTCACAAGAAATGTTTTTTTATCCCAACTAACTTATGCCATGATGGACGCATAGTAACCTAAGTTGCGCCACTAATAAATCTTACTAATTTGTTAGAATTACAGTCATGTTGGCGATGGGACAGTAAGATTATTGACACTTTTGCTTACAAATGCTTGTGCTTACATTTCAGGTTGGATGAATTGTATGAAATAGAAAAATTAGTATTAACATGATAGGAGTTGCATAGACATTGTCATGTACATCCATGTACTAATTAATCTTATTATTCTACCGTGACATAGACTGAAAAACGTACACCTGTGGTGGATGAGATGTCACACTAACAAATAACAGATCGATTCTTTCCCATTGACTTTCTATTTATCTAGGTTAATTGTTACTAGCTATGGCAAGTGTTAGCGGACACTTGAAGTCTTACGTAACGTGGTCGACACGATGTCTCACTCAGTGGATTGAGCTGAAACTGTTTAGCTACTAGAATAAGCTATGACCTGTCACACGAATGACTGAAATGCTGGGTTATTAAATTAATACTCGATAAAGCTCTGTTAATACTTTTGAGCTCTAGATTTGTTTTCAGGGTAGACTAAGCAGGTTAAAGAAGTGATACTCTTAAAGCGGAGATCAATGCAATAAATCAAAGATGTTATATGCTTTTGTTGGGACACACCATTGGGAATGCATTAACTTTTCTTAGTTCCAAAAATCTCTCTTTGGACCGTGGAGGACCAGAGCCGCTTAACACAACACCTTGATTTTTGTATTACCGTAATAATGATAGTGAATTCTCGAATCCTGAAAATAAAATTCCAGACTACTAATCTAGCCACTCTCTTCGTACTCGACGTACTCAGGACGAAGAAAGTGAATGCGAATAGACGACACAGGTCTTCTATTCGGCAGTGTATAACTTTTTGCGAGTATACGGTAATGTCGATAAGTAATCACATCCGTGGAACCAGAGTCACATATTTCTTATCGCGTGTCGACAGCGACACGCGCGAAGCGATTAAAAACTTTTATTCAGCTTGACTGACTGAAGCTGTATTTACAGACAATTTGCAGCGGCGTGAAGCAAAATTGGACAAAACATGATGGGCATGAAGGTTTTGTCACACATGCAATTATTTTTGTTGTGGTTGACAAAAGATAAGCGTGTACATTACTTCATCAGTCGGAGCTATCGCAGAGTTCCATTGATATGTTTATATAGATTAGTTAGACGAATCTTACCTGGGTATAGATGATGGATAACTATTGTTTTACCGAGGTAGGAGCCTCGGTTAGACGTGGGTGAGGGAGAAGGAAGCACATCCGGGTCCAGCAATCTTTACCTACTAATTCAGGATAAAAATGATTCCAATAAACCAAAAAACTATGGTCATGTGACCTAATCTTGGTACAAGTGATTGAATAGACGTGGCAGGGCGTGGTGGGTGGGCCCTCGCCCAACCGAGGCTCCTACCTCGGTAAAACAATAGTTATCCATCATCTATACCCAGGTAAGATTCGTCTAACTAATCTATTTTACCTCGGTATACCGCCTCTGGCTAGCCGCAGGCTAGGGAGACCTTTACGTAATATCATTTTTATCCTGATATTCCTGTTAGTTATTATGATTTTATTATCAAGTCTTATTTAAGTATGTGTGTACAATTGGTATGACAATAAAGCGAAAAGTTCACTTTGTCTCACCTGTGTCTTTTAGTTGGTGAGTAGCCTCTGTGCGATAGCTTGAGGCTTCTCTAGTCGCTTGTGATAATGTTTTGCAAACGATCTAGCGGTTTTCCATCCTGCATGAGCCAGGATCCGTTTCACGGAAATGCCTAGTAATCTGGCCTTAGATACCATTGCACCACGTGTAGAGTGCGATGAATATCTGTTTGTGTTGACTCCTGATAGTTTTAACACAGTCATGGTCCATCTGGCGAGGGTGTCCCTCGAAATGCCCTTGTGTGGCTTAATAAAGCTCACCAAAAGCTGCCTTGAGGTGCGTATTGTTCTTGTCTTGGATATATATGTCCGTATTGCGGAGACTACACATAATTTTCGATCCTCTGTGAAACTAGTGACACTTATTGTCGACAGGGGATCACCTAAACGATTTGATTTCAACAAAGTTGTTAAATCAAACGTTGCTTCCTTGTTATCGATTTCAAGACCATTGAGCGACAGGGCGACTATTGTTTGGCCCCTGTGTCCTGTAACCAGCAGAAGAAGCAAAGCTACTTTGAAACCTAATAGCTTAACGTCCAGGAACTTATTCTCTGGCCATTCCTTGAAGAGTTTAAACACAAGAGATACATCCCAAAACCTATTAAATTTGGGTTTGGGAGGGTTCCTCTGATAAATTGATCGTACGATCCAGCAAATAACATGGTGTTTACCCATTGTTTGTCCATTAATCCTAGGTAGGATTATTGACAGCGCACATCTGGCTGCATTGATAGTGCCATATCCTAAACCTTCGTCTTCTAAGAAACGTCCTACCTGGGATATTGTTGGGTTCATTGGCTTAACTTTCTTAAGTAAGCAATATATACCCCATTTCTTTAAATAGGTTGTATACATTTTCACAGTTCCCTTCCTCCAGGCGTGAGAAACCAACCGTTGTTGTGTAATCTTATCCAAGCCGAATTGTTCCAAATATTTATTTTAAAAAGGAATGCTACCAAAGGAGTCGTCGACACGTTTCCGTGGCGCGCTAACGGTCCCTGATGTTTCAGGTTTCCTCGGTATTTAGCGAGAAGGCATCTATGTGCCAAGCATTCGGTTCGGGGTGCCACAAAACATATTTGTCCAGTTTAAAGTTATTACGTGAAGCAAATAAATCTATATCCGGCCAGCCCCATGTGTTACAGATCTCTTTGAAAATTGATGGGTTTAGTGACCACTCTAAGTGGTCATGGAAATGGCGACTCATCTTATCTGCAAGACAATTCTGCGTACCTGGTATGTGTGTTATTGTTAACCAGACCTCAAAGCTTTGCGCCCAATTCCAAATGAGTAGTGCCAATTCGTTACACTTTATTGATTTTGTACCTCCCATATTTCTGACATAAGCCATGGCCGTGGTGTTATCCGTAAGGATACGTACATTATTTTTGGGTACTTTAACAAGGCTGGTTAAACCTAAGTAAATGGCTCTTAATTCTAAAACATTAATATGTTCGGAAATTTCCGATTCTAGCCATCTTCCTCCCGTTGCTACATCATTGCGATGTGCCCCCCAACCTTGCAGTGACGCGTCAGTTGTAACTGTAGTATTGGGCTCACCCATTCTAATGGGATTGGGGGAGTTATCAAAGTGACTTAGCCACCAATAAATGTCGGCTAGTCCATTCTCAGAGATAAACATTGTCTTTTCAAAGTTACCCTTTGCTCGGGCCAAAGCTAGATTTTTTTATCAATTTCCAGGGACTTAACGTGTGCGGCCCCATATACAATAGCAGGGCTGTACGAAATCATTATACCGATTAAGACTGCGACCTGTCTTATCTTTGGCCTAGAAATGTCTAACAGCTGTATCGCTGTATCCCGCAACTTATCTTTCTTTTGTTGTGTAAGTGACACGGTCATAGCCGTCGTGTTTATGAAACCTAGACACTTAAGCTCCTTAGTAGGAGAAAACACGGATTTCTTATCATGTATGAAGAAACCCAAGTTTGAGAAAAGTTGACATAAATCTTGAACGGCGAGCTCGCATTGTGTGAAAGATTGTCCCATAATGAAAGAATCATCAATGTATGGAAACATACAATGACCAAGTTTAGCCATTTGTGAAAACCCCGGTTTCAACAACTTAGTAAAAAGGCATGGTGCACACGCCAAACCATTAGGTACGCAGGTAAATTAAAAAAGCTGGCCATTCCAGACAAACCTTAAATATTTGCGATACACCTCCTGAATAGGGACGGTATAGTAAGCATCTCTTAAATCGACACTCGCTAGCCAACACTCTGGGGTGATCAAATCACGAGCTGTTTCTAAGGAAAACATTTTGAAATGTTGGTATTCAATGATTTCATTTAATTTAGTTAAATCTAAAATCATTCTAATGGACCCATCTGGTTTAGGAGTGGAGAAAATATTTGAAATGAATTCACCTTTAGCATGTTGTACTCTTTTGACAATGCCTTTGGCTTCAAAAAGCCTAACCTGTTCATTTAATTGAAATCTTTCTTGCGAATTGAATTTATATGGAAAAGTTGCTCTTTTCTGGACAGGTAATTGTGTGAAAGGAATTGCAATGCCTTTAACAATACTAATAACCTCTGGGTTTGTGGTTAATTGTTGCCATTGCTCTAAATAATTAACAATGTTGCCCGCCTGAAAAAAGCTTACGTCAGTTTGTGTCTCCTCTGTGACCATTTCAGGGCCAGGAGGCTGAAAAGTTTGTGTGGCGTTCTCTAATTGTTCCCTGGTTTGGGGAACTGCGGCTTGGGGACAAACTCCCTTTTGTAACCGCGGTTGTCGTTCCAGTTTGAGGGTTGTCTGTCGCCTCGACCTCTTCCCCTCTGGCTGAATGCGAAGGATGGGCCGCCCCTGAACGGCCTTCCTCCCCGGCGGAAGCGAAAATCCGTCCTGCTTCGTCTGAACCCTAGTGGGTTTTGGGATTTACGGCCCTTGAGTTCCGTGTTCTTGGCACTCTTAGTGTCCACCTCTACTTGCTTGTACAGATAGGCAAGCTGACCCCCAAACATCTTGGACTTGTCCAGAGGTTTGCCTTTGATGGGGGTAGGTCCGGAATACACTGTGTATTCCTTGCCGTCATGATCAGTCATCTTCTTTGACCGGGCGACCTCTTTGCCCGCGTCGGTAGTGACGGATTTGAACACATTTTCGAAGCGGCGATGTGTCATGTAGTTACTCGCCGCAGCGAGCAAGGCAATGCCCCTGTCCATTACCCGAGCCAAGGACGAGAACTTATTCTCGGTCTGCATGCGGTTTGCAACCGGGATAATGGAAGTCAAGGACCCCAAAACTGCCGTATGGATCAAAGATAGGGCAGTTTCATAGCGGCGACGTTCGTCGGACAGATGGATGCCAGCATCCATCTCCTTACACACCGTAGCGGGAATACCTTTGACGCCGGAGATCTGTTCGGTCAATTTGTTAATGACCTCAGCTGGTTTGAAGGTTGTAAAATGGCCATTGACCGTTTTCCTCATCATGGTTGTGGTACGAACCTTTTTTGCCTTTTTCTTGACAATCTTCTTCCCAACCGTAGCGCCTATTTTGGCGTACACCCCAGCGCGTTCCGTATCGGAATCGCGTTCCGTATCGGAATCGGATTCCGTGGAAGAGTCGTCGTCTGACGAGTCCGAGTCTTTCTTTTTCTTCGACTTCTTAGGGCGTTTAGCGTTAGCAGCCTTGGTGAACTCATCACCTGAGCTGCTTACTGTGTGGCGTTTCTTGCCGCGCGCTTTCGGTTTCGGAACCTCGGGGGCCAAAACCGTGTCTTCCTCGTCGTCGGAAAAGTCTTCCCAATCGTCATCAGGGATTTGGGGAGGGCCCGCAAAGGAAAGAGCCTGGAATTGGTGCATCTTTTCCTCCATCATAGACGCCATCTTAGCCTCCCAATCACTTGGTTGAGGTGGCTGGTCACTGTCCCGGTCAGACGTCTGTGCCCCGGGCTGTGGGGACGGCGGAGCCGTAGCCGCTGGTGACGAATCGTAATCCGTAGGGGCAATGCCCTCGGCTGCCGCAGGCGGCTTATTCCGCCGAGTGGCCATCGGTTCCTGTAACGACAAAAGTGTTACTTAACCGGAATCATCTCAACTAGACAAAGTGTAACCAGTAAACTGGGTTGAGGTAACAGGCACAGAATAGCGTGTATTACAACGTTTCAGTACAGGCGTGAAGCTAAATTGTGCCGTAGGTTTTGGGGTAACGAAACCAACCAAACGGGGGGTATCGATCCTAAGATCGCCCACTCTCTCTGTTCCGTACACTTCTCCTACCCGCGGCTACGACGCCAGCAAGTTGGAGAAAATATTCCGAAACTCGGAGGTTCGCCTTAAAACCGGTCTGGGGTGTCTATAAAAAAACACCCAGAAGCATCCCCAACAACATCCTCTATTCAGGATCCGGGAGAATTTTCTTAGGAAATGAGCAACTCGGGTTACCATTTCTCCCTGTCTCAAAAACAGGTGTCGATAGAACAAAGGACTATCGGTTTCGTTTGTGCCAGCGGCACCCAGTGTTCTATCCTCAAGTAAAAAACACGTACAAAGTCCAAAAGGGACCTGAGAAAGTTCTGAACTTTCATAATGTGATGCTATAAAGCATCATACACAATTTTACCTAAGATTCCATTACTTACTTTGTGAATAAGTAGTCTTAGTAGATAAATCCTGTTGGAGCAACTCCCGTTGTGAGTCACTTATGCTAATTGCTGGACCCGGATGTGCTTCCTTCTCCCTAGCCTGCAGCTAGCCAGAGGCGGTATACCGAGGTAAAATTCTAATAAAACCATAACTAAATACCTATGATACTTAGAAACATGAACTAACTTAACTATGATATCTAGAGAATCTATTCTATATTATGACATGCACTACAAAACATATAAATAAATATAAAATTATGGAATAATACTTATTAAATTAACTTTTTAAAACACTTTTATTTTCCATAAAGAGATTTATTCTATATATTGATATTACCTAATAATATGATATATATTATAAAAAAATTATTTTAAAATAAAAACAAATAATATTCTTGAAGAATCTTATAGATGAAAACAAAAGCAGAGAGTAAATACTTGCAAACAACAATTATGAACTATAAGAGAACGACTGTCTGATCCCTATGATCCAAGCCAGAACTGATCTTTCTGTATCCATGTTCAGGTAGACTGGGTTTGTTTTGTTAAATTGTTAGGTCAAACGTATTGTTACTCTTGTGGACGTTCAATTGTATATAGAATAAACTCTTTTTAGGTTGGGATGGGCCTAATTAAGTAACAACATAAAAACGCCCATATCTTCCTTAATATTAGAGCGATTTTGACAAATGAAGTATCATTTTGTTTCAAATTATATATCCTACCAGATGAAATCCATTAAATTAAGCTCAGACCTGTTTTTTAAAATCACTTGGGATACCTAATCTATTGGTCAATCGGGTAAAACCAAATTAATTTAGAGAGAAAGTTTGAGAACTGGGAGAATGGATGAGGCACAAAACCGACATCTACACATCACAGAAATTACATGTAATTGTTAAAAGGCACAAGAACTTGCAACACACATGCCCCATATCACAGTTACATGCCAACAATAAAAGCCCATCAGTATCAGTCTCGCAATGTAAACATGATAAGCCACTGTAATAATCATCCGCCAACTAGTGCATTTTTGTATCATTGAACTCCTGCTTAATGTTTCAATCCGTCACACATTACCAAGATTCGTGGACCTGACCTGTATGCGGTTATGAAAATAATGGTTGCCTGTGCCTAGTAGAATTATTGGAGTAAAGTGATGCGCACAAATTCAGAGTTTGATCATATCAACACAAACTTGATAACAAATCCAATGACTGACTTTAGAATAAAAGTGATAATAGTAAGTTGGTCGACCCATTCAAAGGTCAATGGCCATTTTCAAAAGCAGGAAAGATCCAAAGATTTTCACTACATTTTCAAGCCATTTATATTAGTGTCACCGCAACACGGTTAAGACAGTTCTATACAGTTATAGGTCAAATTTAACTTGAATAGATTCAAAGTGAAACTGAATATGGTATTCTTGATGAATATTCAAGCATTAATAAACGGTTTAATATATATAGAACGGATATGGTTTTTAACATTATAATAAAGATCGATTATATTTGTGTTACATTCCCATTTTATTATCTCTGCCCCCCACCCACCCTCCAACTAATTACAACTTTCCCCCAAAAATAATATCCCTTCTTTTGCTGGCGATATAGTAAATCGAATATTAATGCATAAATATATGGTAGGGTGTACGGTTTTCAACTGGACTTATTAATTCAACAGTTTAATTTCAAATGGTTCTTGTATAGTATTGTAAAATATTCTGATAAAACACATTGGTGGGGAATGTGAACTGGTCTATAAGGGATTAGAAATGGTCTATAAAGGTAAATGATGTATAGGGCCAGGGGCATTAATGTATTATGTGGTGCTGGTGATCCTTTACTTATATTAAATAGTCATTGTGTATTCTAGATGGATTATTCTTATTTCTCCCTGACCTACAGGTGAGTCTTGTCTCCACTTTTTTCAGGACCGCATACGATTGGGAAAAGTTTATAGAAATAGGTCCAAAATGCTCCAGAGCTCAATTTGGTAAGTGATAAAATCTGGTGAAAAATGCACAATTTGGAGAAAGTTTTAAATGACACAGAAAATCATTTGTACAAGATAATTGCATGACATTTTCAGGCTTTATTAGGCTCAATATCTTATTTCTATTTCCATTAAATAAAATACACTTTGATATATGTGAATTAATTTAATTTCACAATGATTATGATCAAATCTGGCAAAATGACCCATTTTGAGCAAGTTTAAAATGACACAGAAAATCACCCGTACAAGATAATTGCATGAAATCTTCAGGCTTTATTATCGTCAATATGATCTTTCTATTTACAGCTTTGACATGTGTGAATTATTTAAATTTTACCATGATCGTGATCAACTCTGGCAAAAAATGTCCAATTTTGAGCAAGTTTGAAATGGCACAGAAAAGCATGTGTAGAAGAGAATTCCAGGAAATCGGGAGATTGTATTATCCTCAATATGCTCTTTCTATTTACATCATAATCTATATAATACACTTTGAAAGATATGAATTATTTAACTTTTACAATGATTTCATACATTTCTTCAAAAGTAGCAAAAATCCTTGCATATGGCGAGTAGGGTAATAAGTACTACTACCACATAGGTATCCCAAGTGATTTAAAAAAACAAGTTTGAGCTTGATTTAATGGATTTCACTTGTTATGATATTGAATTTGAAAGAAAATAACACTTCATTTGTCAATGAAGTAAGGAAGATATGGACGTGTTTAGGTTGTTACTCTATCGGTCCTGCTCAAAGCTAAAAAGATAGAATTTTGTATAGCTCCCAAAATTAAAACTAGGGCAAGGAGCAGTGGAATGAGAAATACCCCCAAATTTTTAGTCATTAAATCACTGTGCACATGAGTGCTATAGGTGCGCATGAGCGCAGGTAATTATGATTGGACAGGAAATTAAATTCTCTTTAATTCAATATCAACTTTTAAGGGCTTTAAAATTATACATTTGCTAGAAAATAGCACGTAAAATGGAATTTCTTTTAACTTCAAATTTCAACCAGTTTTTTGTTGATGCAATTTCTCTAAAATTAAAACATATACTGTTTTATTTGAATGGAAAGCTAGATTTGTAAAAACCCTTTGTGGTTTGTTTTGCCAGGGTGTTGGAAGTGGAACATTTTTTTAAATATATATACAGAATTTGCCTTTTTCAACAAGTAATCAGCCTGTGTTTGGGGTACCTATTAGAAGTGAGATATGGTGATAGTTTTGATTTTGGGGACCATTAAAAATGCTATCTTTTTAGGTTCGGATGGGCCCAATTAAAGTTGCATAGTCCGATGGTTTTGAGTTTCTCTCATTTTCTGAGATAAGCATATTAGGTTGTTCATTATAATCTATCTTACTTTGGTTTGAAATAACTTTTATTTTAAATCTCAAACTTTTGAGATATTTGGAATGGAAGCATGCTAAATTAATTTGGGCAAGCTTGCCAAAAATCTATCACCATAGGCTTCTGCAGTAACAGGTTTTATTAATTGACTCAGTAGTGCCTTCTATGTGCCAGTAAATGTTTAATAATCTAAGGTAGATATGTGGAATCAAATCTAGATAATTGTTTTGGTTTTGAAAATTGGATGTTTTCATCGGACTATGCAGCTTTAAGTAACAACCTAAAAACGCCCATATCTTCCTTAATATTAGAGCGATTTTGACAAATGAAGTATCACCTTGTTTCAAATTAAATATCCTAACAGATGAAATCCATTAAATTAAGCTCAGACCTGTTTTCATAAGTCACTTGGGATACCTACATATATAAATATATCAACAACAAACAGAAGTCATTATATAAACTGGTCCTTAAAAATGGTTCTTCTGCAGTGTGGAACTTCAAGGCAGTGGGAAGTGCTACACACATACACCAGCAGCAGGTGACAGTAGGTATCCCAAACACAGGCTGATTACTTGTTGAATCTACCAAATTCTGTCAAAAAATGCTCCACTTCAACACCATGGCAAAACAAACCACAAAGGAGTTTTACAAATGTATTACAGCAGAAACAACCTTTGTTCCCTTACCTTTAACCTGGTCTTGGATTCATTTTATTATTCAAAAAAATAAGCCTGATATAGCTAAATGAAAACTACCACCAACTCCCAGTTTTCACTCTCAAACCATGGATGTGTTATGGTATCCCTGGTAGAATTAGCCAGTGTACATCCAATGTGTGCAACAACGCCATTTGTTGATCAAAGTACCCAGGAAAAAGGTACTAATACCCCTAGATAGTTGAGATTCCGAGGTTTCCATTCATATAAAAATGTATATGTTTTAATTTTAGAGAAAATGCAAAAAAAATGATTGAAATTTGAAGTTACAAAAATTTCCATTTTAAGTGCTATTTTCTACTGAAAATATTATTTTAAAACCATTAAAAGTTGGTATTGAATTAAAGAGAATTTAATTTCCTGTCCAATCATAATTACCAGCACTCATGCGAACCTATGGCGCTCATGCGCACGGCGATTTAATGACTAAAAATTGGGGGGTATTTTATTTTATTTTTTAAATAATTTTGTTGTTGTAGGTACATTAGTAGTTTAAGCAGGAGAACTGGTCTTCCTCATTCCACTGCTCATTGCCCTAGTTTAATTTTGGGAGCTATAAAAAATGTTATCTTTTTAGCTTTGAGCAGGACCGATAGAGTAGCAACCTAAAAACGTCCATATCTTCCTTAAAGCTGCATAGTCCGATGAAGCATCAAATTTTCAAAACCAAAATATTGATCTAGAATTGATTCTACATATCTAACTTAGATACTGATGCACTTATTAAGCATTTGTTTCTGCGTAGAAGGCAGTACTGAGTCAATTTAACAGAACCTGTTACTGCAGAAGTCTGTGGTGTCAGAGTTTTGGCATGCTTGGCAAAACTAATTTTCAATGTTTGCACTCAAAATATCTCAAATAAAAGTAACTTTGAACTAATGTAAAGTAGATACTAGTGATCAATCTAATATATTTATCCCAGAAAAAATACAGAAATTCAAAACCATTGGACTATGCAACTTTAATATTAGATCAATTTTGACAAATTAAATGTCATTTTCTTTCAAATTCAATATCCTAACAAGTGAAATCCATTAAATCAAGCTCAAACCAGTTTTTAAAAATCACTTGGGATACCTATGTGGTAGTAGTACTTATTACCTGACTGGCCATGTGCAAGGATTTCTGCTACTTTTGAAGAACTGTATAAAATCATTGTAAAATTAAAATAATTCACATCTATCAAAGTTTATTATATAGATTATGATGTAAATAGAAGGAGCATATTGAGGATAATACAATCTCCAGATTTAATGGAATTATTTTGTACATGTGCTTTTCTGTGCCATTTCAGACTTGCTCAAAATTGGAATTTTTTTGCCAGATTTGATCACAATCATTATAAAATTAAAATAATTCACATATGTCAAAGCATATTGTATGTACTGTAAATAGAAAGAGCATATTGACGATAATAAAGCCTGAAGATTTCATGCAATTATCTTGTACGGGTGATTTTCTGTGTCATTTTAAACTTGTTCAAAATTGGGCAATTTGCCAGATTTGATAATAATCATTATAAAATTAAAATAATTCACATATATCAAAGTGTATTTTATATAATTGAAATAGAAAGAAGATATTGAGCCTAATAAAGCCTGAAAATTTCATGCAATTATCTTGTACGGGTGATTTTCTGTGTCATTTAAAACTTTCTCATTTTTTACCAGATTTTATCACTTGCCAAATTGAGCTCTGGAGCATTTTGGACCTATTTCTATCAACTTTTCCCAATCGTATGCGGTCCTGAAAAAAAATAGAGGTGACAAGACTCACCTATAGGTCAGGGAGAAATAAGAATAATCCATCTGGGGTGCATATCTTTTCCACAAGCCCACCTCTAAAAGTGCTCCACAGCTAAATTTGAAAAATGGTGAGTTATGGGAAATTGTAGTTTTTAGCATCTTTGAACATCCATATCTTGAAATGTAACCATCTCATACCCCTAGATCTCTATATTCTCTTTATACAGGCCATGAAATCACCAGAAAAAACATTAGAAGTGAGATAGGGTGATTAGTTTTAATTTGGGGGAACATCAAAAATGCTATCTTTTTAGGTTTGGATGGGCCCAATTAAGTAACAACCTAAAAACGCCCATATCTTCCTTAATATTAGAGCGATTTTGACAAATGAAGTATCATTTTGTTTCAAATTAAACATCCTAACAGATGAAATCCATTAAATTAAGCTCAGACCTGTATTTTAAAATCACTTGGGATACCTAGTGACAGTGGGTTAGTTCGCACCTGAGACGTGCAAATCATTTGAATAACTTAGTATTACGACACGGTCTATAGGTTTTATTGTATGTAGTCCTAACATGTCTATGTTCAGCTCATTTGTATACATACCAGCCTATGTATATAGGAATATAGTGCAGAATACTCTTTTTTTTTGTGTTTAACCACAAATAATGACAAAACTACCACGATATAGTATATTAAATTTCATTTAATGGAGAAAGGAAAAATAAATTACTTTCATCACAGAACAGGAAAATTTTCCTGTGCGATATGGCATATCGGGTAATTCAACGAATTAAACACACTCTAACGTGATAGAAAAATGAAAACGGACACTCCAGGGGCCGTATGCATGAAGAAGCTTTTATCGGCTCCGGTGTTAAGGGCTGCCCCCGGGGTAGCTAATGCCGGTGTTGAAAAATGGGTCACGGGGTAGGTACGGTGCCAAAGTGTGGTGGCGTTAGCTAACATATCAGTTATTTATAGATTTGGGGTATCCCTCGGAGCCTGTTCCCGACGAGCACCGCTATTTGCCAATATCGCCGCTGGCCTTCATATCGCTTCGATTTTTGGTTTAATTTGACCAAATTTCGGTGGTGGCGTTAACATCGCTTTGTTTTTGTTTTTAATTTGACCAAATTTCACTTTTTATGTATGTTATTCTGCTAAATAAAATTGGTGAAAGTATGTCCGAAAACCAAGCGATATTAACCCCGCCGCCGCATCGGCGGCGATTTGTTTTGTTTACATTCAACAATATGAATATCGCTTTGATTTTCGGTATAATTTGACCAAATTTCACTTTTTGAGGATATCATTCTGTTAACATGATAGCATTGAATTAGGTATGTGCCAAAAAATTTCAAACCCCTTCAATAATTAAAAAAAAAAGGCACCACTGGAAAGAGCTTGAAATGCCATTTAACATGACACCAAGATTATGGGAATAGGTGGAGTATTAAGGAAGTTATGGCCGTTTCCAACTCTGAAATTGGTCATTATTTTCTTACATAAAATTAAGGTATAAGCACTAGATTTCTGTGACCGAAATTGGTGACCTTTAAGCCGACATCGAGAAGGCGAGTCGCGCGAGGCAGATAAACACAAATCATACCTGTTGCATGCCGCCTTGCGCCGATTCTGAGTGGCTAGTCACAATTTCCCCAAACTCAACACTATATAAGATTAATAATGGCTGCACCGTCCAATTAACGTTTCTAAATTTTGAGATTGCTAAAAAAAAAGGGTGAATTTTCAGGTTGAAAATGAGTGAAACTTTTGAAGTTATTATTGGAATAGCAAAACTTAACCAAATTGAAATATTGTTAAACTAAGCTGTAAAGGGATTCCTATACTACATAATATACAAAAATCATGAAGATTGACCAAGGCAAACCAATTCTAGAGCCGTTTTTCTAGACCCCTACCAAAAAACGGTGCGATTGGCTGGATCAGTTTTGTTGTAAGAAAATATCCGCCGCGAGTCGCCGTTTGCACACATACCTAATTGAATAGATTTGGGCCTAATCGGTACCTAACACCGCCCTTAAACCTCCTACGGAGTGGTGCTAGCCTACCCCCATCTTAAATTTGCGACGCTAAACTAGAAATCCCGCCCAAAACCAGTTTTGCCTCGCTAACACCGCCCTATGCATACTGGCCTAGGTTGGCACACTTGATATCTATCGACGTTAACATTGACACCAAACCATAGCCTGTGTGCATCAGGAGATATTACTTACCATATAATACACCAAAGTATTTGGACTAATGCGCATGATTTTAATATTGGTGTAGATCTTTATAAATGCCAATGGAGCCTCGCGAAGAAAACTAGATAAAGTCCAGTGATTTCTGTGGTGTGCATTAATTCTACATAAGGGCTTACTGTTATTATATATCAGCTTAAACCCGACATGCATTAATTAGGATGAATCTCTTGAGACACTAGGAGAATAAAGTGAACACAACTAAAACAAACAATAAACATGAATGATGAAAAGACCGCCAGCCTTGCCTGCGGCTACACTAAACTAGCTGTACAATTACTCATACTAGTCATAGCTTACTCTGGGTTCAAGCAGACAGGAGTTGCAAGAGGTACCGAGGTGTTGGAATTGTGTATAAGTATCTTATTGGTGGCTTTATATACACCAAAGTCGTCTGTATATCACTTTATCTGGAATAAAGTTGCTGTGCTTTATTTTATAAGTGTCACTGTCACACGTCAATCGCATAATCAACGCGAGGGACTCCTCCTAACGTTACTGTATCCTAGTCAAAGGGTATCTATCCGAACATGCCAGAATTAGCTCATAGTGCCAACTAGTAGTTCCAAAAACGACATTAATTATTAGAACAATAATCTCTGAATGAGCCTCACAAAATTGTCTTGTCATTCAAACTGGAAATGGCGGTCGACCCGTGTCGGCCATGCACACTGCGTTTGGTTATTTTGACAAGTTGTGCGAGGATTTGTGTTTAGTGGGCATCAGCTTTCTGGGCGTACTGACCTTTGGGCGTTAATTCAAGTGAGTCATATTCCATCAAGTATCGTTTAAGAATGTGTAAGACCAGAGCAGAGTTATGGAAATTATAGTACAAAACGAGACAGTCACTCACCGAGCATGATGGCCGCCATGTTGAATATGACTTGAGTGCCCGTATGAGCCTCGATTTCAAAGTAGGTCAATACCGCATCCGATGACCTAGTTGGCCCGTCGCACCATCTTTAATAACGCCACATATTCCCGCTGTACCATCAACAACAAAAGCCGTTAAAAAATATTTTAGAAAAACATTGGATGTGCTTGTTTATTTTCCAGGAAGGCGACCATTTTTTAAACTAAAAAGGACAGATCGAGATATTCAATGATCCACAATAAATTCAAGTTAAATTTATGGTGCGTGTTTTTTCACTGGCTATTTCTAGGTGCGACATACCAAAGACCCTATAATACTATATATATACAAGACATACTCTACAGAGGGATGTCTACTCGCAATTCCAATGAATGCGATGACGGGTATTACATATATTATATGTATAAATGTATATATGAATGTGAAAGATGTGTGATGATGGCGATGCTGATGATGATGGGTATTTGTTCATAGCAATTTCATATTGATGTGTATTCATACTTACTAGATGACGGCAGAGAGGCTCCCCCTTTTACCCACCAGGTGACACTGCAGTATGCGGGTTGCCACCACTGTCTTGTGCACGCGTGCTTTTTAGGTAAGGGCGGGAGGGTGCAGAAACACAGCTGCAGAGGTATATTGGTATATTACCCACACGAAAGAGAGAAGTTTTTGGATCTCATTGTGTTTGTAGAATAAAATGCCTAATTATGCGTTCAAAGCTGAAAAAAACTTGCTATCCAGACCGCACTTCGTCCACATCTTTCTCTATCTCCTCTCCGCCGGCCATGCTCCTCCTCGATATGTCTGAAAAGAGTTCCAGGAGGGGGAGCCCGCCGGCATTTCACTTTCTACTCTTACTCTGTCCGTGTCTATGGCTCGCTGGTTGGTCATCATAGGGCATATAGACACGGTCCTTTGACTCAACTCTCCTCATTTCTCTTTCCTAGACTCTACCTTTCTATTTATCCCAGGCATACTTCTCCCCCTGACCAGGGGAGTTGTGTTCTTGGGTGGGGCCCTTTACCTTTACACTTCTCTCATCTTGTTCTCGTCGCTGGAACCACCACTGAACCCATCTTTACCCGTCCTTCCTCGAAACCCCTGCTGCTGTCTGCTGGATACAAGTGCTCAACTACCGCCGGACCAAAGAGATTCTGTGCCGCACCAATGCTTCGCCGTTACAACATTGTAAACATGTCCCCAGCTTCTACAACCGCCCCTATTGAAGATTAATCTTCAAGCCAAAGATTGGGCCGATTTATCGGAGCCTCTCTATAATGTTGCAGTTCTGCAATCGGTAACCGTCGTAAGGTTACAAACTACCCCAAGCAAGCAAGCAAGCGTTCAAAGCTAGTTACCATTTTGCTTTAGCATGTTGCGTATTTAAATCGTAGTTACGATACCAGCTCAGTAGCTAAATAGTTGTTCCTCTTCCGATTGTGTATTTATGTCAGTACCAAGTTAAATAACCTTTCCGCACATCTATATAATGCATACTAGTAAATTTGGTTATGTACTTATCATGTACACAATCCGGCAACATATCAAACTATAAACACCGGACAAGATAAATACGAACGCTATCGGGGGTTTTTGCTCCCATTTATTTATTTGCTTACACCGAATGGCCAAGAATGTAGGCTGCTGATATAAACTAGTGGGTGGTTCTGCCCAAAGTTACCAACGCCTGTAAAGTACAAGGACATTTTAAATCAAAATTGAAAAGAAAAAAAAGGGGGGGGGGGGGAAAGTTCAATGCATGCATGACCAAAACTGCGAGGGAAAAGGTATGTGATTGTCATTTGCACTGTGTCAGACCATTAGATGGTGTACATTTTTTACCTACTATTCATTAGTCTGGAGTCATTTTGATGAAAAATAGCTAACTTAATTAGGATCAATTTGAACTGAAAGAATCCAAAATAATTACGGAAAGCTTGCCTAAACTCCTGTTGCCTGTAGTTATGACCCAAACTCCCATCTCAGGAGAGCTAACTAGAGCCGTGTTCACACGGGCAAAATCTAAAGCGATTCAGCCAAGGCGAATACTACGAATCGAATTAGCGGACCGTTCACACGGGCGGTACTTGGGGCCGGAAATCGATATTTGCGCATGAGCAAGTCCAGCCTGACCAGCGCCAGTTTTCGCTTAGGCGACGTCACCACGAGAGAGTGAGTTCGACCTAGATATGTATGTACTGAATCATATTGGTTTGGAACGGTCAAAACTTCTGCTGGGCAGTGAAACCCTAAAAATAAATGATGAAAAAAATATATGTGCACCTCTAGCAGGTTCATAGAGCAAATTTACCGGAAAGTCAACACACTCAGGTCTCGACTGTCACGTCCTTAATCCGCCTCACGTAAGTCGGTTGCATTCACACATGCAAAATAAATCGACTCACAGAAATCGACTCACGTAAACTACCTCGACAGGTGGTTTACAGTATCCAGATCACAGGAATCGATTCAGCCCTAATTCGACTCACCCGCCCGTTCACACGAGAAATGTAAGCCGAACTAGGCAAGTCGATTTCTACGAATCGATTTACATTGCCCGTGTGAACACGGCTTAGGACCATAGCTAGGCATCTTTATTTTCGGTTGTGGACATTCTTGGAATGGATGCATTAGTGCCAAAGACTCGTGGCATGAGGGTTTAAACAACTATACTTTAATGAAAGGTTAAAGTTGCATGGTCCGATGAAACTTTCTTTTTTTTCAAAACCAAAACATTGACCTACATTTAATTCTATATACTTATCCAACTCAGATACTGGTGCATTATTGAAGAGACGGCCTGGTCTTCCAGTGGGGAAGTATTATTTATTATAAAGCCAGACACGGTGGGCAAATGCATGCCATATTTAGTATTGCTTTGGATTTACTTAGATTGGTTGGATGGTATGGAAATGGATTCAGAGCAGGCATGATTGCCTTCCCCTATATGAGGCCTAGAATGCTCCCCCCCCCCCCCTCCCCCCTCTTAGGAAATTTTGAAATCTAGTCATAGAGGCTCTGAAATGGCATTTCCAGCCATGCCAGTGAGGTTACATATTGTGTTTTTGTTTGTTTTGGGGGTTGGGGTGCAACGTCAACTCCATCTCCACTAACTACAGCCTTGCATGATATTTAGGAGGGTGAGCGTAATGAGGTCACAAGATTGATCTACAGTAAAACCTCTCTAACCAACCACCTCCACAGATCAACCACTCCCCTATATCGATCGCTTTATTTGGGTCCAAACAATACGTTTGTAACCATATTCTAACTCCCTAACCTGACCCCCTCCCTAAATGAACCACTTAAAATAGGTCCAAAGGTCGGTCGATTTAGGGAGGTTTTACTGTAATTGGTTAGGTTTTTGATTGATTGATTGGTGGTTGCTTTACACCGTGTTGGCAGCATAAGCCATATTCATGGCGAGAAATGTTTGTTTTTTGTTCAAACCATCGCTTTTACATGTAAAAGCAGACAATCAATTATGTGCTAATAGACACTCATTAAATTAGATAGCTCACAATCATATATTTGTGGTCAAGGGAAACAAATTCCCATAGAAAAATAAAAGTTTTATTAATAATTGATAGAATCTATTTAGTAAACTATATGAGGTGGTAGAGTCCAGCTGCCCTCAAAAAGGCTAAAATGTTTTCCTGTTTTACCTTAGTAAAAAGGTCATGCATAGTGTCTGCAGTGTAGAACTGTTGGCGCAGGGCCAAAAAATCAATGCAACTTAGTCAAATGTGTTTGAGTGTCAGCGGGGACTGACACCCAATACATTCAGGGGGAGGTTCCCCCTTGAGCAGAAAAGAATGTGTAAGCCACGAGTGGCCAATACGGCAGTGGCTAAGGACCACTTGGTCCCGCCGACCTCCCGCATGAGTCTGTCGTGGTTTTCCCACAGATGGTTCAATTTCTTTAAGTTTATTAATGTTTTCATCCCACTCATGTTGCCATTTGGATTTTATGTGGGTGGCTATTAGTGGTTTCAGATCAGAGTGAGGGATCAGACACGGTTCAAGATGACAGTTCAGGGCCTTCTTCACAGCCCGATCAGCTCGTTCGTTTCCTTGTATGCCGGCATGGCCAGGCACCCAGCACAGGTGGATGTCATACCCATCCGTTGTCAGTTGGTTCATTTTATAAATGACCGTTGCTAGAATAGGGTGATTCGTTTTCAGTCCAGCAACAGCCAGGAGGCAAGAGAACGAATCACTGTATATAAAATAGTTAGTGTGGTTGGATACCTCGATACACTCCAAAGCGAGAAGGAGTGCTCGGGCTTCTGCAGTGAAAATCGAGCTCTGATCGGGCAAGCGTACGCAAAAATTTTCCCGTCGGCAGACTGCCCCAGCAGCTACCCGGCTTTGGTCTTTCGAACCATCAGTGTATATGGAGAGGTGGTTTGCAAACTGGCCTTGAATCTGTGCATGCAGTCCTTGGTACTCGATTGGATGTGTCCCAGACTTCCTCAGTTCCGCGAGTCGGAGGATAACCGATTGCTTCCTCAACGACCACGGGGGATGTTTTGGGACTTTGGCATCCTCCAACACATCCAAATCTACGCCCAAGGCCTCCAAATTAGGTTTCATTTGGAGCCTCAGTGGCCGGATGTAATTCGGCCTGGCTTCATACCTGGATTCGTCATGTTGCTCGAATAGACAATTGTGTGCAGGATTCAATGCATTAGTTTTTATCTTGACTACATATTGCATGGCCAGTTTGATTCTCCTGTTGTTAAGTGATGGTTCATTGCTTTTCCATTGCAAATGGCCGCTGCCTATGGAGTGGCCATTTTCGAAACAACAAACTGCTTTTGCCGTTCAGACTAGCATGACATCACGGCCATCTCCGAGGCGCCTCCGAGACGGAGCCTGAACGCGGCCCTGGTGTGAGATTCTCTGGGCCGCTTACCTTTTTTGTTTTTTGTTTTGTTGGTAAATATTTTATTCATCTGAACACATTTTGTCAGCACCGAGGCACATGTCTTCCAGCTGTTGAAGCGATCACATTTGGTTTGTACATGGTGATGGGGAAGTGGAATGTGCTGTATTGTGTGCAGCACACCCCATTCTGAACATTGAAAGTTGGGGAGCAGACTATGCTGTATAGTGTACATCATAGTGTACTCAATCGGTTTTTAATTTCAATTTGGCCTTGAATGAGTCTTAGCAACAAATGGTATAAATTTGATATCGCATGAGGGGGAGGTTTTTAATGGTGCCACTGTATAGCGTGCAGTCTACTGAGACTTTAACCCTAACAGTAACCTTAACCATAACAAGTTAGTTAAATAGACAGGTCAAGTCAGGTCAGGTCTACGATCCATCTGTGGTACGTAGGGGTAATAGTCTCAGGTGGGCCTGATAGACTATGGATACTGTTGTAGACTATACTGTGGATACTGGTGTAGACTGTACTCTATAATAACATCTATTTAATAGGCTAACTATGTACAAACAAGGCTATGTGGTGGTTTTATGGCTACTTATTCAAAAGCTCGAGCAAACTAACTTTAGTCGGTTTAACTCTTGGTTACTCTGGTGGGACTGCTTTTAAAGTTTATAATACATAGAGAATGCATTACAATGAATTAAAGAGGAAAGTTCAATTTGTTAAGATTTTATATGGGACTTGAATTTTAAAACATCTTTTATTAGTTGTAAAGTTGATTTCGGGAAAATGTCGATAATATTTTGTATTATGACTTACATTGACAGCAAATAAAATTAATTTCAGAATACTCGCGGTTTTAAATATTTAGCAAATGTTTAAATGCTTGTTTCCTAAATTTATGTGTTGTAATTTCGATCTTTTGCTAAAATTGCAGTCACAATATTTATGTTTGGAGAGAAGTCTTAGTGTAAATCTCACGACTTTACTGATAAGAAGCCACCATAAAAATGAAAATATTTCAAATCTTTAATTTTTGTTTGTTTCATGCATTCACCTTTATTATTATTATTATTATTATTATTATCTTATTAATTCGATCGCTCTCTCGCTCTCTCTCTCTCTCTCTATAATATAATTCGAGCCGTTATTCCGGTAGTATGATTCATTTACCACTCGCAGGTGGTGCCCGCACAGGGAAACAGATAACTAGAGACCACTACATAATGCAGGGGCCACCTTGGGATTTTCACGTGATACGCAGATGGAATTAAGCGTTATTGGAATAAAACACTATACAAATCGTAATCGGATGTTGTACACAGCTGCATACCTGCGTATGTGGAAGCTAGGCCCCTGATATATATAGGTGGTTAGTGTCGGCAAGCTAACCGAGAGGAACTAAAGACCTTATAATACTAAGATGGCTCACCGGGCCTGTACTGTGTAATCAAAATGATCAAACCCACCACTTGGTGTGCTGGCTGTTCTATTGGTTAAACAGTTGCTATATTATATGTATAAATGTATATATGAATGTGAAAGATGTGTGATGATGTCGATAATGATGATGATGCTGATGATGATGTGTATTTGTTCATAGCAATTTCATATTGATGTATATTCATACTTACCTATCTTATGTATAATATAATTGTATGTGTTTACATGTGAAACACCAACCAGCAGCTGGGCTGATCAAACCCACCACAAGGTGGCACTGAGAAATTTACATTACCATGGGAGAGATAGGGAGTCAGCCATCTTAGTATTATAGGGTCTTTGGAGGAACTGAGGGGGGAGGTGTATCTTGTTTTTATTCACATAATATATTATAGTGTGTGTGTGCGAGCGCGCGCGCATCGGACAGCACATCACACTCCACTCCCTCTAACATGGTTAAATCCAATTCAATCTACTACACATGTAAATATAACAAATGCTAATAGAAAGAAGTTTCCCAGGGGTGTGAATTGTGTTTGTTTTATTGTATGCCTTCACCTATAGAATGTCTCTTGAGAACAACACTCGCGTCTCGCTCCGTACCCAGCGAAGAGAAGTGCCCTACCTGCCGAAGGAGCTGTCGCACCCGGAGGAAGGCGCCTAGTGAACGACGACACCTGGCGGCAGCACATGAATGACAGCAGGCAGATCGAGGACGACCTCAACCTCAGGAAGGTAAGTCCGTGCGTTTATGATTCTGGGAGGGAGCGGGACGTAGCTGAGGCAGTAGCGTGTCCACCTGTGAAGCTATCGGTCATCGAATCGATCCTGCTCAGTGGATCCATTTGCAGTTTGGGCTATTTTCCGTTCCAGTCAGTGGTCCACAATTGCTTCATCAAAGGCTGTGGTATGTGATGTGCTGTCCGTGGGAAAGTGCATATAAAAGATTCCTTACTGCTTATTGGAAAGAGGAGCCTATGTGCCGACAGTGGGTTTCCTTCTAAGAAATATGTCAGAATCACCATATGTTTGACGTCTAATAGCCGATGATAAAAATCAATGTGCTCTAGAGGCGTCATTAAATAAAACAAGCTTTACTTTGCTTTATCATTCTGGGATGGCCAAATGAGTTGAGCGTTCACTTTTCACCTGTCAGGTTGTGGGATTTGGACCCCCGGTTGAACCCTGGTTGAATAAAAGCAATGACGTAAAGATTTTCTATGTGGCACTTGCTAGCCTAGCACTTGGTGTTACTAGTGTAGTGGTCTGCACTGACCTCTCAGGGAAGGAGCCACATAGACAGGTAGGCGTGGGTAGTGTGTTGATATCAGGGAGCCTAGGAGGTGTAATGGTTAGCACACTGGCCCGGAATGCAAAGAGATGTGGGTTCGAGTCCTGCTCTAGGTGCAATATTTCCCATTTTCATCACCCCCATGACACTGGTGCTGTGACCAGGATCCTGTACAAGCTATGTACTGTATAGTTGTTGAACCTTCCCTGTGTATGTAAGTGTGTTGCATTGCCTGTATGTATGTAATTGTAAGCGTTAAAAGACTTACAATTCCAGGGGGATGAGTGTAGTGGTCTGCACTGACCTCTCAGGCAAGGAGCCACATAGACAGGTAGGCGTGGGTAGTGTGTTGATATCAGGGAGCCTAGATGGTGTAATGGTTAGCACACTGGCCCGGAATGCAAAGAGATGTGGGTTCGAGTCCCGCTCTAGGCACAATATTTCCCATTTTCATCACCCCCACGACACCAGGATAGGGCAAGGAGCAGTGTAATGAGGAAGACCAATTGTTCACGATTGAAAATTCCCCTGATTAATCAACGAATGTAGCTAAAAAAAGAAAGAGTGAACCCAATATAAGGCTGGTTCGTTAGTGGAATTATTCATTTAGTATATTTTTCCATTTTGAATCGAATTAAATTTAGAAATATAATATCGTCATTATTAGTATTGATTGACAATTGTCCTACATCTAAATATTTAAATAGTTTTCTGTGGGGTTTCTGTTTAATGTGAAGTCTAAGTTTTGCTAATCTTTTGGCACTAAAGACTCAAAATGTATCCTTGCCACTACCCAGTCTAATGCTCACCACTACTAGGATACGGCAATGGTTGGTTAGCTCAGTATCAGGATAATGTGACTGGGTGGGATATTCTTTAATGCTGCTTGTGGCATTGTATCCTAGCGAAGCATCACTATAAAACCACCATGAGTGCACTGTCACGAATCGGTACTCGTTCTGCTATAGTATTACCTATAATATTGCTAGAATGTAAAACCTTAATAAATAAACAGAATTCGCTCTGTATTCGTTGTGGATGACATCGAGATGTTGACATCGTAAAACCTATATCGAGTTGGCACCAGCTGAGATAATTTCCTGCGGAAAATAGGAATTAAAAGTTCCCCTCCATGCAAAGCATACCATATTGAAAAATAGATGATGTAATAAACGGTTTCACCACCAACCTGCCCTGTGATGGCAGTAGCAGAATTAATATCCTGGTTAGCAGTCACTATACGTGCGGGAGTTTGTGAGTTCTGTTCCCGGTCGAGTCAAACCGATGACTTAAAGATGTATACTTGTCGCTTCATAGCCTGGCGCTCGGCATTAATAGGATAGGACAAGGACTGGTTAGCTCAGTGTCATGATAATGTGACTGAGTGGGATATCAGGTCATGGTGCTGGTGGCCTGATTTCCCAGTGGGGCAGCACTATAAAATTGCCATGAGTGCATACTGTCGCAAGTTGGTATCCGTCCTGATATGACCTTAGATGTTGCTAGGACGTAAAACAACAAACAAACAAACAATGTTTCTTGAGGGACTATTGGCTTGTTAATCGACCCTTTCGACAGCATACACAGTAACCCACCATTCACATTAGTTCTCGCCACTGTCACTAGAGGGCAAATTGGTGTTGGAAATCCTCTATATAGTGTGACCTTTTCTGCAGATGATGCAGCACAGTGAACTGCAACCCTCAACATTAGTTCCACCACTACCGTCAGCAGGTGGGACGGTGGTGGAAATCATCTATATAGTAAGATATTTTCCACAGAACATGCTGCACACTGAGCTGCAACCCACAATCATTAGTTCTGCCACTGTAATCAGGAGGAGGGTTGGTGGTGGAAATCTTCTATTGTCTTAATCCTCTTCGCTGCTAAGCCCTTTGTAATATTCCTGGATGCCCGGCCGTCAGAGCCCAGATATACCACAAACTCTTCCCAGATGCGTTCTGACAACTGTCTGTCAGTTCACACCTGATGCCCCTCTCCAACATACTTATCTGTAAGGTATCTACTGTATCTCTCATAAGGAAGAAAGGGAAGACAAGTCACGCAAGGTTGACAGTGAAGAAGTTGTGCTTTATTGGCATCAACTCCTGTTCACCTACTAGTGACCTATCACCCTGACCCCTTACCTTCTGTCCACACAGAGCCTCATTACTCTAGTTAGTGTGATATATGCGTAATAGACGTCCAGACATGTGAGTAATATATGCTAATGAGATGCATAATGTTCTAGACAGTGAGTGAGACAAAGGAGTATGTAAATGAGATAATGTCATGGAAAATTTAGCACGCAGTTCAGCGAACCCTGGACGGGAATAAACCATTCAGTATCCAGAAGTCAAAGTGTTCAGACGTTGTACTTTCACATGGTGTCAGATGAGGAAGAATGCCACCCGCTAATACACTGCCAGGTTTGCGGCCGCCTGGTCAGCTTGTCCTCAGCAACAATGCGAGGTCAAACTGGAAAACATGGATCAGAGCATATGCCATATACGCCATTGCTGCAGGTGTCATATTGAAGGCAGAACGAGTGCAATGCTGCATCTTCCTTCACGTCGCTGGCGAAGAAGCGCAAAAAGTTTTCGCCAATCTGTCCATCGCACCCGCTGACCGAGACAAGATCGGACCACTCACAGAAGCATTCCAGACATATTGTATAGGCAAGTGCAGTTTGATAATAACAAGGTACAAGTTTAATTCGCATAATCAAGCTACAGAAACTATGGCCACATACATCACAGCGTTGAGAGATAAAGTAAAGGATTGCGAATATGGGACAATGGAGGAGTCGCTGGTGCGTGATCGGTTGGTGGCTGGCATAAAAAACATTAATTTGTGTAACAAACTGCTGCAAACTGCTCAGTTAACTCTGGAGAAGTGTGTGAGTATGTGTGAAATGAGTGAATTCAGTTCGGATCTGTTGGAGGACACCAAGTCAGATGTTGAGAGTAAGGAAATTGATTTTCTTAAGAACTATGCTACTGCGCGTACCGGTGCACTGGCGGTGCGGTCAAGATCCACTGTCAGAACTGTGGGTACGAACACCGTCGGGGAGTCTGCCCAGCGAAAGGCAAAGCTTGCATAGCCTGCAAGAAGATCGGACACTTCAGTAAGGTCTGCCGGAGCAGACTGGGCAGGGTCAACGAATTGGCCGTCGAAGAGCCCGACCCTCACAATGCTGAGCAAGACCCGGATCTGGCGGAGGTCAATGTGCTGACAACGGATCTGTTTGTCGGTGCCGTTGACCGCGGTGCCGAGCAAGGTGCCGAGCTGTGGTATGCGACCGTCCGAGTGAACGGTCGCCCTGTCAAGTTCAAGCTCGACACCGGGTCAGAGGCAAACGTGCTTCCGAGGAACGTCTTCAACAGAGTCGCTCCGGGGCAGCTGACGAACACCAGGTGTTCGTTGGTGACGTTCTCGGGACATCAGATCACTCCTGACGGGGAGGCGTCCGTTGACGTGAATGGCAGAAACTTCAGGTTCCAAGTGGTGCAGAACTGTCAGCCTATTTTGGGGAAACAGGCTTGTGTTACATTGAACCTGCTGGCACAGGTTGACGAGGTGCACTCTGCCGTGCCAACGAACATTTCCAAGCCGAACCACAGGCCCACCGCCCGGGCTGAACAGCTGGTAAGCGAATACAAAGACGTGTTTCAAGGTTTAGCTCTTATCAAAGCAAATGCTGTCATTCATGTTGATAAATCTGTACAACCTGTTATGGATCTACCTAGAAAAATCCCATTTGCTATTCAAAGTAAAGTATGTAGTGAACTTGATCGCATGGTAGAGTTAGGTGTAATAGTTGAGCAGGATGAACCTGCCGAGTGGGTTAATTCCATAACTATCGTAAAAAAAACAAATAAGATAAGGATTTGTCTGGATCCAACTAAGTTGAACAAAGCGATAAAGGGAGGGCCTTTCCCTACCAAAACAATTGACAAAATTATTGCCAAGACGGCAGATGCAAAATATTTCTCAGTTTTGGATGCAATGACTGGGTATTGGCAAATAGAGTTAGATGAAGAAAGTTTGCGTCTGTGCACGTTTAACACTCCGTGGGGCCGGTACAGGTGCACCCGCCTGCCTTTTGGCATCAAAACAGCCGGTCACATTTTTATTCAGGAGATGCACCGTGTCATGGGCGATCTACCCGGTATCGGGATAGTCACGGATGACATTTTGGTATATGGGTCAAAGGTTGAGGAACACAACGAGAGGCTCAAGGCCGTGTTTGACCGAGCTAGGTCGGTAAATCTCAAACTAAACGAAACAAAATCTTTGCGATGCAAAACTACAGTAAAGTATGTAGGTAATCAACTTACCCAACAGGGGGTGAAGCCTGATCCAGACAGAATACAAGCAATCGTAGACATGCCAGAGTCGCGCAACAAACAAGGCGTCCAAAGGTTCCTGGGCATGGTTGAGTATGTGCACAAGTTCATACCTAACATGTCCGAGATTGCCAAACCACTGCGCATGCTCCTCGCTAAGGATGTAGCGTGGCACTGGCAAAGCGAACAGCAGGGTTCTTTTGATAAGTTGAAGGAGAAGTTGAGAACTGCTCCTGTGTTGTCTTATTATAATGTAAACAAACCCATTGTCATTCAGGTAGACGCATGTCAGTCAGGTCTAGGTGCTGTGTTGATGCATGAAAGCAAGCCAATCGCACTCGCATCTCGTGTGCTCAATTCAGCGCAGTGTGGTTATGCCACGATAGAGAAAGAAATGCTCATCATATGTTTCGGATGCCAGAGGTTTCATGACTACATCTTTGGCAAGGAGGTTCAAATTCAAATGGACCACAAGCCATTGGTGGCTACTCTCTGTGCTAGTTGTGTAGATGACTGAACTAACCTGGCCGCTCTCCGTGCTAGTTGTGTAGATGAGTGAACTAACCCGGCCACTCCCCATGATGCAATGCTAGTTGTATAGATGACTGAACTAACCCGGCCACACTCCGTCCTAGTTGTGTAGATGACTGAACTAGTCTGGCTGCTCTCCGTGCAGGTTGTATAGATGACTGAACTAACCCGGCCGCTCCCTGCGCTGCAGTGCTAGTTGTGTAGATGACTGAACTAACCTGGCCGCTCCCCATGCTGCAGTGCTAGTTGTATAGATGACTGAACTAACCAGGCCGCTCCCCTTGCTGCAGTGCTAGTTGTATAGATGACTGAACTAACCCGGCCGCTCCCCGTGCTGCAGTGCTAGTTGTATAGATGACTGAACTAACTCGGGTGCTCCCCATGCTGGAGTGCTAGTTGTATAGATGACTGGACTAACCTGGCCGCTCCCCATGCTGCAGTGCTAGTTGTATAGATGACTAAACTAACCCGGCTGCTCGCTATGCTGGAGTGATAGTTGTGTAGATGACTGAACTAACCTGGCCGCTCCCCATGCTGCAGTGCTAGTTGTATAGATGACTGAACTAACCCGGCCGCTCCCCATGTTGTTTGTATAGATGACTAAACTAACCCGGCTGCTCCCCGTGCTAGTTGTGTAGATGACTGACCTAACCCAGCTGCTCGCTATGCTGGAGTGATGGTTGTGTAGACGACTGAACTAACCCGGCTGCTCGCTATGCTGGAGTGTTAGTTGTATAGATGACTGAACTAACCCGGCCACACTCCGTCCTAGTGGTGTAGATGACTGAACTAGCCTGGCTGCTCTCCGTGCAGGTTGTATAGATGACTGAACTAACCTGGCCACTCCCTATGCTGCAGTGCTAGTTGTGTAGATGACTGAACTAACCTGGCTGCTCCCTATGCTGCAGTGCTAGTTGCATAGATGACTAAACTAACCCGGCCGCTCCCCGTGCTAGTTGTGTAGATGACTGACCTAACCCGGCTGATCGCTATGCTGGAGTGATGGTTGTGTAGATGACTGAACTAACCCAGCTGCTCCCCATGCTGCAGTGTTAGTTGTATAGATGACTGAAGTAACCCGGCCGCTCCCCTTGCTGGTTGTATAGATGACTGAACTAACCAGACTGCTCGCTATGCTGCAGTGCTAGTTGTGCAGATGTCTGAACTAACCTGGTCGCTCTCCATGCTAGTTGTATAGATGACTGAACTAACTTGGCCGCTCCCCATGCTGCAGTGTAGCCTCCACTACATTCAACTACGTCCACCAACGGCTATGTCACCGGGGCTTAGGAGTCTCATTGGTTTTATTTTGCAGCTTTATTTACGAGAGCTTCTACGAGTTATGCAGCCAATATCGTACAAACATCTTCAAAAGGTCCAGGATGGAATGGAGCTGCTGTTTTGCCACAGGTCAGTACTGGTTCCCAAGTCATTGACCCAGTTTGGTTACAATCAGAGCATCAGCAAGAACAGGCTATGTAGGACCAGTTAAAACATGGTCGTTTATATATATCTAAAACTTCCGAGCGAGTGGCGTGCAAAAGCCCCAAACATGGGGGCGGGGGGGGGGGGGGCAGTGTGAAGCAAGCCAGTACCCCCCACCCAGGAAGGGGGGGGGGTAGGAGCAGGACACTACAGAGATTATTACATGCGATAACAGTCTTATTACTATATATATGTAGATATATATGTGAAGTGGGCGAGACTACTCGTCCTGTGGCAATTGCGGGCTTGGACCAATTAACCCACATTTGGAAATGCGGGCTACCCACCGAGACAGACCAGCATTTGCCACCATTTGCGGGGCTGGGTTCCCTGCTGTAATGCGTTGCTAGGAGACGTCAATTGTGACTTTCCTAGCAATGGTGGAAGGTCAAGTGCTCGGGCTCAGACCCATCGGACGTGTTTTTGCATGCTCTGATGTTTTAGATGAGATTTAGGCCTTTATTATCAGAATTCGGAAGAGTATTAAAGTAGATATGATGGGAAGGGACATATCAAGGGGTATTCATTGAAATTATAGAACCGGATTGTACTATTGGCGTAAGAATAAAGCTGTGAGCTCTTAAAAAATAAATTGGAACGTTCCTTGCATTCTTTACTATTCTCCAGTCTTCTTGTATATTAACCGCTATGGTCAACTTGCTATTTGATTGCTTTATATGTAATTAAGGGCCTTATGCCTGATAGGCCTTATGCAGCCGATCCACCCTTCTGCGGGGATATTAATAGACATATTAACAGAACTAACGTAGTGATATTTGACTGAAAATAAGACATTAACGTAGGCTGATTATCAGTGACAGCAGCAGCAACACTGGGAGTGTCTGCTTAGTTCTGGATTAATTGAAGTATATTAACTCACACCGAATGGTGGGGAGGAGAGCCAGTTAGTTGAAATAATAAGTAACTGCTTTGTTATATTAAATGCAGGGAGGGACAAAACCATATTTCTGTGATACTCTGGCTGTCCGCCCTTAGCCCGATAATTACACCGACGAAGGAGGTCAACCTGCAGACGGGACGAGAGGCGGCGGCAGCAGGCCCAGGAAATTCACATGGAAATAATTACATAAATTAACACGTAGGCTCGCCTTAGGCGGGGGGGAAATAGCCGAACGGTTAAATATTTAAATGTACATATATGGTCTATATACGTTATGTATATATATGTGTGTATATGTATATGTATGGAGTGGTGTTTATATATATACATATAGTTGATGTATATATATACATACATCAACTCGGAATGCGAGGACCGTGGTTGCCTATTAGTGTCTGTGGCACGCGCAGGTGGCACCACAATCGCCCGATCCGACCATTGACCACAGGGTTGGTGCACGACTGCCAATAGCTCAGGTAGAAAACATGTAATATACAATACGATTAAATAACGAACCCAATATCAAGGTGGGCGTGCAACTCCAAATATCTTAATAATAATAAATAAAGCACAAATTAGTCCCTACGTTAGTTTATTTCACTATAATAGATTATACTATATATATATATAACCCATAGATGTTGCTACAACGTAAAACAAAAACAAACATGTGTGCAAAAATCTTTTTCTTTTTTTCCCATAACGAGCTGGCATTAGAGGCCCAATAGGGCCTTGAACAGCCAGAAGAGGATCTGTAAGTTAATCTATAAGTTAAAACTAACTCAAAAGAGAAGTCTTTGTGAGATAGACGAGATCACCGTTCCAACTGCGCATGCGCTGAAAACGGCGTTGGCAGCAAAGCAAATGGGTACGGCCATTGAGTTTGGTGATACGCGTAGGGAAAAACTTTGATTTTATTCAAAATTAATAGAAATACATAACAATTTGGCATAAACATGTATGCACACATGCAATATATTGATCTGATAAATATATCTAAGACAAAACTAGCCATAGTTAAACATTTTTAGCTAAGAAACATACAAAACAATGTCACCTTTAGGCTGATGACCACATCACCATTATTAATTTTTGTTCTAAATTTTGTTTTAGAGAAATATATAACTAATGTCTGATTAACGCGGGTTTGTTTTTCTTCCACTCATCCCACAATGCACAGCGCCGCTGGAATGGCGATGTAGTCTATTTAGCGTCCATCGTACACTAGCGCCACCTGGTTAGTTCGGACGTGGCCCGCGAGGTGGCTCCGTCTCCATTAGTTCTCCGCCTACATTGCTCACCTGCCACCACCCCTCCGCCATCACACCAACTACTTGGCTTTATGTATGACAGCCTTCACAAGTCGTCTTACAGTATTAATTAAGTATCGCGAACGTGTTGCAGTGATTATCAATTCTAATCGGATGTGGCTTTCGGACCACCCAGTTGCATAATCCGTTACTTTAGAATTTTTGTTTAAAATTTTAACGAATTAAAAAAAAAAAAAAAGTTTAAAGAAAAGAATTTTAGATAATTATATTAAGTTCATCTTCATCATATACTCTGCTTTAAGGGGCTGTCACACTACGACATATGGCGTTAGCTATGCCGACGTATGCAATTTTCGGCCAACATGTCGGCATACACATGTCGGCATACTACGTCATAGGTTACGCATAGGTTGGGCATACGTTGAGTATGCTCGGGATAGGTCGGCGTAGGTCAGCGTAGGTCAAGCCACCAACAAATGTTTGTGCATGTTCAAAATGTTCAACCTATGCCGGCATGTGGCTAATACGTTTCTCATACGTTCATCGTACGCTGGGCATACGTCGGTGTATATTAGGCATATGTTAGGGGTAGGTCTGCATAGATTAGCATACGTTAGCCGTACATTGAGCCGGCGCCCTCCGCGTATCTCTGGCATATGTAGTGCAGGCCTAGCGTAAGGGTAACGTGTGCGAGGATGCCCCTAGCGTGTGCTGGCGTACCCCTAGCATATTCCAAGCGTATGGTGAAAGTATGCCCAGCGTGTTGCCTCTCGGTATATAAAGGCACCACCAGGCTTCTTCTGGCAGACCTGCTCGGCTGCTCAGGCAGGATGGATGTCCAGGCACTCCATCTACAGTTCTAGCATCAGTACTGAGTTGCCCTTTATCAGCATGAGCTAGATCTCTACCTCATGGCTCTTCTGGTGGCCCGTGTCGAGAGGAGAAGGAGGAGGCAGCAGCGGACAATGTGGGTCAGACCCTGGATCGGGAGGCGCCACAATTTGGCTTGTATGACAAGCTTATGGTTGAGCTCCACAGCGAGGACACTGCGTCGTTTGTGAACTTCATGCTGATGCCTCCCCAGGTATTCAACGAGATTGTGGCGCAAATGGGACCGAGGATCGCCAAAAAGCACACAACATACCGGGTGCCGCTTGAGCCTGGCCTGAAGATCGCCCTTACTCTGCGGCACCTGGTGTCTGGAAACAAATACTCATCCATGAAGTTTGGGTGGAGGGTCCCCCACAACATACAGTCACTCATCGTGCATGAAGTCTGTCAGGCCCTCATCGATGAGTACCTGGATGAGGTCATGACATATCCGACGACTCCACCAGGATGGCGTGCCATCGCTGACCAATACCTAGAGAAGTGGAACTTCCCCCATACATGTGGCACTCTGGATGGGAAGCACATCGCCTGCCGGTGCCCTCCAAAGAGTGGGTCACTCTGCTACACCTACAAGGGCTTTTACTCTGTGGTCCTGTTGGCACTTGTAGATGCGGACTACAAGTTTATCTGGGCAGATCTTGGGGTTGTGGGCTCCGCATCTGATGCCCAGATCTACAACGATTCAGAGCTGAAGGCGGGCACTGAAGGTGGCACCATCGGGTTTCCGCACCCGGAACCGATCGTAGACGGCCAGAAGGATGTGCTGTATTTTCTAATCGGTGACGATGCCTTCATCACCGGAGCCGCCGTAGCCACAGGAGCCACTGCAGCCACAGGAGCCACAGGAAGCAAGCCTGCCTCACGTCGGCAGTCCTCCTCCAACCCCTGCGACAAGATGTGGTTAATGCCTGCCCGCGTGTTGAGGAACCGCTCCAGCGGCATCATCATCAGCAAGTCCCACATGTAGTTGGCAAACGCCGCATGCTCCATCATTTCTGCTAGGGGGTGGCTGCATGCCCTTCAGCAGGTCTCCAGACTCTTCGAACCTCTTTTCTATCGCAGCCAGCCAGTTGACGTCGTCTGGGGCTGCCCTCTTCCCCTTTGCCCGCTCTCGTAATGGAGCGGGAGGTGTGGCGGGAACATCCTCCTCCATCTCCAGCTCGAGATCTGCACAGTCATTCTCGGCAGCATCAAGATCCCTCTGCGCAGCGTCGAAGGCAGCCATCACCTGCAAGGCAAGATCATAAAATAACATAAGTAACATGAATGCAAATCGATGTTTCCACAAAAGACGTAAACAACAATAATAAAGTCAACAATAATAAAGAACAAAAAAAATATATAAGGTGAAATGATTAACAACAAATATATAACGTTAAACGATTAACTTGATTTATCATGATTAATTACGTAAATAACATTGGTTTGTAGACTTCTTCAGAATAATAGGGGTTTTACGAGAATCCTAATGCCCACTCTAGCCCAAACTAGTGAGAAGGATAAAAGATTTTGTACTTACAGTTCTGCAAGGCTCCGGCCGGTGACGGACGACGGACTGCAGGAAACCGAACTTCAGTTTGGGCGGTCTGTCCCCGCTCTTTTTTTTGTGGAGCCGCATGTTGGTGTCCCGGAGCGACTTGAACCACCCCTGCAGATGGATGGATGTCCTCCCCATCCGGTTCGTCTGGTCCTCCCACATCTTCCCCTTCCTGTCGGAGCGGCGGTAGTCCGTCATCTTCACGTTCCAGATGAGGGGATTTTCCTGCAGCATCTGGTCCTCCTCGATAAGTGGCAGAGAACAGTTGCTTTTCTTCGCCCTCTTTTTCTTGGCAGAGGGGAAGCCAGAGGTGCTGTTGGAGGCTGAGGCTGAGGTGGAGGCCGAGGTGGTGGAGGCGACGGATGACGCACACGAGCTGCTACGAGAAGCAGGAGATGGAGAAATGGAGCGGGGCCGCGCCTGGCTCTGCATCTGCGTCTCCACCTCCATCTCCGTCTCTTCCGGCTGGCTAGATGCAGAGTGGTGTGCTGCAGAGTGGTGTGCTGGAGCATGGTGTGCCGCAGAGTGGTGTTCTGGAGAGTGGTGTGGTGAGCAGGCAGGTGATGACACCGGTGATGGTGATGCTGGTGATGCTGGTGAAGCTGGCAGAATATGCTTCTTCCTGCCTCTCCCATGGCCTAGTCCTCCTCCAGTAGTCAGAGCAGCCTTGCAGGCAGCTGTAGTAGTGGTGTTCCTCTTAGCAGGCATGGTGGCAGTCTGTGGAGAAACCAAAAACTCCAGGGTATTTATACCCAGGCGCCGACCGATCACGTGATCGGGGCGTGGCCTATCGGTCATTTCACACGTCATCATATGCTTTGCATATGTTATGCATAAGTTTTGAATGCATTGAGCACACGCTACTCATATGCTTCTACGCTAGGCATACGGTGGCCATACGTCGGCATAGGTTAGTCATACTCTAGACCTGTCACCTCCAACCGTCAAAATACGTCCCAATACGCCGAGTATACGTCGTCATATGGTTTGCATACATCGCTATACGGTAGGGATACGGTAGACATTCACCAGCCATATGCTGCGCGTATGCTTCATACGTTGCTGGGACACCCCGTGGTGCAAAAAGTTCGCCGTACGCCAACCTATTTTGATTTTCAAATAATTTTGACATGTTACGCACACACCGCCGCCATACCAAGTAGTGTGACAGGGCCTTTATTTCCACATAGGTTATGAGACAATAGACCTATCCCGTTGAACAGGTTCCGGGTCGGGAAACCACCACTGATACACTAGCCATACAATCATATCTCTTAGCGTTAGCCGCTCCATAACTTGCTCGCAACTCCCTCTACTTTACTCACGTAATCGTGTAGTATTATGGATTGTGTGTGGTGAGGGTGTATGTGTGTGTGTGGTGGTGGTGTGTGTATGGTGGTGGGGGTTTAGGGATGTGGTAAAGGTGTAGCTGTGTGGTAGGGGGTTTAGCTGTGTGTGATGGGGGTAGGTGTGTGGTTGGGGTTTAGGTGTGTGTTGGGGGGTGTAGGGGGTAGTGGGGGTATAGGTGTGTGTGGTGGGGGTTTAGGGCTGTGGTGGGGGTGTAGGTGTGTGGTGGGGGTTTAGGAATGCTAAAGATTCTGAGGTGCCGCTCTGCAAGACACCCCCACACCAAAACAAACCACCTACACCTCCACCACACACACATCCCTAAGCCTCCACCACACCCCTACACCCCACCACACACCCCCACCACACCCACTAACCACACACCCCTACATCCCACCCCCCACCACACACACCGAAATCCTCACCACACCTATACACCTCCACCACACACCCATCACACAACCATATGCCCCAACCACACACCCCACCATAACACCTACACCCCAACCACACCCAACCCCCACCACCACCCCCCCCTCAACCCCTACCACAGACACCCCAACCACACATCCTCTACCCCTACCCCACCACACACACATACCCCCCCCCCCCCCCCCCACCACCACCACCACCATTTATGTGGTTAGTGAATGGGCTCTGGTGCTGATCCAGACTGGCTTGTATCCTGACCCGGAACCTCGCCAAAGGTGGCGTTCAACGGGATAGGTGTATTGAGGATATGCGTGTAACGTAGGCATCACATTACTCCTGCACCGTGGTTGGATAGAAGCAGTTCCTTCTACTATCAAGTATATGTAAATAAAACAAAAAGCACAAATCTATTCACTGCTACGATCTAATTCTCTTATTTAGAATCATGAATATTCACTCGTGGGTTGAAATAATGTTATTTATGAGAATAGCCTACTCAAAAAGTGAAATCCTGTCAAATTAAACCCAAAATCCAAGTGATATTAACGCCGCAGCTGCATCCCGTGGTATCAGCAGTAATATTGTCAAATGTAAAGAAAACATAAAGCACAAATCTATTCACTGCTACGATCTAGTTATGTTATTTAGAATCATGAATATTCACTCTGGGGTTGAAATAATGTTATTTATGAGAATACCCTACTCAAAAAAGTGAAATCCGGTCAAATTAAACCCAAAATCCAAGCGATATTAACGCTGCCGCTGCATCAGTGGCGTTATAGCTGTACTTTCTATCCAACCATGATGGCCAACGAGGCACTGGTCATGTGGTGCTAATCGTTTGACGCAAATCCTCAATTGGCTAAATTTTGGGATATTTAAGGCAAAAGCCTGCAAGATAATTTGTGTGTGTACTCCATTGCTATGTTAACTAGGTCATGTTGCCTGCCAAAACCAGCCTACAGAGTAAAACCAGGAAGTCAGTATCTCAGGTTGGATACGCAGGTTCAAGTTTGGATAAATGTTTTGTTTTTGAAAATATTGCACTTTCATTGGGTCATGTAAAGTTACGGTAGGCTACCTGAGAAGTATAGCTATGTGAAGTCAGAGACGGGAGGGGGAGGGCAGGGATGGTGGGAGAGGAGGGTAGGGATGATGGGACATTACCAGCAATCCCGAACCTGTTGACTAGTGCTGCGACAACTCACCGTCAACACGAGTAGCAGCATTCCTATAGCGAATCCACGGCAACGCCATTTATCACATTTCTATCATAATAAACGTATAGCACCGATAGCAGATCAGTTTCTACATACACCAAGCTCTTATCTGCCGAAAATTGGGCTAAATTCGCTAAATGTTTTGTAGGTCCATCTATATGTTGAAAATTTGGGAGAAAATGCCACGTTTTCCCACTATATTCACAGAAAATCGCTAAACTGCCCAACTTCTACGAGCTAGTGACAGAATACGGCAGCATGTATTTTAGTGTCCGATAGCTCTCACAGATGGCAGCACCATAAGGTATCTCTAGGCACAGTTTCAGTTGTGTAGCTAAATATTTTGCCGTGTCCACATGGGGGTTGAAGTTGACACATAAAATAAGAAATAAATCCATCAAACCAGTTTATTTTTATTGAAATATGCATTCCTTTTTATTTATTCATTGTTCCATAATCCTTGCATCCAATTACAACAGATCTTTATTCCATTTTTTTAAATTGAAACAAACTTGTCATTGAAATATATATAATTGATGCGTACTCCGCATCTTGTGGCCGACGCTGATTGGATGATGGCAGAATCGATCGAAGCGCCATGAACTCGCAGCAGAAAAATTAAGTTCAGAATTAGGGCAGGGATGGTGGGAGGGGAGGGTAGGGATGGTGGGAGGGGAGGGCAGGGATGGTGGGAGGGGAGGGTAGGGATGGTGGGAAGGGAGGGCAGGGATGGTGGGAGGGAAGGCATGGTGCGGGGGTGAGCATTTTTGTACCGACCTGACTACCTCGCCTCTTCGACCAAACCAACTAACTCAGCTAAATATAAGTATCGTTGGTTTGAGCACTTGACGCTGCATGACAAAATAGTCGAAGCGGGTCGGGTGAGGTCGGGTGGGATGTCAAACCACGACCTGTGGACACTGAGACCAGATCTGCATGACCCGCGGTGAACTCACCTCGTGCACCGTGTACACCGTTCTTGAGGCGAACCCACCGCACGTTCCGTTCTGACCCAGCTTCGGCCACCCCATGAACCCGTGCACCCTCACCAGTTTATAACCGAGCTTGCGTGCGCATATTGCCACATACACGTCCTCCAGGAAGAAGAACGGGATGCTGGGGGACGTCCGCAGAACCCCGCGTGCCACCTGGCGGGGCATGATGTAACCGGTACCGGAACAAAAGCCGGGGTAGCTCTTATGCGGATAGTCGATGATCGAAGCATAGTACTTGCTGCGTGGATTTCTTATCGGACCGGCCTTCTGTGTACAAGCTCCAAAGATGACATTTGCGAACTGGCGAGACTCGAGGAGCCAGAGTATATTTTCTACGTGCGTGTACACATCGTCATCCGTCTTCATGATGAATTGCGCAAAGGGACAAAATGCCTCCGCCCACTCGAGCGCCATTAAGGTTTTCAGTGTCAGATTGCGGTAGCTATCGGTGAAGTTTTGTAATATTAGATCCTTGAATTGCCGCCTCTCCTGAACCATGGCGGCATCTGAACCGGGCGACTTGTGGCCCAGCAGGAAAGCGTACCGGACCTGCGGGTGGGTGTTGCCACGTGTCAGCCTCCCCCACGTGAAACGGATGCTCTCGCGCCGCTTCCGTTGCGCATGCATGGTCGTGATGAGGATAAGGAGCTTGAGCGATGGCGTAGTCCCAGCACACACTTCGGGCGAGTTAATGGTGAAACTGTAAGGTCTTTTAAAACAGTTCGAGCACGACTCGGCTTGATTTGTTCTGTTCAGGTCCACAGAGGACTGGCCCTTCCCTGGCTGCTGCTGTTTCTGCTGCTGCTGTTTCTGCTGCTGCTGCTCTTTCTGCTGCCGCTCTTTCTGCTGCTGCTGCTGCTGCTGTTTCTGCTGCTGCTGTTTCTGTTGCTGTTTCTGCTGCTGCTGCTGCTGTTTCTGCTGCTGCTGTTTCTGCTGTTGCTGTTTCTGCTGCTGCTGTTTCTGCTGCTGCTGTTTCTGTTGCTCTTTCTGCTTCTGCTGCTCTTTCTGCCTCTGCTGCTGTTTCTGCTGCTGCTTTTTCTGCTGCTGCTCTTTCTGCTGCTGCTGCTCTTTCTGTTGCTCTTTCTGCTTCTGCTGCTCTTTCTTCTGCTGCTGCTCTTTCTGCTGCCGCTGCTCTTTCTGCTGCTGCTTCTGCTGCTTCTTCTCTATGATTCTCACAGGTGATTTTCCTACCTTTTCAAACGTATTTGTGTTTTCAACTGTCATGTTAATAATATTATTATTATTATGATTATGATCATCACCAGACGCGGTGGTAGCAGCCCCTCCTGTCTCGTGCGCTGTGGTCTCATTGACGCAGCCCCTCCCGCCGCCAGTCGGCGACACTCGCACATTTGCAGACTTGGTTGTTTTTGAGACGCCCCCTCCGCTGGAGCAGGGCTGTGTAGCCGGCGCTTCCGTCGCTTTCTGTGCATCCCGCTTGGTGGCGTCTGTGTGTGTCGTCTGCCTGCATCCGTCGCGAGCTGGGCGATGACCTTGACCTTGACCTTGGTCAGCGCACTGGTGCTTGGTGACCAGGAGGTCGTGGTAGGCGAGGTAGAGGAGCAGAAGGGCGCCCAGGCATAGGAACGGGTGGTGGGAAGCGCGTGTGAGGATGCGAACAAGCATGGCGCAGTGGTCAGAGGTCTGCAATGTGGGACAGCACATTTACATGGTGATGGTAGTAGTTAATGCTACAAGACTCTACTGCCCATCGTCAGACTCAACACAACCGGCACAGTTTAGGTATCTGCATTTAAAGTTGGACCAGATGTGATGGCTGAATCAGTAGAGTATAGGCTTCCCGTGTGGAAGGTCAGGAGTTTGAACCCGGCCGAGTCAAACTGGTAACTTACTAAATTGGCACTCAGCATTACTAGGATAGGGCAAGGACTGGTTAGCTCAGTATCATGATAATGTGACTGAGTGGGAAGTCAGGTCATGGTTCCGCTTGCCTTGTCTCCCAGTGGGGCAGCACTATAAAGTCAGCATGAGTATGCACGGTCACAATTCGGTGCCCATTCTTATATGACATTAATGTTGCTGGGATGTAAAACCCCAACTAACAAACACATTATAATTTGATGTGACGGGATAGCCGAATCGGTAAGAGCACTGGCTGGCTTTCTGTGCTTTGTAGGTTCAAAACTTGACCGAGTCAAACCAATAGGCGATGTACAATAAAACCACCATATGACGTATTTACAACTTTGTTTTATAAGGTTGAAGGGGAGAGACATTTCATTTACAAGAAACGGCAACCTTAAAGCTGTATAGTCCGATGAAGCATCAAGTTTTCAAAATCAAAACAATTATCTAGATTTGATTATACATATCTAACTTAGATTCTGATGCACTTATTAAAGTTGCATTGTCCGATGGTTTTGAGTTTCTCTCATTTTCTGAGATAAGCATATTATGTTGATCATTATAATCTACCTCAGTTTAGTTTGAAGTCACTTTTATTTTAAATGGCAAACTTTTGAGATATTTGAAGTGTAAACGTGTTAAATTAATTTTGGCAAGCTTGCCAAAACTCTAACACCATAGGCTTCTGCAGTTCTATTCAATTGCCGCAATATTCCCTTATATGTGACAACAAATGTTTAATAAGTGCACCAGTATCTAAGTTAGATATGTAGAATCAAATCTAAATAATTGTTTTTGTTTTGAAAATTTGATGTTGTCATCGGACCATGCAGCTTTAAGTATTTATTGCCACATAGAAGGGAACACTGAGTCAATTTAATAGAACCTGTTACTGCAGAAGCATATGGTATCAGAGTTTTGGCGTGCTTCCCAAAATTATTTTCACATGTTTGAATTGCAAATATCTCTAAAGGTAGCCATTTCAATTAAAAGTTACTTCAAACTAAAGCAAGGTAGATTATAATGATCAATTTAATATAGTTATCTCAGAAAAATGTCAGAAACTCAAAACTATCGGACTATGCAACTTTAAACAGGAGAATCTTGAGAACAGATTGGCATTTTTTAAAGCAATGCTGCTGCTCTTACATTCTTTCTTTTTTTGGGTACATTAGTTGTTTAAGCAGGGGAAATTTCAGTCGCAGACGACTGGTCTTCCTCATTCCACTGCTCCTTGCCCTATCCTAGTAATGCCAAGCGTCTGGCTAGGAAGCGACAAGTATCAATTTTTAGGTCATTGGTTTGACTTGACCAGGATTCGAACCCACGACCCCACGATCTACCAGCACGGGAGACGGATGCTCTAACTCATTCGGCCATCCCGACTGGCTTTGGTAACTTATTCCATGAAAATGCACCAAACCCACTTGCTATATGATTAGAGTCTGACATAATATCATCTGACTAGGAGTTTGGGTTGACCATTTAAAGGTCGGGATTGCCCAGATATCTGGTGTCTGATCATTGATAATTCAATAGGCGGCCGCCAACTCAATGTTTTACAGAGTTCTCCCACCTTCCAAACCCTAATAATGAATTCAGGTATTTGGATGACCTAAAAATAACAAGTTCATTGGAGGTTTGGCATCAGGATGGCATACAACAAACAAATTGTGTTGTGAGTTCATGATTTCGATTGGAAGAATAAGGTTAAAGATTGATTCAAGTGGAAGTGCTACATATCTCTCTCCCTGTGTTACAAACCATGGCCGAGAACTCAGTAAAATAGCAATTATGTGTCAACTGTGCCACAGGCAAGTCTCACATAATCATCCTATATATATATATGTATGTGTATGTTGCTAAGACATAGCATTTCACAAACTTCCGAGTGAGTGGCCTGTTGCACCCGGCGGGGGGCCGCCGGCGAGGTGCATGCCGGTGTCGCAGTTTGAGCGTCCTGCCAGTTTCAGCTGACTGCATACACTCAAACTCAAGGCATTGTCAATGGTCGTGAGCAATCTTCATACAGAAAATACAGAAGAAGTGAAATATCTTTAAAACCACACCACCTATTAACAAATCGCTTAGTACACATATAGAAAACATCTTTACCAAAAAGATTATATTAAATTTATAAGGTTAGTGTTCTGGATTTCTATTTATTTTGAATAAAACTAATGTTTTGCACTGCGCGTACCGTCAAACTCAAGGCATTGTCAATGGTGGTGCGCAATCTTCATACAGAAAATACAGCAAAAGTGAAATATCTCTAAAAGCACACCACCTAGAAACAAATCACCTGGTACACACACATATAGAAAACATCTTTACCAAAAACATTATATTAAATTCATAAGGTTAGTGACGATGCTGTCAGATTTTGATGCATTCGCATGAAACTGACAGTCAGCTCAAACTGACAGGGTGCTCAAACTGCGACACCGGACCCCCACCCCGGAGAGCAGGGGGGGTGGGGGGTGGGGGGGGACACTACAGGGCTTATTAGTATTACATGCAATAAGGGGTGAATATTGAGACGGACAAGTGGAAATCACACAAGACTTGTCCTGGGAACAAGTGAAGAATTTTGCTTATTTCTATTACTGTATATGTATATGCAATGTTCGAAATAAGAGCATGTCTGGGACAAGTGAAAATTCACACGGACACTTGAAAACCAAACCACACTTGTCTGGTGGACAATTGAACAATTTTGCTTATTTCTATCACTGTCTATATATGTGATGTATAAGCATTATGTGAGTATAAAGCCGTGTAAGGGAATTTCTATGTTTTATTATATTATATTGTATTATTCCGATACTATATTATTGGCCAATGGGCTATCTGCATGTATTTGCCTCCTACTCATACGGGCACCGGTGGCTCCAGCACCGCCAAACCATACTTCCGCCGCTACCGCTGTCACTTGCGACCGGAACTTTTTCCTATGTTTTTTCCTATATGTTTTACATTGACACATCTGCGCCTATTCAAACAAACATCCACCCTCCAAAATTAGATTATCAACTCCGTGAAGAGTGTTCACACAGATGAATGTTTTAATGTTTGTTGGAATTTTTATGTCTTAGCAACATCTAAGGTCATATGGGTATTGACTTCTGAGAGAGCACCCCACTGGGAGACTGCTGCTGGTACGATGACCCAACATCCCACTCAGTGACGATATCCTGATTGCTGAGCTAACCAGTCATTTCCCTATCCTAGTAATGCCGAGTGCCAGGTTAGGCAGCGTTGAATATCAATTTTGTACGTCATTGGTTTGACTCGACGGATCCACAACCTCCTGCATAGGAAGCCATCCAGCGCTCTCCCGATGACGTACCAAATTTATACTTGTCACTTCCTAGCCAGGCAATTGGCATTATTAGGATAGGGCATGGACGGGTTAGCTCAGTGTCAGGATAATCCGACTGAGTGGGTTATCAGGTAATGGTACTGGTGGCTGGTCTCCCAGTGAGGCAGCACTATAAAGTCGCCATGGGTGCGCACTGTCACAAGTCGGTACCTGTCCTGATATGACCTTAGATGTTGCCAACACGTAAAACTCCAACAGCGAACCAACCGACCGGCCGGCCAACCAGGGAGATGGGTGTCCATTTGTGTGGAGTGGACCCATTTTATGAAGTGAAGTTGAAGTAATCTTACCCGAAATGCTGTTCGCGCTGTGTGCTTCCGTGCGTCGACTGGAGTGTGTCTGGGCGTTGGTCCACCTGAAGCTGTGTGCAGTTAAAGCTGCATAGTCCGATGAAAATATCCAATTTTCAAAACCAAAAAAAGTATGTAGATTTGATTCTACATATATCTCCAAAGTTAACCATCTAAAATAAAAGTTACTTCAAACTAAAGTAAGGTAGTCTATAGTGATCAATCTAATGTATTTATCTCAGAAAATGACAGAAACTCTAAACCATCGGACTATGCAACTTTAATGCTTGCCGTTGCCTGTACCGACTCAGCCCCTCCCCCTCGAGTGGCTTTTCGCACCCCCCCCCCCCCCCCCCCCGACACACACACAAAAGAAAACCCACAAAAATAATCCCCCCCAAAAACAACTTAAACCCCCACCCCCACAAAATAACAACAACAAAACATGTAGAAAGGACAGGGATGTCGCCCCTGTTCGATGCATCTGGGTTGTTCTCTGAAACTGGCTACTACTTTTGTGACATGGAAGCGGAAACTGAAAACATTCCAAATAATAGCAGAAAGCATTCCAAATGATAGTAGAATCCATATTCATGTATGTGAAGCTTTAAATGATGCGGATGTGTCAGAGTTGAAAAAAGCTATTTCACTTTTTGATTTTGATCTTATAATTGGGACAATGCGAACACAGTAAATATATTTATGGCTCTTTATTTAACTTTTTTCTCGTATCAATGTCTGTTGTTACAATTTTCTATTTCAATAGTTCTTAATCGAGGCTAGAGACGCTATGACCCTATAACCCTTACATCGATATATTGTGGGGTGGGTGGGATGGCAATTTTTAGTCAGTTAAAGTCTCCAGGCTCCTTAGTTCGAAGTGAGCAAATCCGGCACGTGGCGTTGCTTTTATAGCGAATGTTTTCTTCCTGAAAGGGGGTGCATGGACTAGTTCAATAAAGCTACGATAGGTGATACGTCATCCGCGTTGTTTACGTCCGGCTGCCGGAGTAGTTCAGGAATACCCGCTAGTCGGCGTTTAGGCGTTAAATAAAATAATGTTATCAAAGTCCGCTAGTCGGCGACAATGTCAATGCGTCCTTGCTACTGGCACGCGGCTAAGCTGTATTCCCACCCCCAATTACCCGCAATGCTCCAGCATTACGGACAATTGGGACAACGCGAACACAGTAAATATATTTATGGCTCTTTATTTAACTTTTTTCTCATATCAATGTCTGTTGTTACAATTTTCCATTTCAATAGTATTTAATCGAGGCTAGAGATGCTATGACCAAACAGTTTAGATAGCATTCTCGGAGCCGAGATGGTTGGCGACTTTGGGACATAAGCGTGGACCGCTGATGATGTCCAATGTCCGAGGTCCTGGATGTCCTGCAGGGGGACTCTGAGATGTATGCACGCCTGCGCACCACCTCTTCGAAGACTGTGAAGGGTTATGGCTCCAGGTGCGTTGTGGCCAACCACGGACAGGGCATTTCGTAGGACTCTGGTAGCCCCTTTTTGCGTAATCGGAGCTCCGTGTATGTCGAGGAAGGCGGGGCCACCAGGGTGTGGGCCCGTCTTATTGTAGTACGTCAATCAGGCCCACACCGGGCAGTACTTGGATCCATGTATGGCAGGGACGGCAATGTTATGTGCGGAAGATGACTTCCACAATGTCTTGGAGCTCCACACTCGTATGGTAAGTGTCGAGCTTGTTGCTGATATATCCTTCGCCATCAGAGTGTGTCCGGACAATGTCATCGTGTTCGACACCAGCAAGTTGCTCTGCCTTAGCAGACAGAGTGAAGTATCCAATTGTAAGTATGGCAGTCATAACAGGACCATTTGGGCCGGCCGACCCTAAAAAGTCGAGGACACTCATTAGGTCCCTAGGGCCCAGGGGAGGCGCTTGTGCCTGAGTATGTAGTGAGGTCCGCTGTACACCACGCTTCGCCAGTGAGACAAGGTATGTATCAAAGGCAGCTCTTTCACCTCCAAAAGTCAGGACACATGTTCTCACACCACTAATATAGTTCATGACGGCACCGGCCAACTTCAAATGTTCACGCAAGTTCATGGCATATGATGTTATATCGTACTGCAACGGGGCCAAGGGGTCACCACTATGATCCTTGATGTATGCAATGTATCTGTCGGTCTGTACGTTCTTATTCATCCAGGTATTCATCGTCAGGCCCTCCATGACCAGTTCCAGCAGTCGGCGGTGGTGGTCCTCGGTATAACCTGTGACAAAAAGGGGCAGTTATTATATTTTTGCACAGGTTCAGAGGGATGAGGTGAGGACGTTGTCATGACTAACTTCTTGGCTGGTGGGTTGAAATGCAGCCTGCTGAGGGCATCGGCAAGCGGTATGTCGACACCCGGCTTGTGTCTGATGACCACCTTCGTGCTGTTGTGGGCTGCGTAAAGCCAGATTTCATGCGCACAGGCACAGATTATGTCATCCTTCCCAGTGCCCGAGGCTGTGATGCAATGTTGTCTGTGTTTATATGTATCATGTACATATGCGCGTTAGCCGGTGCCAGGTTCTTGAGAGCAACAACGAGGTTGAGCACCTCCAGCTGAGCAATGTTGTGGCCTTTCGCAATAAGGTCGTCTCAGTACCGGGCTGCATAGAAGTGTGTGGGGGAGTGCGCACCGCCTCCATGTAGAGAGGAGTCACATTCTATGACCCAGAGTATACGGTCAGTCTCAGGCAGAAGCATGAGACCATTAGAACTCTTTGCATACCTTATGAACCAGGTGACGTCCAGCCTCAGATCATCCGATACGTGGTGTTTTCCTCTCTATGGTGTTTCCCGCAGCGCCGCAAGTATCCTGGACATGAACCGTCTGGTAGGACGTACACACTTCGCGACATGCTGGAGGCGCCCAACCAGCCTCTGAATGTTCATCCTAGATGCCCGCGTCCTCTCTCTCCAAACCTCGCATTATTGGTGATCACTAGGTTTCTCTGCCATATCAGAGTGAAGTAGGCGATCAGTGTTGTCGCAATCAACACTCGAGCTGCTGGGCTTGCACCCTGAAGTATCGTATGGTGTCAGCGAGGTGGTGGGGGGTGATGGGTGGGGCTGGCGTGGAGCGGTGGGTCGATGATTGTGCCACGGGTTCGCCCAGGTGGCGACAAAGGCGGACCCTACCACTTACTGTTCCGTCAAGAATTACCCATGTTCGCGCTAACATGACCAATTATGTCGGGCCAGTGTGAACAAGTGAACGCAGGGCTAGTCAAAGTGACAGAAGCCGATAAAACCATAACATCTTTATAACCTAGATTTGATTCTACATAGCCAACTTAGATGCTGGTGTACCTATTAAGCATTTATTGCCGTGTATGCCACTGGTGGTCATGGTAACAAGAAATGCTGAGTCCCTATTGGAGGAACTGGGAATGCTGGGATTGGTTGAAGTGAATGGCATGATCCTATACCAAGAATTCATGTACTATATATAATAAACCAGAGGGCTGGACTCTCTCTCTCTCACACTTTACTCTCTTCCTTTCTCTTTGTCTGTATTGTTTTCCTCTTAGCCTATGTACACAGCTACAGATCCGAGCATTGGTTTATACAATAGTGTGCATAGAGCATGCTTGGATTGCTGGGAAGGGTCACTTTATGTACTCCATACATTTTATATCTGTGAAACTTTGTGCACTTATTTAGTTTCTGTTATGTCAATTTTGGCATAGAATTTCAATTTAGGTACCATTTACATTGTCTGGCAATACTTGTTCACATAAGACATAATGTGCTGAAACACATATACTCATTAAATGTTGGTGTTTCAATGTATTAATGTAGGTATACACTATTGGGAGAAATATGTGCAGATATTTCAACATTGACATTGTATGGAATTTAGGTACCATTGACATTGTGTGTCAATACACGTTGGTTAGACATGTGACACATGGGTGTTTCAATATATTATATGCAGGCACACACAAGGGGTTTGTGATTTGCTTTATCTATATATATACATATGTGTATATGTATAGTATACATATATATTTATGCAAATATTATTAGGATATGTTATGGGTAGTGGGTTGGACTAATGGGTCTTATGATGTGTTCTCGTCCACAACTGGTTCATCAAAGGCTGTGGTATGTGCTGTCCTGTCTGTGGGAAAGTGCATATAAAAGACCCGTGGAAGCAGGTTTTTTTCCAAAGAAATATGTCAGGATGACCATATGTTTGACGTCCATTAGCCAATGATAAAAGTCAATGTGCTCTAGAGGCGTCGTTAAATAAAACAAACTTTCCTTTATGATGTGTTCTATTGTTCTGTGTTGTTGCAGCAGCCTGGTGAGCCGGTTGGTTGTGTTGAAGTAGGGATAGGAGGCCTGTGCTGCAGGCAGCCGGTCAGGAATCGGTCAGTTGGTCGACAGATTTTAACTTTTTGTCAATAAATAATGGACGCAAGTGACAGTGGGAGTGCCGGTAGTTAGGGTCGGGCCCGGTGGTGGCGCCACCAGTCCCCGTATGAGTCAGGAGCAAATACCTGGAGAGTACCCATTGGCTATAATATAATAAATATATATTAACAATATAATAACAATAATCCCTTCCGCGCATTTATACTCGCATAATGCTTATGCATCACATATATAATTCTTATACAGCATATATAGGCGCAGACAATGTGCCCATGCACTAGTGTCCATTAGACTCAGTTGACCGTAGACAGTGAACCGATGACTCAGTTGGCCATAGACAGTGAACTGATGACTCAGTTGACTGTAGACTGAACCGGTGACTCAGTTGACCATAGACTGAACTGGTGACTCAGTTGACCATAGACAGTGAACCGGTGACTCAGTTGACCATAGACAGTGAACCGGTGACTCAGTTGACTGTAGACAGTGAAGTGGTGACTCAGTTGACCATAGACAATGAACCGGTGACTCAGTTGATCGTAGATGGTGAACCGCTGACTCAGTTGACTGTAGATGGTGAACCGCTGACTCAGTTCACCATAGACATGGAACCTCTGACTCAGTTGACCGCAGTCGGTGAACCGGTGTCTCAGTTGACCATAGACAATGAACCGGTGACTCCCTTGACCATTGACAGTGAACCGGTGATAATACAATTACAACATGTGTAGCTTAAACCTGACTTCCAGCATTTTCCCGCGATTCCTTGACAGTGCTACTTGTACGGGGGAAAATCCGCGTTTTTGCGGAAATTCGCCGTTGGCGTCAAGGTTTCTGCATGTTTTGTTGGAGACCACTTTCATCCCTGAATGTGCAGCGGTCGGGTGTAGTGTTGCTGGTTAGCGCCAGGCATTACGGAGACCACTTATCTGTTAGTGCCCCTATCATCAAACCAGGCAGCCCTCATCTGTTGATACCAGCGGGCCAGGAACAAAGGGCCGCAGAGACCCTTAAATACATACTTACTTGTGTATGGTCATACGTCGGCACTGACTGCGTGTGAACCTGGCCCCTCTGACTCCAGACCGGCGCGGTGGCCTAATCGGTAGAGCGCCAGCTTCGCGTGCGGGAGATCGGGCGTTGGGTTCCCGGTCGAGTCAAACCCAATGACTTACAAAATTGACACTTGCCGCTTCATAGCCTGGCACTCAGCATTAATAGGATAGGGCAAGGACTGGTTAGCTCAGTGTCAGGGTAATGTGACTGAGTGGGATATCGGGTCATGGTGCCGGCATCCTGATTTCCCCGTGGGGCAGCACTATAAAAGTCACTATGAGTGCGCAATGTCACAAGTCGGGACCCATCCTGAAATGACCTTAGATGTTGCCAGGACGTAAATCTCCAACAACCAACCAACCCATTGACTGTCCATACACAAGGGATGTGACATAGTTAGAGAGCTGGTATTATTTAAGGCTTAATCAAAATTGAGCATATCGATGGAACTGGACTCGGTTGAGGGAACCAGACGGGGTGGCCGAATGAGTTGAGCGTCCGTCTCCTGCTTTGGGAGATCGGTGGATCCTAATCCATGGGTTCATGGGTTCGGACCCTGGTCGAGTGAAACCAATGACTTACAAATTGATACTTGTCGCTTCCTAGCCAGGCGCTTGGCATTGTTAGGATATGGCAAGGACTGGTTGGCGAGGTGTTATTGTATAACTTGTGATGTCCATGCAAATTCTCAGTACACACTATATCCAAACAGGATGGTCAAATGAGTTGAGCCCCCACGTCCTGATTGCTAGGTTGTAGGATTCAAATTCCTGGGTTCGTACCCTGGTTGAGTCAAACCAATGGCATTACCACGATAAGGCAAAGGGTGGTGTAATGATGGAAGACCGATTGTCTCCCATTGAACTTTCCTCTGCATAGGAGCCATTCAAATATTACCTAATGCTTCGAGGGGTGGGGGTTGTTGTTGAAGATTTATACTGCCTATCATGGATAAGCCTGAATAGGCTTGTTTTCACCATTAGACAGTTTGTCGATAGAAAGCCCGAGTCTACACTTTTACCGACCCAAGGGATTTTTATCCTCCCACACCACATAGACATGGTATGAGAGCAACTGGCCTTTGATGTCGCTGTAAGTTATACACAGCGGTGGAAATCCAAATTGGCAGAGATGGGGGCATGGGGAATCGAACCACCGACCTTCAGATTAGGAGTCCGACCTAGAAAAAAGTCAGACACTCTAACCACTCCGCCACAGAGAACACCCATGTGGGGTGATGGGGGGTGTAGGTTCAAGCGTCCTGTGGCGTATTTTATTAGTATAGCATTACAGAGTGTTACAAGAGGGGGGGTGCCTAATTTTGACCAAATTAGTGTTACATAATATTTGAATGGCCACTTAAAGCTGTATAGTCCGATGATGCATCAACTTTTCAAAAGCAAAGCAATTATCTAGAATTGATTCTACATATCTAACTTAGATAATGATGCACTTATTAAGCGTTGGTTGCCACAAAGTAGGGAATAATACCGAGTCAATTTAATAGAACCTGTTACTGCTGAAGGCTATGGTGTCAGAGTTTTGGCATACTAATTTGACATGTTTGCACTTCAAATATCTCACAACTTAGACATTTAAAATAAATGTTACTTCAATTTTCAAACTAAAGTATCGTAGATTATAATGATAGAAAGCCCGAGCCAACACTTTCACTGACCCAAGGCATTTTTAACCTCCCACACCACATAGTTACAGCAGTGGAAATCCAAATTATCAGAGGTGATGGCATGGGGAATAGAACCACCAACATTCAGATTAGGAGTGTGACCTAGAAAAAAGTCAAGACACTCTAACCACTCCGCCACAGAGAACACCAGCTCCCATTGGATTCTTTGTTTCCTTGTTGGAGTTTTACATCCTGAAAACATCTCAGGTCATATCAGGATGGGTACCGACTGTGACAGTACACACTCATGGCGAATTTATAGTGCTGCCCTACTAGGAGGCCATACCGTCGGCACCATTTCCTGCTCAGTCACATTATCCTGATACTGAGCTAACCAGTCCCTTTCCTACCCTAGTAATGCCAAGTACCAGGCTAGGTAGTGACAAGTATCAATTTTGTAAGTCATTGGTTTGACTCGACCGGGAATAGAATTCCCGACCTTCCGCACAGGGATCCTGTGCTCTACCGATTCGGCCACCGCATCCGGCCATTGCCCATTGGATGAATTAAAAGTGGGAACCCGCACTGGCCTGGAATGTCCAATTTGCATCTAGGCATACCTATTGATATTCTTACATTCAAAATAAGTGTGCCATCAAAATGCACAACCTAATACCCCAGTCACCTGAGAGCCAGTGTTCGCCGACATCCTCCTTGCGGCCAAAAGGACGCCAACCTCCCAGCGTCCCACTCGATACATTGATTCAATGCCGGAACGGGGCGCAAGCAGGTTGCAGGTGCAGCAGCTGCAACCTCCTTGCATCCAAAATTTCCAAAATGGATGCCGGAAGGTTGGCGTCCTTGCGGCGCCAGCACTTAAGGAGGGTGTAATGAGGATGCTTTAACATCGCAAATCGATCATAAGCGAAAGCAGGCCTCGTGTGACTGGGGTATAAAATGATCACTGTTTTGTGATATACTCTAAGCAGTTCTAATACGATTTCAAAAGGAGTACTAATATTAATACTGCATCCTTCTATCTAAGTGAGTGTGCATTTTTGTTGATTTTAAACCTTATTTTTTCAATAATAAATATTAACCATTAATTGTGTTGATCGACAGAGTCAATTACTTCATTGTATTGAGCTATCATTATTATTGAAGTTTTGTTCATAAATACCATTTAATTTAATGCAATGAGCTATTATATCCCACACAGACACACACGTGCTTATACACCATGCATCCCCTTTCTGGTCACGTAATAAATTCCTCCGAAACACAGCGTTTTAAATGTGCATATTTGTTTTTCTAACAAACAAGATCATTGGCAGAAATTCCCATAGTTATATTATACCTGTGACAGATAAATCGTAGCATGCCAGATAGTTCATCATACTTTTCCGCTGAACATGCGCAGTGATTAGTTCTTGCTATTGCCGATAGATGGTGTACTAAGGCGCTGTAGATGGGACATTAGTTTCCGTTACTGCCGGTAGAGGGTGGCTTGTAGTGGATAGTGTCTATATATATTACGTACCTGTTTGCGCGCGCATGTGCACTTCAAGTTGCCCGGGTCTTAAAAGAATTGCCACACTCGGTACAAGTGAGTTTTTTCCCCTCAATCGTCACCATTATGCCGTGAGAGTGGCCAATGGCTCGGAATACCTGTACCAGTAACAAAAATATAAATAAAAAACAAGCGAGTGGGGCGAGGCCGGTGCACCGATGGTGTATTTATAGGCCAGCGCAGGACCAAATCACCGCCGGGCAGGCTCGCAGCAAAAGGCATAGTGCCAAAATCAATAGACCATTTCGCAATAACCTTGGTTAACATTCGAAGAGAAGCATAATGTATTTTACGCCTACCTATACTCGCATAATTCTTTATACGCCTTATAGGAGGAGCTACAAATAATAATAAAGAAAAGACAAGAGAGGCAAATGGATTGGCAACTTTATAATATATCTCGACCAATGGCTCGGAATACCCAACGACACTTAAAAGTGTCACCCAACCCATAACCTCTCGAGTTAGTTGTCCGCTAATAGTGTAGCCACTCTAATATCACTCACCATTCTCATAGCCATAGGCGGCTTTAAGTAAGCATAGATTGAATCGCTCGACCAGTCCCCCCTTACTCGGAGTTCCTCTAAGGAAGCCCCGCATAATGCAAGATATGTGCACCCACCCCTTCTCAGAGTGCAACAAAATTTCTGACGGATCTAGACCAGCCCTTTCTGCAAAAAGTTTTAGCATCCCTTGGTAGATGCCGTATGTCAATGGAACCGACCCACCCCCATCTCCGGGAACCCGAAATGCCGGCTCATACTGCTCTGCTGGGATCTCGGCAAAATGCCGCCTCACCCAATATACTGCACATAGTGACAAATCCGGACAAATCGCCACCGGAATTTCTAGGGTACATTGGCCAAACTGTATTGTCTTTGAATGAGTCACACGAATTATCATACCCCAACCAAAAAATTTGAAATCAGCCCTTCCTCAATAGTGCTCTAAAACTTGTCACTACCGCTGCACGCAAAGCCGTATGACCAACAGACCCTTTCAAATAACTGAACATCTTCCTGAGGATTGATGGCAGGAGGGGAGCCACCTGATGCGGCGCATCCCCCTTTACCCTCCTCATCCCCTTCAAAGTAGTCTGAAGGGCAAAATCCTTATAATCAATAGGAGGCGAATGATTTCGACGCAGAAAATAATTTAGACCACTCAAGTAATTAATCACTGAAGTATACTTCAACGATCGAGACAGCCATGTAGCATAAAGTGCTACCTGATCCGATGGGCATGGCAAAGGAGTGAAATCACCCGAGAATTCCTCAATGAACTCCATATATTTCTTAATCTGAACATCCCTAGTCAATACTGAGTTTGGAGCGTAGAACTGTTGCTGGTAGACCCTCTGTTCCCTCCTCAAAACCGCCAGTCCTGAAACAAACGGAATCACTATCAAAAACATTACTACAGCACATACTAGATGCGACATCAGCAGTACGAAGCCTTTTTAGGGAACCCTCCTCATTTAGTCGACTCAACGCATCACAGATAATATTGTCCGCACTAGCAATATGGGTTGACGACACCGTGAAATTGCATTGAACCGCCAGCCAAAAGAGGCGCCGCACATAGAACATCACCCCCCCTCGACTTAGATCTCCCAGTGCACAAGGCAGCTTGGACCGTAGCATTATCTGTTATTACTAATATCGCTTTATCCCTCCACCACTCCGCCCAATGCACCGCTGCCGCATAAACACCATACATCTCCTTTACATTTATGTGCGCATTGCACGACTTTGCATCCGATGACACCCAGTGGTGTCCGACAGCCAATTGCAAGTCAACTTCATCTTGCTTTTCAAAAGTTCCTACAATCCAGTTCTGTCCCTGCATTGCTCCAAACCCCCAAGTCGAAGCATCCGTATACACAGGACTAACCACAGCAAACTTCCCCAAAATTGCTGCCGTACCATTAAACCTCCGCACAAATGCTAGCCACCACTGAACATCTTCCCTAAATCCAGATCCAAGTCTAACTTTATAGAAGGGATGCTTCAATGTACCGATCACATCATAGATGCGACAAGTAAAGGTCCTCCCACCTCTTACTACCTTTGCACAATGCGCCAGGAGCCCTCCCAATCGTTCAAGCTCACGTCTTGTAGCCCGTCTTCGACCCACAAAAGTTTCCAGTAGTCTCACTAACTTCACTATCTTATCCTCCGGAAGGCGCATCTCCAGCTTTACCGTGTCAATAGCCGTGTTTACACGGGCGAGTTAAAACACCTCATATAAAACCACTTGTCTAGAGCTGCGTTTACACGGGCGACTTGAAACGTCCTACGTAGAACCAGTTGCCTAGAACGTTTTAAATGTGGCCGTGTAAATGCACCACTGCGGCGTTTTAGGGCTGAAACGTTCCAGCTGGAACGTTCCGCGAATACCACCTCAGGAGGTGGTCTACAGGAAACGTTTCAGCTGGTTCCCAGGCGGCGATTGTGTACAATAGCAGTGCTCGCCGGCAACAGGGGGAGCAGTAGCTAATCGCTGGTGCCCGGCAGTGTTAGGGCCCGATTACGCCGAAATCTAGTGAATGCGATCATATTTAACAGAATTACAGACTCAAATAATGAAATTTAATTAAATTAACCTTAAATTCCAAGCGATATTAACGTAGCAGCTACATCGGCGTCGAATCACCAAGTGTAAACTAAACAAATAGCAGTGCTCGCCGGCTACAGTAGGCTGCTGGTTCCCGGTCGCGGACAGTTTCAAATTTGGTCCGTGTAAACGCGCCACGAGAACGTTTCAGGTAGAACGCTTTGTCTTGAATCGTTTTACTTTTGGCCGTGTAAACGCAGCTTTAATCGATTTACGTTTGCCGTGTAAACGCGACACTGAGGCGTTTTAGGGCTGAATCGATTCATATAAATCGGTATATGTAAACCACTTTGCGAGGTAGTATAGATGAAGCGATACAGCTGGTTCCCGGGCGGCGATAGTGTAAAATAGCGGTGCTCGCCGGATACAGGCTCAGGTGTAACTATACACTGGTGCCCGGCAGTGTTAGGGACCGATTAGGCCGAAATCTATTGAATGCGATCATATTTAACAGAATTACATACTCAAATAATGAAATTTAATTAAATTAACCCTAAATTCCAAGTGATATTAACGTAGCAACTACATCGGCGTCGTTATTCATATTGTCGAATAGACGAGTGTAAACTAAACAAATAGCAGTACTCGCCGGCTACAGGCTCACCACTAAGGCTGCTGGTTAGTATGGACTTGCTCATGCGCAGATATCGATTTCCGCCTTCAAACTCGTTCCGTGTAAACGCGCCACTAGAACGATTCATATAAATCGATTTGTCTTAAATCGTTTTATACTCGCCCGTGTAAACACCGCTCATAATGATCCCAAGGAATCTAATTTCTGTCGTCGGCATTATTAACTTATGAAAACTAATAAAAAAAAACAATCTTCTCAATAGCCTCACAAGTTTCAATTGATCTCGTGCCGCTTCCTCTGCAGTGGATGATATAACGCAAAAATCATCTAAGTAGTTAACAACCCTCTCCACCCCCTCTCGCAAAGCACATCTAACTACAAAATTCGAGATTTTCGAAAAAACATAAGGACTAGACGACAACCCCATACACAAACGGTTATCTTCCATAAACGTATAATCCCCATCGCCCTCAAAACACCTTGTCTTGGTCTATCCCGGGCATGAATGGACACCGCTCTGTACGCGTCCTTTATGTCCACTACTGCTAAATAGTTCCCTTTGCTCATTAACTCCGCTACTGTGTCAACTGTGTTGTAACTAAATTTAACACAACAACTATTAGTCATGTTATTCACAGAACTCCCGTCCAGCTGACTACAATCCACAACACACCTGCCTCCATCACCCCCCTCCTTAGGGACCAAGAATACGTCATGAATGCAACTAGGTCAATCCTCCACCTTCAAAATTATTCCTGCCTCGACTTCCTTCAACAATTTACTATTAATAATGCGCCTGTCTCGACTTGACTTACTACTATTCCCGACAGGTTCATAAACTAAGCGACAATCAGCATTTATCACAGCAAATCCGAACACCACTCCCTTCAATATGAAATGCCATTCAGGATCCACATCCCCTCGCAGAAAAAGTTTTGAAAAGAACCTGCAAGGTTTCAACTGAGACAATCTGCCACCTATATAGTGACAACAACCACAAACCCCATTAACACATTCAATTGTAACATGGAAAGTACAAAACGGTCCATCAATATATTCATACAGGGTCACCTCCCAACCACCACCGCTCAACAGATCTGAAACAACCAATATATCATCTGCCAAAACTTCAAGATTAACCTAACTGTGCAAACCCCCAGTATCAGTTAAAAAATGTTCAGCAGGCTTAGTCAGTCCGTCGCTTGTGTCACAACTACTGTTCGCTTGAGTTACACTACAAGATGTCAACTCAACTTCCAAGATGTCAACATCCGGCAATGCACAATCATCAACCAATTCACTCGACCCGCTGGGCGGGCGGGCTTGTGTCGCCACGTGCGCCTCCTCGTCGCGCGAGAACTCGCCGCACTTGTCACACACCCGCCGACCGTCAGCGTGCGTCGCCAGGAGGTGAATCATGCCCCGTTTCCGCGCGAACCCCTTCTTGCTGTATTTACATAAATACAGCGGTTTCCCGGTCCCCGCCCGGTGCGCAGCCTGCATGTGGGCCTGCATCTTTCTAGCGCCCCGGAATCGCTCGGCGCAGTGCCTGCAGGCCAGACCGCTACGGTCACGTGACGCGGCACATTTGTGGCGAAAATAATGCTCGTAGTTCTCGAACTCCTTCCGGCAGTTCCGGCATGTGGTCCCAGTGGGAACTGGTGGATGTGGTTGTTTCTTTTTTCCCCGGCGTTTCTCGCGCGCCGTCACCACAAAGTCGCTATCACTGTCATCATCATCGGTGGATTCGTGGGAATCCTCACTGTCATTAGCAAATATCGTGTTTAGCCGTGTTTACACGGGGAATTGTAAAGCGAATTAGACAAAGCGATTTATATGAAGCGAATTAGTGGCGCGTTTACACACGGAGCGGTTTAAGGCGGAAATCGATATCTGCGCATGAGCAAGTCCAGACTAACCAGTGCCAGTTTGGGTTCGTCGACGTCACCACAAGAGAGTGTGGGTTCGACCTAGATATGTATGGACTGAATCATATTGTTTTGGAATGGTCAAAACTTCTGCTGGGCAGTGAAAACCTTAAAATAAATCATGAAAAAAATATATGTGCACCTCTAGCAGGTTCATAGACCAAATTATATAATATGCGCTTTTGATCGACCGGAAAATAAACAAACTCAGGTCTCGACTGCGCATGCGTGTGACGTGCTTAAGCTAGTTCGCTTTATATAAACCACCTAGCGAGGCGCTTTACATAAAGTGAATCATATGAATCGAATCAGCCCTAATTCGCTTCAGTGGAGAGTTTACACGGCGAATGTGAGGCTAACTAGCCAAGGTGATTTATATGAAGCGACTTAACTCGCCCGTGTAAACACGACATCCGATTTGCACTGCGCCCGCCTTTTCTCGAGTCTAGCACTTCGCACAGTTGGTTTTATCTCCTTTGTAAACACAACTTCACCCCTTGTTGTATCAGCAGTGCCCTCCACTTCATAAATATGTTCCCGTCCGGCACATTTCCGCCTTGCATCATTTAAGATGACATTGTCATGGTTCTCATCTAGATTTGTCTCTTCTACTTCTGCAAATTTTCGTTTTGACCGAGTGCTACAAACCGTGGGCGTGTTACTGTTAAGTGAAAGGCTTCCCTCTGGTAGTGGGTATTTACGTGGCCTCCCACGCTTAGCTTTGACAAGGCCCTGGACAGGTGGTGTTTTACACGGTCCCAACCTGCATGCCTTTTTCCGTGGGCGACCAGGCCGTCTACGTTCTGGTATATCAGGCGGTACAACCTTCAGCAGAATATCCTGGATGATGTTCGTAATTACTTGGCCAGCATTTCCAAAATCATCTATATTATTAGGCTGCTGCAGAGTTGGGAGGTTTGATATCTATGTGGAAAGTTTCTTCAGTTCAGCTTGTACCTTAGCGTTCTCTTTTCGGAGCTGATCGAGCTCTAGCTGTAATTGGACAATGGCATATGTGTCAGGCAACACAGGTCCATGTCCATTGTTTAATTTGCTATCACATTTTTGTATGATGTCCTTGAGGCTTTCTAGTGCTATGTTCCGGTCACTCGAGTCTAGTTCTGGACCCCACCTGTTGAGCAATACAAAGAGGCAGTATTATATGAGTGCTGATTAAATCAAGTTAGACTGCATTAAAAAAACGCACCTGTTATGTAAGTTGATATATATTATGTTTATGGATCATCCAACGTTTCTAATAGGGTACTACTTTTCTAGACGTCCCTCTCCAGAGACACTCATGTCTACAACTTGTACAGGTTGATTACAAATAGCTAGTTGTAGTACAAGTAGATAGTTGTAATTAAAATGTTTAAATTTAGATCCATTTGGAGTTTAATGTTAAAGCTGCATAGTCCGATGAAATATCAGATTTTCAAAACCAAACTAATTATCTAGATTTGATTTTACATATCTAACTTAGATACTGATGCACTTATTACGCATTTGTTTCTGCGTAGAAGGCAATACTGAGTCAATTTAACAGAACCTGTTACTGCAGAAGTCTATGGTCTCAGAGTTTTGGCAAGCTTGCCAAAACTAATTTTCCATGTTTGCACTCAAAATATCTCAAAAGTTTACCATTGGAAATAAAAGTAACTTTGAACTAATGTAAAGTAGATACTAGTGATCGATCTAATATATTTATCTCAGAAAAAATACAGAAATTAAACTATGCAACTTTAATTAACTAGAACTTTGTAATACAAACAGAGCACACACACAATTAATCATGTTGCCGGTAACATGCGTAATTCAAAAACCTGACTACGGGCAGAGAGCGTGTATATAAACAGATGAGAGGGACAACTCCCGCGAAAATATGTAACACAGGCTACAGTGGCGTTCCTGGCGGTTAGTGTTGAACAAGCCTTGAGTTTGCCGCTACGTGCAGTGAAAAACATTTGTTTTTATTCAAAATTAATAGAAATGCAGAAGCCTAACCTTATCAATTTAATATAATCCTTTTGGTAAACATGTTTTCTAAATGTGTTCCAAGCGGTTTGTGTCTAGGTTATGTGGTTTTAGAGATATTTCACTTTTTCTGTATGAAGATTGCTCACCGCCATTGACAATGCCTTGAGTTTGCCGTACGTGTAGTGCAAAACGTGTATTTTATTCAAAATTAATAGAAATACAGAACCCTAGCCATATGAATTTAATATAGTCTCATCGTTAAATATGTTTTCTATATGTGTTCCAAGCGGTTTGTGTCTAGGTCATGTGGTTTTAGAGATATTTCACTTTTTCTGTAGGAAGATTGCACACGACCATTGACAATGCATTGAGTATGCCGGTACGCGCAGTGCAAAACGTCAGATTTATTCAAATTTAATAGAAGTCCAGAACCCTAACCGTATCAATTTAATATAATCTTGTTGGTAAACATGTTTTCTATGTGTATTCCAATCAGTTTGTTTCTAGGTGTTGGAGTTTTAGAGATATTTAACGTTTTCTATATGAAGATTGCTCACTGCCATTGACAATGCCTTGAGTTTGCCCATTTGTTCAACAACCACCACTTGGAGCGCCACAGTCGGCAGCTGTTACAGGGTCTAGTATGACAGTTGTCCCTCTCATCTGTTTATATAAACGCTCTCTGCTACGGGCCTGATATTATGAATACCATAGAGACAGTTCCTAGTGCGCGTCGCTAGGAACAATAGTTGACTTCCGGTAGTAAATTTAATGTGTAATCCATTCCTTACCTGACCCTAGACTACGACGGATCGGCGAGTTGGAATAGTTGAAATTGTTGTGTGTTACAGTGAGTGTTGAGTATAATATCAGGATGCCGAAAGTTGGTCGAGTACGAAGTGAAGTAGGGAGATATTCCAAGGCATTAATTGATTCCATGGATATGTCGGTACCGTCGAGAAGCACACATGTGCGTAGGTCGGTTGGCCGACCGCCATCAGCATCGTCTCGTGTGAGACTGGAGGATTTACGTTCATCGTCTCCGGTATTACCGGTTTGTGTGAGTCGATGGGCGACTCTGGAGGAGATTTCCCGTCTCCTCGACTCAAAGTTATCTGCTGCTCAAGAGCCGTTAATGGCTAGGATTGCCACATTGGAGGATCATAATCTATCGCCATCGGTATCTTTAGACCAGACCGCGGCTGGCACGGATGTTGTGGATGATGACGTCATAGAGGAAGACGGCGTAACAGTTGGATGCACACAGCCGAGTTCGCCGTCACAACCGACTCGACCGTGTAACACCTGCAGGAAACGTGATAATACACAACGTCATAAAGGTACGAACAAAGCATTGTGTTCTAATGCCAATAGTGGTTGTGGTACATGCCGTACTGTACGTCGGCATGCTGGTTGTGGTAATTGTTGCAGTGACTTGGACTCAGAGACGGATGATGATATGATGAAAGACTTAATTAGCATTGCTGGTAAGAAAGCGAGACGTTCTGGGAAGGTAAAGTTGCTTCCGCATAGATATGTGATTCGTGGCGAAAAGAAGGGGAAAGTTGCGCAAGGAGAATCCAAGTGGTTCGAGTACATGGCAGCAGTGAGGCGCATGATCAAGAGAGGTGATATTCCTGCTGACTGGATCCCACATATTGATAATCATATGGACTCGGTGATTGCTATGGCCCATAACTACACTTGGCAGACGTGCTTGGACTACAGCGAAAAAGTGTTTGCAATGATTGCAGATTGAGGTTCGTCGTGACATATGTGGGCTCGGTAAGCGTGTGGATGTCGTCGCTGATAAAGCCATACAGGAAACATCGCGAGCAGAATATAACCGGGGTGTGGACCCACGACCTTGTGTCATATGGAACAAGGGGAATGATTGTGGATTCACGGGTGATCATGGAGACGGTAGCAGTCGTTTTCTACATGTTTGCTCGTACTGTGCGTACAAGCTGAGGAGGCGGCATGCACATAAAGAGGTTGATTGCAAGACAAAAGTGCGTGCACGTGAAAAACAAGTCGACACCGTTGCTCGTACGAAGAATTTTTAGGTAGCAGCTGGCTAGGGGCTGCTGCACTATATACCGACGTGCGTAGTGCTGATGAGGTGTCCGATTGCTGCAACGTCGTGACGTCAGAGGGAAGCGCCTGCGGCTCGTCTAACAGTGACCCAGTCAGCAAGTGCCGTAATCAGGTCGGTCCGGTTATTTCTTTTGTTTCTGACCCTTCCCCATGTTTACCCGGTCTTCCTCCTGTTTTAGTTCCCACTGGTGATACTGATGTTGTTAAACTTAACTGTGATCATTCCGTCCCTCCCTCTGTCGTATTATCGCCGACAATTGCCGTCGTGGCCAGCCCTGTTGTTGAACGTTGTATTATGCCTGACTGTGGCCCTGGGCGGCGTATTGCGTCACCTGTTTATACTCGTAAACGTGGGTTGCCGGTTGACGGGCGGCACAGGGCTGTCATTCGCGAAGTTAAGGTTCGTCGTGTAGTAACACGCCGGTGTTTTGACAGTCGAGTGGGGACGGGTGATGCGTTTAAGTGGTTTAATAGATCAGTGAGACAGTTCCGTTCAGCAGCTCACTTAACTGGGAAGGAGGTGATTAATATCGGAGTAAATTTGGGGATGGGTAAAAAAGAAAAGCCGCCGATGGTAACTGGGCTAATGACTGGGACCCATGGCACTCAGCGCTGTCACAAGACTTCTCGTCACATATCGGCCACATCCAATCATGTTGGTCGTCGCCGTCCGTACAACTCTCATCCTGATTCGCCCACGAATTCCGCCACCGTCGCGGATCATATGTTGTCACCTACCAGGGTATCCATCCCTGTCGTCATGTCTGAACATACTGCGTGCCAGTCTAGTGGTTCTAACACCACCGGTCGGGGCTGTGTTTCCCCTTCCCTGGATAGCCCTGCGCTTCCGGACATAGCTTCTGCTAGTCCTGCCGCTAGTTTAGTTGAATTTTCTCCTTCTCATTCATATCCCGGCCTGTCCCTGTTGTCCCGCTCTTGTGTTTCAATGTTGCCTGTTGGCTCCAGTTTGGATGTTAGGGTACGGCCTGATGTGATTCTTAACCCTGTTGTTATTTCGGACGTCAACAGTCCATTGTGTGTTGACATCAACACCGGCTCTGGCTGTGTTTCCAGTGCCAGGGGGTCGTCTCGACCCCCCCAAAACTATGTAGATACTAATACAGGGGGGCCTGATGGTATGGGCGCCCCTGCTAAGTTATTCAAGGATTGTTCTAAGGTTCAAGGCTTATTACAGTTCCCGGTTGTTGTTCCTGAGGTTGCTAAAGATAAAGTTGCTACAGATATAGTTGACACACTGACTAATGATATTAGTACTGTGGTTGACGCAGAAGTTGTTTGTAATGATCGTTTAGAGTTTTGTGAGCTGTCGCTATTGGAGTGTCAGTCATATGTTCTTACTAGCTGGCCTAACTTGACGACGAATTGTAATTTGTTCTTAGATTATGCGTCAATTTATGCTGCGGTGAGGGCGACAGGATTGCCCAATTATCTGCAGGCTAAATTGCCTGTTCCTTCAGGTCTGATAATCAATAGGTGGAAACAGCTGTTGAACGATTACAGTGATAAAGAGATTATTCAATACTTAGAGTTTGGCTGGCCGTCAAATTTTACGGGGTCGTTTATCCCAACTGCTACTCTGGTTAATCATACATGTGATAAGGAGGATGTATATTGGATCAATAAGTATGTTGTCACTGAGGTGGCCCATCACGCTATGTTGGGTCCATTCGATGATCCCCCTTTTGTCCCGTGGGCACAGATCAGTCCTATAATGACCCGGCCTAAAAAGAACACTAATGAACGCAGAATTATAGTAGATTTGAGTTTTCCGAAGGGCCGTAGCGTTAATTCAGGGATAATTAAAGGGTTCTATCAGGGGAAAAGGTTTAAGTATAAATTGCCAACCATTATGACGTTGGCAAAACAAGTTAAAAAATTGGGGAAAAATTGCTACATGTGGTCGATCGATCTGGCCAGGGCATACAGGCAGTTGAGGACCTGCCCTTTGAGTGTCCCTCTGTTCGGTATTAAAGTTAACGGTAAATATTATTTTGACACTGCTCCTCCTTTTGATTGTCGGTCTTCTAGCATGGCTTGCGCTAGAACTACGGCAGCAGTCATTCATTTAATGAGGAAAATGGTTTTTTTTTGCCACTTGCTATTTAGACGACTTCGTAGGCGTGGAAGCCAGTTTCGAGAAAGCCCTGGTAGCCTATAATTATATTTTGTATTTGACTAGTGAGTTGGGTCTACAACTGTCGCTTAAGAAATGCAGCCCACCCGTGCAGAAACTGATTTGGTTGGGTTACGAGATTAGCTCGGCAGATCTTGTGGTGAGAATTCCAGATGACAAGCTCCTGGATATTTTATTAGAGTGTCAAAAGTGGTCAATAGGGAGGAAGGTAACACGTAAAAATGTTCAGCGGTTGGTGGGTCGGTTACAGTTTATTGCTAAATGTGTGTTGCCTTCTAGAACTTTCATGAATCGTATATTGGATTTTCTGCGATCCTGTCCATTTGTAGGAAAAATTTTAGTTACCAGGGACCTTGTTAGAGATATCGCATGGTTCTTGCGTTTTGCAGAAGGGTCCAATAGACTGGTGCTGATCCGCCACTTCCCGGCCAAGAAATGGATCATCGAGTGTGACTCGTCACTCTTAGGTGGGGGTGCGTTCAGTGACACTCATTTCTATTCCAACCGATACTCCCCTAAATATCTTGCGAAAGGTTTTCACATAGCCCAGTTGGAGGCATTAAACTTGATTATGGCACTACAATCTTTATCTCCACCTGATCCTCACAATTATCTTATTATTATTAATACGGATAACATAGCTTCCCAACAGGTGCTGTCTTCTGGTGCTGGTAAGGATCCGGTCTTGTGTGCGTGCGCACGGGAAATTTGGCGCTTTGCTGCGATAAAAAATTGCGAAGTGAAAATCGTGCACAAGGCTGGAAAGGATCTGGTGCTGGCGGATGCCCTCAGTCGGTTGTTCTTTGAGGATAAATTTCGATCTATTGCTGCCGCATTGTGTCAGGAAAAACTATTATCTGAGATACATGTTTCTAGTCACATGGATGTCCTTGATATATCCCTATAGGTCCCGTGCTAGTTGCTAATTTATTATTTGGCTTTATCAACTTGCAGATAGTAATCACGCAGTAGTGAGCAGGCTTAGCGTGTATTTCACGGCAGGATTAGCGGAGGGGACGTGGAAGAATAAAAGGGTACAATTTAGGGAATACTTGAGGTTTTGTAAGAACAAAAAGGATGACCCTAAGAAACCCAAACTAAGAACGGTAATGTTGTACTCTTTATACTTAAACGATAGACTAAAAACTGGAGGGGCTATAAAGAACTATATGAGCGGGGCAAGATCGTGGGTAAGACTATTTCAAGGTAACACGTCGGCATTTGATAGTTATGCTGTATCGGTAATTAAATCAGGAATGTGTAAGTTGAAAACCAAATCTGTAAATAGGGCATTCCCATTAAGGATTGAACATATTAAAATAATAGTTGTAAAATTCAGAAAAATTGATCAGGATGGTTTTGTGTTGATTGCTGCAATACTAATAGGTTATTTATGTTTACTAAGACAGTCTAATTTGTTTTATTCCGAGGTAACGGGGGATGACGGTCACATGATGCTCGGAGGTGACATCGAGGCACACGACACACACCTGACGATCACGGTTAGGTCCACAAAAACGTCCAGTAGACATGAGGACGTTTACAAAGTTGAATTACCACGGGTGCGAGGATCGCCCCTCTGCCCGGTTCAAGCGTGGAACAAGTACAGCAGGCAGTTCCCAGTGCATAAGGACGCCCCAGCGTTCGTAATGGCGAACGGGGCTCCACTGACTGCCCGACTCTTCACAAGGTGCATGCACATCGCACTGAAGGCAGCTGGACTCCCATGGTGGCCGTTGGTCACCGGGCATAGTCTACGTCGAGGGGGGGCACAAGAGTATGCGAGAATGGGGATGCCGCTGGACTGTATAAGAACACTGGGTCGATGGAAATCCGATAGTGTTTTTAACTATGTTGATAAAAATGTTTTCAGAACGGGATCATAAGCTCCCCTGTCCCAAATTGGCTGAGAGCTTATGATCCCAATAATCCACCCTTGGCTGTGAAAAAATGATGCATGTCTAAAAGGTTGGACGCACTTGAACGGGTAGCAGCAGCTGCAGGTGCTCCCGCCCCACCTCCTCCACCCACCTCGCCTGTCAGTACCCCGCGTCACCCTCTCCTTCAGCCGTTGGCCCATTCAACGCCAATGCCCGTGTACCCTCATTCCCTGCCCACTGTCTCTCCTGCTCCTGGCATGACATTTTGGCGATTAAAGGTCTGAAGCAGGATGTATCTACTGAGGCGGTGCATGCGTTGCAGGCAAGGCCGCAGACCTACCACGTGCCGGACTATACTCGGCAGGTAGCTCCGCCCCCTATCAATGATAGGCAGCGGCACCACCTGCAGCAGTGGCAGCAGGGGTCCCGATTAACAGTAGAGATGATTTCTCCAAAGAAGCAGATGGCAAGCCCTGTTATTTGTGGAACTGGGGGAAAGAGTGTGGGTTTGCTGCTTCATACGGTGTGCTCCCGGAGCGTTATCCACACATTTGCGCCTGGTGCGCCTATAAATTCAAGAAGCAACTGTTGCACAATGAGCAGGATTGCTTAAAAAAGAGAAGGTTCACTAATAAAAAAGCAGCTGCTGATAATTCCGCTACTCTTCCCCCTGTAAGTGTTGTTCGTTGTACATGTGTTTTGCTGTTGTCATGTACCTGTTTGTTTTCTGGAAAAGCTGTGCGCTCGGACCAGCCTTTCCCTGCTATTTCGGCTACCCCAACCCCGCCTGCGGTTACCACCCGTCCCTCGCCTCCCACACGCCAAGCTCCCACATGCGCGCCTTCCCCGCCCCCCCCCCCCCCTCCTACCCCCTCCCACTGTGTTTTTCCTCTGTCCCTGCACAGGTGTGGTGGTTTCAGCGTGTTCCCGTGCTCAGACGTGTCCCGTTGCTTCTGCGCATGCGCGGATTTCGCATCAACTCGGATCACCCGAGACACTTATTGGCGCATGCGCACATCCTACAATGTCGGGTCGAATAATCGAATACGCTTCTCCGCGCTCGGGTGAAGAATTTTTTTTTTTTTAATAACCGATAAAAATACAGCAAAATAGGATTTAAAGTATTTTATGATGGCCCAGTTTACCACTCGCCGTGTTCTATTTGAATTTCTGACGACTCGGATGACCCGAGTCGCCCGGGTAGTGTTAATCGATTACGGCCATCCTTATTAGATTCTGACGCATGCGCAGAAGCGAGGGACACCTCTGAGCACGGGAACACGCTGAAACCACCACACTGGCTGGTCACTGAACCACGGGTCTGGTCCCACTGTATTGAACACATTTTAATTTATGACGTGGTGAGAGCAACTGGTATGCCAAATTATCTACAAGCTAAGATTCTGTTAGTATCGGGACTCGTTATTTCAAAGTGGATGGAACTGTTAGCCGATTTTCCTGCTACATTGCTAGTGGACCAATAGACTACATCACGGTTCCAGCGGTGCGGTGCATTGTGGGATGCATCAGAGCAAAACATACCCCCCAAAAGCACATGGCATATGCTAATACACTGGGTGGAGCTATGAAATGTGCTAGTTTCAGATCATCTCAGCTCTTGTTTGAAACATAGAATACCAACTAAAAAAAAATATATAATAAATTAAGATATTAATCTTTTATCCAGCATTGCATTTATATCAATATAATTAGCACATCTTATGCCATGTGCATTTAGATTTAGAAAGATCTAGGCACTCAGACTAGTGTTAGAGCCATAGCCAGAGTACTCAATGCATTGTCAATGGCAGTGAGCAATCTCCATACAGAAAAAGTAAAATATTGATAAAACCACACCATCTAGAGACAAACCGATTGGAACACATATAGAAAACATGTTTATCAAAAAGATTATATTAAATTGATATGGTTAAGGTTTTGGATTTCTATTAATTTTGAATAAAACTGACGTTTTTTACTGCGCGTATAGGCAAACTGAATGGCCGTACGCCTTTGCTTTGCTCCCAACGCCGTTTTCAACGCATGCGCAGTCGGAACCGTGATCTGGTTTATTGGAGCTTAGATGGCCGTTGGATTATCCTATGTCCTGACGTCAACACTGAGAAACCATGCGCTGGGTGCAGAAGTGGACTTTCATATTATCAAATTTATCACTACTGAATTGTCACATAATGCACTCTTGGGTCCCTTTAAGGGAGCGCCGTTTATGCCGTGGTTTCAGTGTAGTCAGTCCTATGATGACGCGCCCTAAAAAGAATTCAACGGCGAAGAGAATAGTAATTGATCTCAGTTTCCCTCCAGGGAAAAGTGTAAATTCAGGGATAAGATAGGGTTTTTATTTGGGTTTGTCGTTTAATTTTACTCTTCCATCAGTCTCGACACTCACTGATAGGCTAATCAAGTTACGCCCAAATGCTTGGCTTTGGGGAGCGGATTTAGCATAGGCATACAGACAACTGAGGGTTTGTCCGTCGTCTTATCCGTTGCTGGGTATTGCAATTAATGATCAGTTTTATGTAGATCTGGCTCCCTCCTTTGGGTCCAGAACATCTGCTAGGACGACTAGGGCTCTGGTTTGGCTTCTGAGGAATGAGGGTTTCTTTGCATTGTGTTATCTCAATGACTTTATAGGAATTGAGGCAACGCAATCCATGGCCCAGCAGGCTTATCATAAGTTTTTAGAGTTAACAACTGGCTTAGGACTAGCGCTGGCTTTAGATAAGTGTACTTCCCCGGCAACTATGATAACCTGGCTGGGTTTTACATTTGATTCCATCAATATGACTGTTACTTTGCCGCAAGAAAAAGTCGCAGAAGTTCTGGCTGATTGTACGCTCTGGGCTACTAAAACAAAGGCTTCGCGTAAACAATTTCAAAGTTTGGCTGGGAGATTACAGCCTTGCGTAATTCACCGTTTCATGGCCTCCATACTTTCAATTCTGATATCCTGCGGGATTTAGACTGGTTTGTGAAATTTGCAGTGTCATATAACGGGGTTCAGTTGTTGCCTCGGGCACCTAGACAGGAGTGGCTCATCGAGTGCGACTCGACGCTTAAAGGGACCAGCTATAGCTCGCTGGGACACTGCGCGTACTCCGACAAATGCTCTCCAAGCACAACCTTGTTTAGTTTTTATGTTTAATTGAACCAAGTATGTGTGGGGAGAGTAGGGGACCAGGGCTGTGCTAATCTGAACTGCAAAGCCAGTTGGTTGTCTCCAAAATGGCCACCCCCATAGACGGCGGCCATTTGCAATGGAAAAGCTGCGCTGTGATTGGCTGAAATTGTGCCGGCAACAGGCTCACACAGTAACAAGAGTTGCTGGTTCCCAGTATGGGCGGCAATAAATTAAGCCCAAATCTATTCAAAGCTGTCATATTTAACAGAATTACATACTCAAATAATGAAATTTAATTAAATTAACCTTAAATTCCAAGCGATATTAACGTAGCAGCTCGATCAGCGTCGAATCGCCGAGTGTAAACAAAACAAATAGCAGTGATTGCCGCAACGTGCGAAAATCCGCGCATGCGCAGAAGCCATGACAGGCCGCTGGTGTTTTGGGGAGTTTTCAGTCGCATCAGAATTTCAAATCGAGTTCGTTTGTTTTCCACGCGGCGGATAGCTGGCGACTTTAAAGCGGGAGGCACGTTCTAAAAAAATTAACTATTATTCAGCAGAATATCCGGCTGTGGTCCTCTTACAGAAATTGTATATAGCTCAGCTAGAGGCGATAAACTTAGTTCATGCCGTACATTTACTTCTCCCAGATGAGCCGCACAACTTTAAAGTAGTCGTAAACACCGATAATTCTGCCTCGCAGCAGGTGTTGGAATCTGGGAAAGGGAAGGATCGGTTACTTTGTGCTTGTGCGAGGCAGTTGTGGTTTCTAGCAGCGAAACTGAATTTTGATGTTGAGATTAGGCACGAGCTGGGGGATACATTGATTTTGGCAGATGCCTTGAGTCATGCTCCGCATGCGCTCTCCAGTAAAAGTAAGGCCGCATGGCTGTGTACATCACTAAAACTTCCGCCGATCGAAGTGAGCCTTGATTTAAATATACTAGATTTTACACTGTAGGTCTCTCACCTGGAAGATATTTGTATTTTTGCTAAATATCTTCCAGGCTACTTGTTGATGCACCACTAAAGGCTGCTCAACTTGTACTCAAGCCCATTGGCAGCACATACATGGACTAATAAAGTGGGACACGTCAACCTTTATATTAGATTTTGTAAATTGTATACGGTGATTGTGCATAACCCTTCGACATATGACTTACTTTCTTTTTTGTTATTCCTTAGTGATCGTCTCAAAGCAGCGGGATCGATATTAAATTACTTCAGTTCTGTAAAAGGTTGGGTCATGTCGACCTCTCCTGATGTCTCAGCATTTGAAGCTCCTGAGATTAGAACCATGAAGCGCGGCATCTGTAAAAACTCTCTCCATATAACAGTAAGGGCTGCACCCATTTCCCCCCCTGATATAAAGGCATTAATCTGTTTTTTATATGACCTTACTCCGCCACCCAAGCTTTCTTAATATGTTACATGACAATGATAAGATAGAGCAATCTCTACGCAGTTACACTGAACTGCGCTAGGTGGTGGCACGCTAGCCACCGGGCAGGGCCCCGATTGGGCTGCCCTCTACTACGTGTGGCTAGCACACCCCCCACACACCTATAGAGGCGATGTGGGACCTAACGAGTTAGGGGGCGAGTCAGCTGACTGTTGACGCCACGGAGAGCAGATAGGTTTTGTAATAAACCAGTTGAAGCGTACTGTTACCCAATCTTGGCATTCTTCCATGAGTGCATGGCAGTGTAGAAGAGCGTGGGCTATCACACTAATGAGATACTCAATAGAAAACTTGAACAAGTACACCCCTCGTTTGACTTGAACGTGTTTAATCCTGACTTGTGAGTTTGTGAATAAATTTCTACTTGCCTTTTATTCACAGACCCAAAACACAGAGCAGGGTTTACACGGGTTAATCAACTACTACAAGCTGGCCTTGCAAGGGGCACTTGGAAAAATAAACTCTCTCACATGCTATGAATGTGGGTTTCTGTAAAAGTATTAATGTGTTACCCTATCGACCCAACGTCAATAATGTGCTGAGATATGTAGCCTTTCTATCTGAACGCTTTAATGCCCCAGGTACTCTTGAGAACTATTTCTCCACAGCTAGACTCTGGATGGCGATGTGTGGGGGCTCTGCCAAGGCTTTTAATGTGTATGTAGTAACCCTGGCGAGGCGTGGCGTGCACAGCCTTGCACAACATATCGTCGAACAAACACCCCCCAATTTCTGTGAGTATGCTCAGAAGCATCATTAAGTTCTTCGATAAATGTGGTAAAAATGATAGAGTTATGGTACTAGCTACACTATTAGGATTCTACACTATATTGCGGAAGTCTAACCTGTTGTCTTCTAATTGCATACACGGCGCCGACCATGTCCTCCTGGGAAAGGACCTCCGCTGTATGAGTAATGCACTATATGTTGAAGTGTGCTGTCACAAGACATCGCGGGGTGGAGCGGATGCATACACGATACGCCTCCCGTCCATGGAAGGAGCATGGTACTGTGTTGTATCAGCCTGGAGACGCTACTGCTCCTGTACCCAGATCTACCATGATCGCCCAGCTCTGCTGACCGTAGACGGAAGACCTCTTGCCCCGGCCCTGTGTCTCGCGGCCCTTCTCCTAGCACTCACCAACGGTGGACACCGCAATGCTCAACTGTACACTGTACATAGGCTGCGCCGAGATGGAGCACATGCGTATTCATGCAAATGCCGGGGTGGACCTGCCTGCTCTGTGAAAGCTGGGCAGATGGTCGCCCTCAGCCATCTATTCCTATGTACCCCGCGATGTTCTTAGGTCAGCACCACTGGCAGTCGCTAAGCACCTTGGCTGAGTGCCAGTTATGCTGATCTGGTGTAGTGTTCATGAAAGTCTTGAGATCTACTGTACATTGTCACTGGTAAGACCGGACGCTTGTTCCCCAGTTAGGATTGAGTAATCTTCTGTGTAAATAAATGTAAAATTTTCCACACGCATGAATTTCTGTTTTCAATTGTCCTTGTTAACATAACAAGAATAATTGAAAATAGAAATTCATCTCGACGTTCTGTATTGTAACTTAGCCTTACTACTTAGTCTTACTCCTACTGGATGTCTTTGATATTGGCGACTTCCAGGGTAACCGTAACCGGCCTACAGAGTCACCAGGATAATAAACATCACTCAAATTCCCCAGTTGTTTGCATAGCCATGGCATAACCACAGTTTCCCTACCCTAACTGGATGCCTCCCCATAGAAACGTAGTCTCCTTTCAGCATCTCACCAGCTCTTAAAGCCAGTTCTCCTCTGCATCTCGGACCAACAAAAGCTAATTTCACCCGCCCACTCACCCTCTTCTGTCCTATCAATTATTGTGGGTAGAGCTGAGTGGCAGTTATGCTGATCTGGTGTAGGGTTCATGAAAGTCTTGAGATCTACTGTATGTAAAGAACCAACGTCTGACAAGTTGACTTCTGGATACTGAATGCTTTATTCACCGTCCAGGGCTCTGAACCACCGGCACAAACTTTCCATGACGTCATCTCATGAACATATTCCTTTGTTCTCTCTCAATGCCTGGATCCCATTATGCATCTCATTAGCATATATTACATCCCCCCTTCAAAGTATTTCTGAGACATGAAATGTTTCAAAATCACCATAGATACCGAGTTTACATGTTTAGCATACATAGCAATAAAACATACAGGCACATCACTTTACACATTGTCCATATTGACACAATATAAATACACAAAATGAATCTGAAAATAAACAATACTTAAACTAACATGCACATGTGGTTGTGTGTGCTGATAGTTTGCAACTGACTAAGTTATAGGTCTAGCCTGTCTGCCGGCCTAATCACCCGACCTGACCTAGTAAGATTAGCTGCTCTGTTTACATTTGACTGTGATGCCGGTACACTTTGTGCCTGCCCGGACAGTTTGGGCTGTCCCCACTTCCGTCGCCCGTATAATCTGCATTCTGTTCCTATATAACATATTTCCTGACTCGTTCAAAATCTGATATTCTCTACCCGACACCCCTGTGTGCCCCAGAATCACCCCTTTCTTCCACTCTCCTGCATGATTCTTGTACTTTACATTGTCCCCAGCTCTCATAGGCTTGTGCGGCTTACCACACTTCTTATCATGGAACCTTTTCTGACCTTGCTGTCGTTTCGCAGTCTGTGCTTTCTTTGGGTTTTACGTTTCGGGTATTAAATTTTCCTCCGCCATTGGCAATCTCCCTCTCATCCTTTTGCCCATGAGCAGCTGAGCCGGAGATGCGTTCAAGATGGGCAACGGAGTGTTCTGTAATTTAGCAAAGCTAACTGAAAATCTGTCTTCGTCTCTAAGCATTTTTTTGACATGTTTTTTACAGTTTGTACAAATCTTTCCACTTGGCCGTTACTTCTGGGGTATTGTGGACTCGAATACATGGCTGTAAATCCATAATGGTTTGCAAACTCTTTATACTCGTGGCTCTTAAACTGCGGACCATTATCCGAAACCCCCTGGTTTGGAATACCATCCCTCGCAAAGTTATCCTTTATAGCCTCGATGACTGTCGCAGACGCCATATCCTTCAACAACATTACCTCAGGATATTTAGTGTAATAATCTACAGTTATCAGGTCATTTTCATGACTTATCTCAAATAAATCTGCTCCTGTTTTCTCATAAGGTTGACATACTATCGGGTGGTTCACCAAAGGTTTGTTGTGCAAACTTTTGCGATTATTTTGGCATGTGTCACATCAAATGACTTTTTCCTCAATTTGTTTTTTATGTTAGGCCAGAACATGCAGTCGCGCGCAAACTGTTTGCCCAAGTGCGTCTTGTGTAACGCTTCAAGCATTTCACCACGGAGCTTTGGAGGTACCACAACTCGATTAACCTTCATAACTAAATTGTTTTCTACCGTTAGCTCATCTTTGTATGGAATGTACTGTCTTAGACATGGAGGTGTTTGTATGCGTGTGATGTCCCAGCCACTCTCAATCTGCATTATTAACATGGACATTGACACATCTTTTTATACTCCCGGACAATTTTACAATTTTAGTTAACAGACTGGATGATTGTATGTCAACTGCAGTGACGCTGAGTGTGTCGTCAAACAGGTCAGCGTGATCTACATTGGCACTGTGCTTGTGCCAACGTGTCTGCAAAAAACATTAGATAACCCTTAACATGACACAACTTCACGTTGTAATTTTGCAAACGCATTCGCATTCTTTGCATTCATGCCGACAGCTTATGAATGGGTTTCTGCATTATCGCCACTAATGGTTTGCGGCATCCGAAACATATGGCAAGCATTTCTTTTTCAATAGTGGCATAGCCACATTGCGCTGAGTCAAGTGCACAAAATGCAAGTGCGATCGGTTTGTCACCCTGCATTAACACAGTTCCTAAACCTGTCTGACAAGCGTCTACCTGAACAACAATGGGCTTTTCAACGTCATAGTACGCTACACAGGAGCAGTTTTCAACTTTTCTTTAAGTTTGTCATATGCAGCTTGTTGTTCGCTCTGCCAGTGCCACGCGACATCCTTAGCAAAGAGCGTGCCCAGTGGTTTGGCAATCTCGGACATGTTTGGTATGAACTTATGCACATACTCAATCATGCCAAGAAACCTCTGCACACCTTGTTTATCACGCGGCTCTGGCATGTCTACTATCGCTTGTATTCTGTCTGGATCTGGCTTCACACCTTGCTGGGTAAGTTGATGACCTACATACTTTACTGTAGTTTTGCATAGCAAAGACTTTGACTCGTTTAATTTGAGATTTACCGACCTAGCTCGGTCTAACACTGCTCTGAGCCTGTCATTGTGCTCTTCCACAGTTGAGCCAAATACCAAAATGTTGTCCGTGACTATACCGATACCGGGTATATCGCCCATGACGCGGTGCATTTCCTGAATAAAAATGGCACCACCTGTTTTGATGGCAAAAGGCAGACGGGTGTACCTGTACCGGCCCCATGGAGTGTTAAATGTGCATAACAATGAACTTTCATAGTCCAACTCGATCTGCCAATATCCTGTCATAGCATATAACACTGAAAATATTTGGCATTAGCCGTCTTAGCTATAATTTCATCAATGGTTCTGGTCGGAAATGGCCCTCTCTTGATAGCTTTGTTCAACTTAGTCGGATCCAGACAGATTCTTTTTTTTTTTACGATAGTTATAGAATTGACCCATTCAGTGGGTTCATCTTACTCAACAATAACACCCATTTCCACCATACGCTTAAGCTCGTTGTGAACTTTGTCCGGAATTGCATATGGAATCCTCCTCGGCGGGTCAACAACAGATTGTACAGATTTATCAACATGAATGACAGCATTTGATTTTATAAGCCCTAGACCCTGAAAAACATCTTTGTATTTGCTTACCAGATGTTTGGCACTCGCACTGTGTTCGTCGGTCAGTGTGGAAATTTTGTCGGCACACTGGACTGAACCTCGTCGACCCGTGCCAACAGGTTCAACACAACACAAGCCTGTTTACTGAGAATCGGTTGACAGTTCTGCACCACTTGGAAAGTGAAGTCTCTGCCGTCGATCCGAAGCTATGCCTCACCGTCCGGGGTGATCCGATGCCCCGAAAAAGTGAGAAGCGAACAGTGGGTGTTCGCCAGTCACCCCGGTGCCACTCTGTCGAAAATGTTCCTTGGCAGAACGTTCGCCTCTGACCCGGTGTCGAGCTTGAACTTGACTGGATGACCATTCACTCGGATGTTTGCATACCAGAGTTTCTCCTCCTTGTCTCTGATGTGGTCGACGGTCCCAACAAACAGATCCGTCATCAACACATTGACTTCCGCCGGATCCTGGTCTTGTTCTACGTTGTGAGGGTCGGGTTCTTTCACGGTTACTTTGTTAACCCTGCCCAATTTCCTTGACTTCTACGTCTGATTTCTTGTCCTCTAACTGATCAGAACTGAACTCACTGAGTTTGCACATGTTTATGCGCTTCTCTAACGTCAAATCCGCCGTTTGCAACTCTGTCTCTTAGCGCAGTAACATACATAGACATATTCTCAGTAGCTTGCTTAGGAGAATTGAACCGGTAGCGTGTTATTATTAAGTTGCTTTTACCTGTACAATAGGCCTGAAACGCGTCTGTGAGTGGTCCGATCTTGTCTCAATCAGCGAGCGCGATGGACATATTGGCAAAGACCTTTTGTGCTTCCTCGCCGGCGACATGAAGGAAGATGCAGCATTGCACTCATTCTGCCTTCGTTATGACACCTGCAGCAATGGCATATATATATCATATGCTCTGATCCATGTTTTCCAGTTTGATCGTGCGTTGTTGCTGAGGACAAGCTGTCCTGACGGCCTGAGAGTCGGCAGTGTCTTAGCGGGCGGCATTCTTCCTCATCTGACACCATGTAAAGAACCAAAGTCTGGACAAATTGACTTATGGATACTGACTGCTTTATTCACCATCCAGGGCTCTGAACCACCGGCACAAACTTTCCATGATGTCATCTCATTAACATATTCCTTTGTTCTCTATCAATGCCTGGATCCGATTATGCATCTCATTAGCATATATTACACTGTACATTGTTACTGGTAAGACCGGATGCTTGTTCGCCGGTTAGGATTAAGTAATCTTCTGTGTAAATAAATGTAAAATCTTCCACATGCATGAATTTCTGTTTTCAATTTTTGTTGTTGTTGTTGTTCAAATCTTTATTCCAGTTGAATAACATCTTTTTTCAGCACTGAGGCGCTGGTCTTCCGGCCTTAACAATTATAGTGCATATGAACTATTTATGGATGAGATGATGCGATGGTATGAACAATATAGATAATAGTAGGTTAAAATGAGGCATTACAAATATAGTGGGGATCTTATTTTGCACATGTAGACTGTAGAATAGCCATTTACCTTTAGACTATATCAGTGATTTGATGATCATACCTATGAGGAGACATTAATATAATGGGCATGACTTGCTGATACAGGTAGTCATGGATTTTGGATTATGCAAATAATGGTTGCATGACTCATTTAAATTGTATTGGGTCAACTATAGCTTTGTCAGTAGTATATGTTTTATTGGTTCAGTCAGGTGTTATAGGCTGGTGGGTATACTTTGGTAGTTGTTATTTCTTTTATTCTTTTTGCCATTATAAAAGTAATGTTGAATGTATCATTATCCATTCTACATTGTCATCGTATTAATAGCGAAATAGCGAATGGTAGACAGGAAGTGTGAACACTTATTTGTCTCTCATTTTTGCTTGAGTGCAAGTAAATATGCAACACAAGGAATAATTAGTAGCATGTGGTGAATAAGGGGTAAAGTTTCCCTGGATCATCAGACCATGCTTTTTCTAATCTGTTCTTGAATGAATTTATTGACTCGGCATCAATAACATTTTGTGGGAGACTGTTCCATATATTTATGATCCTGTTTGAGAAACTGTGTTGCCTTAACTTTGAAATGGCTCTGGGTTTTACTAGTTTGAGAGTATGGCCCCAACTGCCTTCTCTTTTATTCAAGGTAAAAAATTGGTTCATATCTATTTCATCAAAACCTTTCATAATTTTAAATACTTCAATTATGTCACTTCTTTTCCTTCTGTAGGAAAGGGTAGGAAGTTTCAATTCTCTAAGCCATTGTTCATAGGGTAAGTCCTTTATATCTGCAACTAATTTTGTTGCACGTCTCTGAACGTTTTCGATCTCCAGAATATCTTTCCGAAAAATTGGGCTCCAAATTTGTGGACAGTATTCCAAAATTGGCCTAACACGAGACTTAAATAGAATGAGAAAATTGTTCTTGTTGAGGCGATGGAAAGTTCTTTTAATTATTCCTACTCTCTGGTTAGCATTTGAGATGATAGTTCTCATGTGTTTCTGAAAGGAGAGTTGGGAGTCGAAGGTTATGCCAAAGTCCTTTTCATAGCTGTCTTGTTGCAGGACAGTGTTCTTCATATTATAGGCATAATGAGGATTATTTTTCCCGTAATGAATAATTTTGCACTTCTTTTCATTGAAGGGCAATTGCCATTTCTCGGACCATTGTGCGAGTTTCAGAATATCCTCCTGCAAGAGATTTTTATTTCTTACATCTTTTATGGCTCGAAAGACTTTTGTGTCATCCGCAAATATTTTTAGGTTTGATGAGACACTGCCTGGCAGGTCATTTATAAATATTATAAATAATATTGGTCCCAGCACACTTCCCTGAGGTATTCCTGAGGTGACATTCTTAAAGGAAGATTTTTTATTACCTACGACTACCCTTTGCTTTCTCTCAGACAGGAAGTCCTGAATCCATTCAGAAATTGATCCGGATATTCACAGAGCTTTGATTTTGTTTAATAGTCTTTTATGAGGCACACTATCAGAGGCTTTGGAGAAGTCCAGATAAATGGTGTCCCATGCCAGGCCATTATCCAGCCAGTCAGTCCAAATTTCCATCACTTCTAGTAGTTGTGTCAGGCAAGATTTGCCTCCAGTGAATCCATGTTGGTCTGGAGATATCAATATCAGTTGGTCTGGAGATATATTATTCTTTCTAGCATTTTACAGCATAGGGAGGTTAATCTCACGGGTCTATAATTTGATGCCAGGCGTTTTGGTCCCTTTTTATGCAGGGGTTTGACATCAGCATCTTTCCATTGTTTGGGTATTTTCCTTTCAAATAGGCTTTTACGGTATAGTGATGTCAAAATAGGTCCAATTTGCTCAGAACACACTTTGATGATTTTTGCATGGATCCCATCTGGCCCAGGTGCCTTGGAGACATTTAGTTTTTCAATTAATTTTTCTACTTTACCGTCTGTTATATCAACGTCACTGATGAATTCTGTGACTCCTGAATCTGGAGAGGGTGGGATATTATCCGTATTTTCATTGGTAAACACACTGACGAAGAACTCATTGAGTAGTTCAGCTTTGCCTTCATCGTCTACGATTAGTTTGTTGTCACTATTGGCTAGAGCTGGTATGCCATTGCCATTTTTTGATTTATGTGAAGCATAACTCCAGAAATTTGTTGGGTTATTTTTAATGTCTTGGACAATTTTGTCCTCAAAAGTCTCTTTGTGTCCACTGACAATGTCATTTGCGGCATTCCTAGCGATAGTGTATTTTTCTCAATTTTGCAATGTCTTATTATTGAAGTAGACATTCCATGCTTTGTTTTTCAATTTTCTGGCAGTGGTAATATCCCTGGAGTACCAAGGAGGTTGTTTCCTGGTTGTGAATTTTCTTAGTGGTACGTGCCTTTTGATAGCACCTGATAACACATTTTGAAACAGGTCCCAGCACTCTTGCACATTTTTTTCCTTAAATTTATTTAGCAAGTCTTGGGACATGATATCATTACTCATGGCAATGTAATCCCTTCTATAATATGAGTATGGTCTCATTTTCTGTTTCAACATCAATTTTGAAGGATATGACAGCATGGTCACTCTTTCCCATCGGGGCACCTATCCTGATGTCATCTATTAGATTATCCTTATTGGAAATGACCCAGTCCAAGGGATTTGGCGTTTCATTTCCTCGGAACCTGGTTGGTTCCTGAATAAATTGTTGCAGGAAACAGTCGTTTAGGTGGTCGAAAATAATCTGCGCATAATGGTCATTACGGCAATGTAAGATGCCAGTGGCCCAGTCGATTTCTTTTAAGTTAAAATCCCTAACGATAACCAGGTTATCATGTTTCATTTCTTTTACCTCATTGACTAATTCTAGAAGAGCATTATTGTTTTGCTCATTGCTAGATGGGCTACGGTAAATACATCATAAAATGGTTATCACTCCATCAGTAAGAATTTCACACCAAATTGATTCGTCAAAAACGTTTTTTTGGTGTGAAATGAGTTGCTATCCGATGATTTGCAACGTACATTATCGTACCTCTTTTCTCTAATGAGTTGGTAAGTAGATAATATCCATTTATTTCCAAGCTTAATTTACTGATCTCGTAAAATCTATTTTTTGGACATACTTCGTTTATGCATATAATGTCAGGTCTCAAAGAACTGATTTCAACTTCCAGTAATGACTTTTTAGTGCTAGTTAAGACATCTATGTTGGTGTACATAACTTCTAAGGTTTTTATTTTGTTTACTTTATAGTCTATTCTATGATCTATTTTTCCTGACCTTTCTTTCTTATTTTTAACTCTTTTATGTTCCAGGGAGGACCCCGGACCTTGTATATCCAGTTTTTTGACCGATCAGTTTTTTCCTTAGCAGCTCGTACATGTTCGCTAAGAGCTTTACGATCTTCTTTGTCGAGATCGTAACATACTCCTAAGTTCTTTACTTTATCGGGAGCTCCTTGAGTTTGTTCAAGTTGCTCATAACAGACTCCTGTGTTTCAACTGAGTCGAATATAACTTTGAGAGGTCTGTTTAATTTCTGACCCTCCTTATATTGGACGAGTCGGAATGCGTTTTTCGGTCGCGCTTCTATTCCGATCACTTGTAGCAAATCGTCTACCAACCCTAGATCGTGGGTTTTCCTGGCTGTTGATTCGCTACTGATTTTTTCAGGTGCCCTGTGAATGATTACATTCATGGCCCTGTCTTGGTGATTTTTTTCGGTCGCTTTCTCTGCGACTTTTTGAGCCACAATGGCTTTTTTCACAACTGCCTCTATGGGGCTGGATTTGGCGATGGAACGCATCTCTTTTTGTTCCCCAGTCGTGTTGCTTCGAGCTACATCAGACCAGAGTTTTGTTATCTTTTTCTCGACAGACATGTTTACGTCCGTCTTCAGTTCGCCGAAGCACTGCTTTATTAGAGCCGGCAGCGCCTCTTCCATCGACTTAGCTACTTGGGCTTCGATGGATGATTCCAAGTCCTCTATTTTCTTTGCCATTGTGTTTAGGTCAGGTTGGGGGTTGTTTTTGGCCAACTAGACTTTCTTTAGCTTTTAGCAGCAGTGTTTTTGTCGATTGCTCACAATAGCTGCATGCCCAGAAAATGCTGTTTTTTTTAAGGAACACTGCCTCTTCTTCGCTGAGTTTCGTGCAAGTGTTGCACATCCATTTAGAGCAGAAATTGCATTCTACCCACATTCCCTTTGATTTTGTTGTGCTGCACTCTCCACAGCAGGAAGACTTTGTAGAGTCGCAATTGTTTTGTATGTCACTGTTTGTGACAGCATTTTGTTTGTCACTGTCAGTGATGCCGATTTCGATGGCTTCCCTAGCAACGTTGTCATCTGGCGGTTTTTCAATTTTTGGGCAGTCTTTTTTTTTCCTTTCGCGCTCCCGGTCTCCCCAATCTTTCTACTTAACACATTGCTTGATTTAATTATGCATTTAATAAAATTATCCATATTTCTCCTGGCAAGAACATTGATAGTTATTGTATTTATTATAGTTTTCTGCATCCAACTACACTAGTATCGTTGAAAACATGCTTGGCACCCCAGTCTGGCCCCGGTGTCGTATTCTCAGCGCCCGGTCATTCTCAGCGGCCTGTCGTGGCTTCTGCGCATGCGCGGATTTTAAGACATATGCAAAAGACCCGTGGCCTCGCCGGCTACAAGCTCAGCTGGTGCCCGGCAGTGTTAGGGTCCGATCAGGCCGAAATCTATTGAATGCGATCATATTTAACAGAATTACATACTCAAATAATGAAATTTCATTAAATTAACCTTAAATTCCAAGCGATATTAACGTAGCAGCTAACAACATAGCAGTAAACAAAACAAATAGCAGTGCTCGCCGCAACGTGCGAAAAACCGTGCATGCGCAGAAGCCACGACAGGCCGCTGAGAATGACCGGGCACTGAGAATACGACACCGGCCAGGGTAAGTTCATACTAACATCAGTATTTAAGTTAAATATGTAAAATCAAATCTAGATAATTGGTTTGCTTTTGAAAATGTAATATTTCATCGGACTATCACTATGCAGCTTTAATTTATTATATATATATTTTTTAGTTGGTATTCTATGTTTCAAATAAGAGCTAAGATGAGCTGAAACTGGCACATTTCATAACTCCACCCAGTGTATTAGCATGTACCATGTGCTTCTCGCGGGTTTGTTTTTCTTCCATGCATCCCACAATGCACCGCGCCGCTGGTATGACGATGTCGTCTATTATGTTTCATCGGATCATGCAACTTTAAGTGAGCACAGTTCCACACTTTACCCACCGCCCGCCGGAACATTTCTCTACCCGATCTGTGTTTACCGCCCGATTCTTGAGAGGCATGAAATCCCGGATCCAGAGTACAAGTAGTGTGCGCCTAGCTGTTCATTTACTGCGGCGCACTCCTCACAAGGGACACACAGACAGACAAATAAAGATGGTAAGTTGTCTGCACCCCTATTAACTGTATATTCTGTGCAATATCTCCGATGTGTATGCAATCTGTGCTACACAATTGCAGGTGTAGGAACCTTAATAATAACCCTTCAGGACAGAGTTGGTTGTTTATCAAACCTATTTTTATTACCACTGCAGTTTGAGGCTGAAAATGTGCTCTGAATGCGCCTAGGCACCGTGACCGACTTATTCAGTTATTGGCGTGTGTATTCAGTTTGGCTTCAATGTGGGCCGACCAGAGGCCCCCAAATACCGATGGGCTAGGCTGATCATGTTACTTGTAGCCGCGAAGCCACGATGCTGTCGTTATATCAACTTTTATATATATATGGAACGCGCTCTGCAGAAATCACGCCGAGTCGGTTCCACTCACATTCCTACCCGGGACGAATGTTGTGACAGTGTTTCTGTAACACTGCACAGTGTACCGTAGGTACAAGATTCACCCCGTACTGCACGGGGCGGGGTTTATCGGGTGACACTGCCTCATTTAAGTCATTATCTAACTAGTCTATGGCCAATAGTGGAGACAGCGGGCTGTCACCACGGGTGTTGTGTTTTGACTGTCACTTTGTCGAATATTTGGCCATTGTAAACCTAATGCCTGGTACACGCCTACCGTATATGATTCGCGCACTAAAACTCGCGACTCGACCCGACCTGCTTAAAACTGAAAACGGGCCGATTCATTTTTCGAATCGCAATCGTAATCCCCGTTTTAGCCCTAAAACTGAGTTTTTAGTCGCAAATCACAATCGCTAGGTGTGCGCTCCCCGCGCACACCTAGTGATTTTTGTGCGCGAAACGGGCAGTTTTAGATCGTATACGGTAGGTGGGTGCGCACAAATGGTAGGTGTGTACTAGGCATAAGCATGTCAAGTAGTGTTAGGCTAGGAATCCTAGTCGTCGACTATGGATATATGGGTGTAACTAGATAAAAGATTCACCCGGTACTTGTAGTACACGGGTGAACGACAATGTAGTCTAAATACGGGCGAAAATAGCTTTAGTATGGAACAGGGAGTAGAATGCCTGCCTCCAGTATCAAATGGATACTTATATCGGCACAGAGTTGGTGAAATGGGAGAGAATGCAAAAAGACAAGATGGTGGCCGTAGAACGCCTTCGATTTCACTTTTAAATCTTATTAAACTAGATATTATATTATATTTTTCAACTCAAAGTTAGCAGGCTAATAATAAGACATGTAAAGAATAATTGTGAATCCTTTATCTAGGGTGTAACATACCCACTTCCCCATCCATATTTTCAGGTATGGTGCAAACTGGATAAAAGATTCACCCTGTACTTGTGGTACACGGGTGAACGACAACGTAGTGTAAATACGGGCGAAAATAGCTTTAGTATGGAACATGGAGTAGAATGCCTGCCTCCAGTATCAAATGGATACTTATATCGGCACAGAGTTGGTGAAATGGGAGAGAATGCAAAAAGACAAGATGGTGGCCGTAGAACGCCTTCGATTTCACTTTTAAATCTTATTAAACTAGATATTATATTATATTTTTCAACTCAAAGTTAGCAGGCTAATAATAAGACATGTAAAGAATAATTGTTGCTTCTTACATTGTGAATTTAGGCTCTCATCTCATTGACCCACATTTTCGACCCTTTTTTATATAGGGTTGGAATTCACCCGTGTACTGAGTACCGGGTGAATCCTTTATCTAGGGTGTAACATACCCACTTCCCCATCCATATTTTCAGGTATGGTACAAACTGGATAAAAGATTCACCCTGTACTTGTGGTACACGGGTGAACGACAACGTAGTGTAAATACGGGCGAAAATAGCTTTAGTATGGAACAGGAAGTAGAATGCCTGCCTCCAATATCAAATGGATACTTATATTGGCACAGAGTTGGTGAAATGGGAGAGAATGCAAAAAGACAAAATGGCAGCCATAGAACGCCGTCGATTTCAACTTTAAATCCTATTAAACTATATGTTTTATTATATTTTTCAACTCAAAGGTAGCAGGGAAATATGAAGACATAGAAAAAATAATTGTTGCGTCTTAGATTGTGAAATTAGGCTCTCATTTCATTTCCCCACTTTTTCGACCGTTTTTATATAGGGCTGATATTCACTCGTGTACTGCGAGTACAGGGTGAATCCTTTATCTAGGTACAAACATACATAGCTTATTAGGTATAAAGTGGGATTTACACAACGACTGTTGCTACGATTGTAGCTCATGCATGTAGCTCAGTTACCCTGTGAGCGGTTGCCATGGTATATATATATATATATATATATATATATATATATATATATATATATATAATATATATAACTGACGTATGAATTAATGCATCAGCTGAAGATAGTCAGAATTACATCAGTCCATCTTTTAATGATATTCGGAGCTACACCCATTCAATTTCATATCTATATAGATTGATGAATACCATTTAGACTATGTGTGTGGGCTGGTTAAAGACTTGCAAGTCCTTTGTTAGAGACTTGCAAATCCGCGTGAAACGTCCTCACGCATCGTCCCATAGGGAAAACTTGACCGAGCAGGGTGTTCCCCCACCAATGCTATCTCTATGGGACTAACATTTCAGCGCTCCTCCCTGATAAATGGCAAATGGCCCCCATATAAAATTAGCACCAACAGATTGGTAAACATGTTGTCTCTTTTTGTGCCAGGCGATTTGATTGTATCTGGTGCGATTTTCGAGATATTACAATTTTTCTGAGGTGTAAAGTGATCTATTTCACTTGGCAGCTGGGTCGCGACCAAAATGCAGCATTCTGATTGGTTTGTCATGTGCTGTTGTTTAGATTTACATGATGCAGGCCATGTGCTTTTGTTGTTTTGTGTATTTTTTTACTAATAATTGTCAATTATTTATCATAGATAGTGCACATACATCTAAAAGACTGTTTTTCTATATGACTTTGGGACTTTTCATTAATAATTTGTGTTGTTTATTTATTATTTGACTCAGGTCAACAATCTGCAACTGAAACCCAATAGAGTAACTGTGAGAAAATTAGCCTGTATTTCTGATACATAAACTGTAATAATGTTGCTTCTGCTAGGCCTATAAAGTCCATATATATATTAAATTAAAGGGTTTGATGTATTTTACCAGAATACATTTGTTTTGTAGAGCTATCTGGTATTTGAATTTTTTTCTGCAAGTCTCTACCTTTGTCAGCATTCTAAAGAAATCTTTAAACAAATTTAGTCTGGGTTTAACGTGCAGTGAAGTAATGTTTACAAAGACTGACTCTATTGACAACAATCTGTGATGCAGTATTTTTATGTTTTTCCTAATTAAAAAAATAAAATAAAATCCAGTTTCGTATAAAGTGATCTCTCATTGGTATATTCATTTTGAATGTCCAGGCTGCCTGCATGGGTAATTGTAGGTTGTCCTACTACATGAATCCATAAACATGAGAGCACCATGCACACACACAAAACACACCAAGTATGCACACAATAGGAGATACAAGAGCATAAATATAATCTAAAAAGTAAAGATACAAATTCTCAGCCCAGATCAACACTCAACACTCACTAAGATAAACAAATAAATATGTCAATACAACAGTCACCAATATTTACACACATGGGGGTTGGCGGGTCCTTGGGTGTGGGGGGGGGTTGCGTGCACGGGAGAGCGATTGCGAGGACCCAGGTCTGGTGGTTGATGGGCCACCTACTTTTACTGCACTTCCTCTGACAGAACTGAAGGGCCAACCAGGCTTCAAGATTGGCCATCTAAACATACGAAGTCTCCCCAACAAGATTGACCAACTAAGGATAGACCTGCCTGAGTCAGGATTTGATGTCTTCACAATATCGGAAACATGGCTCAACAGTCACATGGAAGACAGACTAGCTAGCGTACCAGGCTACCAATTCATGAGAGCCGACAGAAAAACAAAACGGCCAGATGGTCAAACCAAACAAGGAGGTGGACTGGGAATTTATTCAAAAAATGAGCTACATACTGATACATCGAAATATGAGGACCTTAACCTCTCCAACTGCAACATCGAACTACAATGGGCAATTGTAATAAGACCTCACACCAAGAGTATACTCATCGGCAACATATATAGGCCGCCAGATGGCAATCTAAACGAAGGAATTGACCTTCTAAACGAATCCATGAGACAAATAACCGACATGGACAAATATGAGTTACTCATACTAGGAGACTTTAATGTGGATTACAATGAAAAGAAACAGACTCTGTGGGGAACAATGAAACAATTTGCAGCAGATCATGAGCTCCAGCAAATGATACACAAACCAACCAGGATAACCAGAACCTCTGACAAAACAATAGACCTAGCATTCACCAATATTAAGCACTGCACAAATGCAGGAGTTATCAACTATAATATAAGTGACCATAAACCAATATACATACTAAAAAAGAAAATAAGGAATGACAAGAGATCTGCCACCTACTGGGGACGCTCATACCGAAACTGTGACCAGAGAGAATTGGAAAACTCACTGCAGGAATTCAACCAAAGAGAGCTCCTAGTGGAACAAGACCCAAACAAATGCTGGGAAATGCTTAACACAACAATAACAAAAGCGGCTGACATGCATTGTCCCCTAGTAGAGCTCACTATTAGAACTAACACAGCTGGGTACCTTAATGAAGAACTAACAGAACTACAACAAGACAGAGACTACTTCAGACACAAATTTGAAATATCTAAAGACCCTGGTGATGAGTTCATAGCCAAATGCATGACCAGGAAAACAAGAAATGAAGTCAGAAAGGCCAAAGCAAGATTCCTCCAAGACCAACTATACAAACATCGAAACAATGCCAAAAAATGCTGGCATGTACTCAAACAGATTGAACCAGAAAGCCAGACCAAAATTAGTAGCCTTTCCAATGAAGAATCTGGCAACGTAATACCGGATAACCTACTTCCTGAAGAAATCAATAATTTTTTCATCGAGATAGGAGAAAGGCTAGCCAGTAAATTTAACCAAGGAACAGCCCAACAAAAATGTTACCAAGCCAAACTAAATAACCACAACTATGATCTCCAAGAAACATCATGTGATGAAATCCTAGACAGAACAAATCAAATATCATCCTATAAATCGTCTGGTATAAAAGACATCAGTACTGCCTTGATAAAGATGGCAATAACAACACTAATTAGGGAATTCACACATATGTACAACTTAATAATTAAAACAGGCATCTTCCCCGATGCATGGAAAGTAGCTACAGTCACCCCAATCCCCAAGACCAATAATCCAAGATACTGCAGTGAACTGCGACCAATTTCAATCCTCCCACTTCCAGGAAAAATTTTTGAACAGATTATACATGACCAAGTTAAAGCATTCCTTGAATCATCCAACTATCTGACCTACCAGCAAAACGGATTTAGGAAAAACAAATCCACAACAGGGGCTCTGGCATCTCTACTGGATGAACTTTTGGGCAACATGGATAAAGGTGAACTAACAATCACTGTCTTCCTTGACTTCAAGAAGGCATTTGATACAATTGACCACGAGATCCTGATGCAGAAAGTAGTAAGAGCTGGATTAGGCAACAAAGCACATCAGTTCTTCACAAATTACCTCAAGAACAGGATGCAGTGCACAAAACTAAACAACAATGAGTCCACCACCCGTAGGGTCAAGACCGGTGTGCCACAGGGCTCCACCCTAGGACCCCTGCTATTCCTAATCTTTATTAATGACCTACCACTACTATCTGATAGAGCAACATTTACATTATTTGCTGACGATGCAGCACTCACAGTACACAATAGAGATATTATGGCAGCGGCAGCCCAGACAGACATGGTGTTAGATAAGGTGAATACATGGTGCTATGAAAATAAACTAACAGTAAATAGTGCCAAGACAGAGTATGTGATCTATGGGACGAAAATGAGAAAATCAAGAGCCCCTCAAATCCAACTACATATGGGTGGAACCTTACTTCGTGAAGTGGACTCCTACAAATACCTGGGCACAACTCTTGACTCCACTCTAAATGGGAATCGACAAATGGCGAGACTGAATCAAACGCTGGCACTAAAACTGACAACTTTTAGGAAATTAAGGAAATTCATAAGTGAAAACACTGCACTACTCCTTTACAAGACTACAATATTGCCTGTTATAGATTACAATGACATCATATATGAGCTCTTAACAAAACAACAAAAGATCAAACTGCAAAGAATTCAGAACCGAGCACTGAGAACAGTTTACCAAGGCAAGACACTCAGTGTGGCTGAACTGCACAAGAAAGCAAAATTGGATACTCTCTCAGAACGAAGGGACCTACACCTGATGGCACTAATGCACAAACGCGCAAAAGACGAAAATTTCATTGACCGCACAAATAGAATAACAAGAAAAGGAGCCTCCACTCTGCTCAATGTACCACACCCTTCAACAAATAAATATATCGGAGCACCAATCTACAAAGGTAGTGTCATGTGGAATGACCTCCCTATCAGAGTCAGAGAAACGCAAACAATACTTGCCTTCAAAAATGCATATAGAGCCCACCTGGTTATTCAGGCCCTTAAATGACTACTGCAGTAATTACTAGCAAAGCCCTCAGCTGCTGCCACCCCGGATCCTTGCTTGCTCTCCGGTGGGTTTTTCCCCCATACCACCCACCCCAATGGGCCCCCCTCCCCTGCCACCACCCTTAACCATCATGAACAAACCATCAACACACCGAACATCCTACACAACTATCAATCTGTTTAAACACATCGAACATTATATAAGACAGACAAAATGTCTTGTCAACTCTGAACTTAACTTGTTTTATAAGAAAAAAAATGTAACCCACAACGATTATTTGAGTTGCCCCGAGTATACACCTTCTACTCGGTGCTGCTCCTCATTTTTGCATGAACTACAGTGACTGTTGCTGTACATTATACAGCAGGAGCCACTCCCTTAATTCTACAGGATCGGTGCTGTAACTAATACAGCACAGATCAAACTTATTCTAATAATAAGATGGCCGGAAGACCAGTGCCCCGGCGCTGACAAATGTCATGTTCAGATGAATAAATACTTTACCAAAAAAAAAGGATAATCAATGTTTGAATCAGATGAGATGATGGCATTACTTGGTGGGTCATGGGTTCAAAACTATGGTAGAGTGAAGCACGCAATTTACTAAATTGATGCTTGCTGTTGTTTTGTGTGGCAGTCGACATTATTAGAATAGGGTATGGAGCGCAATTGAAATTCTCCCTGCTTAAAGCTGCATAGTCAGAAGAAAACATCAAATTTTCAAAACCAAAACAATTATCTAGATTTGATTCTACATATCTACCTTAGATACTGATGCACTTATTAAACATTTACCTGCACATAGAAGGGACTACTAAGTCAATTAATAGAACCTGTTACTGCAGAAGCTTATGGTGACAAGTTTTGGTACGGTTGCCAAAATTAATTTAGCATGTTTCCATTTCAAATATCTCAAAAGTTTGCAATTTAAAATAAAAGTTACTTCAAACTAAAGTAAGGTAGATTATAATGAACAACCTAATATGTATATCTCAGAAAATGAGAGAAACTCAAAACCATCAGACTATAAAACTTTAATAAACCCATTTAAAAATTTTTTTTTATACTTCACTGAAAATATATTCTCATGTACATCGTTGTAGATGAAGGCATCCTAATGATTTCACACACAATAATTTCACAGATGTGGTTTTCTAAATTATACGTTGGTGAAAATGTTATGTTCACATTCAAAATGTGTGTATATATATGTATATATTATACATAAAAAGAGCTGCAGTTAAAAATAACCTTAGACAAAAATATCCACTTCTTTCATAATTCCAATATCGTCTAATACTAGGTTGTGGACGCTTGAATTTGCCAACTGTATAGCAGTTCATTTATTGAATGTGTTTTTCAACTAAATTCACGTCCTTATAAAAATCTAAACGGCACAAGCCAATGCTCTGTTTTATCCACAAATAGAATTTAATCCTATATTATACATGGTGTATACAATACAAGTGCTGTGTTTATATTGTTTCTTTCTTTACCATTACAGGTAATATCGTAACTGCTGTTGTTCACACCATGTTGCGATGTGTGACGGCCCCAGACGAACTTCGCTGTCTGCTGGGAGCCCTGTGTGTCACCATGTGATGGGAACACACATCCTGACTGAATGGAGCTTATGGCACTATGCCCTGACATGGAGGAGCCAAGATCCCAAGAGTTCCCCAACATAAGTCTTTATGGACGCAAGCGCAAGAAAGTTATGCGTGCAGATGAATTAGAAGCTAATGCCCGCAAGCCCAAAAAGAAAGAGGACGATGGTGAAATAGAGATGCCTGGATGGAAGCCTAAAAAGAAGGAAGGCGAAGTGGAATCGGCTGAGAATAATTCTATGACAATGGTTCTGGACCAGGACAGAGGTGGTGAGGAAAGTGTGCTGGACGATAAGAAGGATGAAATGGGGTGCAGTACGGTGATGGATCATATTCAGGCATGCATCAATAACGTTGCCAATGGCTTTGATCTAATCAATAATACAGGCAAGTGTGAGCATAAATCCAGAACAAATGGTGATGATCATTCGGGTTTCAACAACATTGAAGGAAATGGTGACAAAGGTGGAGTTGAACGAGAGTGCACCAATAAGCAGTTAGATTCAAATCCTATGGTCGAAAAGACGGGTCGCTCTAGGCCGCCTGTTAAAGATGTGGCCGTTGTAAAAAAGGGAGCGAAGAACAAGAAAAAGAAGGGTCCGGCTGGGGATGAAGCTGATGATGAAGGCACACCCAAACCGAAAAAGTGTAAGAAAGCAGCAGAGAAAAAACGGGTACTCACTGATGTTGAGAAGATTGATGATAAGGTACCCCAACGACGCTCCGGGTCCCCTCGGGCTTGTAAGACAGAAAGTAGTGACAAAGCTGGTGAAGCCAAGCCCGAACCAAAGCCAAAGTCAAGTAAGAAGAAGGGGAAGACGCAAGAAGAGAAAGGTGAGAAATCCATCACCACAATGGAGGCTGTAAAACCTAAGAAATCCAAAAAGACTAAACCAAAATCAGCCCCGAGTGACAATGACGACAGTGACCTGCCCTTATCTGAGGTGAAAAGGGCGAGTAGACCTAGCAAAAAGAAGAAAATGGTGGCAGAGAAGGAAAGCTACCCAATCATTCAAGAACCAATTACAAACAAAGAGACAAAACCCCAAAAAGGTGCACAGAAAAAAGGAAAATGCACTAAGAAAGATGCCAGTGGAAAATTGGAAAAAGAACCGGTGGAAGTGGTAAAGAAGTCCAAATCGACCGCTTCAAAGAAAGGTAAAGCAAAGTCAAAGAAGGAAGCAACAGATCAAAAGTTAGAGGTGAAATCTGATGATAAGAAGGAAAGTCCAGCAGTTGCCGAAAAAGAACAAATTAAGTCTCAACCAACCGACAAAGAAATTAAACCTGCAAAGAAAGGGAAAGAGAAAAAGGACAAGAAGGTTAAGGCTGAAGAAAAGGAAGCTGTTCCTACCAAAAAGAATAAATCTAAGAAGAAATTAAAAGAAAATATAGATTCAAATGATGTGAAGCCAGATGCAGCTGGTGCAGTTGTGAGTGAGGCTAAGTCAGGCATTGAACCTACAGACAGTTGTCAGTGTGAAGCCGGTAAAGTTACAGTAAAAAGCATCACTGCAACTGCCAAACCAGAACAACTCAAGGAACAGGTGCCGACCGCCGTTGATATCACGCAGAAATCAGGGACAAAAAAGGGTGGTGTGAAACAAAAACAGAAAACGGATTTAAAGCAACTTATTGACGCGAAGCCGGGTGAAGACATTAAGGAAGCCACTCTGGAGCCAAAGGTGAAAAAACTTATTGACACGAAGCCGGGTGAAGACATTAAGGAAGCCACTCAGGAGCCAAAGGTGAAAAGGGTCAAGAAGTCCAAAAAGAAACCAGCTCCTGTGGGTGAGTCTCCTGGAGTAGGTGAAGTGGCGGGTGTTCTCCGGGAGATGACTGACCGGGGTGGTGACAGTGCCAATGATACCACACAATGCTTACAGAAAGACGATAGCAAGACCTCAAGTGGTGGTAGCCAGGATGAGCCTAGTAAGTTCGAGACGGTCACACCAACAGATACTAAGGAAGACAATAATGTACTAGCAACAGACAAGAAGGAAGATGAGAAGCGGTTTAAGTGTAGTCAGTGTGTTTACCGCAACAAGTGGAAATTCCAAATAAGAAAACATGAGCGTGTACATGGCATCTTCACCTGCAGTCATTGCGAAGGCCTCATGCCTGACCTGAAAGCACTTGAGGCGCATGTCAGGGAAAAACATCCGGATATCCGCAAACCTGGTCGCAAGAGTGCTGCACAAGTCGCTGCAGAGGCACAGGCTGCTGCTGAGGCACAAACAAAAGCAATGCAATCCAATACAACAGAAAGAGATAAGGAGAGTGGAGCTGGTGGGGATGGGCAGGCAGTCTGTGAACTGAAGCCGTTTGATTATGACACAGTAACTCTCATGTCACCAAAGCCTGTAATCTCAAATGATGAGGGACAAGATGAGGTGCTAAGCAAGCTGGATGAGATGACAAACAGTTTGTCATCAACAGTAGATCAGGCAGTCAGCGCACCCACTTGTCCAGCACCACCAAAGTTAACTGCTCCGCACAACCGCCCCACACCAAAGTCAACCTCTAACCGCTCCACATCAAAGTCTGGCCCTACAAAGGGCAGGACTGATGCTGCTGGTGCTACACCGAGCACTAAGAGTGCTCTCGGTGAAGACCCTATCCCATGTCCGGATTGTGGGAAGATGTTCAAGTACCATTCGCAGATGACCCTACATCAGAAGTCGCATGACCCAGACGCAGTCAAGGAGTTTGCCTGTGACTTCTGCGATTACCGGAGTCGATATAAGGTTTGTATACTGTGCATTTTGTGCACATCTAATGAACACTTAACACACCACAGAGTGCATTTAATTTAGCACACACAATTACTAATTGGTCGAACATCTGTATGTTACACAACATAATTAGTTCTTTCTGTTTTGTTGTTGAGCACGCTCCAAAACTGAAAATTAATGTTTAGCATAACTTATTGCAAATTTATTTTGATGTTGATTGGAGTCGGTCTATTTGTTGATTGCCCTCATTATAATCATTAATTGCCCTCAGTATAATTATTTTCCCTTCTCTGATTTAGTTAAACTACATAATCAGATCAAAGCATCAACTTTGTTAAAGCCAAAAGGAATTGATCTTACATATCCAACTTAGGTACTGATGCACTCATTAAACATTTATTACTGCAAATTCGGATACTAAGTCAATTTTAAGTTGCATAATCCGATGGTTTTGAATATTTGGCATAATATTTAGATAAATGTATTACTATTACTAAGTATTATGTTGGTAATTATAATTTACTGTTACCATCGTTTAAAGTTAGTTTCGAAAATATTTGCAGTGAAAACATGCCAAATTAATTTGTATATGAGTCAGCCTCACGAAAACGGGCCAATCGGTGGTCAAGTGAAGATGTCGGCATCGCAATTCTTAAAAGTGTAGTGCATTTCTGTTTCATATTCAATTATACTAGAAAGAAATCAGGTTGTTTTATTTTCTCGACCTTTACATTCAGGATAAATTTAATGACTTTCTAACACCTCTGTAAATGCTAAATCCTAATTATCCTGATCGACGCCGACATCAAATGATCGACGCTGACAACTTTAATAGATGTCGGCATCGCAATTCTTAAAGTCTCATACATTTCTTTCTTTTATATTATATTATCCTAGAAACAAATCAGGTTGTTGTACTTTCTCGACCTTTACATTCAGGATAAATTTTAAGGCTTTCCAACACCTATGTCAATGCTGAATTATAATTATACCGATCGACGCAGACATCCAAGCTCGACGCCGACAAATTCCACCAATTGGCCTCTTTTCGTGATCCTGACCCACATATATATAATATGCATGTTGAACTACTGGACCCCAAACGCATTAAGCCGCAGAAGATTTGATTAAATTGACTTATAAATCGCTCTATGCATCAATAAATGCTTAGTGAGTGCACTAGTATCAAAGTTGGTTATGAAACCAAAATTAATTTGGTATGTTTTTACTTCAAGTATCTCCAAAGTTAACCCTTTAAAATAAGCCATATGAAGGTAGAGTAATGTATATTTATTTTTTGATCAACCAAATATAATAACTTAAAAAAAATGTATTATAGAATCTCAAAGCCATCCCTTAGACAATTTTAATATGTATATTTAAAAAAAGGGTTTATTTATAGCTAAGTTAATGTTTTTTATGGGATTTGTTCTAGTAAATATTTCATTTTTCTGAATTGGCGGTGTGTTTTCTTTTCAGCGTTGGGAAGTTATAAGTAGTATCCATTTACCGTAACTAACATACATGATTCAGCAGCTCGGGTTAAATACCTGTGAAACCATATATATTTGATGCCGAGCTAAAATATTAAAAAAATAAGAAGATGGCCGAGTCAGTTAAATTTTATACTAAGATGTTCATCATATGCTGGAAAACAAATAGAAATGGCTCTGATTAATTAATAAAAATTAAGCATTGTACTTTTTTTCCACACAAGTAACTTCTGATAACTTGACCCATATAATTTACCACGCGAACAAGGAGCCCATGTTATGGACTTTTAATGAACAACCATTGTAAGTACAGTAAGGAAGAGGAATATGATGACAGTTTGAATGTTCCACTCAGGCCCTCAATCCCGTGCGTATGACTGTTCGTTTGAAGGGTTGGGTGGGCAGCTGAGTTGAGTCGGTCTGTTGGGTTGCTCCTCTGACTGCCGGGTTGGAAGTGAGGAACAAGGTTTGTTGATTTCCGATGAACTCTGGCCGTCTGTGTTGTTGGTAGCCCGATGTGGTGATGGGCGGCATGTCTGCGGTTGAGTAGTGGTGGGTAAGCTAGAGTGCTTAGTGTAGAGTGAGCCGGTTGGCTGATCTGAGGTGAGTTGAGTCGATCTGTTGAGTTGCTCGTCTGACTGCCGGGTTGGAAGTGAGGAATAAGGTTTGTGGGTTCCTTATATAGTGTCCATGACGTCATAGTCTCGTGAGGCGTGATCGTGACATCAGAGTCTCGGGGGGGGGGGGGGTGAGACCAGTAGGAGGCCAGGTGGGGGAACACTCCAGGTGGCGCCACCGTAGGGCTCCTCGTTCGCACGCAAATTACCCATGTTGGCGAACCATCATGAACAATTTACCACGCGAACAAGGAGCCCATGTTATGGATTTTTAATGAACAACCATTGTAAGACAGTATGGAAGAGGAATATGATGACAGTTTGAATGTTCGACTCAGGCCCTCAACCAGATATTGAGAGGGCCTGTGTCGCTGAAGGGAATGCGGCCCTGGGACGCTCAGGAGTGTTCGACTCAGGCCCTCAACCAAATAGAGGAGAGGGCCTGTGTCGGTGAGGGGCCTCCTTGCGTCCCGGTGTCGCGTGGTGTGGTCGTTGGGTCGAGTGGGGGGGGGGGGGGGGCGCTCCGCTCTCCATTAGTATGCAGCGGTCGGCCATCTGGCCATCGGTGTTGTTGGAAGCCCGATGTGGTGATGGGCGGCATGTCTGCGGTTGAGTAGTGGTGGGTAAGCTAGAGTGCTTAGTGTAGAGCGAGCCGGTTGGCTGAGCTGAGCTGAGTTGAGTCGGTCTGTTGAGTTGCTCGTCTGACTGCCGGGTTGGAAGTGAGGAATAAGGTTCGTTGATTTCCGATGAACTCTGGCCGTCTGTGTTGTTGGTAGCCCGATGTGGTGATGGGCGGCATGTCTGCGGTTGAGTAGTGGTGGGTAAGCTAGAGTGCTTAGTGTAGAGTGAGCCGGTTGGCTGATCTGAGGTGAGTTGAGTCGATCTGTTGAGTTGCTCGTCTGACTGCCGGGTTGGAAGTGAGGAATAAGGTTTGTGGGTTCCTTATATAGTGTCCATGACGTCATAGTCTCGTGAGGCGTGATCGTGACATCAGAGTCTCGGGGGGGGGGGGGGGGGGTGAGACCAGTAGGAGGCCAGGTGGGGGAACACTCCAGGTGGCGCCACCGTAGGGCTCCTCGTTCGCACGCAAATTACCCATGTTGGCGAACCATCATGAACAATTTACCACGCGAACAAGGAGCCCATGTTATGGATTTTTAATGAACAACCATTGTAAGACAGTATGGAAGAGGAATATGATGACAGTTTGAATGTTCGACTCAGGCCCTCAACCAGATATTGAGAGGGCCTGTGTCGCTGAAGGGAATGCGGCCCTGGGGACGCTCAGGAGTGTTCGACTCAGGCCCTCAACCAAATAGAGGAGAGGGCCTGTGTCGGTGAGGGGCCTCCTTGCGTCCCGGTGTCGCGTGGTGTGGTCGTTGGGTCGAGTGGGGGGGGGGCGCTCCGCTCTCCATTAGTATGCAGCGGTCGGCCATCTGGCCATCGGTGTTGTTGGAAGCCCGATGTGGTGATGGGCGGCATGTCTGCGGTTGAGTAGTGGTGGGTAAGCTAGAGTGCTTAGTGTAGAGCGAGCCGGTTGGCTGAGCTGAGCTGAGTTGAGTCGGTCTGTTGAGTTGCTCGTCTGACTGCCGGGTTGGAAGTGAGGAATAAGGTTCGTTGATTTCCGATGAACTCTGGCCGTCTGTGTTGTTGGTAGCCCGATGTGGTGATTGGCGGCATGTCTGCGGTTGAGTAGTGGTGTGTAAGCTAGATTGCTTAGTGTAGAGCGAGCCGGTTGGCTGAGGTGAGTTGAGTCGATCTGTTGAGTTGCTCGTCTGACTGCCAGGTTGTAAGTGAGGAATAAGGTTTGTGGGTTCCTTATATAGTGTCCGTGACGTCATAGTCTCGTGAGGCGTGATCGTGACGTCAGAGTCTCGGGGGAGTGGTTCTGGGCGAGACCAGTAGGAGGGCAGGTGGTGGAACACTCCAGGTGGCGCCACCGTAGGGCTCCTCGTTCACGGTCAAATTACCCATGTTGGCGAACCATCATGAACCGATTCCTAGAAAACACATTTCTTTGAGCGTATCACCTGTAATCCCCACCAGGCAGATGCCAACATCCAAATTGTCTTGATAAACAATATTTTAATTTACACACAACAAAATTTTCCACCTCCATTATTCTCTCTCTTTTTTATTATTTTTAAAACTAGGGTAATGATATAAAGGCAAGGGCTAAAATATACCAATAATAAAGAACATTCTATGTCATCTTAACCATCTCATCACAACTCCCGTCTCCTCCACAGACCAGATCGTAATGGCATAATTATATTCCATAGCATATATATGGATAGTGATAAACCCATTATCGCATGTAATAAGCTCTGTAGTGTCATGCTCCTCTTCCCCCTCTCCGGGGTTCGGGGGTCGTGGGGGGGGGGGGGGGTACCGGCATGCCTCGCTCTACCCCCCAGACGTGGGGGCTTTATATATAAAATTGTAGTTTACCTTGATGTTATTTGTGAAATTGTTTAAGTACATTTGTTAGTTATCTATTGTCGGTTGGTAGTGATTCATTTGGGTGTACAAGCAGGAAGATCACTCCCGAGGGAGATGCCAACCAAATCCATAGTTAATGGTGAAATAAAAATATAATTCAGGTTTGAGATATTTTGATTCAAATCTGGGTTATTTGTGTTGCAGATTAACGTGAAAAAGCACTTAGCAGCAATGCATGGAGAAGCTGCCCTGAAGAAGGTAACATGCGAGACATGTGGCACTGTATGCTCTGATATTAAGGCGCTCGACAAACACAAGAAGGAGCATTCCAATGACACTGCCTACAGGTAAGAGTGTTTTCAAGAAGTTGTGAAATAGGAGCTGGAATTGTAGAAGTAGAAGTTGCAGATGTGGTGCCTTTGGCACTGTGGCACACATAGCACTATAGTCTATGTTGTGGGAAAAGTACAGGTCGCATGTGAGCATGTAGACAACGCTGGCCATGTACGTCAGCTCGTTTTGAAAGAACCGAATGAAGAGTCACCCACAGGGGCAGTGCTTCATGGACAATCTATAAACACAAATTAATAAGTAAGACCGACTCTTGGTGGCAAGACAAACTGGTCGGTTATCAATCAACACCCCTGACCCACCTCCCACCACTATTCCGGTGGAGGTGGCTTACTTCAGAAGATCAAATGGTACCACCTGCCTCTAGTGTTGATGTGTATAGCCCTCCCCTGTGCCCTCGAATCAGAGCAATAACTGAGCCACACCATGTGGTTCTGACCATGTGATGGCTGTTTGCAAACACTGAATGGACAGTTGCTATGGTGACTGACCTGTCAATCACTAGTTCTAATAGCTTTTGCTATTTGAAGTTAACATATTGAAACATGATTTATAGATATTAGGCAACATATGATGATTACCCTTGGTGTAGCTATGGGCGTAATCGATTAATCAACACGGGTCACCCAAGCAACTTTTTGGGGCATGCGCACATCCTACAGACTAGGGTGGAATAATCGAATATGCTTCTCCACGCTCGGGGTGGAAAAAATGGTGGCTTAATCCAACACTTTTTTTTAATAACCGATATAGCTACAGCAAAATAGGATTTAAAGTATTGTATGATTGCATAGTTTAGTTATATTTCCATTTCATTAATCTGTGTTATTACCTAAAAAAAAACATGTAGGACTGGTACTGGTAGCTATTTTCCTGCAGGACGGTACCAGCACAAATGTGATGTCATCGTTCCTAGCAAACCCCAGCCAAGAGGTGGGTTACTGGGGTCGGGTCAACTTCACTCCACTTGAAATTCTAGCAACTCAGATGCCCCGAATCGCCGCGGTCGTGTTAATCGATTACGCCCCCGGTGTATTTCCAGACTTTTTATAATCAAATGAAGCCTATGCGGAGATAAATAACCAGCTAATTCTAGGGTCATTTTCCTTCGACTTTCGGAGGAGTGTTTGAAACAGCCTGGTTCCATGGCTTCTGTTTCAACAGAGGTCGCCACTGTGGTCATTTCAAAGGCCATGCACGGAGGTGCATGAGTTTTCTGCTATTATCACCCACTTCTATTGGTGCCAAGCAAAATGGACATTTAGGTGCCTTCTTTAAGCATTGCATACACAGAATAAATCATTTATATTGCAAATAATTGGGTATGTTGCAAATATGTCAATGAATTATTCTGGATTCTGATTTTATTCAGAATATATTGTGAAAGTGATATTTAATGGGATGATCTGAGTCCATATTGAATAATTAGATTTCTTCTTTAAAGAAAAAACCCACTCCACTTCACATACAGTGTCATTTAGTATTGCAAATTGGATACATTTGAAAAATAATGGAATAGACACTCTAACATGTTGAGATCTTAATTTCTTAATGACGTTGGGTGACATTGTATAAAATGAGTTATGTCAGTTTTAGCAAATTCATATCAATGAGTGAAATTAGGAGTATTTCTCATAGGCATAACTGCAGTGGCTTCTGTAGTTATTCCCACAACACAAGACCGGTTTCTAAGCAACCCATTAGAAAAAGTGTTGGGAAGCTGGGTTAATATATCCACATCATTTTGCAATCTAATATGATAAATATATTATATAATATGATAAATATAAAGGTTTATTTATCATAGCCCCTAATTTAATATCTGTGTGTGCAATGATGATAGATAGTGATAAAAAAACATTTCTGGAACATTTTGAACACTGTTCCGCTTATAAAAGTAGTAATTCAACAGTTTGCCACTATGCACCGCTAACAATCTTTGTGTAGGACTCATGTGGGTACTGGAACCTGACTATGTTAGAGACTACAATTAGGTTTAACGGTGCTGCCAAGTCAGACTGCTGTCATGGGCACTTGATATATTCTGGGTCCGGCCTTTAAGGCCTTTGGTCTATCTATTATCCAGAACAGAATATGTGCCTGGTTCCATAATTAAAGTTGGATGCATCACATGTGTGAGTAAGTTTAATTAATTATATATATATATTTTAAGGTTATGTTGGGTAATTTTTTTCTGTTATTGTTTGGGGCGTTTGTTAAAAGTGCCAGATATGGACTGCATAGGATGGCCAGTTGTGCATCGTGACAAATGATCTGCAGATTTGTGTTTATAGCTATTGTTGCTTGGATAACATAAAAAACTTTAAATATATAAGTACCGTTTAATTGTGTACATTATTCCATTTGCATTATCCGTAACTCAAGAGGTGCATGTAATATGACAATTTTTTTATTTGAATTCAAGGCTGACTTCAGGATGTTTGATATAGTCATCGAAAAGCAATTATAAGTTCAAACATGCAACTTACTCTACCCAGAGGAAACGCATAAACTGTTCGGTGATACCTGTGTTTTTTGGCCACGCCTATTATTCTCCCGACACATGCTTGGTTATAAATATGAACAGGGAATCCCAGGGTCTGTGCAGGGCCTGGAAAGTCTTCAACTTCATTTGCCCCATTTCAAGGCCTTGAAAAGTCTTGAATTTAACCTATTTGGGGGAATTGGTCTTGAAAAGCCTTGAATTCCATTAAACTGTCCACATTGATCTAAATTAGTCCGAAATCGCCATTCGCCATTGTTGTTTTTTTCCCTGCAATCCAAATGAAAACAGTCTTGGAAAAGCTTTGAAATGGCCTTGAATTCCATATCTTCACATGTGTACTGATCCTGAAATCCATACAATGAACTGGTGGAGATTTGTCAGAGCGCAGAACTGACCATCTTAGTCCATATTCAATACCTTTAATGGTTCAGGAGTGTGTTGAAAGCTGAGCCGTGTTTAAATGTTTGTCAGTTTGTTTGTTCCTCTTGTAAAGCTTAGCTACGATCCAGTGTGAGACATTCTAGACATAAACGCTACATGCCTTTAATATTGCGGAGCCTCAAACCAACAATAAAAAAACCACCAGACACATTAACTGGAGTGTCGGTACATACTCTCTCCCTCCCATTCCCATCCCCCCCCCCCCGAAATCGGGTGCTGGTCATGGACTGACCCTGAGGCATGTGTTATGGGCCATTAAATACGCTTCTAGATGGCAGGGTTAGGAGAGCAGTGCAGCGGATAAACCGATCTAACCTTACTACAATACTCACAGGGTCTGGACGGTACCTGAAAAGTCTTGAATTTCATTTGCCCCATGTTAAGGCCTTGAAAAGCATTGAATCAACCTATTCAGGGTAATTAGTCTTGAAAATCTTGAATTCAATTCAACTATCCCCACTACTAAATTAGTCCAGAATAACCATTCGGCATTGTTTTTTCCTGAAATCCAAGTGCAAATAGTATTAAATTCCTATCAAAAAAGATTTGAAAAGTCTTGAAATAGCCTTGAATTCCATATCTTCACATGTGTACGGACCCTGTACTCAGTCGTTAATTTTACCGAACCATTCCTGTTCGTTCAGTTATGGGAACTCTTTAATGGTATCAGCATTTTGGCATTTTATGTTACAGCACATTTCTCACTGGTTCGCACATAGTAAACTGGGGTTGTTTACTACATTATTCAACAAAAATGTTCTATTAATAGTTACATCTAAGTGAAACTAATCTTCACACACTTTTATCATCTGTTGGACGTTCCAAAAATCTTGTTGGACGTTTTGCATCTGTAGCACTGCATTCAATGATGTAAAAATGCCTCTCAACAATGTCAGTTGTGTTCACGTTGCCATTAAAATTGATCTTACATAAGTTTAGCATATGGGAGAGGTTTCCAATCTGTGATTGTTCTGTATTGAACATCAGAAAACATGCCATTTTCAATTAGGTTGCTTATATATATGAAATGCTTGTATAAACCAGACAGCGCTGGTTTCCCATGGCAGAAACACTGGGTTCGATTCCGGGCCGATTCCAACTAAACACACACAAGTAAATAAGTGCACATGGTCTCTAGCTATTAATAGGTACTGGCAGCGCCCTGTAAAAGTCCAGGAATTATGCATTTTTCATCAATATTCACATGCTTGTAACTATTTCTGTATGTATATGATATCCTAGAATATCAACATATGTTCTATCCGATGTTGTTGTTGGATAGAGTATATAGTAAGGTTGTATTTAAGTAAACTCCATTTGTATGATGAGTGTATTTAGTGAATATTCCTTCATTCCTGGTGTCAATGAAAACGACTCTGAAAACAGGGTATCTTTAATGGGCTTGCACTACATCGTAGAAAGTCATAGATGGTACCAGAAGAAGTGCAATGACCTCAGCTTTCTAACCATATAGGTTTGTCCTAGGTCAAAAAGGTCAATCTGGTCAAATTCTGCAATTTAAATAATTTTGAAAGTTTAAAGCCCATCTACTGAATTAAAAAATAGTTTAAACCTAATAAGATTTGATCTGGATAGATAGACAATTTGATTCCCTTTCCAACGATACCAATCTTAGTATAGCGCTAGTTAGTGCAAGGAGCCCCAGACAGAATATTGACACCAACCTGTTTGGGTCTTTGCTGACCACACTAGTTTCACAATGGTGACACCCATGTAGATGACATTGATGTCTATTGAGATATATCAGAGAATATATAATCTAATATGGGGCCAAATTTGGGGAAGATCCAACCATTGCTCTAGCCACAGTGAATATTTAAAGATTTATTTAAATCAATATTTTTGCTTTCAGACACTTTTAATTTGTATTTGGCATCAAAATGTAACTTTTGGTATTTTTATCTATATTATTGTCATATCTAATATGCATTAGTTCCATATGCTATGTCTGCAAAATTTGAAGAAGAACCACCTAGACAGAATATTAATATGATAATGTGTATTACCGCCAGATGATGTGCACTGTCAATTTATAGGATGTGCACTGTCAATTAATTGGTTAAGCTACAATGAACATTTAAAGATTCATTAAATTGATATATTTGGTTTTCCGACAATTTGTCTTTATATGTTCAATCAAAATTCAATATTTTCCATACTTTTGGATATAATATTGATACCATTAATATCTATTGGTCTCACTGAATGGTTATTGTAATACTGTGCCAAATATGAGGAAGATTCAAAAGATTGTTTTTGCTGCAATGAGCTTTCAAATATTGAAATGTTGAAAATATTTCACTTACAGATGCTATTTACATGCAAACAATTACACTTTTTGACATTTGAGGATGCAAATATCTTTTAATTCTCTTAATATAGAGCTCTGAAAGAAAATAGGGTGTTACACTGTTATTTTGCATATATTCAGTCTTGTTGCAGTTTTCCAAGAAAATATCATGCTTTGAAAATGGCTATTTGGGCAAATCAGAATCCTTTTTTTTGTTATGAATTGCACTTTTTGACATTGTCTTATTAAAAATCTGCTTCACTAATTGATGTAGCAATTGACAATTTAAATTCCTTTATATATGTACAATGGAAATTGGTTAGCAGAATGCCCCTCACATCCTCCCACTTTGTATTATATTTGGTCAAAGTTCCACCTTTAATTCAAAATGAATGCAATTTTTATATATTTAATCTTAAAAAATTATTATCTCCAGAACAATACTATATATAGCCCAACTGTTTTTGGATTTGGGTTTCTAATTTCAACGTCTACAAGAAGGAATACAAATATTGAACCATATGCATATTTTAAAATTTCGCTGCCGGTACCTACTATTAACTGAAACAATGACTGAGTGAGAATAATAGGAATTAAGAGTGCTTCCATTAAATTTTAATTTTAGCTCAAAATTAAAAAGTATATATTTGAGCTAATTTCAAGTAGGTATCCTAGCACTTTTTGAGGTTGGATTTAAAGATTTTTACCGGTAAGTTCTCAGGTGTTTTGAATCATTGTGGAGGTTTTCTTTTCTATAGAACCATCTCCCATGGTGCTATTTCATTTAGGCTGTTTACTCACTAGTGGATAATAAAAATGGTTTACAAATTCTCCTGAAAAGAATAATCTCACAAACATCAGAATCTTAGTCAATGGGAATAAATGTAACCAATTCTTGACCATGTGTGTTTGAGTTTTGTTTTGAAAAAAAAAAAACCTGGATTATTTAGAATAATTTTGTATCAGTACCAAAGGACTGTGCTTTCAATGTTGCTTTATTTCATTTCATATTTTTTTTACAATAAGAAAACCGCAACCTTAAATTTCGCTCAATATAGTATTAACAATTATATTTCTAATTTTGAAAAAGATTCACATAAAAAAAACAAAGGACATCTTTGATTTCTGAATATGTGCACCTGAATATGTGTTTATGTTAAGCTTTTTGCAAATTTGTTCCAGCTGCCAACAATGTGGGAAGTCGTTCAAAGAACTGCATTACCTGCGTGATCACACCAAGACACACCAGGACCGTCTGACCGTCATCTGTGAGGTGGAAGGGTGCGCCAGGTCGTTTTCCACCACTGCCAAACTCAGCACACACGTGGCCGAGGCACATGAGGAGGAGCGCACCATTCTGTGTCCACACCCTGGCTGCGAACAGAAGTTCTTTAAGAACTCACACCTAGCGCGTCACAAGGCCACACACTCAGGTTATGCTCGCTCTCACTGTGCTTTTAGCTCATTAATTATAATTTGATATACTTCAATTCTCTTAAATTCCTTTTGTTATGATCAAGTGCTTTAGATACTGGTTGTATATTTGGAATTAAAATGATTTCTTTTAATTCTTGCTTGTAAATTATTCCTTAATTTCTTTTTATAAAAGAAGTTATTATAACAGTGGTATGTTAGGAATGCATTTTGTTGACATTCTTTTTTACGTGTGGTTTATTTACTATGTATAGAGATTTAAATATATTACGGTTGCAAAATCTGACGAAAGAATACTTTTAAAGACAATGCACTTACCTAGCTCTAATCTGTGTCATCTACCATACTGCTGCTGCATTTACTCATTTGGTACATTAAGGAATATTAAGTTAATTAATACAACAATAAAATACAACATTGCACTGCTGCTAATGACTCACTGAACATAAGTAAGCAAAGCCTCATGATACTACTGTAGCTCTTAGTTTGGTATTCCCATGCTGCTCTGCTCCTATTTTAACACCTATGATGTCCAGCATCGTGTAAGTGCCAGTGTAGCTTGTCTGTTACTCTCGTTGCTCCACTGATCTATGCCAAAAACTGTAAGCTAGGCCTATGACGTCCAATATGTCAGTTGACACTTTGAATTTATATTGCCTGCTTTCACATCAACTATCTTCAAAGTTAGCCATTTATAATAAATTATTTTAAAAAAGAAGTAAAGTAAAATGTTTTTTGGCAATTTACTATATTTATTTTCAAAGTTTTCACATGAATTCAAATCAACAAATTATGCAACTTTAAATAACCATATCTGGAGAGGGGGAGGTATATGCTTAAAGAAAGGAGTAAATGTAGAGGCCTCAAACATTCACGGCAAATAGATGTTTTTATTGTTAACTAATTTTAATTTTTGATTTGGTTTTCTCCAGAGGACCGTAAGTTCAAGTGTGACTGGCCAGATTGTGGGAAAGCTTTCCGACATCGTGACAACCTGAAGGTCCACTACCGCCTCCACACCAATGAGAAGCCAGTGAAGTGTGAGCTTTGTGACTTTGCGTGTCGACAGAAAAGTTCGCTACAGTGGCACATGAAGAAGCACCACCCACTGCAATTCGCTGAGCTACAGAGCCAAAAGGTTCAAAGAGATAAGGGAAAGAAGGGCTCAAAGGGGGAAAGTGGCAAAGTAAAGGCAGTTGATATTCGGGACAAACCTGTTGAGAAGGGCCAAGATGCTGGAGTTGAAAAGGTCCTTGATATTGGGGCTGAGAAGCAGACAGACACCAAACCTGAAAAGGTCATGGACACCAGGGCTGCTGAGGTGGTCCTGGATCTTAAACCTAATCAAATTCTTGGCATAGCATCCGAAGTGGAAACAATAGGAACTATAGAGACAAATCCCAGTGACAGTGTGCTGGAAAAGATGCCAATAGATGGAAAACCAATCAAATCTAAAAAGAAGAGGAAGAAGAAAGGAGATTTGGTTGATGATGGTCCAAGTAAACCAAAGAAAAGCAAGAAGGGACAAGCCAGTTCTGCCAAGCAAGGCACAATAGAACACTGTAAAACTGAGTCAGAAACTTTTGGGGCAGGAAAGGAGTCGGACAAGACCGTGAGTTTAAATCCTGAGGATTCCAAAGCTGATATTACAAAGGATGATGAAGCTGGAGAGCACAAGCAGCTGAAGAAAAGCAAGAAGCTCTTAGGTGCCAAAACTACTGCTGTGAAACATAAGTCAATGGGGAAGCTCCTTGGAGCAGCTTATACTAAGGAAAAAGTTGAACCGGAGGTTGACCCTTACAAGTTTTCTGATAGCCCGCAGTCAAATGACCTGGATTCTGTGGAGGAGAGACGATTTGGCAAAACTGTCACTAAGTTCCAAGAAGCAGGTCATCAGAAGATATCTCCAACCATGTCCCCTGCAAGGTCGCCGGAGCAGCCAACAGAGTTTCCCATTGGGTCACAAGAAAAGTCACCTGAACTTAAATCAGCTGCTCCGGTCAAGAAGAGTAGTAAATCACCACTGATGTCTGACATTGGCAAGAGTAGCAGCAGTGAAGAAGATATTGCAGAACAGAAACGTCTGGGGAGTGGACCGGGTAGTGATGAAGATGACGAACAGACAGTGAACGAAGAGGAAGAAGATTCAGATCAGGAGACACTGCCCCCCGAGACAACTCCCCCAGTTCTGGACAGTGGTTCAAGCACAGAGGATGGTCATGTAGGAGTTGATGTAACCAAGAATGGTCCCGGTAAGCGCACTGAGCAGTCCCCAGAGCAACAAGAACAACAACTGGGTCAGCCTGAAGAGTCTCAGGCAGAAGATGCAGCCTTGGCGTATGACCACAATCATGATACACGAGTTCTTGAATCACCAATCAGCGATGAGGAAGAGGATGTACCCGAAATAAGCTTACCACCCCGACCACAGGACTCGCCCACTCTGTACAACTACTCGGCCTTTGTGGAGGATATCTCACCACCATCCTCCCAGGAGCATGCAGAACTGAGACAAGCTGAGCTACGACACTTACAACATCAGCAACATGAGCAACACCAACAGCATCACCATGAACAACTCAATCCACTTCATGAACAACGCCATACCCAACTTGAACAACACAGTTTACAGCAGGAACACCACCTTGAACGTGAGCAACGCATTGAACATGAACTTCAACACGATCACAGGAGACAATGTGATGAAAAACAACATCTAGGACATCAAATGCAACTTCATGAGCAACATCAACCACAGCCCCATGAGCACAACCCTGCTCCACATGAGCAGCGTCATCCTGCTTCACATGAGCAGCACCATGTTTCGCCACACACACATACCCCACATGAGCCACCCTCACAACCAATTGAGTATGACATGCAACCTAAGCCTGACATACACGGACGGTCTGAGGTACCTGTGATCATGATGCAACACCATCCGCCTCATGAAGGCACTGCTGAGCATTCACTTGAACACAGACCAGAAATGTCTGATCATGGACATCCAATGTCTGAACGTGGACAACTGGATCTCAGACTAACTATGTCTGAACACAGAACACTCGATCATGGCTCTATGTCTGAACACAGAACACTCGATCATAGATCTATGTCTGAACACAGAACACTCGATCATGGACATTTGTCTGAACACAGACAACTCGATCATGGACCTTTGTCTGAGCATAGACAACTCGATCATGGACCTTTGTCTGACCATAGACAACTTGATCATGGGCCATTGTCTGAACACAGACAACTCGATCACGGACATTTGTCTGAACACAGACAACTCGATCATGGTCCACTGTCTGAACACAGACCACTCGATCATGGACCGTTGTCTGAGCACAGGCCACTCGATCATGGACCATTATCTGAACACAGACCACTCGATCATGGACCTTTGTCTGAACACAGACCACTCGATCATGGACGGTTGTCTGAACACAGGCCACTTGATCATGGGCCTATAGCTGATCATAGGTTGCCTATATCTGACCGTGGTCCCTCCATGTCAGATCAGAGAGTGCCTATGTCAGATCATGGTCCCATGCCAGATCATGGCCCCATGTCTGAACATGGTCCCATGCCTGAACATGGTCCCATATCAGACCGAGGTCCCATGTCAGACCGAGGTCCCATGTCAGATCGATGTCCCATGCCAGACAGAGGGTCCATGTCAGACCGAGGGTCCATGTCAGACCGAGGGCCCATGTCAGAACACAGAGGACCTATGTCAGATCACCGACCACTTGACCATGGACCATCAATGTCTGAACATAGACCGACCATGGCTGACCATGGTCATCCCATGTCTGACCATGGACCTCCCAGGTCTGACCATGGTCACTCCATGTCTGATCCGTGCCCTCCAAGTGTGGAGAGTACTGGCGGGACATGTGGAGAACTATACCCCCAGCACGATGTAACGCCTACACAGCCCGATGGTTGTGGGGTACTCCAGGACCGGAATGACATGTATGAGGATGCCATGGCTGTGGCAAGTGTGGATAGCATGGTACCCAGTAACCCACCACCATCTTACACCGAGACGATGGAGCGCGCCCAACCGCCTTATGATGGGCTTCCGCCCCAGTCAATGGTGCAGCAGGATTCTGCAATGGTTTCCCAGGAGCGGCCCAGCAGCATCCCTGACATGTCGCCTGTGCCTCAGCAGGATGACCATGGGCCAGAGTTGGAGGCATACCGGCATGCACATCACCAGGCATCGCACCACCCTGCACACCACCCACAACAGAAGGAAGCTGTGATGTCTCCACCTACCGCACCCCAGGCTCAAGAAGAGCCTGTCTGCACTTCCAGCATTGACACACGTTACCAAGGAAATGTTGCACATGTACGCCCACTACAGCCTGAGGTTCCACGTGATCATTATGAACAGCCACGTCAAGGCCCAGTGGAGAGCTATCTTCCTCCAATGCTCTCTGACCGTGGGATGCCACGCCAGGAGTCCACTTCGGGTACAGCGACAGTAATCCGTGGTTCATCATATGGTGAGTATGAAAAGGATAGTGTGATGAATGAAAAGGTGCACTCACCTAGTAAGAACTATGAAATGCCACCCACCCTGCCGAAGGATGCCGAGATCAGTAGTCGTGACTCAATCCTGGGGTCTCTGACCAACTTTGTTGGTCGGACCCAAGATGGCATGCCATACAGCAGCACGACACCAACTAACGCTAATGCACCGGCACCACCGCTTACGTCCGACTTCTACAGCTCCTATCTGCCTGGGTATGGTGGCCTACAGCCACCACTTGACAGTCGCTACACCAGCTGTCAGCAGCCGCCGTCCATCCAGCCACCAGTGGCCTTCCCTCAGCCGCCGGCAGGGCAGCCGTCTGGGTTCCAGGTCCTACAGCGCAGCAACGCGGAGTTGCTGCGTCGGGCCTCGGAGACGGCAATGGTTGGGCGCGGCTATGGCAGCCAGGAGTTGCTCACGCCGACGTCACCACAGCAGCACTGGATACCTGGCCAGGACGACCGTGTCCGCAATTGGGCACAAGCATCGCCGCTCTCGATGACGCCAGACTTGACGAGTGGGAGTCCGCTCGCGAAGGACCTCTTCCTGAACACCTCCGCTGAGAAGGAGTATGCCAACCTGGACCCGAACAAGTCCAGGGCGGCCTCCAGCTTCGCCATACCGCCGCGCGAGGCTATGAACGACGCAGCAGCTGCTACGCTGTCACACTTCGACATGACAGGCATGTACATGGGCAGCCGACACTTCCAGCCAGGCAGCAACGCAGCAGCACAGTACAACCGGCACATGACCACGCCCGGCGGTACGCCAAAGCCCTATGAGGAGGCCTACCGCCACACTCCGCACATGCCCGACTACCGCTCTCTATCACAGACGACGCCATCGGCAGCTGACATGTTCGGGCGCGGCGTGATGAATATGAATGCATCATCGCTCGGCCTTGACAAGTACTACTATCCGCGTGACCCGGCCATGTACCGGTCGCAGCATCTCGGCTCAGCGCCCACACCCTTTATGCCGCAGACGAGCTCGGCGCAGAGTGCCTACCACGACCGTGACTACACGCGGCCCCAGATGTACCCCCAGGCGCCAGCCTACCCATTTATGGGCCCCGACAAACATTACAACGCCTTGAGCTCGCGCAAGTTGCCGCAGACCATGCCCGGGCTAGACAGTCGGCCCATGCCACCCGAGTACTTCTCGGGCGCGCCGCCACAGGCGCCACCATCGGCGCCGCAGGAGGCGCACCTGCAGGACCCCTATCGCCGTTCCGTCATCTACAACATGAATCTCATGAACCCGCGCTACTTCGAGTGAGTGGTGCCGCCTGGTGGGCGGGGCGGGCTTGGTTGGTTGATGGCGGCGATGGTAGTATTGATTTGATTGATTCTGGGAGTGGTAATTTCAATACGCAAAGCGGGTACCCCACCAGGGGGCTGGGAGGGGTAGGGGTGCGTCCTGTCAGATTGCTTAGAACGATGCACACACATATTCAAACACCACCACGAACATGCGTATAAACACATAGACACAATGTTACATACAATTCGTACATGTACACGTGTAACGTGGATGCATATGCACAGCATGCATGATAACATACATATATGCATGCATACACATACACACATCATGCCCTCTAACATACACACGTTACATACAATATATACATGCACACTAATTTACACACATACATACACACATGCACAGATTTTACACACAAATACCAATACCAACACGACAATGCATATGCACTACAAAAATGCATGCATGCATGCATACATACATACATACATACATACATACATACATACATACATACATACATACATACATACATACATACATACATACATACATACATACATACATACGTACATACATACATTCATGCACACACACGATCAGTGCGTGCACATCCCTTCACCCCACACATACGCCAATACACGCGCGCACACACACACACACACACACATACATACATACATAAAGTATAGTACTATTGCTGCTCAAACGCACCCAGCAGCGAGCGGTGTGATGAAATCAATGACTGCGAATTGTATGTTTCTTCAATCACAGATACTTAGCCTACAGTGAGAATCTTATTACGGTCTGGTCTGTTTGTCCATGTATCAGATACATCCAGTGTTCAACTAAGACAAAGGGTTGCGTGTACAGTGCCCTAATACTAGCACACGCACTTCTCATACTAATATATTATATTCTCCTTTTTTTAATTATTCCTTTTTTTTAAAGCCCACTGTCCTTCTGTTTGTATATGTATATTCAAATCCACTTAAGTAATTGTAATATAAATGTAATCAAAAATAAGCGTTGTCCTTTTAGACTTATTTGCTAAGTGTGTTATTAGGTTTGACGTCATACATAGACTTGGGTGGTGAGTTAGTTGACACCCCTGGTGGCGTGTGGTGGAACTAGCCCTATCGAATGCCCTGAGGCTACAACGGATAGTGAGTGCCCTTTGGTCTACTGTCACGTGTCAACAGATTTATTACTCCGCTTTTCTTTTTGATAAATTATTAATACTGAAATTTAGATCTGATGGAGAGTGGTTCTTGTTCTCCGGCCGTGGTGAATGTGGTTCTGCTCATAATAATAGTAGTAATAATAATGTGTTAGTTAGCCAGAATGAGTCTAGTACGTGTACTAGTTGCGTAATGTTAGAATTGATCCATGCGTATGTTGGTGTTCACAGGTCACAATGGTATTTGTATATGTGTAAAGGTACAGCTAAAAAGTACGTTTGTTATGATTGTCAGGTTTGGGCTAAGCCGGATACAAGAAGCAACGATTTGTTTGATAAGTTTTTAATGTTATTTTGTATTTGTTACTTGGTTTTATATATAAGCAGGCGCCATTAATTGAACCCCCACTCCGCATTAGTCTGGGCCTTCTGTGTTATTCACATGTGCTTGTTTTTAGATTATCGCTTGTTGTATATAATAAATATAGATTATATATATATCATATATATAATTATTGTTATATATAATATATATATATTATGTCATAATAAAAATGTCTATATATAATAGATATCGATTATATATATCATATATATATAATAATTATTATATATATGATATAGATTATATATCATATATATAAATTATATATCATTTAATATATAGTTATATATATTATATATAAATGTAGGGGCTTACCAGATGACATTAACATCCTCATTAATCACTTTTGTTAATAATTTCAAAAGACGCCACCCACCACCCAGTAGCAAGGTACTACTGCAGGACATGTACTGTAAACTCTCCCATTACAAGCCACACCTTAGTTATAAGCCGACTCTAATTTAAAACGTATATAGTCATGTTTTGGGTCTTGCTTGCATATTTCATTAAGGGAAAATTCCTGGCACCCTCCCTCAGCCCGCCCACAACCACCATCAATAATAAAGGCCGCATAAAATTTGGGGGGATTTGGTCACTTTTGTTTTTGTTTCATGTTTGCTCTTTGTGTACCTTATTAAACGAGAGTACACCGTAAACTCCTTCACAAACCGGAGAATATTAGTTTGGTGATGGGGGAAAAGGGGTTAGTGGGTGGCAGTGTGGGAGCGTGGAGGCAAAATTGTCCATTTCCAATATTATTTTGGGAGATGACTAATATATAGCACACACCGTGGTTCTATTTCGTGTGTGTGTGTGGTGAGGTGGGGGGGGGGGTGCTTCAACTGCTTGTAAGGGAGAATTTACGGTAGTACCTCTTTCGAGAGATGCCTTGAGTGGCAGGTAAGGCTGCGTCCCGCTAGGCGGCGCCACCAACAACGCCAACTCCTTTAACAATGGTGCTGAGACAAGTATAATATATATACATATACATAGGCCTGTGTATTAATGATTATGGTCGTATATACTCTTATATATATAGAGGCAGTTACTGGTGGTGAATCGTGCAGCCTGTGTGTAGTGCTACATTATTTACTAACGTTGCTATTTTTTAATTGAGTCCCACCCACGCATACCCCGACTGGGGTCCCTAACCAACAGTTCTGTAGATCGCGTTTTAAAACTGAACAACCCAACCTAAATAGAAAGCAGTGTACTCATGACAAACCTTTTACACCTCAAGTTATTCTTATTTTTCTTTTTATCCTTATTATTAGTTTTATTAGTAGTTATTATTTTATACCAGCCGTTTAAATTAATTGTTATTGTTGCCGAGTTTATGTAGTGTGAAGATCAACAATGAAATAAACCCCAAATGGTGATTTCTTTTCTCTACAGATGTACAAGAAGAAAGGTTTAGGTGTCAACTATCGCGACCTGAGGAGATTATATTGTATTATAAATATATATATTTATCATATATATCTTTTTAACGTTTGTGTTCATGGTGTCAAAAAGTGCGTGGTTTTTAGGGCGAAAACTGGGTCACATCTAATCTAATCATGAGATTATTGCACCAGACCTCTGGCAGCCTGTGTAGTATTGTTTGTTATTTAACACAAATTGGGTACTTCAATTAATGACCACAAATTGTGTAATTTAGTGACGGAGGGAAGGCTTTATCTTTAAAAAAAGGTTAATTTCTTCTTTCTTTCTCTTTTTTAAAGGCAAGAACTAAGCTTTCGCTTTAAAAAAAAAAAAAAAAAATTGTGTTGTCCTTTATGAGAAAAGGTTAAACTATTTAGTTTTGCCTCCTTGACTTGCCTCCATGCATAGTTGACGTGGGTTTTCTCACTCTTATATATTAAATATTCGATACAACTATGGGTGTTTTATGCAGAAAACACCTGCCTCACAATGAATGCAGTTATATCCTGTCACTTAAGGGTAGTGACGCATGGAGGCGATATCAAGAGGCAAATGGGTTTGTTTTGTTTTTTAGAAAAGAAAAAAAGACGGAACTCCCGTTTCTGACCCAACAATTTTTTTTTTTTAATCTTAGAATTTAGTATTTCCGTAAAAAGAAAGAAAATGGAACCCCACAACAAAACAAATCCAGTGTGGACACTTCCCTGTGGTGATAGCTGGGAGGGGTTAGCCCACACCCACACCGGCTGTCCTCCTTTAAAACTTACTGTCGTGCGGTGCGTGGTGTGAGATGGGTGAATGGCTGCTTGTATCCTGTGGCTGAAATAAAACAAATGTTTAAAAAAAGTTTTTATTGAAAACAATATTGTTAAAGAAGCCACGCACAGGCAACATACCCTCGCTATTGTCACAAGTCTGCCATGCCCAACTGTCTGTCTGATCAGGCTTTGTTCTTGTGGTGTGCGCCATCTCGCAGCCGACTACAGACTCGCCCGATTCAGTCTTGTCAGCGGGAGTCTATTGCGACGTGCATCGCGGCAGACTGGTCAGTTGAGATTTTAGAGCACTTCAAGGTACTGAATCCTACTACTAGGTATATACATATGAGACTGTCTCAAAAGGTCCTAAGCCATTTGGGACAAAACTTTGTCCATTGTAACGATCAACATACTATCTGCTTATGCATTTGCTCAGGTTAAACTGATTTGTTTTTTTACATGGTGTTTCATAATCCCAATAGAATACATATTGATTTGAAGCAAATGTCCTTGTGTTTTCAGTGTAACCGTTTCTCTGCTGTTTTGTGTCAATCGTTACAATGGACAAACAACAAAAGAGTGATCACCTTTTGAGACAGGCTCATATACACACACACACACATATATAATATATATATATATATATATATATATATATATATATATATATATATAATATATATATATAGAGCGCGAAAAAATAATACCATTCTTGCATCCTTTTCTTTATGATCTGATGAGAATTAAGTTTTTGACCCATTGGGGGTGCCACCTGCATTAATGCACTCCTACAGCAGGAAGCCACCTGCATGTTATACAGTAGTAGGGATGCCTGCATTTTTGCCGGCTACATGTCTATTTTTGCTCAATTTTTTATTATAAATTATATATATATATTTATTAGGACCCGGAATTCTTTAATTCAAAAGGTAATTCAATAAACTGAACCCCGATTTAGTGCGACCCCGTGTTTTACACAATGACTTGTTATGGACTTTTATGATCGTGTTATAATGGGGTTTCACTGTATAAATATACTTTTAAGTTGGAAATTTAAAAAAAAAAAAAAAAATCCACAAAACAATCCAAGCAGATCATCGGAAAAAATGATCATACACTAAGCGTGTACATTACTAATAAGTCTTAACCATAAAAACATAAAAGCAATGTACAGTGCCATAGTGATGTCTTCTAGATTCTAGAATATAAGAGTGTCAGGGGGGTGGAAGACGCAGTGGCGCTAATGCAGTGGTGAATTGATTGACAGGTGGCGTTCTGAATAGGTTCAATCCCATTTGTGAAGTATGCGTAACGACTGTCTGGTAGAAACTGAGGCCTAATTTAGTCGGGCCATGTCGGGCTGGTTAAAGCCCTGCACACACTACTGTGTGCTACTCATTCTGTTCTTTTGTAACAAATCTAGGCAAATAGCTGGTGTACTGTGCTTTAAGGCTGTATATCCATAGACTGTTCCCTTGTGGCGTGTTCCCTTGTTCCGTGTGACCTTGTGACATGCCACACAGACAATGAACCTGTGTTTTGCTTAGTGGCAGTTCCCATAGGTTGGACCCCAAACTGTATGGCCTTGTGCATGGCACATATGACATACTGACCATGAACATAGATAATGAACATGTTTATTGTTTGTGTTGCACGTCACAAGGGAACACGCCACAAGAGAACAGTCTATGGATAAAAGCTCTAAGAGAGCAGGCCAGCAAGCAAGCCAGTCAGTCATCAAGGCGGAAGTGTGTACTCGCCTGAAGGCAGTTGCTTGCCTGTACACCCGTGTTACTTACTACAAGTGCCGCCAGAGGGTGGCATCTAGGTTGTAGGGAGGTAACGGTCGTGAACTTGTCAAATTGTGTGTAACAGTATTTTCAATAGTATGATATATCGAGAAGAATTGTCATAGAGCTAGCTCATGGTAGATGTATATCAAACATTTCAGTGTTTTGTCTCTAATAAGCGTATACATTTATGTTTTATACACCGCCCCCCCCCCCCCCCCACACACACACTTGCTGTCGCCGTTCTCCCCACACCGACTCACACTCTTCTCATGTGTCCACTTTGATCAAATATATATATATATGAATAAATATATATATGAATATATATATGTATAAACATGTATGTGTATATATTATATAAGCATTGAACGGCATTTTCACAAATTGACACAAAAAGGCAGCCATCTAATCTAAAATTCAGATATCAGATATTCAAGGAGGTGATGCGTGAAATCCACAAGTGTGCGCATGCTTGTCGACTGAGACTTGACTGTCGGGTCTCGATTTTTGTTGTCAAATTTTTCTTTGGTTCTTTGGTTAAATATTTCTTTTAACCCTAACTGCGGGGCTGGCTCCGTGCGCGGGCCTAGAGAATGTGCAAGTGTGAACGAGTGAAACAGTGAGCGTGTGAGACTTAGATTGTCTATTTACTGAGGTCTTCAACGAGGTCTCAATTGTCATGTGTATTTTTATCTATGTCTTTGGTGACTTGTACGAATAGGGTAGGTGACAGTCCTCCCCCCCCCCCCCCCCCCCCCTTCCCAGCGCAGGTGGATGGTAGTGCCGTGCGATCACTATTGATTACACTGTAGGGCATTTCAACAAATAGGGATGACAATTCATAACATGGTTTTATTTCCCATTATTTTTACTTCAACATTTTGAAAGTTAAATTTTTTTTAGATTATTGACAAATATTCAAACATTAGGCGGATTAGTTACCGAAAGGAAGAATAATAACAAGAAAGAAAAACCCTGTCATAACTGTGTGTCGCCAAAATTAAAGCTGTTATTTTATCTATAACAGGAGTTTGTGTTTCCTGGAATAAAAACCATTTCTTCACCCACAACCACATCCACACCCATATTGGTGTGTGGTGGGTACAGCCTATACAGAGTACCCCTTTAAAGTTAGGCAATTGCTTGATATGCTGAAATCCGTCAATCTCGTGTATGTGTGTAGGTGGAGTGGACGCAGGCATGGTATTGTGTCTGTGACCTACTTAGGTCTGGCGAACCCCCGCAGCCAGAAGGGGGGGGGGGCGGGGGGGGGCGGGGGGAAGTGGTTTATTATACGCACATCAGGGTGTAGGCGGCCTTCATGGGAATAGAGGGTAGCGAGAGAGGGCCGACCCCATTTTATTCAACAGTCATAGAGAACTTAACATCCCATACATTAATTAGTACCGCTGGACGCTTCTTCTGAGATGTACAAATTTCAAGTTGTTTCTTTTCTATCTTCCTGCTCTGTGTTTCCCGTTTCGTTACTGCTATTTGTGGGGTACCACCTGGGCAGCATTCGAGTGTGAGCCTCGGAGGTGCCTCGGAGAAATTCTGAACATCGCGCTAGTCTGAACAGGATTTAGCTGTCGGGTGCCTCAAAAATGGTGGTGTCCATAGCATACACTTCCTGGAGCCATTTGCAATTGAAAGAACAGCTCTGATTGGATGACTCACACTGCCATTTTGCAGGCGTTTTTGCATCCTACTTGAAAAGCATGACGTCTCGGAATCAACTCCGAGGCACACATTGAACGCAAATTGTCGAGCTGTCTCAAAGGCATACCCTGAACGCTGCCCTGGTGTGTGGTCATTATTAAAGAGCCATCTCCATTTGGTGGTCATTTCTAAAGAACCACCTCATTCCGTGGTCATTATTAGAGCCAATTCCATTCAGGGTCATTATTAAAGAACAACCCCATTCGGTGGTCATTATTAAAGAGCCACCTCCATTTGGAGGTAATTATTTAAGAACCACCGCCGTTAGGTGGTCATTATTATAGGGCCACCTCCATTTGGTGGTCATTATTTGAAGAGTCAGCTCCATTCAGTAGTCATTCACGAAGAGCCAGCTCCATTATGTGGTCATTATTTTAAGAGCCACTTCTCTTAGGTGGTCATTATTAAAGAGCCAACTCCATTTAGTGGTTATTATTAAAGCGCCACTTACACTGAGTGGTCACTTAAAGAACCACCTCCCTAATTGATCAAATATCGAGAACAGGCAGCCACTAATCCATACCCAATTCGGGAGGTGGCAACGTTTTATCCGCACCTTCTGCCATGATTACCACCTCCCCCCCCCCTCTACCCTCCCCCCCACCCACAATTTTTTCTTTTCTTTTGCTATAGTTATTTTTTATTCGTTTTATTGTCTGACTAAACCGAGTCTAAATACAATCTTACAGGAATTTCGACAGAAATGTAATATATTGTTATTTAAAAAAATAAGTGAGAACAAGCACACACACAAACTTATAATGTTATTATTATTATTCTAGTTAGTATCCTGTACATATAAATTGCATGTGTTTCGCATATAGGGCGGTGTGTTGCGATGTAATGTGCTGAATGTGGGTTCTAAGTGCACCACACCTGCCGTGGGAGGTCGGGGTTTGAAGCACTGGCGTTGTATTCCAGAACCTTAGTGGGGAATGTGGTTCGTCATAAACCTGTGTAATAACTGTAACCAGACAGATGGTCAAACACTAATAATAATAATAATACGTCAGATATATAAACGTGTGAACTCACTGAATTGTGTCCTGTTTTAATCTACTCGGTGCGTCTCTTCTAAATATGTGTAGGTCGGTTGCTGTCGCGTCGCCACAGTTAGCTTATTCTGGACCGGATGCGGTGGCCAAATCGGTAGAACGCAGACTTCCCATGTGGAAGGTTGATTTGACTGGACAAGGTTTTGAACTCCCAATGACTTACAAAATTGATACTTGTCGCTACCTAGCCTGGCGCTCTGCATTACGAGGATAGGGCAAGAACTAGTTAGCTCAGAATCAGGATAATGTGACTGAATATGAAATCAGGGCATGGTGCTGGCAGCCTGGTCTCCCACTGGGCCAGCATGATGAAGTCAGCATGAGTGCGCACTGTCATAAGTCAGTACATATCCTGATATAATCGTAGATGTTGCCAGGATGTAAAACCCCAACAAACAATCAGCTTATAAGTAAAATCGGGGGCATTCTAGGGTGACCATCTTGCTTGTTTACATCCGCTGTCATTTCATCGACTCTATGCCAATATAGATTATTATTACAAGATTATGAACACCGCCCCCCCCCCCCCCTTCAAACTCGATCGAAACCATTGGCTTATTAATTTATATTTGACCCTACAAGGCTAGGGCAAGGAGCAGTGGAATGGGGAAGACCAATTGTCTGCGATTGAAATTTTCTTTTGTTTCATCAACTAGCCCCCCCCCCCCCTCTACACACACACACACAACCTGACTATCTAAAGGATGGATGTGTATCTGACGGTTGGAGTTGTCCAAGTGAGTCGCTTTATTAACAGAATCCAACCTGAAAATATATCCGTTTCAGTTCATACACTTGTGCCGTTGAAATACAAAATTCACTAACCTTTTGCCAGAAATAAACATCCTGGACATAATAATTATCCGTAGCAAATCCTTATTCTCTACATCGCGTGGCAAGGATTCGCCATTTATTATTCTATGTATATGAACTCTGTGCTAACACATGGAAACGTTGCTTCGTCCAGTTCTTTATTAAATGAGCTGCATATAGACTAGGTTTACATGTGTGCTTCTACAAATTCTTACTTCATCTTCCGAATACCGGAAGTTAAGTATCCGGGGAGAGGTCAAGCTCGCGCAGACCCGGATAATTTCTCCACTTACCGTTGCATACATTCTCTACTTATTTATATATTTTTTCACATGTTTTCAATTGTCCTAAATGTGCGGAGGGTTCACGCCAATCCCCGAAGAATGGGGTACATGAAATTATATTTATTGTGTGAAAAGATGTTTAATACTGCATAATCCGATGAAAGCCTGAAAGTATTTAACACCAAAGACATGCCTAGATTGAATCCTACATATCCAAATACTGGTGCATAGAAGGAATACTCAATTTAATATTTTGTCACTGTTGAAATCCATAATCTCCAGCATTCTGACATCCATGTAAAAATTACATTAGATTGTTTGCAATTCAAATATCTCCTAAATTAATGCTTTGAAATCAAACTTACTTCACCCTAACATATATTAGATAATAGCAATCAAATAACATGTTATCTGAATAAAATATGGGATAAATACACAAACCTTCGGACTAGGTAACCCTCCTTTTAACTATCAAATTTTGGTATGCTTGACCATGTACAGAAGCTTGCGTTTTCATGCATAGCATTAACATAAAAATAAAAAAATCCAAACAGAAAAGGCGTTCAGAAATTACGTGCTTATGGATAATATTCATTTACCCCACCCCACCCCACACACTTAAGAAACATTTTTTTTTTTTTGTGGGTCCATTAGTTGTTTAAGCAGGGGAAATTTCAGTCATAGACGACTGGTCTTCCTCATTCCACTGCTGGTCGATAGAAAGCCCGAGCCTACACTTTTACTGACCCAAGGGATTTTTAACCTGCCACACCACATAGACATAGTATGAGAGCAACCAGCCTTTGATGACGCTGTTAGTTAGACACAGCAGTGGAAATCCAAATTGGCAGAGCTGGGGGCATGGGGAATCGAACCGCCGACCCTCAGATTAGGAGTCCGACCTAGAAAAAAGTCAGACACACTAACCACTCCGCCACAGAGAACGAATATCGATATGGGATATGGGAGTAGTTGTGCTTGATATCATTTGATATCAGACTAGGCAGGTCACCGGGAATCACCCTAAAATATCATATATCTACACCATGTTTAGGGTTTCAATAAATCATGATCTCAACTCAGTTTCGGCATTTCATTGTCAAGGTTCAATTAAAGTGACGAAAACCTCAACTTCTATATGGTGAAAACTCTGCAAACTGAAAGAGTTAATGATATTTAATTAATAGTTTCATTGCATGATATAGCACTTGGAGACCCATAGTCTTACAGAGCGTTTTAATATTCAGAGAGGGTACGATTTTGGTCACCCCTTATCTAGGACAGGACAATTTGGATGGTAGAAAAATCAAATCGGTCCTGGGTCTTGGAAAGAATACTGGCTATCAATGTACCAATGGCTTAATCTAGGAAAGGGTATTTATAGAATTTTACTTGTCTATGGCAAGAAGCGGGACGGAATAAATGCACACTTCTGGAATCCATATGTGATGTATAACGATTATGCGAGTATAAAAGCACATAAGGAAATGTTCTTATTATTATTGTAATCCGTTGTTTTTGTGTCCTACTCTCTATGTGACCCCACCCCTTATTGGGACCGGTGGCGCCACCACTGGCCCAAGCCATAACAATTTTTACGAAAGTATATATACATATATATGGAATATATATATATATATGGATTGCCTATATATATATATATATATATATATATATATATATAGTATAGTTATACGAGTCTTACCTTGGTACAGATGATGGATAACTGTTGTTTTACTGAGGTATAAGCCTCGGATAGATGTGGGCTAGGGAGAGGTAAGCACGTCCGGTACCAGCAATCTTAACCTACTTATTGAGGATAAAAATGACTTTCAAACAATGGATACTATTACTTTACCGAAAAGGTACACCAACGGAATAGATGTGGCAGGGTGTGGCGGGAGGGCCCTAGCCCACATCTATCCGAGGCTTATACCTCGGTAAAACAACAGTTATCCATCATCTGTACCAAGGTAAGACTCGTATAACTATACTATTTTACCTCGGTAAACAGCCTCAGGCTAGCCTCAGGCTAGGGAGACCTTTACATAATTCATTTTTATCCTTAATATCATTCTTTCTTATTATTATAACATTCTAAATTTTTGTTCTCACCTATTCTTGTTAGTTGGCGAGAAGACGCTTTGCAACGCCGGTAGGCTTTTCTAGTCGTTTATTATAATGTTTTGCAAACGACTTAGCCGTCTTCCAGCCTGCATGCGCTAGTATTCTTTTCACAGAAATACCAAGCACACGTGCCTTGGAGACCGTAGCTCCTCTAGTTGAGTGGGAAGAGTATTTACTCGTATCCACTCCAGCCAATTTCAACACCGTAATTGTCCATCTGGCAAGTGTGTCTCGTGAAATCGCCTTATGTGGCTTTATAAAGCTCACTAATAGTTGTTGTGATGCACGTAAATCCTTTGTCTTGTATATATAAGCCCGTATGGCCGACACAACACATAATTTCCGATCATTCGGAAAACAGTCTAAGTGAACCGTTGATAAAGGGTCACCTAACCGTGTTCGATTTAAGCAATTTTTCTAAATCAAACGTAGCTTGTTGCTTGTCTATTTCTAATCCAGTTAAGGATAAAGCAACAATCGTCTGTCCTCTGTGTCCGGTTACTAACAATAACAGGACCGCGACCTTAAAACCTAACTGTTTTATATCTAACCACGAGTTGTGAGGCCAAGCCTGAAACAACTTAAATACTATAGACACATCCCAAAACCGACTATACTTTGGTTTTGGAGGATTCCTTTGATAAATTGAACGAAGTAAATAACAAATAACATAATGTTTTCCAACTGTTTCACCATCAATTCTAGGTAATATAATTGATAACGCACACCTCGCCGCATTAATCGATCCAAAGGAAAGTCCTTCATCCTCTAGAGAACGAAGAAACCGAGCTACTTGTGAAATCTTTGGATTTGTTGGCTTAACTTTCATTAACAAACAATGTACACCCCATTTCTTTAAATAGGTTGTATACATTTTGACAGTTCCTGGCCTCCAGGCATCCGATACTATCCTATCCTCAGTAATTCTGTCCAATCCAAATTGCTGTAGCTGCTTCCTTAGAAAAGGAATGCCAATAGGGGCGTCGTTGACACGTCGCCGTGAACCACTAGCGGTCCGTGGTGCGTCAGATTCCCGAGTTTTCTTGGGAATCGTATACGATCTTTTGCCAGTTGTGAAACTGCTGGCAGCCAAGGTTGCGTGTCCCAATCGGGCACCACCAGTATCGCATGTGTCCCTTCCAAGCCGATTTTTCTCACTACTCGGCTGATAATGCTAAATGGTGGGAAAATATAAAAATAATTATTTTCCCAGGTAATAGCAAACGCATCTACTTTCCAAGCATCCGGTTCAGGATGCCAAGCAACATAACAGGGTAACTTGTTATTATTTCGTGATGCAAATAAGTCAACTTCAGGTGTACCCCATTTTTCACAAACGAAGTTAAACAAATGTGTAGAGAGAGACCACTCTAAATGGTCATGGAAATTTCTACTTTTATAATCTGCAAGTGTATTTTGTGACCCTGGAATATGCGCTACAGTCAGCCAGACTTGTTGAGCCTGTGCCCAGTTCCAAATCAGTTTAGATAACTGATTGCAAGACTTTGATTTGGTTCCACCCATGTTACGAATATATGCCATGGCAGTAGTATTATCAGTTAGTATTCTAACCTGTGATTTATTTATCTTTACTAAACTACGTAAGCCCAGATAAATAGCACGCAATTCTAGTGCATTAATATAGTCTGATTTTTCATCATCAAGCCATCTACCTCCTGTTGTGACCCCATCTCGATGAGCTCCCCAACCTTCTAATGAAGCATCAGTAGTAATTACTGTATTAGGTTCCGCCATGCGGATTGGATTTGGTGAACTTGCTATATGTTGCATCCACCATCCAATATCCTCTCACCCTTCTTGCGAAATAAACATTTTTCGCTCAAAATTGCCTTTAGTTCGTGTTAACGCTAAATTTTTATCTATTTCTAGCGACTTAATATGGGCCTTCCCATATAACACAGCAGGTGCATATGAGGTCATTATGCCAATAAGAACAGCAACCTGTCTAATTTTTGGCTTTGATAACTTAATAAGCTGAGTCGCTGTAGTCATAAACTTAATTAGTTTTTGTTCTGTTATCGACACTGTAAGGGACTGTGTATCCAGAATAAACCCTAAACATTTGAGTTGTTTTGTTGGTTTAAACACTGACTTTTGTTGATGTACATAAAACCCCAATTTAGTGAGTAATGCACATAAATCCAAAACTGCATTCACACAACCAATTTGTGTTGATGCTATAATAAAAGAATCATCTATGTATGGAAACATTATATGACCCTTCCTCGCCATTACCGAGAAAATAGGTTTAAGCAATTTAGTAAATAAACGTGGCGCACAAGCTAAGCCATTCGGCATGCAGGTAAACTCATAGAGTTGGTTATCCCAAATAAATCGAAGAAATTTTCGGTATTGTTCCATTATGGGAAGCGTATAATATGCATCCTGTAAATCAACACTAGCCATCCACGCATCTGGTGTAATCAGATCTCGTGCCGTATCTAGAGAGAACATTTTAAAATGTCGATATTCCACCCTTTTATTAAGGATTGTTAAATCCAGGATCATTCGAACATCACCATTAGGCTTCGGTCTCGAGAAAATGTTTGAAATAAACTGTCCTGAACAGTGTGTCACTTTTTGTATAATTCCTTTCTCAAAGAATTTATGTACCTGTTTAGTTAGTGCGTCTCGTTCAACTGGTTGAATGTTATATGGAAAAGGTATTATACTTTGTACAGGAATTTGTGTAAAGGGAATTTGAACACCCCTAACTATTTCTATAATTTCTTGGTCACTAGTAATTTTGTGCCACTCAGAAATATGATTACTAATATTACCAGCCACAAAGTTGCTTACAGTTTGTGTGTTTTTAGAGGCTGCAGGGACTTGTAAAGTTTGTGTTTGGACCTCTACTTGGACCCGCCCCTGGGGAAAGGTCTCGACGAGTTGAACCCTCGACCTATTGGCCGTGCGGTGTTGTCGGTCCAGCCTGGGCGAGCGCCCCGGCCCCAAAACCCTTGACCGAAGTGTGAACTCGGTCTGGTTCCTCTGGTGAACCGTCGTGGACGAAAATCCCCTCGTGACTTTTTGAAACGAGGAACTTCCTGTTTCTTCTTGCCATCCATGTTTTTGCCACTCTTGGCTGCAGTCTCTACCTCTTTATAGAGGTATTGTAGTTGACCGCCAAACATCTTGGTATTATCTAAAGGTTTCCCTTTAATCGGCTCTGGAGCAAGATAGAGCGTAAACTCCTTCCCCTCATTATCGGTAACCTTCTTAGAGCGAGCCACTTCTTTGCCAGCATCTGTGCAAACTGACTTGAAGACATTTTCATATCTTCGAAACGACAGGTAATTACCTGCCGCCGCTAGCACTGCAATGCCTTTGTCCATTGTCTTAGCCAAAGACGAGAACTTATTTTCACTCTGCATCCTATTAGCCACAGGAACAATAGCTGTTAGGGTAGCCAACACTGCCTTATGCACTGTGTGCAACACATCCTCAAACTTCTTATGGTCATCCGTCATATTGACATCCCGATCCATTTCTTTAATGATGGAGTTGGGAACACCCTTTATGCCTGTTAACTCATCTCCTAACTTGGAGATAACCTCCGCCGGTTTGAACGTGCGAAAATGACCATTCACGGTCTCGCGCATAAGCGTAGTGGTTTTAACCCGCTTAGCCTTTGGCTTCTCCACCTTCTTAGCCACTTTAGTGCCAATGTCCGCATAGACCCCTTCATATATGGTGTCTGAGTCTGATTCCGTAGAAGTAGACTCAGTGGACGACTCAGAAGAAGAATATTTCCTCTTCCTCTTCTTCTTTTTGGACTTAGTCTTCCGCTTTTTGCGCAAACCAGACTCTGCCCGCTCCTTGGTGAATTCATCACCCGAAGAAATCACCTGTTTCTTCTTCTTCCTCCGTTTAGGAGAAGGAGGAGGAGGAGCCTTAAGCTCCACCGCCGAGTCTGTGTCCAAGAAATCCTCAAATGAATCCTCTTGGACACTCGGCCTACGCCGCTTCCGAGACACAGGCGATTTGGCAGTCAAGATGTGGCTTTCCAATCTTGCAAAGCGAGCCTCCCAATCTGGAGGCGCAGGCACATCAGGCACTGCGTCCTCGTCCGGGTCGGAGAGGATATGCGCCCGGGGCTGTGTCGACGGCCCTGCCGACAACACAGGTGAGGAGTCGTACTCCTCGTCCACTCCACTCGGAACACGCCCCTCGGCTGCTGCTGCACCGCGCTTACTCCGCTTCATGGCCATCGGGAGCTGAAACAAACATTTTTGGTCAGTCCCGGTATATATATATGTCACAATATGGTTGTTTCAAACTCATTTGGACATCTATTGGTGTTAAAGAACATGTTTATACCATTATAACACAGGCGTAATAAGCTAAATTTGTGCGTGGGTTGTGGGTCAAGCCCAAACCTTACGCGGGGTCGGGACCAGTGTATCGGCCCGCCCATCCCTCTGTTCCGCACACTTCTCCCACCTGTGACTACTACGTCAACAAGTTGGAGAAAATGCTACGAAACTCGGAGAAACGCCTGAAAAAGTTTTGTCTAGGGGAGTCTATAAAAGAAACCCAGGAGCATCTCCAACATTACTCTCTATTAGAGTACGAGAGAATTTCCACATGAGATAGGGCGAAACCCACATCTCTACCCATAGTCACACGGTGACCCGGGTGTTGACATAACTGCTAATGACCGGTTTGGTTCCTTCGAGAAACCCACTCGAGTGTTCTATCCTTGGTTGTTTATAACCAAATAACTCGTCCAAAATGGACCAACGAAAGTCTAAACTTTCCATAATGATGCTCTAATGCATCATAATTAAGCTCACCACAGTTTTTATTATACTTACTGCGTATTTGCTTGTATGTAGACTAATTTTGCCGGAGCAACCCAACGACACATTATCCAGTCATGAGTTGTATATGCTAATTGCTGGTACCGGACGTGCTTACCTCTCCCTAGCCTGAGGCTAGCCTGAGGCTGTTTACCGAGGTAAAATATATATATACCCACCTATTTAATGTAGACTTCTATGGTAAATGGAATTTCTCTATCCTTTAATGATTTTAACTAAAGTGTAAATAGCTCATATCAATGTACATTGCATAACATCACCCCATGCATTGAAAAAAAAACACATCATGCTGGGTCTCTGCAGGATCAAATAGTCCTCACTCGATGCTGCATTAGTTATTCTTGGCTGACTCATCCATATTTTCTCAAGGGAGAATTAGGTGTCCAAGTGATGCTCATTGCGGTCCACATGAACCTGGTCCACACAACACCTAAAACCTTCGACTGCCCCAAGTGTCATATCCGCATTAAGAGCTAGGGTCATCTGAAAGGCCATGTGAGAGACACATTCTGCTTGAGCGTGTAGATTTCATCTCCTGTATGTCAGCACTAGTTTAAGGTAGGCCCAAAGAGCTGTGAGACCTCTCTGCCAATGTAAAGCACACACAAATGTTATAGTTCCTAAAATCAACCAACCAACCAATTTCTAAAAGCAATTGAGCTATATCGCCTCGTATAATTTTTGGGATTTTTGTTGGTGAGTTCTACTTTGTTGTCAGTTGACATATTATGTCTGACTGCTCAAGATTGCATCAGAGATGGATTTTGCCATCATTTGATACAGATCTCGGTATTTTGGAATTTCATGTAAACTTAAATGTAGGCATGTGAATGTGATTGGCAAGGCTGACAGAATAGATATTACTAGCTTTTCACCATGATATGACCTTACATGTTGCTAGGACGTAAAACAACACACAACCAACCTGAATATTGCCCTTTCTTCTGACAGCAATCAATTAATAATATTGTGTTATTACATGGCACCTTAGAATGGCTCCTGCTAGTGAAGGTGCCGTATTAAATTTAGATTATTATTAAATTTACATTACACACATGCATACATACAGTAGTTGTAATACTTGTCTTCAACGGACAATTATATCCGCCCGGTGTTGCAGTTTCCGCGGTTCGCCAGTTTGCGAGGGACACTGTCGCTTCTGTGCATGCGTGGATTTCCTGCGCATGCGCCAAATTCGACCGACTCCTTCAAACTGCAGAGTGTTGCAGTTTTCCGCGGTACGCCAGTTTCCAAGATATGCTGTCGATAAGCACAGTGTAGGCAGTTGCCAGCCTTCTGTATGTAATCCAATATGGCCACCGAAAGTAGCCTAGTGACGTCATTACACCCCCTCTGTTGTTTTAATAATTATTTTTGTATCTCTGAGAGGGGGGGGGGGTACTTTTATTTATCTATTCATGACTTGGTTTAAGGGGGGGTTGTATCTCTGAGAGGAGGGGGGGTAATTCTTGTTTATTTTTGTTCTTTTTGTATCGCTTAGGTGGGGGGGGGGGGTACTTTTATTTATCTATTCATGGGTTGGTGTTGGTGGGGGGGGGGGGGTATTTCCTACCTCTATTCACACAGAGGCTGGCTTGGTTTTTTGGGAGGGAGGTGCTTTTACATTCTTCTAATTATTTTTTCAAATATCTTGGGGAGGGGGATACATCTTTCTTTTCTTTTTTTTTTACTATCTCGCGAGGGAGAGATTATTTTAATAATTATTTTTGTATCTCTGAGAGGGAGGGGGGTAATTCCTGTTTACTTTTGTACTTATATCTAATCAATGTGGATGTTTTTTGCACTACGGTAGTGTTCTTATTCGCACGTCACTTGAACGTTTTACTGACACTATAGTGACATTGACCATGAAACGATCACTGCAGAAAACTTCTATTATCTAGAAAATCACACCAAATACAATATATAACCAACTAGATGTCTTATCAGTTGGGGCATCAGTTGGAGCGTCATTGTTGATTGCAGGGAATATTCAAATGTCTTATATTTAGTCAACTGTCTTAGGCGATGTGTCCCTCACAAAGTGGCGTACCGCGGTTCAATTTTGAAGCATGAGCAGGCGATCCTGTTCGATTTTGACGCATGCGCAGAAGCGACGTGTCCCTCGCAAACTGGCGTACCGCGGAAACTGCAACACCGGTCCAATATTGGCCCGAGTTATCTACTACCGTAGCAGGTGTCCTGTCATTGACAACAGTCAAACAATAAAATTAATAGTTTGTACATAACGGGGCCGCTGAAGACATGAGCCGTGTTCACACCTGGGCGTTAACTCGCCTCATCTAGTGCGCCTAATCTAAGTCGGCTCACATTGGCCGTGTGAACCCGATGTTGAGGCGGATTAGGGCTGAGTCGCCTCATCTAGTTCGCCTCATCTAGTTCGCCTCGCGTGGTGGTTTAAATGAAGCGAACTAGCTTGGGTCGGCCCATCTTGCTTGTGTGAACGGTAGCGGTTTACTTGAAGCGGATTAAGCACGTCACACTGTACAATATAATTTGGTCTATGAACCGGCTAGAGGTGCACAGATATTTTTTTCAGCATTTATTTTTAGGGTTTCACTGCCCAGCCGAAGTTTTGACCGTTCCAAAACAATACAATTCAGCCGAAACAGATCTAGGTCGAACCCACATTCTCTCTGCCGACGTCGATTAACCGAAACTGGCGCTGGTTAGTATGGACTTGCTCATGCGCAGATATCAATTTCCGCCTTAAACCGCTCCGTGTGTGGACACGACACTAGTTCGCCTCATCTAGTTCACCTTATCTAGTTCGGCCTAAAGTTGTGGGTGTGAACACGGCTATGGACTATTGTATATAATATATATACATATATGATGCATAATTTATTCTGAGTATAAAAGGTGAATATGATCATTATTTATTACATTTCATTTCTACTGGTTTACTAATTATGTATGTTCCGAAGCATAGCTTTAAATGGCCAAAATTGTACGGTGGCGCCACCTACGGCTGTTTTCTTAATTAATCGCATTGCTAGTGCGTCTTCACTCGCCACTGAAAAGTCCTTGGCCTCAACCATGATATCATGCAATAATACATATTTGATATCTAATTATTCTAATTTGAAAGTGCTAAATGCATTTACCTTCAAATGTCAAGTCATGTAACTTTGAGGTTAAATTGCATCCACAAATGATACGAAACCACAGGATTGCAAGCTTAATAAATAGGAGACGGTGCATATTTGTGTAACCAAATCGCAACGGCCCAGTGGGAAATTAAAAAAACACCGTCTGCCAAACATTCGTCATGTGCCTCGGGTTCCTAACAAATCACAAAACATTTCCACCAAAGAAGAACGTCCTTTCTCAATATTGCACACGATATTTAAAGAAGATACATTTTATTCGCCCCGCGAAACGCTATTTCATTGGGGGTTTATTTTGTGACTAGAATTTACATCCATATTTTGTTAGTAATAAGTTAGATCTTTATTTCGATGAAAATGATCGGAAAACTTTTAGCAGACCAGGTCGCTAATAAGCTAGGCCGGAAGCAGCAGTCATTTTGTAGGCTAAGTTGTGTGTCTTATTCCTGAAGAATCTTGTTGATGGCAATCAACTGAAAAACAATGCATTGAGATGTTAAAAGTACACTAACATGACCAGGATAACTATATATGCACAAGCATCCTCATGCTTTAAAATGGCTTTTATACTTTAAAATTACTTTTTAAACAATTGAATATGGTAGGGTGGGTTTGGTCGACATCCGCCCCCCCCCCCCCCCCAAGGGGTGTTTTTCCTGTCTCTACACCCAAATGAATCTCAATAAACTGACAACAGCTAACTAACAAATCTATCTAAACGATTCAACAAATAACACCAAGATAGTAGCGTTTGCACTACTTTCCAAGCCTGTAAGGATTCCTGTCGCTGAGGACAATTATTAGGGCTGAATGACACTAATAGCCACAGTTTGACTGGGGCCCCTAAATAACTCCTAGAGAATAGGTTGTTTCAAGCTATGCACATTAGGACTAGGCATATTTGATCACAATGGTGAATAGGTAAAAGTTGCTTTGGTTGAATAATAATATGACCAACATGCGTAATTCAAAATTCTGACTATGGGCTTGATATTATGAATACCATAGATACCATTCGTAGCATGCGTTGCTAGGATCGAAGCTGACTTCCGGCAGTAGATTCAAAGACTAGATTCATTCCATACCTGGCCATCGACGAGGACAAATAATTGCCTTCAAGTAATTATCCTGAGAATTTTATCCATCCCACCCACCCATACTTTATGATAGCATTTGATAGGGCTGAGATCTAATGGTCCCTTTTACTCCCTATGAAAAATGATGATGCCTGTGTACTGAAAGTGTGTATGTGTGTGTGTGTCCCGGATGTGAGTCGCCTGTGTGACCGTGATCCACCCTTAGCTGCTGCCTCATGTCTTCAATTTCAAGTACCATCAAGAACCCTGCATTCAAGCTTACATATCATATGGATATTATGATAGAACTAATAACTCTTGACCTGCACATAAGTAATGAATAACAGTAATAATATTGTTGTACCAGGTTGTACTGCCTGGGTAGCCAAAATAGTTCAAATCTAATAATCTCAATTGTATTATTGAGAGGAGCTTCAATGATATTGTCTTATAAGTGATAGAATTATAAAGTCTGTGTGAAAATTTATTAAGCCTGATTAATAAATTTATTAGCCCAAAACAAGTGATTATCTGTGTCTGGTTTTGAATTATAATTCAACATAATTATTAATTATCCCAATTCTCTAAGTATAAGCCTCGCAAATGGACCCTAATGGACATAGGCAGAAAGAGGCAACACCAACAGGCCTTCACTGCACAAACTATAGAGCTGAGGTTGAAGCCCTGGTCCAAGCTGCTAAGATATTGAAAAGCACCACAGCCACAGACTCTCAGATAGTTTTCCTGACTGATGCCAGGTCTGTCCTTGAGGCAGTCACAGAGAACAAACTGCCACAACTCCAGGAAGTACTTCAAAATATCCACTGCTTCAGAATTGTGCTGCAGTGGATTCCCTCACACTGTGGCATTCAGGGTAACGAAGAAGCTGACAAAATGGCAAAGATGGGTGCAGAGGCAGAACAGCACGAAAACAGTGTTGACTTTAAGGAGATGAAGACCATCATTAAGTCTCTGCATAGATCACCAGAATCACGAGACAGCTACCATCAACTGTCAAGACAACATCAAGTGATCATCTTCCGCCTTAGGACTGGGCATAACAGGCTTAACAATCACCTGCACAGATACTTCCGTGTAGTACCATCTGCCCTCTGCCCCTGTGGAGAGGAAGATCAGACTGCTGAGCATATCCTACAGAGCTGCTTGAACCATCACTCACTGAGGGAAGAGATATGGCCAGCTCCCACTGACTTGCAGAAATATTGCAGAAATAAAAGGAATTATAACTGTATGAAATTAATCAAGTGTAAGATCAAACGGCATACCTTGGAACTCTTCGGGTTGCTTCCAACAAGTTCTGATATCCTGTCCTGGAAGCAGATTAACGGTTTTAAAACACAAATTAAAAACAAATCCACCAAAGTTATGGTACAACTAGATCCATAAACCATGTGTTTCGTCCCGTAGTTTCGAAATTTTTTTACTTCAAATAAAAGTATTGAACAGAGAAATAACAGGAGAGTCATAATTAGTCTATTTAATAATTAATTACAGGTAGGTGATAATTCAGATAAAAGAGTGGATGTTGTAGCTGGTCATAATTAGACTAGTTGATAATTGCAGGTACAACCTTTCTACCCTGTCTCATCAGGTATGAGTCAGCATGCACAGGCAGGCATGGATATCATCAGTAATCTAAGTCAGGCTCTTCAACAAGCACGATATAGCGATATAGCGAATGGTAGACAGGAAGTGTGAACACTTTTTTGTCTCTCTTTTTTTTTTTTTTTGGTACATTAGTTGTCCTAAGCAGGGGAAATCCCAGTCACAGATGACTGGTCTTCCCCACTCCACTGCTGGTCGATAGAAAGCCCGAGCCTACAGTTTTACCAACCCAAGGGTTTTTTAACCTCCCACACCACATAGACATGGTATGAGAGCAACTGGCCTTTGATGACGCTGTAAGTTATACACAGCAGTGGAAATCCAAATTGGCAGAGCTGGGGGCACGGGGAATCGAACCGCCAACCCTCAGATTAGGAGTCTGACCTAGAAAAAAGTCAGACACTCTAACCACTCCGCCACAGAGAACACCACCATGACATGTAGATAACATATCCACAACTACCCAGAGTAGGGGTGAATGGCAATTCTTCTTACCAGCTTGGTCTGGAGTTTGTTGAGCTTATCCTTGTAGTCCTGGAGCTCTTGTCTCATCTGGAAAAGGAAATGGTCACACATGAGTGCACCGCTACACTCTGAGGGATTATGGGTAATGAGTCATTTCTAGGATATATATACTAATTTTCCCAAAGGGAAATGTAACTAATATAACCAATATATGTGACAGTAGAGGTTTTACCCAAAGTAAGTCAATTGGTCAATTGGTGACAGTCAAGGACTCTCAACAATAACACAAGTGACAACCATTCTGTCAATGTAATGACAAGACAACTGTAATATACAACAACAGTAATTAAATAGCCTTTCCAGAATATAGTAATTATTTGCCAAAGGCAAATGTAAATGTAAATAACATGTTGCAGTAGCAGTTTTATCAAAACCTAAGAACTGTCAAGGACTGTCCACAATAAACACCATGACATCATTAGTTCTGGCCTGAAAGGAACAACCTATGAAGTTGTATAGAACTAAACACCCAAAGAGATTTGAGTAAAATACTTAATAGGCAATATAGTGTACGTGTAAATAACATAATTACCTGTGCCATGGCCACCTGTATGTATGGGCCAACTGAGTCTCCTATATAAGGGACCCTAATAATACAATAATAGTAAACTACAATTGACATTCAAACAGTGTAAGCCCTACTGCACTTGCCCCTGCCACACAGGCACTAAAACATGTTCAACGTAATGTTACAGAGTTCCAAGTGTAAAATAAATTGTATATCCAATGTATATTCAATGTGCGTGTACAACCTGTAATGTATATCCACTATAGAAAGTTCTCAACATTTACCTTATTTGTGTCCACAATACAGCTGCTGCCTGGTCTATTTATACTCTCCCCGGGTTGTTGACGTCCAGCATTAGGAAGATGGGGTAAGGATTGCAGATCTCTCAGCACTGACTTTAATTGTATTTGAAAGCGAGGCTACATGTACTCGATGGTGGCACCCTGATCAAGTGTGAGACCAGTCAATATGCAGTGCCTTTAATTTACCTGCTGGCCCTTGGATGCCTTCTCCCCACCTCCGCTGGGTTCAGCGCTGTCCGCTTGTTGTCCCATAACTTCAATGGCCAGCGATTTGTCAACCAGGAAGTCAATGAACTGTAAAACATAAAAATAACTCGCTCCCTTACCAGAAATCAACCACGACTGTGAAGAATAGCATGCTATTTGTGTTAACTAAGTAATGTATTCTATTCAATCATGATATACTAGTGAGTGTACAATGCTGTATTCGATGATGACATACAAGTGAACATGTAGCGTTAGAGTATTCAATCATGATATACTAATGATCGAGTGTGTAATGTTGTATTCGATGATGATATTCAAGTGAATATGCAACATTACTGTATTTGATCATGATATACTAGTGATACTAGTGAGTGGTAATATTACATTCGATGATGACATACTAGTGAATATGTAACATTACTGTATTCGATCAATATATACTAGTGATACTAGTGAGTGGTAATATTACATTCGATGATGACATAACTAGTGAATATGTAACATTACTGTATTCGATCATGATATATACTAATTATACTAGTGAGTGGCAATATTATATTCGATGACGACATACTAGTTAATATGTAACAACTAACATTACTGTATTCGATCATGATATATACTAGTGATACTAGTGAGTGTGTAATGTTGCATTCGATGATGACATACTAGTGAATATGTAACGTTACTGTATTCGATCATGATATATACTAATTATACTAGTGAGTGGTAATATTACATTCGATGACGACATACTAGTGAATATGTAACATTACACTATTCGATCACGATATATACTAGTGATACTAGTGAGTGTGTAATGTTGCATTCGATGATGACATACTAGTGAATATGTAACATTACTGTATTCGATCATGATATACTAGTGCATGTGTAATGGTGTTCTGGTCGTATTAGGTGACCTTTAAGAAAGGATGCTCGCTGACCTTGTGGTTAACGGTGGACGCCGGTAACCGGATGAGCCGCTCGTGCTGGTAGTGTGGGTTCGAGCTCGGCATCTTCTTGGTCACCTCGAAATTCGGCTCCTCATAGAACCTGTAGCGGCACCAGGTCTGGGCGTAGACAACGGGAGACAAGAAGATGCATCGTTAGAGGCAGTAACAAAGCTTTTTGTTACTGGGTCATTCTCTAAAACTGGGCACAAAAGTGTGACATGGAAACCAAAAGTGAAAACCTTCCAAATAATAGCAAACATCCTTCCAAATAATAGCCTAATCCAATGTCTTATGAAGGTTTCTATGTTGTGCATATGTCAGAGTTGAAAAAATGAGTTTCACTTTTTGAATTAGATCTTATACAAATTGGCCCATAATTCCGAATTGTGATTGTGGTTGATCCGGCGGGGGAAGCCCGGGACGCGCACCTCACCCAGCCGCGCATGCGCGCGTCCCTCCTCCCCCCCCCCTCCCCGCTTGACCCGCATTCGGGCACCATCAGAAGACCGACCTTGTTCTTCCACACCCACCCACCCTCTATTTTACTGCCACTACGTGGGGCTCGGCTCCCGGGCCTACCTCCTCAGGCTCCCAGGTCCTCCCTCGACCCTCCGCAGACATTGAACAGGTTGACTAGAATTACATCGACTCAGACACTGTACCCCTGTTGTTTGTACCACCTTTGTCTCGTTCAAATAAAAACCCCTCTTTTCTCCCACATCCGTCTCGGTCTTCCTCTGTCCGGATCGAGCAATACAGTAATATCACTCGTGTAACATCAAAATCAAAGACACATCTAGAACCTCATTTTAACATATACAACATAGTCAAACAAGATTTTATTGATTACTGTTAAGCAGACAAAGTTATGACTTACAAGAAAAAAGTTGAAAAATAGTTGAAAAAAGTTTGGCTACATGTATAGTCTCAATGTGTAAATTTTCACATTTTCACTCTAGCACAAAATCATACAATTATAATTTAGATATCTTTTATGGGATAAATTCAATACATGTAGAACTGCTAACATACCTAATAGACAGAGGCTACAATAATTATTTGACTTGCTATCAATAAAACAAAGACTTAATGATCAGCATCGTAACATGGAGACCAAATATGTGGTACCCAGTTTTGGAGAATGACCCTATACACGTCATTTAATACAAATAGGGACATAATACTGTAAGGTGCATCATTACAGGATAGATTCACGTCCTTTGTTACTAAATGTGATTTAATAGGGACAGAGTAGGCCTACTGTGAGGTTCACCATTACAGGACAGATTCACGTCTTTTGTTACTAAATATGATTCAATAGGAATATAATAATGTAGGGTGCATTATTACAGGACAGATTGAGGTCCTTTGATAGAAAATAAGATTTAATAGGGACACACTATTGTAAGGTTCATCATTACAGGACAGATTGACAGATTGAAGGCGATGTCTGGGGTTTATCAGCTATGGTCCTCAGTAGGGGTGCATAGTTTTTATTTGATTTGGCTCACCTTTGTGAACTTATCTGGCAGGTTCATGGCTTGGATGATCTTGATCTTAAAGCCAATTGGCTTTCCAACCTAAAAATGAAAAGAAGGCATTACAGGGGCCTTTTCACAATTGTTATAATCAAATAGGACTAGTCATAGTGTGTCTAGTTTGAAACAACCTATTCTCTAGAAGTTATTTATCGCCCAACCATAGTCTCGGTGGTCAATTTGTCACTATTAGTGTCATTCAGTCTTAATGATTGTCCTCAGTGACATAGGCTAGGACTTTTACAAACTTGGAAAGTAGCAAATTTGAAGGTTTTTGAGTATGCCTTATAATCGATGTACTTCCACCGTTACCTTTCCTGTGTGATGTAAAAGAACTACTAATATTAGCCATGGGTACTCTTGACCTACAGGGTTTGAGCTCAAATAACCCATTCTATATGTGGTCTTTCATTAAAATAGACTGAATATTTGTGTAAGGAATATATGGTAAAAATCACACAACAGATCTTTACGTGAACACCATATCACACGGACGGACAGACCCATATGCTGCTAGATGTAACATCCCAAATAAACAAAAACAGAAACCCATGTGAAACAAAAGGACAGATCCATACGGCCTCATATGTTGCTAGACTGTAAAACCCCACATAAACAAGAAGTTTGTTTTATTTAACGACGCCTCTAGAGCACATTGATTTTTATCAATGGCTATTGGACGTAAAAAATATGGTCATTCTGACATTTCTTTTTTTTAGGAAACCCGCTGCCGCCACATAGGCTCCTCTTTCCAATAAGCAGCAAGGGGTCTTTTATATGCACTTTCCCACTGACAGGACAACACATACCGTAGCCTTTGATGAACCAGTCATGGACCACTGGTTGGAATGGAAAATAGCCCAAATTGCAAATGTGTCCACTGAGGAGGATCGATCAGATGATCCAAACCTTCACAGGTGTACACTCTACTGCCTGAGCTACGTCCCGCTCCCCTCCAAATAAACAAAAAACAGAAACCAATGTGAAACAAAAGGGTACACCCACATGCCCTTAAATGCTTCTATGATGTAAAACCCCAAATAATTTTTTTTTAAAATCCATATGAAACAAAAGGGCACACCCATATACCCTTAAATCTTGCTAGGATGTCAAACCCCAAATAAACGATAAAAAAGATAAATCCATGTGAAACAAAAGGGCACACCCATATGCCCTTAAATGTTCCTATGATGTAAAACTCCAAATAAGTCAACAAAATATAGAAACCCATGTCGAACAAAAAGGCTCCACCAACCAGGTCCATGGGGTCGTCCGTTACCAGCGAGTCGTCCTCCTCCCCTTTACTGTTGCACGGCACAAACTCGACTTTCAGGAATCCAATATGGCGGGCCCGGTAGTCGATCAAGGTCAGCGGGTCCTCGTCGAACGCCACCTGGTGGGCGACGTAGTTGAGCGGCACCGGGACGACCCCAATCGTGACCTCAGTGTCGGCCGGCTCCCAGAAGGGGTCACGCTCCTAGACGTACGGAGAATACTGTTAAAGTGAGTGCTCCAAACTGTCATATTCTTCTTAGGTTGATGGTTATTCTGTAGCTTAGTTTAGTTTGAAATACCTTTTATTTGATATTTAATTTAATTTGCAAATTCCAGTGTTTTTCAGTGTTTGCCACTTTTGTTTTTAGATGAGTATGTTAGATTGATCACTATACTGTAGTTTAGTTTAGTTTAAAGCTGCATAGTCCGATGAAATATCAAATTTTCAAAACCAAATCAATTATCTAAGGACAGGTCCTGGGTGAAAGGATGCTGTAACAAATCAAAATGGGACAGGACCCTCTCCCACAAGCCTGGCTGACACCCAAGTAGATGTACATAGTAGGCTAAGGTATCATACTCAGACTAGACAAAACTCTGGAAAATACAAAAAAACTAACATAGGCTACTAACACCCAACATCGCAAAACGCTGGCCTGAGCAGAAACAGGTAAACACTCCTGGGCGAGGGACCAGACCAAGACAGCACCACAGCTGTCCAGCGTTGAAAACAAGCACCCTCGTGGGAGCTTATACGCTATGGGCAGAGTAAATACCTTGTCAGTAAAAAAAAAATCTAAAAAAATCTAGATTTGATTTTACATATCTAACTTAGATACTGATGCACTTATTAAGCATTTGTTTCTGCGTAGAAGTCATTACTGAGTCAATTTAACAGAACCTGTTACTGCAGAAGTCTATGGTGTCAGAGTTTTGGCAAGCTTGCAAAAACTATTTCTCCATGTTTGCACTCAAAATATCTCAAAAGTTTACCATTTAAAATAAAAGTAACTTTGAACTAATGTAAAGTTCCATGTAACATCCCAAATGTTATATTTATCTCAGAAAAAATACTGAAATTCAAAACCATCGGACTATGCAACTTTAAAGTAACTTTTATTTAATAGGGTTAAAGTTGCATAGTCCGATGGTTTTAAGTGTTTGCCATATTCTATTTAGATAGGTACATTACGTTGATCGTTATACTGTAGCTTAGATTGAACTAACTTTAATTTAATATTTAATTTAATTTGCATAATCCACTGATTTTTAGTTTCTATCAGTTCATGAGATAAATGTGGTAGGTTGATCGTTATAATCTACTATATTTTGGTTTGAAGTAGCCTTGCTTAAAATTGACTAACTTAGGAGATATTTGAAGGGTAAACATGACAAATTAATTTTCGCATGCTTGTCAAAAATGTAATCACATAAGCTTCAGGAGGAACAGGTTAAATTAAATTGCCTTAGTATGGCCTTATATGGCGCCCAAAACAATGTATTCGTGGATACGAACTAACCGGTAGATTGAACTGCTTATACCCCAGTCACACGGGAGGCAGCGTTCGCCGCCAACCTCCCTACGCCTAAAAGGACGCCAACCACCCAGCGTTCCATTCGATATAATGATTCAAATACATTTTAGGCGCCATGTCGGCGCCATGTCGGCGCCAGGTCGGAGCAGACCACACGGTGACTGCAGCATCGCATGTGTTGGTACCAACCCAGGGCGGCGCCAGGGCGGTGCCAGGGCGGCGCCAGGGCGGCGCCAGGGCGCCAACCATTTTTAATGGTGCCGCCGGAACAGGGCGCAAGGAGGTTGCACGTGCAGCAGCAGCAGCAACCTCCTTGCGCCCAAAATTTCTGAAATGGGCGCCGGGTGGTTGGCGATTTCGCGGTGCCAGGACTCAATAAGGGCGTAAGGAGGGCACAAGGAGGAGGTTTTGACGTCGCCAATCGATCGTTAGCGAACGCAGGCCTCGTGTGACTGGGGTAGTACCTCTGTGTATGCCGCGTTGGACTGACCTTCTCTACATCCGGGTACACGCCAGTTTCCTCGAACTCGTTGTACATCTCCTGCATGTGGCTCTGTCGCACGAGGAACTTGTTCCGATTCCACAAGTACTCGTTCTGGTTGCTAAGGTCGTACATGCGCACGTACATCTGTAAATGTTTCAATGAGTAAAGTGGTTGAAGCACCAACGGTAGAAGTATTTGAGAGAAGGCTGGATAGACATTGGAGAGGACACTGACAATTATATGACTTCAGGGCACTGCCCGCCTCTATATGTGTGTAAAGACAAAGATTCTTGTTTACCTCAATGAGCTGGCACTAGAGGCATAATAGGGCCTAGATTAGCGAGACGAGGATCTGTTAGTTAATCTGTAATTAAAACCTTATTTATAACAGAAACAAAAATATGGTAAGTACACATCACCATAATCACAGACCCAGCAATAATTCTCTGTTCTCATCTTTTTGGGTGCAATTGGTTTCGCTTCATATATTGTTTTGGCGGTTAAGAACGACAAAAACAGCCAAATGAGTTGAGCGTCCACTTCCCGTGTGTCTAGGTTGTGGGATTCATGGGATTTCAAACCTTTGGGTTTGGACCCTGACTGAGTCAAACCAGTGACATATCAATTGATACTTGGCTGGCATTCGGCATCACTAGGATAGAGTAAAGAGGTTCCTTGTGTCCCTACAAATGGTTCATTGTGCCCCTATAATGACCCAGAATGAGCACCCGCTCATTTCAAACCATGGCTGGAAGACCAGTACCTCGGTGCTGGCGAATGATTGTATTCTAATTCTTAAAAGGAGATCCAGACGACATGGTCAGAGTGAACCCTAGATAAAGGATTCACCCCATACTTCCAGTACAGGGGTGAAAACCAGCCTAATATAAAAACGATAGAAAAATCGGGCTAATTAATTGAGTCTTTATGAGAGCCTAATTTCACAATCTAAGAAGCAACATTTATTATTTGTATATGTCTTCATGTTTACCCGCTACTTTTGAGTTGGAAAATATAATAATACATATACTTTAATGGAATTTAAAAGTGAAATCGACGGCGTTCTCTGGCTGCCATCTTGTCTTTTTGCATTCTCTCCAATTTCACCATCTCTGTGCTGATATAAGTAATCATTTGACACTGGTGCCAAGCATTCTACTTGTTGTTCCATACTAACGCTATTTTCGCCCGTATTTAGACTACATTGTCGTTCACCCGTGTACTACAAGTATTGGGTGAATCTTTTATCTAAGTGAACCCGTGTGCGTTCAGCGTGCGGGCCGGGTAAGCAGTCACTCTCAGGCCCGAATATACCGCCATCTAGCGGATCGGACTTACAACTATCGGACGAGCCACGAAACAGTGGCGCCACCTAGCTATATCAACACTTGCATATCCGGGGTTATATATGCAAAGCGACAAATTAAAGTTGCATTGTCCGATGGTTTTTAGTTTATCTTTTAAAAAAAAGAGGTTGATATATTAGATTGATCATTATTATCTACTTTATCTTAGTTTGAAATAACTTTTATTTTAAAGGGTAAAGTTTTGAGATATTCGAGGTGAAAACATGAACAATTAGTTTTGGCAAGCACACCAAAATTCTGTCCCCATAGATATCTGCAGTAACAAGACAGTTCTATTAAAGTTGCATAGTCCGATGGTTTGGAATTTCTGTATTTTTTCTGAGATAAATATATTATTTTGATCACTAGTATCTACTTTACATTACTTCAAAGTTACTTTCATTTTAAGTGGTAAACTTTTGAGATATTTAGAATGCAAACATGGAAAATTAGTTTTGGCAAGCTTGCCAAAACTCTGACACCATAGACTTCTGCAGTAACAGGTTCTGTTAAATTGAATCAGTATTGCCTTCTACGCAGAAAGAAATGCTTAATAAGTGCACCAGTATCTAAGTTAGACATGTCAAATCAAATCTAGATAATTGGTTTGGTTTTGAAAATTTGATATTTCATCAGACCATGCAGCTTTAAATTGACACAGTATTCCCTTCTATGCAGAAACAAATGGTTAATAAGTGCATCAGTATCTAAGTTAGATGTGTAGAATCAAATCTAGGTTATTGTTTTGGTTTGAAAATTGTTATGTTTTCATCGGACTATGCAGCTTCATCACACTATGCAGCTTTGATACTAGTCCTGACAAACGCAATGCAAAGCATTATGACCGAAACAAAAAGCAACATTTTCTGCACATGCACAGTAACATGATGTATGCTGATTGGTTGGTGGCAGCTCTGCGAATTACAGTCTTGGTGGCTATAATTCGCAGAACAGCTCTGCGAATAGCAAGTGAGATTAACGATTAAACAATTTACACCGCCTTTACCTCGGTGCGCCCGCCCTCCTCCAGCCCGCGGGCCGCGGCCGACACCAGCACGATGTTGAAGGTGACCTGCTTCCCCATGTCCTCCGCCACGGCATTCACGTCCTGCACCAGCTGCATGATGGACATCACCTCCTCCCGCAGCACCGCGTCCTCTGGCGGCAGTGAGCAGAACTGATATTCAGGGGCATAGCTTCTATATGTATTATGGCCCTGTCACACTATTACCTTTTCGTCAGTATATGACCAACAGCTGAAATGGTCCCAATATGTCCAGATTCGTCTAACTTTTTGACACAAGAGGGCTAAGTTGGATGTATACATACCGTATACACAATGTACTGAAAGTATGCAGAACGTATGTCCGACCTATTGCTAGCATATGTCCAGTGTATGCATAGCATATACATACCGCATACACAACATGCTGAACATTTGCTGAATCTTTGCTGAACATATGCAGAACGTATGTCCGACCTATTGCTAGAAATAGTAGCATATGAGAGCGTATCATATAACGTATCAGAGCGTATGGCCAACATCTGGGCAACCTATGGCTAACGTGCATCCTGGCAAAAAGCGCTTGCAAAATTCTCGCATACACGCAATGTTCACAGAACACCAGCGAACGTTATATACATTATTCGTTCGCCAGAAGAACACTGTGTACGTTACATACATCAAGGAACGTTGGAGCAATGCCAGATGAACGTTAGACACACGCTAGACGACCGTTATTCACACGTTGTTGATACATTGTCGATATGTTGGTGATACGTGGACTGTACGTGCCCACAGGCTCAACGTACGACAAACGTACATCAACTTGTATCTAATGTACATCTGGCGTATAATCATGTATGTCTAACGTATACATAGCATACGCCTAACATATACCCAGCACGTTGTCATATGCTTAAGTTTTTTGACATGCACAAACAATTTTCAGACCCCTGGCGTGTGTCGCCCTAAGATGCTGTATGACAGCATATGATGACATATGCCTGACCTACCCATAACGTACACCGACGTGTTGGCAAAAAATCACATACATCGGCGTACGCTAAGGCTATACATCATAGTGTGACAGGGCCATTACATGCAGGCATGCAGCTGCGTACCAGCTGAGAATATGTTTTTTTAATGATTAAAATATTAAAATATATGATGGTTCATAGCATTTTATTCCATGGTGTTTTATTCCATCTGCCTCAAGTTAGGCCTGATACAGTAATAGTGACATGTTATCAGACAGGGTGTGAACAAGCATTCTGAGTAAAGACAGTGTGGGTGAGGACAGTGTGCATAAAGGCAGTTCGATAAAGATAGTGTGGATAAAGGCAGTGTGTATAAAGACAGTGTGGGTAAAGACAGTGTGGGTAAAGACAGTGGGTAAAGATAGTTGTGTTTTAATATTTTTCAAAGATAGTGTGAGTAAAGAGAGTGTGGGTAAAGACAGTACGGGGAAGACAGTGGGCAAAGAGAGTGTGGGTAAAGATAGTTTGGATAGAGAATGTTGGTAAAGATAGTGTGGGCAAAGATAGTGTTGGTACAGAAAGTGCGGGGAAAGTAGTGTGGCTTGGTTGGCTGTGAATATGGCCTTTGCTTACCAGATTAGACCAAACTGAAAATAACTTCTAAGAGATTTTTCTGTCCTACACATAATTCACCCACGAAAACAGCATAGTTTACACACCAACCCACCGCCTTAGCACATAATACCACACTTACCCTGATGGCTAACCTGCTAGCATACTAGCTAACCTTCGAACTTTACTAATTTACCCTATCTAGGTACCCACATGGATAACTATATGCAATGTAATACCATGACTGGAAGACCAGTGCCTTGGTACTGGAACAAATTTGTAATTTCTACTGAATAATTTGTATATTAAGAAAAACAAAGTTGCGTATTGGGGCAGTGAGCTTGAATGGCGTAGGCCTACCATTCTCCATGTTGAGACCTTGACACTTGGCGATCTCGTCTTGAGCAAACTCAAACGTGATCTCACGCAGCGTCTTGCCACTTTTGACAAGTTGCGCCGCATCAGCCGGGTGGTTGAAGACAAACAGGTTGTTGGAGCCGAATCGGATCCTGGTGAACAAAGGGAGAAAGAGGCGATCACTCAGGAGCCTGCGGTGTAGGTGTTATGTATTATATAATGCATTCTGTTGATATAAAACAAGGCGGCGATTTTTGTTGTTGTTGCTGATTCAAGTGGTTTTATTTCTGTGAATAACACATGTAGAAGTCACATGTGTATTCAGAGTCGGAAAGACCAGTTAGTGCCAGCTGCTCTCTCCTCGCCCATCGGTGAACCGCCAATGCACACACTTCTACTACTGTTTTACAATGTTATTTCCCACCCACTCACCAACACACCCTACTACAACTTGTACATCTCTATCGACCTGGTATGAACACCTTGTTACCTGCGCTGAGCTGCCTTGCCGTTGCTTTGCGAATCGTGTGCACATGCGCCGCTGGTTACTCACCTGTCCTGGTGGTGGAGCTGGACGCTGGCCGACAGCTCGGTGCCGTTGTGCAACACGATGCCCTGTTTGGGCTCCATGAACACCTTGGTGCCCTTTGACATCATGATAGCGTGGTTAGCCACCACCCTGCGAACAGAACCAATGGAGGCACATACAGAAGGCTTGATCCCAACCCATTTGATTAACGGATTGATTGGTTGGTGGTTTTAGGCCGCGTCGGCAATGGGTGCAGAATTGTCCTTTGAAAACAGGTAGGGCCTACTACTGCATTCAGGGACAGGTGTTATAACGATAAGCAGCTTGCTAAATGTAAGATTTTCAATATGTGTTCAATATTGCTATATTAAAACTATACCAATATTATTACCGACCGAGCGGTGCTGTCTGGGTCTAGTTCTGTGGGTCCTCACTAACCGCAAGTGGCGCCACCAACCGGCTACGCCCGCAAGTGTTGGGCTAGGGGGCGCCACCAACCGGCTCCGCCCGCAAGTGTTGGCCTAGGGGGCGCCACCTACGACTCCGACAGAAGCTGGCTCCACCACTTGCCAGATTTTTGCTGCTTTTCCGATAGGGGATAGTCACTGAGAGGTGTGGCACAGACAAATTGAGTTTTAAGTCACAAAGGTTGGGGTTGTGGGAGGGGGAGGGGGTCAGAAATGCTGCCATGGGTTCTTTACCGAGTCTGAGCCCGGCTGCAGAGTCCGATGAAAGTATCAAGTTGTCGAAACTAAAGCACTTAGCTAGATTTAATTATACAAATCAAACTTAGATATGGGTGCACTTATTAAGAATTCGTTGCTGCATAGAAGGGAATACTAAGTCAATATAACAGAACCTGTTACTACTGAAGCCTACGGTGTCAGGGTTTTGATGTGCATCATGCCAAAATCAATTTTGCATGTTTTTTGTTGTTGTTTTGTTGTTGGTTCATTAGTTGTTTAAGCAGCGGAAATTTCAATCTCGGACGATTGGTCTTCCTCATTCCACTGCTCCTTGCCCTATCCTAATAATGTCGAGCACCAGGATAGGAAGCGACAAGTATCAATTTTTAAGTAATTGGTTTGACTTGACCAGGGTTTGAACCCACGACCCCACGATCTACCAACACGGGAGATCGTGGGGTCGTGGGTTCAAACGATCTACCAACACCGGACACCGGGCGTGGTGGCCGAATCGGTAGAGCACAGGCCTCGCGTGCGGAAGATCGGGAGTTTGCGAGTTCGGTTCCCGGTTGAGTCAAACCAATGACTTAAAAATTTATACTTGTTGCTTCCTAGCCTGGTGCTCGGCATTATTAGGATAGGGAGAAGGGCTGGTTAGCTCGGTGTCAGGATAATGTGACTGAGTGGGATATGTCATGGTGCCGGCAGCCTGATTTCCCAGTGGGGCAGCACTATAAAATCGCCATGAGTGCGTACTGTCACAAGTCGGTACCCATCCTGATATGACCTTAGATGTTGCTAGGATGTAAAACAACAACAAAACAAACAAACAAACCAACACGGGAGACGGATGCTCTAACTCATTCAGCCATCCCTGCAAATATCTCAAAAGGTGGCGATTTAAAATCAAATTTACTTCAAACTAAGGTAAGGTAGATTATAATAATCACCTACCATAATGATCTTTAAAAAATACAGAAACTGAAAACAATTGGCCGATGCAACTTTGGTCGTAATGCTTGCATTGCAGTTGATTTGCGGCCTAAGAAGACGCCCCCCCCCCCTTCCCCGCTGCCGCTGACACCTGGCAGCTACCACCCCGGCCCTGACAATGACATCTCACCTAGAATAGCCTGGCCCTCAGGGGCCTCGAGACCGCCCCCCCCCCCCCCCCCCTTCCCCCCTGACTCTGCCCCCGGTCTCTCTCACCATATCACCACCCTCCTCCGAGACAACCTGTCTCTTCCGTGGCCTACCGTCCGGCGGTACTCGGAGACCATCTTCACGTGGATAGCGGACAGAAGGCTGCCCCTCGGATGGCACGATCCCGTCGCCATCAACGCACGCTGCCTCGAGACAATCACCATTAGCGCCACCTCTGGTGCCACCTGTGGACGATAATGTGCCACTTACCTTGGCCCACTAAGGATTATGTCGGGTGTTGTGCCCTGCTTCCCGTTTCCCAGTTTCGATGTACCTGCAAGGTTTAGTCAATGAGTGATAGGGCTGGACTGATGAAATCCATATTTGATATATTCATAAAGTACATCTACGTGCTGTACATATAATGCATTGTGTGAACAGCGTATTGAATTACAAGATTTTACTAAAGGCCCTGTCACATTACAGCGTATGGCGGGAGTGTATTGAAAACCTACGTAGGTCCTGTGCGTGCCGGCCTATGATGACATTTTGTGACCTTTCGGGTGGTTTTGAGCGTATGTGGAACCTACGAGGAGCATACGAGGAGCATATGAGGAGCGTATGGGAGCGTGCTGTGACATTTTTTGACGGTATGGACCATACGCCCTCATAGGTCGAGATTTTTTTAGCATGCACAAACAAATTTGGACGGACGGATTTATGAAAGCGTATGGCGGGGTATGCCTCATACGCTTCACATAAGCCGTCACCTGGCGGCGTATGAGAAGCGTATGAGTAGCGTATGCGTAGCGCATGAGTAGCGTATACGGCGTATGCCGACGTATATGATGTAACGCGCCTATGCCGCCATACGCTCCCGCAAAAAACCCTAATGTGACAGCCCCTTAACTGCCTATACAGCTGCCAATGGTAAAGCACCTGAATATCTGTGAAACTGTCTGCCCCTCAAACAGTCATCCCAAATTCTCAGATCATGCAGTCACATAGTATTACATCATTGTGTCAAGATCTAAACCATGTGCCGATTGAGTCTTCTGTGTGGAAGATCTCTCTATGCAATAGGTTTCCAGAGGATGTAAGAAAAGCATCTCTTGAAAACCTTAATTTCTCCTCAATACTCACCTGTTTAAAATAGCTTTTATCGGAAATGAAATTTCTTTATTTTACCTAAGTTGTAAATGTGTCATATCATGGATTTATTTGACAGAATCCTGATCACAGCACCAGTACCATAGGGGTGTTGAAACAAATGGGAGCATTGTGCCTAGATCGGGACTCGCACCCACACTTCCAGGATTGTTATCCTAACTATTAGGATAGCTAGACTCTCTGCAGTTGACCGATCTCACACTTATGGGTTGTCACTGTCAATGGCATGTAGCCTCGCTTTTCAATACAATCGACATCAGTGCTGGGAAATCTCCAATTACACTAAATGTCTAGTAAACCACTGGATGTGTAGACACTTACAATTACAGCTGTACTTACTGGCAAACTTTTCACATGCATTTTTGACAGATTTGCAATTGCTCTAATTTTCACTATTCATGTCAGGGATTTTTCGTATATGTATATATATATTTATATCTTCTTCCTCATTTTGGTTAGTGACCAGGTTAACCTCGCTTGACCTGTGAGTGTCACACAACGCGGTGAGTGGCGCCGCTGTGGTTGGGTCACGTGACTGACCTAGCTGGATCACGTGGTTCAGCTTGCCGCACAGGGCGGGGTCTTCGTTCAGGTTGACGAGGTGTGGCAGCGCCTTCTCCTCCTCCTCCTTCCGGCGCTCGGTCTCTTGCATGTCCTGAGAGCACCATGGAAATGATGATGATGATGATAATGTAGACTTAATACAGGTCCGTTAAAACATGAATATTCACACCAAGTAGGATACATATAGACTATAGATAGGCCTACTAGTTGGTTGGTTGGTTGCTGGAGTATTACGTCGTAGCAACAGCTAAGGTCATATCAGGATGGGTACCGACTTGTGACAGTGCGCACTCATAGCGACTTTATAGTGGTGCCCCACTGGGAAATCAGACTTCCAGCACCATGACCCAATATCTCAGTCACATTATCCTAACACTGAGCTAACCAGTCCTTACCCTATCCTATTAATGCAGAGCGCCAGGCTAGGAAATTACAAGTATCAATTTTATAAGTCATTGGCTTGACTCAACTGGGAACCGAACTCCCGACCTTCTGCATGCGAGGCCCATGCTCCATCAATTAGGCCACCGCGCCGGTCCCATTATAGAATAGGCCTATAGGTATTTATCAAACATTAATACTACAGTTAAAACATATTGATATTCACACTAAGTGGGATAAATAAAGAGTACAGATACTATTACCGTTTATCTATAGAGTAATATGCCGATACATGAAATAATGAGATAATTATAGACTAGATATACTAGATGTTCTAGTATACTCTAGTATAACAGTTGGTGTAACTTAAGCATACACAGCTTCAAATAAACCATAATCAAACACATTAATATTTCTCCAGAGAAATCCATGAATAGTCAGACTAGGTGGGATAAATACAGCCCATATAGATAATATTACAGTTTATGTATACACTGTAGGCCTCCAGAAAGAAAAAAAACACTTCGGTTTTCGGAACCTTTCAGATTTCAGAATTACGGATAGTGAATATTGACCTGTACTAATACTAACACAGCGGCCCCGCCTTCCTGGCCGCAGCCTAAGGCGCGTCACCAGCCCAACTACTGATGAGTAGAAAATTTAGACAACAGCTTTTAAATCCCACGATAGTAGGGCGTACCATCGCGAAAACAACAAGTGTACATACTTACACAACATCTTCTAGTAAATAAAATTGATATGCCCTTCAATATTGTTAACCGGGTTACAGATATGTCCTATCAGGGCTTTATGCTGCGAGGGAGGGTATGGATGGCAAGAAATCACATTATAAGCTAATTTAACCAATTTCCTGGGGGAATATTCGCCCAAACCCCTCCTAGGTCTCTCGGGCCCTTCGTGTCCTAGGTCTAGGCATTTTGTACCATGCTTACTTGTCATATAATCTTTTTTTGTTTGTTTTTAAATAGTGCCCTGCATACTATGATTTTAGAGAACTCCCTCTGACCTTGACCTTGACCGTTATGCCTCCTTCACTGACCTTCATTTCCATGCGCACTTTATCCAGTTCGTCCTCCCACGCCTGCTTCATGTCTACCATCTGGGCCTTGTGGCGTTTTATCTTAAATAAAATATGTCGATCATTTCTGATTGATGAAGTGGAGTATTAATTATCATTGTACCTCAAAATGAACAAATTAATCAATCAAATTAATTGTAATTGCATTGTGGCTATCAAGTATTTATTGGACGATAGTGGAAGAATGCTAGAAGGAATGTTGTTATTTGTTGCTTTTGAGGTTTTATATCCTAGTAATATCTCAGGTCATCTCTGAATGGACACCAACTTGTGACAGTGCGCACTCACGGTGACTTTATTGTACTGCCCCACCGAGATTGTGAATCACCGGCACCATGACCCAATATCCCACTGAGTCTTATTATCCTGGTGCTGAGCAAGCCAACATTTGTCCTATACTAAGCATCCGGGAAGGTAGCGGTGGTATTAATTTGATAAGTCTGTAATTTGACTGACTGAGTCTGTAATTTGACTGACTGAGTCAGGTATCGAACCCACGCCCTCCCGCAGAGGGAAGCGAGCACTCAATTAATTCAGTCATTACATTCAATCACCAGAGAGGAAGAAAGCATTTATCACCTAGAGCAGGATTCGCACCCATACCTCTTGCCTTCTGGGTTAGTGTGCTAACCATTACACCACCTAGGCTCCCCGAAGTCATAACTCTATTCACGCCTACCTGGCTATGTGACCCTTTGCCTGAGAGGTCAGTGCAAACTATACTACTAATACATCTGTTCAAATTAAACATCAAATGTAACATCAAATAACCGGATTTAAATCTTTTCTAAAGGTGGCTGAACAATGGAATATAATATAGCTCAAAGCTTTACCTCAGTCTCGTGTTCCTCTTTAAGCCGGAGTAACTCTGAAATGAGAGAATCACTCTTGTTAATGCAAAAGATATTAAGTAAACCTACTCGAATGGGAAGGCACCATTAGATCTTTGTTCACCCTATGCATAATGATAGTCGGTTGTTACTCAATGGAATGTCACCTTAACTTGATAATAACTCAGTGACATTTAAAGGAGAAGTGACATGACCTACAAAACTTTACTTAGTAAGAAATATGATTATTTATTACGCCAAGTCATAGTTAAAATATCTTGAAACAACCTATTTCCTTGGATGTTGGCATGTCCATGCAGGCACCCAGCACAAGTGGATGTTGTACCCTACTATTGTCAATGGATTTATTTTCAGAATCAGCTTTCTCATGAGTGAATGGTCTATTTCAAGATTTACAACAACCAGGATGCATGTAATAAAAGAGTCATTGTAGACAACAAAATGTATGCGGCCAGGTCAGAGTTCTCGATGCACTTCATAAGAGAAAGAGTACATGTAGGCATCCACCACTTAAAATTGACATTTTTTTTTTTTTTTTTTTGGGGTCCATTAGTTGTTTAAGCAGGGGAAATTTCAGTCATAGACGACTGGTCTTCCTCATTCTACTGCTGGTCGATAGAAAGCCCGAGCGTACACTTTGACCGACCCAAGGGATTTTTAACCTCCCACACCACATAGGCATGGTATGAGACCAACCGGCCTTTGATGACGCTGTAAGTTATACACAGCGGTGGAAATCCAAATTGGCAGAACTGGGGGCATGGGGAATCGAACCGCCGACCCTCAGATTAGGAGTCTGACCTAGAAAAAAGTCAGACACTCTAACCACTCCGCCACAGAGAACACCTTTGATTGGGAATGTGCGTGCTTAGTTTATAACAATGGGAAACTGCTACAGTAGCTACCTGGCCTTGGTCTTTGGAACCATCAGTGAAAATGGAGAAGGTGACTGCATACTGGTTACAAACATCCACGTAAGGTATATGAGCTTGTCTCAAAAGGTGCTAATTCTTCATTTTTTTTGTCCATAGTAATGATTGACAGAAAACAGCACAGAAACGGTTACACTCAAAACACAAGGACATTTGCTTCAAATCAATATGTATTCTATTGGGATTATGAAACACCATGTAAAAAACAAATCAGTTTATCCTGAGCAAATGCATAAGTAAATAGTGTGTTGATCGTTACTATGGACAAAGTTTTGTTCCATATTGCTTAGCACCTTTTGAGACAGTCTCATATGATAGGCAAGCAGATATGCTTCAGACTTCCTCAGTTCTGCTAGCTGGAGGATGATTGAGGACTTCCTCAACAAGCACATATGATGTTCTAAGACTTGGCTTGGTGCCAAACCTCTGTACATGCTTAGACTCATAGGTGACTAATTAGAGAAGTGATGATGTAAGAGCAATTCACTGCAACAACAGTCTCCGAGGTTTTCAAATGGGTCTCCACCTTTGACTTTAGCGCATTTGAAATCGCTCAGCTCACCCACTCAGATAAGTACAGATGCACATTTGCATATGTGAAGTTCTGTATTTTGATTATAGTAGGAAAAACGTTTTCAAGACACTTTTTAAAGTGATTTTATTTTTCCAATTCCATTAACAAAAGGGACCTTATAATCTTGATGACCGTCACATCCTTAAGTCCTATTGACCATAATGAACTTACTGATACTAATGACATCGATAGCCAATGGACTTAGTAGTATTAATGGCATTGACCTTAATTAAATTAATTAACTAAATTAATTAATTATATAATACCTTAATGCCTCAATGAGCTTATTAGTCTTAATAATTTTCACTCAATTACCTTAAAAATGCAAATGCCATTAATGCCTTAATGACACTAATGACCTTAAATACCTTCATGCCACTGATGACCTTAAATACCTTCGTAACATTAGTGACCATACTGACATTAGTTACCTTATTGACATTAATTATATTAATTACCCGAATGACACTAATCACCTTAATGACACTAATCACATCAATGCACAGTAATTACATTAATGACCTGAATGCCTTACCCTCGGGGTCAGCGCCTGAGCTCTCAGACTTGTTCTTCAGTTCCCGTAGAAGTCGCTCCCTCTCCTCTATGAGCTCCTTGATGAGCTTGTCAGTGGCCTCTGTATTGACAGTCGCCACCGTCTTGATTGACTTGGCACGGTCAGCTGTGAAACAAACATGTTAAAGCAACTCATGAGTAACTTTAAAGATCTGGTAACACCATTTTCCGTGTATTCCTTAAATGACTATTCGATGTATTTTAATGAAAGATCACAAATAGAATTGGCTATTTAAGCTTAAACCCAGTAGGTTGAGATTGGTCTGCTCAGGATCCTTAGTACGCTATGACTATTACTAGTAGCTTTGTGATGTCACACAGGGAAGTGTGGATTTCTATAGCTTATAAAAGATAATAAAAAGGCTTCAAATTTACTTGAAGTGATAGTAAGTTTGAGCTACTTTCAAAATCTGCACATATTTCCTAGCCTATGTAACTCTAGCAGCCACAGATTGAGCACAGACACACTCGAACCATGACTGTACCTTAAATAACTCCCAACGAATAGCTTGCTTGAATATGTAGAAATTATGATTCGTTATCTTTGATCATAATAATTGTGAATAAGTAAAGTTGCTTTAGTCATGTTATAGGCCCTTTAATGGCAGCACTGCTTACCGTATCGCAGGGTGGACAGTGTCTGGTCAAAATTCTCCGCATCAGGGCTGATAGCAGCAATCTGAAACAATAAATGAAGACATGAAGTGCAATGCAATGCAGTATGCATGTGTTATTTCAAATACACCTGCATCTAATCCAGGGCCGTAGCTAGGGTGGGTGGGAGGAAAGAGCGTTGTATTGTCATGCAATGTGAATATGTTGTAAATATGAGACTTATTTCCTGATACACAAGGTGAGCAATAGTCATTGATTATACAATGTGAACCAATGTGAATAACCAGACGGGATGGCCGAATGAGTTAGAGCGTCCATCTCCTGTGTTGGTAGATCGTGGGATCATGGGTTCGAACCCTGGTCGAGTCAAACCAATGACTTAAAAATGTATACTTGTCACTTCCTAGCCATGCGCTCGGCATTATTAGGAACGGGTAAGGAGCAGCGGAATGAGGAAGACCAATTGTGCACGATTGAAATTTCCCCTGCTTAAACAACTAATGTACCCCCAAAAAACACCAAAAAGACCCACATTATCTAAATTAATGTATTATTTATGTGCAGTTTCTTCATTGGGATTTAAGCTACACAAGATTCAATACACAATATATTAATTAAAAAAAGGATTTCAATGAAACCCCTTAATCTCGTATTTGATTAATTCTACACAAAACACATTTTGTAGAAACAGACGACATTTCGAATCCACTTACCATGATTGTTTTACTGTTCCCGCCAAGCGCATTCTTGAGGAGTTTTGTCAGAATGGAGTTTCTATAAGGAACTGAAACATGCATCTTCTGTTCATCACCTGATCAGCATTGTTTTAGCTTATACTGGGTTTTCAAATATATATGAACAAACTTAATTGAGACCGAAGGTGAAACATACTTACTATTCTTGTTGTTTGGGAAATGTGTTACTACTTTTCAACTACTGATTTTATAGGCTCGAAGCCAATATCAGGATGTCTATGGGATCTCTTATTCTCAGGTGGTCACACTATCAAAATTCTGACATGGTTCAATATTGTTTACCTTTGGTAATTGAATGAGAACTGATGTTGCTAATGTTATATTGTGCTATTATTTCAACAACCCACTTGCTAACGTGGGGTTCAAATCCAGCTGAGTCAAACCAGTGAATACAAATTTAAATTTGTCACTACCTCGCCTGGAAATCAGAATTACTAGGATAGGGAAAAATGCAGGGGGATTAGGAAGACCAATAATTGTCTATGATTGAAATTTCCCCTGCTTAATCAACGGATGTTATAACAATGACAACTAATTAAATGCTATGAAATGTAAACAACATTTTATCAGAAACCTGTCTTTATACCATATTCTTGTGCTTTCCGGTACTTCTACTTACCATTTACAGATTTTCCTTTAGCCTTCTCGCATAAAGCTGAAATGAAAATGAAAACTATCTTAATAGCTGGGACAATTTAAAAGGAAGTCACAGAACCTTAAAGTCGATGATGTGGCGAGTATTTACTGACGAATTGACACAATGTTTTTTGTTCATATAATATTCATTCGCTGTGCGAAATATAGCTAATTCAGTGCATGTGCAAACTGTATGTGAACCACCCGTTGTGTTAGTAACCGACATGTCAGCAGGGTGACCTTGCCTGACCTTTGAGGACGTTGCCGAGTGTGAGCAGGGACTGGTTGATGTTCTGTGCCTCTCTGAACCGGTCACCCTCAGCCTCTGTCTGCTTAACACGCTCACTGCAAAACATAAGTTAATGGGGTCAATGCTCAAAAGGGTACACATTATATGGAACAGATGGTTTGCAATATGTCAGAATTGTGTCTGATTCACTGTGGAGGTGGTGCCCATCACACACTTACAACAGGCATGCCTCTCCTACCAGACTCGACTCCCCCATACAAAACAAAATGCTTAAAACAAAATGACTACTCTCCCTCAAGCCTATATGTACAACATTAGAGCTCCATAACCTTTGTAAAGTCTGATTGCTTTCTACCTGCTATTGCCTATATTGCTTATACCATCTCATCATCTCATCCATATATTGTTCATGTGTATTATGGAAGACCAGTGACTGGGTGCTGGGGAAAAAATATGTCATTCAACTGGAATAAAAATGTTGAACAAAAAATCAACGACCAGCATGCACAGCGCCCCCTGATAGGACTCAGATGAACTCACTATATAGTATAACCGTTCCCCCAGGACCTGCATCGCTTCTCCACCGACAGCTGAACAGCAATCACACTGACCTTTCTCCACCCACCCGACAAAGACTTGCCTTGTAGTATTTTACTCATCTTGTATTTACTCGTCATTATACGGCTTTAAGGGCTCCTCATTGCACTTGTTTTTTGCTTGTGTAATAAATTTGCCATGCACGTCTAATTAACTCTTCACCACCAACATTTTATATTTGTTGGTACATTAGTTGATTAAGCAGGGGGGGGGGGGGTTTCAATCGTGGACAATTGGTCTTCCTCATTTCACTGTTCCTTGCACTATTCTAATAATGCCAAGTACTAAGGTAGATAGTGACAAGAATAACTTCTTACCATACATCATTCGTTTGACTCAACTAGGGTTCAAACTCGCGGATTCGAACCCCACGACCTACCTACCACAACGGGTGACGGACGCTCAAGTCATGTGACCATCCCGTCTGGTAGAGAATCATAAGTTAAATACCCGATGTATCGGCCCATAATTTCCGAATTGTGGTTGATCTGGCGGGAAGCCCGAGACGGTCACGTCCCCAAGCACTGCATGCTCCCTCCTTCCCCTCCCCCCCTCTGGCCTGCATTCGGGCTACTGACTCCCTCCTATATGGATTTACCACGCCCGCCTACCCTCTTTTTAACACTCCAGGGGGTCGGCTCCCGGACCTACCTCCTCCCAGAGTGCTCCCTCTGCGGACCTGGATCAGGTCGATTGACATTTGACCCCATTGACCTCAGTGTACCTTGTGCTATTATCGTTTAGTTAATAAAAACTTTTTCTCCCACCTCTGTCTCGGGCTTCCTCTGTCCGGATCACCAACTCTCCCCAACATAGGCCCACCTGCACGTCCATCTAGCATTGGCAGATAACGCACCCGTTGCAATATCACGTCACTTGAAGTTTACTGCTAGTTCCTACGTCATGGCCACTAGTTCCCGTCCTGGCCAAAAGATGGTAGAGTTAGCAGTGACTACACTATACTGCACTTGAGTTCTAAATATGAAATTAATAGCAGGGCCCTTGCTTGGGGTTTTCAGGTGGTACACATATATTTTCAGCGATGGAATCAAACGAATAGAGCATATGCATAATCATATATTTGAATTTGAAATATATTTGTAATCTCAGGTGGTACGCAGCTGTGTGTATGGAAGCCAGACCCTTGAATAGTGCAATCTGGTTTGATTTTACATAGTAAGCTACCATAATGCTCATGTAGTTTGGTAGTTCTGATAGGCTTCCTGTTATTTCTGAATACTCTAGCTTACTGCAGTATTATTAATTCCTTCCATTGAATGAGTCAACAATTACATTTGGAGACATCTGAGATTCTGTCTGGTTCCCGCCATTATTATTTATTCAAAACCAAATTTCAGATGGAAATGGGCTGAGGTCAAGGCGAGCGGCTTGGACGTTGGCGGAACCAGGGAGTTGGCCTGCTAGTGTGCAGATCAACTGACCTCCAGGCTGCTCTACCCGCACTGCCTCCAGTCTAATTCAATGTCAATATATCGAAGGCAGTAGTAGTAGAGAGAAGCATTCATAAGTATTCATAATAATATCCACATACGTTGTTATACATTCCAATTCCTATTTAAAGCCATGTGAAAAGTGCACCTGTTTGTGCAGCGTGCATGCGCAGGGACCCGGAAGTGACATGTCCACTCACCTTCCGGCCAGATCAACCAGATTTATGATCGAGTTCTTGGTTGTCTTGGTCTTCATCTCGTTCTGCGCAAATTGGATAGCAACAATCGTGTGTGCCCGACTGGAAGCAATAGTAACACGAGGAATTAGTGACAAATTTGGGGTTTTACCTCCTAGCAACATCTGTGTTCACGGACACGCTTACGGTGCTCTTCTGAAAATGTTATGTTTGTATAGTGCCGTCTTACCGCACTACCAGCCACCTAATAACAATATCCCACTCAGTCTCATTACCCTAGCATTGAGCCGACCAGCCCCGGCTCCATTCTACAGATGTCCTGCCGTAAGTTACAATGGTTAAAGAGACCAGCTATAGCTATAGCTATCGGTTGCTGAGAGACGACCCGTACTCCGACAAATGCTCTCCAAGCATTCGTTTGCCTGTTTTCAGTGTATGCAACTACATATGTGGGGGGAGAGTGCTGACAGTGCTGACACTTTTAAACAACCATATAGAGAAATAAATGCTAGAAATTGCAATCTAAAATAATAAATATAAAGTTCAAATGTTTATTTATCATAACCAGCTACTTTTTGTGTGAATAATTGATTAAATCATGTAGATTAATATACTTTAAAAGTTGAATTGAGAGCTTTCTGTGGATGCCATCTTGGTGGTTGCCATGGCTTCCCCTGTGTGTGGGGAACCCCTCTAAGTCATGTGATGAGGGAATCCCACCTATGATGCCATTCATACATCACAGACCTCAACTCTCCTCCCACATGTTCAGTGGCATGAACTGAACAAACTAAGCAAAGATATGTTTGGAGAGCTTTTGATGCTGGATTCGTTTGTATCTGGGTGGGGTATAACCAGCAACTTTAAAGCTGCATGGTCTGACGAAAGCATCCAATTTTCAAAACCGTTTCATTTACCTATATTTGATCCAACATATTCAACTTAGATACTAATGAACTTTATACTTATGTCATGGGGGTGATGAAAATGGGAAATATTGCGCCTAGAGCGGGACTCGAACCCACATCTCTTTGCACTCCGGGCCAGTGTGCTAACCATTACACCACCTAGGCTCCCTGATATCAAGACACTCCCCACGCCTACCTGTCTATGTGGTTACTTGCCTGAGAGGTCAGTGCAGACCACTACACTCGTCCCCCTGGAATTGTAAGTCTTGTAATGCTTACAATTACATACAAACAGGCAATGCACTAACACATACATACACAGGGTAGGTTCAACAACCATACAGCGCAAAGCTTGTACAGGATCCTGATCACGGCAACCAGTGTCGTGGGGGTGATGAAAATGGGAAATACCGCGCCTAGAGCGGGACTCGAACCCACATCTCTTTGCATTCCGGGCCAGTGTGCTAACCATTACACCACCTAGGCTCCCTGATATCAACACACTCCCCACGCCTACCTGTCTATGTGGTTACTTGCCTGAGAGGTCAGTGCAGACCACTACACTCGTCCCCCTGGAATTGTAAGTCTTGTAATGCTTACAATTACATACAAACAGGCAATGCACTAACACATACATACACAGGGTAGGTTCAACAACCATACAGCGCAAAGCTTGTACAGGATCCTGATCACGGCAACCAGTGTCATGGGGTGATGAAAATGGGAAATATTGCGCCTAGAGCGGGACTCGAACCCACATCTCTTTGCACTCCGGGCCAGTGTGCTAACCATTACACCACCTAGGCTCCCTGATATCAAGACACTCCCCACGCCTACCTGTCTATGTGGTTACTTGCCTGAGAGGTCAGTGCAGACCACTACACTTATACATATGCACGTGTTATATATATATATACATATATATATAAATGGTGACTTAGGTACTTGCCATCGAGTTGGTATAACAAAAACAATAATATGTGGGTAGTGTAATACATAATTAACGTATTGAAATGATACCAAAGCCGGAAAAAACAGTGATCCGGTTCTATACAAAGATAGGCCTATAATCTAATAAATACCTCATTTACAAATGAATAAACTGGACACACACAAAAGTAAAGGCGAAAAACCTATCTATTTCAAGTAGAGACAGTTATTACCTGCTTGTCTCATTCATCTTGGTGGCCGCGATGGTTCGGTTCCGTTCCCCTTCAGACATGCGCAGTCGAATGTCGTCATATGACCCGACGGGACGAAGCGTCAGACCCTCAACTGAATAGAGAAAATCTCTGATGGAATAGTAAATTAACACACCCGTCTTGAATCAGCTAGCCAGACTTTATTAGACAATACCGGACGCGGTGGCTGAATCGGTAGAGCGCAGACTTCCCGTGCAGAAGGTCGGGAGTTCGATTCCTGGTCGAGTCAAACCAATGACTTAAAAAAGTGATACTTGTCACTTGCTAGCCTGGTGCTCAGCATTATTAGGATACGGTGAGGACTGGTTAGCACAGTATCAGGATAATATGACTGAGTGGGATATCGAGTCATGGTGCTGGCATCCTGGTCTCCCAGTGGGGCAGTACTATAAAGTCATCATGAGTGCACATTGTCTTAAGTGGGCACCTGTCCTGATATGACCCTAGACGTTGCTAGGATGTAAAACCCCAATAAACAAACAAGAATTTACCATGTGATGATGCTTTTGAAATACTCTTTACTCATTCATCATAATAGACTTTAGTCCCGGTGTGAAAGTATTTTCACTCACCGTGAAAGCCCTTATCGGGTCTCTCCCTCACAGCCAGCTTCCGCTTCCCCTTGGCCGGGATGAGCAGATCTCGCACATTCTCGTTGTAAATCTCGAGCATTGAGAGAGTGACCTCGTAATGTAGTCCTGGGTCTTTCTTCCGTTCGATGTCCATGAAGAGACGCTCACACACGCGCGGTACCAGCCCTGTAAATAAACAGGTCACGTGACTTGAACACTTCTCTCCTACACAAATATTATTCCTTGCAGCGTCACAGAATATTCCTGTCCTAGAAATCTCAGCTATATTGAAGTTTCAAAATTCGATGGTTTTCGGGTTTTGCCATATTTTTTGTAGATCAATATATTAGGTCGGTAATTATGATGTAACATACATGTACATTTGAGGGGAAAAAACTCCTTTATTTTAAAGGGCTAATATTGGAAATACTTTATGGGGAAATGTGCCAAATACGTTTGTGTGAGCACACCATAATGCTGTGTAACATAGGTTTCAACAGTGACAGGTTCTGTTACATTGACTTAGTATTCTTTGTATGCATCAATTCATGCTTAATGAGTGCAATCTAGGTGTCATGGAGGTGCTGATGCAAATGGGAAATACTGTGCACAGAGCAGGTTTTCGAACCCACATTTCTTGCCATTCTTCCCACTGTAGCCTAGGGCGTAGGTTTTACTCCCTGAACCCCACTTCTGCCACCCTGTTGTCACTTCTTCACCTACCACCACCACCCCGCATCATCACCAGATCACCACCACCACCACCACCCCTCTAACTTTTTCTCTCCCACTTTGTTTGTTCAATTCATATCTACACATTGCTCTGTGTTTTCTTGTAACTTTCGAACTATATTGTTATGACGTGTTTTTAGTGTGTAACAGTAGTTGTTATTAGGGGTGGTCGACCAGTGCCTCGGCGATTAAAGTGACTTGATGAATACCGACAAAATTCTGGTCAGGTGGATTAGTTCATACATGACTAACACTAGATAAAAGATTTACCCAGTACTTGTAGTACACGGGTGAACGACAACGTAGTCTAAATACGGGCGAAAATAGCTTTAGTATGGAACAGGGAGTAGAATGCCTGCCTCCAGTATCAAATGGATACTTATATAGGCATAGAGTTGATGACATGGGAGAGAATGCAAAAAGACAAGATGGCGGCCACAGAACGCCATCAATTTCACTTTTAAATCTTATTAAACTAGATATTATATTATATTTTTCAACTCAAAAGTATCGGGCTATTAATAAGACATATGTAAAGAATAATTGTTGCTTCTTAGATTGTGAAATTAGGCTCTCAATTCATTGACCCGCATTTTCGACCGTTTTTTTATAGAGGGTTGGTATTCACCCGTGTACTGCGAGTACCGGGTGAATGCTTTATCTAGACTAACACATGTGATTGATATCAACAATGATCAATATATCACATTACAAACACCCGTTTCCATCTGATCATTGGAATTAAGCAACCTTTAGCACCATTCAGGTTTCAGGTGTCTAGTTTAGGATTTTCAGGTGGTATGCAGACTTTTTCAGCGAGATAGAATAAAATGCTATTGGAATCAAATGTGATTGAATAACACGCTATACAAATTATATACTTTGACATAAAAAAAAGGTATAGTTGTTATCTCAGATGGTATGCTGTGGTATACCTGAGTAAATGGAAGTTAGGCCCCTGTCCTCAATACTTGGATAGGTCATCACCTGGAAATATGTGGTGCCGTAGACATCCCGACACATGCTTTTATAGTCTATCAAATCTGTAGTGGATAAGTAAAGTCAATAGAATTTTAGAAAGGCGGTGCTCACCACGGTTGGCACTATGCCCGACAATGGAGTAACTCTTGCCACTTCCGGTTTGACCATACGCGAATATGGTGCAGTTGTAGCCCTCCCAGGCGTTCTCCAGCATTGGCACTCCCAGGTCGTCAAAAAGTCGGATCTAGGCACACGGAGGTTCCATTATAAACAGCTCTTCTCTTACAAGTTTACACAGATACAGTTTGTTGTTTTTAATTGTTATTATATTCATTGATTAAGCGGTAAAATTTCAATCATGGACACTTCCTCATTCTACTGCCGTTTGCCCTGTCCTAGTAATGCTGAGTCTAGGTAGCGACAAGTATAACATTTAAAGTAATTAGTTTGACGAGGCCAGGGTTTCAGCCTCGCGTTCGAATCCCATGACCTGCCACACGAAAACCTCAAAACCACAGGACTATGCAACTTTATACAGGTGAGTTTTAAGAACAAATTTCTTTTCTTTGAGAGAGACGATACATTTTTACCTCCTCTGACAACCTATTCCATAATTCAGGGCCTTCCGAACAATCACGGTATGGTTGATTGGTGGAATTTTACGTCCTGGCAACATCTAAGGTCATATCAGGACCAATCACTGTATGATTTGAGTCGAGGATGTGTGGCAAATTTACAATCCAGCCAGGGTCTGTTACAATTTGAAGTGCGCTTCACTTTTCCCGAAAACTGGTGAGTAGGCCCGTAGCTAGTGGGGATAAGGAACTAAGTAAACCCCCCCCCCCCCCAAAAGAAGAATATATATCATAAAAATAAAACACAACAATAAAAAAAACAAAAAAACCATACACAACAATAACAGTATTTAAACTCGCTGAAATAGCTGGAAATGCCATTTCAGATGCTGGAAATTTCAAAATGTCCTGAGGTGAGAATATCTCCAGACTCTTTTTGTGCCTTTGAACCTTCGGCACTCCTGAATTCCAAGAATTTATCTCCGCCCGCCCAAAAATAAATCTCTCCAAATAAATCACATAACCCCAAACAAATTTCCAAAACCAAACAAAAGTTCCTGGATACGGCCCTGTTGAGAGTGAAGCACTTGACTTAAGCCCCAGTCACATCTACCCGGACGAGCCCCGGAGTTTGAGCTGGACCACCCCCGGACCAGTCACCCAGACTGTCCCGGACAAAAATCGCTATTTTGGTCGTTTTTTGCCTCGTGGTCACACCTGCCCAGATGAGCCACGGACTAGCCCCGGACCAGAGGCCGGATCACCCCGGACTGAGCCGGACCCCTCCCAGACTACCCAGCGTGTCCATGGAGTAGTCCCGGAGTTGAAGAGGACTTGCTCCATGGCAATCCGTGGCTAATCCATGCTCATCTGGCTTGTCCGGGTCTTATCCGGGCAGTCTGGGAGTTGTCCGTGGCTATGTTGGGGCTAGTCCGGGGCTGGTCTGGGTTAAACCGTGGCCCCCTGATGGTACACAGACTACCCCCGGACACCCACGGATACCTGGACCACCCCCGGATCATCTCGAACAATTCCGGATCGAGCCCGGATCGTAAAATGCCCCGGACCGCCTCGGATGTTTTAAACATTTTAAAACATCCGGGGTGGACCCCGGACGAGGCCGGACCAGCCATAGAACACGCCGGATCACCAAGGACCAGCCAGGGATGAGACACGGATCACCCGGGATAGCCACAGACCACGCCGGATCACGGTCGGGGGCTCGTCCGGCCCCTGATCCGGGTAGGGGTGACTGGGGCTTTAGGGCCTACCTGGTCGGCGTATTTGTCGGAGTCAGGCTCCATGCATCCGTTGGCCGCCTCCTTGAAGTCGTCATGTGACCAGTAGGAGTGGTCAAAGGTGAATTTGCGCGGGGCTGACTTGGGCTGGGCTGGGTTAATCAGAGATGTCGTCTTCCCTTCCATCTGAACGATCAGCTGCGCCGATCTTTTCAACTCGCGCGAATTCTGACACTTTATTAAAGTTCACCCGAGCATTGTCTGGCTTTTCTTAAACACATGCGGTGTGATCTTTAATTAGTAAGTTCCATTATACCGACCCACCCAGGGGGGGGGGGGGTAAGGATTAACATGTGTATATACAAAAACAATAACCACACTCATAAGGTGGAAAATGGATTCACCAAAATCCAGCAACCAGAAATGGAAACAGCGCTATGGGATCTGACATTTGTATACTCATGCTGAATCGCATAGAAACCAAAGTCCAGCAAATGGAAACAAATATAGTTCATCGAACTTCGCTATGCAGCAAGCAGGGTGGATGACAGCGATTTGTTAATAATATACTTGTGTTGATAAATAAATAAATAATTCTCCGAGCATTTAGCAGGGGTCGGTCCTAACCATTGCTTATTCATATTACTTCTATGAGTTTAATGATATTATGGTGACTGGAGTATAATTGGAGTATACTTGGGGTATAATTGGATGGTCTTGAACAAAACGAGATGATTTTCTCTCTATTTTGATTGATTGATTGATTACTGACCATTTAACTCTGTGTCGGCAACAAGGGCCATATTCATGGCGAAAACCTAGTGGTATATATTCTGTCAATTGTGTAAGATAGCATCAACATGCCTACCTAGAAAATTACGCAAAACTCCGAAATGATGGCAAACAACTTATGCAGAATTAGCTATATCTAGATGAAGCCAACATAAGTTGCGGGTATAACATGAGAAAATATACCGCAAGCAATCAATTTAATGGAGCTTCATTTTGAAAACAAAAGATACGAAAGGGCGCACCCTCACTGACACCTTGATGTTCTCCGTCATTTTGGAATGGTGTCACGTCCTACGATGCACAGCGACGTTCAGTGTGATCTAAAGGGGAAAGGCTTCAGAACTTGAATTCCATATATAGTAACAAAAATAAGAGATAGCAGAAAATATAAACACATTGCGAATCATCGTAAGAGAAATGGATTTCTTTAGAGGCAATGGTAGGACTAAATGTCCATATAAGCATTAGTACTGAATAGCAACATATAGGCCCCTACTATTACTATACTCCTTTGCTTAGATTGTCTGTTAGTGTTATACCTATGTATGATTCATTTAATTGATAAGCATAGGCCCTAAATTAATCAATTTATATATATATATATGTATTGAATAACTATATTCAAGCCTACACTTATCAATTAAATTAAACATACATATGTCTAAAGCCCTGTTCACACGGGCAAAATGTGAGGTGAATCAGGCAAATCGAATCAGGTGAGGCGAATTAGGCGCCCGTTCACACGGACACTGCGTGAGGCGGAAGTGGATATCTGCACATGAGCAAGTACAGACTAACCAGCGCCATTTTGGGTTCGACGATGCTGGCACCAGAGAGTGTGGGTTCGACCTAGATATGTATTTAATGAACCTTATTGGTTTGGAACGATCAAAACTTCTGCTGGGCAGTGAAACCCTAAAAATAAATGATGAAAAAAATATCTGTGCATAGATAGCGGTTTCATTAATTAAATTATATAATATGCGCTTTTGATCGACCGGAAAGTCAACAAACTAAGGTCGACTGCGCATGCGTGTGAGGTGCTTAATCCGCCTCAGTGCGTCCACACGGGCAAAATAAATCGAATCAGAGAAATCGCCTCACATAGACTACCTCGCTTAGGTGGTCTACACGATCCGCATCACGTGAGTCGAATCAGCCCTAATCCGCCTCAGACGTCCGTTCACACGGCAAATGTGAGGCGAACTAGGCAATTCGCTTTCTACGAATCGATTTACATTGCCCGTGTGAACAGGGCTTAACACACAATCTATACAAAAGAGAGTTAGTATGTTCGTCTCAGACTCTATCTACCCCTCTCTCTCTCTCTCTCTCTGTATACATACATATATAATATATACCAATGAAGAATGGGTACTGAATAACAACATGCTATACTGCTTTGCATAGATTTCTGTTAGACCTATATATGGTCAATTCTCTCTCGCTCCACCCTCTCGCTCTTTTTTTTTCACCAATCCTCTCTCTCCCTCTTTACACAACAAATATGTTCCAACATTAATTAACAAATTATCGAATTATATGCAACTCAACTGGGATTTACACGAACAGTGAATGGCAAATAAATGTCTGAAGTGCTAGGAATGGGATATATAGACATTGCAATCATGTTCCACTGACAATGTCCCCATTGTCCACATCTTGGTCTACTATATTTTAGTTCCTATTTCCCTTGTGACTGGCAATGTAGAACAGTCAAACTACATCTCTTATGCTGCGTTCATACGGGTCTCGTGAATATGGTGAACTTCCCAGTTACTGCTGGTGAACAAGACCATGTAAACTGAGAGCGTTCATTTGGCAATTCGCGGTAAACACTCTACTCGCAGTGTTCGATTTGAAATGTTGACGACTCAGGTGACCCGAGTCGTGTTAATCGAATACGGCCCTTGTTTCATGCTGGGCGATAATAGAGGCATTGTCAAATCTTCATACAAGAAAAGTGATATATATCTCTAAAACCACACCACCTAGAAACAAATCGCTTGGTACACATATAGAAAACATCTTTACCAAAGAGATTATATCAAATTTATATGGTTAGGGTTCTGAATTTCTATTAATTTTGAATAAAACTAATGTTTTGCACCACGCGTATGGCGGATGGCGGCAACTGTGACACTGGCATTTCTTCACGAGTGGTGAGTAAGGAGCAGCTTCCAAAATCTCCACTTCACAGGTGGTGTTCACCAGTTGTGAAGTCACTTGAACGCAATTCACAGGTTGTGAACTGGGAAACACCATATTCACCAGTTCATATGAACGCAGCATTAACTACATCTCTGAATGGTGGTAACCGCTTATTGGGCATGGTTACCATAGCAACGGATTTAGCTGACACTGACAACGTGCCGATGTGAACTGTTCACGTGGCAATGTGCCACGCCCCCTCTCATGCATTGGCGTGTTTATACACATATGGCGTGTCGTAGATTCAGAACTCACTAACATAAATCACTATTTGTAAATACCTGGAAATAGTCTCTCACTGGCGGATAAACCACGAACTGGCGACAGACAGCGCGGATCCTCTCGTTATCGCCCACAACAAACAGTGGTATGCCGCTTGAGCTGGACTTTTGTCACATTCCGCTTCGTAGCTATATCACAGCAGAACACGTTGGACCAGTGTAGATGCAGGGCGCGCCGCGTGACTCACTCGAGCGGAACTACGGTGGCCCAACACTATGTATATTAATCTACATGATTTAATCAATGTTCACTCCAAAAGTAGCAGCCTAGGGTAGATAAGTATTTGAGCAAAATATTTAGCATATTAGATTGCAAATTCACACGGCTCCGTCCACAACTCATATACTAGGTACTTGTGTACACAATGGGTTTTGCAGGTTACCAGGTATGTAATCTACCAGGTGCTAGTTGAGTTGTTCAGCGTCTACATACAATAGATGACTACAATCACATACAGTGAACTCAGGCTACAATATTTTACTGTAGTATACAATTGACTACAAGCGTGTGCAATGAGTTAATAATTATGATCACATACAATGAGTCACAATATCATACAGTGAATCAAGATGACATTAGACAAGGGTTCATACAAATGCAAACACAATTGAGTAAGGGAATGTGTTATGGCTGAAGCCCGTGGATTTTCGGTGTGCACACCAAAATTAATTGATGTTTTCACAAAATTAACCTTGATACCTTGATAGGGGTACGAAATGCACGAAATAGAGGCTAGTGAAGCTCGTAAAAAGTGTAAGAAATTCAAAAACCATGCAATTTTAAATAGCTTGTTGATTGAATACAAGTTTATTATACGTCTGGCTCATTATCTGTAATATTCTGATGAGACATCTTCTAAGTACACATCAGTCTGTCATTCACTTACATCACTCTGTTATGATTCAGAGTAGCGACCACACTGGTATGGTGGCGCCACCTATTGAATACGGGTCTACTTCCGGTGAACTAACCCGTTTGCACGGTTTCAACATGGCGGCGCCCAGGAAGTTGTGCAGACAAACACTTCTGGCAACTCCATTTGCGTCCTTTTGTCGCCCCTATACCTACTTACTTTGGGCGCAACGATTTCACGTTCTTTCTCCGAATAGTACTTTAATTTTACACACCAATGGCCGGTGTCAGAAACATACAGCCCAGCACTGTGTTGTTTCGAGCCAGCTCAATGGACATGATGATGATGGCCCAGGTCCAGGCCCTCTCTACTTGGCCCGGTGCCTGGGCAACAAACTCCAAGGATACCTCTCACATTTTCATACAAACTCTCATTTATTTGCCAACCATACCAACGGCATCACGGACTTGGGGTGTAGGAGAGGATTGTGTGCAGTGTGTTATGGGTCTATAGGTCCTCACCCTGCGGGGTCATGGATTTGGTCAATGAATTCCGTGCGTGGGTATAGAAACGGGCGGGGCCGGGGAGGAGTGTCTACCTCAGGCGATGTAAAGCCACATGACTTGGATGGCGGCTACCTGCGAACCGCAGCAGAACAGAATAACAACGCGTGGGTAAGTCACATGGAAGGGCATACAACAACCTGATAGAAGATAACTCCGTACTTGTTCTTGTAGTAGGGGTGAAAAACAACCTTATATAAAAGCTGGCGAAGAATTTCGACATGCTGGAGAAATGAACTGAGCAGATAACTTCTTAACTTCAGTCTTTAAGAAGAAAAATATATTATTCATATACATCTTGAATATTTCCACAAACAGTTACAAATATATGTCTACTGGTACTACGGACGGTTGAGTTTTCAGCTTTCATTACCCTGTAATGTGTTTTTTCGTGAATAAAATGTCATCCATTGGTCTCATTCATTCAAGATGCTGAGAATGGCAGTTGAAGATGGTAAGTTGGTCACCACCTTATTTGTAAACTGGGAAAAGCTAAGTAAATAAAATCTGCCCCTCTCTCCCCTCCATTTCGCTGTAAAACACCCTCCCCCGTCTCTAAATTGCCTCATTTATTCTTTACTAATTTATAATATAATATATAGTATTTCCACCGATTATTGTTAACCACTTGGTTACAATCTTTCATGTCATGAAGTAACATATGTATATTATGTAACATAAATCTCCATTGTTTCGTTACATTAACATATATATATACGCTACTCATGTCCTCCTAACACACCCAATCATGACATTTACCCTGTTGAATATTCAATCACCTATTTGGCAACTTTTATCCCTTATCTATCATCATCATCATCATGCTGTCGGTCGCGATGCGACAAAGACTGCTTTCATTACTTGACTGCCACTCTCCATTTAGCTCTCTGCTGTGAGAGTTGCGTCCATGAGTCGGTCTTAATGTCCATTTCATGAAAGCTGCCTGCAAAAGTGTTGAAGTGTTGCTGGCTTTTGCAAGTTACCAGCGGCACTCTCTCGGGGAGCAAATAGAGGTTTCACACTGGCAAGAACATGTCAAGACAGGCGCAAAACTATTTGTCCCTGCAGTGGCTGGTCGGGAGATGTTGGGAGTTCCATACATCAGCCGCCCTTAATGCTGCCACAGTGACATGGTTTTCTGTTTAGGGTTTGCTCCCTTAGCCTTCGGTTCTGTCAAGAATCTGTACCACAAGGCAGTGGTTTACAACTCTGCAGGGCAGGGGCGTCAAACTCCCTGAGGTATTGCTATACCTACAATACCTGCATACCTCCTTATCTATATGACTCAATTTACACATGTCGAATCCACTCTGTACTGTAGAACAGAATTAGACATAAGCCTACCAGCAATATCTCTGTGGTTCAAATTAAGCTAATATTTTATTTTGAATGCGCACAAACACACACACAATCTATTTACAAAATAACCATGGTATGCCATGGTGGCATCAGTAACAGTGCATTCGATTACTGCCAGAAGTAGGACCCAGCATTGTATCTCAGCTACCTCGTGCTAATTGAATGAATAGGTTGTTATTGTGAACAATAGTTTTCTTTAAAGTGGGTAGGTATACCTTGCCGGGAAAACAAACTAACTCGGAATAGTTCTAATTTGTGCCACAGGGTGGTGCATGCTTAGTACTGAACTTTTCCACTTGGTGGTGTAGGGTGAGCTAGTTTGGTCATGTGACAGCTGTTGTTGGGAAAAATGGCTGGGTGAGTGGAGAGAAGGGAGGGTAAAACTGATGTATTTTCAATTTTCTTTAAAGTAGTTCAAACAGGAAATATATTTGCTTTAATGTAAAATATATGTTAGTACAATTACATTGCATAATTCACTGAGAAACACATATAAATGCAAAACGTTTTTTTGTTGTTGAATGTAAAAAGGTTTTGGATTGTATGGGATTTGAACCCACAAGACAAAACAACGTCAGATTACAAGTACAACACCCTAACCACTAGGCCACAAAGACCACACATAGTTACTTGTCTCAGTTCAGGCTATTTGTATATAGCATTTATTTATTTATGTATGTACATTGCATTATTCAATCAGAAACACATATAGAACAATAAACGTTTTATTGTTGTTGAATGTAAAAAGGTTTTGGACTGTATGGGGTTTGAACCCACAAGATAAAACAACTTCAGATTACAAGTTCACCACCTTAACCACTAGGCCACAGAGACCACACATAGGTACTTGTCTCAGTTCAGGCTATTTGTATGATGTCATATATACAAGGTGTGATTGTGTATACCATGTGTATATCATATGTATGATGTATATATACTAGTCATATATCAAATGTTTGCCTTACTAGTATATGCACTAGTAATAGTATATATGTCATATATATACAACCAAAAAATATATATATATATATTGATCTGCCAATACTATTATATATATATATAGGCCCGGGGTAGTAGAACCATATCAGTTTATACACTCACCTATGACAAACTGCACATTCTATGATTCAGCTGGGCCTGAGCATTAATGGTTTGACCGGATCGCCAAAATTGTGCAGGTTTCTGGGTTTAATGCTATGATGGCAGCAGCCATTCTGGTCATGCCTATGTGTTATTGTTTTGGATGGGATCCATCGCAAATGCGCTGTTCCACAGCATATGCGCCAGAGAACGACCTGGGGTCATAGCACCATATCAGTTTCTACACTCACCTATGGCGAACTGCACGTTCTGTGATCCCAAATCGTCCGCCGGCGCATACACTGCAGAACGGCTGCTGCCGTCATAGCGTTAAGCCCAGAACCTGGTGCATTTGAGATGGATCCTGTCCAGCCGATAACGCATGACCAGAACAGTCGCTGGCATCATAGCATTAAACCTAGAAATCTGTGTATTTGCGGTGGATCCCGTCAAGCCATTAACGCTCAGGTCCGGCTGGATCGTAGAATATGGCTGCTGGCATTAGAGCATTAAGCGCAGAACCCGACGCATTTGCGATGGATCCCGTCCAACCGATAACGCATATGCACACCCAGAACGGCTGCTGCCATCATATCATTAAAACCGGAAACCTGTCTATTTGCGGCGGATCCCCTCACAGCAGCCGCTCAGGCGCGGCTGCTGTGCCCAGCATGGAATGGCTGCTGCATTAGTTAAGTAATACAAAAGATTTGAAAGTCAACAACTTTCAAATGCACATATCTCACTCCATATGGTTCACTCCTTTTTACATTCAATAACATTTTTTTTCCCTTTTATATACAGTGTAACTGACAAATTTCAAACGGATGCACGCAAAACATACATACATACATGTACATACATACATACATACATACATACATACATACATACATACATACATACATACATACATACATACATACATACATACATACATACATACATACATGGGTCACTCTCCTGAAAACTGGTCAGCAGGGGTTGGGATTTTAAAACATCAATAAAAAAATTCTTACTTATATTTTTCCTTATACTTTTCATATTCATGTTCAGATTTGATGAAAGAAATAAGGGAAATAAAATAATCTGCGTGCAACTTTGGTCCTTTTAGTAATGAAGTGTTTTTGTACCCAAAAAAACCATTTTACAGTCAGCCATTTGTAACATGACATATGCGACGTGGTTGAATCCTTATTAACATCTTGTATTGCATTGATATATCAAACAAAACAGTTCCCAAATCAAAAAGGAAGTATTTATTAACATGTATGCATGCTTAAATTAAAACTAAAAATTGATGTATTCAGAAATAACATTACAAATTTCCGTCACACGTGTAACCAGTGGTGTCTGGATGCCACACAAATATTGTACACTAATTATTCAGTGAATAAAGCATGGCTGGGAATTACTCTTCTGTAAGCACTACGTATTTCTGTATATTATGCCATGATTAATATGCTTCTAAGTATGAAATTATTTAATTCTGCTTAGATTTTTATTAAGCAGACTGTGTGGTGTCCTAAACATGTGTTACATCTCAGCAACACATGTTATACTGCCATAAGACATAGCTTAATCATGGACTACACCTTTATTTTTTATCTCATCAATTTATATTTTACATAGATGTAAAGGGGAGATTTCTAGCTTTCATTTGCAACCAAAAGATGTAAAAAATTCAAATATTAGATTTTAACTCTCCATGTGACACTTCTGGCCAGTTTTCAGGAGAGTGACCCACATACATACATACATACATACATACATACATACATACACACATACATACATACTTACTTACTTACTTAAATCTTGTATATATGATGTCGTATATATATATATATACAAATAGCCTGAACTGACACAGCCAATTATATGTGGCCTCTGTGGCCTAGTGCTTAGGGTGTTGAACTTGTAATCTGAAGTTGTTTGGTGGAGTGGGTTCCAACCCCATACAGTCGGCTGGCTGGTGTTGGGGTGATGGCCGGTGTCGTATTCTCAGCGCCCGGTCATTCTCAGCGGCCTGTCGTGGCTTCTGCGCATGCGCGGATTTTCGAACGTTGCCGCGAGCACTGCTATTTGTTTTGTTTACACTCGGCGATTCGACGCTGATCGAGCTGCTATGTTAATATCGCTTGGAATTTAAGGTTAATTTAATTAAATTTCATTATTTGAGCATGTAATTCTGTTAAATATGATCGCATTCAATAGATTTCGGCGTAATCGGTCCATAACACTGCCGGGCACCAGCTGAGCTTGTAGCCGGCGATGCCACGGGTCTTTTGACCACGACGGGCCGCTGAGAATGACCGGGCGCTGAAAATACGACACCGGCATTGAGTTGGTGGCTGAATGCTGTTGAGCTTCCCTTATACTGAGTGGGCGGTGAATTTCTACATTTTCCTAGTGTTATCCTAGTTCCATTCCACTGATTAGTATTAGTAAGTACACACTACCCTTGGAGATCTTTTTTTTTTCTTTCTTTCTTTTTATTTATTACCCTCCGTGATCACCTTCATCACAGAATTGATGATATTGGAGGATGCGAGGTAATAATTACTAGGATAAGTATACTATTATTCAGTTTTTCCATGCTTTCAATATAGATATAGATACGTCTTGGCCATAGATTTCCGACCAGACGCAGTGGCCGAATCAGTAGAGGGCAGGCTTCCCGTGCGGAAGGTCTCGGGTTCTAATCCCAGCGAGTCAAACCAATGACTTATAAAATTTATACTTATTGCTACCTAGCCTAGCACTTGCCATTAATAGGATAGGATAAGGACTGATTAACACAGTGTCAGGATAATGTGACTGTGGGATATCGGGTCATGGTGATGGCGGGCCTGGTCTCCTAATGGGGCAGCACATAAAGCTGCCATGAGTGTGCACTGTCACAAGTTGGTAGCCGTCCTGATATGACCTTGGATGTGCCAAGTACATAAAACAACAACAAACCATAGATTTCCGCTTTTCTTTGCCAGAGATCACTTTCATTGTTGATATGGGCTGGTGTTTACATGTGTGCATTGTCTGCAGCCTTCCTTTCGTGGACGCGCAACTCATACATTATGACCATAGCCGGAGTTACCATTTACTGCCAGGATTCCGTCGCCTACTCACAGGAAGCTGGTGTTGGTGAGTTAGTTCTTTCAGCCCTTTACATTTGTGTGTGGGTTTCTGTTGTTCTTACATTTTTCTTTTCATTTATTAGGGTATGGCATTGGCTTTTTTTTACCGTCATAGAATAACCTGGGTGGAGCATTACATTAGCCAATTTGTAACAGTTCATATGTAGAAAATGTTTTAAAACAGTGTTAATTCTGGTTAATTATTTGATAGCCAATTCAAAGCAATAAAAGTGTTCAAATATTCTTCGGACTGTCTCAATCAAATGCTACCAAAATGTCTTTTTGTTCTGAGTTGAATCGTTGACTTAATTATTTTTCTTGTTTTAAGGACTAGAGTAAGTATGTTTTGGTTATTTAAAAAAATCTACATGACATACATGTATATACACATTTGTTTCTTTATTTAATCTCTAATATAGCTTTGCTGCTCCTTTCAATCACACCACCGGCAACACAACTGCAATGTGAAAAGTGTAGTTTCTGTCAACCACTTTATTAATAAACAAAGGAAATGAAATGTACCCCTACTGAGTTCATTCCATGTACAAGCGTGTCTATATGTGTATATGAGACTGTCTCAAAAGGTGCTAAGCAATATGGGACAAAACTTTGTCCATAGTAACGATCAACACACTATCTACTTATGCATTTGCTCAGGATAAACGGGTTTGTTTTTTATATGGTGTTTCATAATCCCAATAGAATACATATTTACACTTACACTTATCCTCTTCTGCTTTAGAGATTAGGCATCAATGCCTGTTAGCAGGTTTGGCCTGTCTAAGTGGGACCTAGTGAAATTATAGTTTTCGTGCGGTGAGCGCTGACTGTAGCGGTAATTTACCCAGTGCCTATCGAGGCATCCTTTGAAAGAGTTTAAGCTCGTAGTGGGTCTTCGTAAGAGAATTTCTTCAGGGTTGGTACTAGACGGGTTGCACGCCTCTGTACTCTCTCGAGAAGTTCACAGTCCTTCCTGTACATTGGTGCCCATGCTGGATATCCATATTCTAGCTTGCATCTCACCAGGGATGTGTATAGCTTGGTCAGACTGACTTCATCCAGCTATGTGTAAGTGTCTTATGAGGCTGAGTGTTCTATTGGCTTTCTCAGCCTGTGTCTCACAATGAATAGAGAAGGTCAGGCTCGGGTCTATCCAGACCCCTCAAGTCTTTTTCGAGATCCGTGCTTTGCAACTCTATCTGTTCCCCTGCAGCTGTAGATATTTTATAATTTGCCCTCTGATTGCTTCGTCCGAGGTGGAGCACTTTGTATTTCTCGGGGTTAAATCTTAACTGCCATGCATCAGCCCATGCTTGTAGGTTATTCAGGTCATCTTGCTGTCTAGCTACATCAGACTCGTCTTTGATATGCGTGAATAGTTTCATGTCATCTGCAAGTCAGGCATCTGGTTAACGTAAATGACAAATAATAGTGGCCCTAATACGCTGCCCTGTGGGATACCGCTGAGAACTGCAGCTATGGCTGACAAATATCCTCTACTTGTTGGTGTCTGCCCTTGAGAAAGTCTGCTACCCACTTCCACAATTCTCCCTTGATGCCGTACTTGTCCAGCTTCATTAGCAATCTCTCAGTCAAAGCACTTTGAGAAGTCTAAGTAGACAGTGTCTACATCACCTCCACCATCCATGATCTCTGTCCAGTGTTGCGAGTAGTTGTGTGATACACGATCTCCCTTTGATGAACCTGTGTTGACAAGACGATAGCAGCTCGTTTTTGACCAGGTGTTCTATGATTATGTCGAGTATGATCTGCTCCATCACTTTGCATGCTACTGAAGTCAAGCTTACTGGTCGATGGTTTGATGGTCTGAGTTGGCTGCTTTTCTTGTGTATTGGTGACATATTGATTTGAAGCAAATGTCCTTGTGTTTTCAGTGTAACCGTTTCTGTGCTGTTTTGTGTCAACCATTACTATGGACGAAAAAAACGAAGAGCTAGCACCTTTTGAGACAGGCTCATATATATAATAATATGCATGCATATATATTTATGTATAATGTATATATATATATTAGGTGTCTAAATTGATATATTATGTATGTGTATTTATATATTGTATGCATATAATATAGATGTTTTAATATGTTATGCATATGGGTCACTCTCCTGAAAACTGGCCAGAAGTGTCACATGGAGAGTTAAAATCTAATATTTGAATTTTTTACATTTTTTGGTTGCAAATGAAAGCTGGAAATCTCCCCTTTACATCTATGTAAAATATAAATTGATGAAATAAAAGATAAAGGTGTAGTCCATGATTAAGCTATGTCTTATGGCAGTATAACATGTGTGTCACACGTGTAACACATGTTTAGGACACCACACAGTCTGCTTAATAAAAATCTAATCAGAATTAAATAATATCACACTTAGAAGCATATTAATCATGGCATAATATACAGAAATATGTAGTGCTTATATTGATAAAAAAAAAAAAGTAATTCCCAGCCATGCTTTATTCACTGAATAATTAGGGTACAATATTTGTCTGGCATCCAGACACCACTGGTTACATGTGTGATGGAAATTTGTAATGTTATTTCTGAAGACATCAATTTTTTCTTTTTAATTTAAGCATGCATATATGTTAAATACTTCCTTTTTGATTTGGGAACTGTTTTGTTTGATATATCAATGCAATACAAGATGTTAATGAGGATTCAACCACGTCCCATATGTCATGTTACAAATGGCTGACTGTAAAATGGTTTTTTTTGGTACAAAAACACTTCATAACTAAAAGGACCAAAGTTGCATACATTTCCCTTATTTCTTTCATCAAATCTGAACATGAATATGAAAAATATAAGGAAAAAAATGAGTAGAAAGGTTTTTATTGATGTTTTAAAATCCCATCCCATGCTGACCAGTTTTCAGGAGAGTGACCCATATATATATATATGTATTTATGTTGTATAAATACATATATGTATTTATATATATACAATATGCATATATATACTATATATATCTAATAAAATATAATATATACATTATATATATGAAGAACTCTGTAATTGCAATTGCTTTGTTTGAAGTCAACGCTCTGTTGACTATTTAAGTTAAGTGGCTAACAGTAACCACACCTTCCATGTTACAGTTATGTTGCTAGCCGCGGGATTGAAGGTAGCAACGGGGACCAGTCTCTACTTGTACAGCCTGCTGACACGCCGCCGCCGCATGGCCATGTCCTTCCTGGGCGCCGCTACGCTGGGCGGTCTGAGTGTGGCGCACCTGCTGCTGTGGATCGGGGCGCTGATGATCTACCTGGGATATGTGGATGACCTGGATGACCCCACTCTCCTGGATGAGCTGGAGAAAGAACTAAAGAAGGAAATAGCGAAAGACCATCATTTGAAGAGTGGGTCGAGGCGCTCGACTAGCCGTCCTGGTGACAAGTCCGATTAATCATGAAAGTTTTATTTGTTTCGCCTTGTTTTAGGTTTCAGTAACACATCCATTCGATTAATATACGCTTCAGTGAGATGTTCAATTGGTCGTAATGCTCGCATTGCGTTTGATTCGTGGCGGGGGAGGAGGACCCCCCCCCCCTTTTTCTCCCTCCCCTGCCGTGACCGTTGGGTCGCTGACATAACACCCCCCCCCCCCTCTCGGCCCTTATAACCGGCCGCCCTTGCTGCCCCTAGCCACACGCCTCCTCTCACCCTCCTGGCCCGGACATAATTTCTTTGGCTCCTTCCACGCCTCACACCTCACACCTCGCGCATCCATGCCGCACGCATCCACGCCTCACGCCTCACACCTCCAGGCTTGTCGGTCTGCACATCTACGCACACACCGCTATCATGCCAGCCGGGCCCCGCCCCCGATGCCGCCCCCCGGGCCGCCGAGGACCACGCCGAGGGAGGAGCGCCTCTGCCGCCTCGCAGGACGCCGCCTCCGCGACCTCTACCGCCTCCAGCCGGAGGCCACCTCCTGGGCAACCGCCATAGACGCCCGGATGGATGCCCAGGCCGCAGTATTGCAGTGCCAGTCCGGCGCCATTGATCACCTCACAGCTCTCGTGGAGTCCATCACCCTCGCCCCACCTCGGGCGCCAGCCCTCCCGGAGGCGGCTGCCGTGCCTCCGCCTCGGGCCGCGGCCATGCCACCCCCCCTCCGTCGCGGACCGCCTAGCCGACCTTCTGCAAGAACTCACCGCTGGGACAGGAGGAGCCGCCTACCAGCCCACCCACCCTCGCCTCCTCCCCGACTCCGGCCGACGACGTCCACCCCACCTACCAGCGCTACACGAGGCGCGGCCTATATACCACACAGCAGGCCGCCTCCGCAGCTCGGCTCCCCGCTGCCGCCCCCAACCGCTCCCCCGCATCCGCGGCCGACGCGGTCAGGGAGATACTGGAGTCCGCCGAGGCGCAGGGCAGCGGACGCCGAAAAGGTATACCCTCAGGATACCTCTTCCCCCACGACCTCATTGAGAGAGGCGCCGAGGCGAAGGCCCTAAAGCGCGGCGAGGCGACCATGGAGGAATATAACCTTGCCCTCCGGATGCTAGAGTCCCACCCTGCCTTCCCCACCGACTCCCTCCCCGGACTTCTCCACCACAACACGACCGTGCTCAGAGACTGTCTCACCCATCCCTGGCCGACCGTGCGGCGGTACTCCGAGACTATATTCGCATGGGTCGCCGACGGACGGCTACCGGATGGGTGGCGCGACCCAGTCGCCATTAACACAGTCCGCATGGATGTCATCACCGCCCCCGCGACTCCCTCCGGGGGCGGAGCCAGAACCCACCAGCCCCCCACCCGCGCCCCCGCCCGACTAGCCCCCCCCCCCCCACTCATCCCCGCTCCACCCAGGCCGACCCACGCACACCCTATACCCGCGAAGCATACGGGATACCCTGCCCCGCCTGGAACAGGGACCCCGCCTCATGCGACCTCGCCCCCCCCCCCCCCGGAGAGGCCCATGGCGACCAGGGCACGAGGAGGAGGCACGCATGCGCGTACTGTGCAAATGTGCGCCGCATCCTCACCGTCCATAGCGAGGCCGTGTGCTATACAAAACGCACCCGCGACCGCGCCCCAGCCGCCCCCGCGATCACCTCGCCGGATTTTTAGTCCGGCGGCGGCGACGCGGCCCCCCCCCGCCCCCCACCACACCAGCACCCCCCCACCCCCTCCGCACCCACCCCCACCAACCCCCCCGCCGCACCACCCCAAGCCCAGAAACCACCTCGCCGGCCCAGACCGGATGTCCGCCACAGGGTGCCCCGCCACCAAAGCAATCCCCCGCCTACACCCGACACCACCCCCAACCGCCTCCCTAAACACCGCCGCACCGCCGCGCCAACCGCCACCCTGTGTCCTCACATCTCACGCCGGCCCAGATGGCTCCCATCACACCACCCCTCACATCTCCGCCGCAACCCCCCCCCCCCCCCCCCGCCAAGAGCTCTCGCCGCTCCAGATGGCTCCCTTCACACCACCCCTCACATCTCCACCGCAACCGCCACGACCTCACCCGCACCCGCACCAACGGCCCCCTCACCCCCGGCCCCGGCGATACTGCATACATCGGCCGCCTCCCCGGCTTCCGCCCCCGCCCCCGCACCCCGCCGCCCCTCCGCCCATGCCTTCGCCCGTCCCCTCTCCCACCCCTCCCGCACCTCCTCCTCCCCCCCTCCCCACCCCCTCCCCCCCCCCCCCCCCCCCCTCCCCCTCCACCCCCCCCCCCCCCCCCAGCGACCTCGGCGAACCAGTCGCCGAGGTCGTCAACCCAGGCATCCAGGACACCCTTCCCGCCGCCCCCTCCTGCGGCCCACCCCCACAGCCTACCGCCCCACCCTCCTTTCCATATGGCCTCACCTCTCCGGCACCGCCTGGAGCTGCCACCCCACCTTCTCCCAGGCCTACCACGCCCTCCGAGATGCGGGCCTCCCTAACTTTTTGGCCGCCCGCATCCCCCTCCCCTCAGGCCTACACATCCCCGCTTGGCGCGTCCGCCTCCGAGACCACCCCGACAAGGACCTAGTCGACCTCCTCGAGTTCGGCTTTCCAGCCAATTACTCCGCCAGCACCCCTCCCCGGCCTACCTACACCAACCACCGCGAAGCCCCGGAGCACCAGGTCCACCTCCGGGACTTCATTGATACCGAGCTCGCACACGGCGCCCTCGCCGGCCCCTTTCTCGCCCCCCCATTCACCCCCTGGGCCCAGGTCTCCCCCATGATGACCCGCCCCAAATCTGGCCCGGGCAAGAGGCGGGTCATCGTCGACCTATCATACCCCCCCGGCCACAGCGTCAATGCTGGGATACCCCGCCGTGAGTACCTGGGTAGGCCCCACGCATACCGGCTCCCCTCCGTGGCCGACGTGGGCCGCCGCATCGTCGGAGAGGGCACTGGGGCCTACACCTGGACCGCGGACATATCCAGGGCCTACCGCCAGCTCCGGGCCGACCCCCCTCTCCTGCCCCCTATACGGGATTGCCTTCGAGGGGGCCACCTATGTTGACCTCGCCCTCCCCTTTGGCTGCCGCTCCTCGGGCGCCGCCTGCGTCAGGGTGACCGCTGCGGTGGCCTGGATCCTCCGGCGCGAGGGTTTCCATGCCCTCGTGTACGTCGACGACTTTGTCGGGTGCGAGCTCACCTACCTGAGGGCCCGCCAGGCCTTCGACGGTTTCATCGCCCTCGTCGGCGCCCTCGGGCTGGAGGTCGCCTCAGGGAAGTGCCATCCCCCGGCGGTGCGGGTCTCCTGGCTCGGATTCGCCATCGACAGCGACGCCATGACCATCCGCATCGCCCCCGACAAAGTCGACGAGCTCGTTGCCGACTGCGAGGCCCGGGTCGCCCAGCCTACCCTCGGGCGCCAGGAGCTCCAGAGCATCCTCGGCCGTCTCAACCACATCGGCAGCTGCGTCCTGCCCGCGAGGAAGTTCATGGCGCGTCTCCTCGCGGCCCTGCCACGGGTTCGCCACCATCACCCTCGGGGACGACGCCCTCCGGGACCTGGCGTGGTTCGCGGCCTACGGGCGCGCGTCCAACGGGCTCCACCTCCTCCGCCCGCCGAGGACCCGGAGGATCGTCATCGAGTGCGACTCATGCCTCACCGGGGGTGGGGCCTACTCCCCCAGGCGTTATTACGCCCGAGGGTACTCCGAGGCCTTCCGCGCCCGCTTCCCCGCCATCCACGAGCTCGAGGCGGTCAACCTGGTGGTCGCGCTCCGTGCCCTCCTCCCGGCTGACGTCGCGGGGGCCAACGTTGTCGTCAACACGGACAACATGGCCTCCGCCGCCGCCCTCGAGTCGGGACGGGCCCGCGACCCCACCCTCGGGACATGCGCCCGCGAACTCTGGCTGATGGCGGCCGAGGCCTGCTTCGAGCTCACTATTGTGCACAAGCCCGGCACCGACCTTGTCCTCGCCGACGCCCTCAGCCGCGCCCACCTCCCTGGTCGCTGGGCCGGCGTGGCCAGAGACGAGGTCGCCCGCCTCGGGCTTGAACACGCCGATGCCGACCACGATGACTTCCCTTACAACCCCGGCCTCTGATCCAGGGTACACCGCCTCCGAGGTCGCCGCCGTCGACGGGCTGCGCATTGCTGCCCTCGCCCCCTCCACCTGGAGGAACCGTCATCGACAGGCCCGAGGATACGTCGAGTTCGCCTCGGGCCACCACTGGGACCCCCTCGCCCCGACGCCCTTCGACGTCGCCGCCTACACCGCCTCACTCTACGCCCGCCCCCTGGCGCCGGCCTCCGTCCGGAACGCCCTCTCCGGGGCGCGCTCCTGGCTGGAGGCGGCCGGGGGCGACCCCTTCGCCTCGCGCCTCGCCAGAGACGTCTGTCGCGGTGGGGAACGGGCGTCCGGGCACGTCGCACGCCCCGCCCCTCCACTGACGCCCGCCACCCTCGTGGCTGTCGCCCACCACCTCGCCCTCGCCGGGCCCTCGGGCGTCGTCCCCCGGGCCGCTCTGCTCCTCGGGTACTACGGGATGTTACGGCAGTCCAGCCTCCTCTCCCCCAGCCCCGAGGTGTAGTGCGGCCCCCACACCATCACCCGCAGCGACGTCGCCCCCGCCCCCGGGGGGCTGCGGGTCACCCTCCGCACCACCAAGACCATGGCGCTGCCCTCGGGGGCGGTCGCCCTCTTCATCCCGGCCTCCCCGGGCCGCCCGCTCTGCCCCGTGGCGGCCTGGCCCGCCTCCATCGTGCTGGTCCCTGCCTGTCCCGCCGACAACGCCTTCATATTGCCCTCCGGCCGCCCCCTCGACCCTCGGACACTGACGGCCGTTCTGCGAGGCGCCCTCTCGGCCCTCGGGGTCCCCGCCCCCGACGGCTACACCCTTCACAGCCTCCGCCGGGGGGCGGCCCAGGCTTGCCAGCGCGCCGGCGTCCCCCTCGGGGACATAATGGAGCAGGGGACCTGGACCTCCGCCTCGGTCCATGCCTACGTCCCCCGCCTCGCCGCCTCGGGCGCCCCTCGAGCCCTCTCCTCAGTTTTGGTGGAGGGCTCCTCGGGGCGCCTCCCTCCCATGTGACTTCAACCCTGACATGACATTTAACCTCGGACATGGTCCTATGCACCTCTTGACATTGTAAATTTATTGCCCGATACTGCACTTTATACTCACTTGCTACATGTTATACCTTCATACCTTATCTACCTACACTGTACTTATAACATTGCTGCTCCTGTTTGTGAATAAAGTGTGTTTTATTCCAATACCTGCCTCCCTCTCCTCCTTCGCCACGTATCGGTCGTAATGCTCGCATTGCGTTTGATTCGTGGCGGGGGAGGAGGACCCCCCCCCCCCTTTTTCTCCCTCCCCTGCCGCGACCGTTGGGTCGCTGACATAACACCCCCCCCCCTCTCGGCCCTTATAACCGGCCGCCCTTGCTGCCCCTAGCCACACGCCTCCTCTCACCCTCCTGGCCCGGACTTAATCTCTTTAAAACTCGACAGGAGATGATTATAATCCATGCATTAAATACTAGCTTGTTAGCTAAAATTCATCAACACCAGTTAAGGGGCATTATTAAATGCGCTGAGGACAAGTCCAATTAATTATCCCTATTCAGCTACTGGGTGTTCATATTTGCTTCAGTCCAAGTAATAGAGTTCAATTTCGGGGCACTCCAGCGACAAGTTAAACTAATCATCCATGTTCAGCTACAGGGTGTTCATACATGTTTGTACACACTTCCATCCCAGGACACCAGTGACATGTCAAAATAATCATCCATGTTCAGCTACAGGATGTTCATACATGTTTGTACATGCTTTAATCCCAGGACACACCGGTGACAAAGTCCAACTAATCATCCATGTTCAGCTACAGGGTGTTCATACATGTTTGTACATGCTTTAATCCCAGGACACACCGCTGACAAAGTCCAACTAATCATCCATGTTCAGCTACTGCGTGTTTGTACATGTTTGTTCATGCTTTAATCCCAGGACACACCGGTGAAAAGTCCAACTAATCATCCACATTTAGCTACTGGGTGTATGTACATGCGTCAATCCCAGGACACACTGGTGACAATTCCAACTAATCATCCACGTTCAGGTAGTGGGTGTTCGTAGACACTTCAGTGATAAGTCCAAGTAATAAAAAGTTCAAATATCTCGGGGCACTCCCCCAGTAACAGCTCCAATTAATCAGACACATCTGCACTAGTCGGTCTCCTCAGCTAAATTATTATATTTCTCTATAGACCCGTGCCAGGGCTATATTGTTCGCGTTGGTGACTATTATGGCTAAACATGCTGTCTCCAAGTTCATTCATCAACATACACACAAAAAAAGAAATATCACAAAAATTAGCTACTGTCTGTCTGCGATTTAATTTTTTTCTGTTTAGTCGACGAATGTAGCACAAAGAAGCAACAAAAGAAGCAATCAAAATACGAGCAAAACCAAATCCACGCACAAAACTAAAAATGATTGGTGGCAAGAACCATCTAGATGAGATTGTAGCGCATCAGCAATCTTTATTTACTTGTTCTTAATACTAGAAGCTACCACTATAAAGTATAACCCCGTTAAACCAAACTTGAAGGGACCCTAGAAATTTGTTTGCATTAACCGATCATTGGTTTAACCGAGCTTTGGATTTGGCAAAAACGGGGTTGCATTATGAATGTACAATGTATGTGGACACTATGATTGTTTTTTATGTATATACAGTTTAACCCCATTAAACCAACCTCAGCTAAATCAAACGATCGGTTAATCCAAACTTTTTTCGGCGACCTTTCAAAATACTACCATTTATCATATTAAAAAAAACCTCTGATGACCTTAAAACCACATGAAAGTTTGGTTTAACTGTACCGGAAGTGGCCTGGGGCTGACAATTTTGTTTGGATTAACCGATACTTTGGATTAACCGATTTTGGTTTAACCAACTTTGTTATATGAGAAATGGTAGTATTTTGCCGGGCCGCCGAAAAAAAGTTTGGATTAACCGATCGTTTGGTTTAACCGAGCTTGGTTTAAGGGGGTTGTACTGTATATGTGACTCATCATCAATTCTTTATACCGATCTGTTCTTTGGATTTGTATCAGTTATTGCGATCCATCAGATGCCTATCCGAGTCAAACCGAAGACATAAAAGCTTGATACTTGTCACCATTTTGCCGTGCACTCATTATTAAATTAGGAGAATTAACTGTTTGGCTCAGTTTTAGGATAATGTGTGGTATCGCGTTGTGGTGCCGTCCACATAATCTCAATAGGGCAGGACGCTGGAAATCTACCACCAGTGTGCACTACCACAATTTGGTATCCATGTTGATATTACTAAAATGGCAATCACTAAATCAGGTGTATGAGGGCATACATATGTATATATGTGCATCTAGTGTATATATGTAATATATAAATATTTTGTTCAACAATATTTGTCAGCATAAAGACCTATCTTTAATGCAATCATGGAAACTGCTGCAGTGCTACTGGTAAATGCTGGTCCTAGTGGTAAATACACCAAAAATGTCATAAATAGTATAAAGTGTGCAAAATGTCCGCATTTAGTTTACATTCCAGTATACGGGATTGGGTATCCGGTGCTGAGGCTTCCTCATCTGTTAAAGCTGCATAATCCGATGAACATGTCAAATTTGCGAGACCAAAACACCTAGATTTAATCCTACATATCCAATTTCTGAAGCTCTGAAGAATTGCACATAAAGGTATTGCACATAAAGTTTTTGCATATTTCGTTTAGATAATTATTTTGCACACAAAGTATTGCTAAAATGTCTGCCATATTTCTTTTAGATAATTATATATATTAGTTTTATATAATTATCTAAAAGAAATATTGCAGAAACTTTACCAATACTTTGGGTGCAATTCTTCAGAGCTTCTGTAACTATATCCACCATAAAGTGAACATCAATGTGCAAACTCATTTCGTCACAGTCGAAATTAGCATAAATGCTTGGTCTTGTGTATTTAATAACATTAGCCTTCAATGAGCTTATTTGGAAATGGTCACTCTAATTAAGAAAGTGATACTCTGTTGATTCGCGCATTTAAAAAAAAAAGAGTAATATATACGATCAAATCCTCTAGCTACGCGCAAACTGGATGGGATGGTCTACTTTTGAAGTCTGATTCTTGTATTGGAGGTCGTTGAGTCAAACTGGTGGACATAAATTGGCACTTGTCGCTAATTTCCCGAGCACCTTTATATTGCTAGAATTGAGCAAGGCCTGGTTAGATCAGTGTCAGGATTATGTGGCTGAGTGGGGATATCGTATAATGGGGCAACTCTATAAAACCACCATGAGCGTCAAGTCAGGCACCTGTCCTGATATGATCTCAGATGTTACGACGATGTAAGAATTCGTAAGAATCACTTTTCCCGGTTTCAAATATGTCGAATTAGATAAAAATGTACTTGTTTTTCCTTTTTATTTATTATTTTATTATGAAAAGTATATCTGAACGTAAGGACATTCGCATTTTGCATCAGCATTCATATCCATATATATTTCTTTCAATAAACATGTAATCGTTTTTTTAACAATTGCCTTTCCTGTCTTTTCTTTCTTTATTATTGTATAAAACATTGGAAAAAGAACATAATTATACAGTTTTATTGAATAAAAATCATCTTGACACACATGACCAACGTTTTTCACATAATCCACAAAATATTAAAAACACATTTTGAAGCATTTCATTTTTACATTAGAAAGCAACAACACGTTGATGTACTCCTTGGTGATTGTTCTAATATTAAACACTAGAAATGCGGTAAATTGAGTCAATTGCCCCAAACTAGTTTGAATTCAGTAGCATTGACGTGATAGCCAATTGTACCCAAGTCTAATTTGAATGCAATTGGACTCTTTAGCAGTGTTGCCAACTTGCTGAAATTCTTGTGACTCACAGAAATGAAAGGTCCTGATCAATCATCTCACGGATCGACCGAAAAATCCCCAGAATTTCTGTACTTTTATACAAAATCCCATGAAATTCTGTACGAATTTCGGACCATGCAACACAGGAAATCAGCGGCAGTTCCGGTTAACGGGAACACACGGAACTACTCAGGTGTCCTTAGCTCTACTGGTCACAAGACCGGTGTTGCAGTTTCCGCGGCATACCAGTTAATGGCAGTGAGCAAATCTTCATACAGAAAAAGTCAAATATCTCTCAAATTACACCACCTAGAAGCAACCCACTTGGAACACATATAGAAAACATATTCAATGAATAGATTATATTAAATTTATAAGGTTAGGTTTCTGCACTTCTATTAATTTTGAATCAAACTAATGTTTTGACTCCGCGTACTGTCAAACTCAAGGCATTGTCAATGGTTGTGAGCAATCTTCATACAGAAAATACAGCAAAAGTGAAATATCTCTAAAACCACACCACCTAGAAACAAATCGCTTGGTACACATATAGAAAACATCTTTACCAAAAACATTATATTAAGTTTATAAGGTTAGTGACGAGGCTGTTCGATTTTGACCATGCGCAGAAGCGATGTGTCCCTCGGAAACTGGTGTGCCACGGAAACTGCAACACCGGCATATTGTATTATAATCACTTGAGTTTCCGAGTTAATAACAGAAGGTTACCTGCAGATACGACCAGACATTACTCATATATACTAAATACAAAATCTGTAACTATGGGAACAAATCTATATACGATACCATGGTGTTGTTTACTAGACGAGTGGGGAATTAATGTGTGTTCAGAGTTCCGCTTATCCTTCAGGAAGGACAAACTGTGGACCAGCATGCCGGGTCCCAGCTTCAGCTTACATGGCGGAGGGTGGGATTAGTGCCCCCTTCACTATAGACCCTATGTATACTCATGTTGTACCTATAACAAGGTTCCTCCTGATGACCAAACTAAGTAAGGTTTGTGACATACAATTTTTTCTAATGTAGATTGCTGTGGAAATTTTCTAGCAAATATTTTACATTAGATAAAATCCCACTTCAAGAATGTACTGACCACCTCCCCCATACCTTTTGGGCCGTATTCGATTAACATGACCTGGGCAACTCAGGTCACCCGAGTTGCTAGAATTTCAAATCGAACACTGCAAGTGGAGTTGACAAATACATGTGCTGTGTGCAAAAAGTCCGGACCCCAATAACCCACCTTTTGGCTGGGGGTGGCTAGGAGCGATGATGTCACATTTGTGCTGGTACCTGTAGGATAACAGCTACCAGTACAAGTCCTACGTGTTGTTTTAATGTTTTGTTTTTTTAATAACCCAGATTAATTAAATGATAATATAACTAAACTATGCAATCATAAAATACTTTAAATCTTATTTTGTTGTAGTTATATCGGTTATTAAAAAAAAAAAAGGTTTGGAATAAGCCACCATTTTTTTCACCCCGAGCATGGAGAAGCGTGTTTTTTTATTCAACCTGAATCTGTAGGATGTGCGCATGCGCCAAAAAGTGACTCGGGTGACCCGAGTTGGTTAATCGAATACACCCCTAGTGTGGAAGCTGAAGCTGTGGCCCAATGAGTTGAGTCACATCATGTCCTTCCCCTGAGGGACCAGCGGAACTCGGGAAAGCCTGTAATGTGGTGAACATGTTTCTGCAATTGCTTGTTTAGCAATACAAGCTGCAAGAGTCTGTATTTGACAGGACCAAATCATACAACCAGTTACTCAGGTGGAGACGACACAACTGCTTAGGTATTACAGAATTAATCTGCATTTAATCAAATAAAAACAATAACATTTTATAATCCAAAAAACTTCTGTAGAATTGATTCCACTTAGACACCGGTCGACTTAGACATTCATGGCAGTATGGTGCTCCTGTGCTGCGTACACTGATATGCTCGTAAATGGGTCAACAAATCCCATGGCCATCATTTCAGTGTGCACACCAAAATTAATTTGACATGGTTTCACTTCCAATATCTCCAAACTTAACCTTTTAAAATAAAAGGTACTTAAAACTACGGTACACTAGATTATAACGATCAATAATAAAATAATAAAACAATATAACACAAACTCAAAATCATCGGATTATGCAACTAAAAAATATTGCGTATACCATGGGGTGAAATTAATAGGAGTACCTCTTATAAAACCATATGGGGATCTTTGTATATATCATGACTACGGAAAGAGCTGGAATGCGCGGGAAATGGGCACCATAAGGAAATCAATACGCCAGTAAAATAAACATGTCAGACTATCGCACTGTGTGTAATGTGTACTCTTTGTTCTAATCATACAAAACCTGTTGTAGGTTTCCAGGGGCGTAGCTAGGCGTACGCATGTATGCCAAAACATCCACATCGTTTTGTCAACAACAACAAAATTAAAAAATAATAAAGAGAGAGAGAGAGGAGGCATGTAGTAGTCCGGAGTGTCGAAAAATCAAGTCTAAAATGTGTAAAATCCGCCCCCTAAACCCCCTGCCGAAATTAGGAGTACACATCGTTAAAGGTCTAGAAACGCCCCTGGTTTCAGTCATACTAACAATTCCAATTCTTACATTTCAGTGGTAGTAATACTAACACTTCCCAACACATATATTCCAGTAGTAGTATTAATAACGATTCCCGCCACACTTTCTTCTCACAAATAAAATTATGATAACATCGCTATGAAGTTGGGGGGGGGGCACAAGGTGCAAACCATTAGCTAATAGTCATATAATAGTAACCTATTTATGACGCCTGCATGTATGGTTATAGAACATATTGTAAAATTTCCCCATATTTAGACATTGGAGGATGGTGTGAACTAGTCTATAGTAATTACAATTGTATATAAAAAGGTAAATGGTATATAAAACCAGAGGCATTAAGGTATTATGTGGTGCTGGTGATCCTTTACTGAGTTGATATAAACATTATGTAGTTATAGATAGTGTGAGAGGGGCACTACTGTTAGTGTGACAGAGCCTTGGGAGCTCTGCTCACATACCCCCTCCCCCCACCCCCAAGTGTTATTTACGGATCACTGCACACCCAGACACAACAGGGCACTGTAGCCATAAACAACCAAGGCTTGGATACAAGCAGGGTACATGTTCATTGGTTAATTGAAGAATGCCTAGTGCTGATTGGAGGAGCTGATCAGGTGTGACAGCCATCTTGGATTCTACAGCCTATATAAGAATAAAAACAAGCAAGCTCCTTCTGGTTCCTTCTGCACACTCTATACTCTGCATTTCTTCTATCTGCCTGTAGTGATTTCCTATTTAGCCTGCCTACACAACCACAGCTGCCAACCGTCGACTTTACAATATAATCGGAAATAAATTCGACAATTCAATCACTTGAGGCGGTAAAGCTACATAATTTCTTATTAGCATCCCGGACGCAGTAGCCGAATCAGTAAGAGTACAGGCTTCCCATGTGGAAGGTCGGAAATTTGAAAAACCAGCCGAGGCAACCCAATGACTTATCAAATTGATACTTGTCACTACCTCGCCTCGCACTCAGTATTAAGAGGATAGGACTGGTTAGCTGAACATCAGGATATTGTGACTGAGTGGTCCTGGTGCTGGTGGCCTGGTCTCCTAGTGGGACAGCACTATAAAGTCACCATGAGTGTGCACTGTCACAAGTCAGTACCTGTCCTAGTATGACCTTAGATCTTGCTAGGATGTAAAACCCCAACAAACAATCTATTGGCATGGGCATAGTTCTAGTTGCATTACCATCTTCTGTGTCATGAAGTATGTAGTGACCTGATAATGGCCTCTACCAGGGACTGAGTCATTTTAATCATTATAGACATAAACTCACAACAAAACTCACGGTAGACTCCTATAGTCATACTACGCACTACTCTATATATCAACCAAACACCTACTGTCATGGATACAACGCCCGTAATACTGGTCTGTAATGAGTACCATTATGTCATGCTCATATGTGAAAGACCTGGATATGCAAATGTGTTGGGAGAGTGTTGAGCATACAAAGGTATCGCCATATAGTGCGTGTACATTTGACTATTTGTTTGATATTTAAATACAAAGTAACCGTCATACTTCTCAGAACTAAAATTAACTACAGAACTGATCACAATACATATTTATCATTTACATTGTGCAACCGAAATGATACTGGCTATACGATAAGTCTTTTTAGAGGTACAGAACTTGACGATCCTAGTCCATATCCAACACCTTTAATGTTACATCTATATGGTAGTGTGAAACATAGTCTACACTCGGCGATTATCACAGTATCCTGATTGGGCACATAATACTCCCTTGTTTAAATGGGACATTCCTTCACATTAAAGCTGCATAGTCCGTTGAAATATCAAATTTTCAAAACCAAACCAATTATCTAGATTTGATTTGACATATCTAACTTAGATACTGATGAACTTATTAAGCATTTGTTTCTGTATAGAAGGGAATACTGAGTCAATTTAACAGAACCTATTACTGCAGAAGTCTACGGTGAAAAGTTTTGGCAAGCTTGCTAGAACTAATTTTCCATGTTTGCACTCAAAATATCTCAAAAGTTTACCATTTAAAATAAAAGTAACTTTGAACTAATGTAAAGTAGATACTAGTGATCGATCTAATATATTTATCTCAGAAAAAATACAGAAATTCAAAACCATCGGACTATGCAACTTTAAGTACCTTACCATTTTGGAATTTCATGTAAATTTCAATGTAGGCATATGAATGTGATTGACAAGACTGATAATAGATTTCACTAGCCTTTCACCGGGAATATGGCCCTTGCTGCCGACACAGCATTAAACCATCACCATCACCACCACCACCATCATCACACTTAGAGTTAGTTTGGAACCATAAAGTAAACACTATAAAGTATACGCCAAAGCAGCTGATCAACTGTATTTACACGTGATACGTTGGGCTGCACCACTGAGACTGTCTACACAGAATGTTTACACATAAGGGCAGCGCATATGACCTATCTTAGTATAATGGTCTCTTCAGGGGACAAACTAATGTAATGGGGGGGGGGGGGGAGTGAAATGCATTTCTGTACTTAAACCAAACAGAATTTCACTGAGTCTTCATTCATTCCACCTTAGTGTGGTGTATTGATCAAATCATCACATTGAACAGAATATTTTTCAATTTTGAAGCATTATTCCTGGAGTTAGTTATTGACGAGATGAACGACAAATTACCAACATGCATATTCTGAGTTCCGCTTGTCCCTCAGAAAGGACTGAGGCTGTGACTAAGCATGCCGCGTCACAGCTTCAGTTTACATGGTGGAACTTGGGGTTGGTGTCACTCCCAGCCCAAACCATCACTATAGACCCTACACTTTACACTCGCTTTCCACCGATAACCACACTTGATAGGGCTTGCCATACATTTGTTGCTAATATAGATTGAAGTGAACTCGTCCCCGTAAATATTACATTAGATTAAAAGCTACATTTACATTAGATAAAATACCACTTAGTGTATGTGTATTCACTAATTTTCCCAGTGTACAAGCTGAAGCTGTGACATGAAATGTTTACGTTCTGAGGCCGCATACTCTATTTATATTCCACATATCCCATTAAAAGAGGAAAGCTTTAATCAGATTTGTCCAAAATTGGAAGGAAAACAACCGGCATGGCTGAAGGAGTTCAGCGCTCTCTTCCCATTTTGGTAGCTCATGGCATTCAACCCCCCTCTGGGTGAACCTTACCCAAGTCAAACCAATTACTTTAACAAATTGATACTTGTCGCTACCTAGCCTGGCGTTCAGCCATTACCAGGATAGGGAAAGGAGCAGTAGAATGAGTAAGACCAATTATACATGATTGAAATTTCCCCATCTTAATCAACTAATCTACAACAAAAAACAACAAAAACATACACCGCTACCCGGCATGCACCACTGCACGCAACTCACAGCCTCGCTTTGGTGTTGGCTTGAATCATGTCATCAGAGTAGAATGCCCAGGGGGCGCGTTCCGACGCATGCCCCGCGATGGGTGCGTGCACACAGTTGGCAGGGTGCCCGAATGCGCGTACCACTTCGTGCGCATGCGCGCTGGTCGCTGCGCACAGCTCAAGGTACTGCAGGAGGTGGAAATAAGAGGTCGGCGTTAAAGTTGCATAATTCAATGAAAACATTAAATTGTCTAAACCAGAATACATACTTGGATTTGATAGTAGATATCCGATTTAGCTACTGGTGTGCTCATTAAACAATCATTACCGTTTGGTGCTGGTGTACTATGTTCGAAAACAGATTTAAACAAGTGATACTGTCATAGAAATAACGTACCTGATATTAGAGACATTAAATTAGTAGCCAATGAAAGCCTAGGCCCGCATACTGACTGACCTTGTCGCGAATGTTCTTGGACATGGCAGGTGTGATGTAGCCCTGCTCCAGGAACCAGTCCTTGCCGGTGTTGATAAGGTGAACAGCATACAGGTGGCAGAACTGGAATGGACAACAACAATATACATGTATATATATATATATATATATATATATATATATATATATATATATATATATATAAAAATATATATATATATACTGCATAAGCATTATACGAGTATAATTAATCGGAAATATTCCACCTCAACTCATTCTAGTCTCCACCCTAGTCATCTACTGCAGGCAGGGTTCTTCATGTTATTGGTCATCGACTACTAATAGTACTATGCTCTGACAACCTCAGGCCAATTGTAGCATCACCTGTTTGTACACAAATTAACCTTTCTTGCCAGACGCCCTCACTCTGACGGCGGAAAAATTATATATAGATATATACCGTATTCTCGCGGGTTAACACCGTGGGTGTATACATTGGCAAATCACTGAAGCGAGGGGTGGGCGTTTAAAAAATATTGGCCAAGTGGGAGGTGAGCGTTAACCCACACATGAGCATTAATTAACCCATGAGAATACTGTATATAATTTTTGCGCGGTCAAACTTCTGAACGTTTCCTGTCAGTTACCTTTCTGCTTTCCCAGTATTCCATACTTTTGAGTAGATTGTATGTAATTTGGGGATCAAAATGTTGTGTATCTCCTTGAAAATATTCTTGAATGTTATTGAATCTGGTGGCCAACGTTTTGTAGGAACAACTTTCGTTTCCGCATCTTATTAGTTATTATTATAACAATAAAATTAGAAACAACTAGATTTACCTTTTTCAGAATGGCTTTAGTTGAGGCATCTTTGCATCTGGATACAGCAAGAGAATACTGTTCCAGGGTGACTGCAAACGCAATTAAATATTAAAAGGTAAACAGAAAATAAATATGTCCTCAGTCGTCAATCGTTCATATCGATTCTTGTTTTCAAGAACAGATGCACATTATTAATACACACAGGTTATCCACATTAAATTCTAAAGTGAATATATCGATCTGCATTAAATCATATCCAATTCTTTGCTATGATATTCAGTCATACCAGTGGATCCCAATACATGAAATGTAGTGCACCAGTATTAACACAGTAAAGGTCCATTTTAGTCTATGATAACTTTTACCCACTAAATGTACATTTGTGTGACTATCCTTATTTACCATTGTAGACATGCAATTAAGTGAATAACTTACCCCTGTAAAACTGAACTGGTTAGTGAACAGAACACACTTAAGTGTGAACCTGTTAGTGACCACACTTACCCCCTCTAAATGTGAACCAGTTAGTGACCACACCTACCCCCGGTAAATGTGAACTGGTTAGTAAACAAACTTACCCCCTGTAAATGGGAACCTGTTGGTGACCACATTTACCCCCTATAAATGGGAATTGATTAGTGACCACACTTAACCCCTGTAAATGGGAACCTGTTGGTGACCACATTTACCCCCCTGTAAATGGGAATTGATTAGTGACCACACTTACCCCCTGTAAATGGGAACCTGTTGGTGACCACATTTACCCCCTGTAAATGGGAACTGGTTAATGATCACCCTCTGTAACTGTGAACACACTTACCCCTGTAGATGTGAGTCCATGCAAGCGTCAGTACGTGGTCTAGACAGTCATGCCAGGCCCCAAAAGGCTCTTCATGTTGGGATGCCACCTGGCGGGCAAAAAGGAAATGAGTGAATAATAAAAACGTGCTTCGTTCTCTCCCTCTCTATATATAATTCTGGAAACATACAATACCATGTAATGCATATTCGTATTGTGTAAAATACTTTTATTACCCAACTGCAATTGTATGCAAATATCACTACTACTGATAGTTTCATTCATGTATAAGGTAGATTTACTGTGTGGCTAGAAGACCCGTGTTCAAAAGACATTATTCAAATGAATAAACTATATTTAATAAATAATAAAAAAGACACATACACCGCCAGTAATGGATGAGCCTATTTTACCGGTCCTAGATAACGATATAACAGACCTTGTTGAGAAGCCTTGCAGCAAGGTGCCGAAGCAGCATCCCTTCCTTGAACTTCAACGCCCGCATCACAAAGCTCACTGTCCACACCGCGTCTGTACTCACAGCGAAGATGCTGCAACACAACACAACCCATCATTCAGGGGGCCCTATACCTCCAGGGGCGTAACTTAGTTACATTGTGGCACTGTAAGCACGTGCAAACAATTTCGCCTAGCGTCATATTTTTACCCCCCATAATAAATCTTTGATAACATGCAACTTCAAAAAACAAAAAATATGCTTACAATTTTGTTTAATTTCTTGTAAGCATGTGAGATGATCCTGGATACTGATCTTAGACACTGATGAACTCAATAAACATGTGTTGCTGAATAGAAGCGAATACTATGTCAATTTAATAGAACCTGTTAGTCCTTAAGCCTATGGAGTCCAGCATTTTGACGTGCACACCAACATTATTTTTTATATGTTTTCACTTCAATTATTTCCAAAGGTAGCCATTTATCTTTTTTCTTTCTTAAAAGCTTACTTCAAACTAAAGTAACCAATATAATTATCTAAATAAATTATTACAGAAACTCAAAACCATCGGACTGTGAAACTTTACGTATATTAGGTCGACAATGGGGGACATGTGGCGTAGTTCATTTTCCGACACTTGGTGGCGCATCGGTAGTAGTGGGCCTACGCGGTCATTGACAATGCTTTGAGTTTGCCGGTACGCGCAGTGCAATACGTATATTTTATTCAAAATTAATAGAAATACAGAACCCTAACCTTAGAAATTTAATATAATCTATTCGTTGTATGTTTTCTATATGTATACCAAGCGGTTTGTCTCTAGGTCTTGTGGTTTTAGAGATATTTGACTTCTTCTGTATGAAGATTGCTCACGGCCATTGACAATGCACTGAGTTTGGCGGTACGCCCAGTGCAAAACGTTTACTTTATTCAAAATTAATAGAAATACAGAACCCTAACCTTAGAAATTTAATATCATGTATTCGTTGTATGTTTTCTATATGTATACCAAGTGGTTTGTCTCTAGGTCTTGTGGTTTTAGAGATATTTGACTTCTTCTGTATGAAGATTGCTCACGGCCATTGACAATGCACTGAGTTTGGCGGTACGCCCAGTGCAAAACGTTTACTTTATTCAAAATTAATAGAAATACAGAACCCTAACCTTAGAAATTTAATATCATGTATTCGTTGTATGTTTTCTATATGTATACCAAGTGGTTTGTGTCTAGGTCATGTGGGTTTAGAGATATTTGACTTCTTCTGTATGAAGATTGCTCACGGCCATTGACAATGCACTGAGTTTGGCGGTACGCCCAGTGCAAAACGTTTATTTTATTCAAAATTAATAGAAATACAGAACCCTAACCTTAGAAATTTAAGATAATGTATTCGTTGTATGTTTTCTACATGTATACCAAGTGGTTTGTGTCTAGGTCATGTGGTTTTAGAGATATTTGACTTCTTCTGTATGAAGATTGCTCATAGCCATTGGGTTTGCAGTGTGACAGTGTGCCGAATAGGCCCACTCGTTCAGTGGAGACGCGAACGGCAGGAATTTGAACTAAAAAGTCGGAGGTCCCCCATTATAACCTACTCTACATTCGCTCAGAGTAACTTTGAAGTGAAAGCATTTAAAATGTGCACACCAGTTGAAGGAAAGTGCAATGCCCCGTTTTTACGCTAATTAACTAACATCGCTATCTGTTAACTAGCCTTGACGTGTTTCTAAGGGTAAATACATGAAAGAAATGATTAATATGTGCATCAGTAGCTTAAGTGTTCTATGTTGGATCAAATCTAAGTAAGTGTTTGGGTTTTGAAATTATTATGCTTTCATCGGATCATGCAACTTTAATATAACACTGGTGCCACGTAACTGGTATCAAAGTAATGTGTGTGAAATAATGCGTCGTCTTGTCTAGCCATTTAGCAATGACAACTCATTTTTTAGATATTGAACACTATAAAACTGTGCTAGTTGCCTCGTTTTGAGATTCTCCATGACAACGGCCTTGGCATTGCTGATGACAGACTTGACTTTACTGGTATCAAAGTAATGTGTGTGAAATAATGCGTCGTCTTGTCTAGCCATTTAGCAATGACAACTAATTTTTTAGATATTGAACACTATAAAACTGTGCTAGTTGCCTCGTTTTGAGATTCTCCATGACAACGGCCTTGGCATTGTTGATGACAGACTTGACTTTGCTGCCGTTAAACTGTTGCCCATACTGCGCCAGTAGCTCTTTGGTCACTTGCTGAAAGGTCAAGGTCAGGGTCAGCGTCATGTGATTTTTAATTACCTTTTCTCGCCGTGAATATAGCCTATGCTGCCAACACGGCGTAAAGAAACCGCCAATCAATCGATCAATCAATTGAACTACCATTTAAAAACAAATATAGATTTTATCTAAGTAACTCAGGGATGAAAGTAGTCTCCGGGGAAAAAAGCGGAAATGCTGATATTCTCCCATAGGTTTAACATTGTCAGGGAATCACGGAAGTCAGGTTTCACATATATATGGTATACGCTGATAGTGGTGCAGTGTTTGAAGCATTTATTAGTAGTATACACTGATAGTGCTGCGGCGTCTGCACCACATATTAGTATACGTTGATGGTGCTGCAGTGTAAAACAATGTATTAGTAGTGCCTATAAGGTTGATCGTGTTGCAGGATTGCAGTAGGTACAGACAAAATCCCGGAAATCCGCGAAATCGCGGAGATCTTTCGTCCCTGGTAACTACTACTGACAGCTGGAAGATCAGTGCTATGGCGTGGGAAATGCCATTCATATGAATAAAATGCAATCACTCCCCACAAAACACCCAAACAAAACCAGTGCTATGGCACTGAAAAATTTCATTCACATGACCTAAATTCCTATGATCTAAGTTCATTTCCCCCCCCCCCCCCCCCACATATTTATTTATGTTCTTTACCTGCAGCATAACGATGTTGTCGCCCTCAAAGGTGACAAATGCGTCACAGTCTCGCTTCAGGCTCGAGATGCGGTTCTCTTCCATGTAACCCTGTGGGAGGAACATGGTAACCTAAAAATCTGGTCACGTGATTTCACCATGTATTCCATAGATATATATTGTAAAAAAAAGTAGTCATATTCAACAAAGATCAACTATATTGACCAGACGGGATGGCCAACTGAGTTGAGCACCCATCTCCCGTGTTGGTAGGTCGTGGGATTCGTGCCCAGGTCGAGTCAAATAAATGATTAAAAAGAAATTATGGCACTTGGCATTAATAGGGTAGAACAAGGACTGGTTAGCACAGTATCAGGGATAATGTGACTGTGTGTGGGATATCGGGTTATAGTGCCGGTGACCTGGTCTCCCAGTGGGGCAGCCCCATAAAAGTCGCCATGAGTGCACACTTTCACAATGTCAGTACCCATCCTGATATGACCTTAGATGTTGCTAGGACGTAAACACAACAAACAAACAAATGATCCCTGCATATAATGTAGGTAGGCGGTGGCCGTGACCTTTGCACTCACCATTCCCCCGGTGCACTCTCTGCACACCTGTAACGTGCTGACCGCCTCCCAGGTGCTGTAGGCCTTGTAGCCAGCCACCAGGGCCTGCAGCAGCCGGTCCTGCGCCACCGGGCGACCGCAGTGCACATCATCCGCCAAGATCGAACCCGCGTGCCTGAACAATAACCGCAAGGTTAACACAGGGCTCATAATATAACAAACAAAAAAAAGAAGAAAAGAAAAAGAGGAAATTCTACCTGTGGGTCGGTCACTTAAAGCTGGACAGTCCGATGAAAATATTAAATTGTCAAAACCAAAAACAATTATCTAGATTTGATTCTATATGTCTAACTTAGATACACAGCACTTATTAAACAGTTGGTATTGCATAGAAGGGCTATTACATCAATTTAGGCTATTACATCAATTTAGCATGACCATCGTGGTGTTCTCTGTGGCGGAGTGGTTAGAGTGTCTGACTTTTTTCTAGGTCGGACTCCTAATCTGAAGATCGGTGGTTCGATTCCCCGTGCCCCCATCTCTGCCAATTTGGATTTCCACCGCTGTGTATAACTTACAGCGTCATCAAAGGCCGGTTGCTCTCATACCATGTCTATGTGGTGTGGGAGGTTAAAAATCCCCTTGGGTCGGTAAAAGTGTAGGCTCGGGCTTTCTATCGACAAACTGTCTAATGGTGAAAACAAGCCTATTCAGGCTTATCCATGATAGGCAGTATAAATCTTCAAGAACAACAACAAATGTCATTCGAACATTGTATGAGTAACGCACCGAAAATGCTAAATAAGGATACCAATGTAGTTCACCAACAATATTTTCCATGTTTTCACCGCAAATATCTTCAGACTTAGCCATTTATAATCAAAGCTAGTCCAAACTAAAGTAGAATCGGTTTTAAATGACCGACCTAATATACCTATCCCCAATACATAATAGCCACCAATACTGCTTTACTCAGAGCTGCAACCAACCTAATCTGAAGGTCAGCGGTTCGATTCCCCGTGCCTCCACCTCTGCCAATTTGGATTTCCACCGCTGTGTATAACTTACAACGTCATCAAAGGCCAGTTGCTCTCATACCATGTCTATGGGAGGTTAAAAATCCCTTGGGTCGGTAAAAGTGTAGGGTCGGGCTTTCTTTCGACAAACTGTCTAATGGTGAAAACAAGTCTATTCAGACTTATCCACAATAGGCAGTATGAATCTTAAAGAAAAATCATTTAAATGTGCATGTGCAGAGAGTCATCGACGTGGGAGCGGGTAGCTTGGTTCCGCGTACCCGACCCAACTTCACCCGACCCGACTTTACCTGACCTGACTCAACCTGACTTTACCTGACTCGACTTTACCCGACTTGACTTTACCCGACTTGACTTTACCCGACCCGACTTTACCCGACCTCAGCTCTGCGAATAATCATTCTTCTGCTAATTCGCAGAGCAAAGCAGCTCTGCGAATACCCTCGTGCATACATAATTTGCCCATACTCCACAATCAGGGTTACCATTTTCCCCCCTAGACACACTGCCTAGTTTTTGTTTAAAACTTGGGCTTGTAACCATCCTGTAAGGGTTACAAGCCCAAAGTGTGATGGCCACAGTCCAGAGACAGGAACAGTTATGGCATGATTTGATTCTCATTTTTGATCACTCTCTATGAAAATTAAACTCAGCGAGAATGTCAGATCTGTTCCGGAAGCATTCGTTCCCCCTGACCAATCAGATTGTGGGTTTATAAAATTAGCAAGCGTGAGTCCTCTGATTGGCCCATAATTTCCGAATTGTGGTTGATCCGGCGGGAAGCCCGAGACGCTCACCTCTCCGAGCAACGTATGCTCCCTCCTCCTCCTCCCTTCTCCCTCGCTTGACCTGCATTCGGGCTCCAGACTCATCCTGTATGGATTTTACATCTTACATGCCCGCTTCCACCCATGATTCACCCATGTCACAAAGCATTAAAGAAGTCAAAAAGGCACCCACATCAACCAGGAAGATGCAGAGAACCCGAAGAGCCATAGCACCTAGGCCGCCCAGCAAAGCGCGCCACTAGGAAAGCAACCGCCACGCCGCCGGCCGACCCGAGTGAGTCTATCGACTCGCAAGATGGCGGCGCATCCCCGCGGCCTACCGCACCGCCAGCCGTCCCCACCCACGCCCCGTCACTGCTCCTAGCGCCGAGACGATATGCACGGCCCCGGCCGGCATGCCGCATACCACCGACAACACAACACGACGAAGACGACTACGGCAGGGGCACCCGCCCAACGGCCGAGGAGGCGGTACGTCTCGCCGTCGCGACGGCAGACAGCAAGGCACGGGCAACGAAGACAGGATCAGTACCCAGAGATGGAGACACTGTGGATGATGACAAAGGCATGGAACTGCGGCATTCATTACTACAGTGGCGTGAGTTACGAGGAGGCGCGGAGATGGTCCGAGGTTGCACTGACACTCCTCAAACACTTGACCACTCTGCAGGGAAACCACGCCAAGCCAATGAATACTATCTACTCAGACATTCTGGCAAGGGTGGACACGTCTAAGGTAGTGGCTGCTTTAGGCGAATACACTTTAGACAGACGGAACATTGTTAAAACAAACCAAGTAAGTTTTCGCCCGTATTTCGTCAACCGGGCGCCGACTAGCTGTATTATCGCCCCATGTGTGATGACAGCTCCGGCTCTGTCTTCTGACAGCTTGACAGCTGAACAGCCTTTATATTGCATTGGGACACCATAATTATAACCAACCGAGGGGGTTCCCAAGTGAATTCGATTGGCGACCGTGGTGTGCTGGTTGGCAACTGGTCTAGGCACATATATGAACAGAATTATCTGCGCTAAACCGTTGAATTTTCCGGTCCGTGAGATAGCATATCATGGTCGCCATTGTTGTACTGTGGTCGGACCCTTCCTGCTCGAATAAAACTATTGTTTTTAGCGTCATTGCCCTGTTGAAGCCCGGGAATGATGGAGGATACAGATTCTTGTGTAGATTGGTTCTTACAAGTTCATCAAACAGGAATTTGTGACAGATTTATCAGCGTTAAACCGCTGTATTTTCCGGTATGCCAGATTCGACAGTCGCCATTGGTTGATTGTTGTCGGTCTTCCGGCTCGATTATCGCTATTGTATTTAGCGTCACTATCGTGTTGAAACCCAAGAATGCTGGAGGACACGAATTCTGCGGCGACTTGGTTTTTACAAGTTCATCATACAAATGATTCGTGCATTTAGTGGCGTTTTTCGAGCTAAACGTGGATATTTTATAATTAAACATGCGTGGTTGTACAGCGCTGTTCACTGCCATGACACTACCCAAGGCAACTACACCACACGGGAGGATGGAGGGATTCGAACCTGACTCCCTTGATCTGACACTCATCGGGTGCCGGCTCACTCCCTACTGTTTGGCCGAGCGATCTGGCACCTGTGCAAATGTCATGAAAAACGGTTCCACCAGGGAGGAAGTGCATGGTTAGACCAAAGCCAGCAGCTACCCACCAGCCAGTAACCCTCCTCCCGACGACACTGACTGACACCTCCTCCACCCCCGGACTCAATGTGAGTGACCTGTGCACGCTGACAGCGGCACAGGGCTAATATTGCTGAAACTGGAAACATAAACATCGGCGATTTAATATCACATACTGACGCTGATGCTGTATGCGCTAGCAATTTGATGTCAGTTCTAACACTGGCGATCTTTTCTCTGCTGGGCCGTTGGAATGAGCAGCATCACACAACTATCCTAATGCATACAAATCTGTAAACCTTGGTGATTAATGCCTGTCACGCTATGCCCAAGTGGCCCCGACAAATCACAGAGGTGATGCCCTAATGATGCTGACTCTGCCCACAACATACACTTAATGAAGCATCACTAACATAAACAGCAGCGACAGCTCTGTGTTGGTGGGCACATTGTTGCTGCGGAATTGTCCTCGGGACAGCGAAGCCACCCGGCTCCCGCTACTCAGCTGCCTCCCGTATGTAGGGATTACCCTGTGGGGGAGACCCCACACGTGGCGTCACTTCCGCGGGGATACTCCCAGCCGATGCTGAAGCTGGTCCCCGAGGTCCAACACGTGTCCTGCATGGGCATTGTGCCCAAGGATTTCCCTGCATGGGGAAGCCCCACCCAGTGCGTCACTTCTACGGGGATGCCCCACATGCTGTTGAAGCTGGCTCCTGGGGCCCAACACGGGGCCTTGAGTGGGCACTGGCCACCAGCATGGGGAGCTAGCCTTCCGCTGTAAACGTTCATGACTGAAAAGTCTGTGCAAACATCGGTGATCAGAGATTTGCTTAGGCAGCAGTGATTGGCTGCCTGTGTGGTCGTCGTGACTTGATGCCCGCTAGGCCAATGCACATACTGACACTGAGTCTAAAATATCAGCCATGTGACGCCTCTGTGGCATGGACGACTTGCTCTCTGCTGGGACAACACACATACCGACACTGAGTCCATAAACATCAGGGATGTGATTCTGTGTGAACACTGACATTGATATCGCATCATAGAAACAACACCCACGTCAACCACATCAAACATTCTATTGTCGACTCTCGCCTAGGTCATCACTGCGTGATGTAACGGTCACGTCGCCCCAGTCCTGCACACATATACTGCAAGGCCCGCAAGGTCTCCACGCCAAAGTCATCACGCGTGTCACTCACGTCCATGAGGTCACGACGACCACGATGTAACCCAGGTCCATGGCAACACCCATGTCCAAGACGTCACCGATGTCACCCACATCCACAAGGTCACCCACCTCACCCAAGCCAAAGAATGACGCCAACGATGACACCCATGTCTATGACGCCAACCGCATCACTCTCGTTGGTGATGTCACCCACGTTCAAAAGGTCACCCACGTCACCCAAGCCAAAACGACGCCAACGTCACCCATGCCCATGAGGCCATCCGCACCACTCCCGTTGGTGATGCCACCCACATTCAAAAGGTTACCCACGTCACCCACCCGCATCACTCTCGTCGGTGATGTCACCCACGTTCAAAAGGTCACCCACGTCACCCAAGCCAAACTGATGCCAACGACATTACCCATGTCCATGATGCCACCCGCAGCACTCTCCTCGGCGTGTCACCCACATCCATAATGTCACCCACGTCAACATGAGTGAGCAGGAGCGTGGGTAACCCCTGTGTTGTCCCCGGCGCGGGCCGTCTCCATCTTTGTGCCCGCCATCGCCGGGTCGCCCACCTGCCCCGTCCGCGCTTGGCAGGGTGCCACCGACCTTGTGCCCGCGCCCGGTGATGCCCCGGCTTTCCTCGCGCGTGCGGGCCCCCCCCCCTGATTCTACACGACGTCACCCCCCCTCTGCCGGGCCGCCCTCGGCGGGGCCGGCGTCCCCGGAGCCGCCGCATATAGCCTGCCCGGCCTCCGCAGAGGCGCGGCTCAGGCCTGCGCTTCGAGGGGGGTGGACCTCTCAGCAATAATGGCACAGGGAACCTGGGAGTCTGAGGCGATACATGCATACATCCCCAAGCACGTGCCAGCCGACACCCCGAGAGCCTTGGCCTTGTGTTTTGGGTCGGCTCCCGGGCCTACCTCCTCCCAGGGTCGTCCATCTCCTTCCGCCGACATAGATCAGGTGGACTGAGTCATGAACACTGTCATATAACATTAGACTTGTACCCTGTGTCATTTTCAAATAAACCCCCTTCTTCCCATACCTGTCTCGGTCTTCCTTTGTCCGGATCGGCCCATAATTTCCGAATTGTGGTTGATCCGGCGGGAAGCCCGAGACGCTCACCTCTCCGAGCAACGTATGCTCCCTCCTCCTCCTCCCTTCTCCCTCGCTTGACCTGCATTCGGGCTCCAGACTCATCCTGTATGGATTTTACCACGCCCGCCCACCCTCTTTATTAACTCCACTGCGTGGGGGTCGGCTCCCGGGCCTACCTCCTCCCAGGGTCGTCCATCTCCTTCCGCCGACATAGATCAGGTGGACTGAGTCATGAACACTGTCATATAACATTAGACTTGTACCCTGTGTCATTTTCAAATAAACCCCCTTCTTCCCATACCTGTCTCGGTCTTCCTTTGTCCGGATCGAACCCTGCGGCCATGGCATAATCCACTTGACCTAATTCCTATTGAAACAAATGTTACAGCAATCGCTTGTGCCGACTAAGGCATGATTGCTTGGAACTGACCACTAACGGACTGAAGGGCCTAGCCCTTCTAACTGTATGAAGGCTCGGTGCATACCGGGTTGCGAAGATGAGTCCGAGACAGGTGGCGAGGCGTGGCATGAGGCGTGTTTGGTGTGACTGGTAGTCGAGTAGCAGCACCTCTTTTTCTCCAGTAGGGCCAAACTGACGCCTCCTATAAAGCAATGGTCACACATCAGTAAACAGCAACAGAGCATAGTCACCAAGCTCATCCTTCCTGTAAGACAATAGTCATGCATCAGTAAACAGTAACAGGGCATAGTCACCAAGCTGGTCCTTCCTGTAAGACAATAGTCATGCATCAGTAAACATAAACAGGGCATAGTCACCAAGCTGATCCTTCCTGTAAGACAATACTCATGCATCAGTAAACATCAACAGGGCCTAGTCACCAAGCTGATCCTTCCTGTAAGACAATAGTCATCCATCCGTAAACATAAACAGGGCATAGTCACCAAGCTGATCCTTCCTGTAAGACAATAGTCACGCATCAGTAAACAGTCACAGGGCATAGTCACCAAGCTGATCCTTCCTTTAAGACAATGGTCACGCATCAGTAAACAGCAGCACACCCGGAAAATTAAGTGCTACAGCAAGATACTACACATCTCGTACAAAGACCATGTTACCAACGAAGTCTGTGCCAAGATTCAGCAAGCAATTGGACTCTACAAAGATCACCTGACAATCGAAAGAATGCAATCCATCCGCATCGACACACCTCGCAAGCATGGGACAAGGCGACAATGGAGCATATCGGCCTGGAGTTCGGCAAGTCCTAGAGGGCAGTGGAAAACAAGAGAAAAAATGCAGAAAACTATTTGATAAGTCATCTGTGATTCCCAAACAACCCTTGCGGTTAGGGGATTGATGATGCTGATGATAATACACCAAAGTGGCAGAGAAGGCAATCTCATGCCTCTTGTATGGAATTGCTAACTATTGAGGTCATGCATCATTAAACACCAACAAGGCAGAGTAGCTGAACTAAAAGTGGTTACTCAAATTTCTACTTTTCAAGAGGTCATACAATAAGAGCATGTTCAACGGCAAAGGACCATTCATGACATAGTTTAGATATACTTACTTGAGCGCATACTTGATCGCAATCTCCAAACCGATCTAATAAATGAAAGCAAATAAAACAGTTCATATTCTTTTTACAGTATATTTGTCATAGTTTCGTACATAGAATACAGGCGCAACAGGTAGCACCACTGATAGGGCCTATCATTTAGTTTTTACTGGTTGTGATATTAAACTGCTATGATTTAAATCAGTAAAACTTAAAAGAATTAAAGAATTGAAATAAAAAGCTTCCTCCAAACATAATAAAAACAGGATGGCCGAATGAGTTGAGTACCCACTTCCGCATGGTAGGTCATGAGTGAAAGAATCGCCGGGACCTGGCAGTAACATGACTAACACAACTTTCCTTAATCAGAATTACCAGGATCGAATATGATTATTCGTGGTTGAAATAGCTTGAAATATCTGTTCTCTGTTAGTTATCTAGGGTCCAAATAGGGCTGAGATTCACTGAAGTCAAGGTGTGACTATCACTGTGTCAGTGTCATTCCGTCCTGATGACCCTTCTCACCCGTTAGAACTATTCCTAGTAGTTTTAAGTTTGTAAGGGCCCACGGTCTCCCCCCCCCCCCCCACACTGCCATGCACTCACGGAAGAACACCAAGATTTAGTATCAGTACGCTTCAACTTGGTTTATTATGAAACCTCTCTGCTCTCCGCGGCGTCAACAGTCAACTGACCCGCCCCCTAACTCGCCAGATCCCACGTCGCCTCTATAGGTGGGTGGGGGGTGAGCTAGGCACACGCAGTAGAGGGCAGCCCCATTGGGGGCCTGCCCAGTGGTTAGTCTGCCGCCACCTAGTGCAGTTCAGTGTAACTGCATAGGTGTGCGGCGTAGTCTCTGCCGCCACGGCATGGTAGTGGGGCTCATGTACAGACTACTACAAGTTCAATGCCACAATTAATATTTCTAGAATTGTAATATTTTGCTCCAATATAGAGAATATTAATGTAAAAACATACAGGTGACACGATCTTTAATTAAGGCTACGCATTTGCACAACCAGCGCAATTCACAAATAGGGGCCAATAAGGCACGGATAGATGGTTATTTTCCCATTTCCAATATTGGAGGTTGTGTCGTCTGCTACACTACAGTCGCATAATCAATCGTTTGAACACTGTTTTTCGATTATAGGTGATCCTATAAATATAATCGATAAATTGTTTACAAAGATAATGTAGATGAAGTGGTTTGGTTAGTTAATAGTGCAGGGACCTTGTGCGTATTGTAGTGGGGGTGTAGATGTATCGTGGTTAATAAAAGATCAGGCAGGTGTTTGGCTGTTGTCCGGATGGTGGCAAGACTCCCAATGTAAGTTGGAGTTTTATGTCCTGGCAACATCTAAGGACATATGAGGATGGCCGCATGGTAAGTGAAAGGATTGGTGTCGGGGGTATGAGGGTGAGAGAGTAGGCAGTGGAGCCAAAAAGGGTAAAGGATCCCACCCTTTCAAATTTACCCCAATTAATCTCTGCCTTGGTGAGAATTGTCAACCTTGCTGAACAGTTATAATTCTGTTTCTAAATTAATATAACTTATAATCTTCTAGTTAAAGCTACATAGTCTGATGAAAACATCACATTTTCGAAACCAAAACACTTATTTAGATTTGATTCTACATAGTTAATGTGGGATATTGATGCACTTGGTAAGCATCTGTTGCCACCTAGCTGGGAATGCTAAGTGAGTTTAATAGCACCTGTTAGTTATTTAGGTGCATAGCAAAATTAATTGTGCATGTTTATACTTCAAATATCTCCAAAGTTAGCCATATAAAATGAACATTACTACAAACTTAAAGTAAGGTCGATTATAATGATAACTATAATATATTTACCTTAAAATAATGACAGAAACTGAAAACAATTGGACCATGCATATTTAATATATGACGTGTATTATAACTGTCTTATTATAATACAAGCAAAAGAGTTTGCGTATATAATATTAATATTAATAACCGTACGAAACTATTGGCGCTATGATACTGAGAAAAGTCATATTCATATTAACCAACTTCATTCACCCCAAAAAAAGAAAAAGAAGCCTGCTGAACAGTTGAGAATATGAAAACATAGAATCGAGGCTATTTCTGGAATGGACGCTGACCTTACTGCAGCCAATAGCCTGGAAGCAGAGCGCAACGCGCGTGCCCAGAAGGGCACCCAGCATCATGTTGAACCGCGCCCCGTCACTTCGGATCTGTGTCGTGTAAGTGCCATCTGGTGCCACGTCAGCGTACCTGCCAGAGTGAGTGAGTGAGTGAGTGAGTGAAGGAGTGAAGGAGTGAGTGGATGAGTGAGTAAGTGACCGAGTGAATGAGTCAGCTTCTTGTTAAAAGCAGGAGTCAGATTATAAAAAGAGCCCATATCAAGCAGTCTGATGCTCTCCCCTCTGCCTTCAAACCGAACTGGTCTGTGCCATATCTTTCAACGTATACGAAAAAGATACCCTAGAATTAGTTGCTTATTCATCATTGTATTAGCTGTGTCGTTATGAACACAAGTCTTCTGGCTGTGAGTGGTAGTAATTATTTACATAATTTAACAAAAATTATAATTTAAGAATAATTTAAATCACATGTTACAGGACATAAGCTACAGTATTTAAAATTACAACTCTTTAGCAAAGTTGAAACAGTTTTTAAAGTCTTTGCCAATATAACTAGTTCGCTGCTGTGTGAAGGTTGGCTGGTGGTGGGACTTACTTGTTGAGCAGGTTGGACTTTGGGATGCGCACATGGTGGAATTCAACGATGCCATTGTCAACTCCATGCAGCCCTGCAGGAAAGAGCAGCATTCCATAAGGGCCATACACAAAGTACATCACAGTGAGGGGATGGGAGGAGAGAGTAGGACGGAAGGAGACGGGTGGATAAGAGATGGGATGGGAGGAGATGGATGGGGAGAGAGGATACGGAATCAGAGGGGATATATGGAAGGGGGGAGGGGAGGTAAGGGGAGAGAAGAGGGGCAGGGGAACGGGGGGGGGGGGGTAAGGGGAGAGGAGATGAGAGAAGAGAAGAGAGGAGAGGGGGAGGGGAGGGAAAGAGAACGGAGCGGACCGGAAGAGAGCGGTGATGAAGGGGAAGGGGGGGCGAGCGTTCTACTCATTCACCCATCCTGTCCAGTCAATTTTAGTTATGGAGTTAAAAGATTACTGTACTAAATTGAACACACTGATATATACTATATAGCACCAGCGCAGGAACCTCACACTTCTCCATAGAGGCTCCCTGTTCACTCACCTTCCTTCATGCCCATGTCAGTCGTGGTGATGCCCGGGTACAGATGGCCCTCAAGGTCCCTGATGGGAACAATGAAGCAATGCGGTCCTGGAACCAGGCAGCGAGGGTCAGAGGGTGAGTGGGTGATGTGTGAGAGAGTGTGTGAGTGAGTGTGTGAGTGAGTTTGAGAACCAGTGTCAACCCCAACAGCAGAATTCATATTGCTGTCAGGTGACTATCAACACTAAAACATCAAACTGCAAAGAAGAAACTCACATAACTAACCACGATATAATATGGTAACACTAGAATATTCCTAGCAAACTGAGATTTATATACCGCTTGTTTAACTCCAACTGACCAGACTTTACATTAAAACTTCCTACAACTTTACAAAATGAATAGAGAAGATAACTTCTGGTTAATTCTAAATACCATGAAAATACTCACATCGATCCGACTAATATTGATGTATTCAAATGGTACTACTGTTGCCATATTGGTGTGGAATTTGTGGGTGACAGAATTCCACTGTCTTGTATGCTGCAAATTGTGTATTACACAATCAGTTATTGTATACCTTGCTCTATATACCATTTTTTGTGTAAATAATCCTGAATTAAAAAATGGCTGGAAGATCAGTGCTTTAGCGCTGACAAAAGAACTTATTCAGCAGAATAAACATATTTACCACACACAAAAAGTGTATGTGTGTTAATCAGTGAGTGAGTCAGTGAATATGAGTCAGTGGGTGGGTGTGTGAGTCAGTCTAAGTGTGTAAGTGAGTCAGTGAGTGAGTCAGTGTATACGTGTATAATACTAATATGTGCGTATAATACTAAAGGGGCAGTCACATTACGACACATCCCCCCAATGTACGCCGAAGTATGTGATTTTTGCCAGCTACGTTGGGATACGTCATTATGCGTTACGCATGCGTTAGGTGCTCATTGGTCAATGTACGTCGACGTTCGTCGAGATACGCGTCGCGTGTCGGCAAAGTTTTGTGCATGCACAAAACTTTTGACGTACGACAACATTCGACAACGTGTGGATTTTAGATCAGCCGTACGTTATGTATACGTTAAGTGTACGTCAATGTACGTTAGACGTACATTAGACAAATGTTGTTCACTACGTTTCCTTAAATTAAAGGCAGTGGGAACGTACAGACCGTGTACTGACAACGTATGGATAATGTACGGCTAATGTAAGTTCAGCATTTCTCCAGCATGTCTTGACGTATGTAATGTATGAAGCGTAGTTCTGGTGATCGATAACATATATAACGTTCACCGGCGTTCTGCGAACGTACCGTGAGCGTAATTCAAGCGTTTTTCGCCCGTAAGTACATTAGCCATATGTTGATCATACGTTGGCCATACGCCATGTATACGTCCAACTTTGCCCCCCCCCATGCCGAAAAGTTTGACGCTTCTCGACGTAAAAGAAAGTGATTTTACGCATTGGCCGCACGCTTGCAAGATGCGTCTTAATGTGACAAGGCCTTAAATCAATTTAATAGAACCTATCACTGCTGAAGGCTATGATATTCAGCATTTCAACATGCACACCTAAATTAATTTGGTATATTCTCCCATCAAATATCTCCAAAACCTTGAAGATAAACGTTACTTCAAACGAGAGTAAAGTAAATTTGACTGATTAATCTAGTATAGTAGGCCTATAATCTAAAGAAAATATGGCAGAAATAACAAAACTCTCTGTTTATGCAAGTTGAAGGGTCACCTTTACAGTCGTCCCCGATGTAGAGTTGTGCGAATACAGCAGCGTAGTTCCCCATCAACGCATTTCCAATGTAGATCTTGGCCGCATCTGGACTTGGGGAGTGAATGTCAAACTCCTGCAGAGAACAGGTTAGAAAGACATCCAATTTATGAACATTCACTACGCGCATTTGGTAGCCAAAAATTTCGATTTACACCTACGCGTATATGTAATACCAGCCTTCAATGGACAACTCCACATCAAGGTAAAGGTTTACGGAAAAGGTTGACAGAGGAACTAAGAAAAGCGGCATCTCTCGAATTTTTATGATTATAACTTTATATATAAGCTTTTTAAGTTCATAAGTGTCTTTTGACACGTAATTGATTGTATGATTTTACATTCTGTGAAAAGGCGATGGTTGAATAATAATAATAATACATAACAGAATACAGGTTGAACACTTTTCAACATGAATATGACCTTTGCTGCTGACATGGCGTTAAATAACCACCAATCAATCAATCAATAATCAAGCATCTCTTGAAAGATTTCAATCTGTCCTCAAGACTCACCTGTTTATTATAGATTTTTTATGTTAAAGGCAATGTCTTTATCCTTTAACTATTTTACCCACGTTGGATGTACATCTCATATCAATGTTTTACTGTAAAATTAGGTAGCACGGCTTCTGCTAGTGAGGGGGCGCTATTAAATTTACATTATTATTATTATTATTCCTATCATCGAAGGAACACTCAAATGAAACTAACAAATAGTGTAAATTAAATCGTATGTAAAATGTTGATCTGTACTAGTTTAGGAGACTGGGGGATCTGGAAAGTAGTTAGATAAAAGATTCACCCGGTACTTGTAGTACACGGGTGAAGGACAATGTAGTGTAAATACGGGCGAAAATAGCTTTAGTATGGAACCTGAACTAGAAACTGTGGCTCCAGTATCAAATGGCTACTTATATTGGCACAGATTTGGTGAAATGGGAGAGAATGCAAAAAGACAAGATGGCGGCCGCAGAATGCCGTCGATTTCACTTTTAAATCTTATTAAACTAGATATTATATTATATTTTTCAACTCAAAGGTAGCGGGCTAATAATAAAACAGATGTAAAGAATAATTGTTGCTTCCTAGATTGTGAAATTAGGCTCTCAATTCTTTGACCCGCATTTTCAACAGCTTTTACATAGGGTTGGTTTGCACCCCTACTGCAGCAGTACGGAGTGAATCTTGTATCTAGAAAGTAGTATGCTTTGTACGACCGTGAAAATGTTGACAACTTTGGATGGCCCCTTAGTAGAACCATGCTATTGTTTCGTTTCTGAACAAACTTTACCTGTTTGACCGGGTCATAGTGAGCTGTGGTTTGGATGCCTCGCACATTGCTTCCATGTCCACGTTCAGACATACAGAACATGCCAGTATAGTCAAGGTCCTGAAATTAAAACCCCCACATATCATTATAGAACTGACAAATGTTTAGATTCACATATTACTTAAGTAATTATAGTGAGGTAGTTTACTGCAAAGTTCACTATAAAGAAGTAGTTCACTGAATAACTAGTTCACTGAATAACTGGACCACTCACCCGGCCCCACCCCCGCCCCGAGTGTGACTGGCTGGCAGCCTCCCCCCCCCCCCCCCCCCCCCAACCCCCATGGCTGTAATCGATTAACACGACCCGAGCGACTCGGGTCACCCGAGTTGTCAGAATTTCAAATCGAACACTGCGAGTAGAGTCAACAAATACACGTGCCATGTGCAAAACGATCCGACCCAAGTAACCCACCTCCTAGCTGGGGTTGGCTATGAGCGATGACGTCACATTTGCGCTGGTATCATCCTGCAGGATAAGAGCTACCAGTACCAGTCATATATGTTTTTTTTAAAGAATAACTTAGATTAATGAAATGGAAATATAGCTAAACTAGGCCATCATAAAATACTTTAAATCCTATTTTGCTGTAGTTTTATCGGTTATTAAAAAAAAAGAAAAAATTGTCCACCCGAGCGTGGAGAAGCATATTCGATTATTCGACCCGAGTTTGTAGGATGTGCGCATGCGCCAATAAGTGGCTCGGGTGACCCGAGTTGATTAATCGATTACGCCCCATGAGAGGTTACGTGTGACCTGGCTAGCCAGGGGGCGGGTCACTTGGTTCTGTAATGTCACAGTGGGCGGTGCAAGAAGTAAGCCTTGAGGTATACTTTTCTCTCATTGTGTTTTCTTTGCATTGTCAATTTACAGACCAGGGGGAACCAGTCATAGGTGTTAAACATATCCGTACATGTTAAACATATATAGTATAGTTATACGAATCTTACCTAGGTACAGATGATGGATAACTGTTGTTTTCCCGAGGTACCAGCCTCGGATAGTCATGGGTCAGGGAGAAGGAGAAGGAAGCACATCGGGGTCCAGCAATCTTTTACGTACTTAATAGGATAAAAAATGATATTAACTTTTTATGGATACTATTGTGTTTTCGTTTTGGTTCTAGCGAAACGTGATAGTCATGGTAGAGTAGGGTGGGTGGGCCCTGACCCTCGACTATTAGAGGTTAGTACCTCAGGAAAACAGTTATCCATCATCTGTACCCAGGTAAGATTCGTATAACTATACCAGTTTACCTCGGTACTACACCTCTGGCTACTCGGAGCCCAGGGAGAATTTTACGTAATCTCATTTATTATCCTTCTAATTTAATGTTGTAATCATACTATTGTTTGTAGTGCAAAATATTAATTTTGTTTCTCACCTATCTTTAGTTGGAGAGTAGGCAAGTCGCCAGGCCGCTTGGTTTCTCTAGTCATTTGTTTTAGTGTTTTGCAAACGATCTAGCCGTCTTCCACCCCGCATGTGCAAGGGTTCTCTTCACTGAGATCCCTAATTGTCTTGCCTTAGAAACCATGGCACCACGCATTGAGTGGGACGCGTAGCGTCCAGTATTGACTTCTGCCTGTTTAAGCACCTTGATGCTCCATCTTGCGAGTGTGTCTCTCGCGATAGCTTTATGCGGTTTAATAAAGCTGATTAGTAGCTGTCTGGAATTCCTAATTCCACGTGACTTGGATATATACGCCCTAATGGCTGAAACTACACATATCCGTTTGTCTTCTGGAAAACTATTTACATGTACTGTGGACAGTGGGGTCCCCTGTGCGATTCGACTTCAGTAATGTCTCTAAATCGAATGTTGCCTCAGTCATGTCTATTTCTAATCCATCCAGTGAAAGTGCCACAATCATTTGGCCTCTATGTCCCATCACTAGCAGTAATAGAACTGGTAATTTAAAACCTAGTTCCTTCATAGATAAGTGGCTATTGCTAGGCCATGACTTGAATAACTTAAATGCTATCGACATGTCCCAGAACCTATTATATTTTGGTTTAGGTGGGTTTCTCTCATACACTGATCTAATAAACTAATGTACCAACTGATGCTTTCCAATTGTCTGTCCATCAGTTCTAGGTAGAATAATTGAAAGCGCACATCTTGCTGCATTAATTGCACCAAATCCTAATCCTTCATCCTCCAGGATTCTTATATTTGGGCTATTGTAGGTTTTAAAGGTTTGACTCCTTTTAGAAGGCAATGAAGTCCCCATTTCTTTAAATAACTTGTGTATAATTTCACTATCCTTTTCCTCCAGGCATCTGAAATAAGTCTTTCTTTTGTAATTTTGTCTAAACCATATTGTTCTAAATGTTTCCTTAAAAAAGGAATGACAAAAGGGGTGTTGTCGACACGTCTCCGTGGATTGTTAGTGGTCCCTAATGTTGCATGTTGTTCCTTCCTCTTGGGAATCTGAGCATGTCTATTGCTGCTGATGTTAGCACCGCTAGCCAGGGTTGTGCTTCCCATGATGGTACTATCAGTACTGGGTGTGTGTGATCCATCTTGATCTTCATGGCCACTCTGCTGATAATGCTGAATGGTGGAAATGAATGAGAATGTGTCTACTCTCCAGGCTTCTGGTTCTGGATGCCAAGACACATATTTGTGTAACTTTTTGTTATTGTGTGATGCGAATACGTCAATTTCTGGTTTGCTCCATTTGTGACAAATGTGGTCGAAAATCCTCTGATTTAGTGACCATTCTAAATGGTCATGGAGATGTAGACTTTTCTTGTCAGCCAATGTATTTTGACTGCCTGGGATATGTGCTACTGTTAGCCATATCTCATGTTCCTCTACCCAGTCCCAAATGAGTTTAGCCATATAATTACATGGTTTGGACCGAGTGCCTCCCATATTACGTATGTAAGCCATAGCTGTCGTATTGTCTGTTAAAACTCTTACATGATTTTTAGGGAGGTGAATTAGACTACGGAGTCCTAGATAAATAGCTCTAAGTTCTAATACAATTATGTGATCGGAGATTTCATCTTCCATCCAACAACCACCTGTTGCCTGTTGGTCTCTATGAGCCCCCACCAGCCTTCTAATGAAGCATCTGTTGTAACTGTAATGTTAGGCTCTCCCATCCTAATGGGGTTGAGCGAATTGTTAATGTGTGACAGCCACTAAATAATATCATTTTGGCCTTCTGGCGAAATCGTCATGGGCCACTAAAAGTTTCCTTTTGTGTGTGGCAATGCCAAGTTCTTATCTATTTCTAGCAATTTAATATGAGCCTTGTCATAAAGAATAGCCAGTCATATGCTATCATAATTCCTATCAATATTTTAACTTGTCTATCTTTGGTTATTTCAATCATAATAATTGATTTGCTGTTGTTGTAAATTCATCAACTTTTTGTTCTGTTAATGAAATGGTCATTTCTGTGGTGTCAATAAAGAATCCCAGAAACTTTAAATTGATTGTTGATATTAGTACTGATTTAGTTTCATGTATGTAGAACCATAATTTTGTAAATGTTTCACATAATTTGTCTACTGCTGTCTGGCATTGTTGTTGTGTTTGTGCAACAATAAATGAATCAACAATGTATGGAAACATATGTCCTTCCCCAGCCATCTGGGAAAAAATTGGTTTAAGTAACCCTGTGAAAATGTGTGGACAGCAAGCCAGTCCATTCAGCATGAACGTGAACTCATAAAGTTTGCCGTTCCAACAAAATCTGAGATATTGCTGATCAAGCTTATAGATAGGTACTGTATAGTATGCATCTTTAAGATCTACACTGGCTAGCCAGGAGCTTTGCATTACTAAAGCTGCGTTTACACGGCCAAAAGTAAAATGATTCAAGACAAAGCGTTCTACCTGAAACGTTCTCGTGGTGCGTTTACACGGACCAAATTTGAAACTGTCCGCGACCGGGAACCAGCAGCCTACTGTAGCCGGCGAGCACTGCTATTTATTTAGTTTACACTTGGTGATTCAACGCCGATGTAGCTGCTACGTTAATATCGCTTGGAATTTAAGGTTAATTTAATTAAAAGAAAATTGTATTCTATGAATTTGTTGAATAATGTTAGATCTAAAATTAGTCTCCATTTGGTTTGGGTCGCAAGAAAATATTAGATATAAATTCTCCAGCCACATGTAGTGCTGGTTCTATAATGCCTTTTTTACAGAATTTAAGGACTTGATTATCTAACGCTTCGCGTTCTGAACCATGAAATCGGTAAGGGAAAGGTATGCTATTTTGAATAGGTTCTTCTATCAAGGGTATTCTTACTCGTTCAGCTGGACTAAGGATAGTTCAATTATCCATAATGCTATTCCATTCCGTTAGGCAGTTATTGAGGGTACCAGCTTGAAAAATGCTTACTGGTGTTTGCGTTGCCACTTCTATTTGTTCCCTGGGCGGGGGAATGGCTTCTGGACATTGAACACCCTCTTGAAGGACCTGTTCCCGTCGTTCCAACCGAACGACTGCCTCTGGCCCCTTCCCATGGCCTGGAAGCTGAAGTTTGCCCCGAACTAGCCTCCTCGGTGGCTGGTTTAGAAAATCCTGCTTCATCTTCTTGAAGCGGTTAGGATTCGTGTCTGCGGACTTCTTCTTGTCCGTTTCCATATGTTTGCCACACGACGATCCCGTGTCCACTTGTTTAAACAAGTGCGGGAGTTGCCAACCAAACATCTTCGTCTTTAATGGGCTTGGGGGCAAGAAATAACATATATTCCTTCCCGTCATTGTCGTTGACCTTCTTTGATCCGGCTACCTCCTTGTCTGCATCTGTGCAGACAGCCTTAAAGATGTTCTCAAAGTGTCTGTAGGAGAGGAAGTTGCTTATTGCTGTCAGCAAAGCTATCCCCCCATTCATATCATCGCACAGCGCTGAGAACTTGTTCTCTGCCATCATCCTATTGGCTATAGGCGCGATGGCCATGAGTGCCGATAGTACCCCTTTGTGTACTGTATGCAGGACCGTTCCGAACTTTTTATGCTCCTCGCTGAGCCTGACTTCTGAATCCATTTCCTTAATGGCGGATTCAGGGATTCATTTGATCCCCGTGAATTTCTCGGCCAATTTGCTAATCACTTCGGCCGGCTTAAACATATTTAGGTGCCCCTGAATTGTCTTCATCATAAGCGTAGTTATGTGGACTGTCTTCCGCCGTTGCACCTTGCACTTTTTCGTCTCCTTGCCACAGGACTTCACGTATTTCCCTGCATGTTTGGTGTCAGAGTCAGAGCTTCGCCTTCTTTTTGCTCTTTTTCACAAGAGGCTTCTTTTTTACGGGCTCTCATGTACTTGTCCCCTTCTGATGAGTGCTCCTTCTTTTTGTGTTTGCGTTTGTGCACAGACACAACCACTTCCTCCTCTGACTCATCATCAAACAAGGCCTGATCTTCAGAGAGATCCTCCCACTCCGATTCATCTGAATCAAGTGGCACCTTTGCTCTTTTTCTTAGTGCCCGTCACTCTGGAGGGCAACATCTCCATCTTCTGTTGAACCAATCTCGCGACTTGTTCATCCAGATCAGCTGGTCCGGGGCCGGTATCGTTCCCCCCCACCTCGTCCGAATCTCTTTGTTCAGGCGAGGGCGACCTTTGTACCCGTGCCGGCGGTGAGCGTTCTTCATCTTCACTGAGCGCATGAGATGCCTCTGCTTTACTCCACATCGTAGCCATGGCTTGGAGACTGTGAGTAAAAACAAAAACCAATGGTTAGGCATTGTTTAGGGCTGAATATCACACTGATAATTAGAGTATAATTATACTAGGTGTGTACGGCTAATAGACAGCCGCAGGATGAAGGTATGTCAAACCAACCGTTCTAAACAACGGGTAGCGACCAGTGTCCTCCCACACTCTAAGAACCTATCAACTTCTCCCACTTGTGGCTTTCTTCACCAACAAGTTGAAGAAAATACAATAGGACTCGGAGGTATGCCTTAACGAGAATAGCAATCGGGAAATCTTAACAAAACCCAGGAATAAATACTAGCAATGTAAATGGCTCCTGCCAAATATTTCTCCGTTCTCCGGGCGGCTTGATTAATAACCGAACAATGGATGCATTGTTCTAACGATCATATGTAACACGATCAAAACTGAGCTGTAAAACAGTGAAAACTTGATGAAAAGTTTTTTTTAACTTTGTGTGTGAATGCTAACATGAACCAAACCAACATATCAATTTTGAAAGATACTAACCTTGTTGTTTTTGTAGTTAATGTAGAAAACTGCCAGAGCTGCTCACAAACATCCTCCTACTGTGAGCTGATTATGCTAATTGCTGGACTCGGTTGTGCTTCCTTCTCCCTGGACTACGAGTAGCCAGAGGCGTAGTACCGAGGTCAAATCTCTGTATATCTATATCCAGACACAGTAAAACCTCTCTAAATCGACTGACCTTAGGACCGACTTCAAGTGATCCATTTAGGGAGGTGGTCGGTTGTTGGGACCCAAATAAAAAAGCGATCGATATAAGGGAGTGGTCGGTCGATCTGTGGAGGTGGTCAGATACAGAGGTTTTACTGTATATTTGTATATATATATTTTGTAAATAATAGTGTAGCCTCACTGGGATACCATGCCGCCGGCACCATGACATGATATCTCACATTATCCTGACATTGAAACAGCTGGTGCTGGCCTGGTAATGAGGCTTACTCACCTTGAGGGGTTGGAACCACTGATTGATGTGCTCCTCAGAGCCGAGGTTTGTAATGGCGCCTCCAAACAGCCAACCCATCACGCCCATCTGGAAAATAGTTTAAAGGGCGTTAACTTTAACATAACTAATTTTGTTTGTTAACTTTCACCTAACTAATTCTATATGGAAACCACTACATTATTTTGTATACTATTTCTAATAGTAAATGTCTGCTCTCGAAGTATCAATTTTGCAAGTCATTGGTTTGACTCAGCCAGGATTTGAACTCCTGATCTTCCGCACGGGAGGCCTGCGCTCTTAGCGATTCAGTCACCATATTCGGTAAGGCAGTGAAATTGTTATAGTTGATATTTGTAATTTTAGTTATTATAAGTGCATCTTACCTTGACAGCTACTGACATGTCGGTACATGATACCATTTCGCCCAAAGCCAGGCTCTTTTCAATAAATGTCCTCGGGTCATCCAACTGGAATAAATAAACCAAAAAAAACCATTAAATACAATGAAAATACAAGTCAGGAATTACAGTTTCATATATTTATGAAAAGTATTAAAGTAGATTATAATGTTCATAGAAATAAATTTCTATAATAAATGGGAGCAGAAGTCAATACCAAAAGCCTATGCAACTTTAAATACACAAAACAGATGCTTACAGATGAATAGTCTGATGATCGAGAGCCTAACATTTTCGAAGCCTAAACACTTACCTAGATTTAATACTACATACCAAACTTATATAGTAATGCATATATTAAAGATGTGGTGCTGCATAGAAAAGAATACTAAGGAAATTTAATAGAACTCATCATTGCTGATGCTGTCCAGCATTTCGATGTGCATGCCAAAAGTAATCTCGAATGTTTTCCCTTCAAATATTTCCAAAGTTAGCCATCTATTATCAAAGTTACCTTAAACTAACATAAGGTAGATTATCTAATATATTTATCTGTAAAAATAGGTGGCAGAAACTCAAAAGCATCGGACTATGCAACGTTAAGCACAGTAGAAGTGTCAGTCTTACCTGCTCATTAAATTGATTCTGCACCTGTGGCGTTGCCCATAGAAACTTGGCCCTACTGAATGTGATGGCCCGTGCTTCTGACAATGGCAGATCGAACCTACAAAACAATTAACAAACGCACAAACTTGTTACACCTGAGCAATATTTAAAGTCATTTCAGGGTTGATACTGACTTATGACAGTGCACACTAAACACGGATTTAATTTGTAAGGTGCTACTCCGCTGTGACATCGTGCCGCCAGCATATCCCACTCAGTCACATTATCCTAATATTGAACTAGCCAGTCCTTGTTCGATACTAATAATGCCGAGCACCAGGCAAGGTAGCGCCAAGTATCACATTTCTAAGCCTTTGATTTTACTTCTCTAGGGATTTATCTCTGAATTTACCACATATGATGTGAGCGCTCAACTCAATCGGACATTCTGTCTGGTTGTACATAACACACATACAAACATAAACCAGTTTTAATCTAAGGCTAAACGCAGTCAGTCAGTTATTCCTGGATTCCTTGATGAGAAAATGCACAGCAGTTACAACCTTATCTTAGGTATTTCTTCTTTCTTTACCCATTGCCCCCTTAAGCTTCCTCCAGGTGTAGTTTACATAGGCTTACTCAATCTTATTTTCACCCACAATTGTTGCTTCTGATAGGGTTGGTTACTTGGTTGTTGGCACCTGGCTAGAAAGCGACAAGTATTAATTTTATAAGTCATTGGTTTGACCGGACTGGGAATTGAACTCCCGACCTTCCGCATGTGAGGACTACGCTCTACCGATTCGGCCACCACGTCCGAATGTGATAGGGACATCAATGGAAATAACAAAATACTCAATAAACCTATGGGTGTTTTACGCGTAATAAGCACCCCCAATATCCCAATATGTTGAACAGAATTGTCTTTTTCCATCAAATATGATATGGTGAATTTGGTTCGCATCCTCCAAGATGCAATCTTTCTTCCTGTACACCCAAATGAATCTCAACAAACTAACAATAGGTAACTAACAAAGTATCTAAGCAATTTGACAGTTTAACAAAAACATCAAGATAAACCACATGTTAGAAATTACATGGGATATATATAGATATGTCATGGATATGAGTGTCTATATAGATAATAAAGGTGATGGATCATACATGAGTTAAATAGGTTATGGCATCCTAGAGATATATAATAATACGCACAAGTATATATAGCATATGATGCATAATATATGAGTAATTAAAGCTGTGTTTACACGGGGAATTGTGAAACGTTCTAGACAAGGCGATTTATATGAAGCGTTTTAGAACCGTGTTTACAAGGGGAGTTGGAAAGTGTGTCGGCGCCGGGAACCAGCAGGCGCCTGTAGCCGGAAAGCACTGCTATTTGTTTAGTTTACACACGTCGATTCGACTCCGATGGAGCTGCTACCTTAATATCGCTTGGAATTTAAGGTTAATTTAATTAAATTTCATTATTTGAGTCTGTAATTCTGTTAAATATGATCGCATTCACTAGATTTTGGCGTAATCGGGCCTAACACTGCCGGCACCAGCGATTAGTTACTGCTCCCCTGTTGCCGGCACACACTACTATTTTATACTATCGCCGCCCGGAACAAGCTGAATCGCTCCATCTATACCACCTCCCGAGGTGGTATAGATGAAGCGTTTCATATGAAGCGATTCAGCCCTAAAACGCCACAGAGCCGCGTCTACACGGCAAATGTGAGTCGATCTAGGCAAGGCGTTTTATATGTGGCGTTTTAAATCGCCCTGGTTTGGGACCGTTGAGTTGAGTAGATCTGCTGGGGTATAATGGTTGAGATGCAATGGAATGTTGCTTGTGATAGGTGTTTAAATCATGTTGTTTGTTCCCTTTTAATTACTCAGTCTGGATCTAATGGGTCAAGGACTATTTCCAGATTTTAAGGATCTACAGTTGAAGTTAATGATATAGTAATATGGTGTTTCAGGATTCTGCGAAGCTGCAGCTGTCAAGTTTTGTGGATATGGTAGCGGGTAATTTATTCCATTGTTGTGTTGCTTGGTAAAATTCTGACTATGCCTATGGGCGTACCCCATCACTAGGTCACTAGGCATGAAGGCTTTAAGATACTCACAAACGGAGAAAGAATGCATGGAGTCGGCCTACATCGCTACACAACAATTAAAAGTGACAAAACAAAGGGAGACACAAGACTATAAATGCTTAGCTGTGAAAAGTCATTAGATTGTTACGCTCTGGGCAACATAAATACTGTAACTTTAAAAAACTGGGTTAAAAGGTGACTCCACCTATATTGTACTCCACCGATCTAATAAGCCATAAGCCTGCATTAGGATGTCTCAAACACCATGTGTTCTTAAACTAAATGTTGCTTAACTTTGGTGATAGGAAAATGACCATTCTTTTTAAAGTCATCTTGACTGTACCACTTTTCTTTTTCTTTTTTTTCTTTTTTTACCAAATAAAGTGAATACATAACAGTGCTTTCGCCGGGATCTTTTTTGTTTGTCCACATTAAAAAAAAAAAAGATAAATCCTTCACACATTAATTGAACTTGTTTCATTGTGCATGTGGAAATGATTTATATAAGCAATGTGGTAAATAACTTAAATAAAACAATATATAATCATTTCAACGCATATGATATATATATACCATTATCACAATAAACGTCGTTATTTGCCACACACACTCACTGCACAGAGTTGTACTATGTATTCACCGTCATCTGAAGTGAACGTTATTACTAATCTGCATCAGAAAATCAAATAATAATGTTTTCGCTAACTATTTTCCTATTTATCAATGTGATACAATGAAATAGTAAGGTGAGTCACGTGTCACACTATCTCAGTCCTGATAAGTAATAATGTTTAAAAAACGAAATAGCAAAAGCCAACACTACATATACTTCTTTGAACTATCTATTCAAAATAATTAAAGATTTAAAAATTTAAATACCGATACCATGACAAGAAATAATATTTTATAACGAATATTACGTTATCTAATGCCTTTCGCTATGTCCGTGCACAAGCACATGCTGTATATCCGTGATTTAGATATAGTGATAATGGAATAAGTGTACTTCAAAAGATACGACCGGTTCCTCTTATCAGGCAGTTTGTGGACCTGATAATACCAATATGGAAGGGTGAATATGGGTCACAAATAATCTGTGACAAGAGCACAGCGGGTTCAAAATACAGCACTATGCAATGATACCCATCGAGACTGTAGTATGTCGAGTTATTGAAAAATGTACAATTTATTTATGAGTAGTTTTGTATTTAATTTGTTTAATTGTAATCCTCTTCATTGATCAAAATAAATGGTCTCACTTGTCTCCTAGCCTTATTTATTTGTTCACATATATACTTGTTGTACCATTGTATAATGATTAGAATAATGGATCTAGATTACAGAAGGGCACCGTGAAGTTAAATACTATGTGTTGTATAGTTCTTAACAATCCCTCTTGTAAGTGTGATACCTGGATCTTTGAACTTGCCAGTATGACACTCACAATTCCCATACACTACCTTATTTATAGCTAAACTGGAAACATTGTTGTGAGGTACACTGACCTCTAAGTGAAATGCCGCAAGAATAGATAGGCATGGGTAGGTTGATTGCATCAGGGAGCCTAAATAGCCTAATGGCTATGAGCCATCCCCCGAATGCTAGAAATGTGGGTTCGAATCGCACTTTAGGCACAATGTTTCCCTTCATTTTCAAAAACTGTCGATTTTGCTGAAGTAGCTTCTTTTTCATTTACAATATCATCGACATCAATGAGTGTCTTGATAATCTTTCTGATATATTTCCCTCCAATTCCAGGCCTCTTAGGATTTTACAAATCCTGGCCATGTCTGGTACGGGTTAGACAATACTGTGTGTGCTGATCCAAGATAAGCTCCTGATTGTAGTGTATCATCGGCTCACACAAGATCAGACGTAGGGCAAGGTTCTATCTGCAGAATTTAGACCATCCAATACCATGCACTATATCCTCAGATCCTGCGAGTATTAAATATTTCAAACGCATTACTGTTGACAACAGTAATTTAATGCAGTGTTGTTTTGTAGTGAACAAAACTACACGCATGATTAGCACAGGTGTCAATTAAATCCAATATCTCACCTGGTTATTGTTATAAAGCACTGCAAAAATATAGAAAACTAATAAAGGACCAACATTATTATCGTTTAACAAGATAATGTACTCAGCTTTGAGTAAATTCTTATCTCTGAGAGGGGGGGGGGGGTCATTCTAGTTTATGTTTGTTCTTTTTGTATCGCTGAGGTGGGGGTGTACTTTTATTTATCTATTCATGGGTTGGTTTTGTTGGGGGGGGGGGGGTATTTCCTACCTCTATATTCACACAGCGGCTGGCTTGTTTTTTGGGGAGGAGGGGTGCTTTTACATTCTTTTAATTATTGTTTCAAATATCTCGGGGAGGGGGGGTACTTCATCTTTTTACTATCTCGCGAGGGCGGTTGGAGATTATTTTAATAATTATTGTTGTATCTCTTAGAGGGGGGGGGGGGGGTAATTCTTGTTTATTTTTGTTCCCCAAAAACCAAGCCAGCCGCTGTGTGAAACAAGTGACAGCGTAGGGCTGAAAGCGACGGAGGGCTGAAAGCGCAACACTGTGCAGTTTGAAGGCATCGGTCGAATTTGGTGCATGCGCAGGAAATCCACGCATGCGCAGAAGCGACAGCGTAGGACTGAAACTGACAGAGGGCTGAAACCGCAACACCTGTATGAGTGTATCATGTGTATGTGACTAAATAAAAGATTCGCCCTGTACTACAGTCGCCTGCGTAGGAGTCAGAGGTGAATCTTTGATCCAGTATGTGACTAATGTGAGTATCACCAGTGACAGTACCATGACAGACATGAGTACCTCGGTATGTCACTAAATGAACTAACTGCTAATAGTAATACTATATAATACTAATAGTAAATAAGTAATACAAGTTTAACTTGAACTTTGAACGTTACAACCCGAACTAGTCTAATCTTAAAAAGCATTTGATCTCAATGGAACATATACCAATGGAAAGAGCGTGAAGAGACCTTAAACTTGGTAGTCATATAATATTTCTAATGTAAATATGAAGAAAGTTATATCGATTTGAACTTGAAATATATGCCTGATTATGGGCCCTTTGTTCAAAAGTAAACCAGCCAAAGGTACCCAAAATCTAGATGTACTTCAAACTCTCATATCTTTTGTAATACGTACAGGACATATTTAGGTGAAAGTTGTACTGCTCAATTCTCATGAGTAGAGCTTTGAAATGGTTATATATATTTCTAAAAAAGTAAATAAAATTAAAGGATTATTATATATTTCTAAAAAGGTAAATATTAACATAGTTATGTCACTTTGAATAATATAAGAAAAGCTATGACCCAAATTAAGATTATTTACTTAAAACTCTCATATCTTTTGTAATACAAGACGTATTTAGATGAAAGTTGCACTGCTCAATTCCCATGACTAGAGCTTTGAAATGGTTATTATATATTTCTAAAAAAAAGTAAATATTAACAAAGTGATGCCAATTTCCCTATTTTCGATCGACCTTGGATAGCCAACCCCAACACAAAACAAGCTCAAACATCTACACATACTAAATAATCACCATATACCTACTACTGTGTGAGAAACAAAAACATCTTATCACCTCATACTGTGTGATAAGATTAAACCACTACTACAACTGGCCAGCATTGAAAACAAGCCTGAGCACTCGAGCTTACATAGGTGTGGACAGTATAAACACATCAACCAAAAAAAAGAAGAATATATTTTTTTAAACTGCTGCGGATCAAATAACTCTCTTGACAATCTATCAAACATCCTTAAACTCTCACAACATGTAGAGAACTAATGAAGGAAGAATACTTGCATAGTTTGATAGGATATTTTAATCACCTTTGAGTGATTTGATGAAGATTTTGTGGAGAAAAGTAAAACTTGAAATTCAACCATCAGCTTTTGAAACTAATACTGGTCCAATTGAAACAATTATAAAATGAGGATGTAGATAAATCTGTGCTCTATGTCATGAAAACAAGAGTTAAATTGTAGCTAGAAAACCTTCCTTTTGGTGACCTGAAAGGTAACGCCTACCCCAAAGCAGCTCCGCGCAGGGGAATGGCGCGAGCGTGATCGTCGTTGCCGAACAGCTTCGCGGCGATCGGCGGTGTTCGCATATAGCTACATTTAATGCAATCTATGCGCTGTTTCTGACGGCTACGTACGCCTATTCCATACCAAACCATCATTGTTTGTTACCTGAGGTCGAACAGTGGATTTCCATCTATGTGGGCGATGAAGTCTGACTTAAACTTGTGATAATCCCCTCCCAAGTACTGCTGGAGAGCCGACTGCTCTTTGGATGCAGCCATCTTAGTTGTTTACCTTTCACCGACTAAGCCACGGTAACCTCACGCCCACATTGTTCCTCTCATACCCAACAGGTGGCGCCACACACTCGACTCAAAGTACAGGATCCCATAAGTTGTAGCATATAAAAGACTAAATCAGTACTCCACTTGCTATCCGCACCGCACTTCATCCACACCTCTCTCTATCTCCTCTCCGCTGGCCTTGCTCCTCCTTGGTATGTCTGAAAAGAGTTCCAGGAGGGGGAGCCTGCCGGCATTTCACTTTCTACTGTTACTTTGTCTGTGTCTATGGCTCGCTGGTTGGTCACCATAGAGCAAATAGACATGGTCCTTTGACTCAACTCTCATTTCTCTTTCCCAGACTCTACCCTTTCTATTTCTCCCAGGCATACTTCTCCCCCGGACCAGGGGAGTTGTGTTCTTGGGTGGGGCTCTGTACCTTTACGATTCTCTCGCCTTGTTCTCATTGCTGGAACCACCGCTGCACCCATCTTTACCCGCCCTTCCTTGAAACCCCTGCTACTGTCTGCTGGATACAAGTGCTCAACTACCGCCGGACCGAAGAGATTCGGTGCCACCCGAACGCTTCGCCGTTACAATGTTGTAAAGATGTCCCCAGCTTCTACAACCGCCCTTACTGAAGATTAATCTCCAACCAAAGATTGGACCGATTTATCGGAGCCTCTTTATAATGTTGCAGTTCTGCAACCAGTAACCGTCGTAAGGTTACAAACCACCCCAAGCAAGCAAGCTTTACTCCTGCAGCACACCCTTGGATTTAGACATGGCTTTCTTCACCAGTGTTCATCCGTAGACCTACTCTGGGTGACTATTTTATCGATCACTTACCCGTGTAGGGGGTGGTGGGATCAATCCCTAGCTGAGCCAAGACAAAGATTGACAATATTTAAGATCTGTTAACCAGATTTAGCGATGTATATTTCATTTGAACAATGAAATATAAGATGGCTTTCGCCTAATAGCCATACCTTAAATTCGCTGGTTATACCTCACCCAGATACAAAAGAATCCAGCATCAAAAGCTCTCCAAACATACCTTTGCTTAGTTTGATCAGTTCATGCCACTGAACATGTGGGAGGAGGGTTGAGGTCTCTGATGTCTGAATGACATCATAAGTGGGATTCCCTCATGACATGACCTAGAGGGGTTCCCCACACACAGGGGAAGCCATGGCAACCACCAAGATGGCAGCCACAGAAAGCTCTCAATTCAACTTTTAAAGTCCATTAATCTACATGATTTAATCAATTATTCACACACAAAGTAGCTGGTTATGATAAATAAACATTTTAACTTTATATTTATCATTTTAGATTTCAATTTCTAACATTTCTTTCTCTATATGGTTGTCTAAAATTGTCTGTGCTGCTGGACTAAATAAAACACAACAGAGGCAACCAATGTCAGCACTCTCCCCCTACCATATGTAGTTGCATAAACTGAAAGCCAGCAAACGTATGCTTGGAGAGCATCTGTCGGAGTACGGGTGGTGTCTCAGCGACCTATAACTGGCCCCTTTAAGGCTCAGTCACACCTCACCGAACTGGGGACCCGGACAGAAACCGGTGTCACAGTTTCAGCACCCAGTCAGTTTCATGCGCATGCATCAAAATCTAACATCATCGTCACTAACTTTATAAATTTAATATAATGTTTTTGGTAAAGATGTTTTCTACAAGTGTACAAAGCAATTTGTTTCTAGGTGGTGTGGTTTTAGAGATATTTCACTTTTCCTGGATTTTCTGTATGAAGATTGGTCACCACCATTGACAATGCCGTGAGTTTGACGGTATGTGCAGTGCAAAACATTAGTTTTATTCAAAATTAATACAAATCAAGAACCCTAACCGTATAAACTTAATACAGTCTTTTTGGTAAAGATGTTTTCTATATGTGTACAAAGCGATTTGTTTCTAGGTGGTGTGATTTTAGAGATATATCACTTTTGCTGTATTTTCTGTATGAAGATTGCTCACGACCATTGAATGCCTTGAGTTTGAGTCGATACGGGCCATTGAAACTGACCGGGCGCTGAAACTGCGACACCAGACACTGTCCGGTGAAATACAGCGATGTCCGTTTCATGTCTGGTATCCATCCGGCGTGTCCGGTGGTGTCCAGTACAAGTTTTGAACATGCACAAAACTTCTACCGGACACCACCGGACTGAGGTGTCCGGTACCCATCCGTTACGTGTCCGGTTTGCTTTCGGAATTGTCCGGTGGTGAGAACATCACCGGACATGTACTGGACGCAACCAGACACTAAACGGATATACCGTACAAGTAACGGATTTCTACCGGAGATAGGCCGGACAGTACCGGAGACGCACAGGACATGTACCGGACAATCAACAAACACAGGAGGGTATATATAACGTGATGAACAAGTGGTGGGGGTGTAGGTGTGTGTTTAGGGATATAGTGGGGGTGTAGGTGTGTGGTAGAGGTTTAGGGATATAGTCGGGGTGTAGGTGTGGTGTGTGGGTGTAGGAGTGTGGTGGGGGTTTAGGGATGTGGTGGGGGTGTAGGTGTGTGGTAGGTCCGTGTGTAGGTGTGCGGTGGGGGTGTAGGTGTGTGGTGGGGGTTTAGGGATGTGGTGGCAGTGTAGGTGTGTGATGGGAGTTTAGGAATGTGGTGGGGGTTTAGGGATGGGGTGGGGTGTAGGTGTGTGGTAGGGGTTTAGGGATGTGGTGGGGGTGTAGGTGTGTGGTGGGTCCGTGTGTAGGTGTTCGGTGGGGGTGTAGGTGTGGTGGGGGGTTTAGGGATGTGGTGGCAGTGTAGGTGTGTGATGGGAGTTTAGGAATGTGGTGTGGGTGTAGGCATGGGGTGTAGGTTGTGTGGTAGGGGTTTAGGGATGTGGTGGGGGTGAATGAGTGTGGTGGGGGGTCTAGGGATGTGGTGGGGGTGTAGGTGTGTTGTGGGGGTTTAGGGATGTAGTGGGGGCGTAGGTGTGTGGTGAGGGATTTAGGTATGTGGTGGGGGTGTAGGTGTCTGGTGGGGGGTTTAGGGATGTGGTTGGGGTGTAAGTGTGTGGTGGGAGTGTAAGGGGTACTGGGGGTATATGTGTGTTTTCGATGCATCCGTTACAGTCCGGTTGATGTTCAGTCCATCCGTTAGACATTCGGTTCTCGCCCATGCATACAGCGTGAAATACTTCGCCATGGCGGTGATAGCTACCCAGTGCTGGATGGTTAACACCACACCACGCCAACATCGCTCCATGCATATGGCCCAGGCTAAAGTCAGGGTTGCGCCTCGAACGTCGCGATAGTCTGAACGACTTTAACTGTTGGTTGCCTCAAAAATGGCAGCCCCCATTTGCAAATGAAAATAACAGCTCTGATTGGCTGAAATCACTGAATCCAGTGGCTATTTTCGCATTCTATATGAAGAGTGAGTCTCCGAGAACTCTTGGAGGCATACCCTGAACGCAAATAGGCCAAAAAGATGTTGCAGAGCTGACTCGGAGGCATACCCTGAACACGGCCCAGGTTCAATCCACTACTCTCTTGGTACCATTCCACTAATCAGGCAGTACAGACTATCCTTACTGTTCCACTGTCGTGAATATTATCGTCCATGCTACAAATTCCCATTCTCTCTTCACAATCACTCCTTGCCGTTCTATTAGTTTGGCTTTCACATCCTAGTAACATTTAAGAACAAATAAGAACAGGATTCGGACATACCCATGGCATTTTGTGAACATTTAATCAGCGATCATGAAAAGATCTAGGAAATTCCATGAAATCGAGGAGCCCCTGATGCACACAAGTAAAGACAAGGCAGGTTTTCAGATTTTTTTCCCCCCATTATATTTTATTATATACTGAAGAGAATGACATTGAATGAGGTTTGAGATGATGGTGATGAAGCTTGGTGACCAAACTAGGCTTGTAGCCTGCTGCGGGCAGTGTGGGCGAAGTACCAGACAAGGACGGCAACGCACGACGCCACCAGCTCGCTCTGAACCGTGGGACCACGAGACGCACCCTGAAAGAAAGAATAAGGAAAACTGCCATTCCACGGGAGAAAACTGTCAAGTCTACGGGAGGAAGGGGGCAGATTGTGTTGTTGATGGTTTTATTTATTGGGGTTTTACATCCCAGCAACACCTACCTCAAATCAGGATGGGTAGCAACTTGTGACAGCACCCAGTCATAGCAAACTTATGGCTGCCCCATTGGGAGACCAGGCCACCGGCACCATGACCATATTTCCCACTCAGTCACATTATCCTGATACTGAGCTAACCAGTTTTGTAATGCGGAGCGCCAGGCTAGGGAGTGACAAGTGTCAAGTTTGTAAGTCATTGGATTGACTAGGCCGGGATTCAAACTCATGATCTTCCTCACAGGAAGCCTATGCTCTACCAATTCGGCAACCGTTTTCTTTCCTAAGCTGTCAATGGTAAGGCACTAAAATACCTTGGCATTCTCATGTCCCTCAAACCCCAGATCACCCGGTCAGATATTTTTGTTATATGTGCGTATGTCTCGACTCAGCGCATACATCATGATTGTGCCTTTTGTGTGGTATGTCCCACTTTATGGAAAAGCCTTCCAGGGGGAAAGGAAAACATCCAAACTTGAAATCTGTTCTCAAGACTCACCCATCTAAAGTTATTTTCCCGTTATGATAAATGAAAATTTTAGAACCATCAAAGGATCAAATGTTATTTTTATAAAATCAAGTTGTAAATAAAGTCACCATGGCTTTATTCAATCGCACAACGCTTTAGAATGCTAGCGAAGGCGCTATTCAATTTACATTATTCTTGAACAAATCTGGGAAGTGTAATGTAGCACGAGGTACGTTGACATGAGATTGAAAGTACAATGAATCAAGAAAATATATTCATTATTTAATCTCCTAATAATTTGTGTGCGCGTTTAAGGCACCTACCACATGATCCACGGGAACTGTGAAGAGGCTTTTGATGCTTTTAGTGTCATCACCGGCACGCTGGGACTGGAACAGATCAAACCACATTAATATGGGAACCACTGGGAAAGCATAACTTAGTAAGAGTAGACATACTGGCCATGGAATGCAATATTGATAGGCATATTAGAATTAAATGATTTAACTTGTAGTTTTGTCAGTGTTGTAATTACGTTTCGCTATGCATGTCCTAATGTTGAGTTGAGTTTTATTTAACCACAAACATGTAAGGTTACTGTATGGCTTCCCCAAGGGATGGTTTTCCAGCCAAGCAATGTTATATTAAATCAAAGTTCATACATATCGCAACAAACCAGCATTTGACATTTTTACCTAGGATTAGATACATCTCTGAATGTATACATATATATCTAAGCATTTCATATGCATATAGAGTGCCACTTTAGTTTTATTTGCAGCAACCAGGCATCTGGCTGCAAAGCATTTGTGGAAATACGAAACCACAGTGTGAATGTGTGCATAAGTAATGTAGGTAAGGATGGTTACTTATATTCCAGGGATGAAAGTAATCTCGGAGGTGGAAAAAACGGCGGAAATTTACGATAATACACAATATTCACACGCATGCGTTGTGGCAACGGTCCCACAACTGTAGTGTTCATTGTCGCCGTCAGATGTCGCATGCGTTGTGAATCTTGTGTATTAATAGTGACTGACTAGTTTGGTACCCTCCTAACATTTTCAAAGGGTCCAAACATGAACATTTTATTTTTCTTGGAAGCTCCAATAACCCAAAAGCAATATACTTTTGGAATTGTCAAAATATCCCAAAATTTGACTGACATACATTTGACATGCACTTGAAAGTTAGTAATTTCCATAGCTTTTGTATGCGCTGTGGCAATGTTCCCACAACCGTAGTGTTTGTCGTCGCCGTCAGATGTTGCATACGTTGTGAATATTGTGTATTGGGTGATACTATGGTCATAACAATAAACATCGCTCAGTTTCCGAAGATATATGTACTGGCTGATCAGTGGAAAGGAGCTAGGATAGAGTTTGGAGGATACTGGAGGAAACTTGATTTCTGGTTGTTTGTTTTGAGTTTTACGTTCTGGCAATATCTATTGTCATATCAGGACGGGTACCGACTTGTGACAGTGCACACTCATGGCGACTGGGAGACCAGGCCACTGGTATCATGACCCGATTTCCACTCAGTCACATGATCCTGATGCTGAGTGCTAGGCTAGGTAACGACAAGCATCAATTCTGTAAGTCATTGGACTGACTCAACCGGGACTCAAACTCCCAACCTTTTGCATGGGAAACCTACGCTCTACCGATTCTATTAAATTGACTTAGTGTGCCCTTCTATATAGCAACAAATACTTAATAGGTGCAATATTAAATAGGTTGGCTATGTAGAATCAAATCTTGATAAGTGTCTTGCTTTTGAATAATGTGATCCTTTAATTGGACTGCAACTTTAAGAGGCGACTCCAGTTTGATTGTCCTGATTTATACCACTAACCTAATTTTAAAAAAAAACTAATTCTAAGCACGTCTGCACTCACCTTCCTGAGGTCTGCGTATCCCTCCTCGTCGAAGAAGCGCACTACGTATGTGCCAGACGCCATTTTCTTGTGTTCTGAACTGAAGCTGACCTGGAACAAAAATCACCACCATTCGTTAATTCGGTGTATTTTGGAGATGGTTTGTGAATATGTCCAACCACCTACTTCTAATACATTTGTGAATTTCTTTTCTTTAATTGAGCCAACAACGCACATAACTAACTGTACCAGGACCTATCACAAACCACAATTATTGATCACCGAATTTGGAAGAGAGACAATTTAGTTGTGCTGTCAATATTTGAGACTAAAATTAATAAATCCTTTTGGAATAATCCCCCCCCCCCCCTGTCCCGACTCCACAAATTAAAACAAATACACAATGGAATGTGGTGGGGGTTTAGGGATGGGGTGGGGTGTAGGTGTGTGGTAGGGGTTTAGGGATGTGGTGGGGGTGTAGGTGTATGGTGGGTCCGTGTGTAGGTGTTCGGTGGGGGTGTAGTGGGGGGTTTAGGGATGTGGTGGCAGTGTAGGTGTGTGATGGGAGTTTAGGAATGTGGTGTGGGTGTAGGCATGGGGTGTAGGTTGTGTGGTAGGGGTTTAGGGATGTGGTGGGGGTGGAGGTAGGGATGTGGTGGGGGTGAATGAGTGTGGTGGGGGGTCTAGGGATGTGGTGGGGGTGTAGGTGTGTGGTGGGGGTTTAGAGATGTGGTGGGGGTGTAGGTGTGTTGTGGGGGTTTAGGGATGTAGTGGGGGCGTAGGTGTGTGGTGGGGGATTTAGGTATGTGGTGGGGGTGTAGGTGTCTGGTGGGGGGTTTAGGGATGTGGTTGGGGTGTAGGTGTAAGTGTGTGGTGGGAGTGTAAAGGCTACTGGGGGTATGTGTGTTTTCGATGCATCCGTTACAGTCCGGTTGATGTTCAGTCCATCCGTTAGACATTCGGTTGTCATCCGGTTCTCGCCCATGGCGGTGATAGCTACCCAGTGCTGGATGGTTAACACCACACCACGCCAACATCGCTCCATGCATATGGCCCAGGCTAAAGTCAGGGTTGCGCCTCGAACATCGCGATAGTCTGAACGACTTTAACTGTTGGTTGCCTCAAAAATGGCAGCCCCCATTTGCAAATGAAAATAATAGCTCTGATTGGCTGAAATCACTGAATCCAGTGGCTATTTTCGCATTCTATATGAAGAGTGAGTCTCCGAGACCTCTTGGAGGCATACCCTGAACGCAAGTAGGCCAAAAAGATGTTGCAGAGCTGACTCGGAGGCATACCCTGAACACGGCCCAGGTTCAATCCACTACTCTCTTGGTACCATTCCACTAATCAGGCAGTACAGACTACCCTTACTGTTCCACTGTCGTGAATATTATCGTCCATGCTACAAATTCCCATTCTCTCTTCACAATCACTCCTTGCCGTTCTATTAGTTTGGCTTTCACATCCTAGTAACTTTTAAGAACAAATAAGAACAGGATTCGGACATACCCATGGCATTTTGTGAACATTTAATCAGCGATCATGAAAAGATCTAGGAAATTCCATGAAATCGAGGAGCCCCTGATGCACACAAGTAAAGACAAGGCAGGTTTTCAGATTTTTTCCCCCCATTATATTTTATTATATACTGAAGAGAATGACATTGAATGAGGTTTGAGATGATGGTGATGAAGCTTGGTGACCAAACTAGGCTTGTAGCCTGCTGCGGGCAGTGTGGGCGAAGTACCAGACAAGGACGGCAACGCACGACGCCACCAGCTCGCTCTGAACCGTGGGACCACGAGACGCACCCTGAAAGAAAGAATAAGGAAAACTGCCATTCCACGGGAGAAAACTGTCAAGTCTACGGGAGGAAGGGGGCAGATTGTGTTGTTGATGGTTTTATTTATTGGGGTTTTACATCCCAGCAACACCTACCTCAAATCAGGATGGGTAGCAACTTGTGACAGCACCCAGTCATAGCAAACTTATGGCTGCCCCATTGGGAGACCAGGCCACCGGCACCATGACCATATTTCCCACTCAGTCACATTATCCTGATACTGAGCTAACCAGTTTTGTAATGCGGAGCGCCAGGCTAGGGAGTGACAAGTGTCAAGTTTGTAAGTCATTGGATTGACTAGGCCGGGATTCAAACTCATGATCTTCCTCACAGGAAGCCTATGCTCTACCAATTCGGCAACCGTTTTCTTTCCTAAGCTGTCAATGGTAAGGCACTAAAATACCTTGGCATTCTCATGTCCCTCAAACCCCAGATCACCCGGTCAGATATTTTTGTTATATGTGCGTATGTCTCGACTCAGCGCATACATCATGATTGTGCCTTTTGTGTGGTATGTCCCACTTTATGGAAAAGCCTTCCAGGGGGAAAGGAAAACATCCAAACTTGAAATCTGTTCTCAAGACTCACCCATCTAAAGTTATTTTCCCGTTATGATAAATGAAAATTTTAGAACCATCAAAGGATCAAATGTTATTTTTATAAAATCAAGTTGTAAATAAAGTCACCATGGCTTTATTCAATCGCACAACGCTTTAGAATGCTAGCGAAGGCGCTATTCAATTTACATTATTCTTGAACAAATCTGGGAAGTGTAATGTAGCACGAGGTACGTTGACATGAGATTGAAAGTACAATGAATCAAGAAAATATATTCATTATTTAATCTCCTAATAATTTGTGTGCGCGTTTAAGGCACCTACCACATGATCCACGGGAACTGTGAAGAGGCTTTTGATGCTTTTAGTGTCATCACCGGCACGCTGGGACTGGAACAGATCAAACCACATTAATATGGGAACCACTGGGAAAGCATAACTTAGTAAGAGTAGACATACTGGCCATGGAATGCAATATTGATAGGCATATTAGAATTAAATGATTTAACTTGTAGTTTTGTCAGTGTTGTAATTACGTTTCGCTATGCATGTCCTAATGTTGAGTTGAGTTTTATTTAACCACAAACATGTAAGGTTACTGTATGGCTTCCCCAAGGGATGGTTTTCCAGCCAAGCAATGTTATATTAAATCAAAGTTCATACATATCGCAACAAACCAGCATTTGACATTTTTACCTAGGATTAGATACATCTCTGAATGTATACATATATATCTAAGCATTTCATATGCATATAGAGTGCCACTTTAGTTTTATTTGCAGCAACCAGGCATCTGGCTGCAAAGCATTTGTGGAAATACGAAACCACAGTGTGAATGTGTGCATAAGTAATGTAGGTAAGGATGGTTACTTATATTCCAGGGATGAAAGTAATCTCGGAGGTGGAAAAAACGGCGGAAATTTACGATAATACACAATATTCACACGCATGCGTTGTGGCAACGGTCCCACAACTGTAGTGTTCATTGTCGCCGTCAGATGTCGCATGCGTTGTGAATCTTGTGTATTAATAGTGACTGACTAGTTTGGTACCCTCCTAACATTTTCAAAAGGGTCCAAACATGAACATTTTATTTTTCTTGGAAGCTCCAATAACCCAAAAGCAATATACTTTTGGAATTGTCAAAATATCCCAAAATTTGACTGACATACATTTGACATGCACTTGAAAGTTAGTAATTTCCATAGCTTTTGTATGCGCTGTGGCAATGTTCCCACAACCGTAGTGTTTGTCGTCGCCGTCAGATGTTGCATACGTTGTGAATATTGTGTATTGGGTGATACTATGGTCATAACAATAAACATCGCTCAGTTTCCGAAGATATATGTACTGGCTGATCAGTGGAAAGGAGCTAGGATAGAGTTTGGAGGATACTGGAGGAAACTTGATTTCTGGTTGTTTGTTTTGAGTTTTACGTTCTGGCAATATCTATTGTCATATCAGGACGGGTACCGACTTGTGACAGTGCACACTCATGGCGACTGGGAGACCAGGCCACTGGTATCATGACCCGATTTCCACTCAGTCACATGATCCTGATGCTGAGTGCTAGGCTAGGTAACGACAAGCATCAATTCTGTAAGTCATTGGACTGACTCAACCGGGACTCAAACTCCCAACCTTTTGCATGGGAAACCTACGCTCTACCGATTCTATTAAATTGACTTAGTGTGCCCTTCTATATAGCAACAAATACTTAATAGGTGCAATATTAAATAGGTTGGCTATGTAGAATCAAATCTTGATAAGTGTCTTGCTTTTGAATAATGTGATCCTTTAATTGGACTGCAACTTTAAGAGGCGACTCCAGTTTGATTGTCCTGATTTATACCACTAACCTAATTTTAAAAAAAAACTAATTCTAAGCACGTCTGCACTCACCTTCCTGAGGTCTGCGTATCCCTCCTCGTCGAAGAAGCGCACTACGTATGTGCCAGACGCCATTTTCTTGTGTTCTGAACTGAAGCTGACCTGGAACAAAAATCACCACCATTCGTTAATTCGGTGTATTTTGGAGATGGTTTGTGAATATGTCCAACCACCTACTTCTAATACATTTGTGAATTTCTTTTCTTTAATTGAGCCAACAACGCACATAACTAACTGTACCAGGACCTATCACAAACCACAATTATTGATCACCGAATTTGGAAGAGAGACAATTTAGTTGTGCTGTCAATATTTGAGACTAAAATTAATAAATCCTTTTGGAATAATCCCCCCCCCCCCCTGTCCCGACTCCACAAATTAAAACAAATACACAAATAAGTTAATTTTAACCAATCCGTTTTCGGTTAATTATTATTTTTAGATTAGATTATATTAGGTTTGAATGTTTGAGCTATATGCTCAGGCCAACCATATACAAAAGCTGTTGAAAAAGTGGGGAAATGAAATGAGAGCCTAAATCCACAATCTAAAAAGCAATATTTATTCTTTATATATGTCTTAATATTTCCCCGCTACATTTGAGTTGAAAAATATAATAAAACATCTAGTTTAATCGAATTTAAAAGTGAAATCGACGGCGTTCTATGGCCGCCATCTTGTCTTTTTGCATTTTCTCCCATTTCACCAACTCTGTGCCGATATAAGTACCCATTTGATACTGGAGGCAGGCATTCTACTTCCTGTTCCATACTAAAGCTATTTTCGCCCGTATTTATGCTACGTTGTCGTTCAACCGTGTACTGCAAGTACGGGGTGAATCATTTATCTAGTGGTGAGGACGATCTGTTCAGTGTTGTCATGTGCAGCAATAATGTATTAAAAATAAATGTCTTAAGATGTCTGACTTGACCAATCGAATCTGAATTTATGGGGCAGGTGCCAGGTCACATCCCTAAATCTATGTAGATGTCTGCCAACTACATAAAAATGTGCCCCCAACCCCCACCCACATACCAATTCACATATCATTATCTGGAGTACTTCACCTGGTATTTATTAGTGTCCTCCACCTGACTGACGGGCAGGGTGCGTCCTTTCAGCTCAGCGTACAGGTTCACGTTCTGAATATGAAACCAGGCAACATATGACCAAACAAGTGTTGTGGGGGACTGACAACAATAAAACTAAGGTTGCATAATCCAATGGAGTTTATGTCATATTTGTTTCTAGACAAATCCATTAGGTTGAACATCGTAATCTACTTTACTGTAAAGTAACTCATTTGGAAGGGTTAATTATAAAAGATACAAATTTAATGTGAAAGAATGCAAAACTAGTTTTGGCGTGCACACCAAAATGCTGCCATTGTATTTATACTTACAGCGTTTAGCAGTGACAGGTTCTATTACATGGATTTTGTATTCCTTCCACACAGCAATACATGTTTATTGAGGGCACTAGCATATAGGATCAAATCTAAATAAGTGTTTCGATTTTGAAAATATGATTTCTTTCATTTGATTATGCAGCTTTAATATTCGAACAAGCGCATGGTGTACTAAATACCATATGACAACAACTGTGGTTTGGTTGATTGCAAATCAACACAATAAACATATCCTTATTTTTACTGTGAAACCTTGGCTTTGTGCATTTTAAAACTTAGCCAGTTCTGATCATATCAGAAATTGAGAACCAACTGCACAATCGTAGAACATGGCTATCTATTACAGTGTTCTATTCCAATGCATAATTACTGGCTACAATACGTGTCAGTTCAAAATAGTAAGTACCTGGAGTCCATTCTTGCAAGTGACGGTGAACTCGATAACAATCACGGTGTCGGTGGCCATGGAAGAGTCCGAGGTGGTGTACACCAAGGGGGTGACCTGAGGGGTCAAGCAGGTGTCGCCTGAAAGACAAAAGGAAGTTTAGATTACAACAAATCAATCAGAGGTGCATAGAAGTCAGCCTCATCTTGATAAGAGTTGACAAGTCAGTGATGGCATATGCTAATTTGAAATAAAACATCTATTAAAATATGTTTGGGGAAAAATTTAGAAACCCATCACCATGTCTATGTATCCACGAGCATGTCTTATTTTAATACTTAAAGTTAATATTTGTTGGAGGTTTATACTTCCTGGCAATATCAAAGCTGATATCAAGATGGACCTACTTAAAGAATAACATCAAGTTCAGAGCGTTTATTGGATAGGGTCAGAGTTAGTGTACAGACAAAGCAAACCATGTGAATGGTGCGTTAACTTATTGTCTCACAAACTTCAAAGGGAACCAAATTAAATACATTCATACCCCCAAGGGGGAGGCTAATGACTAAAACGTGTATACATATCAGAGATGAAAGTGGTCTCTGGGGAAAAAAAAGCGGAAATGCTGATATTCTCCCATAGGCTTAGCATTGTCAGGGAATCGCTGAAAATTCCCGGAAGTCGGATCTCATACATAGTGGTATACGCTGATAGTGCTATGCCGTTTGAAGCATGTATTAGTATACGCTGCTAGTGCTGTGGCATTTGCACCACATATTGGTATACGCTGATAGTGCTGCGGCATAGGAAGCACGTATTAGTAGTATACGCTGACCCTGCTGCGGCATTTGAAGGCATTAGTAGTATACACTGCTAGTGCTGCGGTGTTCGCACCACATATTGGTATACGCTGATGGTGCTGCAGCATGACATAATGTATTGGTTGGTTGGTTGTTGGAGTTTTACATCCTGGCAACATATAAGGTCATATCAGGACGGGCGCAACGTATTAGTATACACTTATAGTTATAGGAAAAATCCCGGAAATCTGCGAAATCGCGGAGATCTTTCATCCCTGATATATATATATACATAAATACCCGTACTCATAGAGGTGAAAAATGAAACCACCAAAATCCAGCAACCAGAATCAGCATAGGGGGCCGCCATTTGCAATGGAAAACGGACACAGCTCGTCAAACTTCACTACGCAGCAAACAGGGTGGATGACAATGATTGGTTATTAATATACTTGTGCTGATAATAAATAAATAATTCTCTCAGCATTTAGCGGGGGTCACTCCTAAGCCTTGCTCATTCATATTAAATATTAACAATATTTAGCCTAACAACGAGTTTACTTATTGCACTATTAACTGTAGTATGTATGGATATATATATGGGTTCTTCTTTGCTGCTGGTCCTAAAAAGGGGAATCAGGGGTAAAAACTTAAACACGTCACAGCTTATCCTAGTTAGGCTTGTTGTGTTCCACATATATCCTATTTTAAGGCACAATTAAAAGAAAAGCAGTTTGGACCCCGATTGCACGTCAGGGTGGCTTTGAACTTGACTAAGTGGGGAACGTTACGCGTGTTTCGGTGTGACACAAAAAGTCGCCTAGTGTCAGATTTAGAACTAAACCCTTATTTTTTCCTAGTACGGTTTTGAACTGCACTCACTAGGAGTAACTAAGTGCAATTTTATGAGGGTCCGTCCACTTGAGAGTAGAACAGAGGACGTATAAAATTGTGACACTGAAACATGTGTGACATGGAAAGGAAAAGTTTTTTCTTCAAGATCAAACAAACACCACAGAGCATGAAAAGGTATTTATGCTTATTAGTTTTTGATGCTGTGGACATATTTCAAAGTAATTTTGTAATACTTCCATAACTTCTGATGTTATTGGAGTTGTAACGCATGTTTCATGTGAAATGTAACGCATGTTTCATGTGACACTCAATAATAACTTGGCTCAGAAATTGCTAACAGTATGCACACAAAAAAAGTTTTTGTTAAGGGTATTATTTCTACACATTACATGTATGCAAGTATGTCTTTTGAGTGTTACAAGTTGCTTATAATGGGTTCTTCTGCAGTTTTGGTCCTAAAAAGGGGGAATCAGAGGTCAAAACTGAAATATGTTACAGCCTATCCCAATTAGGCTTGTTGTGTTCCACATACATCCAATTTTAAGACACAATTTAAAACAAAAACAATTTGGACCCAGACTGCAAGTCAGGGTGGCTTTGAACATGACCAAGTGGAGAATGTTACGCGTGTTTCGGCCGACACAAAAACCTTCATTATGTAATATTTAGAACAAGACCATTATTATTTCCTAGTTAGGTTTTGAACAGCAGTCAGTAGGAGTAACTAAGTGCAATTTTATGAGTGTTCGTCCACTTGAGAGTAAAACAGAGAAGATATAAAATTGTGACACTGAAACATGTGTTACATGGAAAGGAAAAGTTGTTCCTTCATGATGAAACAAGCACCACAGATGATGAAAATATTTATGCTTATTAGTTGTTGATGCTGTGGACATATTTCAAAGTAATCTTGGAACACTTCCCTAACTTCTGATGTTCTTGGAATTGTAACACATGTAACATGTAACGCATGTTTCATGTGACACTCAATAATGACTTAGGTTAGACACTGCTAATAGCATGCAAAAAATGTATTTGTTCAGGGCATTATTTGTACACAATACATGTATGCAAATCTTTCTTTTGAGTGTTATAAGTTTTCTTATGTAGAAAAAGATATTGTGATGACTTAGAGGATGAAGACGACAACAGGTGAACGTGTGATAGCATCATAGCGCAACATCCTGTTTATAACTTGACACCACATCATCAGTAGGTGTGTAGATGCCCACGGTATATTTGAAAATCATGGTGAGAAGAGATTTGATCCATTATTGGATTTTGTATCGTGAAATAATTTTCGCCGTTATGCGTGTCTCATCTTCATCGAAGTGTGACACGCCACACTAATAGCATCATAGCGCAACATCCTGTTTATGACTTGACACCACATCATCAGTAGGTGTGTAGATGCCCACGATATATTTGAAAATCATGGCAAGAAGAGATTTGATCCATCGCTGGATTTTGTATCGCAAAATAAATTTTCGCCGTTACGCGTGTTTCACCCGTGACACAAAGTTTGTATTTCACTTTTAATGCATTTTAGGAAATAATATTATAACTTTTGTGTTCAGAACTAGGCATCTATGATGCTATCCTATTTAAAGCAGCAGGGTTTGTCCTGGCTTGCATGGTTGGATATTGTGAAAATTGAAGGTGAACGCGTGTTTCATGACGTGACATCTCATGAAACACGCGTTATGCTCACTTTCAAGCATCGTTGTTTTACACACAGACACTCAACAGTCCTAAAATTAGTTTTCTGACATTTTTGCATGTTACAACTTTGCAAATAAACTAGCTATGTTTGAATATTTTGGGTCTACAATGAAGTAGTTTCCAACACAAGTAGTACCGTTTCACCATTCCCATTTTTAGCTGTCATATTTGCGTGACAAATGAATCTATTTTTGCAATAAAAAATCAACCAAACATTTTTTTCTCACTGGATTGCTGTCATTGCTTCTTTGGGGTATAATAAAAGGAATTTTCTTCATTTGGTATGAAAAGGAGAATTAATTTAGACGAAAACAGTTACAATGTGAGGACCAACCAATTAGGACCAGCAGCAAAGAAGAACCCATATATGCGAACACCACAATACCTAGATAAAAGATTCACCCCGTACTGACAGTAGGTGGGTGAACCATAAGGTAGTCTAAATACTGGCAAAATTAGTTTTAGTATGGAACAGGAAGTAGAAACTCTCGTTCCAGGATCAAATGGCTACATATATTGGCGCAGAGTTGGTGAAATCAGAGAGAATGCAAAAAGACAAGATGGCGGTGATAAAACGCTGGCGATTTCACTTTTAAATTGCATTAGAGTATATGTTTTATTATATTTTCCAACTCAAAACTAGCGAGTAAATATGAAGACATACATAAAGAATATAATGTGCTTCTTAAATTAAGAATTTACAAGCTCAGATAATTTCCCCAGTGTGTCAAAATTCTTCACCAGTTTTTCTAATGGGTTGGTTTTCACCCCTGTACTGGAAGTACGGGGTGAATCTTTTACAATACCATGCCATGCCACTCATGTCGATCTACTGAACTCAATGAGAACTGTGCAGGTGTTGTTAAAGTGCAAGGCTTTGCAAAAGCTTGAAAAGGCGTTTGCAAAATTATTACAATGTCAATGGTAGGTACATCAAATCCCGCTTGGGATGCTGCGGTATATCTGTGTCCACTGCAGCATCTGAACTCTGTGACCTGGTTTCTATATGCCTATATTCAGAGGTGCAGTGTAAAACCATTCACAAATACTATGCAAATGATTTGCCATACATGATGTCATCACAGTTGACCAATCACAACCTTGTTTACATCTGGGGAAGATTCTAGTGCATTTTGGGATACCTTTCATGGCTTTACAAGCTGTTGAAGTCAACCACTGTTGAAAAAGTCATCGAACAGATAAGTAACATTACCAAACTCTTCTAATACTCTGTCAATCCTAAATAGTTAGTTATTTATCTTTCATTTGACACCTATGTTGTGTATTTCTGTCATTTCGGAGAGACACTAGAGCACTTTTAAACACGTGTTTAAATCGGCGGGATCGGCCGCGGTGGCAGCTCAACACCGTTGTGTATCCTAGTGGGTAGTCATGGAGTCCGGACTAGGGCATGCTGGGAAGTGGAGGCTTGAATAAACAGTTCCATAACATAGCTCATGGTGTCGACACGTTGATTAAGTACATTACATGGTGTCAGATGTTTACGGGGAATCCATTGATATGGCATTAACTGGTTTGAGACCCCCCCGGCCCACTGCAGGTGGAGGACGATATGGCAAGCAATTGGAGGTCATGGATTACGTCTTTTGAGATTTTTGCGATTGCTTCGGGTGCCGCGTCCAAGACGGAGAAAGTGCAATGCTGCGTGTTCTTGCACGTTGCAGGGAGTGAGGCACAAAAGATTTATAAGACGTTAAAAATAGAAGACAGTGACAAAGACAAAATCAAGCCGTTGGTGGATGCATTCAAGGAGTACTGCGAAGGCAAATGCAATATTACGGTTGTCCGTTACAAATTTAACTCGTACAACCAATCTAGTGAAACTATGGATGTTTATATTCGGGAACTCAAATCACGCATAACACATTGCCGTTATGACGTCATCGAAGACTCGTTGCTGTGTGACCGCATCGTAGGTGGCATTAAAGACAATGTGTTGCGAGATCGCTTGTTACAGACATCTAAATTGTCTTTGGAGGACTGCATACAGATGTGCAGGTTAAGTGAAAATAAAGGAGTGCAGATATCAAGTAGAAGTAACAGGAATGATGAGTGTGTCGACAGTATAAATACAGCCTTTGATCGTCGAGCCTTGCCAATGACGCGACCGTTGCAATGGAAGAAGGCGGTGACAACGCCTTATAAACAATCGACTTCTACAGGATTTACGTGTGGTAATTGTGGATATAGTCATCCAAGAGGAAACTGTCCGGCGAGGGGGAACGAGTGTGCTGGATGCCGACGGATTGGGCACTTTATCAAAGTTTGTCGTGCGAGAAAAAGATGTGAGGCGGAAGTCAACGAAGTAGCCATTGACCCAGATAACAAAAATGACGTGCATGACGATGGTTGCCATGAGTACGATTTGTTTGTTGGGGCAGTGGGTTGTGAAGATGCGTGTTCTGATGAGCTGTGGTATACGACGATACGTGTTGGTGATTGTGACGTTCGATTCAAGATGGATACAGGCTCGGAGGCGAACATATTACCGTTGGAGGTGGTCGACAAGATGATGGATGTTCAACTAGAACCGTCGAGATGTCGACTAGTGACCTACAATGGGCAACGAATCAAGCCTGTGGGGGAGATACGTATGGACGTGAAAGGACGTGACCTACTGTTCCAGGTTACCAGTGCTGGAAGCGCGATCCTTGGGAAAGGGGCGTGTGTGAATTTAGGACTGTTGACTCGGATTAATGAAGTAGGATGTGATTCCAGTACGACAGAGGATACTGCAAAGAATTTGGTAAATAAATATTCTGATGTATTTTCTGGGTTGGGTTTAATAAAGGTTAATGCTACTATACATATTGATCATAATGTAACACCAGTCATTGACCCTCCACGCAGAATCCCTTTAGTGGTTGTTGGGGATGTTAAGAAAGAATTGTCACAGATGTTAGAGTTAGGTGTTATTGTAAAGGAAACTGAACCGACACCGTGGGTCAGTTCTATCACAGTTGTCAGGAAACCGGGAAAAATAAGGGTTTGTTTAGATCCAACTAGGCTTAATAAGGCAATTTTACGTGGCCCGTATCCTGTTCGTACGGTGGAGGAGGTTGTAGCGCAGTTGCATGGCGCAAAATATTTTTCTGTGTTAGATGCGAACTGTGGGTATTGGCAGATCCGATTGGATGAGGCCAGCTCAAAGCTATGCACGTTCAATACTCCGTGGGGCCGCTTCAGGTATACGCGATTGCCCTTTGGAATCAACACAGCGGGTGACATTTTTATAGAACAAATGAACGAAATGTTACAAGGGATGCCAGGGGTTCATGTGATATCTGATGATATCCTTAGTCATGGCATCACTATCAAAGAGCATAACATTCGTTTGGAAGCAGTTCTTTCTCATGCTGGGGAGATGCATCTCAAGTTAAATCCGAAAAAATCAAAAATATGTCAAAGTAGTGTCACTTATGTAGGGCATCTAATAACAGCGAATGGACTGCAACCTAGTCAGGAAAGAGTACAGTTGATAAACCAGGGATACAAAGATTTTTAGGGATGATGGGGTATGTCAGCAAATTCATACCGAACATGGCAAACATTACTAAACCCCTACGGACAGTGTTGAAAAAGGAGATAGCGTGGCATTGGGAGGAGGCGCAAATTAGAGCATTCAAAGTACTGAAGGGGTTATTAACTAGTGCACCCATTCTAAGATTTTTCAATAGTCGGGAACAGATCGTATTACAGGTTGATGCCTCCAAATATGGGTTAGGGGCAACAATCTTACAGAATGAACAACCTGTAGCGATGGCATCGAAAGCTTTGGATAGCACGCAAATTAGTTATGCGGTCATTGAAAAAGAACTTCTAGCTATTTGTTTCGGATGTAGAAAATTTCATGATTATATTTTTGGCAATGAAATTATCGTGCAAACTGACCATAAGCCATTGGTGGCAATTATGCTGAAACCGTTACATGAGTTGTCGGCTCGTTGGCAAAGAATGCGAATGCGTTTACAGAATTATAATTTACAAGTAGTATATGCTAAGGGTCCTACCCTTTACTTTGCAGATACCCTTTCAAGGGCGCATACTACCAATGTTGAACCAAACGATCTGTTCGATCGAGAACTGTCTGTAGCTGTTGTGAGTGTCGATACGGATGTCCTGCACCGCATCCGATGTGCAACAGAAACTGATCGCACATTACAGGAAATCCTTCACTTCGTTAGGAATGGTTGGCCATGTCAAAACAGTACCATTCGACCTGATATCAAACCTTACTACACGTATAGTCAAGATATCACGGAGTTGGACGGTTTAATATTGAAGGGTGATCAGATCATAGTTCCTACTTCCATGCAGTCAGAAATGTTGATTAGGCTCCATGAATCACATTATGGCATTGTCCGCTGTAAACAATTGGCAAGGGACACGTTTTTTTTGGCCGGGAATGAACAAACAATTAGAGGATACGATTTCACGATGTCCGATATGTCAGGAATGTAGGAATGACCAACACAAAGAACCTTTGGTTAGTCACTTAGTTATGAACATACCCTTCTATAAAATAGGTGTAGATTTATTCCATGTAAATGGCGTCGATTACATTCTAATAATAGACTATTACACAAAATTCCCTGAGGTGGTTAGGTTGCATAAAACCTCGAGCAAGGCAATTATTGACACGCTCAAACACACTTTTGCCCGGTATGGGATCCCACGGTACGTTGTTTCTGATAACGGACCTCAGTTCTCGAGTATGGAGTATAACAATTTTGCATATGTGTATGAGTTCGACCCTGTGTATACTAATCCCATGCATGCGCAAAGTAATGGCCAGGTAGGGCGTTTCGTACAGACAATTAAATTAATGATGAAAAAGGCCTCGAATGATGGGGGTGACATCCACTTAGGTTTACTAACGTTCAGGAACACTACCTTACCAGGTATCGGAGCTTCACCCGCCCAATTATTAATGTCACGAAGGTTGAGAACGCGTTTGCCTATGATAGATACTCATTTAATGCCACACGTACAAGGGTCAAAATTGCAGGCCATGCGTGATATCCAGAGAAATCATAAAAAATACTTTGACGCTCGTGCAGGATCCACATTGCCACAGATTTTGGTAGGTGAGGATATCAGATATAAAAATCATAATAATGAATGGAAGTCTGGGACAGTCGTAGAAACACATACTCCGGGTCCCAGGGATTACAAAATTATTAATGATGACAAACACATATTACGACGGAACAGAAAATACATTTTTAAATGTCCCAAGAATACAAAGTGCTCACACAGTCAGACTGCACGAGTTCCTACGAACACACAACACAAAATCAAGTTTGACAACCGATCAGATTAGGATATCCCTAGTTAAGCAGTTAGATATTCAAGCCTGTTATTTATGCTTGAAGTATTATATACTTATTATACAATATTTTATCACGGTATATTTATTCAAATGTAAGTGACGTCACTTAGCTATCACCTTATGTATGTAATAAACAAGCGATGTTCGTGTTAGTCATTAAGCCTACTGTTCTTGTTAGTCGTTAGGCCTACTATAAATTTCATATTTATTGTTATTGGGATCATAAGGTGACATCTTCTGGATTAAGACAATATATCACATAATGTAACAAGGGGGATATGTATGTCATATTGCTAGTTAAGAAGCTGGTGTGAATGCTGAGCATAATGAATATAATATCATTAGCGACTGTTTGGATGACTGAAGGGATGGATATATGATAGATTTAAACTTATTTAATATATGTTAGAGTGACAGGTATTTAATGATAGAGTTAAACATATTTAATAGTGTTATTCGTTAATGACTATTCTATTGTATAAGGGAGATGTTGTGCATCCTAGTGGGTAGTCATGGAGTCCGGACTAGGGCATGCTGGGAAGTGGAGGCTTGAATAAACAGTTCCATAACATAGCTCATGGTGTCGACACGTTGATTAAGTACATTACAAACACTAGCTGCTCGCGCTAAATAAATGTCGCGCAATGCTATGTCTATGTGGAGCATTTATTTTTGCAAAATAAATTAAAAAGCTTTCATTGGGTCGATTAAAAAGATCTTAATAGGCAATTGAAGAGGAAGATCTTAAATATTTAATTTAACCTAAGAGCAAATTTGTGTGAAAGGATTTAAAAGCAGAGATAATAGTGAAAGTTGGGATATTCTGAGTGTCAGTGCCAGTGGTCACAACTTATTACTATATATTAGCTATCACCAGCAATAGGACAAAATTTTGATTTCTAGGAAAACTAAATCGTAGATAACTTTGGAACGACTAATCATATTTACTCGAATTAAAAAACCCTTATTCACTGAATAGATTAAAGGGTTTTTTAATTCGAGTAAATATGATTAGTCTTTGTGAGTATTTATTTTAAAAGCATTTTATCTCAATGGAACCTATTCCACTGGAAAGAGCTTGAAGAGACCTTAAACGTGGTAGTCATATAATTTTTCTAATGTAAATATCAAGAAAGTTACATCACTTTGAAGTTGAAAAATATGCCTAATTATGGGCCCTTTGTTCTATAGTAAACCAGCCAAAAGTTGGCACCCAAAGGCTGAGGCATGAATGCCAACTGCCAGTTTGTGTGAGACAGAGTGGTCACTGTTATGATTGTAAGCAAGTGCTGCAGATTAAATAACTCTCTTGGCCCTCTATCAAACATCCTTAATATTTTACAACATGTAGACAACTAATAAAGGAACAATATGTGCATATTTTGATTGGACATTTTAATCAACTTTGAGTGATTTGATGAAGATTTTGTGGAGAAAAGTAAAACTTGAAATTCAACCATCAAGTTGTTATGATTGTAAGCAAGTGCTGCGGATTAAATAACTCTCTTGGCCCTCTATCAAACATCCTTAAAATTTTACATGTAGACAACTAATAAAGGAACAATATGTCCATATTTTGATTGGACATTTTAATCAACTTTTGAGTGATTTGATGAAGATTTTGTGGAGAAAAGTAAAACTTGAAATTCAACCATCAACCTTTAAAACTAATACTGGTCCAATTGAAACAATTAAACAATGAGGATGTAGATAAATATGTGGTCTATGTCATAAAAGCAAGAGTTAAATTGTAGCTAGAAAACCCTCCTTTTGGCGACCTAAATGGTAACACCTATTGCAAAGCGGCTCCGCGCAGCGGAATGAAGCTAGCGGTACCGCCGTTGACGAACCGATTCGCGGCGATCGCCGCTTTTCACACATAGCTAAATTATTCAGTGAGCTCTGTCTGTCTACCGATTTTCAGTACTGTGCAACAATTTTAAAATTTTCATGTGATGTCCCTATCATTATCAATGGGGGAATTCGACTGGGCCTCTCTATCATCATAAGCCTATGTGAATATCAAAATATTTCCTTACAAATTCCCATTCGACTGGGACAGGAAGTGGGGTACTATACGTCTGATTCGGATGTGTGTTGTGGCTCCATCCGATCCATCCGTAAATCTTGCGGATAGAAAGGGCCCAGTCGAATGCCTCCAATAATCCGTCACCGTGGCCGTGGCCATGCCACGTATACGCCGGTCCGGAGCCGGAGGCAGGTTTTGTTCCACACCCGGACAAATACCATTTTCCAGTGCATTCTTATCAAAAGAAATACAGATCAGAGATAATATTACTATAACCGTGGGTCCCAAAGACGCCATGCAGAAATAACCTAGCCTGAAACAACTTACCTGCCCCATAAAGGGGTAACACTGCCAAGACGGCAAGCAATGCCAGATAACAATAAGAAGCCATTGCTGAATGAAGACAGGAAGTAGAGTAACGTGAAATTACGATAGCTTAATAGTACACTGCTCGATCCGACATTTGCCGATAGAGACGAGTCCAGAAGTACAGGTAGTGTGGATGGACAGTCGCGCACACAGGTCCCCGGGGTCACTTCCGTTCCACAATCCTACTCTTCTTGGAACCGCAGATATCTCAGCGTTTCTCTCGTAGCTAAAGAACTTCATCAAATGTAAAAGAACCGACACCTTCGTTTCCCCAGCCGTATCCTTTAAATTATAGCATGATATGAAAATAATCTAACCTAACATAATTTGACTGAACTAAGTATGGTAATTGACATATTTAGACATTTAGCGACAATTTAACACGCTTCACACACAACACAACTTTGATCTTTTAAACAACAAATATTTATTTTATTTTATCTGCTCTTGATCCCTGGTGTCTAGTTTTTAAACTAAAGCTTAGCGCTCAAGCTTGTAGTTGTGTTTATCTTTAGTTTTGGCTATGTTGACTTCCGCTGCTAGCAGTTGATGTTCGTCTGCTTAGAGTTTTAGCTTCTAGAATGGGGTAGTACTAATTACTCCTGCAACTCTCTTTCTAGTAGCTTAACTCGGGCGATTTACGATCATAGTTGGAAATACAATGTTGGAGGCACACCTTATATTTGATGCAAGAACAGATATTCTTGCATCAATCAAGAAACTAGCCCAACAGGAAGCTGAAAGTGGTGAGTGCTAACTTAGAGAAGTACTTAGTATACTAGTATAACTTATAAGTCTATAATATGAATAAGCAATGCTTAGGACCGACTCCCGCTAGATGATCAGAGAATTATTTATCCTACCCAGAGACAGAGTTAGGTATATCAAATTCTGCTTTGGGTACCGCTGGCTTGGCCTGGAAGACCCATAACTGTGACCCAGCTAAAGCCCTGCCTGTAGCTATGTGTGAAAAGCGCCGATCGCCGCGAATCGGTTCGTCAATGGCGGTACCGCTAGCTTCATTCCGCTGCGCGGAGCCGCTTTGCACTAGGTGTTACCATTTAGGTCGCCAAAAAGAGGGTTTTCTAGCTACAATTTAACTCTTGCTTTTATGACATAGACCACATATTTATCTACATCCTCATTGTTTAATTGTTTCAATTGGACCAGTATTAGTTTTAAAGGTTGATGGTTGAATTTCAAGTTTTACTTTTCTCCACAAAATCTTCATCAAATCACTCAAAAGTTGATTAAAATGTCCAATCAAAATATGCACATATTGTTCCTTTATTAGTTGTCTATATGTTGTAAAATTTTAAGGATGTTTGATAGAGGGCCAAGAGAGTTATTTAATCCGCAGCACTTGCTTAAAATCATAACAACTTGATGGTTGAATTTCAAGTTTTACTTTTCTCCACAAAATCTTCATCAAATCACTCAAAGTTGATTAAAATGTCCAATCAAAATATGCACATATTGTTCCTTTATTAGTTGTCTACATGTGGTAAAATTTTAAGGATATTTGATAGAGGGCCAAGAGAGTTATTTAATCTGCAGCACTTGCTTACAATCATAACAGTGACCACTCTGTCTCACACAAACTGGCAGTTGGCATTTATGCCTCAGCCTTTGGGTGCCAACTTTTGGCTGGTTTACTATAGAACAAAAGGCCCATAATTAGGCAGATTTTTCAACTTCAAAGTGATGTAACTTTCTTGATATTTACATTAGAAAAATTATATGACTACCACGTTTAAGGTCTCTTCAAGCTCTTTCCACTGGAATAGGTTCCATTGAGATAAAATGCTTTTAAAATAAATACTCACATTGCTACTGCCTGCCTACAAGTATACTAGTATAACTTATAAGTCTATAATATGAATAAGCAATGCTTAGGACCGACCCCCGCTAGATGATCAGAGAATTATTTATTTATCAACACAGGTATATTATTAACCAATCACTACCGTCCACCCTGTTTGCTGCATAGCGAAGTTCGACGAGCGATTTCCGTTTACTGGTTATTCAACATGAGTATACAAATGGTCGCCCCCATATAGGGCTATTTCCGTTTCCGTTTGCTGGATTTTGGTGATTTCATGTTCCACCTCTATGAGTCTGGGCATTGTTTATGTATATATATGTACACACGTTAGTCCTTAGCCTCCCCCTTGGGGGGTCGGTATAATATTTACCTCCAGTATGTACACGATCATGTGACGATGTATCCTGCAGGGCTGTAGCAGTGCATGAGTAACGCCTTGTAAAGTTATAGTACCAGTCTACTACTGCTACTATTACTAGTAGTAGGAGTAAGTAGTACTAGACTACTAATTAGTAGTATAACTATAAGTGGTCTAAGAGTAGCTAGGTTATAATACTAATAGCAATGACTTATCGCAGGAATTTCTAGATAAAGGATCTACCCCCTACCCAGAGACAGAGTTAGGTATATCAAATTCTGCTTTGGGTGCCGCTGGCTTTGCCTGGAAGACCCATAACTGTGACCCAGCTAAAGCCCTGCCTGCCTACAAATATATAGTACTTATTCCGTTCATAGTTCTTATGTAAATGTTGTATGCTAATGACAGATGTGAAAATCAGCCAATTATAACCATAGCTGATGATGTCAGAAGTTTTGAATGTGTTTTGTGTCATGGCGGCAATGTTCTCGAGCACCCAAGTGGAATGACGCGGATTTAAAAAAAAAGTTATGTTGCATCTTGAATACAATTGATTTAAACCAGGATAAATTACATATATTATATCTCTGCTTTCCAATGATACATTTGGTATAGATATAGAATTGTAAGATATCAAATGGTGACCCTTGGAAATATTGAAAATGTGATCCTGAAGCAGCAAATAAAAATGTGCAACCCCAAGAGAATGACCTATATTTGTCTTAATCTAGTACACCGATTAAGGTAATCCATATCACAGCTTCAAATGATCTCAGAATTATAATCTGACTAAGAAATATGGAATTGTCATTTTTGAGACCATTTTAACTGTCAAAAAAGATATTCTTCATATAATTTACCATTGCTATTTGTTTTAATCCATGTGCTAGATTAAGATAATCAAATAAACTCAGAATTAAGATACCAAAGACCAAGAGAATCATATCACCCTTTATTTGATCCCTGTACCTAAACAATTAAGGGAGTTACATGCACGATCAAACTAAAACAGTGGTCAGTGGTCACAGGTTTTGTTCTCAAAATGAGGGACAAAACAGTGTAATTAACACCTGATAAAAGTGCACATAGCTTTCTTTGTTTAAAAGATTAAAATAGATTTGAGTTGGTCTTAACAAGACCATTCCAAAAGGCCTAAATTTGTCTTATTAACCTAACAGAGTCCTACTGCAGGGCCTACAGAAGAGTACGGGTTGAATCATTTATCTAAGGAATTTCTTACGCTTTTCATTACATAATAAACTCGGCTCATGATAATGTAATGGAATAAATATAATGCTTTTTTTCTGTCTCGAATTTTCAACTACAACTGAAATATCAGTCATATTCAATGATGTTGCCACTGCCATTAATAAAGGATGTAGAGTATTTCAGCTAAATTATTTTGACCTAACTTAGCAACTATAACAATATGAATATGGTGGTGAATTCTTCCCGAGATCTATCTGCTGAATGATTTCGATCGAAGTATATTGTTGAGAAAAAAAAGAAGGAAAGATTCCAGATGTCGATTAACGATTTTTAGGCATATTTATTTCAATTATTCTGGAATATTTAATTTATCAACACGAATATTTAACCATGGCGTTGAATGACATTCAGTGCAATTAAAACAATTCAGGTAAGCATTGGGCACTATTTGATTGCTGGTATGCAACATATTTACATTTATTTGTATTCAAGCTCTAATTATTTATATTTGATTAAAATCTTAAATACAGTATTTATATTTTATTCTTGTTTCAAATGCATAAATACATTCAATAATATATATACATGCACACATTATATATATGTATACGGTCATACTTGTATTTATTTATTTATTTATTTATTTTCATTTTGGGGACACTGGCTGTAGTCATGTGAAAGATAGTAGTAGTACTCGGTAGATTTAACTATACCTATAGGCCCCTACTGAAATTCGGATGACCAACCTTGTAAAAAAAAAAAAAAGGAGAGAAAAACCCACCCACATATAAATACATATTGTGTTATAAAAAAAACCTCCAAGTATAAAAGATCTTGGTTTCACTGATTTCTACTATTAAAGATCCAGCCCATTATAATTTATAAGCTTAGTCCTGGAAGGAAATCGTGGAAACTTGATCAAACTTCAACTTTCCGGGTTTTTCTTTACTTACTTAACTTTTTTTCTTTAGTCAAAGTGGACTTTCACCCCGGTATAGTTAAAGTTGCATAATCTCTCTCTGTCTCTCTCTGTCTCTCTCTCTCTCTCTCTCTATATATATATATATATATATATATATATATAATATATATATATATATATATATATATATGCACCTGGTCATATATATGTATATATACATATATATATATATATATGTAAGAATTGCACGGCAACACAGTATTGGTGGGTACATTATTTATTTACAGGAAGTGAGAATAGTAGAGAACAGTAATGCACCTGGCTGGGCCTCAAATGCCCTACCTAAAATGGATAAGAAAAAGTTTTGAAAGCAAGTGTGGAGGCTCTGGCTGGCAGGGACAGACTGAGCCAACATCAACAAGGTATAGGGAGGCTCCTGCCCCACCTGGTGGTTGTGCATGGCACTATCCTGTGAGCCCCCCAGGAGCCCCCTGGGTGGCAGCACTGTGCAATTCGCTTACATCCGCATATATACATTGTATATACGTGGGTGTAAGAATTGCACGGCAACACAGTATTGGTGGGTACATTATTTATTTACAGGAAGTGAGAATAGTAGAGAACAGTAATGCACCTGGCTGGGCCTCAAATGCCAAAGTCAGAGACACACCAGACAGGAGAAAATATAGAAATTAAATCAAGACGGAAGGAGCTGTGGCGACCTTGATGTCCGCAACGATCCGGTTGGCCAGAGGACGAGCAATGTGTATATAGATGCAGTCCAAGGACCAGTCACCGCGTACCTCGATCTCATCAATGGAGGCCCCTTGTAGGGCGAGGAAGGTACATCCACCCCAGCGGAGCGAGTGGCAGGAGAATGAGGAGGCGTCTAGTCCGGCCTCTTCCGAGAAAATTTTGTATGGTTGCCTGGAGGGTAACATAATCTAAAGGTCTGAAGCCCCCGCGAGCAGAGGGAATTTGGAAGCAGGGGCATCTTGGGTTACTTTAACCGGTTAGACCTGCAAGATAGAGTTAGCTGATAAATAATTGGGCACAACAGAGACGGCCGGCAGGATCGGCACGAACAATGCGGTGCTTGCTAAGAACATCTTGCTACCTGCTCAGAGCGTCACAGATAGTGTTGTCTCCGCTCCTAATGTAAACATACTTCACGTCGAAGTTAAAGGTAACTGAAGTGCAGAAGAGCTCCTTAACCCAGCCCATGATGGTTTTATTAATGCAGCGGCCGGTGGCAAGTGCAGCACGAACCGTAATGTTGTCAGTCACGAACACAACACTTTTGTCCTGCCAAAGATGGCCCCAGCAGCGGGCAGCGGCGATGACAGCCCACATCTCTTTCTGGTTAATGTGGGTTTCGGGCCCAACCCCAGTCGCATCGGCATGATGGTGGCCAACCTCAGAGGCCAGGTCGCGCTCGTTTGCATGAAAACAGCCGACCAACCAGTCGTCCGAGTGGGTCGCTCCGAAGCCCCAATCAGAGGCGCACTGTAGACTGAAACGACAGCTGCGTGGGGGCCAAGAATTTTTGCGTAGCCGTTGAAAGTATCAACGTAATCAAGCCACCACTTGAGCTCTGACCTGAATTCCTCATTAAGGCGGAACATGTAGTATGGTTTACGCAGCTGACGAATCGCGTCGTAGACCCTGGTAGAGAAGGAGCGCCCCCCCTCTGACGACAGTAGCGCAATGGGCTAAGCGGCCACCTAACCTCTCTAGGTCTTTACGTGAGGCCATTCCTTTGCCGAGGAACCCTGATAGTACACATTTAAGTTTAATGATCTTATCTCGGGGAAGGCGGGGCTGGAGAAGGACACTGTCAACTTCGATACCGAGAAATCTTGCACACTGGGCAGGCGCGCGGAGTTTGGGGTAGCTTAAGTAGAACCCCATCCTGCGAAGGATGGCAGCAATTTTTTGCTGATTAATTGCGCAATCCTCGAACGAGGAGCCTAGAACAGCGAAGTCGTCCAGGTAGTTCACACATCTGGCGACTCCGTCGCGCCTGCCACAGCGAGCAACGAAATCCGATATGCGGTTGAAAATGTAGGGACTAGAGGAGAGCCCCATACATAGTCAGTTGTCAAAGAAAATTTCTGGCCCACCCCCAGTGCCGAAGTCCCACCTGATAGCCTGGAAAGGACGGTCTGTGGGATGGATGTTGATGGCCCTATAGGCATCCTTAATGTCTATAGTGGCTATGAAGTCTCTGCAAAGGAGCTGGTCAACTAAGTCGCCAACGCCCTGGTAGCAAAAGGAATGTGACACCTCGTCGACAAAACTGTTCACCGAGCGGTCGCTGGGCTTACTGCAGTCGACAATGGTGCGCATCCCATCGCCGCCTGACTTGGGGACAGCAAAGACATTGTGGGTGCAGATAGGGGCTGAGTCGGCCCGACTAATATAACCACAGCTGAGCTCCGAGTTGAGCTTACTATTGATAAAAACTTTGTCGGCACCATCCCGGGTAGGCCGAGAGGGGGCCGAGTAGCTGGCGGTGCAACTTTGAACCCAAAGAGGGAGCCATGCAGTATTAACTCCCAGTCATTAATGACAGAACCGCGAAAGAAGCATTCGCATATGACACGACAGGGTTTAAATTGAGCCCTGCTGGGGCCTATGTAATGCACACATGTACAGGTGGCATTCTTATAGGCAAGGGAAACAGTTAACACAGTGGGTTCGCTAGAAGAGCCAAGTTTATCAAAGGCAGTTACGTAGATACTACCCTCCACCCAGGACAATGTTAGCAAACTGCAGTCAATTAGAGGGCAGTGCGGCATACCGCCAATAGGGGGCACGTCAATGTTCACATTACAATGGGCGGCCAAATCGAGGGGGCCAACAGATTTATGTAAATGGTCGTGAACTACATCACGAGGAACAGGTTCATATGGGAGAACGTGTTCAAGCACAGGGCCCGAGGTCACACACACGGGAGAAATTAATGGCAGGTTGTCGGAAATGGTAACAGCACGACACGAAAGCAAGTGTGGAGGCTCTGGCTGGCAGGGACAGACTGAGCCAACATCAACAAGGTGTAGGGAGGCTCCTGCCCCACCTGGTGGTTGTGCATGGCACTATCCTGTGAGCCCCCCAGGAGCGCCCTGGGTGGCAGCACTGTGCAATTCGCTTACATCCGCATATACATTGTATATACATGGGTATATATATATATATATATATATGCACCTGGTCACGTACCCCGAACAGTAATAGAACATTTGCATTCCCCTCCTGCCAAATATCGGAATATTTGACATTCCTTTTTCAATGGTTAAATTTGAATAAATTTGAAATGAAAACATCCAATATTTATTTTGGTTTGCACACCAAAGTGCTGGACATCATAGGCTTCAGTACTAGGTCCTACAATGGTATTATCAAAGTAGTCCTTCTATGCAGTAATACATGATTAATGAGTGCATGACTACCTAAGTTGGATTGGTAGGATCAAATCTAGGTAAGTGTTTTAGTCATGCACATTTGATTATTTCATCGGATTGTGCAGCTTTAATCTGAATTCCCCATCTGCTGTTTGCTGGATCAGGGGATGAGGTGACGGCTCTGCGTGTGGTCGGACAGGAGCAGGATGGCTTCCTACTGTACACATGGGCTGCACATGCTGCTGGCCATAAGAGCACTGACAAGGTTAACTCCCCCTTCAAATATTCACACATCAGGTCTTTTGCTTGTTACATAGTGTATAAATAGTGTATATACTGTATTCTTGCGGGTTAATCCCCTGAGCGTTTAAATTGGCAAATCACTGAAGTCGGGGTGGGAGTTTACCCACACATGGGCGTTTAATGGGTGGGCGTTTACAAAATATTGTCCAAGTGGAGGGGGGGGGGGGGTGTTAACCCACACATGGGCATTGACCCATGAGAATACGGTATATGAGTATTATAACTCACCCTTCAAATAGTCACACACCAGGTCTTTTGTTTGTTATATATATATATATATTATATATATATATATATATATATATATTTTACCTCGGTATGCCGCCTCTGGCTAGCCGTAGGCTAGGGAGAAGGAAGCACATCCGGGTCCAGCAATTAGCATAAGTGACTCACAACGGGAGGACGTTTGTGAGTTGCTCCAACAGGATTTATCTACTACTACTGCTTTTGTTCAAAAGTAAGTACCTTTTATTAGCCTACTTTGTTTATGATGCTTTATAGCATCACCGTATGAAAGTTCAGAACTTTCTCACGTCCAATTTGGACTTTGTACGTGTTTTTTAACTTACGGATAGAACTTTGGGTGCCGCTGGCACTAACGAAACCGATACTGCAGTTCTATCGACACCTGTTTTTCAGACAGGGAGAAATGGCAACCCGAGTTGCTCATTTCCTAAGAAAAGTCTCCCGGATCCTAATAGAGGATGATGTTGGGGATGCTTCTGGGTGTTTTTTATAAACACCCCAGACCGGTTTAAGGCGAACCTCCGAGTTTCGTAATATTTTCTCCAACTTGTTGGCGCTGTAGCCACGGGTGGGAGAAGTGTACGGAACAGAGAGAGTGGGCGATCTCACGATCGATACCCCCCGTTTGGTTGGTTTCGTTACCACACACCTACGGCAAAATTTAGCTTCACGCCTGTACTGACACGTTGGAATACACGTTCTCTGTACCTTGTTCCTCAACCCAGTTTACTGGCTTACACTTGTGTAGTTGAGATGATTCCGGTTTAGTAACGCTTTATTTCGTTACAGGAACCGATGGCCACTCGCCGGAATAAGACGCCCGCTGCAGCGGTCGGCGTCCCTCCTACGGATTACGATTCGTCACCACCGGCTACGGCTCCGCCGTCCCCACAGCCCGGGCCACATGCCTCTGATCAGGACAGTGATCAGCCCCCTCAACCTGTTGGTTGGGAGGCTAAGATGGCGGCTATGGTGGAGGAGAAAATGCGCCAATTCCAGGCTCATACCTTTGTAGACCCTTCCCAAATCCCTGATGAGGATTGGGAAGACTTCTCGGAAGACGAGGAAGACACGGTTTCGGCACCTGAGGTTCCGAAACCGAAAGCGCGCGGCAAGAAACGTCGCCCGGTTAGCAGCTCGGGAGACGAGTTCACCAAGAAGGCTAACACTAAGCGCTCCAAAAAGTCCAAGAAAAAGAAAAGAAAAAGAAAGACTCGTCCTCGGACTCGTCAGACGACTCTTCTTCCACGGAGTCTGATTCTGATACGGAACGCGCAGGCGTTTACGCCAAAATAGGGGCTAAAGTAGGCAAGAAAATTGTCAAAAAGAAAGCTAACAAGGTGCGTACCACTACTATGATGCGCAAAACGGTGAATGGCCATTTCACCACCTTTAAGCCAGTGGAAGTCATCAACAAATTGACTGAACAAATCTCTGGAGTCAAGGGTATCCCCGCTACAGTGTCTAAGGAGATGGATGCGGGCATCCATTTGTCGGACGAGCGTCGCCGGTACGAAACTGCCCTCTGCGTTATCCATAAGGCAGTTCTGGGGGCCTTGACGTCCATTATCCCTGTCGCTAACAGAATGCAAACCGAGAACAAGTTCTCGTCTTTGGCTCGGGTTATGGACCGGGGCATTGCCCTACTCGCAGCAGCGAGTAACTACATGACTCATCGCAGATTTGAAAATGTTTTCAAATCGGTCACCACCGATGCGGGCAAAGAAGTCGCACGCTCAAAGAAAGTGACAGATCATGACGGCAAAGAATACACTGTGTATTCAGGACCTACCCCCATCAAAAGCAAACCTCTGGATAAATCCAAGATGTTTGGCGGTCAGCTGGCTTACCTTTACAAGCAGGTGGAGGTAGACTACAAGAGTGCTAAGAACACCGAAGCAAAGGGCCGTAAATTCCAAAACCCAGCCGGGTTCAGACGGGCTAGGACGGATTTTCGCTTCCGCAGAGGAGGAAGGCCGTTCAGGGGCGGACCGTCCTTCCCGTTCAGCCAGCGGGGAAGAGGTCGAGGCGACAGACAAGCCTCAAACTGGAACGACAACCGCGGCTACAAGAGAGACTTCGTTCCCAAACCACAGTTCCCCAAACCAGGGAACAAGTAGAGAACGCCACACAAACTTTCCAACCTCCTGACCCTGAAATGGTCACGGAGGAAACACAAACTGAAGTAAGCTTTTCTCAAGCAGGCAATATTGTTAATTATTTACATCAATGGCAACAGTTAACCACTAACCCAGAGGTTATTAGTATTGTTAAAGGCATTCACATTCCTTTCACACAATTGCCTGTCCAGAAAAGAGCTCCTTTTCCTTATCAATTTAATTCGCTAGAAAAGTTTCAGCTCGATCAACAAGTTTTACTTTTTGAAGCTAAAGGCATTGTCAACAGAGTTGAACATACTGAAGGTGAATTTATTTCAAATATCTTCTCCACTCCTAAACCAGATGGCACCATTCGATTGATTTTAGATTTAACCCAATTAAATGAAATCATTGAATACAAACATTTCAAAATGTTTTCCTTAGAAACAGCTCGTGATTTAATTACCCCAGATTGTTGGCTAGCGAGTGTGGATTTGAGAGATGCGTACTATACGGTTCCTATTCACCACATAGATCGAAAGTTTTTAAGGTTCCTCTGGAATGGCCAGCTTTTTGAATTTACCTGCCTACCAAATGGTTTGGCCTGTGCACCACGCCTTTTTACTAAGCTGTTGAAACCAATTTTTTCACACATGGCAAAACTGGGTCATTGTATGTTTCCATACATTGATGATTCTTTCATTATGGGCCAATCTTTCACACAATGTGATCTCGCCGTTCAAGATTTGTGTAAAATTTTTGCAAATTTAGGTTTCTTCATACATGACAAGAAATCCGTCTTTTCTCCTACAAAGGAGCTTAAGTGTCTAGGTTTCATTTTAAACACCACGGCTATGACCGTTTCGCTTACACGCCAAAAGAAAGATAAGCTTTACCACACAGCCATTCAGCTGTTAGACATTTCTAGGCCAAAGATTAGACAAGTCGCAGTCCTTATCGGTATCATGGTTTCATATAGCCCGGCTATTCTATACGGAGCGGCACACATTAAATCACTTGAAATTGATAAGAATCTAGCTCTGGCCCGAGCTAAGGGAAACTTTGAAAAGACCATGTTTATTTCTGCAAACGGCCTTGCCGACATTCATTGGTGGCTAAAGCACTTTGATCAATCTCCCAACCCCATTAGAATGGGGGAGCCCGATACTACTGTTACCACGGACGCTTCTCTCCAAGGGTGGGGGGCACATCGAAATGATGTAGCAACGGGCGGCAGATGGCTAGAATCTGAACTACCCGATCATATTAACGTTTTAGAATTAAGGGCCATTTATTTAGGTTTAACCAGCCTTGTTAAAGTCCCCAAAAATAATGTACGTATCCTCACGGATAACACCACAGCAATGGCTTATGTCAGGAATATGGGAGGTACAAAATCAATCAAGTGTAATGAAATCGCACTACTCATTTGGAACTGGGCTCAAACCTTTGACGTTTGGTTAACTGTGACACACATTCCAGGCACGCAGAATTATCTTGCTGACAGAATGAGTCGCCAGTTCCATGATCACTTAGAGTGGTCACTAAATCCATCCATATTCAAACATATCTGTCACACTTGGGGCTCGCCTCATATCGATTTATTTGCTTCGCGTAATAACTTTAAACTCGAGAAATATGTTTCGTGGCACCCCGAACCAAATGCTTGGCACATCGATGCCTTCTCACTAAAGTGGCAACATCATTTCTTTTACATTTTCCCCCCCTTTACTATCATTAGCAAAGTCGCCAGAAAGATACAAATGGAGGGAACACACGCCATCCTCATCGTCCCCGAATGGCACACTCAACCGTGGCTACCGAGATTACTAGCCACAGCCAAAAGCAGCCTACGCTTCCCAAGATTCCGAGGAAACCTGAAGCATCAGGGACCACTACAACGCCACGGAAACGTGTCGACAACTCCGTTGGTGGCATTCCTTTTCTAAATAAGTACTTGGAACAATTCGGTTTGGACAAAATTACACAACAGCGTTTGGTTGATGATGCGTGGAGGAAAGGAACGGTTAAAATGTATACTACCTATTTAAAGAAATGGGGTATTTATTGCTTGCTTAAGAAAGTGAAGCCAATGAATCCCACAGTATCCCAGGTAGGACGCTTCCTACGTTTCTTAGAGGACGAAGGTCTAGGATATGGCGCGATCAATGCTGCCAGATGTGCTCTGTCAATAATCCTACCTCGGGTTAATGGACAAACAATGGGTAAACACCATGTTATTTGTTGGATCGTACGATCAATTTATCAGAGGAATCCACCTAAACCCAAATATAATAGGTTTTGGGATGTTTCTCTTGTGTTCAACCTCTTCAAGAAATGGCCAGAAAATAAATTTCTGGACGTTAAGCTATTAGGTTTCAAAGTAGCAGTGTTGCTTCTCCTCGTCACAGGACACAGGGGCCAAACTATAGTCGCCCTGTCACTCAATGGTCTGGAAATTGATAACAAGGAAGCAACATTTGATTTAACGACTTTATTAAAATCAAATCGTTTAGGTGACCCCCTTTCCACAATCGGTGTCACGAGTTTCACACAGGATCGTAAATTATGTGTAGTCTCCGCGATACGGAATTATATATCCAAGACAAGGTTAATAAGAAACTCAAGACAACTTTTGGTGAGCTTTATTAAGCCACACAAGGCCATTTCCAGGGATACCCTCGCCAGATGGACCAAGAATGTGTTAAAACTATCTGGAGTCAATACAGACAGATATTCATCGCACTCTACACGGGGTGCAATGGTTTCCAAGGCAAGATTACTAGGCATCTCCGTTAAACGGATCCTAGCTCACGCCGGATGGAAGACCGCTAGATCGTTTGCTAGACATTATCACAAGCGACTAGAGAAGCCTCAGCCGATAGCACAGAGGCTACTCGCCAACTAAAAAGAAAGAGGTACGAAAAACCAACACTTTTTTCTCTTTATTGGTCATACAAATCGTTTTTTCCATTTACATAAATAAGACTTGATCACAACATAATAATAACAAACAGGAATATCAGGATAAAAATGCTATTACGTAAAGGTCTCCCTAGCCTACGGCTAGCCAGAGGCGGCATACCGAGGTAAAATAGATTAGTTAGACGAATCTTACCTGGGTATAGATGATGGATAACTATTGTTTTACCGAGGTAGGAGCCTCGGTTAGACGTGGGCGAGGGCCCACCCACCACGCCCTGCCACGTCTATTCAATCACTCATACTAGGATTGGGTCAGATGACCTTAGGTTTGTTTTTAAGAATCATTTTTATCCTGAATTAGTAGGTAAAGATTGCTGGACCCGGATGTGCTTCCTTCTCCCTCGCCCACGTCTAACCGAGGCTCCTACCTCGGTAAAACAATAGTTATCCATCATCTATACCCAGGTAAGATTCGTCTAACTAATCTATATATATGTATATATATATATAGTATAAATAGTGTATATGTATATAGCAAACGTATGTATATGTGATGCATAACGCATTATACAAAGTATAAATGCATTGTTTAAAAGAATTAAAAAGCTATCATGTACATTAACCACATGGGAAATGTGTAAAGCTTTGCTAGTTCATAATTAGAATAAAGCTTGGGTGCAAGCATGGCAAGATCTAATAAAACTATTATAATTGAACCCGTGTATTTTGTTTTTGTTTTGACTTCTCCAGGTGACACACGTGGGACTGTACAACCCAACGAATAAAACGAATAAGGTATGCACAAAGAACTATTGTTTTATATTATTTATATATATTCTTTTATTAATTAATATTATTTGTAGTATTTCTTTTTAATTATTTGTAGTATATCTTTTTAATTATTTGTAGTATTTCTTTGTAATTATTTGTAGTATATTTGATTATTTGTAGTATTTAGATTATTTGTAGTATTTTGATTAGTTGTAGTGTTTGTTTTATTATTTGTAGTATTTATAATGACATTATATTATTTCTTAAATTTAAAGGGGCTGTACGTATAACATGACCATTACAACTTTACTTATTTACAAATAGCCGAATGTGACTATTGTAATTGGAATTACCTATTTTCTGGCATTAAATGAGGTCTAATCAAGGCTGAGAGTATCTGATGTTACACTATGGCTAATAATCACATTCATCCTGAATGAACTTTCTCAGCTGTTAGAGTGACATGCCAGGGAATACAGATACAGAATGATAGGGTTTCTGTATAAAATGGAACATTACCTTTCTTAGACTCACAGATAACTAATTATAGAGGAGAGTTATAAAGATGCAGTTTACTGGCATATAATTCCTCAAGGAAAGCAACCCAAGCCCTACTTTGAATAAAGTGACTTCAATAGTATTTATAGTGTCTGATTGCTACCTGCTATTGTCTATATTGTTCATACCATCGCCTCATCATTGTATCGTCACGGTAGAAATATGCAATAAACTTATAGTTTCCAATCATAACATTCTAGGTTTTGTAACTAAAAGGTTTAAGCGAATTGGACCAATTTCTTCCGATTGGGCCCCAACGCTGAAGGGGGCTCCATGCTAGGGTAATCTAATCTAGTCTTGTAAATCATTTCACTAAAACAGATCCTTGGCTGTGAACCTTGGGGCCCCACCAAAAATGTTCCAAATTGGACTCTGCAGTATACATTCACAGAATTTAAAGCACCCTTATATGTGAGTATGGCTTTGTTTTTTTGCAGACGCTGTTCGTGCACGAAGCGTTAGTGGAAATTGTTAACTGCTCAGTCAGCCAGGAACACACCTTCCTAGGTATGCACACTAGTACCGCATCAGCAAACAAACAAGTTTGATTAGCGGCCATACAAATATGCAACTAGTCCTTTTATGGTATATAGTGGCATGATCTGGAGTGGGGTGTCTTTTTTTCAAACGAAAGTCGATTTTAAACTCATACGTCTGTCATTCTGGGGCGAGCCTTTTAACCATTAGACAAATCGAGGCTCCCTGATGCCATCACCTTACCCACATATACCTGTGTATGTGGCATTTCACCCGGGAAGATGACTGCACCTCACTACAATTATTCCACTGTAATTGTAAGCCTCATCCTTAGAATTACAAATATCCCGGTAGCGCATTGCCATTGCAGAGAAGATTAATATAATGTATGTTCTGGTCTACATCTGTGCCGGATTTCATGCATGTAGACAAAGCTGCACAATGATCTACCTAAGGGCAGGGACTATAATGAACAGGTTCACCCTGCATGGCTTGTACAATTTGCTACTCACGGCACCCATGTTGTGGAGGTGTGGGTGTGTTTTTTTATTTTTTTTGTAAACAAAGGGAAACATTGCATTTTGAGTAGGATTCTAACCCAAAGTTCTGTTACTTCAGGGCATACATATCCTAACCATTAGACTATCTAGGCTCCCTGATGCAATCAACTTACCCATGCCTTGCTATTAGTGAGTGCATATCACAACAATAATATATGCATATCAACTAAAACTCCCCAATCCGCTGACTGATTTACTGTATTCAATCTTTATTATTTTTTATGTATAGGCTAGATTTGTTAAGCCCCAGTCACATTAGGGCTTGCGACCACTTGGCAATATAAACAAAACCCACTGGTCGCCAACCTATGAAAATGGTTGGTGACCTACGGGTGACCATTTTGGTCGCAGGGAGGCTTTTGGTGCAGCAGCTGAAACCTTGTGACCAAAATGGTCGGCAACCACTGAGGACGACTTGTGACCATTTTGCGGCCACCCGTTTTGTTGTTGGTCGCAAAGTGGGCGCCAGCATAGTGTGACTTGGGTATTAACAGATGATGAAAATTGTTATTTTGCTGATCACTTCTTGTTTTGTTCATGTGCCATTATAACAGGTCGTATTTTGTTTGGTGTTTAAAGTTACCAATTGTGTCAATACAATAACAAGCTGGTGTTGGTTTGCAGGTTTCGTGACCCATGAACACACCTATATATCGGAGGGTTACGGTAGAAGACAGAAACAAGGTAACGTTATTTCACTTGTTTTTTTGTGTGTTTTTTCTTTCTTTCTTTCTTTCTTTCTTTCTTTCTTTCTTTCTTTCTTTCTTTCTTTCTTTCTTTCTTTCTTTCTTTCGTTCTTTCTTTCTTTCTTTCTTTCTTCCTTCCTTCCCTTCCTTCCTTCCTTCCTTCCTTCCTTTCTTTCTTTCTTTCTTTCTTTCTTTCTTTCTTTATTGCGGCATCTGTCATTAGGGTTGGAATACCAGTGCCTCAACACGGGCGACACGTTATTCAGAGGAAAAAAATCACTTTAACAAAGCAGCAACACTAAAATTATATCAATAACCCAGTTCCCCAATTCCATAGAAAACAACAGAGGTCTTAACGGCGATATACACATCCACATCCACTTGTCTTTGCCGCAGAACGCTACCGGGCCTACTTGGCTGAAATACCTGCATCGGCGCATGCGCCATGCCGCGTTTTCTACCTGAACCTGGAGCGTGCGCACTACCTACGTCTGCAGTTCCTGTATGGCGCCTACCACGGCCAGGTGTCGCGCCGGGAGGCACACCTCCTCGTCTTCCTGCACAGGGAGTGTGAGTAGCATCGGATATCCGGTCACGTGACATTATTAAACATGTGCATGGGTGAGAGACTCTTCCGCGATTATTTTTGATATATTTAAAGTTCTTTTTGCATTTTGCATTATTTCTAAGATATTTTACAATATTTCGCTTATTATCAAATATGATTCATATTTTCTCCATCCATCCATTATTTATATGCCACAAACATCCAGGAAGTTGTGGAGCATGTAACTGTGTTCCAGACACTCAGTCGCCAGTTGACTTTGGGCTGACAGTCGGCGATGGATCAGCAACCAGCCGCTATTGGGGCCCATTTACAGTTATCTTTTGTAAATGATATTTTATTTAGTGAAATAAATATTTTTTTTCCGAGCCAGTGCATTGCATTATTCATTTACATTGAGATAATTCTGAGGTAAAATTATACTACTTTCCAGCAATCGGACTTTACCACATTCCCATGGCCCGAGTTGGAACGGACGGAGTGGTAAGTAAAGCCAAATGCATCACCCTCAGTTTCATCACACTGCATCATCATCGTCATCACCATCATCATCACCACCATCATCAATATCATCATCATCATCATCATCAATCCCATACCCGTGATGATCGTTGCAACCAGTTTTCTCCATTTCCCCCTCTTTTCCACTGCCCTCTGGGAATTGCCAAGCTCCAGGCCTGTCCATTTTCTGATGCTATCTTCCCATCTCTTCATTTATCCGGCTTGCTTGCTTTCCCCCTTCATTGTGCCTTGATAATGATGATGATGATGATGATGATGTGTTGCGCTCTCCTTCTTGAGTGATTACCCACTCCCTATACTACTGCATTTGGCTACTTGAGCACTGTCGTTGTTCTGTTGCATGCAGATTCTGAGTGGCGAGCCAAAGAAGGAGCAGATCTTCCAGAAGCCCTTTGTGTGGTCCCAGTGGGATGCAACTCACCAGCGTCTGTACATTGTGCAGTTCCGGCGCCAGCTAAAGACACCGCACAGCTGCAAGTCCAGGCCCGGGGCCTCCTACCGAGCCTACCTCACCGGCTACCAGTTCACAGAGACAACTGCCAATCAGTTCATGGTCAGTTGCTGCTTTTATTTGTGGGAAATATTTGTTTTCTTCAGAATATATCGTCCATCAGCACTGAAGGCACTGGTTGTTCCGGCCGTAAGTGGTGATAGTTATTTACATGATTCTTTTGATGATGATGATGATGATGATGATGAAGGTGATGATGACCGGACACACTGGCCGTATCCATGTAGAAGGTAGAAGGTAGGGAGTTCGAATCCCAGCCGAGTTAAATCAATGACTTATAAAGTTGATACTTGTTGCTACCTAGCCGAACTCAACCTTAGTAAATAACTATGGACCTCCTCTCTACCCACACATGCATGCGTATACAACACAACTACTATTTACTTTGTTTCAGATTGTTATATATATATTTTACCTCGGTACTATGCCTCTGGCTACTCGTAGCCCAGGGAGAAGGAAGCACATCCGGGTCCAGCAATTAGCATAATCTACTCACAATGGGAGGACATTTGTTGAGTAGCTCCTGCAGTTTTCCACATTACAACTGAACCAAGCAGGTTAGTTTCGTTTTTGATGGCATACTTTGGTATGGTTTATATTCGCAGTCATTTATTTCAAGTTTGGGAACTTGAATTAGGTAGTGGCAGCCTGTCAAGTTTCTGCCCATCAATCTGAAAAAATGCTTAGATTTTGCCTTACATTTACACTAGAATTTCACCAGAACCACTGCATGGATTTTTAACATTTCTATATTGAAATGAAGTGCATTCATTCATCTTTTAAATGAGTCCTCCATTGTACTTCTTGTTTGAATGTCGAAAAAGTATTTAGTTGATAAGAATAAGTTCTATCTGGCAGAAAATGTGAGTGCTGCTGCAGTAATAAGTTGTCGCACCAGAGCTTAAAATTTGCTTGCTTCTTCCCATCGTGAAGCGTGCTTTCGACACAACCACCACACATCTATATTTAGTATCAGAAAAACCAGATTGAGCTAAGCTACATACCAGTATATCGTTCGATAGAATCAGTGGAAATGTGACAGAGTTCTTCCATAATGTTTGGTATACTAGTTGGTTTTCATCAAATTTCACACCCAAAAAGACAAAATAGCTCCATAGTATTGGGTACCAAAAGAAAGCAATATTTAAACTTCAAAATAGTCCAGGTCGTCACTATATTCGTATGCTGTCGAGGTCAAGGTCATGAATCTGTCCACGCATTCTCTCGCGAGACACTGCATTGTCAACAGCCAGCTGGAGTGAGAAAGAAGTATGGCATCCAACCGTGGCGCAAAAAGTGAAGAAATTCGTAAGTATTTTACATTTTACAAAGCAATCTACCCAAACATTGTTATAAAGCATGTTTAGAACATATTTAGATAAGCTATGGTTACTTATAATTATCCTGATGCAGTCTTTCTTAGATATCCCAACTGCCAGACTGATCTGCCAGTAATCGATGCGTAGTCGCCGTAGAATGTTAAAATACTACATTTTCAATGTGTTGGTGCGCTCCAAGTTCTTCATCAAATCAAGTAAAAAAGTAAATCAAAATAAAGCATTATTATTCTTCTGTCTCATGGTACCATTCATATTAGAATATGATTTTGTTAACCTATCCTGTCCTGATATGACCTTAGATGTTGCTAGGACGTAAAACAACAACAAACAAACAAACAAACAAACAAACATGTTAACCTATAGAAAATCAACACATGGCCATGCTGTATGTTGACACTGTAATGACTGACATTAAAAACGCACATATGCAGTGTTTGCTTCTGGCTCATTTGTTTCATTCACTTTGGAATCACTTTCTCCACCATTATTAAGTCACGCTCATGAAAAACAATATTTCATCTGAAGCCGTGAAATATCAAATTAATAGCATTTTGATCAGAATCCAATGAATAGTCATTCAGTTTGTTTTTTTAGCCCGTATGGTGACCGTGGCCATTGCTGATTTCACCGATTCACATTACCCGGCCGTAACGGCATGGGCATCCACTGTGTTGTGGCATGTTACTTTTGATTTGCTGTGGAAATACTTTTAGAGCTATTAACAAGTTGTCTTTTGCACCATGTAGACAAAAGGTTCTCCTTCATCTGGGTCCTTCAAATCTTTTGAATCTGTCAATTAGAAGGCTTTCATATTATTTTTCTTTAATTGTCACATTGAATTTTAATGCGAGTATATTAAAATTAAGTTACTAATTTGTGAACCATGACTGTTATAATTAGTAATGCTATAGATTTCGAGTAAATTTAGATGCATACTTTTCAAACTAGGGCCGAAAACATAAACCCCATTTTTGCAGCTTTAACAAAAATAAAGTTTAAACTTAAGACTCTTTTTTTTTATTTATCTTTTTATTTTTCCTAGACTTAGAGGATGACCAGTATCCAGTCCTAAAGAGATGCTTTCTAGCAAGTGGAAGGGGTCGGCGGCCAGAACCTTCCAGTATGTCTTCCCCAAATAACAAAGCTCTTACAACAGATCCATATGCTGATGACAAGTGCCCAGAAAAGCTTTGAACGATCAGCTGAATTCCTACCAACGGCTGTTCCCAGAACGGGCTGAAGGAACACTACGTCATCTTGTATCCTACGTGAAGGTCAGTGGATAAGATTTTATCTCTCCCAGAAAAACATGTTTCCTAATACAGGAAGTTTGATGTGACAGAGTAGGACCCTATCGTCCAAAACTGTAAAATTATTTTTATGGACAAAGCTAGCTTTGGTCTGTTAGAAAGCCATAATGATGATGTAATTTCCACAATCAAGGCCCAACAAATGGCCTTCTCTTGTCCTGGAGGCATTCAGTGAAAAAGAGGGATCTACATATCAAGCATCCAGGTGACGGTTTATCATCAAGTATGACTGTTTTGAAGAAAATGTGAAGAAGCCACACATGGAAAAAAAAAAACTCATTAGACAAAAAGAATGATCAAATGGAATTCGTTCCTCTCTACTACATCTAATCTTTCGTAAACTTGGGTCTGTTGTCCAACCTCTTCCATGAACATCAGCTGGAAATAGATATGGAAAGGAGGTGCCCTTTCCTCTGCCCCACACTATGCTCAGACACTCCGCCAGAAACAGGGTTCAGATCAATTCTTCCTTCACCTCCAGTTACTCAATTGAATCCCCCAACCCTCATCCAAGTGCCAGCCTGAGGCAACAATGTGGGGTCCTCAAGTTCACTGTCTCTCAAACTTGCACAAAAGGATGCAAACTTGCATGACCAAGACGTGAGCTAGAAGATTTGCAAGGAAGAAAAACACAGATATAAAGAAAAAGGTAAGTATTGGACAGTACAGTGTTTACATGTCGCCTCAGCCAAACTTCTCACTCTGAACAAGACCTTGCAAAGCACTCGGGACAACTTCTGCAATCTAAGAACATGCGAAAGCTCTGATAGAGCAAATGCCATGATATGAAAAAGAACTGAACTTTTATGCAAAAGGTACTTGTAAGCGTCAACTACAAGTTCAGTGGAGAAAAGAACACCAGATTGCAGAAAGAACACTTAAGAACTGTGCCTTGCTTAACACTTGTCTTAAAAAACCAAGGACAATCATTCCAAAAGCCACTGAGAAAGTTACACAACTTGCACATGCTGATTTGAGGAAAAATTCAAAGAAGACCAAGCAAAGCTGAAAGAGCACCTACATGAACAAGATGAGCAAGGGGATCGGCAGCCAGAAATAGGAACTGGAGAATTGCCGTGTTCCATTTAAAGGATGACCAAGGCTACTTCACAAATGAGGCCATTGTATGTGTCATGCAGTTGGTGGAGAAAATGAAGTGCCCCCTGGACATTGTGGGTCTGTAATTTCGGTGTGTCACCAGAACATTATGAATGCAGTGGTCCCTGATTCCTGATCTGCCTTCAATGAGATCGGCAAACGTTTTGCAGCCCGAGCCATTCATTGGAAAAATACACATTGCTGAAACTTTGCTTCAACAGAGAACTGGGATCTCCATACTGATGCACATCTCGATGTGGAAAGTAAGTATGTATCCCAGCAATGACAGTCCTGGAAATACAATGATCGCAGGCTTTAAACTCCAGCACACTGAGAATACCACCACCTTGTAGACCTTACCATCAATCTCCATCAAAATGAACTATCTGATTTACGCGGAAGAGCAAGCCCAAGAAACATTCACTCGTCCTTCTAAAGGGCATTGTCTGCAGTAATGAGTGGATTCGTGCTGCAGTCATGAAAATCATTTGGACATGCACTGGATATGAAAGAAGGGAAATGCTTCATACAGAAGATGAACTGTATGTTACTCTACTGCAATGCCACTTTCTGTTGGGTCTCAGCACCACCTGTGAAAAGGCTGAAGAAATGGAGAAGGACAGTGGCGATCGATTCGGGACGTGAGCAACTCCCCAAGTTTCAGTCATTCAAGATAGTGCTGAAGTTTCTGTCTCTAGTAAGACAATAAACATTTTTCTCTGGCATAAGTTATTAGTTTTGTAATTTGTACTTTGAGTACAAATACTTATAAAAAACTACTTTTTTTTTTTCATCTGAGACAAATCTTTTTTCCTATTGAAAGACAAGAACAGTTTTTAAAGATGGTAAAATACTATTACATTTATCTAATTACCTGCTTGTGATTTTATATAGTTAGTTATCGAGTGCACTAATATATTTAATGGTAGTAGCTATGATTAGTTGTTTTTTTATTGTTTTCAAAAGGGGTACAGGGTAGATGGATCATTAATTTGGATTAATTATCTGTCATATCCATTTTGGCTTCATTTATTTCCTTTTAACATAGGGTTTTATGTTTTGTAATTATAATAGTCAGTGCAGATGACTTGTCAATTCAGAAGTGAGAGAGGGATACGATATTGTTGAGATACTGCCAGTACATAACTTCAGATATTGTGCGTCTCACTTGTGACTGCTTTTGGGCCAAGTAGTGATGAGAAAAACGGCTGGCAAGAAACTCTGGAAGTTTTTCTGTGTGATAATGTGCAAGAAGTCATTCAATACTTCAATAGAGTAACCGCTTCAACAACTTCTTTTGAAGCACCCAGCTGCCCTTCATTACTTCAGATAGAAGTAACTGCTTCAACAACTTCTTTGAAACACAGCTGCCCATCATTTTTCACCGAATGACATAGACAACCTGCTTGCAGTCACTCCCCAGAATGAACAAGAAACTTGAGAGTGTTCAAGAGGATAATGAGCGATGAGATTGACTGCCGGGTTGTTGCCCTTGGACTCCTTCTACCACATCACTGGCCCATACTGGCAGTCCTTGCACTGAGATCCTCTACTAATTTTTTCGTTCCCATGTTGTAAAAATTGCACGCATTCCTTCAACAGTGGGGGCATGAAGATCCCATTGATTCTTTTGAAGTTGACTTCGAGCCACTTTTTGGCAGCCTTTCCATCCAATGCCGAACATCTTTCAGGAATGCTGCTCTTAGACTGAGGAGAGGAAAATCAAGGTGAATTTTGCATCCTCAAAACCTCTCTACAGTGACTGTATTCAAACTACCGAAAAGCAGTTTGCTGATTTCCTTCCTGGTGAAAGTATCATGATGTAACATAGACCCGAAGTGAGGAGGACGCTGCAGCATTCCAAGCTCACAAACATGTTGGGGACAATGCTTTGGTGATTTAAGATTTTAGCTTGTTTCAAACGCTGAAGTGCATCGCTCCAACCACCATAGCACAATCCAACATGTTGAAATGCAACAAAAGCATATCTACTTTTTTTAATGTGAAGACAGCTGCTAGCAAAGAACCCTACTTCAACTATCTGAAAAAATGCCGCAGCTTTGAGGAAGAGGCATCGAGAGATGAAAGGAGGCAGTCGCAAAACGACAGCTCATCCTTCCAGAAACGAACGCCAAGTAAATCAGGTTAGAAAACAAAAGGAAGCTAATTAGGGAGGCTAGAGTCCTGACAGTGGTTAATAAATTACATATACGGTTCGTCTGTATTGCCATAGGAACGGCTATGGGCCAGAGCCTGCTAACAGTGGCCTTAGTGCAGCGGCGAGGGTGGGGGAGCCTGGTGTGTGGCGATCTATAAAGAGATGTAAGCTATCAGAAACTGTGTTAAAATAATCATTCAGATTTCATCGGTAGATATCGGGTTTGTCTGCGTGGTCTAGACTAGCGTGTGGTCCGAAGACAGTACCTTTAGGTTTCTTGAGGGATTTTTTGAGGTGTCCCATGAGGAGGTCCGCGATTACGGCAGCTGCTTGCTGGTCTCTCGTCTCTGGCATCTGCATGTGCGACAGGCTGATGGTGGAGCAACCGGGTCCAGGACCTCCACGAGGTATACCTTTGGCCCAGGGCGGGTTTTGGAGCGTTTTGCTATGCCCGACTCCTCCAGAATTATGTGCGGGTGGACAGGCTAGTGCCACCTGAGAGGTGGCTAGGTGACTGGAACCGCACATAATCCTGGAGGAGCCGGCAATAGCAACCCAGGGGAAGGTGGCACGGCGACCGGAGAGGTGGGGCTGGCCCCCGCGACTGGCGGCGGATGCATTCCAAGGCGTTGACTCTGACATAAGCTCTTTAATATCTGAAGCACCTCCCTTTGCAGTCAAGGACGGTAGCTAGGTCTCCCGGGGTTGAGACAGAACAGTAGGGTTACTTGTGTTGGCGAGGAGGCAAGCTGAGACTGGTGCCCTGTGTGCAGAGGGAGTCAGCGCTTCTAGCGGCTCTACACTGCCCTGCAGAGCTTGTGGGTTAGGCCCAGCCTTACCAGTGGTTTTGCGTCGCGGCATATGTTTGTCGCCTGCAAGAGTTGCGTGTGGCAGGAGAGAGAAGTGGCCAGAGCGAGTGTCAGGCGAGAAGTGAGGAGTGGAGAGGGCTAGGGGTCACGTGCTGGGCAGGGTCGCCTTGCCTCGTTGGCAAATTAAAACATGTTCCTCCGCAACAAACGTAATGGGCTGCACTCTCAAAATTATGTAAAGTGTCCACACCGACAGGTAGGTGTGTAAGGGGGCTACACCTCAACTCACCTAACCCACTCACCTGACAGTAAAGTGTCACACAGACAGGTAGGTAAACACCATATGCACAGGTTCCATTGGTTTTGGTTAATTGCATAGGTACCTAGGTGGTAAATCACTCTGGAGTAGCAGAAAGGTGATCACCGCATATTTACACACAACCATTGAAACAAATGTTAAACCTCAAAACAAATAAATGATCATTCAAATATTCTTTTGGTAATATTTCAAACTAACTATCTGTGCTTCAATCTATATACGGTTCCTTACTGCTGTCTTTGATGAGTGTAGCTGGACGTCCCATTGGATTACCCATCCCATACTGGAAAAGCACAGTCAGCGGTATGTCCAATTATATCTTCATAATAAATACAATATATATAATTATATACTAATAAGTATATATAATCTCTCTTTCTCCTCTATGTATATAATATATATATATATATATATATAATATATATATATATATATAATCTATATATATATATAAAAAAATATATAAATACCGATCCATTTAACGTCAATGTTCATTCACCGTTGCCCATGGCCTAACGAAAAATGAACAAAATATAAAGTAACCACCATTGTCGTTGTCCTGGCTCTTTATCAGAACTATGAACTCAGATATGAGTAGATTCTAAATCCAGAATTATCTAGTTCCTAGAGTTAGTTAGACCTTAACACTGACAAGTTTTCATTTTTTGTCCACAGGAATTAGCTCCAGAGGCCTGCACAAATTATTGTTGGTGCTGTACCCTAACTACTCTTTTACTCTTACTATGAACCATCACAAATAATAAAAAACAGAATAAAATAAGAAAAACTTAACCATCACATAACTATTATCAAGGTCTCAATCTTCTAGAATTCTAAATCTAAATGCAGGCGATCAAATGTGTCGATTAAATATTGGTGCGCAGTAATTCATGCATATATTTATATCCCACTAAATGGAAACCTATGGCCTTGCTAAACTAAATTATTGAATTTTACATGTTTATTTCTTAATTTCCTCTTAAAACTTTTTTTTTCAGGTCCTTACTACAGGATCCAGCGCCGCACACCTGCATCCCTGGAGAGACTTTTGCTCTTACAAACCCCCCCCCAATTTTTTTTATCTCTTGTATAATTGGTCATTTGCATGTTTCTGCCCGTACCATCTCTTGTATAAAACACAACCGGTTTATTTAGTCCGGAAAGACTCGGGCAAATCGAGTGCAGAATATCCAGAGGTCCTACATTTACATTCTTAATATCTTAAAACTACTTGCATCAAAATACAAATTTGGGGAGGAGTATTTTACTTTTACTTGTAACGAAGTAATTTAAAAAAGGAAATGAGCTTTGGGTGCTATTATGGCATGCAGGCTACGGGACTTTAACCATAAACGTAAGCATAACCATAGCCAAAGACCATAACACATAACTATAACCAAACCCGTACTCTAAACTCTAAAATACGAATCGGCGACCTGTCACACGGAAAGCGGACACTCACATTATTCCCAGCCATCTTATATTGTTTAAGCGCATTCCAATTTGTCCATGGTCTGACAGTCCCTGCTTTTTGTGTGTGTGGAAATCTATTTTATTCATAAATAAAGTCTTTTGTCCCGTGTGGCACTGGTCGGACAGCCATGTATGAATACAGTTTATTTACAATATACTGTAACATATAGTCTGATATTGTCATCAGCAGCTAGTTCAAGTCAGCTGAAAATAACAAAATTATCATTTCACAACATACATTTGGTATATAGTTTGACAATTCACATGCTAGATTGCAATTTATAATGTTTGTTTTGTGGGACTATTTGTGCTGTTGCGTTTCAGACAGTTCCATCAACATGTGTGGTGGTTGCGCGCAGCAATGGCACCATGTGTTTGGTGTGCTTCCAGCGACCCAGCCAATCTACAGATCCCTGCCCCGAGCACCAAGGTAAGGCAACACTGCCCCCCCGCCTGCCGGACATGGGGCGCCGAATCGGTAAGACACTGGCTTATCTGGCTCCCATGTGGAAGGTCAGAATTTGAATCCCAGCGAGTCAAACCAATGGCGTACAAAATTGCCACTGTCGCTACCAGCCTGGTGCTCGCATTAATAGGAATATGGCAAGAACTGGTAGCTTATATGCGGTAACGTGACTGATTGGGATATTGGGTTCATGGTTGCACTGGTGGCCTGGTCCTCCCTGTGGGACAGCACTAAAAATCACCATACTGTACACTGTCACAATCAGTACCTGTCCTGAATGACCTTATATGTTGCTAGGACATAATTCAAAGCAAACACAAACAAACCTACTCGTCCCTTATAGTTATAGCAACCTGTGTAAACTCAAATGTAACGTAGACATCATTCCACCAGTTTCATCCCTCGTTTCTATTAATCCGTCATTCACCAATGATAGCTATAGTCCCCATTTCTCCCGCGGTAGCGCCACCTGCGGCATATTATATATTTCCGACCTAACTGTTGTACTCTTTTTTGGGGATGGGGGGGGGGGCGTTATCTGAAACTTGTTCTTATTCTTTTTATCCGATTTGAATTCCGTACATAGCCTGTGCTGTGCATGAATGGTGCGCAGTTCTGGTACAAGAAGCCTATCTTCTGTCTCAGGCTGGACCTCGGCAAACACAAAAAAAAAAGGAAAAAAAAAAAAAAAAGAAAAAAAAAAAAAAAAAAAAAAAAAGAAAAAAAACAAAAGAAAAGAAAAAACAAAAAAAAACCCACATGTCCCCCACAGGAAAACCCCCCACCACACACCCAGACAAACCACCCAACTCCCGCCCCCCCCCCCCCCACCCCGTCCCCCCCCCCCACCAGCCCCGCCCCCCCGTGCGCCCCGCCCCCGCCCGCACCCCCCCCCCCCCCCCCCCCCCCCCCCCCCACCCCCCACCCCCACCGCCCGCCCCCCCGCCTCCCCGCATTGGTGTGGTCTTCTGGGAGGGGGGGTTGCAGGAGGGTGTTGATGGCGTTCTGTTTTTGTTTCTATTCGCGTGGTCGTAATCCCCACCGCCCCGGCGGTGTACCAGGACGCACCTACCTTGCAGTACTCGATTGCCATGGCTACACCAACGGAACGCCCCCCCCCCCCCCACCACCCCCCATGACTACTCATAAAACTGCACAGTCCGATAAAGTACACGATTTTCAAAACCAAACACTGACCTAGGTTTGATCCTATAATCTAACTTAGATATTGCAATTAAAGCATATAATGCTGCATGGGTTTAAGGCATCTAAATACATACGTCAATTTTAATAGAACATTACTGCTGGAATCTATGGTGGTCGAGTATTTTCAATGTGCACACCAACAAAATTTTGTCAAAGACCTCTGACCCCGTCCTGACCTCAAGCTGGTGGCCTTGCAGGGCAGATCCTGATGTAAGGTTTATATTAGCTAAACGTGGCTGTTTGCTATGACCTTGATCCCCGACCCGAACATCACTGCGGTGCGTTGCATGATGGACCATGACAAAGTAATTTTATTATTTTAGTGAAATGTGGCTGTGTTTTGATAATGACCATCTGACCCAGACCTGATCTCGCACTGGTGTCTTGCAGGACGGATCCAGATGTGTGATTTAATATGTAAGTGGAAATGCGGATGTTTTGATAATGATCTCTGGACCCGAACTGACCTTGTTTCTTGGTGTCCTTGTTAGGACGGACCCTGACGTGTACCAGGCTGCCTGCCCCCCGTGATGCGGCGGGCCAGGTGCCGTTCCTGATTGTGCCGCTAGGTGCTTAACTCGCGGTGCAACCTGCCCGGCCACTTCCCCACCTCCTCAACGTGGGTGTGGAGCTGCACCCCTGTCATCACACCCTGGTGGCACGGTAAGACTCGACGGAGAAGAGTGTTGATCGGTTGTATCGGGCACAGAATTTGGAAACCTGAATGCAATTTACTTCAATTTGTTTGTTATTATTATAGTTTGGTTCATTAAGCAGAGAAATTTCAATCACGGATAATTTTCCTTCCTCATCCCACTGGTTTTTGGCCCTATCTAGCAACAAGTTCCAGGCATGTAGCGAAAGTTCACACACTAGTTCCGGAACGGCAATAGGTGTGGTTCGAAACCTGTTCCAGACCAAGTTACATCCCCCGCCCCGGTCCCCCCACCCCCACGATAATATGTTCCCCCCCCCCTAAATTATTAACTATGTTTTTTAAAAAAGGCAGAAAGAAAAGAAACGTCGGATTAGGCAACTTGAACGACTATACTTTCTGTACCACTATTTCCCAGCTCGAATAGAATAAACAAGATTAAATTTGCACACACAAATACATACATGCTACATACATACATATATACATACAAACATACATACATACATACATTCATACAAACATACACATGCCATGCATCACACATACATATATACATCATACACATACATGCATACAACATACATACATACATACATACATACATTACATACACTTACACCACATGAATTGTGGCAATAACTTGTATACTAAAATTAGTATCAATATCTGACGACCATATGCTCTGTGGCTGAGTTATTCTAATGGAATAAACTATTTACAACAACAAGTTATAATTGAATAGAGCCAGGAGAAGAGTGAGTTGGCGCGGAGGGATGCTGGGAAGCGGCGATAGTGAAGGTGTCCATCTGGAGCTCCTGCTCCCGATACTCTGGACCCGACCAAGTTGGCGGCCAGCCTCAGGTCAGTGTGGGTGCACCAGTGTCATTGCTTCCTTTTGATCTGCATCATATTTATGTGTATTAATAATGTTATTATAATAATTTACCTCGGTATGGCCGCCCTCTGGCTAGCCGAAGGCAAAAATATGGAAGAGAAAGCACATCCGGGTCAGCCAATTAGCATAAGTAACTCACAACGGGAGGACGTTTGTTGAGTTGCATTCCACAGGATTTAATCTACTACTACAGCTTTTATTCCAAAAGTAAGTACTGTTTTCTTCGATAACTTTGTTTATCATGCTCTATGCATCTTTTTATGAAAGTTCAGAACTTTCTTCGTCCTGTTTTGGACTTTGTACGTTTTTTAACTTTACGATAGAACATTGCGTGCCGCTGGCACAAACGAAACCTACTGATCTACCGACCCTGTTTTTCAGACAGTGAAAATGGTCAACCCGATTGCTTCATTTCCTAGAAAAGTCTCCCGATCCTATGATAAGGATGATGTTGGGGATGCTCTGGGTGTTTTTTTATAAACACCCCTTGACCGGTTTAAGGCTAACCTCCGAGTTCGTAATATTTTCTCCAACTTTTGGCGCTGTACCACAGGTGGGGAGAAAGTGACGGAACAGAGACAGAGGGGCCGATCTCACGATCGATGCCCTCCGTTGGTTTGGTTTCAGTTACTCACACCCCACGGCAAATTAGCTTCACGCCTGTACTGACACGTTGCAACACACTTCTCTGTACCATGTTCCTCAACCCAGTTTACTGGCATACACTTGTGTATTGAGATGATTCCGGGTTTTAGTAACGCTTTGGTTTCGTTACAGTTCCCATGGCCATCGCCGGAATAACCGCCCGCTGCAGCGGTGGGTGTCCCCCCCGACGGATTACGATTCGTCTCCACCGGCTACGCTCCAGCCGTCCCCACATCCTGGGGCTCATGCCTCGGATCAAGACAGTGATCACGCCCCTCAACCAGTGGGTGGAGCGAAAATGGCGGAGATGAAGAGGAAAGATGCGCCTTTTTCCAGGCGCAGACCATTTCCAGATCCCTTCCCAAATCCCCTTTGATGAGATTGGGAAGACATTTCTGAGGACGAGAGGAACCACGCTGTCGGCACTGAGGTTCCGAAACCGAAAGCGCGGGGCAATAAAACGCCGCCCAGTGAGCAGTTCTGGTGACGAGTTCACAAAAGACAGCTAACTCAAAGCGCTCCAAAAAGTCCCAAAAAGAAGAAGAAGAAGAAGAAGAAGGACTCTTCTTCTACTCGTCGTCCGACTCTTCTTCCACCGAGTCGGATTCCGACACGGAACAGCGGTGTCTACGCCAAAATAGGCGTCAAAGCTGGCAAGAAATTGTCAAAAAGAAAGCTCAGAAAGATGCCGCACCACTACCATGAATGCGCAAAACCGTGGAATAGCCATTTCACTAAGTTTAAACCGATCGAAGTCATCAACAAGTTGAACTGAGCAGATATCAGGAGTTAAGGCATACCTGCTTCGGTTTTTCAAAGAGATTATTCCCGGCAATTCATCTTTCCGACGAACGCCGTCGTTATGAAACTTCCCTTCTCCTTATCCATAAGGCAGTTTTGGTGCCTTGACGTCTGTTATCCCTTGGCTAACAGGATGCAGCCAGAGAACAAGTCTCGTCTTTGGCGCGGGTTTTATGGAACCGGGCATAGCTTTGTTAGCAGCCGCTAGTAACTACATGACCCATCGGGGGAGATTTGAAAACGCTTTCAACTCGGTCACCACAGATGCCGGAAAAGAGGTTGCCCGCTCGAACAAGGTACCGACCATGATGGTATGGAATACACCTTGAATTCCGGTCCTACCCCTATCAATAGCAAACCGCTAGATAAATCCAAGATGTTTGGGGTCAGCTAGCTTACTGTACAAACAGGTAGAGGTCCGACTAAAGAAGTGCTAAAAACACTGAAGCAAAGAGTCGGTCGCTTCCAAACCCCAGCAGGTTCAGAAAGTCTAGGACGGATTTTCGATTCCGCAGAGGAGGGAAGCCGTTCAGTGCGGACCAGTCCTTCCAGTTCACCACGAGGAAGGGGCCGGGCGACAGGCCGGCCTCAAACTGAACGACAACCGCGGCTACAAGAGGGATTTCGTTCCCAAGCCCCAGTTCCCGAAAACAAGGGAAAAGTAGAGATTTCCACACAACGTGCAGCCTCCTGACCCTACAATGGTCACGGAGGAAACTCCAACTGGAAGTAAGACTTTTTCAGCAGGGAATGTTTCTACTTGTTTCCAATCAATGGCAACAGTTAACCACTAATCCAGAGGGACCTGAATATTGTTAAGGCATTCACATCCCTTTCACACAATTGCCTATAAACAAAGAGAGCGCCTTTTTCCGTATCAGGTTTAATTCCTCGAAAAATCTCAGCTAGATCACCAGGTTCTACTGTTTGAGTCTAAGGCATTGTCAACAGAGTTGAACCATACTGAAGGGGAATATATTTCCAATATCTTCCTCTACTCCTAAACCGGATGGTTCAATCCGAATGATTTTTAATTTGAACTCAGTGAATGAAATCAGTGAAACAAACATTTCAAAAGGTTTTTCTTTAGAAACAGCTCCGTGATTTAATTACCCCAGGGTGTTGGCTAGCGATGTTGATTTAAGGGATGCTACTGACACCGTTCCTTATTCACCAGACAGATCGGAAATACCTACGTTTTCTCTGGAATGCCAACTTTTTGAATTTACATGTTTACACTAATGGTTTGGCTGCGCACCGCGTCTGTTTACTAAGTTGTTGAAACCAATTTTTGCACACATGGCAAAATTGGGGCATTGTATGGTTGCCATACAAATAGATGATTGCTTTTATTATGGGCCAATCTTTCACCAATGGTGAACTCGCTGTAAAGATTTATGCAACATTTCACAAATTGGGTTTTCTTCCATACATAACAAGAAATCGGTTTTTTCTCCTCCTCAGGAGCTTAATGTCTCCGGGTTTTTTTTTTTTCCCCGGGGGGGGGGGGGGGGGGGGGCGGGGTCTGACACCACGGCTATGACCGTTTCGCTTACAAGCCAAAAGAAAGATAACTTTACCGCCAGCGATACAGCTGTTAGACACTTCTAGCCAAAGATTAACAGGTCGCGGTCCCTTCTCGGGTCATGGTTTCGTATAGTCCCGCTATTTCTTATACGGAGCGGCACACATAATATCCCTCCGAAATGGATAAAAATTTGGCGCAGCCCGCGCAAAGGGAACTTTGAAAAGACCATGGAATTTCCGGAGAACGGCCTTGCCGACATTGAATGGTGCTAAACCACTTTGACCATTCCCCCAATCCCATTAAATGGGAGAGCCTGACACTACCGTTACCACTGACGCGTCCTCCAAGGGTGGGGGAGCACAACAGAATGATGTAGCATCGGGAGGAAGATGCAAGAATCGGAACACCCCGATCATATTAACGTTCTAGAACTAAGGGCCATTTACTTGGGATTAACCAGTCTAGTAAAAATAACCCAAAAAAATGTACGTATCCTCCACGGAACAACACCCACACTATGGCTTATGTCAGAAATATGGGAGGTACAAAATCGATTTAAATGTATGCAATGGCACTTCTTCTCATTTTGAACTGGGCTCAAACCTTTGATGTCTGGTTAACTGGTTAATCACATTCCAGGCACACAAAATTGTCCTAGCTTGACAAGATGAGTCGCCAGTTCCATGTCACTTAGAGTGGTCACTTTTTGTTTATCCATCCATTTTCAAACACATTTGTCACACATGGGGTTCACCTCAGATCGATTGTTCGCTTCGCGTAATAACTTTAAAATTCCAAAATATTTTCTGCACCCGGAACCCAATGGCTTTGCACATTGATGCCTCTCCCTAAAGTGGCGACATCATTTCTTTTACATTTTCCCCCCCTTTACTATCATTAGCAAAGTCGCCAAAAGGATTTCAAATGGAGGGGACACATGCCATACTCATCTCCCCGAGTGGCACGCGCTACCGTGGCTACCGACGTTTATAGCCACAGCCCAAAAGCAGCCTTCGCTTCCCAAGATTCCGAGGAAACCTCAACATCAGGGACCCCTTTAGAACCCACGGAAACGTGTCGACAACTCCGTTATTGGCATTCCTTTTTTAAATAAATATTTAGACAGTTTGGCTTAGACAAAATTACACAACAGCGTTTGGTTGATGAAGCGTGGAGAAAAGGAACGGTGAAAATGTATACTACGTATTAAAGAATGGGGTATTTATTGCCTGCTTAAGAAAGTCAAGCCAACTGACTCCCACAGTATCCCAGGTAGGACTCTTCCTACGTTACCTAGAGACGAAGGCCTAGGATATGGGCTATTAACGCTGCCAGATGTGCTCTCTGTCGATATTCCTACCGCGGGTTAAGGACAAACAATGGTAAACCCATGTTATTTGTTGATCATACGATCAATTGGCTGTGTTTGATAATGACCTCTGACGCCGAACTGACCTTGTTGCTGGTGCCTTGCAGGACGGACCCTGACGTGTACCGGGCTGCCTGCACCCCTTGGTGCGGCTGGCAGGTGCCGGTTCCTGTTTGTGCCGCTAGGTGATTATCTCGCGGTGCACCTGCCCGGCCACTTCACCCACCTCCTCAACGTGGGTGTGGAGCTGCACCCCTGTCATCACATCCTGTGGCACGGTAAGACTCGACGGAGAAGATTGTTGCATCGGGTTGTATCGGGCACTGTATTTGGAACCTGATGCAATGTACTTCAATTTGTTGTTATTATTATGTTTGTTCATTAAGCAGGAGAAATTTCAATCACGGATAATTTGTCTTCCTCATCCCACTGGTTTTTGCCCTATCCTAGCAACCAGAGTTCCAGGCTATGTAGCGATAAGTTCACACACTAGTTCCGGAACGGCAATAGGTGTGGGTTCGAAACCTGTTCCAGACGCATCTACATCCCCCCCCCCCCCACGATAATATGTTCACCCCCACCCCAATACTATGTTTTTAAAAGAAGGCAGGAAGAAAAGAAACCTCGGATTAGGCAACTTGAACTGATCTAATTCTTTCTGTACCATTATTTCCTGCTCGAATAGAATATAAAAGTATTAAATTGCACACACAAATACATACATAGCTACATACATACATACATACATACATACATACATACATACATACACATGCATGCATCACACATACATATATACATACATACACATACATGCATACATACATACATACATACATACACATACATACATACATACATACATACATACATACATACATACATACACTTACACAACATGAATTGTGGCAATAACTTGTATACTAATATTAGTATCAATATCTGGACGACCTTATGCTCTGTGGCTGAGTTATTCTAATGAATAAACTATTTACAACAACAAGTTATATATTTGTATAGAGCCAGGAGAGAGTGAAGTTGGCGCGGAGGATGCTGAGAAGCGGCGTTGTGAAGTGTCACGTGGGAGCTCGCTGCTCCCGATACTCTGGGACCGACATGTTGGCGGCCAGGCCTCAGGTCAGTGTGGGTGCATCAGTGTCATTGCTTCCTTTTGATCTGGCATCATGGTTATGTGTATTATAATGTATTATAATAATATAAAGGAACGGAGCGAAACCCATTATTAATATATTATTGTATATATTGTTTATTGTACGATCAGTTGTATGTATTCGGAGTCGCGCGCCCACCCCAATACGGGACGCGCGAATGGGGCTGCCACTGCGTGTTGTGGAATTAATGCAAATCATTGTCACTCCGATCACAATTTTCTTTTTAGGTAGGGCATATATAGTCCCAGCCAGAGAACTAATAAAGAACTCAGCCCAACTCTGCATTTTTCTAACCATATTGCCTAGTGGTTTATGTATAGATATATGTATATATTGTTCAGATACTTATTTCTTATAACCCGCTACTTTTGCAGTGAAGAATTATTAAATCATATAGATTAATATACTTTAGAAGTTTAATCGACAACATCCAGTGGCCACTATCTTGGTTGGTTTTTTATTCATTCGCTCCCAATTTATTAACTCTATGTCAATATAGAAAAGCATTGCCCCCTGGAACCAGCGCCTCCACAGCTGGTTTATAGTTGTTTCATATCGAAGCAGTTTTGCTCGGATTTAGACATGGTTGTCATTCACCCCCTACTCTGGGTTTGTTCGTTGTTTACGCCCTAGCAACATCTAAGGTCATTTCAGGACTAGGACTGACTTTTGCGTGTGCACTCATGGCAACGTTATAGTGCTGCCCCACTGGGAGACTGGACTGCCAGCACCTTGGCCTGATATCTCACACATTCACATTATCCTGACACTGAGCTAACTGGTCCGTGCCCTATCCTATTAATGCAGAGCGTCAAGCTAGGAAGCGACAAGTATTAATTTGATAAGTCATTGGTTAGACACGGCTGGGATTCAAACTCCCTACTTTCCGCACGGGAAGCCTGCGCTCTGCAGATTCGGTAACCGCGCCCGGTGTGGGTGGGTGGCGGTGAATACTCTATCTTTGTTGTGGTGTGCTGTAGGTGCGTTTGTGTACGACCCATGCACACAGAGGGCGTTCAGGCTCGGCATCTGTCACGACACCCTCAGCACCTACTTCGCCGAGTCGGCTTCTCCCAGAACGAGGCTGGCTATTTTTCACTACGCTGTCCTCCACCAGAGGGACCTGGTTTTCACTAGAACTGTAAGTAGAGGGATACATTAACTGGCCTAACAAGATGGGTACGTTGGCTAATGGCAGGGTCCATACGGGGCCTGGAAAGTCTTGAAAGTCTTGAACTTCATTTGTCCCATTTCAAGGCCTTGAAAATCCTTGAATCTAACTTATTTGGGGTAATTAGTCTTGAAACGCCTTGAATTCCATTAAATTGGCCCACCCCCGATCTAAATTAGTCTAAAATCACCATTTGCCATTGTGGTTTTTTCCTGAAATCCAAATGAAAATATTCTTGAATTCCTATCAAAAAAGGCCTTGAAAAGCCTTGAAATAGCCTCGAGTTCCATATCTTCACATATGTACGGATCCTGTAATGGGTATCTTGGTTTATTTTGTTTACATATCGTTGATTAAGTAGGGGAAAATGTTGCCATTCCACCTGGTCTGTGTAAATGTGTGAGTACGGTGGAGGTGAGAAGTTTTTTCTTTCCTTTCTGTTTCACACAATTAAAATGAATGAAAACAAGAGTCATGTGTAGTCTGTCTACTCAGTTAAAACAAGACATTCCAGGTGACAGGATGGTTTCACGTGTAAATAATACAGTAACAGATTCTCTGCTGCGTAATGTGTTACGTGAATATAAGCAAACCACTATTCTATACTATAAATTAATAATGGGTTACTATAAATTAATAATGGGTTACGTGAATAGAAGCACACCACTATTCTATACTATAAATTACTAATGGGTTACGTGAATATAAGCAAACCACTATTCTATACTAATTTTCTCACTAGCGATGGCTAGGAACCTTTCCTGTAATCATGAGTAACCTACTCACTCTAGTTTTCTATTCTGTTACACATATATATCTACAAACTGCATGACATACACATGCCTGTTTGTATGTGTTGTATAAGGTAGGGCTATGTAACAAATAGAGACATACGAGTGGTGGGTCGGTCACTTTTATTGTGCGACAATAACAGGCTTACCGGTAAAGTTTTAAATCCAGTGGACAAGTGACTTGGCCCTGCCCGAGCACAGACAGAATTATATATCTACAACCTGCATGACATACACATGCCTGTTTATATGTGTTGTATAATGAATTATGCAAGTATAGATATGCAGAGGAAATAACGTGCGATAAAATATAATCATTGTATTCTGATATATTGTTGTATTGTAATACTCTTCTCGACTTGCTAGCGGTTTACAAGGGAATGCTATTGACAGTGGCGCCACATGCGGCGCTTACTTTAACTAAACCGAGAGTTTCGTTAATTCACTTCGCCTTGAAGATTATTTCGGTAGAGACAATTATACCTGTGCTAGATAATTGCATGAATCTGACTTAACTGAGTGTCGTGTTTTGTTTTGTCTATTTCGCTGCTGACTATTTAGTATTTACATATATGTGATCTATACTGCATTATTGGAATATAAACAGGGGCACATTCCCCGTTCAGTTTCCATTTCTATATAACTTACCTGTACTCAGCACCTATGTATTATTTATCTCTGCTATACAATGACATCATTAATGCTGATTGCCTACTCTTAGTCACGTGATCTGTTGTTTTCGCAGCTCTTTGAGTCACTGCTCATTGACACGGCAAGCCTCGAACTGGGTGGAATGTTGGCGGAGTTCCTCGTTGGTAAGCATATATATACATATATATATAAACATATAAAAACATATATAAGCATATATACAAATACATATAAAGATATAAACATATAGCAACATAGTATAAGTATTGGTGAAAATTTGATTAAAGCTGCATAGTCCGATAAAGCATCAGCTTTTTAAAACCAAAACACTCAACTAGATTGATTCTACATATCTACTTTATTTACTGATCCATTTAGTAAGCATTTGTTGCCACATAGAAAGGCATACTGCGTAAATTAAATAGAACATGTTACTGCATAAGCCTATGGTGTCTGAGTTATGGCATGCTTACCAAAATTAATGTTGCATGTTTGCACTTGAAGTTTTTCAAAAGATATCCATTTAAAATCAAAGTTATTTCAAAGTAAAGTAAGGTAGATTATAACAATCCATTTAATAGATTTATCTCAGAAAAAATAAAGAAAATCAAAACGATCGGATTTTGCAACTTTATCCATAATGATAATTGCAAGAATAACGACCTTTGAAAAACAAATAAAAGGAGGAATTCCCTTCGTCCGAATTAAAAATAATTAAATTAAATTTTATATTGAATTTTGACATTGCGCTATTTGAACGTTGAGGAATGTTAGAACTAGAAGTGGTGAATGGGGGACCTCCGACTTTTTAGTTCAAATTCCTGCCGTTGGCGTCGCCACTGAACCAGTGGGCCCATTCGGCACACTGTCACGCTGCAAACTCAATGGCTATGAGCAATCTTCATACAGGAAAAGTGAAATATCTCTAGAACCCCACAACCTAGAGACAAACCGCTTGGTAAACATATAGAAAACATATTAAACAAATAGATTATATTAAATTTATAAGGTTAGGGTTCTGCATTTCTATTAATTTTGAATAAAATAAACGTTTTGCACTGCACGTACCGGCAAACTCAGTGCATTGTCAATGGCCGTGAGCAATTTTCATACAGAAAAAGTGAAATATCTCTAGAACCACACCACCTAGAGACAAACCGCTTGGTAAACATATAGAAAACATATTCAACGAATAGATTATATTAAATTTATAAGGTTAGGGTTCTGTCTTACTATTAATTTTGAATAAAATAGACGTTTTGCACTGCGCGTGACCGGCAAACTCAGTGCATTGTCAATGGCAGTGAGAAATCTTCATGCAGAAGAAGTCAAATATCTCTAAAACCACAACACCTAGAGACAAACCGCTTGGTACACATATAGAAAACATATTCAACGAATAGATTATATTAAATTTATAAGGTTAGCATTCTGCATTTCTATTAATTTTGAATAAAATAAACATTTTGCACTGCGCGTACTGGCAAACTCAAAGCATTGTCAATGGCCGTGTAGGCCCACTACTACCGATGCGCCACCAAGTGTCGGAAAATGAACTACGCCACATGTCCCCCATTCAACATGCTCTGTGCCTTCAGGTTCGACGTATGCCGCTCTGCGAGGACAGATGGAGCTGTACGTGATGCGTCTCATGCCGTTCACATGTGCTGCTACCTACCGGGAACAGGCGGAACCGGTACGTATCGCCCCGATGAAAACATAGCCACCGTGGGTTCATCATTTTGGAATTATGGGTGATTCGGGGAGGACACGAGAACAGCTACTCTCCTCTCCTCTCCTCTCCTCTCCTCTCCTCTCCTCTCCTCTCCTCTCCTCTCCTCTCCTCTCCTCTCCTCTCCTCTCCTCTCCCCTCCGCTCCTCTCCTGTCCTCTCCTCTCCGCTCCCCCCCAGCCCCCTCTCCCCTCCCCATCTCCACCCCCTCCGCCTCTCCTCTCCCCATCCTCTCTTCTCCTCTCCTCTCCCCTCCCCTCCCCCCTCCCCTCCCCCTCTCCTCTCCTCCTCTCCTCTCCTCTCCTCTCCGCTCCGCTCCTCTCCTCTCCCCTCCCTCCCCTCTCCTCCCACTCTCCTCCTCCTCTCTCTCGTCTCGTCTCCCTCTCCTCTCCCCTCCTCCTCATCTCCTCTCCTCTTCTCTCTCTTCTCTCCTCTCCTCTCATCTCCTCTCATATCCTCGCCTCTCCTCCCCGTCCCGTCCCCTTCCCTCCCATACAAGTTTTACATGACTGAACCCCCCCCCCCCCCCCCCCCCTTTGGCTCTGCTGTATGCCCTGACCTGTACGACCTATTTTATTCAACCGTAACAGTTCTACATGACTGAACCCCCTCCCTCCATTGGCCCTGCTGTATGCCTTGTACAACCTATTTTTATTAAACCAGAAAAGCTCTAAAACACCCTCCCTCTTCGCCATGCTAATATTGCTATAGGGCTAGGCCAAGTTGTAGGACCTTGAAAGTAATGTATGCTTTCGATGACTTCTCCCTTATTCAGAGGAATAAAACAAATTATAGACAAAATCATCAACATCAATAACACCATCAACATCAACATCAATAACATCAACATCAGCAACATCAACAGCATCAACATCAATAAAATCAACGACAACAACATCATCAACAACATGTTCTGCTGCGCAGGTCTCTGATGGAAGCAACACGTGCAGCATAACCTACACCGCGCTGGGTACCGTGACCTTCAGCAGCCAGTCCAAGGTCAAGGGCGGCCACCAGGCTATTGAGATGTGGCGCAACCTGGTGGCGGCAGCAGGAACTACGCCCGCTGCTCCTCGGTTTACTAGCCGCCTGGTGCAGCACCACCTGGAAGCAGGCGAGGAAGACGACATGGAGGTGGGCCACCAGGGGTCTTAGTAACTCTTACTCTTACTTCTTAGTGGGATTACCGGGCGCGGTGGCCGAATCGGTAAAGCGCGGGCCTCGCGTGCGGAAGGTCGGGAGTTCGGTTCCCGGTCGAGTCAAACGAATGACGTTAAAATTGATACTTGCCGCTACCTAGCCTGGCACTCAGCATTAATAGGATAGGGCAAGGACTGGTTGGCTCAGTGTCAGGGTAATATGACTGAGTAGGATATTGGGTCATGGTGCTGGCAGCCTGGTCTCCCAGTGGGGCAGCACTATAAATTCGCCATGAGTGCGCACTGTCACAAGTCGGTACCTATCCTGATATGACCTTGGATGTTGCTAGGACGTAAAACAACAACCAACAACTGAGTGGGATTTAAATCCCTTTAAAATGGTCGGATTTGTAAGGAAAGCATATTAGGGTCTTTGAATTATAAGGAGAAGTCATTTAAAATTTCCTAGTCCGATGGTTTTGAGTTTCTGTCATTTTCTGAGATAAATATATTAGGTTCATCATTATGATCCACCTCACTTTAATTTGAGGTAACTTTGCTTTTAAATAACTAAGTTGGGAGATATTTGAAGTGTAAACATACCAAATTAATTTCGGTGTGCCTGTCAAAACTCTGACCCTATAGCATTCAGCATTAACAGGTTCTATTAAAATGGCTTAAGTAATTCTCAGAGAATAGGTTATTTCAAAATACATAAACTGGTTAGTCACACTCGATGATAATTGTGACTAAATAAAGTTGTATTGGTCTTGTTACTGTCATTTTAAGCCAACAATAACACAGGAAGCAAATTTGTGAATGGATTCATTTTTAAAATGACTACTGAGGTTGTATTGATAGTAGAACAGCATAACTTAAAGTTGCATGGTCCGGTGGCGTTTGAATTTGTTAGTTATATTTGAGATAAATAGCTCAGGTTGACCCTTATATCCTAATATTCATTAGTCCCGAGTAACTTTGATGAAAAATGGCTAGTTTTGAAGCAATTTGAGCTGAAAGAACCCAAAATAATTTCGACAAGCTTGCCAAAAGTCCTGTGGCTAATACCCAGATTGTCATCTCGCGATGACCACGTGATGTGAGATGACCAACTAATCTTGGAACCTAACGGGGCTGTAGGTAGGTATTTCTGTTTGGGTCTTGAACATTCTGGGAATGGATTGGTGCCAAAGGCCCATGGCACTATGATTTTTAACAAAATATTATTTTGTAGAAAGGTTAATTTGATATGCCGCAAATACACAGGTTTCCGGCTTGAATGCTATGATGGCAGCAGCTGTTCTGGCCGTGCCTATGCGTTATCGTTTGGACGTGATCCGTCGCAAATGCGCCGGGTTATTGGCTTAACACTGTGATGGAAGCAGCCGTTCCACAGTGTATGCGCTGGAGGATGGCCCGTGGTAGTAGAACCATATCAGTTTATACACTCACCTATGACAAACTGCACAGTCTATGATTCAGCTGGGCCTGAGCATTAATGGTTTGATGGGATCCGCCACAATTGCGCAGATTTCTGGGTTTCATGCTATGATTGCAGCAGCCGTTCTGCTCGTGCCTATGTGTTATCGTTTGGCGAGATCCATCGCAAATGTGCCGTTCCACAATGTATGTGTCGGAGGACAGCCTGGGGTCATAGCACCATTTTAGTTTCGCCTATGACAAACTGCATGCTCTGCGATCCCGACCCGTCCGCCAGCGCATACGCTGCGGAACGGCTGCTGCCGTCATAGCGTTAAGCCCAGAACCTGGCGCATTTGCGATGGTTCCCATCCAAACGATAACGCATGACCAGAACAGTTGCTGCCATCATAGCATTAAACCTGGAAATCTGCGTTTTTGCGGCAGATCCCGTCAAGCCATTAATGCTCAGGTCCGTCTGGATCGTAGAATATGGCTGCTGCCATCATTGCATTAAGCACAGAACCCGGCGCATTTGCGATGGATCCCGTCCAAATGATAACACATAGGCACAACCAAATTTCAAACGGATGTGCGCAAAACACATGCATGCGAATCCTCACATACATTTAGACCGCCAAGGATATGTGTACTGCTCACATACGGTATGCATAGACACTATGTATGTGGCACAAATTAGAACTATTCTGAGTTTGTTTGTTTTCCTGGACAGGTATACCGATTCCCTTTAACATTTCGCATTGCTATCTCATGAATTTGCATGTCTCATGTACATGTTATTGCTCTTTTACTATTTACTGTTATGTCATCCATATGTTTCATCCTCCCTCATACCATAAATAGTCCCGATGGCAAATGCAATTTTAATTGACAATAGTAAAAATGTAAAAATTTAAAATACCCAGATTGATTATTTATATTTATAGAATTGACCAAACAGCATTGAATATCCAACATAAAGGGGAGGGGCAACATCCACCTCATTTCCCCTTCCCCTCTATGGCCCTGCATGGTAGGCCTACTTGGTCAGGGGGAGGCTAATGAGGTCACGAGATTGGCCTAATTGGTTAATGGCCTCCCTGTATAATAGATGTTTCAAAGTGAGTGTCCAAAGGGGTGAGGTTATAAATCTATCGGTTATTCTGTATATGCTGTCCCAAATCATTAGCTAATACACCAGTATCTAAGTTGGATATATAGGATCAAATGTAAGTAGTTGTTTTAATTTTGACAAAAGTGTATTTCATCGGACCATGCAACTTTAAGGATCTTGTAATGGAATTCTCATAGCGATATAATGACTTATAACCTTTTTGTTTGTCGAGTTTGTGATGATCGATTCGGAAGAACTCCCATGATTGTTACAGAAAATGGCAACTGCTGCCAAAAGGTTGGTATGATTTTACATCTAAGCTAACAATCACATGGCTAGCTCAGCTACGTTACTTTTCTAACACTTCTTCTATATGGGCCACTACCTACATATGACTAATGTTATACCATACAACCGTATTGGCAACTTATTTTATTGCCTTTCCCATTTTAGATTGAACTGGCATTGTGAGTAGGCCTATTAACCTGTACTTGGATTGTCTATCAGTGTCAGTATTGGTAATAACCTGTATTAGCATTGGCTGTCAGTGTCACTGTGGGTTAACCTGTACTTGCATTCTCCGTCAGTGTCACTGTGGGTAATAGTGGGTAATAACCTGTACTTGCAATGTCTGTCAGTGTCACTGTGGATAATTACCTGTACTTACATTGTCTGTCAGTGTCACTGTGGGTAATAACTTGTACTTGCATTGTCTGTCAGTGTCATTGTGGATAATAACCAGTACTTGCATTGTCGGTCAGTGTCACTGTGGGTGATAACTTGTACTTGCATTGTCTGTCAGTGTCACTGTGGATAATAACCTGTACTTACATTGTCTGTCAGTGTCACTGTGGGTAATAACTTGTACTTGCATTGTCTGTCAGTGTCACTGTGGATAATAACCAGTACTTGCATTGTCGGTCAGTGTCACTGTGGGTGATAACTTGTACTTGCATTGTCTGTCAGTGTCACTGTGGATAATAACCAGTACTTGCATTGTCGGTCAGTGTCACTGTGGGTGATAACTTGTACTTGCATTGTCTGTCAGTGTCACTGTGGATAATAACCTGTACTTACATTGTCTGTCAGTGTCACTGTGGGTAATAACTTGTACTTGCATTGTCTGTCAGTGTCACTGTGGATAATAACCAGTACTTGCATTGTCGGTCAGTGTCACTGTGGGTGATAACTTGTACTTGCATTGTCTGTCAGTGTCACTGTGGATAATAACCAGTACTTGCATTGTCTGTCAGTGTCACTGTGGATAATAACCAGTACTTGCATTGTCGGTCAGTGTCACTGTGGGTGATAACTTGTACTTGCATTGTCTGTCAGTTCGCTGAAGTCCAGTCGTGCCGGGGCAGATTCCAGTTCAGGTGACAGCCGCACTGTCACAACTGAGGCTCCCAGGTCTGAGGTGCTGCTTGGCCGTCCACCTGCATTCCTGTCTGCTTCACCTCCCACCGCAGACTGCCAACAAGAGCAGCTCGTCAACATGGTGAGTGGCAGCGGACTAAAGGAGAGGTTCCATTGACATGTAGTGCGATATGTGACGTGGGTCTGAGGTCATTTGCCATAGCAACATGCATCTGTGAGACTCCATATATATGCTTTCCAGTGCATGCTTCTTTTTGGTGTAAAAGATTGATTGATTGTTTGTCAGTGGTTTTGCACCATGGCAACAGCAAAGGTAATACTCACCACAAGTTGTGTTAACACTTTATTTTGCCGTATTATTATTTAAACATTGCTTTCAAATAGCATATCAAAGCTTATTATCAGTGATTATTTTCATAAGAGTGATAAACCACTTTTACAAGTTAATATCTGTATTGATGTGATTTCAGATGTGGCTAGGATATGTACATTTGTACTGATATATACCTGATATGATGCTAGGATATGCAACTTCATCTTTTGTCATTTTCATTTTGTTTAAAGCTGCATAATCCAATGAAAGCATATCATTTCCAAAACTAAAAGATTAACCTATATTTGATCCTGCATATCAAACTTATATATTTGTGCACTTATGAAGCATTGGTTGCTGCATAGAATCGAATAGTGGGTCAATTTAATGGAACTTGTCACTGTTGAATCATGTGGTGTCAGAATTTCGACTTGCTTGCCAACATGAATTTCACATGTTCTCACTTCAAATATCTACTTAAGTTAGCCATTTTAAAATAAAAGTAACTTCAACCTAAAGTGAAATACCCTATAATGATCATCCTAATATATTTATCTAAAAAATATGCAGAATCTCCAAACCATTGGAATATGCAACTTTAAGATCACAGATTCTACTATGTATAGTAGAATCTTTGGTAACATGACCAGCACAACTTACCGAAGACAATAGCAGAAACCCAAAACCATCGGACTATGAAAGTTTAATTTAAAAGCTATTAAATTGTTGGCGTCTGTTCCACCAGACTAGTCACCTGCTCACGGCCCACCTCAAGCGGTTTCTCAAGCGCGATTCACGGAACAAGATCCGCTGTCTGACCGTTGAGTATATCACATGTCAGGTACGTAATGTGTCACAACACTGTCACAGGGAAGTTATGTGTCACTAGTTTGTAGTATCTGGGTCATGTGTTACTGCTGTGTGACAGGGATGCTATGTGTCACTCATGTGTAGTATCTGGGTCATGTGTTACTGCTGTGGCCGTAATCGATTAACACGACCCGGGCGACTCGAGTCACCCGAGTCGTCCGAATTTCAAATAGAACACCACGAGTGGAGTCGACAAATACACATGCCATGTGCAAAACAAACCGAACCCAGTAACCCACCTCTTGGCTGGGGTTTGCAAGGATCGATGACGTCACATTTGCGCTGGTACCATCCTGCAGGATAACAGCCACCAGTACCAGTCATACATATTTTTTTTTGGTAATAACATAGATTAATTAAATGGAAATAATACTAAACTTTGCCATCATAAAAATATTTAAATCATATTTTGCTGTAATTATATCGGCTATTAAAAAACAAATAAAAGGACCATTATTTTTGTCACCCGAGCGTGGAGAAGCGTATTCGATTATTCGACCCGAGTCTGCAGGATGTGCGCATGCGCCAAAAAGTGGTTCGGGTGACCAGAGTCGATTAATCGATTACGCCCTGTGTGACGGATGTTATGAGTCACTCATGCGTAGTGTAGTGGTCTGCACTGACCTCTCGGGCAAGTAACCACATAGACAGGTAGGCGTGGGGAGTGTGTCGATATCAGGGAGCCTAGGTGGTGTAATGGTTAGCACACTGGCCCGGAATGCAAAGAGATGTGGGTTCGAGTCCTGCTCTAGGTGCAATAATTCCCATTTTCATCACCCCCACGACACTGGTGCCGTGATCAGGATCCTGTACAAGCGTTGCGCTGTATGGTTGTTGAACCTACCCTGTGTATGTATGTGTAAGTGCATTGCCTGTATGTATGTAATTGTAAGCATTACAAGACTTACAATTCCAGGGGGACGAGTGTAGTGGTCTGCACTGACCTCTCGGGCAAGTAACCACATAGACAGGTAGGCGTGGGGAGTGTGTCGATATCAGGGAGCCTAGGTGGTGTAATGGTTAGCACACTGGCCCGGAATGCAAAGAGATGTGGGTTCGAGTCCCGCTCTAGGCGCAATAATTCCCATTTTCCTCACCCCCACGACAGTAGTATTTGGGTCATGTCTGCTGTGTGACGGATGTCATGAGTCACTCACGCATATTATCCAGGCCATGTGTTATTGATGTGTGACAGGGATATTATGAGTCACTCATGCGTAGTATCTGGATCAAGTGTTACTGCTGTGTGACAGGGATATTATGAGTCACTCATGCGTAGTATTTGGGTCATGTGTTACTGCTGTGCGACAGGGATGTTATGAGTCACTCATGCATATTATCTGAGCCATGTGTTACTGCTGTGTGATGGATGTTATGAGTCATTCATGCGTAGTATCTGGGCCATGTGGTACTGCTGTGTGAAAGGGATGTTATGGGTCACTCATGCATAGTATCTGGGTCATGTGTTACTGCTCTGTGACAGGGATGTTATGCAGCGCTCACATTTTGTTGTTGTTTTGATGGCTTATCTACCCTGTCCATGATGAATAATTCACATTGCGGCTTGTTTTCACCGCTGAACTGCAATAGTCTCAATTTGGCAGTTACCTTGTCTTCTCAGCTGATTAGTGGCTAACCTTAATTATGTTAATTTTATTGATGCCACACTTGTGACATTTGGGTATATACCTACCTGATGCGCTACCGTTAGTAGAGGTACTCAGTCCATGCTGTGACTTTGTGAGGTCGGGGTATGAGGTCATTTGAAGAATTGTTAGGAGTTAGGTCTTGAGCCAGAGGTTATCTCATCCACCTACATGTGTGTTCCTTGTCTGTCCGGAAGAATATGAATAATATAAAATAATGTGATAATCAAAATAATAAGCAATTCCCTTCTACACCTGTATATTATACTAGCATAATGCGTTATATATCACATATGATCAGAAACTCGCATCACATATGATCAGAAACTCAAAACCATCGGATTATGCAACTTTAACTGTGTCATTTCGCCAACAGATGCAGCAGTCGCGCCACCTGGTGCACATCCTATGCATGCTGCTGGTTCCCGACGATACACCATCAGTTCAGACACTGTGAGTCCCTTTCTCCCATGATCTTATACAGTGAGGTGCACTCACCTCAGGTTAAACGCCACATACACAGGTAGGCGTGGGTGATTGCATCAGGAAACCTAGGTATGCTAACGATTAGGACGATAGCCATATCCGGTCTATAACCAGGGTAGATTTGCAAACCTGCCTCTTGATTGAATGCACTAAGATTTAGGAAATCTGTGCAATTAATGAAATATTCAAATAATACATACTTTTGTGCTATACCCTAGAGTAGATAATACTCCCATCATCCACCATTTTCATTTTGATTGATTCAAAAGTTAATTTTTTGTCAATAATTATTTGTATTTAAATGAGTAGATCTCTTCTCATTGCTGTGGCACTGGTCTTCTGGCCAGTCATTTACATACAAATTTAGTTAGTTTTAGACGCAAGGTAATAATAATGCTCATGATGCATAAGTGTAAAGATATGCGTTACCCTATCTACAATTTACATCTATCTTCTAGCATCTAGCATCTATCTTCTAGCAATATTTTGTATATGGCTACTTACATTTCTTGATAGTAATACGGCAATGACATATACAAGATAATTTCTTAAATAAATATTAGCTATTAATAAAAAATAAAATAAATTGGGTGCTCCCCTCAGAGAATCGTGGAAAGTTTAACTGGACGCCAGATTTGGCCAAATGTAACTCAACGCCAATTGAACCAACCATGAAAAGAACCACCCCTGAAGAATCAACTACGGAAAGAAGTCAATGTGACTTATTGTGAGAGTCAAATAAAACAATCTTGACCCCCAGAAAGGAAGAAAAAAAGCAAAGCTGTACAGGAGTGTGTGTTGTAGGGACGCGGCGGCCTCCCGGCAGGAACACGCCTTGTTCCGGTGTCTGAAGCGCTACCAGCTGGCCCTGGAGGAACAAGCATTTCCACACCCGCCAGGTACCACTTGACCTACTTATTCACTGCCGACTTTAAAGCTGTATACAGTTGTAGTAGTCGGCACAGACATCTCAGGCAAGTAACCACATAGACAGGTAGCTGTGGGTAGTGTGGTGATATCAGGGAGCCTAGGTGTGGTGTAATGGTTAGCACACTGGCCAGGAATGCAAAGAGATGTGGGTTTGAGTTCTGCTCTAGGCGCAATATTTCCCATTTTCATCACCCCCCACGACACTGGTTGCCATGACCATGATCCTGTACAAGCTATGCACTGTATGGTTGTTGAACCTACCCTGTGTATGTATGTGCATTGCCTGTATCTATGTAATTGTAAGCATTAAAACACTTACAATTCCAGGGGGACGAGTTTAGTAGTCGGCACTGACCTCTCAGGCAAGTAACCACATAGACAGGTAGGCGTGGGTAATTGTGGTGATATCAGTGAGCCTAGGTGGTGTAATGGTTAGCACACTGGCCCGGAATGCAAAGAGATGTGGGTTCGAGTCCCGCTCTAGGCGCAATATTTCCCATTTTCATCACCCCCATGACACAGTAAAACCTCTCTAACTGACTACCTTCACAGATCGACCACTCCCCTATATCATTCGCTTTTTTGGTTCCAAAACGATCGCCCATACCAGTCTAATGATTAAAAAAACTCCCTAAACTAACCACCTTGCTAATTGGACCATTCAAAGTTGGTCCCACGGTCAGGCGATTTAGAGAGGTTTTACTGTAGTCCGATGAAAATATCAAAGTAAAAAAAAAAAAAAGCAATTATCTAAATTTAATTCTACATATCTAACTTTCATACTGATGCACTTCTTAAGCAATTGTTGTTACATAGAAGGGAACACTGAGTAAATGGAGTAGAAGCTATTACTTCAGAAGCCTATTGTAAAGTCCTCGGCTGGAATCTGTGGTTGTCTAGGCAGGCTATGGTGAAATCCATACAGGCGAAAAGAGAAAGGAAGAGTAGAAAGAGTGAAAGAAGAGAGAGACCCAAGCCCTCAGGTATATTCTTATATGGTACATGGATCCAGTATGGCATATCACCTGACCACATTCACCCAATGAGAATCAAGCATCTACAGCTCTACCAATGAGAAACAAGCATTTCCGGTCCCCATGGTTACAGTGATCTGCCCACCACCACCAAGCAGCATGGCTCCCTTGGTCACCACCTGCCCTGAGCTGAGTGTGTCGTGATCCATGACTAGCAGAGGGGGGAGGGGGGGGGGGGGGAGGAGGTAGTGGGTAGAGCTCTAAGTGCCTCTTACACACTATCTTAGTAGCACCACAATGTCTATTTAGCAACGAGTCAAGTACCACCAGCAACTACATAAACACATCTATGCACATGGCCCTATATACCTTTTTCATAAATAGAAAATTTGCATTCCCCCCACCAATGCATCATTATCGGAATATTTTACACTATGGTGTCAGAGTTTTGGCGTGCTTGATTAATTAATTTGCCATGCTTGCATATCAATTATTTCAAAAGTTAGCCATTTAAAATAAATGTTACTTCAAACTAAAGTAATTTAGATGTCTGTATTCTGTAAAGCGACTCGTTCCATGTTAATATGTGAAGTGACTAGTTCTGTGTTTCTTTTTGCGTGAAGTAACTCATTGTCTTTGAGTATTGTGTAAAGTGACTCATTCCATGTTAATATGTGAAGTGACTATTTCTGTGTTTCTTTTTGCGTGAAGTAACTCATTGTCTGTGAGTATTGTGTAAAGTGACTCGTTCCGTGTTAATATGTGAAGTGACTAGTTCTGTGTTTCTTTTTGTGTGAAGTAACTCATTGTCTGTGAGTATTGTGTAAAGTGACTCGTTCCGTGTTAATATGTGAAGTGACTAGTTCTGTGTTTCTTTTTGTGTGAAGTAACTCATTGTCTGTGAGTATTGTGTAAAGTGACTCGTTCCGTGTTAATATGTGAAGTGACTAGTTCTGTGTTTCTTTTTGTGTGAAATAACTCATTGTTTGTGAGTATTGTGTAAAGTGACTCATTCCGTGTTAATATGTGAAGTGACTAGTTCTGTGTTTCTGTTGTGTGAAGTAACTCATTGTCTGTGAGTATTGTGTAAAGTGACTCATTCCGTGTTAATGTGTGAAGTGACTAGTTCTGTGTTTCTGTTGTGTGAAGTAACTCATTGTCTGTGAGTATTGTGTAAAGTGACTCGTTCCGTGTTAATGTGTGAAGTGACTAGTTCTGTGTTTCGTTGTGTGAAGTAACTCATTGTTTGTGAGTGTTGTGTAGAGTGACTCGTTCCTTGTTAATATGTGAAGTGACTAGTTCTGTGACTCGTTGTCTGTGAGTATTGTGTAAAATGAATCATTCCATGTTTTTGTTAGTGGTTTATTTTGGTAAATTTATTTTATTCATATTTGTCAGTGCCATAGCGCTGGTCTTCTGACCTTAAGTGTTACAGGTATATAGGTATTTACACAAATATTGTATTTAGGAAATTGGAGTGTGAAATAAATTCTGAAAGAAGTGTACACAATGTTAATATCTGAAGTAACTATTTCTGTGTTAGTGTTGTGTGAAGTGACTCTGTCTGAGTATTGTGTAAAGTGCGTAGTTCCATGTTAATGTGTGAAGTGACTCATTGTTTGTCAGTATTGTGTAAAGTGACTATTTGCTCTGACTGCAGGCTTTCCGTTCTACATGGCGTGTCTGGCGTACCGCTGCCTGCCTTTCAGGTAAAACCTGGGACAGACATAAGGCATGAACACCATGTGGGAGGACAGGCTGGTGACCTAATGTCTGTGTGCATATTTGAGTTAAAATAACGCGTCTTATGTGGCAGAATGCTAAATATAAAACGCTATTTAAACATAAATGTTTGTTCTACTTTTGAAATAGGATATAATATATATTTTTTATAAACGTATGTTAAAAATGACAAACTATTTCCTACTCAAATTTGTTATTTATTTTATTTGATTGATTTCAGTATATCAATTATTTCATTTGTGATCATGCATTGACGTTTAAAAGATGATAATGCACACCGGTTTTCTTTCAGGGTGTAATTTGCACTAAAAACTGTTGATAACAAAAGAAACTTATTATTATTATTATTATTATTATTGAATCAATAAATAATGAATTACCTTCCCTCCAGTAATATTCCTAAGCACCGACCGAGGTTACTTTGCATTAACAAAACTGCATCTGTGTATAATGCACTGAAATTTACCAATTATAGATTGCTTCATAAAATTTACATCAATTTTTACTCTCATCCTCATGAATTCAAACCGCCTGATGGCAGTTCGCTGGTGGCCTCGTCTATACCTAAACATCAGTACTGAACCTGCTGTCTGTGCTGCCTATGCTGCACATGTGATGTAATATCCGACCCCTTTCTGCCCGGCAGCGTGTTTAAGCAGTACGCTGACGGTCACGTGGTACAAGTGTCGCGGGAGCTGATGGAGAAGCTGATTGCCGGTGAGTGACACTGTTGATAATCAGGGAAGCAGAGATAAGCAATACATACATTTATAAGCAAGGTTCAATCTAGTATGGGCTGCACTCACATCACCAGGTAAAGTATCACAGATAGGTAGGTGTGTGGTGTGCTGCATTCACCTCAACAGATAAAGTGTTACACAAACAGGTAGGTGTGTAGTGGACTGCACTCACCTCATCAGGTAAAGTGTCACCCAAGAGTGGTCGATTTATAGAGGGCTGCACTCACTTTAGAAGGTAATATGTGCCACATATCAGTGTGTCAGTATTAGTGTGTCAATGTGACTTATTGTCATAAACAAATAAAACTTAGGATATTGCCATGACGTAAGTAGGAGTTTCCATGTGTAGCCAACCAGTTGGCGTAACTCTACATCCATACCTCATAAATTGCACACTATATATCAGTGTGACTTATTGTCATAAGCAAATAAAACAGTTAAGAACACACCCAATATAATCGTCAAGCATTTATCCGGCCTTCATTACCAGCCTGCCCTTGTAAGGCCAGACGTTTTGTGCGTGTTCTAGAAGTTCCTGATGATGTCGAGACGGTGCCCAAGAAGATGGCCGTGCTCCTGATGCTGCCCCCTGGTGTGGCCGTCTCGTGTGCACGGCGCTGGGACCACCCACTAACCCGCCGCTTCCTGGCAACGCGCTATGTAGACGCCTGCCTTAACGACGGTAAGCCGGAATATGCCTGTTCCGGGTTCCGCTGGTCCCTCGGGTAGGATTGAGGCTGTGACGCAGCATGCCGGGTCACAGCTTCAGTTTACATGGTGGAAGTTTGGATTTGTGTCACAATCACCCTTATCCTTCACTATAGACCCTGTCCTTTATAACCATCACATGCCTCCCGACGTCCAAACTTGGTTAGGTGCATGCCATACATCTGTTTCTAATGTAGATTGCAGTGAAATTGTCCTAACAAATATTTTAGATGAGATAAAATACCACTTCCTGTTTATATATATTCACACAAAATTTGTGATAATGTAATGTATAAGACCTTATGCAAATACTATAAAGATAATACTTAGCTCTGCTACTACATCTGATTGAACCTGCGTGTATAGACTTGGAGGTCGGAGGTAATGTAGGTAGAGTTTCCTGGAGGTCTGGCCGGCACACTGGCATTCCCTATTCTTCCAGTGTCCGCCCTGCTTACCCCATTTCTACATGAACTTTACTTTTAAAATAAACTACAGCAAGTGTTTCTCCGATTATACTAGCCATCTTGTCCCCCTTTAATGTAATGATTTAATAATAGTATAGTCATTTCTCTTTCCCATTTCTTTAGTAGTTGACAATAATAGATAGTCATATCAGGATGCGAAAATTGTAGGAACAGTGTAATCATTAATGGTTTTTCTTCCCACTGCCCCTTATAAACAAATAATATGTAATGCAACAACATAATCCCTGGAGCTGATATACAGATAACCTACATACTGCTCTTTGAGGAAACAAACACGTGTTAGACAAAGATATGATGAGATCAGGACATATTCATCGACAGACAAATTCTGTGGTTTAAATAATCAATATTTTATCATTACTCACTGGGTCTTTATGACGCATGGTAACAATCATGATGCAATATGTTGTTAGAGTTGACTGTATCTGCATATTCACTTAATAGGACAAATTTTATCCTGTGTTTAAAACATGACCGCGAGACTTTCACCTCAATGATGGGCACCATGTGTTCCCTATAGTGGAATATGCATACAATGTAACAGTTTCATGTATTCCCTGCTCGTTCCCATAACTAGGAGAGAAGGATGACTTTCTGCCGGTGTACTCCGATGGCAGTCACCATCACCACCCACACAGCCCAGCGGGTAGGTACAAGCACATGCCCATCTCGAAGAGGGTTAGACATCTTTATAGTACATACATTGTACAACTAGATGCATCGTGAACATCCACTTCAGGCTGTGGCGCTATGTATTTACTATAAATTGTATATAGTAAATGTACCCACTGCTTCATGGCAACGCGCTATGTAGATGCCTGCCTTAATGCCGGTAAGCCAGAATATGCCTGTATAGCGGTGGATTTCAACAATGACTGTATGAACAATCAATTCACTTTATTTCAGCTATTACATGGTTAAAAGTCATTATTTGGGTAAAATGGCCTGAATGGCCAAATAAGTGGAGCGCCCGCTTCCAGTGTGACATATCATGATATTTCAAATCTGTCTTAGTCCAACCAATGACTTGAAAAATTATACTTGTCGCCATCTAGCCTGGCAGTCAGCATAACTATGATAGGGGTTGCATAGTCAGATGGTTGTAAGTTTCTGCCATTTAAAGGATACATATATTCGATTGATTGTCATAATCTACTTTTCTTTAGTTAATTTTGGTGTGCGCGTTTCAAATTCTGATACAATAGCCTTCAGCACTAACAGGGTCTATTAAATTGAGTTAGTATTTTGTCAGGGCCCTACCAGGTTGACAGTCAAGGTCATTTTTAGTGAAATGATCTACAAGACTAGAGTAAATTACCCTAGCACAGGGCCCAATTGGGAGAAATTGGTCCAATTGGCTTAATGCCAACCATTAGAAGAACATTTTCTTTTTTATCGACTAGTCATGTATACTTGTGTACATGATAATATTTCCACTTTTAGGGTCCCGAGGCACCATGGCCCAGTTGCATGTACTGGTGCTATCCAATCAGAATTGGTGTTACATGTAGTTTGATGGAAACTGAGTTCTATTGACTCTATTGGTAATAGCAAAGCATAGAAATATGACATGTACTACAGATATGGAATGTAATCACAATTTTGATCTAAAAATGTCATGGAGTTATGTTACAATTATCGTGGAATATCATGGAATTGAATATGTGAGAAGGTGCAGGAAGTCTCTCAGCCCCGACCAGACAGGATGGCCGAATGAGTTGAGCGTCAGTCTCCCGTTTTGGTAGATCCTGGGATTCGAACCTACGGGTTTGAACCCTTGCCGAGTCAAACCAATGAATTGATACTTGTCGCTTCCAGCCAGGCGCTTGCCGTTATTAGGATAAGGAAAGGACTGGTTGGCTCAGCGTCAGAATAATGTGACTGAGTGCGATATCAGGTTTATTTGTTTTAGTTATTTTACGTCCTACCAACATCTAATGTCATATTATCAGGTTAGGTACCGACTTGTGACAGTGTGCAATCATGGCGACTTTATACTGCTGCCCCATTGGGAAATCAGGCCACCAGCACCATGACCAGATATCCCACCTAGTCACATTATCCTGACTCTGAGCTAACCAGTCCTTGTCCTATCCTATTAATGCAGTGCGTCAGGCTAAGTAGGGACAAGTATAAATTTGATCAGATCATGGTACTGGCAGCCTGGTCTTCCAGTGGGGCAGCACTATAACGTTGCCATGAATGTGCACTGTCACAAGTCGGTGCCTGTCCGGATATGACCTTAGATGTTGCCATGAAAACTCCAACAACCAACCATCTGTCAGCTCCATATCGGGCAGTGACTGTTGAATACCCATGCTGTACACTATACAACATAGGCTTCTCCCCCCACTAGTAATGTTCAGAATGGGGTGTGCTGTACACAATACAGCACATTTCACTGCCCCATCACCATGTACAAACCAAATGTGATCGCTTCAATGGCTGGAAGCCAGTGCCTTGGCGCTTATAAAATATGTGTTCAGATGAATACAATATTTACAACCCCCCACCCACCAAAAAGAAATACCCCAACCCAACAACAAACAAGCTGCTCAGTGCTGAGATATGCAGTTGACAGTCGACGTCTCTTTGTTTCTTGACCAGCCGAGTCCAGCACGCCACACGGTGTGGGCTTCCCGCCTCTCACCACCCTCATTGCTGCCATGGAGAGGAAAGGTAAACAGTACATCTGGGAAACCAGCTCACCACGAACTGCCTGAGCCTTTAAGTGGCACAATCCGAGGGAATCATATTTTAATATTGTCAAAACTGACTGCCCCTTACTTTTTCTTACCTTCCTGACTACCTAGATTTGATTCCTCATATCTAACTAATACCACAGTCATACTACTGTTTGCGACCACTTTGCATCCACAAAAAGGGGTCGGTTACAAAGAGGTTTCAAGTGGTCGCAATGTGGTCCGAAGTGGTCAGTGACCTTGCGACCATTTTGGTCACAAGGAGGTTACACCTACTGCAATAAGAACCTCTTTGCGACCAAAATGGTCGCCCAGACGTCGGCGACCATTGCATTGGTCACAAGGAGACTACCGGTGACTGTGAGTTCTTTGGTCCAAAGTGGCCACAACGTGATCGCAAAGCGGTCGCAAGCTGTAGTGTGACTGGGGCTTTAGATACTAATGTGTAATGCCCTTCCTTGTCTTCCATCCATGAGTATCGTGTATTTGCTTTACCCAACATCCATGAATAAGATGCATTTTCTTTGGCTTACATCTATTAATATCCATTTGCGTTCTCATTCATCCATGTATACAATGCATTTATTTTGCTTCTCATGAATATCATGCGTTTGCTTTTCCTTACCTCCATAAATTTGTATTTACTTTAACTTACATCCATAAATATCCTGAATTTGCTTCTTTCTTTTTTTCATCATGATTATTATAGTATATTTGCTATGTCTTGCATCGATAAATATTATCCTATATTTGGTTTGCGTCTATTAATATGGTGCATTTATGCTGTCTTACATCAATGAATATGATGTATTTGCCTTTTATCTTTTACTTTGTCTTACCTCCCTCACTGCCCCTTACTTCGTCCCACCTCCCTGACTACAGTATGGTGCTGATTGCCCCTTGCTTTATCTTACCTCCCTGACTACAGTCTGGCGCTGACTGCCCCTTACTTTATCTTACCTCCCTCACTACAGTCTGGTGCTGACTGCCCCTTACTTTGTCTTACCTCCCTGACTACAGTCTGGCACTGATTGCCCCTTACTTTATCTTACCTCCCTGACTACAGTCTGGCGCTGACTGCCCCTTACTTTGTCTTACCTCCCTGACTACAGTCTGGCACTGATTGCCCCTTACTTTATCTTACCTCCCTGACTACAGTCTGGCGCTGACTGCCCCTTACTTTGTCTTACCTCCCTGACTACAGTCTGGCGCTGACTGCCCCTTACTTTGTCTTACCTCCCTGACTACAGTCTGGTGCTGACTGCCCCTTACTTTGTCTTACCTCCCTGACTACAGTCTGGTGCTGACTGCCCCTTACTTTATCTTACCTCCCTGACTACAGTCTGGTGCTGACTGCCCCTTACTTTGTCTTACCTCCCTGACTACAGTATGGTGCTGATTGCCCCTTACTTTGTCTTACCTCCCTGACTACAGTCTGGTGCTGACCTCCCCTTACTTCGTCCCACCTCCCTGACTACAGTATGGTGCTGATTGCCCCTTACTTTGTCTTACCTCCCTGACTACAGTCTGGCACTGATTGCCCCTTACTTTGTCTTACCTCCCTGACTACAGTCTGGTGCTGATTGCCCCTTACTTTGTCTTACCTCCCTGACTACAGTCTGGTGCTGATTGCCCCTTACTTTGTCTTACCTCCCTGACTACAGTCTGGCGCTGACTGCCCCTTACCTTTTCTTACCTTCCTGACTACAGTCTGGTGCTGATTGCCCCTTACTTTATCTTACCTCCCTGACTACAGTCTGGTGCTGATTGCCCCTTACTTTGTCTTACCTCCCTGACTACAGTATGGTGCTGATTGCCCCTTACTTTGTCTTACCTCCCTGACTACAGTCTGGCGCTGACTGCCCCTTACCTTTTCTTACCTTCCTGACTACAGTCTGGTGCTGATTGCCCCTTACTTTGTCTTACCTCCCTGACTACAGTCTGGTGCTGATTGCCCCTTACTTTGTCTTACCTCCCTGACTACAGTATGGTGCTGATTGCCCCTTACTTTGTCTTACCTCCCTGACTACAGTCTGGCGCTGACTGCCCCTTACCTTTTCTTACCTTCCTGACTACAGTCTGGTGCTGATTACCCCTTACTTTGTCTTACCTCCCTGACTACAGTCTGGCGCTGACTGCCCCTTACTTTGTCTTACCTCCCTGACTACAGTATGGTGCTGACTGCCCCTTACTTTGTCTTACCTCCCTGACTACAGTCTGGTGCTGATTGCCCCTTACTTTATCGTACCTCCCTGACTACAGTCTGGTGCTGACTGCCCCTTACTTTGTCTTACCTCTCTGACTACAGTATGGTGCTGATTACCCCTTACTTTGTCTTACCTCCCTCACTACAGTCTGGTGCTGATTGCCTCTTACTTTATCGAACCTCCCTGACTACAGTCTGGTGCTGACTGCCCCTTACTTTGTCTTACCTCCCTGACTACAGTCTGGCACTGATTTCCCCTTACTTTGTCTTACCTCCATGACTACAGTCTGGCGCTGACTGCCCCTTACTTTATCTTACCTTCCTGACTACAGTCTGGTGCTGATCCTCGTCACCTGATACATTGCGTGCACTCTTACCTCCCTGACTACAGTATGGTGCTGATTGCCCTTACTTTGTCTTACCTCCCTGACTACAGTCTGGTGCTGACTGCCCTTACTTTGTCTTACCTCCTGACTACAGTCTGGTTGCTGACTGCCCTTACTTTGTCTTACCTCCCTGACTACAGTCTGGTGCTGATTGCCCCTTACTTTGTCTTACCTCCCTGACTACAGTCTGGTGCTGACTGCCCCTTACTTTGTCTTACCTCCCTGACTACAGTGGTGCTGATGCCCTTACTTTGTCTTACCTCCCTGACTACAGTCTGGTGCTGACTGCCCCTTACTTTGTCTTACCTCCCTGACTACAGTCTGGTGCTGATTGCCCCTTACTTTGTCTTACCTCCCTGACTACAGTCTGGTGCTGACTGCCCTTACTTTGTCTTACCATCCCTGACTACAGTCTGGTGCTGACTTGCCCCTTACTTTGTCTTACCTCCCTGACTACAGTCTGGTGCTGACTGCCCCTTACTTTGTCTTACCTCCCTGACTACAGTCTGGTGCTGATTGCCCTTACTTGTCTTACCTCCCTGACTACAGTCTGGTGCTGACTGCCCCTTACTTTGTCTTACCTCCCTGACTACAGTCTGGTGCTGACTGCCCCTTACTTTGTCTTACCTCCCTGACTACAGTCTGGTGCTGACTGCCCCTTACTTTGTCCCACCTCCCTGACTACAGTATGGTGCTGACTGCCCCTTACTTTGTCTTACCTCCCTGACTACAGTCTGGTGCTGACTGCCCCTTACTTTGTCTTACCTCCCTGACTACAGTCTGGTGCTGATTGCCCCTTACTTTGTCTTACCTCCCTGACTACAGTCTGGTGCTGATTGCCCCTTACTTTGTCTTACTCTACCCTCCCAGACTACAGTCTGGTGCTGACTGCCCCTTACTTTGTCTTACCTCCCTGACTACAGTTGGTGCTGATGCCCCTTACTTTGTCTTACCTCCCTGACTACAGTTCTGGTGCTGACTGCCCCTTACTTTGTCTTACCTCCCTGACTACAGTCTGGTGCTGATGCCCCTTACTTTGTCTTACCTCCGGACTACAGTTGGGCTGATTGCCCTTACTTTGTCTTACCTCCCTGACTACAGTCTGGTGCTGACTGCCCTTACTTGTCACCTCCGACTACAGTGGGCTGATGCCTTACTTTGTCTTACCTCCCTGACTACAGTCTGGTGCTGACTGCCCTTACTTTGTCTTACTCCCTGACTACAGTCTGGTGCTGACTGCCCCTTACCTTGTCTTACCTCCTGACTACAGTCTGGTGCTGACTGCCCCTTACTTTGTCTTACCTCCCTGACTACAGTCTGGTGCTGATGCCCTTACTTTGTCTTACCTCCCTGACTACAGTCTGGTGCTGACTGCCCCTTACTTGTCTTACCTCCCTGACTACAGTATGGTGCTGATTGCCCTTACTTTGTCTTACCTCCCTGACTACAGTCTGGTGCTGACTGCCCTTACTTTGTCCTACCTCCTGACTACAGTCTGGTGCTGACTGCCCCTTACTTTGTCTTACCTCCCTGACTACAGTATGGTGCTGATTGCCCCTTACTTTGTCTTACCTCCCTGACTACAGTATGGTGCTGATTGCCCCTTACTTTGTCTTACCTCCCTGACTACAGTCTGGTGCTGACTGCCCCTTACTTTGTCTTACCTCCCTGACTACAGTCTGGTGCTGATTGCCTCTTACTTTGTCTTACCTCCCTGACTACAGTATGGCGCTGATTGCCCATTACTTTGTCGTACCTCCCGGCCTACAGTCTGGCACTGACTGTCCCTTACTTTGTCCTACCTCCCTGACTACAGTCTGGTGCTGATTGCCCCTTACTTTGTCTTACCTCCCTGACTACAGTCTGGTGCTGATTGCCCATTACTTTGTCTTACCTCCCTGACTACAGTCTGGTGCTGACTGCCCCTTACTTTGTCTTACCTCCCTGACTACAGTCTGGTGCTGATTGCCTCTTACTTTATCTTACCCCCCTGACTACAGTCTGGCGCTGACTACCCCTTACTTTGTCTTACCTCCCTGACAACAGTCTGGTGCTGACCTCCCCCTTACTTTGTCTTAGCTCCCTGGCTACAGTCTGGCGCTGACTGCCCCTTATTTTGTCTTACCTTCCTGACTACGGTCTGGTGCTGACTGCCATGTTGTTGTTGCCTTGCAGTGTCCCGTCAGGCTAGTCGTGCTAAGGGTGCGCCGCTCCCCGTCGACCGCCACTTCCTGCAGGAGGTGGGGCTGGCTGATTTGTACGCAGGAGGCTGTAACCATGACGACATCCTAACATTTGGATAGAACCGATGACCCATATGAATTTGCTATATATGTGCCTGAACTGTGAATGGTGCTGAGAACACATTCTTTATGGTGATATTCATTGCAATGACTGGCACCATGTCTGGTGTGATAAAAGTGATATCAGACTAGCCTAGTCCGATCGCACCTTTTGGTTGATTATGTGGAATATAATACAACAGAATATATCAATATTATTTATCGAACTAACACTTTAGCGACTATGGTTGGTCCGCTCAAAGTTGGTTGAGTGGCCTGGGCATGTTATGGTCTGCTAACAGGCAGGCAACCCCTCGCGAGCAGCGCATGTGTGAGCGTGTCACCGACTATTGAAAAATGGTAGGCTAATATTGTTTGGTCAGCCAGACTCATTGTTCTCAACCAATCACTTATTGTCTTGTCTTTATTGAGACATAATCAAATATGTGTTAAGTTAAATTTGTAATGCATTATTCAATTTTCTTTTTAAATTTCTAAAGTAATTACTATAATCCAATGGAATATCTATATGAAGAATTCTTGTCCAAAAATCAGTAAATCCATTTTTATTGTTTCAATAAAGAAAAGATTTGCTGCCCATGTAGGCCTATAGCAGATTATGTGCATGATCTAGAGATGACTGCGTAGATTTATTGGTGATGTCACAATGTGTCAGGTAATAAATATGCGCTATTACATCGTGAACTACCAATTGTCTATTTGTTAAATTTTCCTCTTCGATCTATACTAGTTGGAAGGAATGAGGGGCGATCATTCATTGTCATTGCTGCAGTACTGAACTACAACGATCTAATGTACTTATCTCAGGAAATAGCAGACACTCAAAACCATCGGACCATGCAACTTTAAATAATGAATTAGGTTTTCTGTATGAAAGAGAACCATATTCAGACTTATGGGTCATTAATTACAGAGAAGGGTTATAAAGATGCAGTCCTAGAAAGTCATGGAATTTGTCTACAGATCGTTGAACATTCTGGAAAATGGAAACTCCTGACTATATTTTGAGAAGTATATATTCGCTGACATGCCTAAACTTTAATCAGTGATGTTTTGTATTTAAGGTGGTTTCTGTGGGTTTGTTATCCAGCCTCTTGAATTGTATATTGAAACTACACATGTTCATCATTATTTGTTATGCTTATGTATGCTTCACATCTTACACGGTGAATCACTTATGAACATGGCTATGTTTAAGGGTACTTTAATATAATAAACGTGTTAAAAATGTCTTGCATCCTGGAATTTTGCACTGAAATGTCATGGGGAAATGCTAGAATTTGATTTCAAATTGGGTGTGAACCCTGAATTAGTCTGACATGATCATCAACATTACATTATTTTAATTTCACTTTCCATATACAACACCCCCTCGCACAGTGCCAAGCTTAAAATGAAAAAATATACATTTAATCTAAATGCAGTTCCATCAAAAAGAAGAAAAGATCCAACAAATTCTTTAAGCAATGTTTATAATCAAGTTTTTCTCTTTCTCTTCAATTTCAATGTTTTACACATCATGAATATACACATGTGGGGCCTCTTGCAGTGTTTGTACAAATACCAGATTAACATAGGATATAACAGAGCATTGTTTGCAGCTGGAGATGTTCTCACACGGTGCAAACACAGGCTACACTCAGCATCCGAGCATCTCCAGGTAAAAGGCTCATAGCGTTAAGCCAATACATTCAAATGTGCGCTACCTCAGGTATGTAAATATCTCATATAGATCTATATAGATATATGTATCTATATATAGCCATACCTACATACAGATTGTTATATAGAGCTAATTGGATATCGATATATATCTATACATATGTAGATATCTGTATACAGACATTTATATTTACATTTATATAGAGCTAATTGGATACCAATGATAGACATATATATATATATCTACATATATATGTACATAGAGAGCTAACTCATATCGATATATATATATATATATAAACATAAATATATATTTCCAATTACCATCATTATTGGCTCTCTATATAGATATATATGTATAAATATCTCGATATATAGATATGTATATATATATATCGATATCGAATTTGGCTCTAATTATGGATATCTGTATACATACACATCTATTATAGATATGTATCTATAAACATATAGCAATATCTAGAGCTAATTGGGTATATATAGATCTGTATATAGATATCTATACAGCTAATTGGATATTTATATATAGATATATATTATATTTCTACATAGATATTTCTGGATATAATATCTATATAGGGTGCTATTTAGATATTTATGTATCTATATAGATATCTATATAGATGTATATAAGAAACTGATTAGATCTCTCGCTCTCTATATGTACATATATCTGTAATATAGATCTCTCTATATATAGTATCAGATTTCGGCTTCATGTAGAACAGAACATAATAGTATAACTGCACCGCTACTTGAGTCTGAGCAACAACTTTTCAGTAAGTAACATCACTCACAGTACACAAGAGTGGGTTTGAAACCCAAAAGGTGTTCAGTCAACATTCTCAGAACAGGTTCTCACCTCCTTCAACTTCGATTGGTATTATCTGAAGGGTCAAACTGACAAGCAAAAGGAGTAGGAAGCGTTTAGGTGCAAACACTGACACGCTATCTGGATAAAAATAAGACCATGACTACCAGGTTTGAACTGAAGCTGTCATCATTCCGATAATCAAATCTGTGTGGTTTTTTTCTTGCAGAAATCAACATATAATGCCTTACTTAATATGAAAGGCACAACAGCAAATTCTATTTTATAGTGAACAACTCAATTGCACCCGAACTCTTCGTTTGTATCATAAGAAATATACACATTTAAAGCATGTAGCAAGATATTATTAACCCATATTTACTTAGAAATTAAATCTAGGAAAACAAAAAGAATTTGTAATCACGATGTCATTTTAATTAAAAACTTCTAAATTTAATGATAGAATTATTGAAAAATCTTGACAATTTATGACACCTTTTAACATGCAAAATTAAAGTACAAGCATTTGAACAAGTTATGACTATTTTCTAGCAACTCAACCCTTCATAGGATTAATTTAAAACCAATCGGCCAAAGGAGCACTAAGATGCTGCTACTTAACCCATCCACAGCGCCACCTAGCGTGTCCCCATTGTATTCATATTCACACTCCCTCACACATGTATGTCACCGTGATACGCTTTGATTCTGTTTCTATAGACACATACTTCTTATTAAAGTATGCTCTTTGGTTTTGGTTCTGTTTCTATAGACAAGGACCTCTTGTATGCTTTTTGATTCTGTTTCTACAGACATGCTTATTAATGTATGCTCTTTGGTTCTGTTTCTATAGACACATACATCTTATTACTGTATGCTCGTTGGTTCTGTTTCTAGACACAGACCTCTTATTAATGTATGCTCTTTGATTCTGTTCTTACAGACATGTACTTATTATTAATGTAAATTATTAATGTATGCTCTTTGATTCTGTTCCTACAGACACATACTTCTTATTAATATATGCTCTTTGATTCGGTTTCTATAGACACAGAATCTAAGAGCATACATTAATAAGTCTGTTTCTATAGACACAGGCTTCTTATTAATATATACTCTTTGATTCTGTTTCAATAGACAGAGACTTCATTTAATATATACTCTGATTCCATTTCTATAGACACATACTTCTTATTAAAGTATGCTCTTTTATTCTGTTTCTATAGACACAGACTTCTTATTAATGTATGCTCTGGTTCGGTTTCTATAGACACATACTTCTTATTAATGTATGCTCTTTGGTTCTGGTTATATACAGACTTCTTATAAATGTATGCTCTTTGATTCTGTTCCTACATACATACACTTATTAATTTTTCCTACAGACACATACTTATTAATATATGCTCTCTGATTCTGTTTCTATAGACACATACTTCTTATTAATGTATGCTCTTTGATTCTGTTTTTATAGACACAGACTTCATATTAATATATACTCTTTGATTCCGTTTCTATAGACACAGCATTATTATTAATGTATGCTCTTTGATTCTGTTTCTGTAGACACATACTTCATATTAATGTATGCAGCTAAAGTTTGATAAACATTTGTCAAATATCAGGTAATCTATTTTGAATTCTCAAACCTTTCTATCCTTTACAATTATTCTTATTGTAAAATAGACTTTCTGCCTGCAGGAATAAATATATGCATCCTGATGCAGGAATGCACAATTTCAGGTAGCAGCCTGCTATGGAAACGCACACATGCAGGTTGTCTTCTGCTGTTGGGATGCAGGTGGTGTCATGAATGGGTTAGGCACTTTGCCTAAAGACTGTCACTGACACCTTTACTAAAAAAGAAGGAACCCCCTTGGAATGGGAACATAAGTGCTTCCGTGTTAATAGAAGAGTGACTTTGTGAACACCCGGGTAGTTAATCGTATGTAGCCCCGTGTATGAGTTTAGTATGAAGTTAGCATGCAAACACCAGGTTATTAACACGTATACATTCCAATTACTCTAGTATGCACAACTCAGATAGGTCTGTCCCATAGTGACAGTGTAGTATTACAGTCGGAGTGACAGTGTCACTTTACAGTCGCAGTGACAATGTCATATTACAGTCATTCCTCAGAGACTGAGGGGAAGCGGATGTGGAGCGGGAGGAGCTATGGGTGAAGCTTAAAGTTGCATAGTCTGATGAAATATCAAATTTTCAAAACAAAACCAATTATCTAGATTTGATTTTACATATCTAACTTAGATACTGATGCACTTCTTAATTGTTTCTGCATATAAAGCAATACTGAGTCAATTTAACAGAATCTGTTACTGCAGAAGTCTATGGTGCCAGAGTTTTGGCAAGCTTGCCAAAACTAATTTTCCATGTTTGCACTCAAAATATCTTAAAAGTTTTGAACTAATGTAAAGTAGATACTAGTGATTGATCTAATATATTTATCTCAGAAAAAATACAGAAATTCAAAACTATCGGACTATGCAATTTTAAGTGCCACTCAGACATGTCTATCTAGAAAGGTTTTGGCCACTTAAAGTTGCATAGCCCGATTGCTTTGTGTTTCTAACATTTTCTGAGATAAATATTTTTGGTTAATCATTATAATTTACCTTACATTAGTTTGAAATAACTGTCATTTTAAATAGCTAGCTTTTGAGATATACGTCAAGCGCAAACACAAAATTAATTTAGGCAAGCATGCCCAACTCTGACATCATAGGCTTCTGCAGTAACAGGTTCTATTAATTTGCCTCAGTACTTCCTTTCTATGTGGCGACAAATGTTTAATAGGTGCACCAGTATCTAAATTACACAGGTATAATCAAATCTAGATAATTGTTGTTTTCGTCGGAATACGTAGCTTTAAACAGGCCGCTGGTACGACAACATCCACATGGACTGTCAGGCTCATCACACGGGGCTGAACACTCACCCCCCCCCCCCCCCCCCCCCCTCATTACCCATAACCGCGGGGATGAACTCAGGCAGAGAGGCGGGAGGGCCGTGTGGGCGGGCATGGGGGTGTGGGTGGTGGAGGTGGAGTGGGAGTTAGGGTGGGGTGGGGATTTAGATGAAGAGTGGCCCTAGGTACGTAGGAGATGGAGATGGGTTGGGGGTGGAGTGGAGTCTATGTGTGGGGGTGGGGGTGGCTGTGAATGGGGTGGGATGTGGATGGCAGTAGGGGTGGGGTTTGTTATGGTGTGGTTATGGGTGTGAGTTGAGCAGGGTATATGTGGGTTGAGGGGGAAAGGGAGTTGGAGAGAGAGAGAGGGTTAACCAGACATCAGAACATACCTATAAAAAAAAAAACCCACAAAAAGACTACCTACCAAAACTGAACGTCGACATTGCAATGCTCTCCAGTGTGAAGGACACGCCGGGGCCTGAACTCCAACAGCGGGAAGTGAAACAGCAGCCAGCCGCTGGGCCCCGCACTCCTTGTACACCTCCACCAATGTTTTATGGGGAACTTGAAGGCGACTGGATTACTGGGTGAACAGCGGTTCTGCACTCCCGACAAATGCTCTCCAGCCGATATTTGCATTCAGCTTCCATTCGTTATACTATAGGCCCTATATAACCAAACCTGTGCTAGGAGAATCGTACACATGAACTAGAAAGGTATCACCATGCCGTTTTTATTTGCTATATATATGTATATAAATATAGCAAAACCAACAAAAACTAAACACTAGTTTGTATAGCGAAACGAAGTGTCTTTTCTTAATTCATTTTACATGGACAATATTATTATCTGACTGTTAGTGTTAGTACAGTAGGCCTATGCATCAGATAAAAAGTAATCATGGATGATACTGCTCAGAAATCTGAATGTGCAAAGAGATTTACATACCGACCTGAACACAGTAAGTTTGTATTTGGAGTTTGTTCTGTGCCACCTAAAATGACACCGGTTATACTATACACGCATGACAAGGAAGCATTTGTCCAAATGCAAAACTGACCCTCCCACTCCATATCCAACTGCTAAATTAATTAAAGTTGCATCGCCCGATGGCTTTGAGTTTCTGTCATTTTCTGAGATAACTATATTAGGTTGATGGCTATAATATACCGTACTTTAGATTGAAGTAACCTATATTTTAAATGGCTAACTTTTGAGATATCTGAAGTACAAACATGAACTATAAACTTTGTCATACATGCCAAACCCCTGACACCATAGGCTTCTATAGCAACAAATGTTTAAGAAATGCACACGTATCAAAGTTAGATATGTACAATCGAATCTAGATAATAATGTTGGTTTTGAAAATTTGATGTTTTCATCAGACTATGCAGCTTTAATTAATTATTTACACACACAATGCACGCCAATACCAGTTAGGCTAATTGCATATATTATGATGTCCATACAGCCTATATATATAAACAATGGTTCTCCATTATATGTACACACACTGTTATATTTATATAAAGGTGGGAACTATTAATTCATGTCATTTCTTTCAGACAACCCAATGGGAATATACCATAAAACGTTAGCAACAGGGAAGAAGCAATACGACGGCTGAGAGCTTTGTGGAAATATAATACTAATTAAACTCGATATAAAGTGGATAAGGACGATCAACACACGCGTTGATGGACATACAATTTCTTCCATTTTTGTGTATCCTCCTTATATACACCTACTTCTCAGTGCTGGGCCACTAACCGCCCCATCTGGCGGGCATTCCCAGTAACTCATCAGGTTGGATTACAATACTAGCAGTTATTGTCATCATGGATAAAGGCCTCTTCAGCCTCATGACGATATGTATTAACGCAAAGGCATTAAGGTCACTAGGTCAATCTGCTTCCTAGATAAAAGATTCACCATGCACTTGTGGTACACGGGTGAATGACAACGTAGTCTAAATATGGGCGAAAATAGCTTTAGTATGGAACAGGAAGTAGAATGCCAATCTCCAGTATCAAATGGTTACTTATATCGGCACAGAGTTGGTGAAATGGGGGAGAATGCAAAAAGACAAGATGGTGGTGATAAAACGCCATCAATGTCACCTTTAAATTCTATTAAGCTATATGTTTTATTATATTTTTCAACTCAAAGGTAGCAGGGAAATATTAAGACATAAAAAGAACAATTGTTGCTTCTTAGATTGTGAAATTAGGCTCTCATTTCATTTCCCCGCTTTTTCGACAGCTTTTATATAGGGCTGGTATTTACCTGTGTACTGCGAGTTCGGGGTGAATCCTTTATCTATCTGCTTTCATGTTCACTTTCACGGACACGCCTGAGCGCACAGAGCACGCCACACCCACCCACTCACCCTCCCTCCCTCCCTCCCAACCCCCCCTCCTCACAATGGGAGCAAACTGCGGACTGGGGTTACATAGTCGGGGTTAAAGCAATAATATATATTTGTAATTCCTTTAAGACGGCTGACAACACACAGTTACTTTTAATGTTTCTCTTGTGAGTTTGTGTCTGTGGGTTTATAACTGAGCGTAGTACATGCACTCTCTCAGTTCATATTGTGTAAAGTGCTCAAAGATACACAGATCAATCTTATAACATTCTAGCACTATAGCTTCGTCTTATCACTTTATTTATTTATTTTTGGCATCTGATTTTGTCAGGTGTTAATTGCTATAATTGTTACTGGGTTGGTCGGTTAATTGCTAGAAATGCTTGTTGTTGTGTGATTTGTGGTTTGTGTGTGTGTTTTTCACATGGTACTAATTACCTGGACACCTCATGAGGATGTCATCAGACAGGCTACCAAAGCAGATCCTCTACTCTCAACTGTCTTCTGGTTAGAGAAAGAGAGGGCACCCTTGTCTCCGGTTCAAGGATACCATCAAGAGAAACCTGAAGCTGAGAGACATTAAGACCGGCTCATGGACACCACTCTCACAGTAGGGAGCTAAATGGAGAGCGGCAGTCAAGTAATGAAAGCAGTCTTTGTCGCATCGCGACTGATAATGATGATGACTAATTGCCACTGTGTGTTGTGTTCACCACCTGGGTTATCTTCCATGTGGGAGACTGTGACACGGTGACGTACTGTGCCGACTATGGTAGCCCGACACTAAGAACGGCTAGAGTGGGAATACTTTGATTATCGCAAAAAAAGGAACTATTTCGGAGATGATTGATTCTACATCTCACCAAGTGAACGGCTAATATACAAAACATCTGTAAAAAATATAGTAATGTATGTGAGTTTGTGTGTTTTTGTGTCGTGGTCATGCTTTGTATATGAACTATAGAAACCTAGGCAGCAGGTACTCTAACTTAGCTGTGACAGCCACTGAGCCTGTGATGGCCAGTCAGCTTTTGACAGTCACTGATTCTTTGTCGGCCACTGAGCCTGTGACGGCCACCAGGCCTGTAATGGCTACCAAGCCTGTGACAGCCAGTCAGCTTGTGACAGTCACTAAATCTCTGACGGCCACTGAGCCTATGGTGGCCACTGAGCCTGTAATGGCCACTGAGCTGTGACAGTCACCAAATCTGTGACGGCCGCTCAGTATATGACGGCAACTGGCTGCTCAGTTTGTGACAGCCATTAAGCATGTGACAGTTACCAAGACTGTGATGGCCACTGAGCCTGTAATGGACAGTCAGCTTGTGATGGCCAGTCAGATTGTGAAGGTCACTGAATCTGGAATAGGCCACTGAGTTTGTGACAGCCACTGAGGTTATGATGGCCACTCAGCCTGTGATAGCCATTAAATTGTGACCAAGGATTCGTCTATGAACTGTGACCACGTGACCAAAGCACTGGGATCGACACTGGACTTTGCCTGTTGATAAGTGACTACTGCACTGCTGACTTGTAAGTGACCATTATATGTTGACAGTCACTGAGCTGTGACCAGAGAGGCACTGTATTGTGACACTAAGTGGTGACAACTCCGCCGTTGACAGCTATTGTGCCATGATACAGTACTGTGGCAACGAATGGTGACCACTCCATCATGACAGACAACATGCTGTGTCACTGACTTCTGAAAACGGTGTCATCACTTCCACTTTACTGTGACACCATGCTATCACACTAAATGGTGACTACTGCTTCAGGACAGCCACTGTACTGTGACACTGACGGCATAGTGAGGACCACTGGGTAATGACAGTTATTATGCTGTGACAGTGAGTAGTGACCACTTGCTCATGATACCGCGTGTCACCCAGTGTCTTGTGACCCAAGTGTCCTGTGACATCAGGTGTCTTATGATATCAGGTGTCTTATGATAGGTGTTTTATGATATCAAGTATCTTGCAATTTGAGACACCAAGTGTCTTGTGACAGCCATTATTTTATGACACCCATTGTCTTGTGACACCCAGTGCTTTGTGACACTGAGTGCCTGTGACACCCAGTGTCTTATCTTACCCAGTGCCATATGACACCCAGTGCCTTGTGACACCCAGTGTCTTGTAACATTCAATGCCTTCTGACATCCAGTACCTTGCGACACCCAGTGCCTTGTGACACCCAATGTCTTATCTTAGCCAGTGCCTTGTGACACCCATAACCTTGTGACACCCAGTGCCTTGTGACACCCAGTGCCTTGTGACACCCAGTTCCTTGTGACAGCTAGTTCCTTGTGACACCCAGTGTCTTGTGGCACCCAGCGCCTTGTGACACCCAGTTCTGCCAGTGCCTTGTGACACCCATATCCTTGTGACACCAAGTGCAATATCTTGTGACACCCAGTTCCTTGTGATACCAAGTGCAATGTCTTGTGACACTCATAGCCTTGTGACACCCATAGCCTTGTGACACCCAGTGCAATGCCCTATGACACACGTAGCCTTGTGACACCCAGTGCAATACCTTGTGACACCCAGAAAACGGCTCCTTTAGGCTATACACACGTGGCTATTAAACACGCGCCGAGTTCGGGACGGGAGAACGACAAGTACTGATCAACATCCAACATCTATGAAGAGATAGATAGATAGACCCATGTGACATGCAAGTTGTGAGTGGCGCCCGCGTGGTGGCGCGCTAAGCAGCTCAGTGCCTACACGAGTATAATGTTGAATTAAGTCTACGCGCTGCTTTAGTTCCGCCACCGTCCGCTATGAGCGTGACTGTCGTGCATTGATTTCTGAAGCGATCCTAGCTCGCTTAGCAGCCACCCACCAGGTTAGATAAGAGATTCCCCTCGTACTTGCAGTAGGGGTGAATGACTATGTAGTCTAATGTTTATACGTCTGAAAATTGCTTTAGTTGGAATTCCTGGTTCTATTATCAAATGGCTACTTATATCAGCACAGAGTTAGTGAAATTGGAGAGAATGCACACAAAATCAAGATGGCAATGATAGAATGATGTTGATTTCACTTTTAAAGTTAATTAAACTACATGTTTTATTATATTTTTCAACTTAAAAGTAGCTAGTAAATATGAAGGTGTATATATAAAGAATATATTTTGCTTCTTAGATTAAGAATATATGTGCCGATTTTATTTACCTAGCCTTTCGTCACTTTTCTAATGGGTTGTTTTTCACCCCTACTGCAAGTACGGGGTGAATATTTTATCTACCCCCAGGTACGCAGCGGGTGCCTTTATTGACGGGCATTCACAACAACAAGAAACCCTCCAACAACAACAACCCATATAGCAGGACACTCACCATTCATTCAGTTCAGCGACCTGCTTGTGCACCGGACAGTCAATTAAAGCGGAACCTGCTGGTGCTGAAAGAGTCAAAGCTATATATGCCTAGCCGCATGTGAAGTCCAACAACAAACTTATAATGGAGTAGTCATGAATGACTTGGTCCAGCATTTTGTTTTAAAAAAACCACAAAAAAAACATGTTTTAATTAAACTAATTCTAGATATCATGAAAATCTCAACTAAAGCGGGGTAGTCCACTCTTTTTTTTATTTGTTGCTGTTTGTTGTTATTGTTTTCTGTGAAGGTCGGACAATATTAATTAAATTAATAGGAACATAATGAGAACTAGGCAACTGCAGCAGCATCTAGCATGTGCCGGGATGGAGCTAGGCTTCCCAGTTCACCAGCCACCTACAGTGTTAGACTAAATAGTTGCAGTTGATTGACGAGGCACTATTTGTTAAACGTGGTACTGTGACCTTGTGACCTTGGTGACCAGCTCTCCGGCGAAGTGTTCGCCTTATCTGGTCTAGCAATCGATCTTTGACTGCTTTTACCCAACCACCCACCGCGCCCGCCTGTTATATATTTATGTAGATAATGTAGGGGAGGGGCGGGGTTCACTTGTGGTGATGGGTGAATTCTCCTTTATCAACTTCCGGTTACTGCATGCAACTCATCATTATCGGCTGGTGGCTTGGTGGCTGGCAGGGGGTAGGTATGCCTATCCGCGCCGACCACTCCTGCCACACACACACACACGCACACATAGACACATGTGTGCGGTGCGCCGGCTCATCACTAACTTCTCTGCGATCATTTATTCAATAATACCAGGGCTATACAAAGACAATTTGATTTCTGCCTCGGGGGTGCCGCCCCCGCACAGAAATGGTGTCGGCGGAGGTCCGTGTAACTGACTGAGCCATCCCAATGACGTGACGTCACGCGGCGCGCCGGGCGTGACGTCACGCTGAACCGTCGGCTGCAATGCTCGTGTGGGGGCGCGGTGAGGTGACGTTGGTGAGTGCTGATGAGATGAGGGTGGTGGCACCTCGCCCGGGGTATCAGTGCGCCGCCACACGCCGCCAGTACCACGTGGTCAGCAGCAGCAGGACGAGCAGGATCCGCGAGCAGCGGAGGCTGCAGCCGGAGCAACGGTCAGAGTCCTCCTGTGGGGGTAGGGCAGAGGGGAGTGTGTCAGTGCATACCTGTAGGAATGGGGGGGGGGGGGGAGTGGCAGGTGTCAGGTGATCCTGTGGGAGGAGGGCGGAGGGAAGAGGATCAGTGTATGCCTATAGGCAGGGTGGGGGAGTGTCAGGTTTCAGTGTAGACCTGTAGGAAGGGTGGTGGCAGGTGTCAGAGTCCTCCTGTGGGGGGAGGGCAGAGGGAAGAGGGTCAGTGTATACCTGTAGGAATGGGGGGGGGGGGGGAGTGGCAGGTGCCAGAGTGCTCTTGTGGGAGGAGGGCGGAGGGAAGAGGGTCAGTGTATGCCAATAGGCAGGGTAGGGGAGTGTCAGGTTTCAGTGTAGACCTGTAGGAAGGGTGGTGGCAGGTGTCAGAGTCCTCCTGTGGGGGCAGGGCGGAGTGTAACTGTCAGCGTATGCCTGTAGGTAGGGATGGGGGGGGGGGGGGCAGGTGTCAGGGTCCTCCTGTGGGGGGAGGGCAGAGTGTCAGTGATATATGTAGGCAAGGGGAGAGTGTCAGGTGAAACAGAGGGGAGTGTGCGTTAGGTGTCAGTGTATCTGTAGGCAGGGAGGGGGGGGGGGAGTGGCAGGTGTCAAAGTGCTCATGTAGGAAGAGGGAAGGGTGTCAGTGTATGTCTGTACGAAGCTTGTGGGGGGGGGGGGAGTGGCAGATGTCAGAGTCCTCGTGTGGGGGGTGGGGGTGGTGGTGGTGGTGGTGGGGGGAGGGTCAGTGTATGTCTGTAGGACGGGGGGGGGGGGGGAGTGTCAGTCTACCTGTTCGAGAAGGACTAGTGTGTTAGGTGTCAGTGTACCTTAAAGTGTCAGTGCTTATTCAAACGTGTTATTTCCTACCTCCACGTGATGAGAGTGGCACTCCTCAGGCCGCTTCCGGTAGATGTCTTGCTGTAATCGCTGACACATCATTGTGTCGTTATGTGGACAATGTCAAGGAATCTACACGCATTCACAGCTACATAAAAACGCATCAAACTAATTTAATCTTCAATTCTTTGTTCAATTTCACCAGGACAAAAAACCTCGTTAATACCCCTGTCACACTACGACGTAACGAGCCAACGTGAGCCTAACGTGGTCATTTTTCGTCATTACGTTGGGTTACGTCATGATGACGTCAGAATGACGTTAGAATGACGTCGAGCTACGTCACATTACATCATGTTACGTCGAGGTTTTGGACATGTTCAAAAATGTTGACGTAGCTCGAACGTAAGGGTTTACGTTTGCCGTACGTTCTGTTCACGTTCAGTGAATGTCAATGACGTTAAACGGACGTTTTTCCAATGCTGCTCACTACGTTCAACTACGTTCCACTACGTTGACCCACATTAAACCGAGTGCAAATGCCCACGTGGCGTAATGGGAACGTCAGGAGAACGTCAGGAGAACGTGCATTCAACGTCTTATGACTTAGGTAACATCACGTAACGTTCTTCTGGTGATGGAATAACGTTCATAAGTTCCGTGAGCATAATGACGTTGACCTCTCTCGTTGAATGACGGTATCACTACGCTTTACCGACGTTACGCTCTCGTCCACTATACTGCATCCACGTTCAACTTGTGCCCAAATTTGCATACTATGCCCAGAAGTTCAACGTTCTTCACGTTCTCCCTACGCTGACGTCATTACGTCGTAGTGTGACAGTACCATTACATCACAATAACTCATTCAGTGCACATTTTCCATGGTTTATTTACTGTGCACTATACGAACAAATCGCTAGTGCCTCCACACCAACGCGCCCCACCAAAGTTATAAATGAATAAAAACGCAGCGTTCTTACTAATTGGGCCGTACCGTCCGGTAAATATAATTTATATATTGGTCTACGTAGACAAAAAGGATATATTCCACTTTGACGGGTTGAATTGAAATGGGCGGATCCATGATGCAATAACATTGGGCATCCACAGCCAGCAACATCAGGTTGGTTTTAACAATGCGGTGAATTGAGTAGGATCTGAAACATTCATGTGCATAGGAGATAAGCAGCGCGTCCTCAAACACCCACAAACAATTACACAAAAATAAAACCCCACAAAAATATACATCTAATACCCCATAGAATAACTTTAATCTCTTAATAACAACTTTATAACGTAATTATCTCATCACCACATTTATTTTTTTTCATTTTTTTCATTTTTTGTTTACAAATTGTGGAAATGTAATGTTTGTTGACAGCATGCAATACAAGGATACATGTTGATAGATAGGTATACATTTAGGTTTATGGTCATTTTACCAGAATTAAATACATACTATGAACGCTCTGTCTTGATAATATTGTTGATTTCTAATGCCATCAAAGAGAGCTTAAGCTTCAAAGCCGAGTCAAAATTTGGCTTTGTTAGGATAGCTTGCAGATATATATACACATGTACACATATATATATATACATATATTTACATATATATATATAAAATTCCAGTGCGCGAGTGACAATATTCGCGGTACTGGGGGGTGGCGCCAGCTGTCCCACCCAGGGGAGGGGCCACCCATAAAGTAGTACACAGAATCAGAGTGGCCAGTAGGGGATATTCCCTTACGCGCCTTTATACTCGCATAAGTTTTATACATCACATATATATGTGAATATGTATGTATATATATATGTACTTACACATATATATATATATATGTTAATATGTGTGTATATATATACATACTTATATTTGAGGCGGGGGCGTCTGTAGAGGTGCAGATACATAGCCAATGGTTATTGCCCCTCCCCCATGACATCAGTGGTGAGTGAAATGACCCCCCCCCCCCCCCCTCCCCTACTCCGTGGTGAAACTTCAAGGCCTGACTCTGAGTGGCAGCACAAACCGGCCGGTAACCAATTAGCGGTCTGTTGCATGCTGTATTTGGGAAAAGTGGTCTATCTGAGCAAGTTGCTCACTGCCGCCTCCAGTGTTGGTATTCACAGGCACGCCTTGTGGTCACCTGTCACAACCCTGGTTGTGATTTGACTTAATCACGCCATGTTGTCTGTGGCCATATTGTGTCCACTTATACAATGGTGAGAGGCAGTTATTTATAGCCCCTGACTGGTCTATCAGCTGGGCCGCATTCAGAGTATGATTCAGAGTCGACTGAGACATAAAAGCTCCCAATGTCTTTTTTGTTAATTTGCATTCAACGTCTGCCTCAGAATTGACTCCGAAATGTTGCCCTTTTCAAATAGGAGGCGAAAACGCCTCCAAAATGGCCATGAGTGTCAGCCAATCAGAGCTGTTCTTTCAATTGAGAATGGCTGCAGGAAGTGCATGCTATGGAGGCCACCATTTTCAAGGATCACAAATGCTAAAATGCCGTTCAGAGTAGTGCAGCATGTGGAATTTCTTTGAGTCACCCCCAAGGCACCTCATTGAACATAGCCCAGGTCTAGTTGTTCTGAGTATTTTGTTTAAAGGCGCATAGTCCGATGCCTTTGAGTTTTTGCCTTTTTTGGTGGCATAGGGCAAAGAAAGGTTAAAAATATAGAATCTATAGTGAAGGATAGGGATGGGCCGCACCAACCCCAACTTGCCTCATGTAAGCTGTGCCCGTGACCCGGCGTGCTGGGTCTCGGCTTCAGTCCTTATTGAACAGAACTCGGTATACCTGCATTGTTAACCTTATTGAGTTGTGTACGGGTCTGTATGCAGAAGTGCCAAATCTCCCCATATGTCGGGAGAATCTCCCTAAAATATAGCAAAATTACCTCAATCTCTCGAGTTCCTGCTCTCTCCCACCAAAGAATTATTTTAACTTGTTTTTTTTCCATTTTTGCTCACTATAACTCAGTGTTCTACAGCTAATTTACATTACATGTGTCAGGACTCACCGACTACCTGTCAAATAACTCAGTGTTGTGCAGTTAAGTTATATTACACGTGTCAGGACTCACCGACTACCTGTCACATAAATTGGTGTTGTACAGCTAAGTTATATTACACATGTCAGGACTCACCGACCACCTGTCACATAAATTGGTGTTGTACAGCTAAGTTATATTACACATGTCAGGACTCACCGACTTCCTGTCACATAACTCGGTGTTCTACAGCTAAGTTATATTACACATGTCAGGACTCACCGACTATGTTTCACATAAATTGGTGTTCTACAGCTAAATTATATTACACATGTCAGGACTCACTGACTTCCTGTCACCTAATTCGGTGTTCTACAGCTAAGTTATATTACACATGTCAGGACTCACCGACTACCTGTCACATAAATTGGTGTTGTACAGCTAAGTTATATTACACATGTCAGGACTCACTGACTACCTGTCACATAAATTGGTGTTGTACAGCTAAGTTATATTACACGTGTCAGGACTCACCGACTTCCTGTCACATAACTCGGTGTTCTACAGCTAAGTTATATTACACATGTCAGGACTCACCGACTTCCTGTCACATAACTCGGTGTTCTACAGCTAAGTTATATTACACATGTCAGGACTCACCGACTACCTTTCACATAAATTGGTGTTCTACAGCTAAATTATATTACACATGTCAGGACTCACTGACTTCCTGTCACATAATTCGGTGTTCTACAGCTAAGTTATATTACACATGTCAGGACTCACCGACTACCTTTCACATAAATTGGTGTTCTACAGCTAAATTATATTACACATGTCAGGACTCACTGACATCCTGTCACATAATTCGGTGTTCTACAGCTAAGTTATATTACACATGTCAGGACTCACTGACTTCCTGTCACATAATTCGGTGTTCTACAGCTAAGTTATATTACACATGTCAGGACTCACCGACTTCCTGTCACATAATTCGGTGTTCTACAGCTAAATTATATTACACATGTCAGGACTCACTGACTTCCTGTCACATAATTCGGTGTTCTACAGCTAAGTTATATTACACATGTCAGGACTCACTGACTTCCTGTCACATAATTCGGTGTTCTACAGCTAAGTTATATTACACATGTCAGGACTCACCGACTTCCTGTCACATAACTCGGTGTTCTACAGCTAAGTTATATTACACATGTCAGGACTCACTGACTTCCTGTCACATAAATTGGTGTTGTACAGCTAAATTATATTACACATGTCAGGACTCACTGACTTCCTGTCACATAATTCGGTGTTCTACAGCTAAGTTATATTACACATGTCAGGACTCACCGACTTCCTGTCACATAACTCGGTGTTCTACAGCTAAGTTATATTACACATGTCAGGACTCACCAACTACCTTTCACATAACTCGGTGTTCTACAGCTAAGTTATATTACACATGTCAGGACTCACCAACTACCTGTCACATAATTCAGTGTTCTACAGCTAAGTTATATTACACATGTCAGGACTCACAGAATACCTGTCACCTAACTCATTGTGTTTCACAGCTAAGTATTGGTACTGAGTATTGATGCAGCCAAGGTAGTGCCCCCCTCCCCCCCGAATAATTCTATGCATCTACCGTCAACACAGCCACCCTATTTATTCGGCCACTAATTGCCTGACCTACAGTTGACCAGTTAAACGAGGTCTCACTGTACACGCTGAAGCGAAGCAACATGTCAGCTCCTATAACTAGGTGTGGGTATTTTTACATTTTGTTAGCAAGCCACATTTTCCCCTTGCCTTTAATTGCAACACATAGATATATATACATTTGAAGGAAGGAGATCAGTATGTGCTGTGTAATCCATTGTGAATATAAATAATGAATATGATGTATGCAGTATTATAATATTCGCATCCTATATATATGAATATGTATAGGAATAAATATTGATATATATGTACTTATATATGTTTTGATATATAACTATATTAATCCAATACACATATATATCAGATAATATAAATATATATTAGGATACATATAGATATATTTCTATGCATATATATGCTTATGCGTATATAAATATAAATATTTGTAGATGTACAGTATAGCTATATAAATTGATATGTAAATTGATATATAACTATATCTATAAATAGGTACATATACAGATGAATATATATCAATATCTGTACATATATAAATATCTATATTATATATATGTATAGATATATGTATATTATATGTGTATATGTATATATACATATATCTATTTATGTATATAATGTACATATATGTATATATCTACATATACATATCCACTCGTATATGTACATCAAAATAAAGGAAGCGACCAGGTGTTACCTAACTAGGCGACATTGAAACTGGTTATTCAGAAAGGCGGCACTAATTAGGTAACACGGTAGGTAACGCTGGGTCACGTGGACAGAGGTGTCCACGTGCGTTGGATACAGAGACACGGGCGTGTAGGGGGCGCCACCAGCATGGTGGGTTGTGCACTGGGACACACAAACACTGCTGGTGCTTGCTACACGGTCGGTGAGGTTCTGCGACGTGGCGGGACCGGACACCGGATGTCGGACACCAGACACCGGCCTCCGCCCCGACGCGCCGATCCCCGCGTGGACACAGCAGGCCGCCCACACTGCACGCTCCAACCCGATCACTTGCCGTCTGTTTGGTTCATTGGGACATTGGTTGGTGGGTGGGTTGTTGGAGTTTTACGTCCTGGGAACATCTGAGGTCATATCAGGACGGAAAAGCGTTAATAATCTGCGGTCATATCAGGACAGGTACCGGCTTATGACACACTGATACCCCGCCCTGATGTGACCTTAGATGTTGCTAGGACGTAAAACAACAACAATCACACTGATAGTGATAGTGCGCGTTCATGGCGACTTTTGTAGTCGTGCTCTGTTGGGGTACCATGCCGCCGATCCGGTGGCACCATGAGCTGATATGCCACTCAGTCACAGTATACTGACACTGAGCCAACCAGTCCTTACGCTATCCTACTAGCAATGCCGGGCTTCAGACAAGGTAATGGCTAGCACAAATTTTGTGAGTCTTTGGTTAGACTCAGCCGGGGATTGATCCCATGAAAAATGAGTTTGATAGTGATTAAGCCAGTTGCAGATATTTGACATAGTGACACGATTCTTTTTCAGGGTGGGCCTGGGTGTCAGCGGTCAGGGGTCAGGCACAAAACTTCATCTATCACAACTCCACATAGACCTTATTGACGTATGATTGAAAATGAGGTTGGCCAAGCTTTCTTTCATTTGCTCAACACTAATAACACTAGGTAATATATAGATGAATAGAGAGAGAATTATATAATTTTATAAATTGTCGCGTAACCAGAGCACAGGTTGTGAATATTAAAACAATATTGAATTAAAATCTATCATCAGAAATTTAATAGTCTTGTCAATTTAATCACTCTTAAGTCGGTGTGCTATAGTGGCATTGCCTAATGAACACTGTTGTATCTAAAAATGCCATATTTTAACACTAGGAGTTTAATGTAATGCAAAATGGACAATGGTGCTGCAATTAAAACAGTACAACCATGTGACATCATTTGATCAGTTGCTTTGCGAGTTGCATTTCTGGTTAATTTGACGAATAAGGTCAGTAGTGGACAGTTTTAAGTTTCCGATCGAACTCACTGACATTTGAAGAAGACAGGATTTCGGTGGTGATAGCAAAATGGAAGGATTGTCATCTTATGAGTAAGATGTCGGACAGGGCAGGCTGACTGTGGGTTATGGCGGGCAGCAGTGATGCAGGTTGGAGCATCCAGTAGTCAGGCAACCACATTGCAGCTATCAAAAATTTCCCCAACCTCCATCATATAGCAACGACCTTCACACGGAGGCAACAGTGACAAGTTGTGCCTTTTGCCACGTAAACCTCTCCACACTTCTAGGTACAAAAAAAGCTGCTGGCAAACAAAGCAGCAATGAACTCAGGATTAGAAGATGATTGATTGAGTGAAAACAGAAACAACCGGAAGGAGGAAGTCAGTCGTCTTTGACACACGTTGAGTTTGGAACTTGGAAATTAGAATTGACACACTTATTTATTTCAATATTTTACCTCGCAACACAAAAAGAAATGAACACAGGATTTGAAATTCAACCAACAAGGTACAGAAATAAATAAGCATGGTCGCCTCCCGTTTATAGATACTTACCGGGTTAATTTGTAATTAGTCTCAAGACAAACAAAACTGCCAGAAAAAAAAGGTTCATGAACCAACGCCCACAGAGATAATTAGAGAGGGAGAGAGGGAGGGAGCAAAGGTACATAGCTCTCTATTGATACATGATGTGTGGGTGAGTTTCTGAATTGTCGAAAAGATTTGTGAGGAAATTTTTGATGAAACTAATTAGTAATAAAAAATAAGATAAGGTGCGTGAAGGTAAAGAGATCAAACTCTATCCCGGTCGTGCCTGATACGCTGTGGACATGAGACTATAAAAAATCAAAAAAAAAAAAGACAGGGTGCAATATGTGGAAGTAGGGCCAGGCCAGAGTAGATATCGCTACGCTAGGACCTAAACACAGACATCAGAGAGGGAAAAAGAAGTATATTTTGTTGTTGCTTTCACATCAGGGGAGGAAAAAAATGGGAAGATTTCTTCCTGTGAAACCTGGAGGGTACTTATCTGTCAGCGGTGAACCTCCACACCCATAGTCGAATGTAAAACTGAATCAGGTCAAAACAAAGTCTTATAGTGTCGCTTCGACAGCAATGCTCGAAACCCAGCGGGAAATTAATGTAAATAATAGAAACCGGTGACAGCCGACTGGTTGTGACAGTGAATCTGGGTTTGTACCAGAGAGCGTGAATATATGAGATGGTCTACACCCATGAAAATCGGTAACACAGACTCCGGTGGCGCCGCTCGCGGTCATTGTTGGACAAGTATAGTATGTTGGACATTGGTCATATACTACATGAGAACATGTTCTCAGCGACAGTCTAGGCTTATTCATTACTTCCAAAACATTGAGAAACAGACCATTATACTCAACTACAAACAATGACTTTATAATACAAGCCAAATACTCTTGAACAAATACAACCATTATGACATTTGCAGTACCACCATTTCCAGTGTCATAGGCATAGTTTAACATGGCATTTTTATTTCACATTTACAGTTTAAAAATAACATTTAAAAAGCCAAAACCTTGGTAGATAAATATGCTGGTCAATCTCAAATATATTAATTTTGTCATAGATCAGCTTTTATTTCTCTCATATGCTGGTGCCAATCAGCTGTTGTTTCCCCAGCATACCCACCACTGAGTGAAGTTACTCGTTCAACAACTGCCGCTCGGTGCATGACAGTCGCAAGTATTACACGGTCGGGGATGGGAGTTCGGCTTCTCGATATATCCACATTCTCTGGTTGTACATAGGGCGACACCTACATGCAGCCGGGCAGAACTAAACTTGCAACAGTATATAGCACAGGCGAGGGAGCAGCAGCAAGCTGAGAACAGAGTCTGAGGGGATATAATATATACAGGATGTTGCACAGGTTTAAACCCATGTCGAGTCGAATTTGTGTAAGGCGACCAGCTAAAGGTATTCCGCAGCGAAACCAAACGCAGCCATGCGTGACGGCCGTAAAATATAATTGAGGACGAGCAGGACACTTGGCGTTAGTCGCCCTGTGAACAGGTGCAGAGACGCAGAGTTACGGTAATCTATTAGAGGAATTAAGCTAAGGACCGGAAGGGCCGGTTCTGTGCCCTGACGAAGGCTCACCAGCACATTTCAGCATAGCTCCCAGGTTTGTGTTTGTTTGATTATTGGGGTTTTACGTCCTAGCAACATCTATGGTCATATCAGGACGAGGCCAAGTTTACGTAGTCCATAAACCCTTTAAGCTCATATTATTAAATGTTAACTATGTTTGCATTCCACTGTGTTTGTTGGTCACTCATTTGCAATTACTTACTATGTCCGGCATGTTGGAACGCATTGGAGTGGTGGGGGGTCCAAATGGCCTAAAGTTTGTGCTAGTCTGCTATCAGGTTGGGTTTTGGAGTTTTATGTCCTGGCAACATCTAAGGTCATATCAGGACGGGTATTGACTTGCACACTCATGGCGACTTTACAGTGCTGCCCCACTGGGAGACCAGCACCACGACCTGATATACCACTCAGTCACATTATCTTGACACTGAGCCAACCATACTTGCCATATCTTAATTATGCTGAGTGCCTGGCTAGGAAGCGACACATATCGGGGTTCGAACGTTATTACCTAAAATTGTAATAATTTATTTTGAATTGAGTATTTAAATTGAAAGACGACTGGGACTATTTTCTTTCTTTATTATCGTTTCCTGTCCCAAATGGCCTAAATTGAAAGTAGTACCTGTCAAAACGTATTAGTACCGTTAGGAGAGAATAATTTACAGGCTCATGTGGCACCGAAAACAGCCCTATTCAATGTCGGTGGTGTAATAACATAGCATATATTTTGAATTTGCATTGTGCCACCTAATTAGCACCCACTATGCACACATCTTTGGAGAGCATTTGTTTGGGTACAGAACTGGTAACCACAGTCCATAACTGGCGCCTTTGAAGTAAAGAAATGCTGGCTAATAGAGTGCGATGTGACTTGCCTAACTATATCATAGAGCCCAGATGATGGTAGCAAATAGACAGTATGGTGTGTGTTGGATACAATGGAACCTGCATCCAGTCTACTGTCACAATAGGCAGCGTGACAGTCCCAATGATCCCACACCTAACTTACTGTCACAATCAGCAGCATGTCGTTGCTAAGGGACCCAGTCTCAATCTACTGTCACAGTAATCGGTATGTTCTTCCCCAAAGAAATCCACACTCACACATTAACACACATAGGGCGATTATTGTGCCGTTTTCACAAGAGATTGCCGACTAACAGTCTATTGGCATAATAGGAAATATGTTGTTTCCTAATAAAAACCCACATATTGGACAATATATAGGTGGCTTGCTTTGTAGGAAGACTTCCTTTCTATCCCGCTCATCAGTCTAAATTGTCACATATGTGCTACCCACTAACCTGTACTATCCTTACAATACCACCCACCGTTCTATGCTGTCCTTACATTACAACCCACCAGTCTATACTGTCATATCTGTGCTGCCCACTAACCTGTACTTCCCTTACAATACCACGCACTAGTCTATACTGTCATTACCATACCACCCACCAGTCTATACTGTCATTATAATACAACCTACGAGTCTATACTGTCAGTATAATACCACCCACCAGTCTATACTGTCTTTAGAATAAAACCCACCAGTCTATACTGTCATTAGAATACAACCCACCAGTCTATACTGTCATTAGAATACCACTCACCAGTCAACACTGTCCTTACAATACAACCTATCAGTCTATGCTCTCCTTACAATACAACCCTCTAGTCTATACTCCTTACAATACCACACACCAGTCTATACTGTCCTTACAATACAACCTATCATTCAGTCTATACTGTTCTTACAATACCACCCATCAGTCTCTACTGTCCTTACCATACCACACACCAGTCTATATTGTCCTTACAATGCCACCCACCAGTCTATACTGTCCTTACAATGCCACCCGGAAGTCTATAGTGTCATTACAATAACACCCACCAGACTATTCTGTCCTTACAATACCACCCACGCGTTTATACTGTCATTATAATACAACCAATCAGTCTACATTGTCCTTACAATACCACCCACCAGTCTACACTGTCATTACAAAACCACCAGCCTACCAGTATCACTCACATTCTACGGGAGTGAATAATTATTAAAAGGAATACCAGCTTAATATTTTGTCGGTTTTCTCACTCCCACCCTAATAATAAACACACAAAACCAGGTCCCCACAGATATAGACTATTTACTCTCTCACAGAGGTAGTAGATACGAGAGATAACAGCGAGTGTCAGGCGAGCAGATGGAATGAGCTGCTCGCCGAGTGATGAGCGACTCTTAATACTAGCTACTATAACCTACACAGGACGTAACCAATGCGCTACCCTACCCATCCGCGAGCCACTCATCCGTGAAAAGGAGGTAAGTGAGCTGCTGAGAGGGGCTCGGAACGAATGACCTACCTTGAGCACCAACCACACTTGTAGAGCGTGTCGTACTGGGGCAACGCCTCATAGTCGGCCAAAAACAAAGGGAACTCCTTGGTACACGACTCGTAGCCCTGCAGCCGGGGCCCGTACTGCTTCCTGATGCTGCCATACCACTCCATCACCTCCTCCCTGTTTGTGTAGTCCACAGTGCTACTGAATAACTGATTCTTCCAGTCGTGAACCTGGATCTCGCTGCCGAATTTGCGCAGGTCTATGAGAATGCGCCCGATTAAATCCTCCATGTCATCTATGTTGTCAAACTCGTCACCTGTTTAGGGAGGAAGGGAGGAAGGGAGGAAGGGACGAAGGGAGGGGGCTGCGGTGAGTGGCAACACTGGGCGCGCAGCCCGCCCTCGCCACACTTGCAGTCCCATCTTCTGCACCTTGGGCATGTATATAGATATATATATAAATATATATATATACATATATATATATATATATATATATACATATATATAGCGACCTCGTGAAACTCAGTCCCAGCTTATGCACCATGTACATACACACACACACACATATATATATATATATATATATATACATATATATATATACACACACACACACAATGCCTTCTTGTGAAACTCCCACTCCCATTTCTGCAGCTTATATATATATATATATACCGGAACATTTTGTTAGGTATCATGTCGCAAATCGCGATACAAGTTATGTAGATCACTTAATCAATTTACAAATTGATTGGCAATTGTTGCTAATCAAAATTTTCAAAACAAATGCACCCTGTGTGTATACATTACAGTAGGGAACATTTTGTTTGGTATCATGTCATGAATCATGATACAAGTTACGTAGATCAGTAATACATTTCCAAATTAATTAGCAATTTTTGCTAATCAAAATTTTCAAAACAAAATGCTCCGTGTATATTTTATTAGTGATATATATATATATATATATGTATGTATATATATATATATATATATATATATATATATATATATATATATATATATATATATATATGCTGCCTCTTGGAACTCGAGGTTACATTTTATGCAGCTTATATATATATAAATATAATTATATATATGGTACCTCATGGAATTGGTAGTCCCATTTTTTTAATCTTGTGTGTATATATGTATTTACATGAATACATATGAATATATATATGTACATGTATATATATATATATATATATGCAATTATAGCATATACAGTGCTACCTGGGTGGTCACTAATACCGGAACACAGGGACAGAGGTTGGGGAGTAGGAGGGAACTGTTTCTTATTTTTAAAATTTATTTCTTTTAAGAAAATAAATCTTTTCCTTGATGATTTCTTTTTTTCTACAATGATGGAATTTTAGACCTAAATCGAGGATCTGAACCAGAGGACTACATGTGGGAGAGGACGGTCTGTTCTAACAGGGTGCACTGGTGCCTTATAACCGGGGTTGGGGAAACATTCAACATAATTCGTTCACAAGCACCTGCTCATGCCATGCTGGCCAAGTCCAGTGTACACAGATCAAATCTTCGAAGAATGGAAACAACATTTTAATACATGGAACGCGTTGGTGAAAACGTCAGGTTGGTGTAGGTAAGAAAAATAACAACCATAACAAGAATCCGAATAAAGAAGATCCAAACTGTACAGGAGGTTGAGAACATTTCTATTGCTATGATATCAAATGCAAATGCTACATATGGAGTGTGCAGTGTACTTGGGCTTATTCTAGATTTATGTTGCTTTGAATTGTCCTTTTCTGTTAAATTAATATCAATTGCATCCTCCTTAGCATTGGCACTTCATATTAGAAAGGACTACAAACATAGACAGAAAAACGGTACTGTTTTCTAACTGCGAAGTTAAGCAATACAAATCAGTAAGTCAAACTTATCTCTGCAAAGCCAACATTACTCCATCAAGATCCTTCCTTATTTTTAACCATAGGATTTTATCAATATTGAAAATACTGACTACAGTCTATATGCTTTTGGGTGTGACTTTGAAAACCTAGTCTAATCTCCCACAAACCCACGGGGATCCCTAGCCCCGTCACCCCCTCCCCCCCCCCCCCCAACTATAAGGGCCATGCTCACGATGCGCCAATATATGGGCGCTTGGAACTAGACTCAAAACAGTTTGTAATAGCGCAAAATTAAAGATACATTGTATGCTTAAATGAAAATAGATCATTTGGATGTACATTATTGTGGATGTGTGGGCGGGAGTGGGGGTGGGGGTGGGGGGCTCTACTCTTATCTAGGTAAGTCCCGGACATGTCCTAATTATTCTTGCATATCTTGCCCAAATTAGGTTACTGGGTAAACAATATTTAAGGAAACACAAAAGTTAAAAGCTCATATGTGCGATTTGATCAGGGCGCAGACTGGGTGCAATGTTTGTACATCCCGAAGTAGATGTGAATTATAAATATATTATGCAAAATTTCATTTAGGTCAAAGATTAGTTGTATATCAGCTGATGTCCTACACCATACTACCTGCTGTTTTCCTTAGGTTGACCTCATTAGCTATTTCATAGAACACCTCCATAGCAACCTGTGTGGTCATCTGTGCCCGCAGCCACTGCTGCTTGTCACACCGTAAGATGACCCAAATAACGGTGTGTGAACCAATTGGAATGTTAGTATTTAGAGAGAGATGCTTGACACGTGACCTTCGAGGGATAAGCTATCAGTCTGATCCATTTATCATATATAATGTTCATTTAGGCCTATACTGGTGAATAAGTAGATTAAAACTCAGCCCAACATCTCTCATGAGTATTATTTGCAAAGGAATGATAACCTCATAGCAAAAATTAAATGTTAAATGTCTCTGAACACATTCTATTATCTTAATGGGATTGTTATCATTAGCCAAGTTGTCTACACCTTAAACACAGAGGACTACATTCATGCTCCAAGTCAGGTGTCAGTAACATTGAAACATATCTATTAGATAACACACATAATACCAATAATAACAACATGTAAACAAAAGCACACACAAATAACAAAACTTAAAACCAACGCTAACTAAAAGTACATTGAATATAGATGGAATCAACAAAACCCGATCAATACTACTAGAGTACTTAAATAATCAAATGTATATATATATATTGTGTTGATTATATCCAGATGTGGGTGTAGTAGTGTTTAGTATCAAAACAATTATCGATTAGAAATATTAGACTGTGGGTTTTGACCCGTGTACAGTCTTGCATGTGTCTTTTCAATGCGATATACAGGGAACTGATTCGTCAAAGCGCCTTAGGCAACTTCTGAGATCACAAGGCTCTACTCTATAAGCAGCATGTCAGCCAGAGGCAGAAAAGTATATATGCTCCACCACAGTATAAGAAATGAACAAGTCAAACCCACCTAGCAATATAGATATGAAGCTCAAAATTTAGAGAAGCCAAATTAGCTTTAGGAAAAAAAAAGAAGCTGTTAGGGACTGGATTAAATGAAAGAAAGATACAGCTGCCGAACGAGGATGGCTAAACAGCATTGAAGCACAAGGAAGGGGTTTAGTAGAACAAAACGGAGCCCCCCCCCCGCCCCCACATATGTATATATATATATAAGAAACAGGAAGAGGAAAGGCTACGCAGCCACAGGAAGATGTAAAGATATGCATATATGTATGTATACTAGCTACATGGACAGAGGAGGCAAACACAGGCTGGCACCATTGGATGAGATGAGAGATAGAGAGACACCGAGAGACATCTAGGAGAAACCCGAACCACATCAGAAAGGGCCGGCTCATTGGGGAACACACGTCACCGGAAGTGACATGGAGAACCCGCACCGCGCATGACACAAAGACGCAAGGCGCCCGCGACCACCAGCACAGAGGATACATAGAGGTGTCGTGGTGATAAGGCAAAAATGCAATTGTTAGGAAATCTTTTAAGGGTGGGTGGGTTTGGGGTAGTTTAACAGATTCACGGGCAGGCTGTGGCTGTGTTTGGTGCAGCCGGGAAGGGTGTGGCGAGTTGAGTTGTGATGCACCGTGGCGGGATGAGTACCTTGAGGCTGAAGGTTGGTTTCATCTGCCGGCGGTGGTGAGGATTGATACCGGTATGAAGCCTAGAGGTGACTGATGGTGATGAGATACGATCAACCCGATATGACACCTGTGCAGATATCGCAGTTTTAAGAACCCTGGCAGTTGAGCAAGTGGGTAGTGGAAAATGAGAATGAGGATATGAGGTTTTGGTGGTAATTATGAAATGCAGTGGTGTGTGAGAGTAACGGAATGCAGTCATGTCTGATAATGATGAAATGCAGTTGTGTGTGGCAATGACGGAATGCAGTGATGCATGACAATGACAGAATGCAGTGATGTTTGACAATGCTGGAATTCATTAGTGCGTGGCAATGTCGGAATGCAGTGATGCACAACAATGACAGAATGCAGTGATATATGACAGTAACAATGCTGTTGCTTGTGACAAATCAAAAATGCAGTGATGTGTGACAATGACAAAGCTGTTGCTTGTGACAACACAAAATGCAGTGATTTGTGGCAATGCTGAAATGCAGTAGTGCGTGACAATGACGGAATGCAGTGATGCATGACAATGATGGAATGCAGTGATGCATGACAATGACAGAATGCAGTGATGTGTGACAGTGACAATGGTGTTGCTTGTGACCATGACAGAATGCAGTGATGTGTAACAATGCCAATGCAGTTGCTTGTGACAATGACATAATGCAGTGATGCGTGACAATGGCAATGTTGTTGCTTGTGACAATGACAGAATGCAGTGATGCGTGACAATGACAATGCTGTTGCTTGTGACAATGACAGAATGTAGTGATGCGAGACAATGTCAACGATGTTGCTAGTGACAATGACACAATGCAGTGATGCGTGACAAGGATGGAATGCAATCATGTGTGACAATGACGGGAATGCACTGGTTGTGTGTGGCCATATAGATCTTATTCACGGTGACCAAAAGTGAGGCTTGATCAGCCTTCACTTATTTGTTTACAGCACAAAGGCACTATGTAATAATGCAATTAACTGAATGAATAAATGAACATATAAGACAATGATGGCGGAGGAATGCATAATTATCCAATAGTGGAATAAACCAAAGTACAAGTAATTATCACCAAAACAGTTTCTAATTCATATTCATTGTTTTAACAAGTAGTTTTGCCAACTTCATCCCGTCTAGCTCAATGATTGATTAAACTATAATAATGCCACCCAATGGGTGAACCAATCCAACTAGGGCGTGTCCAGGCGTTCTTCCTACGCTCTATAATCCAATTCCATATTTTAACCCTGGCAGGTTTAGTGCTCATGCAAAACAACACTGACTGCAACCAGCATGCGCTCAGACATTCTTGCACTACTTTTCTCATGCTTTCTGAGTCTCAACTGCTCAGATCCGTTGTCCACGTGAATAAGATCCATGATGGAATGCAGTGGGGGGTAGTGCTGAGACACCCACGAATGGAATGTGCGGTGATGTCGTGGGCGGGTAATGTAGGCAATGATGGAGGTATGTGTGTTTGTGAGGATGTGAGGATGTGGGGGTTGGGGAGGGTGGGGGAGTGCAGGTGACTTGATGCGAAGAGATGCTGTCGGTGACGGCAGGTGATAGATAAGCTGACCCAGTGTACTGCAGGCAATCCAGTTTTTAGCCGGCTTACAAGAAGAGCTCGTCCTTGTGATGACGTCACCACCCGCACGGTGGCGGCGACGGCGTTTGTGGTGGTGGCGATAAGTGGTGGTGTTGGTAGTGGATGTGGTGGTGATGGGGGGGGGGGGGTGAGAGGGGGGCTGACAAAGATAAGTGGGCGGGTAGCGTTCACCGGCCGGCTGACTGGTTGATGAAGCCTCAGCCAGGGGGTGGGGCAGGCTGGGCCGGGGCCGGTGTCACAGTTTGAGCGCCCTGCCAGTTTCAGCTGACTGTCAGTTTCATGTGGATGCGTCAAAATCTAACAGCATCGTCACTAACCTTATGAATTTAATAGAATGTTTTTGGTAAAGATGTTTTCTATATGTGTACCAAGCGATTTGTTTCTAGGTGGTGTGCTTTTAGAGATATTTCACTTTTCCTGTATTTTCTGTATGAAGATTGCTCACGACCATTGACAATGCCTTGAGTTTGATGGTACACGCAGTGCAAAACATTAGTTTTATTCAAAATAAATAGAAATCAAGAACCCTAACCTTATAAATTTAATATAAAGATGTTTTCTATATGTGTACTAAGCGATTTGTTAATAGGTGGTGTGGTTTTAGAGATATTTCACTTCTTCTGTATTTTCTGTATGAAGATTGCTCACGACCATTGACAATGCCTTGAGTTTGAGTGTATGCAGTCAGCTGTAACTGGCAGGGCGGTCAAACTGCGACACCGGGGCCTGGGGCCGGGACTGGGCCGGGAGCGGGGCCCGGGCTGGGGGAGGAGCGCCTTATTTGGAAGTACTCACTTAAAACACCCGGGGCATTGGATGCTGCCGTCGTGCCCTGCTGAGAAGTTAGTGGCCAAGAAGAGCGGGAAGTTGTGGGCGCACTCCTCGTGCCCGACGACGTGCGGCCCGTGCAGCCGCTTCACATTCTGCCACCAGGTGCGGATCTCGGCGTTTGAGTGGCCTCCGAGCAACTTCTGCCTCCACTCACTGAGCAACATGCGGAAACTGTCCGAGTCTACATAATCCTCGACCTCGTTAAAGTCAGGCGCGTAGTAGGATGGCTCGCCGGGCACCGGCGAAGGGGCCGTCTCCGAGGATGAGGAGGAGGAGGAGGAGGATGGTGAGGAGGAGGAGGAGGAGGATGAAGAGGGTGGTGAGAAGGCGCTAGAGCCATCGCCATTCCGGTTGTTGTAGCCTGCCAAGCATATGTACAGTCAACACAGAACAAAAGAGTTGTAAAGCCCGCCAAGCACATACACTCAGTCACTTGGTCAGTCGGTCGGTCAGTCAACACATGGGGTATCACAACGCGGACAGCTCATGGAAATGCACTTACGCTGCCCACCCCGCTAGACTAGAGAGGCGCTGGGAGGAAGAGGTGCGCCTCTCTCTCAATAACGCGGACGGGATCTGCTCAAGGGGGAGCGAGCTCAATGATATTAAGTGTGTCTGTGTATGTGTAAAATGATGATGGTGGCATCAGGCTGGATATTGCAACTCTCGCGAGGTACTTGTCACTGTCACACTGCCCAAACACCAACCAACTGCCCGCCATTGGCTGTTTATTTACCCAGCAATATAACTGGCAAACACTTTGAGCTCTTCGTGCACCAAAGTGCATTTTTTACTCGATGGACAAATCTTTCAATTGAGTAGTTCTATATTTAAAAAAAGAAGGTATTATTGCTGCAAGGGAAATGGTGAAAAGAAAAGATTAAAAATAATGTCAAGAAAACCGAAGGATTGGAGGATGGGGTGGAGTGGATGGTGGGGCGTTAGTGGACATTGAGAAGAAGGTTGTAAATAGGGGAAGTTTCAGAGAATGAATCAGAAATATTATGCCAGAAGGATTATGAAAAGAAGCATATTGATGGATAGATCCTTTCTTTTGGGTGGAAGGGGGGATGAAGGAGGATAGAGGAGACAACGATGAATTCTAGGAAAGGGGCTGTAAACCCGATATACAGAGTCCTGGTATAATTAATTCTTTATTATAGATCTTGATATAACTGGTCTGTGGATGTCAACGTGTAAATTTGAACGCGACTGGCAGTTAAAGTCGCTGGAATTCCTCCAGGGCTGGTGGTCTCTAAGATATCCGAGATGATGACATTCACTGATGACAGTCGTTGATAAGTCATTGATGACAGTCGCTGACCATACTGTGCAAGAGTCCAGGCATGTCCGACTCACACAGACTGGTAATGCATCACTGCCCTGCCCCATGCCAGTCGTTGATGCATCAGCATAAGGCTATTATTTATGAGTACTTTTGATGTTGTCTCCGCAAGTCACTCTTCTCTGCTTTAATGATCCAGATAAGGTCAAGCTGAACTCATTGTAAAGGTGACTCCAATGTCATGATCAGAACATGGTCAACGTGAAGCTGTCGTCAAGGTGATTCCAATATCATAATCAGAACATTGTTAAAGGTAAGCAGGCATCAAGGTGGTTTCAAGGTCATAAATAGAACATGGTCATGTAAAGTTTTTGTCAAGGTGATTTAAATGTTTTAATCAGAAAACGGGAAAAATGAAGTTATCGTCAAGGTGATTCCAATGCCATGACCAGAACGTTCTCAAGGTGAAGTCAGTAGCAAGGTGATTCCAATGTCATGACCAGATCATATTGAAGGTGAAGTCCGTAGCAAGGTGATTCTAATGTCATGACCAGAACATGGTCATGGTGAAGTCAGTAGCAAGGTGATGCCTATGTCATGACCAGATCATATTCAAGGTGAAGTCATTAGCAAGGTGATTCCAAGGTCATGACAGAACATCTTCAAGGTGAAGTCAGTAGCAAAGTGATTCCAATATTATGAGCAGGACATGTTCAAGACAGGACATCGTAAAGGTAATTCCAATGTCATAATTAGAAATGGTCAAAGTGAAGTCATTTCAAAGTCACGACCAGAACACGTTGAAGGTAAGGTTAGCATCAATATGATCCTATTGTCATAAGCAAAGCACTTTTGAACTTAAGCCATCGCCAGGGTGATCAAAATGAGCCCATTAGGAAGGTGATTCCAATGTCAAGACCAGAACATGTTCAAGGTAAAGGCAGCAGCAAGGTAATTCCAAGGTCATAATCAGAAAATGGTCAAAGTAAAGCAATCATCAAGGTGATTTGACGGTCGTGATCAGGGCATGGTCAGGATGGAGCTATCATCAAAGAGATTCCACTGTCATGATCAGAATATCATTGAAGCTAAGCCATTGTCAAGGTGATTCCAAAGTCATGATCAGTACATGATAACAGTGAAACCGTCATCAAGATCATTCCACTGTCATGATCAGAATATGGTCAAGGTGAGGGTGTTGTCAAGGTGATCCCAAGGTCATGGCGCATGGTGCAGACATGAAGGTCCAGGTGATTTCATTTTCAAGGTGAATAGTGGGTGGGCGACATCATGTGACACTAGTGGACTGACTGAGAAATGCATGCAAGGGGGTATCACGACAGGATATTCTGAATGCATTTCAATATACAGGAACACTGCAAATAAATGAGAAAGGAACAATCTGTTATGCCACGTGTACCAAGTGCTTCCTTAGACCCAGCAAACTAGAAACTAGAAGAATTCTGGGTGGAGAGAGAGAATGGATATCATAGTTTGTTCATGAATGACAGAGTGGAACTCTCTATAAAGGAGGCGGGATGAGGCATCTCACAATGGGTGAAGAGAACGACGACACAAGTTGTGAGGGTTGGTGGCCTCAGTGTTAATCTACAGCTGGTAGAAATGGGCAGCACCACAAGTCATGTCAGTTTGATGTTATCTATTAGAAAATTAAGCATCTCCCGACCATCTATCTATCTACGTTTTGGGCTGCGTGTTTTGTTTGCTGGGTTAGTTAGCATCTAAGTGAAATGCTTGCAACATTCCAGAATTAATATTTTACACAATAGAAAGATTTGTCCACCCATCATAACTTAAAGCCATCACCAAACCTGTGGGGTGTGGGTGAATGAGAGGAAACACAGTTAGTCAGTCCCTACACCACCACCACCCCCCTCTACCCCTTTTCCCACCACCTTGATTTAGATGGTGACTTACGCTGAGCAGGACTTTGTGCAGCCTGCAAGAGGGCCTCGTTCTAACAGAGTGGTTGTGTTTGGGCGCGAGCTACTCGCCATTGTCAGCAGTGAGCCGGTCATATCACAGGGGAGGTAACTGGCGCTGGGGGCTCGCGCCGGGCGCCGCTTGAGTTTGTTAGTTGCTGGGGACGAACACCACAACATGAAAATGAACTGCTACCCACACCATGTATATATATGTGTGTGTATGGATTATATACACACATATGGTCCACAACATCGGAGGGATCACAGCAACTCGGCGACAAAGGTAAAACTCCATATGTGCGTGTAGGCAATGTGGTGTTAGTTGTTAGCGCTTAAGAGGATTGACTTCCGGTTTGGTTCCACCGCCCTTTTCCTACTACGCCCAGAATGGTTTAGGTTGTGCACGGTCATACAGAGTTTCAGCTTGGCACTGACTTGTCTGTACTACAGCAGTAGTCGGCAGTAAATGACATTTACTGCGCAGGAATCCATGCGTCGGGTATGACAGGAAAGGTGGGGGTGGGTTGGTGGAGGGTGGGTGATTTTTTGTACTCACTCTTTGTTATCCACGCAAACAGATTGGGTGTAGAACATGGAGTGTGGGTGGATGCATTGTGGGTGGGTGGGAGGCGGAGTGGGGCGTGGAGGGGGGGGGGAGAAGAGGAGGGGGGAGACAACATGGTAAAAGGGAATCAGATAACCCAAAGGCGTGAAGTTTTGTATGTTTCTTTTCTTTTTTAAACTGGAAAAAAGAGAACCATGATGCAAGATGAGGGAATCCAAGGTGTGAAGAAGAGTTGAAGTTCCCAGCCACAACAAGATATCCAGAGAGTTTTTTTTTGTTAAAACAGAAAGAAGAAGAAAAGACGATCACGTGGTAGGGTTATAGAAGAAGGGCCTACCACCACATTGAACATCTCAATCAAGTCAGCGTCCATATCCAGTGGTGTGAAAGTAAGGGCGCAGAAGAGGACAGTAGTATGAATGGAGAGGGTGGGGGCGAGTGGTAGGGGGTCACACACTGCATGCACCACAGCGACTAAGGCTGGTAGTCCGAAGCGAATAGTGAGGCGGAGAGCAGAGTGGGGGCACCACCAGTCATATCCGCGGTGTTGATGAAGTAGGTCAATACTGTGAGCAACTGCATTGGAGGAGGTTGGTGATAATAGTGCAACCTTCCGATTATTTATATTTCCACAATTCTTATACTATATTTTATATATACTATAAAATAGATATATATATATAGATATATATTATATATATATATAGTATAGCTATACAAATCTTACCTGGGTACAGATGATGGATAACGGGTGTTTTCCCGAGGTACTAGCCTCGGATAGTCAAGGGTCAGCGAGAAGGAAGCACATCTGGGTCCAGCAATCTTTCACAGACTTTATAGGATAAAATATGATCTTAGTATTATATGGATACTTTAGTGGTTTTTTTTGGTAACAGTGAAACATGATAGTTGTGGTAGGGTAGGGGGGGGGGCGGGCCATGACCCATGACTATCCAAGGCTAGTACCTCTGGAAAACACCAGTTATCCATCATCTGTTCCCAGGTAAGATTCATATAACTATACTATTTTACCTCGGTTCTACGCCTCTGGCTACTCATAGTCCAGGGGGAATTTTACGTAATCTCATTTTTTATTCTTTTATACTTAATACTGTAAACATACTATCATCATCAATGGGTGCCGTCTTCTCGAAGAAGGTTGGCTGCAATGGACCTCCATCTCTTCCTGTCATTCGTTCCTCTCATGCATTCCGCATAGCTCATTGCTGTCCACTCAGTGATGTTGTCCATCCATATTGTTCTCCTTCTCCCTCTTGGTCTTTTCCCTTATATCTTCACTTCCAGTATTCTTCTCTGTGATTCCTGGTGTTGTATCATGTGGCCAAAGTATATAATTTTTCTGTTTTTGATCGTTTGTATTATCTGTCTCTTTATTTTCATTCTTGTTAGGACCTCCACATACTATAATGGCTATAAAATGTCTATTACTAGGCCATGACTTGAATAACTTAAATACTACAGACACGTCCCAAAACCTATTATATTTGGGTTTGGGTAGGTTTCTTTTATACACCGATCTAATGAATCAGTGTACTAACTGATGCTTTCCAATCCTTTGTTCATCTATTCTTGGTAGAATAATTGAAAGTGCACATCTTGCTGCATTAATTGCACCAAATCCTAACCCTTCATCTTTTAACATTCTTAGAATTCTTAATATTTGGGTTATTGTAGGTTTTAATGGTTTGACTCCTTTAAGAAGACAATGAAGTCCCCATTTCTTTAAAGCTGCATAGTCCGATGAAAATATCAAATTTTCAAAACCAAAACAATTATCTAAATTTGATTCTACATATCTAACTTAGATACTGGTGCACCTATAAAGCATTTGTCACCACATATAAGGGAATACTGAGGCAATTGAATAGAACCTGTTACTGCAGAAGCCTATGGGGTCAGAGTTTTGACAAGCTTGCCAAAATTAATTTTGCATGGTTCCACTTCAAATATCTCAAAAGTTAGCTACTTAAAATAGAAGTTGCTTCAAGGTAATGTAAGATACATAGTAACGATCACCCTAATGTATTTATCTCAGAAAATTTTGTCTAAACCATATTGTTCTGAATGTTTTTTATAAAAAGGAATGCCAAAAGGGGTGTCATTGACACGTCTCCATGGACTGTTGTTAATGGTCTTTGATGTTGTAGGTTGTTCCTTTCTCATGGGAACCTGAGCATCTGTTATGCTTCTAATGTTATTGCCGCTAGCCATGGTTGTGTGTCCCATGCTGGTACTATCAGTACCGCGTGTGAGTGATCCATCTTGATCTTCCTGGCTACTCTGCTGAAAATCCTGAATTGTGGGAATATGTAATAGAATTTATTATTCCAAATTAGAGAACATGCATCTACTCTCCATGCTTCTGGCTCTGTGTGCCAAGACACATATTTGGGTAACTTTTTGTTGTTGCGCGATGTGAATAAGTCAATTTCTGGTTTGCTCCATTTATCACAAATGTGGTTGAAAATGCTCTGATTCAATGACCATTCTAGATGGTTGGGAAAATGTCGACTTTTCGCGTCAGCCAAAGTATTTTGACTGCCTGGAATATGTGCTATTGTTAGCCATATATTGTGTTCCTCTGCCCACTCCCAAATTAGTTTAGCTAAATAGTTACATGGTTTGGAATGAGTCCCTCCCATATTATGTATGTAAGCCATATCTGTTGTGTTATCTGTTAATACCCTTACATGATTTTTAGGTAGGAGAACTAGTCTATGTAATCCTAGATAAATAGCTCTATGCTCTAGTACATTTATGTGATCGGAGATTTCATCTTCCATCCACTGATCACCTGTTGCCTGTTGGTCTCTGTGAGCTCCCCATCCTTCTAATGAAGTGTCTGTTGTAACCGTAGTGTTGGTCTCTCCCATCCTAATGGGGTTGGGCGAATTGTTAATGTGTGACAGCCACCACATAATATCATTTTGGCCTTCTGGTGAAATCGTCATGGGTGTCTCAAAGTTCCCTTTTGTGTGAGCAAACACCAAGATCTTATCTATTTTTAGTGATTTAATATGAGCCTTGCCATACAGAATAGCCAGTGCATATGCTATCATAATTCCTATCAGTATTGCGACTTGTCTTATCTTTCAATTGTAATAATTGGTTTGCTGTTGTTGTAAATTTATCAAATTTTGTTCCGTTAATGAAATGGTCATTTCTGTGGTGTCAATAAAGAATGCGCGAAACTTTAACTTCTTTGTTGTTGTTAATACTGATTTAGTTTCATGTATGTAGAATCCTAATTTCTGTGTTTGTGCAACAATAAATGAATCATCGATATAAGGAAACATAATATGTCCTTCCCTAGCCATCTGGGAAAATATTGGTTTAAGTAACCTTGTGAAAATGCGTGGAGTGAAAGCTAGTCCATTAGGCATGCATGTGAACTCATACAGTTTGTCATTCCAACAAAACCTGAGATATTTATGATCAAGTTTATAGATTGGTATTGTATAGTATGTATCTCGGAGATCCACACTGGCTAGCCAGGAGTCTTGTGTTACTAAGTCTCTAGCTGTGTCTAATGAAAACATTTTGAAATGTTTGTATTCTACTAATTTGTTAAATAAAGTCTGATCTAGAATTAGTCTTACATCTCCATTTGGTTTGGGTCTCGTGAAAATATTAGATATGAATTCCCCAGCCACATGTAATGGTGGTTCTATGATGCCTTTTTCACCAAATTTAAGGATCTGATTATCTAATGATGAAATCGGTATGGGAAAGGTATTCTATTTTGAATAGGTTACTCAATCAAGGGTATTCTTACTCCTTCCACTAAACTAAGGATAGCTAAATTCTCCGTAATGTTATTCCATTCCAGTAGGCAATTATTGAGGTTACCAGGTTTAAATATGCTTACTGGTGTTTGCATTGCCACTTCTATTTTTTCCCTGGGCGGGGGAACGACTTCTGGGCACTGAACGCCCTCTTGAAGGGTCTGTTCTCGTCGTTCCAGCCGAATGACTGCCTTTGGCCCCTTCCCCTGGCCGGGAAGCTGAAGTTTGTTCCAAACAGGCCTCCTCGTTATCTAGTTCGACGGTTTTAGAAATCCTGCCTCGTCTTCTTGAAGCGGGTAGGATTTGTGTCTGCGGACTTCTTTTTGTCTGTTTCCATATGTTTCCCACACTTGGAACTGGTCTCCACTTGTTTGAACAAGTGCTGGAGTTGTCCACCAACCATCTTAGTCTTGTCCAGTGGCTTTCCCTTAATGCTTGTCGCTGTCAACAGCGCAATTCCCCCATTCATTTCCTCACACAGCAATGAGAATTTATTCTCAGCCGTCATCCTGTTGGCTCTAGGTGCAATGGCCGAGAGAGTCGAGAGTACTCCTTTGTGTACTGTGTGTATAACCGTTTCAAACTTTTTCCGGTCCTCACTAGGTCTGACGTCTGAATCCATCTCTTTGATGGCAGATTCCGGGATCCCTTTGATACCCGTGAACTTCTCGGCCAACTTCATCATTACCTCAGCCGGCTTAAAGGTGTTGAAGTGCTCCTGAATAGTTTTCCTCATCATCGTAGTAATATGTATCTTTTTATGCTGAAGAACCTTGCACTTCTTCATCACCTTGCCACTCAACTCCTCATATTTCCCCATGCGTTTAGTGTCTGAGTCAGAACTCGTTGAAGACGAGTCTGACGAAGAGTCAGAAGAAGAGGATTTGTTTTTCTTCCTCTTCTTGGTCTTCTTCTTGCTCTTCTTCACGTGTGGCTTCTTTTTACATGCCCTCGTGTACTCATCCCCATCTGATGAGTGTGCCTTCTTCTTGTGTTTGTCTTTGCGTTTGCGCGCAGCCACAACAACCTCCTCCTCTGACTCATCGTCAGACGAGGCTTGATCTTCCGAAGGATCCTTCCAGTCGGATTCCTCTGAGTCCAAAACTGGTTTCTTCCCTTTCCTGGTCGCCACTCTGAAGGGAAGCATCTCCTCCATCTTTTGTTGTACTGGATGTGCAACTCGTTCATCTAGGTCAGCTGGGCCGGGCCCGGTCTCGGACCCCCCTCGCCTAGTCGGAATATCGTTGTTCTTTACTAACCTTGTTGGGTTTGTAGTTAATGTAGAAAAACTGGTGGAGCTGCTCACAAACGTCCTCATGTTGTGAGTTGAATATGCTAATTGCTGGACCCAGATGTGCTTCCTTCTCCCTGGACTATGAGTAGCTAGAGGAGTAGTACCGATGTAAAAAAAAAATATATATATTATATATGCTGAACTAGGATAATAATTTAGGGTATTCATTGGCTCTTCCCGCACTCTGTCATCCTTCACTGAACCTCTGTATGCAGAATATGGAGAATCCAGCCCCCCCCCCCCCACACATCCACTCCCACCCTTCAACTACTGATGATGACATGCAAAGATGGACAGATGACAGGTGACAGATGGCAGATGGCGGCGGTGGTAGTGTTAGTGGGGGGGGGGGGTGACAGTGGAATGAAGGCTGAATACGAATGCTGGGTTGTCAAAACAAGCTGCCAGGCTGGTGGGAGATCACCGTTCACTGTATTTATGGCACTCCAGTCAGGTAAACGTTCATGAACATGGAGAGTGGATGCATTCAGAACCAATATGGAACGAGGAGGGGGGTCATACTGATAAGACACATGTGTGTGCGGCCATGGGCAAAGCAAACTCTTCGGGACTTTTATTTATTGTGTGCCGACCACAAGGTGGCAGCACCTGTCGTGTAGTGCACAGATGATGCGCTAGAGGGCGCGACGGGGTCTGACTGTTATGAACCATGCTCGTAAACGTTTGGTAAGCTTTACCAAAGACCCTATAATACTAAGACGGCTCACTCAGCCTGTACTGTGTAATCAAAATGATCAAACCCACCACTTGGTGCGCTGGCTGTTCTCTTGGTTAAACAGTTGCTATATTATATGTATAAATGTATATATGAATGTGAAAGATGTGTGATGATGGTGATGATGATGATGATGCTGATGATGGTGTGTATTTGTTCATAGCAATTTCATATTGATGTGTATTCATACTTCTATCTCATGTAGAATATAATTGTATGTGTTTACATGTGAAACAGCAACCAGCAGCCGAGCTGATCAAACCCACCACAAGGTGGCACTGCAAAATTTACATTAACATGGGAGAGATAGGGAGTGAGCCGTCTTAGTATTATAGGGTCTTTGGCTTTAGTCTTGGACCCATCAGGAGTGTATAAATGACAGCAGAGGCTGAGAACGTTAAATGGAAGGAGCATGGAATGTGAGCAGAAGGGAAACCAGGCATGTCAGAGCAAGATAGAGAAAGAGAGATAGAGAGAGAGCAGGACTGCATGGATAACATGCCACTCACACATGGCTTATTCAAGAGCAGTTTGACAGTGTGACAGTATGACCTTGTGACAGCATGACATACACGAGTGGGTGGTGACACTGCATCGCTGTGTTGAGCATGTAGAAGTTAAGCTCTAACTTGACCTGACATGTTCATTCATCTCAGTTAATTTAAATGTATATATTTTTGGATAAAAATTATCGAAATATGTACAAAATTCTTATTGTATTTTTATGCACATGATTCATTATTGTTATATCGTACATATATGATGTGTGTACTAAACAAAGGATCAACTGAGATAATAATAAGAAGCGTTGAGTAAAAATATAATGCACTATCAAAACAATACATGAATAAATTGAACTACTTGTTAAATATAATATGAAGTGCAAATGGTGCTAAGTAGGACAAACATGCACTGCACGTATTGATAAAACTCATAAATAGGCATCAGTATTATTTGTAATACAGTTTTGGATATTGGTCTTTATCACAGTCATGAATGTATTCACATCGATCATATAATGACATTACTATTTGTCATTCATAGAAGTCCAGATACTACCATCATTTATAAATTGTACATACATAACATAACATCAAAGTGATTATAAATGGGCTAAAGGCTGAGGTCCAATTGAAAAGCTTTGGTCCATTTGAAATCACTCGTCCCACTGACAAGGACTGCTATGTCATAATCATATATCTAGTCTCATCTTTCCCTTTGTTATTTCGCAGGTACATTCTTGTTTTATTTGACTTGGAACTATATTCTAATGACTTCATATGGCACTAGTGCCATTTTACGGACCAGATAGCGTTCCAAAAAGTAACACTCGTACTCTTCAGACATGATTCAATGCATGACTTACCTCTCACGGTGGTGTATCCACTATTCCACCAACTAAAGAAATTAAACTGTACTAAGAACCTGGAAGCAAACAAAGCATTATGTTAGAAGCGAATGCAGTGGACCATAACCGTCAAGCCCGAAGCGCTCAGGCCATTGTCCTCGGACATGGTCCGGTGACTCCATATGGGTATAGTGGTTCGAATCTCATTCTAGCCACATTTAGCCTGGAAATAGACGGTTACATAGGCACATATTGAATTTCAACCTCTGTCAGTAGTATTATCAAACAGAACTGGATTGTGTGGTGACATCAATATCGGCAACATAGTCTACGTCATGGAACAACATATTTCATCATACTACGCAGCATTTTGTTGTTGATGAGAAATGGAATTGATTCAAATCATCATATCTCTTCTCAACGCCATGACACTGGTCTTCCGGCCATATTTTGGTTAGTTCTTTACACACAATTTTGTTTTGTATTAGACACCTCAAGATGATGATATAGATGACAACGCTCATATAGGTAGATCAGCTAAAATTTCAAAACACAACAAACAGTATACATTTAAGTTCTTTCAACAGATCTTGCTGAGATAAACTCAAATCTGTTGTAATTTTGAAAATATCTTAATAGGGGAGAAAGTTATGGCATTTCTAACGTCGGCTTAATTGTTAAATTTAGTCTGGATTCACCATTGTAATAAACTGTGACCGTTACAACATTGTAACAGCTTTCTATGGTCTAAGTATTTTGATTTTGGTATTTTAATGTATATTTTCATTGAGATTAGTTTATGTTTTTTCCAGTGATATAACATTTATGAAAATATTCCAATGCAAAAGTACTTTAATCAAAGGCGGAATCATGAAAATGCAGGAACATTTTACCAATGACACGGTGACCGACGCAGCCCTAACGGAATCTGACGCACCTAGCTCATACTTCCTAATTATAGGAATACACATCACAGTATCTATAATTTAGCACTTGCCAGTGATTTGATGAGTTTTGCTCATAATTTTGTAAATGGTAAGCATGTTTCTTTGTAGTATGATGATAATGTAATCTTAACCATGATGACGTGGGTTACAATATTTACGGGTTACAATTCTTTCATGTGTTGATGGATGGATATTGGATAAAGTTCTGATCTCATAAAATTTGAGAGAAAAAAAGCCCAGAATGTGAATAGCATTCCGAGTGTTGTAGCAATAAGATATACAAATTGAACGTGGATAAATACTTACAGGGCTATTTCCTGAACTATCCACGATAAAGAAGAGAATATCTTCTTCAGGGGCTGAAACAAAAACATCAGCTTATGTAACATTATGCGACTGGAAAGGCTGACAATGAAACGTCAATGAAAGGTGCCTTGTTACAGAACTGCAATTGCTCTGACAGGTCCACTACAGTAGTAGATTGGGGTCACCATGCACTCAGCATACCAGACCAGACGGGATGGCCGAATGAGTTAGAGTGTCTGTCTCCCGTGTTGGTAGATCGTGGGGTCGTGGGGTCGAACCCTGGTCGAGTCAAACCAATGACTTAAAAATTGATACTTGTCGCTTCCTCGCCTGGTGCTCGGCATTATTAGGATAGGGCAAGGACTGGTTGGCTCAGTGTCAGGATAATGTGACTGAGTGGGATATCAGGTCATGGTGCTGGTGGCCTGTTCATCCAGTGGGGCAGCACTATAAAGTCGCCATGAGTGCGCACTGTCACAAGTCGGTACCCGTCCTGATATGACCTTAGATGTTGCTAGGACGTAAAACAACAAACAAACACTCACCATACGAGGTCAAAGATCTCGTACACAGGTAGGTAGATGTGAGCTGGTTGGTTGTATTGAAATCTCAGCTTCTACTGATCGGAATGGATTAGCTTTGATAGCAAACATAAATAAATAAACACTTTCTCGCCCAAATATGGAACTTACTCCATAAACCTTTAGCCATTAAGTCCATATCAGGCAATAACGGATTTATATAGCATACCACATATCAAAGCATAATCAAACAGAGTTGGATTGTGTGGTGACATCAAAATCGGCAACATAGTCTACGTCATAGAACAATTTTGAGCTGAAAGATTTTCATCTTAGTATTTTAGTTAATTGTCGAACATTGTCAAAACAATAAGATATATGTATTTATATACACGAATATATATGTATATAACTATAGATATATACAAGTTACAAGTATGCCAAGAGTGAGACTTACATTGATAAACAAGGTGCTGGCTCCTGAGCCTCCTCTGACCCAGATTTCACACAGACCTTGATAGTCGTGCATTTGTACTCTGGCAAACAAAGATAACAAACAGGACAAATTTAATGCGATCTAATTCCAACACAGGCCATATAAGTCATATTCTAGTTACTGCATATTGACTTAGGTGGTGATATATTTACCATCTTTCCAGCAATATGGAGCTAAGTAGGTGTTGACTAATTTGAGGTACATCCATGATAGGTGTGTCTTGTAACCTTAACGGTGGGATTGATTGGTTGATGGTAGAAAGGTAATGTTAATGTTAATGTTGGAACTATAATGGTGGAATTGATTGGTTGATGGTGGAAAGGCAATGTTAATGTTGGAAAGAGAATGATGGGATTGATTGTGGAAAGGCAATGTTAATGTTGGAAAGATAATTCACTAAGGCGGAGACAGTAGTGGTATATAGTGGTCTTTATTGACATCTCAGGAAGGGCTCGATGAGATCACAATGGTTATCAGCATTTGGTTAACCCCCCATTTTTGGCAGTGTTCTTTTTGTTGTACTGGACGAGCCTCGAACCCTCAACCCTCCCCGGTCCAACCCTTCCCTCGGTGTGGGTGGGTGGGTTAAGAACGGTGATAATGTGGTGCTGATGGCGGCTGAGAACATTGTGGGGATGGGTCGAGGTGGAGTTAATGATGGGGTGTTCCTCCAGGTGGCACGACCATCGCGTTGGTATCAGGCTAGTTAACTCAGTTCAGGCGGATTCCTACAGGTGGCAGCAGTGGTGTCGGTTTAATCGCTCATGTGGTTGTCAAGTCTCCGCCGCGAATTACTCATGTTATGCTAACATGTACAATTCACTAAGGCGGAGACAGTAGTGGTATATAGTGGTCTTTATTGACGACTCAGGAAGGGCTCGATGAGATCACAATGGTTATCAGCATTTGGTTAACCCCCCCTTTTTGGCAGTGTTCTTTTTGTTGTACTGGACGAGCCTCGAACCCTCAACCAATTCCCGGGAGGGTTCGGGGCCGGCCACCACCAAGTCCCTGGGGACGTAAGTGTGTACGGCCTGTGAGGTCCAGGATCCAAGTTCCATTATCTCTTTCAATGGCCGCCCCACCGCGGCCACTGCCTGGGCCCCGCCCCTTCTGAGGCTGTGGAGTGTGTAGGCCTCAGGGTTGGGCGTTCCCGTCCGTGCCAGGGCGAGGTGGAGGACTGCCAGGAGTGTATGGGCTCGGAGCGGGCCGCCGCGGGGTAGGATGAATGCCGGACCGTCTCGTGGGGGGCGTTGGGTGTTGGCGTAATGGCTCCATGCCGCCACGGGGCAGATGGTTATGTCGTCCGTTGGTGTGACTCGTATGCTGTATGCCTGGTTTTGTCTCCATCGGGTCTTGGTGGTCTTGACCGTGATCAGAAGCCCTTCCTTGGTCCTGAGGATGTCTCGACGCCTGAGGTGGTGGTCAGAATCCGATGACGAGGTGGTGGCCAGGAGGTTTCCCTGGCGGAGCAGCGTGCTGTATCCCACCAGGAGTGCTGCCAGGACCATGGCCGCGTCATGTCCACTTGGTGTGATGTATACTACGACTCGCCTGAGTTGTTCGGTCGTGATGGGCGGGGCCTGAGTCGTGATGTGGTGCGAGAGTCTCTGGACTCCCCTCTTCATTAGGGTGACTGGGTACGTGTCGAAGCCCAGGGGTGATCCGCCGTGTTGCAGGACCCAGGTCCTGGCTCCACTGGTGTAGTTCATCACCGCCCCGGGGGAAGCCAGCGTCTCTCTCAGGTGTGCGATGTATGCGAGGATGTCATACTGGGTTGGGGCGAGTGGGTCGGCGTTGTGGCGTGCAGTGAATTGGAGATATTTCCGTGCCTGTACCGACTTGTTCCTCCAAGTGCCCAGGGCCAAGCCCGCCAGGTACACCTGGAGTATGTGGTCGTGTTGTTGTTGCGTGTAACCTGGAAGCAGAGAGCCAAGTTAGTCGAATGGTTGCAGGTTATAGGTCTTGGGAGAACACATCATTGAAAGTGACGTTAATTTCAGTGAGGTTAAGATTCTTAATGAGTAGGTCCGCTTTAGTGCGTGCAGGTGGTTCAAATGCCCGTCTACTGAGAGCGTCCGCCAATACCAAGTCCTTGCCTGGCTTGTGCACGATCTGAACCTGGCAGTTGTTGACGGTGGAGAAGAGCCAGACCTCTCTGGCGCATGCCGTTAGTGTGGTATCCCTGCCTGCACCTGACTCGAGGACTTGCTGGCTGGCTGCGTTGTCCGTGTTTATGACGATCTTGTATCTGTCGGGGTGGTGGGGCGCAAGTTCTTTCAGGGCCACCACGAGGTTCATGGCCTCGAGGTGTGCGATATTCGTGTGCCAGTCGGTGATGCATTGTGGGTAGACGAATGAGTAGAAGTGGGTCCGGGAGAATGCGCCGCCCGCCTTCATGGAGGAGTCGCACTCGATGGTCCATACCGGCTTCTCTTCGGTCTGCAGGAGGACGAGGCCGTTGGTTCTTTGTGCGAACTCCAGGAACCATCTGATATCACTCTTGAGTCCTTCTGGGACCTGGTGCCTCCCGGTCCGGGGTGCCTCCCGGAGGGCGTCGAATATCCTAGCCATGAATCGTCTGGCCGGTTGAATGCACTTGGTTATGTGCTGCAGCCTGCCTGCCAGCCTTTGGATTTCTCTACGGGATGACTTGTCCTTTGTCATCCAGAGCTGGCAGTCGGTGAGGATGTCGTCCAGCTTGTCGCGGGGTATCGTGACAGCCATCTCCTCGGCTGAGATGCTGAAGCCCAGCCATTCCACCGATTTGGCCGGTGGGTGGTACTTACTGGGGGAGAGGTCGAGTCCGAGGTTCTTCGCGAGGCGTATCAGGTCGTCGTAGGCTGCTTGTGCCAGCTCCTTCGTGGCTGCCACGCCCACAAAGTCGTCCAGGTAGCAGTGGACATAGTGACCGTTCTTGCGAAGGAGATAGACGACTGCGCTGGTGGTCCGATCGCAGGCCATGGAGGATGTCCTGCAGCCAAATGGAGGGGCGATGTCTGTATAGTATAGGCCATCGAGTGTTAGGCCGAGGAGTGGGGTGGGTAGCGGGCAGGTCCTGAGTTGACGGTACGCTCGTGCCAGGTCGGCGCACCACAGGTAGCATCCATCGCCCAGCCGTGCCACCTCGTCGGCGGCGTCCATGACGTTTGGGAGGGAGTAGGTTCTGGGATGTCCTTGGTATATACCTCTGAGAATGTCGGCGTTCACGCTGTTCGGCCTGGGCCAGCTGAGGTCGACGATGACGCGCCTATCGGTGGTATTCTTCTTGGGGCGCGTCATCATCGGGCTAGTCTGGGACCAGGGTCTGAATGGTGGCTGCCTAAAGGGGCCAAGTATCGCGCCGTGCGCGATCTCAGTGTTGACGTACCGCTCGATGTACCTTTTGTGTGCGGGGTCTTCGTTATGGTTGCTTGTGGTGGTTGTCGGGGGGTGGGGGGCCGTGTAGTCAACCGGCCATCCGAATTCTAGGTAGTCCACCACTTCTTCGTCTTGGTATCCGGCCAGTAGCCGCCTCCACTCGGGGATGTTGAGACCTGATGCTATGGGTATGCGTGCCTTGAGGTGGTTAGGGAGGGCTGTGATGCGTACCTTGTTATATATGTCCATGTAGTGGGCGTGGTCGGTCCATATGTCCGGGAGCGGGTGGGGCCATATACGGTTAAGTGTGTCCCTGTATTGGTGGGGGGTGATGGGTGGGCGTGGGCGGTCCCCGTCGGTCCGGCCATCACCCCGTGTGATGCAGACTGCGACATCAGTGGCTGGTTGTCGTTGGGGTTGAGTGTCTCCATTGTTGTCGTCTGTCTGGCGGGGCTGTGCCGGGGTGGCGGCACTAACGTGTGCGGCGCCGCGGCTCGCGTCATGGGCGTGGTCGGGTTGTCTGTTGTTATTGTTGTTGTTTACATCCGGGGCCGGCACTGGGCTGGCGGCCATTACTCCAGTGGTGCTGTTGTCATGGCTACCTCCAGTCACACTGCCCCGGCCGGTCCCGTGCGGTGTGGCATCGGTTCGCACGTGTGGCGGCCATCTTGTCTGCTGGCCGTCGGTGGTGGCATCTAGTGTGTAGTTGTGTGTCATCTCGGTGTGGCTGGTAGGGCTGATGCAGCATACTGTCACTGGTGTGGTGTCGCCTTTGGGGCTGCCGGCTTGTACACTTGCTTGTCTGTATATCTCACGGGCGCAGGCCGTGACCTGTGCGGGGCTGGGAGAGTTTATAACGATGTTACCTTGTATCCCCATGCCAACACGTGAGCTCTCGTGTGTACAGGCTCGGTCGCTGCGGTTCCCCGGCTCCACAGCGTAGCTGTCGTCGTCTGTGGAGCCGTTTACTGAAAACTCTGTGTAGACTGAGTGACTGTGGTGTTACCGGTGGCTTTCTTCTCGAGGAACTTCTTCTTGTTTATGCACTCTTTCTCTTTGTGTGGGTTAGCCCTCCGGTACTTGTTAGCGCACCACGCGCACACGTGGGCCTTCTTGTCTGGGTTTTTGCCGTGTGTGCCGGAGAACGTACAATCGTTCCCCCAGTTCCATGGGTTGCAGGGCTTACCGTCCATCTCGCGGTTGAAGTCTTGTCGGGTATCGCTGCTAGCGGGGTTGCTGGCCGTACCACCAGATGCACGGGGGGTGTTGTTGCTAGCACGTGACTGGGGTCGCATGTTGAGTCGTGTTCCTTCAGCGAATGCGTCTCTTTGTGCATCCTTAATTGCGTACTGGTCATTCCATCCGTACGGCAATCGGCCATCATCAATCATGCTGAAGACTGCCTCTGACCAGCGTCGGCACGTCTCCCAGTCCCATGCACACGCCATTGTTGAGATCTGGTGCATGTGGTCGATAATGGGGTCACGCCAGTTGGCGGGCACCTCAACCACCTTTGTCATGTTACAGAGTGCGGCAAAGTATTCAGGCATGGTGGCCTCGGCCCTGGCTACCTTTTGCCTCTTCTCGCCTCTAACAACGAATAGATGTGGAAGGAGTGCGGTTTTACCTCGTCTTCTGCCGATCACTGTCCCGGCCGCCGCGAGAATGTCGTTGATGGCTTCCGCGTGTTCGTTCGTATCTGGGTCATGGTTGAGTCGTGCGGAGTGAACTCGGGCAGGCGGCTCATGGTGGTTGTCGTATCCAGTGTCATATCCGTAATCCTCCTTTATGCCCCCCCCTTACGTCCTCCGTACGAGCACGTAATGCCTGCCTGGGGGTGGGCGTGTTCCCATAGACGTCGGGATTTGAGCCCAGCGGAGTAGCGCGCCGACTGTTGTTATTGTACACTCCAGCGTCTGACCTACTTAGCAAGTCATTCGCACGTGGTGTGGCTTCACGCGCGCGCTCACAGCGGGTATCCTCCGATCGGTCGTATTCTATCGCGTCTATTCTCGCGTCCATACGGTCCATCAAGTCAGTTTTTAGATCCTCCATGGCCGCGCGCATAGCCTTTAGCATGTCCTGGTTTTGCCCCGTAGTAGTCGATAGTTGAGGTGGCTCAGGGGCTGCCTCGGCCGCCGTAGCTTTGCGTTTGGGCGGCCGCTGGTCAGTTTCGTGACAGTCCGTCGACTCATTTGCATTCCCAGTCCTAGCTGCCTTGGGGCGTCCCCTCCGTTTGGGAGTCGGCTGCTGCTTGGAGCTGGCGTTATTCCGTGCTGATTTCTTCGTTGGCGGCATGTTCTTTCGTTTCGTGGCGTTAAGTTGCATGAGGAATGAGGTTATTAAGAACAGTGATGATGTGGTGCTGATGGCGGCTGAGAACGTTGTGGGGATGGGTCGAGGTGGAGTTAATGATGGGGTGTTCCTCCAGGTGGCACCACCATCGCGTTGGTATCAGGCTAGTTAACTCAGTTCAGGTGGATTCCTACAGGTGGCAGCAGTGGTGTCGGTTTAATCGCTCATGTGGTTGTCAAGTCTCCGCCGTGAATTACTCATGTTATGCTAACATGTACAATGGTGCAATTGATTGATAGTGGAAAGGCAATGTTAATATTGGAAAAACAATTTCGTAATTGGTTGATTGATGGTGGAAAGGAAATGGTAATGTTGGAAAGACAATGGTGGAATTGATTAATTGACGGTAGAAATGCATTGTTAATATTGAAAAGACAATGGTGGAATTGATTGATGGTTAAAAGGCAATGTTAATGTTGGAAAGACTGGTGGAATTAATAGATTGATGGTAGAAAGGCAATGTTAATGTTGGAAAGATAATTATGTAATTGGCTGATTGATGGTGGAAATGAAATGTTAATCTTGGAAAGACTATGGCAGAATTGATTGATTGATGGTAAAAAGGCATGGTTAATGTTGGAAAGACTGGTGGAATTGATTGATTGGTGGTGGAAAGGCAATGTTAATGTTGGAAAGACAATGATGACATTGATTGATGGTGGAAAGGCAATCTCTATGTTGGAAAGACAATTTTGTAATTGGTTGATTGCTGGTGGAAAGGAAATCTTAATGTTGGAAAGACAATGGTGGAATTGACTGATTGATGGTTGATAAAAACATCAAATTTGTTAAATCAAAACAATTATCTAGATTTCATCCTATACATCTAACTTAGATATTGGTGCATATATTGAGCATTTGTTGCCACATAGAAGGGAATGCTGAGTCAATTTAATAGAACCTGTTACTGCAGAAATCTATGGTGCCTGAGTTTTGGCAAGGTTGCCAAAATTAATTTTGTATGGTTGCACTTCAAATATCTCCAAATTTAGACATTGTTACTTCAAACTAAAGTAAGGTAGATTATAACCATCAACCTCATATATTTATCTCAGAAAATGACAGAAACTCAAAACCATCGGACTAGGCAACTTTAACCTCTGGAAGACTACATTCCGTGTGTCAACTGCCCTCATTGTGTTTCTTCCTACCCGCGCCAAATACCTACCTCTTAAAGACTCCCTTTTTTATACCGAGGTTATCCGATGCATCTGGCATATCTTCATGTTGGATGAGTTCTTTCATCAACGTTCCGTCAAGGTCGCCGAAGAACTTCCCGATCTGCGATACACAGCAGTCATTTATTAGAGCCATTTTCTATTACTGTAAATTATATCTGTATATAATTATAGTAAATCGATACTGCTATAAATATAAAGATATTATTCCTGATCTGAAAGTTAGTTGCAAGCATCATCATTTAGACATTCATTTAATCTTATTCTCAATCCAAAGCCTTTTGATACTCACCTCACCCTGATTTTCTGAGAGGATCACAAACCCATTGTTGTCTAGTAGATAACAGTCAAGGGCCTGGAAAGAGAAAGTGTCTCCATTATAAGTACAGGCAAAAGTCTATGTCACGGGGCATACTGGATTAATCAACTCGGGTCACCCGAGCCACTGTTTGGCGATTGCGCATATCCTACAGACTTGGATTGAATAAACGAATACACTCAGCGTGGACAAAATGGTGGCTTAATCTAAAACGTAATATTTTTTTTCAATAACCGATATAAGTACAGCAAAATAGGATTTAAAGTATTTTATGATTGTAGAAGCTGACAATCTGGGTTATTTAAAAAAAAGCATTAAAACAGCACGTAGGACTTGTACTGGTAGCTGTTATCTTACAGGTACCAGCACAAATGTGACGTGATCACTCATAGCAACCCCAGCTAAGAGGTGGGTTACTGGGGTCTGATCTTTTTGCACACGGCATGTGTATTTCTTGACTCTACTCGCGGTGTTCGATTTGAAATTCTGACGACTCGGGTGACCCGGTGTCGCAGTTTCAGCACCCGGTCAGTTTCCACCACCCGTATAGACTCAAACTCAAGGCATTGTCAATGGTCATGAGCAATCTTCATACAGAAAATACAGCAAAAGTGAAATATCTCTAAAACTACAGTAGCTATTAACAAATCTCTTGGTACACATATAGAAAACATCTTTACCAAAAAGACTGTATTGAATTTATAAGGGTAGGGTTCTTGATTTGTATTAATTTTGAATAAAACTAAGGTTTTGCACTGCGCGTACCGTCAAACTCAAGGCATTGTCAATGGTCGATAGCAATCTTCATACAGAAAATACAGGAAAAGTGATATATCTCTAAAACCACACCACCTAGAAACAAAACGCTTAGTACACATGTAGAAAACATCTTTACCAAAAACATTATATTAAATTTATAAGGTTAGTGACGATGATGTTAGATTTTGACGCATGCGCATGAAACTGACAGGCAGCTGAAACTGACCGGGAGCTGAAACTGCGACACCGGATCGCCCGGGTCGTGTTAATCGATTACTGCCACGTTGTTACACTTCTTAGCCGTTCACTAATTGTTCTTACTGGGAGGAAAACAGTAGTACACATCGACGCCACTGGAGCGCAACTGTGCACAAGTGGCGCCACCTAGATATTTGGAGTCGGGTGGTTATAATGGTTATGCACTAAATTATGTTGTACACTCAATGCATAAAGCTGCAATTAGCATATGGGTTGATTGCCTATAGTTATATTCACATAATAGATGACATAGCAAAATAATAATGATATGACATATCATATCGATTACACAGCAACTAACTATATGACATATACAACACCGAGCGGGATGGTAGAATCGGTAAGAGCCTTCCCATGCATGGATTAGAACCAAGCCTGGGTCAAACAAATGACTTACTAATGTTCGGCGTTAGTAGAATATGGCATTGACTGGTTAGTCCAGTATCAGAAATTTGTGACTGAGTGGAGTATCTCTCAATTGCGAAGCACTATTAAGTCCCCATGAGTGCGCATTACATTGTCATAAGTCGGTACACATTACCTGAAATGTTGCTATGACTTAAAACCCCAACAAAGAAACGGCGCATGTAGAGATAACAATGGGTCATACCTTTCACATTATGTGTCCACCACACCAGGAAATACGCTTAATAGTGTGCATATCAGTCTAGAGATTCTGCTATAAATATGGACACCAAACACTAGAAATATTGTCATTTTAGCTGACTTGGACTCCCTGCTGATAGCAATATCAGACTGAATGTACATATATTGTAAATAATTATATTGCCACATGGCCGGAGCACCAGTGCCACTATGCTGACAAAAGTCTCTATTCAATGAATACACTGTATTTACAACAACAAAATGCTTGAACAACAGTGTACATTTCCAGACACTAGAACCGTCACATGACATAAGTCACAGCGTGTTTCCTTGATGCGCGAAAAGGAAGAAGGCAAGGCGGAGGTGGGAAAAAAGAGGCGTTTATTGTGCCGCCTCTGGCAACAGGGGGTACAGAGCAACAGTGAGGAAAGACAGAGGATCACAGTAATGACACAGGCAGGTAATGTTCCTGAGGAGCACAGAACAAAAACAGGTAAATCAGGGGCTCATAAGGAGCAAAAAATCAGAGAGGTAAAAGAGTTCAGGTGAGGGGGGGGCGCCGAGGAGCCCTCCACCAGCGAGGAGGGAAGAGGAGAGTTGAAGAGAGTTGGGTGGGTGGGTGGAGGAAAACAGGGCAGAGCGCGGAGGAGGGCTGGAAGGCGAGTGGCTGAGGGAGGCCGGCGGGCGGCCTTATAAGGGAGGGCAGTGGCAGGTGAGGTGCGAAAGCAGCGGGCCGGGGGAGGGGGAGGAAAGAGGGGAGAGAGGCGGACGTCGCGCGAGGTGCGAATGCTGCGCGACGACCGGGAAGGGGGGGGGAGGGTCACTTCCTCTCCACGCATCAAGCGCAATGCTCGCATTATGACCGATGCGCGAAAAGGAAGAAGGCAAGGCGGAGGTGGGAAAAAAAGAGGCGTTTATTGTGCCGCCTCTGGCAACAGGGATACAGAGCAACAGTGAGGAAAGACAGAGGATCACAGTAATGACACAGGCAGGTAATGTTCCTGAGGAGCACAGAACAAAAACAAGTAAATCAGGGGCTCATAAGGAGCAAAAATCAGAGAGGTAAAAGAGTTCAGGTGAGGGGGGGGCGCCGAGGAGCCCTCCACCAAAATGGAGGAGAGGGCTCGAGGCGCGCCCGAGGCGGGGGCCCGGAGTTGTAGGTCTGGGTGTGAAGAAGCGTCCGGGGCCTACGTGGACGGGGAGCGGGCGGCCAAAAAAGGGAGGCCCGCTCCTGAGGGCTGCGGGGAGGAGGTCCGGCGAGGGTTGGGGAGGCCCGCTCCTTGGAGAGATGCGGTGAGGAGGTCCGGCGAGGCCCGCTCCTTGTGGGGCTGCGGTGAGGAGGTCCGGTGAGGAGGTCCGGCGAGGGTCGAGCAGGGGGTCAGCGAAGTCCTCAGGGCTGGGCGGGGTGGGCGTCGGGGTCGGGTCGGGCGGGTTGATGAAGGCGGTGTCGTGATGGTCGTGATGGTCGGCGGCTGTGCTGTCTGGGGAGGATTCGTCCTGAGGATGGGCGGCGTCTGGGGCCTGCGGTGCGAGGTGATGGTCCCCGGCTCTGTCTGGGCGGCGTTGCGATCGGTGGTCACTGGGGGGTTGTCGGTGGTCGTGATGGTTGGCGGCGGTGCTGTCTGGGGAGGGTTCGTCCTGAGGATGGGCGGCATCTGGGGCCTGCGGTGCGAGGTGATGGTCCTCGGCTCTGTCTGGGCGGCGTTTCGATCGGTGGTCGCTGGGGGGTTGTCGGTGGTCGTGATGGTCGGCGGCGGTGCTGTCTGGGGAGGGTTCGTCCTGAGGATGGGCGGCGTCTGGGGCCTGCGGTGCGAGGTGATGGTCCTCGGCTCTGTCTGGGCGGCGTTTCGATCGGTGGTCGCTGGGGGGTTGTCGGTGGTCGTGATGGTCGGCGGCGTTGCTGTCTGGGGAGGGTTCGTCCTGAGGATGGGCGGCGTCTGGGGCCTGCGGTGCGAGGTGATGGTCCTCGGCTCTGTCTGGGCGGCGTTTCGATCGGTGGTCGCTGGGAGGTTGTCGGTGGTGGTCACGGGGTTGTCGGCAGTGGTGTGGGTGAGGCGCTGGGGAGGGCCCCGCGGGCCGGCAGGGGGGAGGGGCGGCGGATCAAAAATCCGGCGGGCCCGAGGAGGGTCCCGGCGTGGCCAGGGCGGGCGTCCGGGCGCCTTCTTCGTTTCCGGGCATGGTGTGGTGCGGCCCGAGGGTGATGCAGCGGTCCGAGGTGAAGATGCCAAAGTAGGAAAACAGGGCAGAGCGCGGAGGAGGGCTGGAAGGCGAGTGGCTGAGGGAGGCCGGCGGGCGGCCTTATAAGGGAGGGCAGGAGGGCGGTGGCAGGTGAGGTGCGAAAGCAGCGGGCCGGGGGAGGGGGAGGAAAGAGGGGAGAGAGGCGGACGTCGCGCGAGGTGCGAATGCTGCACGACGACCGGGAAGGGGGGGGAGGAGGGTCTCTTCCTCTCCACGCATCAAGCGCAATGCTCGCATTACGACCAAAGTTACATAGCCCGATGGTTTTGAGTTTCTGACAATTTTCTGAGATAAGTATATTAAATTGATCATTATAATCTACCTTACTTTAGTTTGAAGTAACTTTTAATTGAAATGGCTACCTCTTGAGATATTTGAAATTCAAACATGTGAAAATAATTTTGGCAAGCACGCCAAAACTCTGATACCATAGGCTTCTGCAGTAACAGGTTCTATTAAACGGACTCAGTGTTCCCTTCTATGTGGCAATAAATACTTAATAAGTGTGTCAGTATCTCAGTTAGATATGTAGAATCAAATCTAGATAATTGCTCTGATTTTGACAACTTTATGCTTCATTGGACTATGCAGCTTTAAGTATAGTACTGCTAATTAGCACACAGTTTTTAGGGACCAACTTACAAGCTGAGTTATGTCCGCCTGGTACTTTCTGCCACACAAATATGCCATGGGTTCCATGGGAGTCTCGGCTTCTTTGTTGGGGGTTTTAAGTCCTAGCAACAACCTAGGTCATATCAGGGCTGGTACCGACTTCTGACAGTGCACACTCATGGTGACTTTATAGTGCTGCCCCACTGGGAGATCAGACCACTGACACCATGACCCAATATCCCACTGTCACATTATTTGCTACTGAATAAACCAGTCCTTGCTCTATTGTAGTAACGCCGACCTGAGAACCAGGCTAGGTAGTAACAAGTATACATTTGGTAAGTCAGTGGTTTGACTGGCCAGGGTTCGAAACTTATAGTGGAGTCTCATGAGGAATGAGCTGTTCATGTAGCAATGCAATGGAGGTCTAAGTCCTCAAGGAGTGTTCCATGGAATGGAATATTAGTGGATTCATATTAGAAATAAATAGTTATGTTGCCATATGGATAAGTAGCATAGGTTTTATAAGAATTATCAAAAGCCTACACCACTCGAAATAGGACTCAACTTTAAAGGTATTTTATGTTATTCATTACAAAAGGTCATTCCTGTAATCTAAGCCTTATTTTAATAGTACAGAAATAAAAGAATAATCCGAAACAACGGAATATCATCGATCAAACCATCTTCCCATCTCAAGCTAATGTTTCGACCTTTAACCTCTCCACTTTCCCATAGGACATGTCAAACAATGACATATCTTTCCACATTCATCAAACAACAACCTGGACATACAGGTCTTATGACCTTTGTCCAAGAACAGACCAGAGTAATTGTAAGTAAATTAAACAATGCAACAACAACAAATAGATTGATCAGCTCCAGTGGGGCACTTACTGGGCTCTCACAGGTGAGGTTGCAGGGCTGGTCCTTGCGTGGACAGACCCGGGTCTGGTTGATGAAGAACTCGTAGAACTTATCGTAGCGCATCTGGAGCCCGACAACTGCCGCTACCGCCTCCCGGCCTTCCTCCTGGATGGTGATGGGCGAACTGGCCGTCACCACCGTGCGGTTCCACTCAAACTCCTCGCCTAGTGGGGAGGTGGGCAGTTGGAGATGGGTCACTCAGGCTGTTATTTGTAGACATGACTCACACACCAGTTAATAGCGGATGCGACTGATTCAGCAGTTAGTTTGACATGATTCACTCAGGCTGTTAGTTGTAGACATGACTCACACACCAGTTAATAGCGGATGCGACTGATTCAGCAGTTAGTTTGACATGATTCACTCAGGCAGTTAGTTGTAGACATGACTCATGCAGCAGTTAGTTACATACATGACTCACGCAGGTGGTTAGTTGTAGACACGACTCACACAACACTTAGTTACACATGACTCATTCAGCAGTTAATTGTAGACATGACTCACACAGGAGTTAGTGGATATGACTCATGCAGCAGTTAGTAATAGATGACTCAGGCAGCAGTTTGTTAGACATGACTCATCCAGTAGTTAGTTAGTCATGACTCATTCAGCAGTTAGTTAGACATGACTCATTCAGCAGTTAGTTGCAGACATGACTCAAACAGTTAGTTCAAGATATGACTCATGCAGCAGACATTTGTAAACATGACTCATTCAGTAGTTAGTTATTGACATCAGTCATTCAGCAGTTAGATGTAGACATGACTCACACAACAGTTAGTAGTAGACATGACTCACTCAGCAGTTAGCTGCAGACTTGACTCAAGTATTGGTAAGTGTTTTCGTTTTGAACAAATAATGTTTCATCGGACCTTCAACTTTAATATTCGCCGAAACTTTCCTTGATATTTTGCTAAGACTGACTGCTCAAAATAGTTCAAGTTTGTGTAGTCAACTAGTAAATGCTTTATCACCGGGGTTTGAGTTCCGAGATATCTGAAATGCATATCTAGTTTAGGTATCGGTAGATATTCATCTGGAACCTATCAGCCTGATAACCATATATCGGGCAATAATTGCTTATTATTAAAGTAATATTTCCAGGGAGCAAATTTCCAGTGGGGCAGAACTAACCTGCATTGAAGGGCACAGCGAAGGTGAAAACACTCTCCCCTCCTTCTACTGCACGCTTGTAATACAGCTCTTGAATGGTGTTTATGTTGTTGTCAATGAAGGTTCTGTAAATAAAAGCAAACTTTGAATTCTGACAATGTTTTACTGAAAACTTCTGAGGATAAAGAATATATATATCACTTTGTTGATAGGCCTATATATATATACTTGTTTCCGGTTGTTGCTGTGTTTGTTGTTTTATGTCCTAGCAACATCTAAGGTCATATCAGGACTGGTACCTACTTGTGACAGTGCAGACTCATAGCAACTTCATAAAGCTGCCCCACTGGGAGACCAGGCCACTGGCACCATGACCCAATATCTCACACAGTCACCTTATCTTGATACCATGCTAATCAGTGCTTGTCCTATCCTATTAGTGCTGAGCGAAAAGTATCAATTTTATCAGTCAATGGTTTGACTGGGTTGGGATTTGAACTCTCAACTTTCTGCATGGAAAGCCTGTGCTCTACTGAATGGGACAGTGCGTCCGATATATATATACATAGGTAGGCCTGTATATATATATATACCAATAAAGTGATAGAAGTAATATATTTAAGAAATACATAGCTACTTCTCAAGACTCAATATACCTTTTCCGTGAGTTATGCGGGGTAAGCTGCTACCGATTCCACTATCTTAGTTCTTGCCATTGAAAACAGGTAGTGGATTCGTGATGCAGATTCTCTATAAGACCTTTTCCGAGGGGCTATACAGTGAGCTATATGTTCCCCATTATGTTAGTTTTTCCACTGCTCTCACAGGGTGGGTTGGCAGTGGAGATCCTCTATAACTTATAAGGTCTTTTCCATGTTACCCACTACATTGCCGTCTGTGGGAGGGCTGGCGGTGGAATTTGTCTATTAACATAGGACATACAACTAGACAGTACTCACTACATTAGGCGTCGCAATGTCACTATAGTGACCAGATTTTAAATTTGTCCAAAATAACCAAACTCCTTCAGAAAAGGTCCATATTGCCCTATATCGATACAATAATTTTCAGCCAGAAAACTCCTTTTCAGGCATTTATAAACTAATCAGGGAAATAGCTTCTATATATACGGAGGCACGTAGCTGCGTACGACTTGGGATTACAAATATTAATATATATATATGTTTTATAGAATTTGATTCCATCGCATTTGGTTCCAATAACGTTTTATTCCATCTGCGTACCATTGGGAAATCCAATGCTAGGCCCTTGCCAATCTAATCTTTTTTGGAACCAACTTAATTGCCCTTACCGAACAGCTTTGCAATTCAAAACACACCACGCTGTGATATGTCTAAATCTATATCGATTCCTTCCAGAGTGAAGGTTATCACTTCAATTTTTTTTTAAACCCATTGGAATAAAAGATAATAGATAATATCAAAAAGGGCTGTATACTTACGGGTCGGTGGCGTTTTCTGGTGGCATGAGATAGTGGTAGCGGGTCAGGCCTCCTTTGGTGCCAATGAACACAAGCTCAATACCGTTTCTGCAAGAACCAACGTTTATTATGAGCCCCTGACTGCAGTGACTTAGATTGCAGGGCGGGAGGGTGGGTCTAAACAACAGGACATACTGAGACATGCAGAAGGATGGCTGCATGCGAGGCGTAACCAAGTAACCGAGAATGTCACTGTAATCTGATCAAAGGCTGCTACAAAGACTGGGAATACAATAACATGTAGTCACACTATAAGTCAACCACCGTCGTAATACAACTATTCTACAAGCTTTTAATGCGACCCAGCCGGACTATCAAGTTGCCATGGCCATGCAGTGAAATTACTGGTCGGCAAAGTGGTGAGAATTGTGATAGTGATGCAGACATACTCACTACAAATTTTCGTGATATGTGCATTCATGTAGTTGTATTATTATGTTGTCAAGTCGATTGATACGTGTACGCTGCAAACTATAAAGTATGCTGCAAACAGATTACAAATTGGCACTTCATGCCGTGAGGCTGCATGTTGTCAAGGTGATGCAGTAACACTGCAAGTTGTAATGGCAATGCTGACAGGCTAGGCTTTGCCACGTCCATGCAGTCAGACTGAAGATGGTCGCTGCTATGCAATTGGAACACAAAGTTGTCATGGACATGTAGTGAAGCCAGAGATTTGTCAAGGATACTCAGCTGTAATGCTCATTGTCGTTTAAATAAAGGATTCACCCGGTACTCGCAGTACACGGGTGAATACCAACCCTATATAAAAATGGTTGAAAAAGCGGGTTAATGAATTGAGAGCCTAATTTCACAATCTAAGATTAAGAAGCGACAATTATTCTGTACATATGTCTTATTGATAGCCCACTACCTTAGAGTTGAAAAATATAATATAATATCTAGTTTAATAAGATTTTAAAGTGAAATCGATGGCTCTCTGCGGCCGCCATCTTGTCTTTTTGCATTCTCTCCCATTTCACCAAGTCTGTGTCGATATAAGTACCCATTTGATACTGGTGCCAATCATTCTACTTGTTGTTCCATACTAACCCTATTTTCGCCCATATTTAGACTACGTTGTCGTTCACCCGTGTACTACAAGTACCGGGTGAATCTTTTATCTAATTGTCGTTGTGATAGAAAAATTAACCGTTTGCTAGTCGATGTAATGCTGCTATATGGTGACATGTTAATGCAACCACATATCATGTCATTGTGCTATATTGATGCAGTGCAATACATGTTGCCATCGTCATACAGTCATAATGTGGGCCCCTGTGTAGGCTAATAGAGAAAGAAAAAACTTACACTTGTGCATGGTACTGCGATAATAACCTTTCAAGTTTCATGCTATAGGCCTACACAACCAAACAACATGTGGCAGATTACACGTTGTTAATCTCATGTGCAAAACGGCAAGTTCTCGAGATATTGCTGGAAAAGGTTAAGTTTATAATATCGCTACAATCTTCCCAAATGGACAAAAAGAAAAGAAGGGGTGGGTGGGGGTGCGGGGGGGGGGGAGTTGACAAGCAACACCACTTGGGGGAAGATAAGCCTACCATTTTTATTCCACGGAGATCCCACAAAATATTACACAAAACAATATTATAATTATTTAAGATAATCGAGTGTAAATACGGTAAACGAATACTAGGGGTATATATGCCTAAACTAGAGAGAGAAGGGGGGACAGCTATTAATATTAACAAATGACTGTAAGCTAAAACTAACTAGTGAGACTACTACCATACCCATAGACCCAATCTAATAATGTATAGTCTAACTCATTCCCAAGCAAAGCCACTAGTCGGCCACATCCTCAACCTAATCATCACATATTTCTCTCAAGATCTTATTCATAGGAATAGAAATACTTTAAAAAAGATTACCTCTCATTACTAGAAGTCAAATCTCTGTTGTCATATTGATTCCGTCAGTGATGTATTCATACAGTTAGGTGTCAATTTGATTGTCAGACTTCAATGCGACACAATGAACAAAACATGAATAGTTTTTAAATAAAAAGAAAGAGAACTATAAATTAAAGGTCACTGTTTCAATACAGGATAAAACAAATAAAAAGGGAGAACAAAATGCGCTCTAATTATCCAACATTCAGTCTGCTATTACTTTCCTAGAACAAATATACATTTCGAACAAGGACCAAGGTCAATCTGAACACTCAACAGTTTATTACTTAGGGTGGGGCTACATGCCTTGACTATGTTATGCCTATAGGCTATACACAAACATGCTTAGAGAAGGAACATATCGGATCAACACTATCAAGTATGGCTTCTGCCAAAGTATACAAATACACTAATATAGAATAGGACGCCATCCGCTGTGTGTTGTACAACTATATTGAAAAACGCCATCTCTTGAGTTGTGGTCTTTGGATTTGGAGCCACTAACCCACACCATAAATTGACTTAGCTACAGCAACGCATCGATGCAGACCGCGCATGCGCCATTTTAAACTGCACACGTGATAATGTTGTTTCCTTATTAACACATCTCGTAAATCTTGAACTATAGTAGAAATTGTTGTAGGAGTAGAGTAGTAGAAGTAGTTGTAGTAGCCCTGCGTGTTTACATCAGGGAGGGATATCAATAATCAGTTATGTAGTATATGTCGTCTGCGTAGATTACCAAATGCTACACTGGGCCTCTGCGCGGGAAGTATCATAACAGTCACAGTTCCCGCGTGTTAGTACACTGGCCTTCTGTGAGCGTTACGCCGCAGTCCTCGCGTGATAAAACTACGTTGGGTCCCATTCTGCGGAGTAGCACCACAGTCACAGTTCTTGCGTGGTACTACACTGGGCTTCAGCGCACGTAGCACCGCGCGCGTGTTACTACACTGGGCTTCGGTGCTACAGCCTTCTATTGTAACTATGCTGGGCCTCAGCGCGCGCGGAGTAGCGCCATAGCAACGGCGTCCGATCTGGATATTCTTTGTTGTAGTTATTTACGTTGTCGCCGATTAGCAGACGTTGGGTACATAAAACGGGAAGCAAGCCAAAACTTTCCTTTGAGGGTAGTTCACGCAATGAACTCCCCTCAAAGGAAAGTTTTGTTTTATGTTGGTGTGTGATTGATTATGTGTGTGTTACTTACTGTAGTCAGAGAGCGTGTATATAAACAGATGAGAGGGACAACTCCCGCGAAAATCGGTAACACAGGCTACAGTGGCGTTCCTGGCGGTTAGTGTTGAACAAGCTTTGAGTTTGACGGTACGTGCAGTGCAAAACATTTGTTTTTATTCAAAGTTAATAGAAATGCAGAAGCCTAACCTTATCAATTTAATATAATCCTTTTGGTAAACATGTTTTCTATATGTGTTCCAAACGGCTTGTGTCTAGCTCATGTGGTTTTAGAGATATTTCACTTTTTCTGTATGAAGATTGCTCACCGCCATTGACAATGCCTTGAGTTTGCCGTACGCGTAGTGAAAAACGTCAGTTTTATTCCAGATTAATAGAAATCCAGAACCCTAACCATATCAATTTAATATAATCCTTTTGGTAAACATGTTTTCTATATGTGTTCCAAGCGGCTTGTGTCTAGCTCATGTGGTTTTAGAGATATTTCACTTTTTCTGTATGAAGATTGCTCACCGCCATTGACAATGCCTTGAGTTTGCCGTACGCGTAGTGAAAAAACGTCAGTTTTATTCCAAATTAATAGAAATCCAGAACCGTAACCATATCAATTTAATATAATCTTGTTGGTAAACATGTTTTCTATGTGTATTCCAATCAGTTTGTTTCTAGGTGTTGTAGTTTTAGAGATATTTAACGTTTTCTGTATGAAGATTGCTCACTGCCATTGACAATGCCTTGAGTTTGCCCATTTGTTCAACAACCACCACTTGGAGCGCCACAGTCGGCAGCTGTTACAGGGTCTAGTATGACAGTTGTCCCTCTCATCTGTTTATATACACGCTCTCTGCTGTAGTACACATATCAATACTTGTCAACCTCCAAGAGCATATATAGAAAACAAATATGAGACGGGTTTCTGACGAAGAGACACTGACAGTGACACTCTTTAAGGATTACAAAAAAAAAAAAAAGTACTAAATTCATATCGTTTGTATTTCTCCAAGTGAGGAGCTTTTCCGATTTGTGCGCGATGTGTGATACTTTTATATGCTTCAGTGAAGAGTTAAAAGCATTGTCGGCAGATTAATTTGATACAAAATAATTCAAATTGAACTTAGTATGAGAAAGGAAACATCTGGGTCTTCCTACTACTTTCAGTACCATGCCACTCTAGGTTATGCGCCTACTAAAGGGAGACTTAAGAACCTTCAATACAATAGGAAAAAAGTCGCATTTTCCTAGGTTTCTACGATATAGAACCGTCTATTTAGATATTACCATTGAAATTAATACATACCACGTTATTGAAATCAGCAACTATTAGAGGTAATATTTGTTCGCTATTGTTTATCATGCACTACATGCACATCGTATACTTATTATTCAACATTTTGAGTTACACATTGTATGGATTTAATGCTAGTATTTAAAAAAATATATATATATATGCCGGTTTATACAAAATGTCTATAGAAAATGTGAAAATGGGTCTGACATTACATAGATCTATCACATACCTACAATACGGTAAAATCTATCGATATATTCACAGAAACTCGTCCATGATAGAAATAGGTGACTGGGATTTCAAATTCTCGAAGGAAGTTGAAAATAGAAGGATGCATATTTCATCATGGTTCAAGTACGCTCGAAAAAAATGGACCAGCCAAGTCACTGAAAGATAGACCCATTTTCACACCATTGCCACATTTAGACTACTTATTTAGACTCCCTGTATAACCTGGTTATGGGTATAAAAAATATGATTCTGCATAGCGTTAGATATTACGGGTTAAAAAAAATATCACAACTAATTCATCTTTTATTCAAAATGAAATCAGTATTGTCAATAACCATGAAAAGGTGTGACGCTTGACAGATTGTGTTTCCAATTTGTTACAAAGTATGGAAACATAATTCACCGGCTTTTTACTTCAACACGTTATCGATACACTGTGTGTTCAAAGTAAATAAAGGCAAAAACAGATAGGGAGGGTTTTACATTGAAATAACTGCTGTAGTCACTACAGCAGGAATTATGTGTAGTGTATGTGGGGTTTCACCTGTTCATATTTAAACGTAAACAAGGGGCCAGTCAAAAGTGAGTCTGACAGTAAAAGTAAGGTTTCAAGGTCCGAAAGTGTGCCCCGAAGTGGAAATTTAGATTTATTTACACTGTGGCCACATTATTATAATCAAAGTGGGTACAATATTTACATATATATCAGGGATGAAAGAACTCCACGATTGCGCGGATTTCCGTTTTTTTTTTTTTTACTGTACTGCAATCCCGCAGCACTATCAGGTTATGATAATATGTTGTTCAAATGCTGCAGCACTATCAGTATATAACAATATGTATGAAACCTGAGTTCCCGGGAATTTTCCCTGACAATGCTAAGCCCATAGGAGAATATCCGCGTTTTCGCGGAAATTCGCCGTCGGTTTAACAATAACTTCAATGTATGCATAGATTTCCGCTTTCTTTTCCCCGCCGGAGACCACTTTCATCCCTGATTTAATTCATATACTTATGTATGCATGACCTACATAATATATATACATATATGGATTTCTTTTCAAAGGAAGAAAAACATATGAAATTTGCACATAACCACAACAAGAAACAGGTGAAAACCATATACATATCATTACAATAATTCCCTTGTTCACATTGTAGCAGATGCTAATGTTACACAGAACAAATGGTTAAACTAGCTGCCTCCCATCTGTCACTCGTTGAATCACTATGCGGCTTAATAGGGGACGTCTTGGGTAGGAGAATCAGAACCTCACAAGGGTTGGTGTGGGGATATGCTGGATGTGGTGGATGTGGTGGTTGGGGCGGGAGGGTGGAGTTGGGCGGCTGAGGGGGATGGGGCTGAGGGGGGAGGGAAGGCATGGATGCAATTTGTGGAAAGAGAATTGCGGATTGTGATTACTTTGGATGGGGTGGGTCCCTGCTGGGCATTCCTCCTGATAATGACAAACACAGAGTGCCTACCTTGTCGTGGACAGCTAAATGGGTCAGACGGGAAAGATTGTGTAACAAAAAGAGGCCCACGGGTGTGTGTGTGTGTGTATTTGTAGGGTGGATTTGAGGGATGCATGGAGGTTACCTAGATAAAAGATTCACCCGGTACTTGTAGTACATGGGTGAACGACAACGTAGTCTAAATACAGGCGAAAATAGCTTTAGTATGGAACATGAAGTAGAAACTGTGGTTCCATGATCAAATGGCTACATATATTGGCACAGATTTGGTGAAATGGGAGAGAATGCAAAAAGACATGATGGCGGCCTGAGAACGCCGTCGATTTCACTTTTAAATTGCATTAAAGGATATGTTTTATTAAATTTTCCAACTCAAAAGTAGCGGGTAAATATGAAGACATCTACAAAGAATAAATGTTGCTTCTTAGATTGTGAAATTAGGCTCTCATTTCATTAACCCGCTTTTTCAACCGTTTTTATATAGGGTTGGTATTCACCCGTGTACTTCGAGTACCGGGTGAATCCTTTATCTAGGAGGTTACCGTGACGGGGTTGATCGATAAGATTTTGGATGGACAGGGTTAACTATGTAAATGGCTGTGCTAGGCAATTCGATGTTTTCCAGCCACGTTAGTTAACGGTGATAGGGGCAGGGTTAATTGGATATCTATGGAGGGACGTGTAGTTAGATTAGAAACCTGTCGGGAACGCGTAATGAGATGGCCGCTGTGGGGGGAGAGGGAGTGGGGCGTGGTAATTATAAACAGCCGGGGTGGGTTGGTGGGTGGGTGGCCATAATCTGGTATGAACGTGACGAGTGACGTTACCTTGGGTTGTAGTCCGGAGTGCACGTGCTGTATGCGGTTGTGCAATTACTGTGCAATGGCAGAGGAGGGAACGAAACAATTAGTGTAAAAAAAATGGCCAGAGGAGGGAACAAAGCAATCAGTGTTTGAAAAAAAATATAAGAAAAATGGCCATCCATCGCAGCAACAAACATCCAAACCAAAGAACAGTGCAAACCAAGTCCAACACTGGGCGGGTCTGAGAGCACACATGCTGGCACTCACCATCACTTATTGTTTTAAAATTGAAGCAATCCATTCTGTTTAGATATTGTGCCTTATTATCTAGTATTAAGATTCGAACACACGACATGACGCAAGGTCTTTGGTGTACGGATATTGAAACAACTTGTTTGGCATACCTTGTACAATTTGTAATATTATTAAACCTTTCGAACCCCATAATCAAATTATCTCCGCAAACTTATTTTTCATTTCATTAAAATTATTATTAATTCTCCCAACCACCTTAAATATTATCAGGAAAATGAAATTAAGTTGTCAACACTTCTTTTTAATATTATTGTGATGCACGATTCAGCGAAGATAACTAGACTAAAATGTAAAAGTAAAAACACGAACGAAAGTAGCGTTTAAATTCCTTAGACGTTATTAAATCGCAATCTGGAAAAATCACCTCTTGTAAAGGTGGAGGTGGTTCAATTTACTAAACTTTAAATTGGATTCGTATCTCGACAGAAATAATTAATGTACAATACGGCTTGTAATATTTCGTCAGTATTAAATATAATGGTCCTGATATTACAATTCTTACAATAAGCCGTACGGACTCTATGCACTGTGTCGTGTGTACGGCCCTTTAATCGTGAGAGAGAGAGAGAGATCTAATAGAGGGCCTAAATGACCAGCCTGTACCTAACACATCACGTGGGTCTCCATGTGTCAGGTTATGAACTGATTCAAGGCAAGACGGCCCTTTGAGGGCCTTGGATACGCGAGTTTCACTCTGTGGGTCACTTCAATTTGAAGACAATATCTTGCCGCTGCAGCCTTTCTGCGTGAGGCACACATCCATACGGAGATCATGGAGGAACCAAACCACCGACTCCCACCTTGTCAAAACACCACCGTCACGCGCCCCCATTGTTGGTTTGTATTCTACTTAAAGGGGCTAGGTATGGACCGGGATTGACAGTTCTCCACTCCAACAAATGCTCTTCGTCATAGGTGCCATGTGTATATAATCAAATATGTGTTGCGAGAGTAATGGGAGGCACAAAGGTATCACTATGCAGTTTATGTTTTACTTGTGACATTTGTAACTGTTTCTAGCGTCTTTTAAGTGTATTTATATTAGTAAATATCTGTGTTACTGTTAGGTCGGTGCTCAGATCCAAACCAAGTATGATGATTTTCAGAAGATCATATATATATATATATATATATATATATATATATATATATATATATACACGTAGATATATGAATATATATATATATATATATATATATATATATAATATAATGTTCACATACATATAATTATATATAAATATACCCCTATATACATTCATATATCCATTTATGTAAAAATATATTCACATATCTATATATGTTCACATATCTATATATATTCATATATGTATTTATATTCACACACATATATATATATATATATATATATATATATATATATACCAAAATGACCCCCAATAGCCGATATTTACTTTTTTTTTGTGCTGGGGAGTCGTTAAACAAATAAACAAAAAGTGTGTATCAAAATAATTCAGTACAGCACTGACGACACACATATTTTACGTCTATGTGGTATCACCTAAATGCTATTGGCTACATTCAGAGAATGAGCTTGAGAACATTTGTCAGAGTACAGAGCTGAACACCCCAATGGAATCCACCCAAAATAATCAGAATAGATATACAATTACACCAAACGTACTGTTATGATATTCAAATATAGGCACATGAAGCCTATAGATGACCACAAGTTGAATGGTGTTTACTTTCTTTTCCTAGTGTATTAATATTTTTATTTTCTAGTGTATTAATACATTTATTTTCATTTTCATTTTAATACATTTATTTAAATTGTAATTTTATATGTGCAAAATGAACAGGTGGAAATTACGGTGAAGACTGGACAAGGGCTGTCAGCACGATGCATCATGGGGGATTGGGCATGATGCAGAACGCTGATGTCGACAAGAAAGAAATGCATTATGGGACATGGTGATGTCAACAGAGTGCATTATGGCCCATGACACAGGACACTGACATCAGTAATTGACATGGTAGGGATTTGGACACAGGATGGTGATGTCAGTAAAGTGAACTATGGGAAGTCATAACACAGATCGCTGATGTTAGCAAAGTGCATTATGGGACACGAAGCAGATGGCTGGGGACAACATACATCATGGGACATGAGGCAGATTGCTGACATCAGTATAGACAGTTGTTGTCATTGGGCCGCTAATTATGTGCTTACAGTGATCGAAGTGTTCGATTAGTAAACTGAAGTAAGCATAAAATGTTTATTTTCGTACATTTTCTATGGGGGGTCAAACCCCTTGCTTTTGGTGCCAAAAAAGAATCCAGGTCGCAATCAAACAACACTGTATACACGACACCCATTTCATACTGTGAACAAAAAAAGAAATGACACTCTTCTGAAATGGGCATCACGGCCTCTTAATCCTTAATGTCGGCATATGACACTGTCTTGTTGAGCTGCTGTCCAAGCAGTGTCATATAAGCCTACAGGAGTAATGGACAATAACACAGTTAAACAGCGCTGAAACACACTGTAGTGTCACAGTCCTAGATTAGTGGCATGCACAGTCGCATTGTAGAGCTGTAAGCCTACAATTATACATTGCCAATATAGTGCGCCGGTCTACAGTAGTGTGGCTAATGAGACTGTGACGTCATAGCAGACAGTAGTGTTGACAGTAGAACTATAGCTTTAGCAACCCACAGTGCTGTTGGCAGGAAGCCAGCCTACGTCACTGTGGGTGGAAGTCTTAATACACTGTTCTGGAATCAAACTAGGTACACAGCAGGGTGGGTGTTAGGGGGCTGCATGCCCTCACATTATCTCGCGTTAGTATTTCCATTGTTTTTACATCAACTAGATTTGAATCAGCATTGACTGACAATTTGTTCTATAAGGAAGCAGCCCTGCTGCATTTATGGTTATGCAGGGTTAGTGAATACCAGCACAATATATGTTTGAATTCACAAGCGATTAGTTCAAAATAATTAAAGGTGTACACTTGCATGTGTAAGGCTATGTATGTGGCTTACTCTATATGTACATCCAGGTACGAAAGGATAAATTCCATAGATACAAGTTGCAGAATAGGTTTCACAAGTTGCTGATTGTTATATCAATTGTTATTTGAAGAGCTATATGTCATATGTATTATGAAGCTATATGTATCAATTGCTATATGAAGTGATTCAATTTTTCCGCATGGAAAATCCACCCATTTCTATACATGAAATTATGCTTATTCTTTGAACGATCTCACACATGCGAAGTGCCACTATCAAATTATGCATATAGCCTCGCTTTCGAATGCAATCGAGGTCAGTGCTGAGAGATCTGCGATTATACTACATGTCCGATATGGCATAAACTCAAAATCATCCGATTATGCAACTTTAAGATATTACTGAGTTGTAAACAACTGAGCGAAGTATGTGTAACCCTATTCAATCACAATGAATACGTCTATTTTACTGCTGGGTTGGCATGCGTTATTGGGGTTTTATATCCGAGCAACATCTGAGCGATATCAGGATTGGTGCCTGCCTGTGGCAGTGCACACTTAGGGTACCTTAATAGTGCTATGCTAATGGGATACCGCGCCGCTGACACCATCACCCGATATCCCACTCAGTAATTTTAGTCTTATAGTTATACGGCACCAAACGGTACCTGCACTGTCCTCGTAATGTCGAACACCAGGCTAGGTAGCGACGAACATCCATGTTCCAGGTATTTGGTTAAACTCGTCCGGGGATTGATCCCGAAACCTCGCGCACAGGAGGCAAGCGCTCTACCCAGTCGACCACCCAGTCAGGCTCCCATTTACTGGTAAAATCTAGGGTGGAATGAGTAGCATTCACCGGTCACAGCATCACACATGATTGACAGTTTGTGACGTGGTCTCCAACATTCTCTTCAATGTCTGTGCCCCTGGCCAAGGCCATATCTAGAAAGAGGGTAAGGCGGGAAAGTTGCCCCCACCCCCCACCTTACAAACAAACCTAAACAAGTATGTAAACTCTATGAATTGGTGGGAAATAGCATCAAATTATTTTTCTGGGAAGAGAGGCATATCCTACGATCCCTCTAGTGTTATGTTTGTAGTAAGGCACGGCGGGCCGGGAGCCAGCCGGACTTAATCTTATCTTTACACCTCTTGCCTTGCGCCTTTTGCACTTGTCTTTTTCACGAAAATAACCCTCACCCATAACCAAAAAATCCTAGCTACGGCTGTGCTGGTCATACCCTAGTTCGTCCAGTTACAGAAACGAGTCGGTGCGGCATCGCTTCACGAAGAGGAGCCAGCTGCCTAATGGTTGGTGTGTAATGCAAATAACTGCATCTGATTCACCAGGGGGAGGAGACGTGTAGAGCGCCCTTCCTTTCGCCTCCCTCCAGACTCTCTCCTCCCACACTTACGGCCCGCAATTGGTCGTAATGCGAGCATTGCGCTTGATGCGTGGAGAGGAAGAGACCCTCCCCCCCCCCCCCCGGGTCGTCGCGCAGCATTCGCACCTCCCTCGACGTCCGCCTCTCAGCTTTCTCCCTCGCCCTCCCCCGGGCCCGCTGCTTTCTCACCTCCCCTGCCATCGCCCTCCTGCTTTCCCTTATAAGGCCGCCCGCCGGCCTCCCTCAGTCACTCACCCTCCAGCCTCCTCGACGCTCTGCCTTTTTCTTCCACTCACCCACCCAACTCTCTTTTTACACCTCTTCTTTCTTTCAGCTGGTGGAGGGCTCCTCGGCGTCCCCCCCCCCCCCCCTCACATGAACTTCTAAAAAGATCGAACTTTGACTTTTGCTCCTTATGGGCCTTCTACCTAGTTATCTTGTGATTTCCTTGTTGCTCCTCACTGTACCTTGTAGTTATCCCTCTATTTGCTTTGTAGCTCCTTATGAGCCTCCTCACTGTATCTTGCTATGTTTCTGCCGGAGGCGTACCAATAAACGCCTCTTTTTTCCACCTCCGCCTTGCCTTCTTCCTTTTCGCGCATCAGAGCGCTCCGCCGAGGCGCCACCTACCGGCTCCTCCCAGAACTCCTCACTCATCTGCTACCGACAACCAGAAATTCTCCTCCCGCAGTTGTATGGGAAACAACTAACACTTTGTCTTTTGATACCCCCAAAGAAACCATTTAAGTGTTCCTCCTTCTCTGTTTGATAGCACAGAACTATTAAGATCAGTCATGGTACTCAGTGTAATGGTGTTGGAGAAATCACTCGATACATACTGGGTTGGGTATAATATGTCCCATTATTCATGCAATTCAATTATCCTTATTGAATATGAAGATCTTGTTAACGTGTATCGAATATTCATATATAAGGAATACATGGTAAAATCAGGTAACCAGATCATTAACCAATTTAAATTAAGTTCATGTTACAAATACCAGCTTCTATAAAAAGCCGAAGTAGATAACATAACATGTCATTAATGAATTTCATGCATATTATTTTTTGGTGTGTGGTTTGTTTTTGTTTGCTTTGAGTAAGGCTAGTTTAATACCCTTCTGACCCGAATACGTGTACGTCCCTTTATTAGGCCACCAATACTGAATGGGGTTGTGTTTGGTGTCATACGATATGGCCAGGCATTCTCACATAATGGTACTCGTACCATTTGATCAGTGCTACTTTCAATGTAGGCCAGTTGGGACGAGAAACAAGACGAGACGAAACTAGTCCCTTTCTTCTTTTAATTCAAATATTCAATCAGTTCTAGCTGAATACAGACAGTTGAGTCTGTTTGTTCTGAACTGCTGTCAGTTCTAGCTGAATACAGACAGTTGAGTATGTTTGTCTGAACAGCTGTCAGTTCTAGCTGAATACATACAGTTGAGTATGTTTGTCTGAACAGCTGTCAGTTCTAGCTGAATACAGACAGTTGAGTATGTTTGTCTGAACAGCTGTCAGTTCTAGCTGAATACAGACTGTTGTGCCTGTTTGTCTGAACAGCTGCCAGTTCTAGCTGAATACAGACAGTTGTGCCTGTTTGTCTGAACAGCTGCAAGTTCTAGCTGAATACAGACAGTTGAGTCTGTTTGTTCTGAACAGCTGTCAGTTCTAGCTGAATACAGACAGTTGAGTATGTTTGTCTGAACAGCTGCCAGTTCTAGCTGAATACAGACTGTTGTGCCTGTTTGTCTAAACAGCTACCAGTTCTAGCTGAATACAGACTGTTGTGCCTGTTTGTCTGAACAGCTGCCAGTTATAGCTGAATACAGACAGTTGAGTATGTTTGTCTGAACAGCTGTCAGTTCTAACTGAATACAGACAGTTGAGTATGTTTGTCTGAACAGCTGCCAGTTCTAGCTGAATACAGACAGTTGAGTTTGTTTGTCTGAACAGCTCCCAGTTCTAGCTGAATACAAACAGTTGCATCTGTTTGTCTGGCCATGAACAGCTGCCTGTTTGCCTTATCATGCCAGCATGGCTTGTCATTCACAACAACCTTGTTGCAGTCATGCTGTAGTACTGAATTAAATATAGATTTTGACTTGAGTTTTTCTGACTGTGACTACTCACTTGAGCATTCACTCTGGCGCGTTATATTATTCAAGACAAAACCCTATTGGTTGTAGGTGGAAAATGAGACTCCATATGTGCATATATGCCCCACATCATGTACTTGCATATATATGTGAGTCAGTCTCACGAAAATAGGCCAATCGGGGAAAGCTGTCGGCGTCGAGCATGGGATGTCGGCATCGAACAGCATAGTTATAGTTTAGCATTGACAGAGGTGTTGGAAAGTTCTAAAATTTATCCTGAATGTAAAGGTAGAGAAAATACAACAACCCTGTTTGTTTCTAGGATAATTCAATATGAAACAAAGACATGCACTACACTGTAACAATTGCAACACCGACATCTGTTAAAGATGTTGGCGTCGACTATTGGATGTTGATGTCGAACGGCATAATTATAGTTTAGCATTGACATAGGTGTTGGAAAGTTCTTAAATTTATCCTGAATGTAAAGGTAGAGAAAATACAATAAACCTATTTGTTTCTAGGATAATTTAATATGAAACAAAGAAATGCACTACACTTCAACAATTGCGATGCCAACATCTTAAATTGACCACCAATTGGCCCATTTTCGTGAGACTGACTCATGTATATATGTATATATACATGTATGCATTTATATGGATATATATATATATGTAGAATATAATTTATTATATATATATAAAGGAGGCGGAGTTCCCCCCCTTCTCTTCTTTAATTAATTATTTCTTATTTATTTCTTATTTATTCTTCACTTATATTCACCCCGGGCCACTCTTTTGCCCCGGGACTGCCATCTCATTGCTGCTTGGCTCAGTCCAACCTTGACTGCACGCCGAGCACCACTTATTTTTAGCTTTAGGTAGGGCTGTTATCTTGCCCGGCCAAGGGACCTTCAAGCAAAAATAAAAGAAGGTTCCCCACCACTACTCATTGTTCTCTCTCTTTCCTTACCGTAGCCTAAATTTATATATGTTTATATATGTATATATATATATGTATAGATATGTATATATACATATATGTATATATTGTGTATAAACATATATACATATATGTAGATATATATGGATATTGCATATATATCATATATGTATGATATATAAATATATATATGTGTATATATATATGTACGCCTTATGGAGTAACTCATTGGGGTAGGCATGTCCTGAAATCGGTGCACGAGCATGATCCACTGAATTGACTAAATCCAAGCGTTAGTCCATCAGAATGAACTTCTTAATACCGTCAGGGAATATCCTGTAAATGTTCTACCCCTAGCTCCAAATCGTGCATTTCAACCGAACTATTGGAAACAGTGCCTCTACCCAACAGTACGCACAGAGGGTAGGTAGATACAACATGCATTTAGTTAATTATTTGTTTATTTGTGATATGATAAGTAGTATGTGCTATGGACAGAATAAATACAGCCTCAATAAAAAATAAATTAAAAAAAGTTTTTTTGCGTCGATTGCTAAGATCTTACCCACATGACTTCGTATCATGCATGGTTCCTAACAGAATCATCTGGTTGCTTTTGCCTGTTTATTAATATTACTTCTGCTTAGTGTTTGCCTGTCTGCTCCTACCTCTTGGACCTGTCCTCGTTCATCATCCCGTCACGGTTCTCCTTCATCCAGTTTGTGAGGGCGATGCGCGTGGCGTGTGAATCATACAGTAGGCTCTCAATGAGCTCGTTGTCACCTGAAACAAACCCAAGACGAAAGCAATAGGAGGTAGCGAAGAGGTATCCCACAGCAGCGGAGAGGAAAAGTGGAAGCGAAGTTAACAAAGCTGGTTAGCCCGATGAAAGTCTAAACATTTTCTAAATCAAAAACTTATATTTATATATACTTATCATCTCCTGTTTATATATTTAGGCATAATAGCTTTGCTGACAGGTTCGGACTGTCTATATATGACCTGTCATAATAATAGTGGTCCGGCAGCGTAAACTGATTATACTGTGATACTGACTCCAACATTTATCAAGTCTGTTTTTCAATGCATTTTTCAATCTACAAACTATTGCAAAATATTCCGATAAAACACATTGGTGGGGAATGTGAACTGGTCTATAAGGGATTACAAATGGTCTATAAAGGTAAATGATGTATAGGGCCATGGGCATTAATAATTATGTGATGCTGGTGATCCTTTACTTATATTAAATAGTCATTGTGTATTCTATATATAGTGTGAGAAGGGCACTATTGTTAGTGTGGAAGGGGCTCAAGAGCTCTACTCACAACACCCCCCCCCCCCCCCCACTGTTAGTCACGGATCACCACACACACAGACACAACAGGGCAGTTGAGGCCAAAGCAGCCAAGGCATGGTGGTGGTGGGTAGATCACAGTTGTCATGGTGATACAGAAACATGGTCAGGTGACATGCCATATCAAGTCCAGAAACCACTATATAATAATAAACCTGAGGGTGCAAGCTCTCTGTCTTCCTGCACACTTTTTACTCTGCCTTTCTTATACTTGCCTGTAGTGATTTCCTATTAGCCTGCCTACACAACTACAGCTGCCAGACGACGACTTTACACTATGTTTCACTTGACTGTCCCTCCGACGATAGAACACCGACACTGTCAGGACAACATTGATCTATATAATTATAAAGAGAGGTACTACAGTCATTCACACATTAATTTGGTACCTCTCTCAGCTTCACCTTTAGGTTCTCCCTCCGTTATTTAACCCGTTGACATACTTACATCTGTCATCATACAGGTCCATTTGCTTCTTTCCGTACTCCAGGTACTTCAACAACATTTCGACAGGATCCTGTCTGGTCTCGTTTGTGTCCATTTTACAGTAATGCCTAAAAATAATATAATTAATTATTCATGTTTTCTATGTGCGTGATACATGTGTCCAAGATACATGCCCATAAATACGCGCACCGAATATACATGCTAGTTTTTGTATAAACATTTCTCCTACTTAGAAGTGTCAGTGTAACGTCTAAGCATCCATTTGTAATTTTATGTTCGCATTATATCGCCTATCCTGGAACTTTAATTCATGTAAATTTATGTAAATATTGGATGCATATATATTTGTAATAACAATAAGGATATAATTCCCTTCCTCGCCTTTATACTCGCATAATGCGTTATACATCATATATATATAAAGTCCTGGCTATGTATTTGCTTTTTTATATGTGTTTTCGGAATATACATGAATTAAAATAAGTTTGTTTAGGTATAACTATAAGCTTTGATAAATAGTTGATAATCGTTCGTGCAGCTACAATTAGAGTGGATATTAGCTACCAACTGTTTGTTTTCTGTTATTTGCATAATTATATCAATAGCTTGAGTTGGATGTATGCCTTTGTCCCGATTAAACAGGAAATAACAATTTATTTATTTTAAAATATGCAGTGAATATTGTGTTGTGAAATTGATTCAAACAATTTAGTGTAATGGAATAGGAACATAATAATCTGTTATTCAAGCAATCTATCTGGTAAGAAATACGCCCCCTCCCAGAACATCTATTTGATATACGATGGAGTCGTGACGTTTGATATGTTGTCTTATATTTCGGGGTATTAGCAGAGAGCGTGTATATAAACAGATGAGAGGGACAACTCTCGCGAAAATCGGTAACACAGGCTACAGTGGCGTTCCTGGCGGTTATTGTTGAACAAGCTTTGAGTTTGACAGTACGGGCAGTGCAAAACATTTGTTTTATTCAAAATTAATAGAAATCCAGAACCCTAACCTTGTAAATTTAATATAATCTATTCGTTGAGTATGTTTTCTATATGTGTACAAAGCGATTTGTTTCTAGATGGTGTGGTTTTAGAGATACTTCACTTTTTCTGTATGAAGATTGCTCACCGCCATTGACAATGCGTTGAGTTTGCCGTACGCGTAGTGAAAAATGTCAGTTTTATTCCAAATTAATAGAAATCCAGAACCCTAACCATATCAATTTAATATAATCTTTTTGGTAAACATGTTTCCTATGTGTATTCCAATCAGTTTGTTTCTAGGTGTTGTAGTTTTAGAGATATTTAACGTTTTCTGTATGAAGATTGCTCACTGCCATTGACAATGCCTTGAGTTTGCCCATATGCGTAAACTGTTCAACAACCACCACTTGGAGCGCCACAGTCGGCAGCTGTTACACGGTCTAGTATGAGAGTTGTGCCTCTCATCTGTTTATATACACGCTCTCTGGTATTAGCCACAACTGTGATATTATTATGCCATTTCCCGGCATTTTATGCATTGATCTCCTTCTGATATAAGGTTAGAGGTTGTTATGACGTAAAACACCAACACAAAACAAACATTAATTTCCAGAGTAAAATAGTTACCAGTCTGCAATCTTAACCGGACTGGTCTTGAAGGACGAAAGATCTGAAACAGAATTACAAGAAAACGATAATCACAAACATCCATGTAATAACCGAGCGAGTGGAGTGTCAAGCCCCGGATGGAGTTCTCTGTGGTGGAGTGGTTAGAGTGTGTCGGACTTTTTTCTATGTCGGACTCCTAATCTGAAGGTTGGTGGTTCGATTCCCCATGACCCCCCACCTCTGCCAATTTGGATTTCCACTGCTGTGTATAACTTACAGCTTCAGCCAAGGCCAGTTGCTCTCATATCATGTCTATGTGGTGTGGGAGCTTAAAAATCCCTTGGGTCGGTAAAGGTGTAGGCCCGGGCTTTCTATCGACAAACTGTCTAATGGTGAAAACAAGTCTATTCAGACTTATCCATGATAGGCAGTATAAATCTTCAAGAAGAAGAAGAGGGGAGGAGAGGAGGAGGCACTACAGAGCTTATTACAGCCGTATTTCTCACAACAATAGATAGGGAACGGAGTGAGTGAAAATGCCACCACCTGCTGGTTTCAAACCTACCTATACACCTTCGTTGAGGTACTTATCCAGTACAGTGAATTCCCGTTGCATTGCACCCCAATTTAACGCGAATTCGGATAGAATGAGATGATTCTTTGGACACAGAATTCTTTAATTCAAAGGTAATTAAGTAAACTGAAGCCCAATTTAACGCAACCCCGCTTCTTTCACGATGATGTTGTATGGACCACAACGATCGCATTATAATATGGTTTCACTGTACGTAATACATCACAACGACAAAAAAATACTCCATTAAAGGGAATGGAATCAAAACAAATATTGGTTTGTCCAATTGTTCATTAGTTACTCGACAACTGAATTCACTGAACATATCTATAGTTAGTATCTATCAAGGTGATCCAACCTGTACACGTTAGGTCGATAGTCAGTAGTTGACAAGGTGACTCCAACTTGTGATTCTTGAAGGCGAACATAGGAGACAGTGGGCAAATTTGGATTCAGTTTTATGTCATGTCATGCAGAGGGCCCAAGAACTGGATGTGAAAGTTTTGCAAACAGTGTACAGGTCTATATTATGTGCGTAATACCCCTGTCACACTACGATGTAACGAGCCAACGTGAGCCTGACGTGATCACTTTTCATCATTACGTTGCCGTACGTTTGGTTACGTTATGATGACATCAGAATGACGTTAGACTGACGTCGAGCTACGTCACGTTACGTCGTGTTACGTCGGCGCGTGTCAAGGTTTTGAACCTGTTCAAAACTTTTGACTTGATGCGAATGTAAGGGTTTAGGTTCGCTGTATGTTCTGTACACGTTCGGTGAATGTCAATGACGTTAAACGGACGTTAGTCAAACGTTCCTCACTACGTTCCACTACGTTCCACTTGTTGACCCACATTAAAGCCGGTGGAAACGTCCATGCGGCGTAATGGGAACGTCAGGAGAACGTCAGGAGAACATCAGGAGAACGTACGTTCAGCGTTTCGCCAACGTTTAATGACGTAAGTAACGTAAGGCAACGTAAAGCAACGTAGTTCTGGCGATGGAATAACGTTCATAACGTTCCGTGAGCGTAATTACGTTGTCCTCTCTCGTTGAATGACGCTATCACTACGCTTTACCGCCGTTACTCTCTCGTCCACTACGCTGCATGCACGTTCAACTTGTGCCCAAATTTGCATACCACGCCGAGAAGTTCAACGTTCTTCACGTTCTCCCTATGCCGACGTCGTTACGTCGTAGTGTGACAGGGCCATAACAGTATAAAGTGGCCTGCTCTTGGGATCAGTGTGTGTATATTTACATATAGTAGTATACAGGAATGTTAGATAGCAACATGTTACAAATTAGCCTGCCTGAGGGACCAGTGTACCTGTACAGGTAGTAGTTTACAGGAATGTCAGATAGTAACAGGTCAGAAAGCGGTCTGCTCTCGGGACCAGTGTGTGTGTACAGGTAGTAGTATACAGGAATGTGAGATAGTAACAGGACAGGTATGCAGGTATTGCAGGTATAGCAATACCTCAGGGAGTTTAATGCCCCTGCGCTGCAGAGTTGTAAACCACTGCCTTGTGGTACAGGTTCTTGACAGAACCGAAGGCTAAGGGAGCAAACCCTAAACAGAAAACCATGTCACTGTGGCAGCATTAAGGGCGGTTGATGTATGGAACTCCCAACATCTCCCGACCAGCCGTTGCAGGGACAAATAGTTTTGCGCCTGTCTTGACATGTTCTTGCCAGTGTGAAACCTTTATTTGCTCCCCGAGAGAGTGCCGCTGGGAACTTGCAAAAGTCAGCAGCACTTCAACACTTTTGCAGGCAGTAATGAAAGCAGTCTCTGTCGCATCGCGACTGACAGCATGATGATGATGATGAACAGGACCAGTGTAGCCTATGCTTACAGGTAGTAGTCGACAGGAACGTCAGATAGTAACAGGTTACAAAGTGGCATGCCCTAGGGATCAGTGTATGTATGCAGGTAGTAGTAACAGGAATGTTCTATACTAACAGAATACAAAGCAGTCTCCTCTGGGGTTCTTCATACTGACACAGGTAGACATGGGTATGTGTTGATTGATATATTGATTTTTGATTATTTAAGGTAATGTCTGCAAAAATGGAAATATTCGTGGTGAAAAGCTAGTGGTATTTATTCTGTCAGTCATGTCTACTATCGTATTCACATGCCTACTTTGAAACTTACCCGAAACTCTGAAATGGTTAGATTCATCTTAAATCAGAGCAAAAACCATCTCTGATGCAATTTTGAAGTGGTTAGACTGAGAGTGAAATGTAACTCGTATAGAAATTTACTTACATTGATTTCCCGAGTGTAATAGCTGCCAGTCTACAATCTGTGCTGTACACGGTCACAATGCATGTGTATACAGGTAGTACTAGTAGCATACAGCAAATCAGGTGCATGCTTTTGAGGGTAAATGGCAGGGGTGCGGTCCTCGCGCCCTTGCTCATCTGAGGGTCCCTCCGCCCCCCCCCCCCCCCCCCCCACAGACACACACCACCCCTATAGCCCTCTCCCACATGACAGGAAGGTAGTGCTCTGCAGTTCCTTCCTGCCCCGCAATGACACTGAATCGCCGCTCATCCCCCCCCCCCCCCCCCCCCCCACCCCCCCAACGCACACACTTATGAACCAATCTCTTAAAGCTGGCAATTTTAAATTTACCTGTAGTCGCATCTAGTCGCCTTCGTCCATCAAGCCAGTTCATGCCATAACCGTCAGGTAGAGCAATGCCTAAACTGTAAGCAGAAAGAAAGGGACAGATGCAATAAATATGACTATGGCGCATTTGTGATCCAAACTCATGAGCAGTCAGGTGTTATCCGAATAATTATAATATATGACATACAAATCACTGCACACATTGGACGCAATGTCCCCATACCTGAATGGCGTGTCTTCAATACTTGTGAAAAAATAATTGTTCTCTCGTATCGACACTCGTTTCTGAAAATATAAATATAAACGGTCATGTAAATCTACTGATAACTAACTACCTCTAATACAATTTTCATGACATATGATCTACGTAACCAACCCACCCTCTGACGGTAATGGCAAGAACTAGTGTTGTGAGTAGCAGCTCACTGTGAGGTATGCTCTGTGGAAAATGCATTTCCACAACCAACAAGCCTTCTACCGGCAGTGGTAAGAACTAATGTGATTAGTGGAAAAAGTTCATTGCTAGAGACTTAACATATAAGAAGCTACTAGTGTTACAATATCGCTTAAAACCATAATCTTACAGCTTAAATGAAAACGTCTTCCAAAATGCATGTACTCTTACTAAGTAAATGATGTTAGCACTGTAATGGTAATGTTACCCTAGTGATTGATTGATTGATTGATAGCTACTTTATTCCTTGTCGGCAGTAGAGGCTATATTTAGTGCATGTAATGTCTTATTTTAGCATGACTTATTGTTCCCTAGTGACTTGTTTTACCCACAGTGAATTATTTGACCATATAGTGACTTATTTGACCAAATGGTAACTTATTTGACCATATAGTGACTTATGTGACCATACTGACTTATTTGACCATAATGACTTATTGTACCACATAGTAACTCGCTTTACCATATAGTGATTTATTTGATCAGAGTGACTTTATTTCACCATTGTGACTTAATAACATACCATGTTGTCATAATGAACTTTGACTTTCATCTTGAGATCTCCGGTTTGCCGATCGATCATGCGATTTCGAAGCTGGAACACAATTGTTGATGTTTGATATATGAGATAATGACCACTAGTGATAGATATCCAAGTACAACCATCCTTCAACTCACGTAAACTAATGTACTTATGAGTGAATAAAAGATACCATCACTTCTCAACAGAAACACTTCGATAAGCGAAGCCGCCTGACATCAACTCAATCATTGTTGTGCTATATAAATACATTACATTAAAATTATTAACGGAGTGCTGGTACTAGTAGTAGCGTATCGTCTGGCGAACACTACTATCGCCCAATCCACTGATGGCAGCGGCCTGGGCGACTTGGGTTTGTGCACAGGGAGGCAAACCCAGCGCGAGCCACCACAGAGCTGGCGTGAGCACAACATTTTATTGATGGATTATTTACCCGGTCCATAGCACATAAGTTCATGATGGAACTTGTTTTCAATGCTGAACAGCATTAGTCATTAGTTTGTGACTTATTGTCTTGCATGGTTCATTAGTAATGTGCAAGTGGATTTATCTCAGAGTTACTTAGGAGCTTCCTGGTCCCTAGTTACCATTCTTGATGGGTAATATACTGACACTCCGAAACCCTCTAATGGCAACGTGTTCCACATTATAATGCAATGAGAATCAGGTACAAGATATAGTATTCATACCTTGAAGTCAAAATTGGGTCTTGCAAATTTCCCAGGTTCCTGTAAATAAGCCGGTTACATTGGTTACTGTGTTTGTTATTGCTTACATGAATTCATCCACTGACCGCATTCAAGCATGCACGCAAATGTGCATGCAATCCTATGCACATAGACATATATCATCCCTTCATATATACATAGAGATGCGCACATACACGTACATGCACTCGCTCTTACTTACAGACATGCACATGTATACATAGCTCTGGCAAACATACACAGACATGCACTCACTCAAATATATGCTTACTTACATACGTGCACACATACATATACACATAGAGGCACACACATACATAGACATGCACTCGCTCAAATATACACTTACTTGCAGACATGCGCATATATACATAGAGACACACATAGACTGACATGCACTCACTCAAATATACGCTTACTTACAGACACACACATACATATACACATAGAGGTGCACACATACACAGACATACACTCACTCAATTATATGCTTACTTACAGACACACACACATATATACATAGAGGTGCACACATACACAGACATACACTCACTCAACTATATGCTTACTTACAGACACACACATGTGTATATACATAGAGGTGCACACATACACAGACATGCACTCACTCAATTATATGCTTACTTACAGACACACACATATATACATAGAGGTGCACACATACACAGACATACACTCACTCAATTATATGCTTACTTACAGACACACACATGCATATATACATAGAGGTGTACACATACACAGACATACACTCGCTCAAATATACACTTACTTACAGACATGCACATATATACATAGAGGCAAACATACACAGACATGCACTCACTCAAATATACGCTTACTTACAGACACACACATACATATATACATAGATGTGCGCACATACACATACATGCACTCACTCAAATATACACTTACTTACATATGTGCACACATACATATATACATAGACACACACATACACAGATATACACTCACTCAAATATATGCTTACTTACAGACACGCATACATCTATACATAGATGCACACATTCACAGACATGTGCTCACTTAAAAATAAACTCTACGCTTACTTATGGACACGCATACATACATATACATAGAGGCTCACATATACACAGATATGCACTCACTCATATATAGACTCACTTACTTACATATGCACACACATACATATACATAGAGGCACATACATACACAGATTTACGCTCACTCAAATATATGCTTACTTACAGACAGGCATACATTTATACATAGAGGCGCACACATACACATACATGCACTCACTCAAATATACACTTACTTACAGACATGCACATATATACATAGAGGCAAACATACACAGACATGCACTCACTCAAATATACGCTTACTTACAGACACACACATACATATATACATAGAGGCGCGCACATACACAGACATGCACTTGCTCAAATATACACTTACTTATAGACATGCACATACATGCATACAGGCAAACATACACAGATATACACTCACTCAAATATATGCTTACTTACAGACATACATACATAGAGGCGCACACATACACAGATATACACTCACTCAAATATACTTACTTACAGATGCGCACACATACATGTACACATGGATGCACACACATACACATACACACACATGCACACACATGCACTCACTCAAATATACACTTACTCACATGCAAACATGGAAACACCCACACTACACCAGGGCCGTACGCTCCAGCGAGGCAAAAAAGCGCAACCTGCCGCCTGGTAATTTCAAATAATAATTATTAAAAAAAAAAAAAAAAAAAATATATATATATACATATATACATACAGATACATACATATACATATACACACATATATATATATACATATATACATTCATATACATATACATAAACACACATATATACATACACTTATGCAGTTGCACACCTGTGCACTTACTCAGGCACTCACGCACTCATTCACGCCCTCACTAACTCACTCATGAACTCACATACCCACTGAAGCACCCACTCACGGACCCACTCACGCACCCACTCATTAACTCATTCCTCACTCACTCACAACCCCCCTCACGCACACATTCACTCACTCATGCACTCACACTCACTAACTCACGTACCCACTCACAAACCCAAACACGTACCCACTCATGCACTCATTCGCACACTTTTCGGTACATCGGTGTGTACATGGCTATGTAGACAGATGTAGACGTCATGCAGTGTGAATTACTCACTCGCTCTCAACACCTAACATCTACACTCATCTAACAATGCAGAGTCGAACCTCATCTCATCTCATCGCCACTCAAGTCTAACAGATTGGCTAATCTCCAGAAACACCGAGTCATGCTTCACGGCGCTAAAACGGAAGTATGCATTGTTTATAACGGAAGTAGCCTCCATTCGGAGGCGCAGCTCCCAGCCAACATGGCGGCGCTCTCAGATGAGTGAGCAGCGACCGGTGTTGGCTCGATGGACACGCTATGTTATATGTATTAAACTAAAATCAATGCACAAGTGACAACGTGATGCAGTAGACAAAAGAAGGAAAGAACATGGCAATCTGGTGATTGTTTAGTAAATCTAGCATTAATATCCGACAGAAAGTAACTGAATGTGTCAAGTAAGTCCTAGATCTGTAAGTTTGTTTCTATGTGAAAAATATGTCTGCATGATCCAAGCCCTACTTGACCTAGTTTCCGATAGGTGGTTGGCTAAGGCAATACGCACGAGGTCTGTGTGCGACAAGCCTGTGGCCACCTATAGTCACGTCTAGCACCGAGCACGGCACGTGAGTGGACAGGCATTAATCTGTAGAGCTAATGCATGGAGGTTAACAGCTAAAGCAAAGACCCTATAATACTAAGACAGCTCACTCCCTATCTCTCCCATGGTAATGTAAATTTCGCAGTGCCACCTTGTGGTGGGTTTGATCAGCCCGGCTGCTCGTTGGTGTTTCAAATGTAAACACATACAATTATATTATACATGAAATAGGTAAGTATGAATACACATCAATATGAAATTGCTATGAACAAATAAACATCATCATCAGCATCATCATCATCATCGCCATCATCACACATCTTTCACATTCATATATACATTTATTCATATAATCTAGCAACTGTTTAACCAACAGAACAGCCAGCGCACCAAGTGGTGGGTTTGATCATTTTGATTACACAGTACAGGCTGAGTGAGCCGTCTTAGTATTATAGAGTCTTTGGCTAAAGGCAGACCGTGTAAGGTGTATGATGGCATAGCACTGCGCTCATCGGCAACATACTTTAGTCGGGCATCATCAAAACGAGGCTTGTTTCCAACATAAAGGATTACATGTATTCCGAGTTATTCTCCACCATTCTCTGAAGCTGCGACCTAATGTGTTTACACCGGAAGTTGAGCTTGATCCCCCCCTCCGCACCGCCCCGACTATCCTTCACCACCGGCTCTTTATACCTTAAACCACCGTACACATTACACGACACACCGGAAGTACTATCTGTACAACATGTAGGCTGTGCACCGACCCCTGGCGGGCAGACAGTGAACTAGAACCGAACAGAAGGAGCTAGGACAATGTAAGAAGTGTTGCTCCGAGTATGATGCGCATTAACAGCAATATGTACCTCTGCGAAGGAGAAATTTGATTCCTGAAAAACAAAACAACATCGGGGATGCATGAGAGGGGTTCGTGGCCACACAACAGACGACAATGACAAAGCCGATCGGGGGACACTAGATCTAATAATGCAGCCTCAAATTCTTCTAAACAAGTGTTTGAATGAAATTAGCACGTGTTTGTACATGTTTTTTCCGCACACTAAATATATTGTTCTATATACATGTATTGCCAATAATATTTGCTTATCATAGCCCGGCCAGATATATCGTATATAGGTGTATATATACATATATATATGTATATATATATATATCTATGTATATGCATATATATATATGTGTATATATATCCATATATATATGTATGTATATATATATATATACATGCATATATATCTGTATATTGCATATATATTTATATGCATATAACAAGGACATACATATAGACATATATATAAACATATGCATGCACATCCATATATATACGTATATATGCACATAATATATGCAAATAATAGGAACATATCTATGCACATATATGCATATAATATATCAATATATATATATCAATATAAAGCATATATATATTTATATATGTATATGTAGACATATATAAACATATATAAACACATATGCATGTATATATATATATATATCTATATATATATATATATATGTGATGTATAATGCATTATGCGAGTATAAATGCAAGGGTAACATGATCATCCTGTATTTCCTCGTGCGCTCTGGTGGCGCCCCCCCCCCCCCACACCCCCCTCCCAGGTGTCGGGTATTGCCGGGCGGGCGCCCCCTCGCGTCACACTCTGGAGGAAACATATATATATATATATATATACCTATATGCGTGAATATATATGCATATATATTATGTTCCTGTCAAGTACTATGATGTATATAAAGACCTACTTCAAAATTGAATGGTAATTACTGCCTTTCGGGACTACACGTTGAGATGAGCTATTTGCTTTACAACATTGGATGCAGTCTGACTGAACTCCTTCCGTAGGTTCTGCCTCCTATTTCGCAAATAATTAAAGTTGCATAATCCGATGATTCTGAGTGTGAGCTAAATATATAGCAGGTTGATCATCATAGTATTAGTTTGAAGTAACGTTTATTTTGTATGGCTAATTTTAGAGATATCTGAAATGAAAACATGCCAAATTAAATTCGGTGTGCACATCTGAATGATGGACATCATAAGCTTCATTTGTGACATATTCCCTTAAATTAACTTAGTGTTATCTTCTTTACAGTAACACATGCCTACTAATGGCATCAGTGTTGAAGGTGGACATATATAGGATAAAATCTAAGTAAGTGGTTTTGGTTAGAACATTTTATGCTTTCATCGGAGTATACAGCGTTAAGTGTTTTCCATAACCGCAAAACAGGAAGCTCAGTCAATTAGCAGTTAACGTACGATGACGTCAATTACACGTAGGCTACTGCGTTGTTGTTTTTTTCTTAAATGCACTAACCTTACAGCTTTCCGACGCTCATTAGCTAATCTCATTTGTTTGACATTAGACTGTTCCGGAACTGACGTTTAGTGTTAGGTTGCATACTATATTCCGCCTGTCTGTCAGTATCCTAATGGTGCTGTCACATTACGATGCTTCTCGAAAATCGCGTTGACGTTTGTCATTTTTTGGTGCAATGTCGGGAAACGTCAGTAAAGTTATGCGCGCGTTAGACGCGCATTGGTATTCGTTGATCTAGGGCGACGGTCGGCGGCACGCATCAGGGTATCGGCGAAGCTTTGTGCTTGCAGAAAACTTTCAACGTGCGACGACGCGCGGGTGCCAACATTATGGCGATGTTAGGGGGTCGTCAAGATATGTTAGAAGCGCGTTGGAGGTACGTATAGTTTTTTTCCACTGACGCCACGCGCATGAGGCTCGTTCCCACACGTTGCGCCAAACTTTTTTTTGTTTTTTTCCTCAGGCGTCGATATACCTTACCACAAAGTCAGCCGCACGCTACCAATATGTTGCGCTGACGCTGAAAAGTTTGACGTTTCTCGACGATTAAAAGTGATTTTGCGGGTTGGCGGCGCATTGGCGAAAAGCGTCGTAATGTGACCGCACCATAACGTTCGAGTGTTAGTGTGTGTGTCAATGTGCGTTTGTCAGTGTGTGTGCCAGTATGTATGTCAGTGTGTGTGTGGCAAGGGTGGGGGCTCACAGCAGGCCATGTGCATGGTTGTATGTCCTGAACATGTTCCCGTGTGTCTTTTTGACAGTGTCACGTGATGCAGATGTGACAGCCAATCAAAACTGCGCGATGCATGGGGCTCCTTACACACACAATACGGGCTGAATGTTAAAAAGCCCATCCAGTGAACCGCAGGTGAAGAATGCTTATTTATATCAGCCTTAATTATGGACAGGGTGAGATCTATCTATCTATCTATCTATCTATCTATCTATCTTCTATCTATCTATCTATCTATCTAGCTATATCTATATATAACTATATTTAACTATCTATGTACATTTTTCTTTAAATATTCTCTATTTATATCTATATATGTATATGTATGTTTATATATATCTATCTACCTCTATATCTATGTATCTACATATCTATATTTATATGTCTATTTATCTATATACCTATACCTATATTTATATATCTATATATCTACATATCTACATATATATAAAAAAACAGGTGTTGCTTGGGGTGCAGCTGGCAGGCAAGTGGCAAGTCCAGTGCACCTTGGGCCGGCGGGGGGCGTACGCGGACGCAGTGCCGCCCATCCCCCTGGCATCGAACCCGGGAACCACAATCGTGGTAATTAGCAGAGAAGTAGTATAGCCGGAGTCCTTCTGACTTACATCCGTATACAGAGGGTCTGTTTACGCGCTATATATCTATATTATATATAAACACATCTATGTATCTATATATATATTTAACTATCTATATACTATTTGCATATATATGCACTTATGTATATCTACATATATATATATATATATAAAGAGAGAGAGATAAATATATAACATATATATAAATATATAATTTTTATTGGCGATTTGCTATGAGTAGAGGTAGCTTTGTTTTTGTTTCTTACAGATTACTGGGATGGGTTTCGGTGATAGATTTAAGCGACATTAACCAATCACAGCCATTCCACACACGTGGCGCTATTGTGAGAACCAGTGTCAGTCTGAGTTTGCATTCCGTGCTTGTGAGGAGCCGGTGTTGATACATTCAAGATGCAGGTGGCATTAATGAGGCAGTGGAACAGTCGAGCCTCAGTAGAAGCACTTCAACGGTGAGATCAAAGTAAAAATAAAAATAAAACTGTTCAAAGAAAAATGTCTATTTGTTATTGTCACTGGCATGACATTGATCACACCGCACTAGTCTCCTGAAATCTATAGTTCAAGGGAAAACCTCTCTCTAATAAACAAATAAACATAAAATTAATACTTATTACGGGTTGCACACGTAGGGAAGGTTTTTTTTTCCCCACAAGGATATAGCTCAGTTGATTCAAGGTCATCATTAACGATGTCAAGGTCACAGAGCATACTTACATCCAACCCGTCTTCCAGCTCCACCTCCGCAAGATCGACACTGTTATAGTTCGGCTTGATCTGTTTGCCTTGCTGGAATTAGATTGTTGGTTTGTTTGTTTTATTGTTGTTTTACGTCCTAGCAACATATCGAACAGATTCATTCAGAAGCAGATCAACACAACTCAAGCTATCCCTAAGAACAATTAAATGATGAGACTGAGTAGGGTTTTACATCCTAGCATCATCTAAGGCCTTACCACATTGACTCTCTGACAGTACGCACTCCTGTCGGCTTGATAGTGCTGCCTAATTGAGATTCCATACTGCTAGTCCTACCTCCACGATTCCCAGGTAGTGAATCAGCCTTATGTCGATACCCATTCGCATATGGCCATCGATGTTGTTTGGATATAAAACCCCAACAAACTGTTGGGAAACAAACCTAGACACTGCACACTTTTCTCTAACATTCATAAAACGAAACGCTGAATTTGTTTGATAAAGTCTTTCAGTTCAAATATAACATGTTGGTATCGACTAGAATTAGAAAATGCAAGTTAAATTAACTTTTAATTATTTTTAGGTTAACATATATCCACATATAGATGCGTAGCAACATCAGGTTCCAGTGATGACGTCATCCGAAGGGGAAACTATAAATGAAGGAACATTCCACTCACCATAGGCCGGAAATCCGGATGGAAAAGGAGATAACCGTTGTTGGTTATAGCAAAGGAATATCCATTCACGCCAAGCTGGAAGGGGTCAAAGGTCAAAGGTTAGATGTCAGAATGCACCTCGAAACTACATTCGTGATTAGTTATGCGTAGAATACGCACACAAGGCTGCTATATTTATTGAATACAAAAAGAAGAAGCGGATATTGGGTCGATCATCGTTGTGCCATATACATAATATTATATATATATATATATATATATATATATAATCAAATTAAGATACATGTTTTGGTTTTGAAAAATAAATATTTCATCGGACCATGCAACTTTAACTTTTGCTCAATATTTCCACTGGGAGTGATAGCTAGAGTGTGCTCACGTCAGCTCGGCGGCGACTCACAGTGGGTTTGCCTGTCTGCGCGCAAACCCAAGTCACCCAGGCCACTGCCACCAGTGGAGTTGGGCGATAGTAGCATTTGGCGGATGAGCCACTACCAGCACTCCATTAATAATATTAATATGATGTATTTGTATAGCACATATCCTCATGGAAAAGTCGAATTTTTAGACGTTTATTTTAAACTAATAATGGGAGGGTCGAGAAGTACTGTTTATGAAGGGATGAAATTCATGTTTGGTATGAGTAAAGAATTTGACCAAAAAAAGTGCTAGATTTCTGATAGTCGGTTTTTTCCTATTTTGTTGTGCCTCACTTTTCGGTGAACCACACTCCTGGCGCCACCTGGTGTCCTCTGCCTGTATTACCACTGACTCAGAACTGTCGCACCCTGTTCACATTTGTTTTGATATAAAATATATATATATCTATCTTAGATATTGGTGCATTAACAAGTGATTTGGGACAGCATATATAGAATAATCAGTGAATTTACTACCTCCTCCTACTTTCAGAAACCCATCATAAAAGGAAGCCATTAATCAATTAGGTTAATCTCATGGCCTCAGTAGACTTGACCCTCATTCCAAGTACCTAGTCAGGTTCCAGGATGTCCAGTGGTAGTATTTATTGCTGGTAGTATAGCCTGGGTTGATATAAAGTTGCATGGAATTTTGTATTAAATAATTGTTACAGATTTGAATAAGAGTGATGTAATAATTATGTATATTATTATCCAGGAACAATCATTAGGTCAGCCCACATCACATCACATGCCAAGAAACAAATGATGGCGCAATGGTGGCATTAGTAGAAAAGAAGGTACCCAGGCTATATTTTATTTAGGTCATTCCACATCACGTGGTCATTGCGAGATGTCAATACTGGCCATAGCAAGAGGACTTTTGGAAAGCTTGTCGAAAGTATTTAGGGTTCTTTCAGCTCAAATTGCTTCAAAACTAGTCATTTTTCATCAAAATGAATCCGGACTAATGATTAGTAGCTCATAATGATCAATTTGATATATTTATCTAAAAAATGAGACAAAAATTCAAACGCCATCGGACCATGCAACTTTAAATAAACGGTAGGCTAGAAATGTTGGCCAGCCAGAGGTTACTTTCTCAACCAATATCTATGTCTGTGTTATGTGTTACGGAGTGTCAAATAATATATATAGCATCATGCTATATACAAACACATATGTCTATATAATAAATAACCTAAAATCAGAGGTGCTTTTAAATTTAATAAATGCTGGTTAAACTTAACTCCAGCAGATTAAAGAATGCACCTTGGAGTCAGCACTACAGCCCGAAGTGCACATCTTACCTGAACAAGATTAACTCTTTTAAAGTATTCAATAATCCTGTCTATATTTACTAATTTGGAAGAAAAAAGAGTATTTCTTACACCGGAGAATTGTTATGATTAGTAAATATCGCTTACCTTGTATCCGGGGGTGAGCTTGATTAGTTCTTTGAGAGGCACGTCGGTACCCATCACCCCCAGCAGATTGCCATCTTTTAACTGCAACATAACATGGTTCAGGAGTAGTTACTCCAGCAGCACTGTCTGAAGGCTTGTTTATAGAAATAACCACAAGGAAGAGTTCAGACACAAAACCCTGTAAACACCAGTCAACAAACAGCTTTGCAAATTGTTCATGTTAGCATAACATGGGTAATTTGCGACGGGGCGGAAGTGTAGGGCCTCAGCCAGGTTTCGACACTAACATCCCAACCTTCACCTGGCACTGAACTGACCTCCCCCCCCCCCCGATCCTGATATCACTGCCGACACTACCTCATGCTGCAACCTACACTTGGCCCTAGGCACTAAACTACCACCCCAATGCTGCCACCTACTGGCTCGACAGGCGGGCGGTGTCGTCATGGACAGCTCAGAACTGCTCACTTGCCACATGGACACAAACACGCCAAGACCAGCTGACCATCAAATTGCCGCCCCCCACCCCTCAACTAACAACAGAGGGAACGCGGTAGGGTTGAGAGTACCGAGTGATTGCCTATTGTTTTATTTGATTACCTGATTATTTTCCTGATTAAATGAGAATTATACCACTTCTGTCTCATCGTTAATTATAATCATTCTTGTGTTAATTCACAGAGCAAAGCAGCTGTGCGAATAATAATCATTCTTCTGCTAATTCGCAGAGGAAAGCAGCTCTTCGAATAGCCCGGACCATTCGAAAATTGACATAAACATGAGAGTAAAACCTTCAGAATGTTCATTTTTGTATATACCCATGTTTTTTTGTTCACGGCTCCATAACCATCTCATCACAAGAAAAGTGGAATTTGTGAGAATTAGAATTACCTTCAGGCAAAAATCTTTTATTTTAATTCTTCCATTTCTTTTTTATTCACGTGTACAGGGTTTTGCGCCTGAACTCACAATCTTGGAATTTCAGGTATTAAGTTATATTATTCAAGTCCAGATGTATCATCAATCAATCAATAGTTCCGTCCTCTAGTCGAGGGTTGGATGCAATGGTTCTCCACTTGTCCCGATGGTGTGCTGTTCTGATAGACTGTGAATAATTCAAGCCTGTCCACTGTGAAATATTTGTAAACCATGATGTTCTTGGTCTCCCTCTCCCTCTGCTGCCATTCACCTTCCCTTCCAACAATGTACAGTATATTGACCTCTGACGAATGATGTGGCCAAAATAAATAAGTTTCTTTGTCTGTATAGTGGCAAACAAGCATTTCTTATTTTTAATTTTTCTGAGAACTTCTTTGTTGGTGATCTTTGTCCATGATATTTTCATTAACCTTCGATAAGTCACTTCCATTAATCACCATTGCTTACTATGGGTAAATACTTGGTAGGTTCCCCTTCCTTTCCAAGGTGACTGGCCACTTACTCATCTTTGTCAGAGTATGCCCTGATGAGCCACATCATCTTGCTGTTACACCTTCAAAGCTATTGATCTTCTAACTCATCTGCTGCTCCAGTCTTCATGCACTTGAAGGGGTGACATCCCCTGACTACACCAACAAAGTTGATGTGCGCCGCACTTAGTTTAGGCCGACAGTTGAGTCGGTATGGCCACTGGTGTGCACTACCAACTTCTGGCCTTCCCATAAATGGGACTAGCCGCACGGCAGCGGGGGTTTTAAATCAGAGTTTACCTTCTCCTAGATGAGCAGTCAGCCAAGATTGACAAGCCCCACCTGCCAGAAGCATCTGGTTTTGAGGCACCAGAGATCTGCCTTTGCCCCTTCTCCCGTCAGTAGAAACAGTTTCGCCTCGTGAAGGCCGGGAGTTGGACTTGGTTATCAGAGGCTATTTGATACGCATGCCATGAGAAAGTACTTTATAGGTAGTGAGAGCTTATCCTCACTATCACTTCCGGCAATAATAACCTTGGATCATAGGCTTCTATATTTGGGGGGGGGGAGATAATTTGCGAAATTATGTAGATTAATACACTTTAAAAGTAAAACTGAGCGCTTTCTGGGGCCACTATATTGTATTTCCTTTTGAATTCACCCTAATTTCTCACTCTTAAATGAAGCCTACATTCTGCATTGTGGTTTTAAACACCAAACTTAGCAAGTTTTCCCTTCAAATATCTGCAGAGTTAACCCTTTAAGATAAAAGTCACTTCAAACTAAAAAAGCAAAGTCGATCATATCAATCAAAATATTGTCTAAAAAAAAAATATTTATCAGCAAAAAAGATGTTTCAGAAATTCTAAATTGGGTATGCAACTCGAATCATCGGTGTCATGGCTGAAATTACAGCAATAATATTGCCACTAACAAGTAAATAAAAACCCAAAACATTCTCAGAAAACGCGCACATAATTACCGTCTCATTTCTCCGATCAAAAACCGGCTGAGCGACGGAAGTCATCATTCGCAGGCCCTGGAGGAACAAGCGGAGGAAACGTCAGGAACAAAGTCTGTGACTAGAACGCGACGCTGAAAGCGCTGCGCAACGCCACTTTTCATGTGAGTTCTTAAAATAATGGATTTGTCAAAAAATCCACATTCGCACTAAAAGAACAAGGACAATTAACCAACAATAAGAAAACAAGAGGAGAACTCAAGGTATTATTATTTTTGTTTATGTGAGTATGAAGAGAACAAGCATAGTGATCAGATTATCAAGATAAGTAAATTTGATTGAAGATATGGGTAGCTCGATTTAAAAAGTAGAAATGGTGGTTTTATAGTGAATATCGATGTTGTTTGCGCTAACCGTTATGTCTTTTATACAACTATCCACAAGGCCTGACCAGTAGATGAATGTAGGAGTGTTAGTTATGGTGGAGCAAGCAGTGGTGGAGCGTCTGAAAGGATGAACTGTGGAAACAGTTCATAGTTAATTGGCTTCCGGATAACTATACTTATAGAATGGCTTATGCAGCATATATATATATATATATATATATATATATATATATATATATATATATATAAACATGTATATATATTTCAATGCCATATCTTCAACCTACCAACCACACCACTATATGTATTGTCAGAGATAGTCTGGAATGGTGTATGGCATTGAAATATATATACATGTTTATATATATATATATATATATATATATATATATATATCTGACAATACATATAGTGTTGGGTTAGTAGGTTGAAAGTAATTGTAATGTTGCTTTTGTTGTTATCCGGGTGTATCTTCTGTAAAGTAAAAAACAACAACCCACAAACAAACTATGACAACATCTGGAGAAATCGGATGCAAACGCCAAAAGTTCTGCTTTCGGGATATATAATGACCGCTCTTTTACACAAATATATACCATGTAAAGTAGACATTAGAATTATACAATTGAAGCGCACCCATATATAAATATATATTCCAAACTTTCCATTTCCAACATGCAATAAACAATACATACAGTAAGCCATTGCATTAAATTAGTGGAGCCTAATTTTAAGAAAGGCTTTTATCATGTTGTCCATCTGAACATTTCACTTGTATTTAAATGGGGATTTCTTAGTTTGAGAACATGGCAAAACTTATCATGTTGTGCATCGCAACATTTCACTTGCATTTAAATAGGAATGTGATATTTGAGTTTCTTAGTGTGAGAACATGGCAAAACCTTGCAGGGGGTGAGTCGATTATTCAAGCAGTGGGAAACCATTAAAAAAAATTATTATTAAATAAAATAAACTTGTCCATTAGCATTCAGCAAACATGGTCTTTGCCTCAGCAAACACGGTTCTTTCCATGCGTGTGGTGTGAAGGAATACTCCCCTTGATAGAGTAGCAGTAGCTACCTGCAGGGAAGTCGGTGCAGCAATCTCCAGGGTGTGATGGTAGACAGAAGCCATGCTCTCTGACGTGTCACAAATCAACTCGATGCACGGGGGGTGCGGGCTGAGAGGGGGTGTCAGCAATGTAGGATGGGCCTACATTCACACACTTCCAGGCAAGTAAATAAGGGGCACAGATAGCAGTCCCTCAGGTAGAAGAGGCAAATGTGTTCATTGCATTAGGATTCATAGTTCGGTGGAGATAAAACACACAAGGAACCAACCGTAAGAAGAAGATGAGTGTGTTGGGAGTCGGATGCGGAGTATCTTTTGTTGTTGTCTCTCTCTCAGGTTAAAGCTAAGCATCATCACACACTGACACGGGTTTTGATTGGGTCCGACACATTCTATATTATATGCGAGAAGAGTCCGAAAACCAGTCCGCGAGTGCTTATTTAGTAAGGGGGCGTATGGAGAATGGGGGGACATCGATGTAAACAAATTAAACCCACAACATAAAACCCCACCGTGAGGTGCTGTAAGCAAATGTGTGAACATCTGGGAGTCAAAACACACACGCTGTCGGGCACTAAAGGGAAAGGTGAGTGCGTCCCGAGGAGCCTGCCACGGGAACTGGCAGGTACTGGCAGGCACTGGCAGGTACTGCCAGGCACTAGCAGGCACGGACAGGCATTGCCAAGCACTAGCAGGCACTGGCAGCCACCGGCAGGCACTGACAGGCACTGGCAGGCACTGGGAGGTACTGGCAGGCACTGGGAGGTTCTGGGAGGTACTGGCAGGCACTGGCAGGCACTGGCAGGCGCTGGCAGTTACTGGCAGTCACTGTCAGGCACTGGCAGGCACTGGCAGGTACTGGCAGGTACTGGCAGGCACTAGCAGGCACTGATAGGCACTGGCAGGTACTGGCAGGTACTGACAGGCACTGGCAGGCACTGGCAGGCACTGGCAGTCACTGTCAGGCACTGGGAGGTACTGCGAGGTACTGGCAGGCACTTGCAGGTGCTGACAGGTACTGACAGGCACTGGCGAGCACTGTGAGGTGTGGCGCGCCGGGGGCAGTGTGTGGGACAGGACGGGTGAGCGGGGCACGCTGAGGGAGGTGGCAGGCAGGAACATGGATGGCTAGCAACAGCGCAGCGCACACAATCAAACTAGAGCAGAGTAGGAACATGGAACAAGGAACAAGGTGAAAAGAGGCAAAGTCTTGGAGAACAACGTCACGGTGCGTGGTGGGCAAACGGTGCGTAGAGTCTTTCAACAAACGATGGTGGGATTGCTGCTTAATGTGGTAAAGGGGGGGGGGGGAAGCTCGGGAGGGGTATGGGGTGTGTGTGAGTGGTGGGGTGTGTGGGGTGGGATGTGGGGGTGTGGGGGTGTGGGTGTGGAGTGGCGGTTTGTGTGCATGGGCGTATTGGTGTGAGTATGAATGTGGGTATGCGTGTGGGTGTGGGTGGAGGCTGTGGGGGTGTGGGTGTGGGTGAAGAGTGTGGGTATGAGTGTGGGTGTATGGGTGTGAGTGTGTGTTTGGGTTGGTTGTTGTTTTACGTCCTAGCAACATCTGAGGTCATATTAGGACGGGTGGGTTTGGGTGTGTGGGTGTATGGTTGTGTGTGTGAGTATGGGTCTGGGGTGTGGGTGTATTGGTGTGGGTGGGTGTATGTGTGTGTATCGGTGTGTGGATGTATGGATGTGAGAATGGGTTTGTGGATATGCGTGTGTGGTTCTGCGTGTGTGGGTGTGTGGTATGCGTGTGTGGGAGTGGGTGTAGGTATAAGGGTGTGTGTTGGGAGTAAGTGTGGAGTGTGTGATGTGTGTGCATGTGGGTGTGTGTACGTAGGGTTATAGGTGGGGGTGGGGGTATGGCAGTATGGGTGTGTGTAAGAGTGTGAGGGGCTACTGTGAGGGGCTACTGTGGTCACATGATTGGATGTTGTTGCTGCTGTTGTCACGTGTTGAGGGCCGCGCCTTACACTGCAGTGGGAGTTTACACTAAGGTGGGAATTGGTGTGAGGGAGGATGTGATATGGTGAGAGAGCACAAGGAGGTCATGTGATAAGGACACCTGGTCATGTGATGCCGGAGATACAATGGCCACATAAGTCAGTCATGTGATGATTGGAATGCGGGTGTGTGAATAGACGCGCCGGGGTCATTTGATGGTAATGTACAAATAACAAAAATGCAGTCACGTGATGAGTGATGAGTCTGCTGAGTTAGTGAGTGGAGATACAAGGGAATAATTTGGTGGTGACGTAGCCTCCAATGGTCATGTGATGGTGGGTCTACGTGGTTACATTATTGTTTTTGGTTGTTGTTGTCTTGCGTCCAATCAACATCTGAGGTCATATCAGGTAAATGTTGATTAGGTGATGTAGGGATGGTGGGTGCCATGTGATAGTCTAGACAGGAGAGGTTTTGTCATGAGGATTGGGTTGGGGGGTTGGGAGTCTCTGAACAGGGTTTGGGGTTTGCGGGTTGAGATTGATTAGGTGATGTCGGGAGGGGAAGGTCATGTGATAGTGTAGACATGAGAGGTTGTGTGATGAGGATGGGTTGGTGGGTGGGTGGGAGTTTCTGGATGGGGTTTGGGAGTTGGTGTTGGGGGTTGTGGGGTGGTGGAATGGTGGGGTTTGGGGATGCTGGAGGGAGGGGGGCATTGAGGGTGACTGAAGTGACACAGGAGCGACTGAATGGACACACGAGGCTGAGGCCGCATCAAGGTCACAGCAAGGTTACCTGGGCGTCATGCTGTAAATAGTGAGGGCCACCACCAGCAGGATCCGGAATGCAAAGAAAGGTGAACATAAAGTTAGCATTTAACAGAACGGTGGTCACCCCTCCGAACAGAACCGCACACCGACACCATTAAGTCTTCTTTTAATCCAGACACACCCAAATGATGAGAAGTTTAGAGAATCCAACTTAGGTGTTATGGCAATAAGCTTTAGGAGTGAAGCTATACACATCATTGCGTTTGTGTGTGGTTTTTCTTTTTGGTTGTTGCTTGCCATCAAAAGCATTGCATCTAAATAATACTAACATTTAGCATCAGAAAATGGTCTACAACAGAGATGATTACAGTCTACAAAGACGTAGATAATGAATGCTAGAACAGAGTTACAAACATAGCATTGAGGTTAGGAAGCTTAAACAAATAGTTTTTCAGGGTGATATCAGGACATTGGGTGCCCCTCTCACTGTCCGTTAGTTGAAGGGTCCTAGATGTTCTGACCAGCACTGTACACTGATGTAAGGCAATATATGGGAATGCACAGCGTTATTATTTAATAATGACATGGTTAAAGTTCATGTAGAAAGGGATTCCCCATAATGCAGTAGGCGGAACTCCAAACAATGTTGACAAGGGAATATGATGAATCACCTGGATTGGAACATCACAAAAGGGTAAGCGGAACCTCAAACATGGTTACCATGGTTACAGTCATAGTCGTCAAAGGTCACTGGAAACAAGTGGCTGATATTCATGGACATGTTAGGTAACTCCAAAATAGAGCATCAATAGTACCATATGAAGCATGCACAATTTACATAAGTCATAGTTGGTCACCCGTACTGACCATTGGTAAGGATAATATTGCATAGCTGGTCGCCATTAACAGAAACCCACGCTTGATATGAAAACACAATATTTCCATGTCAGAGTGACTGATTATCAATTCGTGGAAACAATTAAAATTGCATATTGAACAATCGAGGGAATAATAATTATTTAATTATATTACAATTGACCGCTTCGCTTTTAAAGAATAGTATCCGCAGATCAGATGGGTTAACATTCTTTTTTGATAGGATCAGTCAGTATACATGAGATAGCGAAATAGCGAATGGTAGACAGGAAGTGTGAACACTTATTTGTCTCTCATTTTTGCTTGAGTGCAAGTAAATAAGCAACACAAGGAATAATTAGTAGCATGTGGTGAATAAGGGGTCAAATTTCCCTGGATCATCAGCCCATGCTTTTTCTAATCTAGTCTTGAATGAATTTATTGACTCGGCAAAAATAACATTTTGTGGGAGACTGTTCCATATATTTATGATCCTGTTTGAGAAACTGTGATGCCTTAACTTTGAAATGGCTCTGGGTTTTACTCGTTTGAGAGTATGGCCCCGACTGCCTTCTCTTTTATTCAAGGTGAAAAATTGGTTCATATCTAATTTATCAATGCATATGCATCAATAAATAGACAGACTTTTGCCAACCTGTGGCAGGCCAGCTAGTCGGTGCCTATTCCCACCCACCCCCACCCACCCCCACCCATGTTAAATTAGGTTACTCTGGCTTAGGAACAATTGGTCCACGACAGTAGTCAGTGGTGATGTCATGTGCACGATGTAGCATGCGTAAATTTTAAACGATTGTCAGAACTTTCTTGTGGAAAAGGCACCTAGGGTCACATGATACAACTATCGCGGATTGATATCAAATTAGATGACACCACACAGCACCCAAGTCTAGTTTTATATCAATCCGCGATAGGGAAGTCCTGTACCATAATGGCGGAAATACGATGTTAATTGTCTATTACACCACTGTAATATTATGTGCCTCATTCGTTAGAAATACCAAATTTCCAATCATTTTATTTTGTATTAAATACGTCAATTGAAAGCAGACGCGGAGCACTACTTTCTTCTCCATTTCTGTTATCGCTTCTTGTCCCAATTGTCCTAAATACATGTAGTACACGTGAAATGGTTCGAGTGCCGTTAGGTTTGTTTGTTTGTTGTTGTTTTACATCCTAGCAACATCTAAGGTCATATCAGGACGGGTACCGACTTATGACAGTGCGCACTCATGGTGATTTTATAGTGCTGTCCCACTGGGAAACCAGGCCACCGGCACCATGACCTGATATCCCACTCAGTCACATTATCCTGACACTGAGCACACCGGTCCTTGCCCTATCCTAATAATGCCGAGCGCCTGGCTAGGAAGTGACAAGTATCAATTTTAAAGTCATTGGTTTGACTCGACCAGGGTTCGACCCCACGATCTACCAGCACGGGAGATGGACGCTCTAACACATTCAGCCATCCGTTAGGTGAAACTGATTAATGAATGAACGCGACACCGAAATCAAAATGGCCCTCCTCAGCATCACATACGAAATACGACTTTTGATCAAATAAAAACTCCGAACCAATAGACGGGTTCCGGATTTCAGAATTGCTGGTGTAATACACTTCATAATCATTCCAAACTCAATATGATAGTGATTCTTGTTCGAAATTTACATACGTATATTAAATAGTCTTCCGAGACTCACATTGAAGATTAAATGCATATCAGACAATTTGCATAAATAGTTAGCCTATTGACTAATGTATCCTAACAGGCACTACATTTTGTCAAATCAATGTAATATATATTCAATATTTAGCGTTCGTTCATAATACTAGTGTAATGCAATGTTCAGTGCCAAACGTGAAGGCTGTTTATTTAATTTCTTTTATTTGAGGAGCATCACCAATACCTATCTCGCATGTTGAGAATAAGCCAGAACTGGAGGACTATTCAAAGCGTTGCTTAATACAGATGTTATGCATTGGTAAGTCTGCACTTCGTGGGGAACTAAATCTAGGGGGGAATGTCATTATATTATACACATTATTTAATGAATGGGAATATTGGAACGGTAGCCGTGAACCAGTCATTTGTTTATTGCATTGCAGACTTCAACATCGACAGCAACTTAACCAGCATTGTAGACTGCATCATAGACTATATCAGAGACTGCGTTATAGACTATTTCATAGACTATCCTCTTGACTATAGTGTAGACCGTATAGTAGACTGCACTATAGACCACCACCGCCAGGAGAAGCCACATTCGCACCTGATTTGTACCAATTGCACTTCTCCAGGTGGATCGGTTCTTTTCGGCAGCTGTACATGACAAGGTTTACGTAGGTGTCTATGTGGATAATAAACCAGGCTGTGCGGCCGGTATGTATATATATATATATACATATATGTATATATACCTATATATGAATATATACATATATATCTATATATACATATATATATATATATGTATATATACCTATATATGTATATATACATATACATGTATATAGACATATATATATATACATACATATGTATATGTATATATACATATATACACATATATATATATGTGTATATATACATATGCATATATATACATATATATATAGGTATATGTACATATACATAATATACATATATACATATATATTATACATATTTACACATATAGACGTTACAGATATATACAGCCATGTATATATGTGTACATATGTATATATACATATAAATGTAGGCATGTATACATATATAATATATACATCAATATATTAATACACATATACACACATACAAACGTATATGCATATATACACATATATATATATGCATATATACATATTCATACATAATATATCCATATATATATATACAAATATAAATATAGTTCCTAAGGGCAGTGAGACGGAAGGAAGCTGCGGGACACATGGTGGTGGGGATGGGGCCAAAGGGACAGGGTGGCAGGTGCGAGGCTGGGTGAGTTCCTGGTGTCCCTATGATGCTATGAGTCCTAGTGGTGAGCTACTCTTGTTAAACACCGAGCGTCAAGTGTTTAACAGGCGTTGTTAAACACTTGGCGAAGCACAGTAAACCTGGGGAGCTAAGGCCTCACAGTGAGGCTGTCTACGTAATACCAGTATATCTACAGCTAAGACTGCTAGTAATTAGTTACACCGGCGTCCCGACCGTGGCGCTGCGGCGGTCTGGCTACTGCTATGGCTCCCGCCATTAAACATGGCGTCTACGGTGTCCAAAGTTACCACCTGACTACCAAGTAACCCCCCCCCCCCCACACTATGTCTAGGAAGTAACAAATTGTAAGCAACGGTCATTTATTGGTCATATTTAAACCGCAATTCCTTATTAACCCATAGGGAAAAATCTTAGGAAATCTTCATATATATTATATACATTTTATATATCATATATAATATGCATATAATATATATAATATATATAATATATGTAATATATAATATATATAACATATAGATATTATATTAAATATATGGATATGTATATATTAAAATAGCACAGTGAAATTAACCAATCGAGATCATTGCACAGGGATTTTTCTTGACCTTAAATTCAAGCAATAAAATTCGCATAGAAAAGAAGGAAAAGGAGATGTTTTGAGAAGAGGGGACAAAAAAGTGGACAAACTTTCAAATTCGCCAATTATCAAAAATGATTATATAAGGTAAAAATATGTATATTATCATTTCACGGAATTCATGTTTGGAACGAAAATAAATGCACACTTCCAAATGCCAAAATACATGTATTGAATACAGTGATAGTATATATGTACACACATATATAGCATGATAATTCATTACCGAATGCTCAATTTACCCAACCAACATGCTTTCAAAAACGTCAAAAATGTAAAAAGAAACACACAAAAGTCTTCTCAACCAACAAAGAATGCGAGGGGTAAGGATTGACTCCCAAGAAACAGTTTTATAAAATTAAAAAAAAAAATATATATATATATTAACGGACACAAAGACCGGTAGGTGGCAGGCACCGTTTTGGGATGCACATTCTTAGGCTAAAGGGTCCACAGTCTTTGGGGAGGAGTGCGCAGAGCACTGGCTTCAGACTGGAAGGCACGGGCTGCACTAGTCGTATAAAGGTGCATGGATGTACAGACACATTCTACTGTAGGTCCTACAGTTCTCCACCTTACCGTGGCAGGCTGGCGTGGCTCAGGCGCTATGCTGTTGAACCATCTGGAAGCCTCTCTCCAGGTTAGATTGCTTAAGGGGGGGCTAAATGTTGGATAGAGGGCCTGCGGGCGGAAACGTGGCTGCCATGAGTAAGGTTAAGTACCAAGAACAGGCAGGTTTAAAAAAAAAAAGAACAAGTAACCAATGGTGAGGGAGCGTGGTACTACTAAACCACCACAAACAGGCAGACAGACGGGAACCAACTGGCCACCATGTTCACTCAATAAAAAACACACACACACACACAAAATATATATATATATATATATATATATATGACAGCGGGAGAGAAACAATATCAAAGTAAATAGCACAGGCTTCAAGGACATAACACTCTAGTGTGTAATAAAACTCCAGACATCTAGCCTAGGACTACTTGCAAGGGCCTGCAAGGTAACAGAAATATAAGAGGTATAATAATGAAACACAGGCTAGTATAGTAGGTAGGATGAAGGGGGACACATTGGTTGTGTGCGTGTGTGGACTGAATTGGAGACTGACGTGAGAGGAGTACCCGTGATGGTAGTGGTGGTGGTGGTGGTGGTGGAGAGGGGAAGGGGGTTGAGGGGGATACCCCTGAAGGCAGAAGAAGAGCCGGAACGCAGGAGTAGGGGGGGGGGCGGTGAGATGGGGGCGGGGAGTGCTGGTCACCTTGTTCCCGGTAGGTGGGGAAAGTCACCTTACTCCCGCCCCTACCAGAGGGCGCTGCCGTCGCCCTCTATGTGTACACAGACGATGCCGGATACCGCGGGGACTTGTGGGGGTGGTGGTGGTGGGGGGGGCGGACAAACCTGCGCGTCCCCGCTGGAGTCGCCCGACATGTAGACCGGTGTCCAGATGGTTCTGTTGGCCTTGGCTATGACCACCGAGTGACTGACAACGCGCACGTAGCGCTGAAAGTCATGCAACACGATATGAAGAGCAAAAAACACGCAACTTGGAGGTTTTTCATATGCGTCAGGATTTACACAAAACCGAGTCCCTTCTTTTTTTAACAACCTTTTATTTATTTTTTTATGTTTGTGTGATAATTTTGATTTTTTTCTCTTAAAAATTGTTTAATAATTAAACCAAAAATTAATCTGAATTTGTCAACTGCCAAATCTATAGAGAAATGGAATCGGTGCTCTTATCACATTGGAAACACCTGTTCTCATCTGATCAACGACGTTGAGCACCATTGAGCCTGATCAGTCACGTGTGACGCGCGACCGCGTGGGAATGCGAGGTGCAAGAGACATCCTGATACAGGCTTATTATTATTATTAGCATCAGCCTGACAAATCGGCACTTGATCAGTGAGTAAATTAACGTACGGACTCATTTTTCTTCTCCTGTCACATATGAAGACGAAAAGACGTAGGAAAAAGGTGAGCACGCCTTAACTAGTCGACTACTGGTGAGTGGCGGTACAGGTTTGTGTCATGACCCGGGCAGCAGCCAGGCCATGACATGCAAACAAAACTGACTGGAAACAAGACGCACATGTTTCCGGTTTGGTTAAAGGAAAAAAGACGCTAGTCCATAGGTCCTCCATGGCGCTGGTGGCGGCGGTTTGGTAATTTTTACTGGGGTTCTGTTTCCGTTGTACCAGTCAAGCTGATATAGCAATCAATATACAGTGGAGACCGATATATGAGTCAACACAATATAGCAATATACAGTGCAGACCGATATATGAGTCAACTCAATATAGCGATATACAGTGTAGACCCACATTACAGTCGACACAATATAGTGATATACATTGCAGACCAATATACGAGTCCACTCAATATAGCGATATACAGTGTAGACCCATATAACAGTCAACACAATATAACAATATATGGTGTAGACCCATATATGAGTCAAAACAATATAGTGATATACAGTGTAGACCTGTCTAACAGTCAACACAATATAGCAATGTACAGTGTAGACCCGCCTATCAGTCAACACAATATAGCAATATACAGTGCAGACCCATATATACGAGCCGACCCAATATAGCGATATACAGCGTAGACCCACACACCAGTCAACACAATACAGCTCACCGGTCCCATAACATCATGAGATCAGAAGACTGTATGCAGGCAACAACAAAAGGGGTTTCACCGTCTTCGTCGCCATGGGGAGGACCTAGGGTTCAACTAAACATTCGTTGAGCGAAGGCGGAAGCAGATGTGGGCCAGAGGGCTGGCTGCTGGGCGGCGCCGGGCGTCCTGGTCCTGGAATCTCAGCCAATCACGACACACGCGGAAAGGAACGCTTTTTTTTTTTTTGGTTAAAGAAATGAACGCTTGGATACAGGGACACAACAGTTTGATTGGCAAAAGAAGAAAGGAGTACATATTTGCCGCTATTCTCACACACAGTGTAGGAGGGGTGTGTCTTGCTTTCTTACCGCTGCGTCTGAATATACACTCGTCCACGCAGTCGGGTAGCGACGTTTTATGACCATCGGCCGGCTGATTACATGGATGTATTCCTGGAAAGGGCAGGAGGCATTCAGCACATGGTTACGCCATGGTTATACCATGGTTACTGCATGATTACGCCATGATTACGCCATGGTTATACCATGGTTACTGCATGATTACACCATGATTACACCATGGTTACTGCATAATAGTGCCGTGGTTAGGCCATGGTTAGGCCATGGTTACACCATGGTTACACCAGGGTTACACCATGGTTAGGCCATTGATTATTGGCATGCTAACACCATGATTATGCCATGCTTATGGCATTATTACGCGATAATTACGCCATTGTTACTGACTTATAATGCCGTGGTTAGGCCATGCTTAGGCCATAATTACGCCATGGTTATTTATATGCTAACACCAAGGTTATGCCATGGCTACAGCATTATTACGAAATGGTTAGGTCATGGTTAGGCCATAGTTATAGCAGGTTATGCCATGACTACAAAATGGTTATACCCTAGCTACGACATGGTTACACCATGGCTATGACATGGTTACACCATGGCTATGAGATGGGTACACCATGGCTACACTATGAGTATACCACAGATATGCCATGATTGTACCATGACTACACCATAATTATACCATGACTGTGCCATGATTATACCATGACTATGCCAGGATTATACCATGGCTACACGATGATTATACCATCACTATGCAATGATTATACCATGGCTATGCCATGATTATGCCACAGTTATACCATGGTTATGCCATGGTTATGCCATGATTATGCCATGTTCACGCCATGCTAATGCCACGGTTACTGCAGTTGGCACACGCTTACAGGCCCAGGCTTATTGCCGAAAGTGTTGATACTGACAGTTGTGGTAGGTAGGTCCCCTCTCCTCCACACGCTGGTTTTGGACTTCATTGCTAAGCGCTATTAAGGGGATCTATATATGTGTGTAGGCTAACACTACGTAGGGGGGAGGGGGTTCAGAGCTGAGTCCACTTAGAATAGGGATAGATAATCATAAAATTGTAAATAATAATGTTTGTGCATCGACAACATTAGTGTGAAAATGAAAACAACAACAGTTTATGAGTTTGGTAGAATTGTCAACCCGATTAAATCAAATATTTAATTGAAATTAAAATTTCACCGGAGGGAGTAATTGTTGGGAGAAATGGTCGGATATGTTTTTACATCTGTGTCACAACTGAAGCCCAGATGTAGGTCAAGTCTGGCCGGATAACCCTCGCTGGACAGGGACAGATGTGTTATCACTCCCCAATTATTGTGAGCGATAATAGAGATATTACAATTCATATATATTCAAATACATTATGTTTATAAATATATATATATATATACATATATAGAGTATATATATATATTTACAGATATACTGTATACAGATATATACTCTATATATACATATACATATATACATATATATCAGGAATGAAAGTGACCCATGACAAAACAAGCGGAAATTGGTGACAAGCGAATTTAAAATTGCACATACTTAAAAGGTTTTTGAGTTAGTTATTTTTGTACATAAATGTATTAAGTTATTCATTATGATTATGTGTGCCTCGCCGAGAATATGGCCTATGCTGCCGAAACGGCGCAAAGCAACCATCAATCAATCAATCAATCGATTATGTGTGCACATCAAGAGTCGGCAGTATCAGAATCTATTAATTTAACATATGCAGCAATAAATGCTGCACCAGCAACTGCGTACCACCCCTTGCTGTGCCGACGACCTCTCCTAGCCATACCCCATTGCCGGTATAGTGCCAAGAGCCACTGACCAGCACTAGGAGCCAGGAACAAAGAATACCGTTCAAATATAACATTGTACTATTTAGGGCTTAGATTAAGATAAAACCTGTCAAATTATCATCCAAATATATAAGACATATCTCGTAAAAATGCAGATTTGTCAAATTTGCGGAAATCCGCGAAATCGCTGATATATATACATATATAATCGCTGATATATATACATATATATAATCTATATATATAGATATATATCGAGATATATCGAGATATACATATACTTATAAGTTATATACACATATATATATATATATAGATATGTTTTATATATAGACATATATATGCATACACATATATACATATAACGGGACCCGTGCTGCTTACAGCAGGTACCTTATATTCGGTCAAATGGCACTAGTGCCATACGAAATCACCAGAACTCACCAATTCCATTGCAAAATAGCTTCATACCCACACTTGTGCAATACAAACCGAAACACATGATTGTACATACTTGGTCACGTGTCACAAGAATAAGAAGCCACCACTCCTTTCTTTCTAAAGCATTGTATTCTAATTTCAGATTAACAAACATGATGCGGGTGCACAAGGAGACTAGAGCGGCCTATTTTCTGTCGACGAATATAGCTAGAGTTTCAGTGGCTGGTAATTCTACTTCAAGAGTATGAGTAGAAAGAGCTAATTTCTGCACAAGAGTCTTTATGATTGCAAGGCACTAACTACTCACAGAACATTGTTTCTTCCGTAGAATATGAAGGCAATATGTATATATATATATATATATATATATATACATATACACACACATATATATATATATACATATACATATATATATAGATGTATATACATATATACATAAATATACATATATATATGGCCATCATATTCTGTCTCTTTCTCTCTCTCTATATATATATATATTCTACACATATAGTTCTGTGAATGGTGGTGACATTCAATAAAAACAAATTTACTGTCAACACTTGTTAATTATTCAATCAATGAATCAAATCTTGTTATCCTGGGCCTCTGCCTCCGACTCTTTACATACCATATTGCCAGAGTCAGCATGTATGTGTGTGCATACACAGAGGTAGCATGTATGTGTGTGCATACCAACACGCCGAGTGCACACAGGGGAGATGGATCAAACCAGGATCAGAGAGCGACGGAACATGTGAGATAACGATCTGTATCGTCGTTAGAATTGCAAGTCGGGAACTATTAACCAGCTGGTTAGGGACTAAGGTTACCAGTGGTGTACTCTGAGAACGCCGCCACAGCAGATCTTTGCCGAACTGCCTTTATATATGTATAACCAAACCTATGCTTGGAGAGTGAAAGGAAGCACGAAAGTATCACAACACAGCTTCTGTAATTTTGTGTTTTTGTGTTTGCTATTTCTGTTTAGTTGGGTGTAGTGACTTCTGCTAAATGTTTAGATGGATAATTACCTTACTGTTAATTTTCGTATTCAAATGCAAGTCAACTACGATACATTTCAGAATGATCAAGTTAGAACTCACTACCGAACGTATTGTATATTTTGGCGATTGGTTAACGTCTCTGAAATGATCTCCCTAATGTTGGAGGGCGTTAAGTTCAGAGTATATCACTGACCCACATCCATATCGGGCTCCTTTTGGGAATTCTCTTAGTATTGCCAAGTTATTATCGTATGGAAACTATTCAAATTAGGTAAGCAGGTGAACACGAGATTGTAGAAATATCGTCGAATTATATTTTGAATTGTATAAGAAGGGTAATTCATAAGGGCTATCTATTAGAATTAATTAATTATTATTATTATAATGTGGTAGGCTATATATAGCTCATATGGAAGGTTATGACCTGGTAAAGGAGTGCACACATACCTGAACTTTCTCCTGCACATCGGCGAGAGTGCTGATAGGTGAGTAGTAACCTGGAACCAAGCAGAGCAACTCGCTGAGTAACACAAGTTAATCTATAAATAGCACAAGCAAGATGGCTTGGACTCAAAGACAATGGAAGTGGTGAGACATAGGTGGCGTCACTGGGGAATGACGATACATAGGTGGAGCCATCGGAGCACAGCAGTACACAGGTGGCACCACTAGATTATGGCAGTTCACATGTGATGCTTCTGGACATGATGGTTCACAGGTGCCACCACCGGAGAATTGTAATACATAGGTGGCACCACTGAGGCATGCCGGTTCAGAGGTGGCAGCTCTGGAGCATGCAGACACATAGGTGGCGCCAATAGAGGATGTGGTTTCACAGGTGGCGTCACTGGAGGATGTGGTTTCACAGGTGGTGCCACTGGAGCATGTGGGTGCACAGGTGGTGCCACTGGAGAATGTAGGTTCACAGGTGGCGCCACTGGAGCGTGTGTGTTCACAGGTGGCACCATTAGAGCTTGTGGGTTCCCAGATGGCGCCACTAGAGTATGACGGTTTACAGGTGATGCCATTGGAGCATGCTGGTACATAGGTGGCGCCACTGGGGCATGGCAATTCACAGGTGGTGCCACTGGCCCAACTGGAGTCAGTTAATCTAATTGGCTTTGTACCAAGTTGCAGCGGTTTCCTACACACAGTGCGGACTAGTGGTGTAGTGAGGTACACTCACATCCCAAGGTGAAATGCCACATACACAGGTAGGTATGGTCACGTTGATTGCATCACAGAGTGTGGGTTGACTAAGGGTTGGCACGCTAGCCCCAGACTGGAAGAAGTGTAGGTTTGAGTCCCACTCAATGCGCCATGCTTCCCATTTTTCCAAAGCAAACCCCATCACACTGGCAAGAGCTTGCTGGATAGGTGTCATTATTAATACTCATGTAATGCATTATGTTGCACCTAGGTTTACGAACAGCGCAGTAATTGACACTGACCACTAATTTCATGAACACTGCTAATAGGCTGGTTCGTTGATTGTTGGAATTTTACATCCTCGCAATATCCAAGGTCATATCAGGATGGGTATCAACTTGTGACAGTGCGCACTCATCTCGACTTAATAGTGCTGGCCCACTGGAAAATCAGGCTGCTGACACCATGACCCACGCAATCACATTATCCTGACAATGAGCTAACATGTCCTATTAATGCCAGGCTAGGAAGCAACAAGTATCAATTTTATAAGTCATTGGTTTGACACGACTGGGGACCAAACTCCTGATCTCCCACATGCGAGGCATGTGCTTTACCGATTCTGCCATCGCGCCCGGTCCACTAATAGTGATAGGTGATAGTTGCCGCTCGCATCAAGTGCTGCAGCCTCGTTTTCATATTATAGGCCTAAGTGTGCAGGGAGCATCTGAGGCTTTCTTCCCATCAGTGTTTGCAGGATGAATCCTAATAAGTACTTGACCTTTGCTTTGATGGCTAGGATGTGCTCTCCCCTAGTACTATTATAGCTTACTACTGCGTTAATAGCCACTGGTGTAGTTTGGCTGGCAATTATTGATTCGGCTTTCTATCGACAAAAGTGTCTAATGGTGAAAACAAGTCCATTCAGAGTTATCCATGATAGGCATTATAAATCTTCAATTCCAATAATCAAATTTGATTTTTCGTAGAAGCTGACACATCTCCTATTATATAATGCCCCTACTCAATAGGAAATTAATAGACATCAACTGGAACACACGACAATGATTTATTTTACAGAAGACAGCTCAAATGGATTTGCCGGTTTTTGCACCTGAATCCTTCAATTGCATTAAGTGTATTTGAATTATTCTTGACAAAGAAGACACTTACCCTTATTGGCGCACGCCATCCACTTGACTTGCTTGGAGTCGCCAACCTCACGTCCTATTAGGTACGTGAACACGCGGACCTAGGTGGAAATACAGCGCCAGGGTCAGTCAGTCGGCAAACTAATGCTAAAGGTTACATGGTGCGATGATTATCAGATGTTTTATATCTTTCTTTTAAAGGAAAATACATTAGGTGACAGGGAAGAGTGCAATTGACCAATTTCATATGACGTCAGCACGTGTATTTAGGTCAGTGTGTGCGCTGCTTGGCTGCAGGACAACATCTGGTCACACTGCAAACTCAATGGCTATGAGCAATCTTCATAGAGAAAAGATGAAATATCTCTAAAGCCAGACCACCTAGCCACCAACCGATTGGATTACATATAGAAAACACATTAAAAGAAGCGATTATATTCAATTTATAAGGTTAGGGTTCTGCATTTCCATTAATTTTGAATAAAATCGACATATTGCACCACGCGTATCGGCAAACTCAAGGCATTGTGAATGGCCGTGAGCAATCTTAATACAGTAAAAGTTAAATATCTCTAAAACTACACCACCTAGAAACAAACTGATTGGAATACACATAGAAAACATGTTTAACAAAAAGATTACATTAAATTTATAAGGTTAGGTTCTGAATTTCTATTAATTTTGACTAAAACTGACGTTTTGCACTGCGCGTACCGGCAAACACAATGCATTGTCAATGGCTGTGAGCAATCTTCTTACAGAAAAGATTTAATATCTCTAAAACCACACGACCTAGACACAACCCGCTTGGAACCCATATAGAAAACATGTTTAACAAAAAGATTATATTAAATTTATATGGTTATGGTTCTGGATTTCTATTAATTTTGACTAAAACTGATGTTTTGCACTGTGCGTACAGCAAACTCAATGCATTGTCAATGGCCGTGAGCAATCTTCTTACAGAAAAGATTTAATATCTCTAAAACCACACAACCTAGACACAAACCGCTTGGAACATATATAGAAAACATGCTTAACAAAAAGATTATATTAAATTTATAAGGTTATGGTTCTGAATTTCTATAAATCTTTACTAAAACTAACGCTTTGCACTGCGCGTACTGGCAAACTCAATGGCAGTGTGCCTTCGTTCTGCAGCCAAGCTGCACACGCATACACGATGTTTGTAAACATTGAAATAGGTCTATAGGCAAGAGTGATGAAGTCACGGCCCTTCTTTGCATAACACAGATCAATGCCAGTGGTGGAGACGGCGATGTCGTCAACTTTATTGGGAAACACGAGTGCAGTAAAGTACCCCCATCTTTATTCAATGAAGATGGAACCATGAGGGATGCAGGTACAAAGGCTAGCCTAATGAAAACCCTGAAGGAGGAGACTCAAGTGACCAGTGCTGATATTCTGCCACAAGGAGACTAGAAGATGACAGTAGTGGTTGATTCAATGCATGCCACACAGCATTGGTCCTTCAAGAAAAATGAGACATTTGGAAATATTGCTGATCGCTACAAGGAGCAGCTGCTGAAAGATGTACCTGCTGGCACACAGATCATACATTTTTGATGCGACCAATACAGTGAACACAGCTTCAAATCAGCAGAACAGCAACACAAGTATGGCCAATCCAGGCAAGCAAAGGTGTTTGAGGTCACTGAGCAGTACCAAGCCCTGACCCACAGGAATTCTTCTATGTGTCAGCTAACAAAGCAGCCCTTCTGAGTTTCTTGTGTGAGACATGGAGCAAGAGTGAACAGCTAAATCCAGAACTGTGCTCAACTAGCCTTTACTTAGGTGGAGGCTTTAATGAAGAAACCAAGAGCATGCTGGTCACTGAGGGGTCAGCCACCGACATCACTGCCTTGGAGTATACACAGCAGGAGACTAATACCAGAGTAATGCTATTTATAGTGTCCAGAATGAAGGTGTTGATAGGGTGGTCATTCATGGCAATGACACAGATATAATCATCATTTGTATCTACTATACTGCCAGCATTCTGGAAGATCTTCCTGAACTGTATGTAAGAACTGTTGCAGAGACATATCTGCCCATACACCAAATGGCTAGGACACTAGGACCTTCAAAATGTTGTGCACTTCCCTTCATCCACAGCATGAGTGGAAGGGATACGACCATCCTTCACTGGCAAAAAGACCTGATTGAACCATAGCTATACCACAGACATAACTGAGCTCAAACACTTTGATGAGCAATTCAGAACCTCAACCAGATCACATCAGACCTCATCAACCAGGCACGCAAACTTGACATTGCTGGGTACACTAACAGATCTGATGACTTTGAGGACTGCGATCTTGGAAAGCTTAGAGCCTATAAATTCCTGAACAACAGGTGAACCATGCTGAAACTACTCCCACCAACAGAACACACATTCCTTCTACATCTACAGCATGCAGCTCTTGCAACTATTATAGATAGACTGCACTTGGGGCCAAGCCTCAGCTTCCCCCATTTGTGGATTATGGTTGGGCTCTGGAGGATGGTAAACTAGTTCCAGTCCTGTCAACTTAATCAGCCTGGCCACAGACAATTACAAAGGCTGTTGCATGTGGCTGCACCAAAGGCTGCAACAGGAACTGTTCCTGAGCCAGGAAGAACATGGCCTGTTACATTGGATGTCGTTGCCAGGGATCAGCCACCAAGTGCAGCTGAGTGAAATACATTGCAGCATTTAACACCAGTGATAGTAGTGACAGCAGTGACTAAAACAGTGACAATTAACTGTATACCATCAGCTGTTCACATGGACACTTGTATTGAAGCATTTTATTAAGTGGTAGACCTGTTCATATGAATCAACATTGTGGCATATATCACTGACATGGATTTTACAAATATTTGCCTCAGCCATTTGGCTTGAATTCCAAACTGTGAAGCACATGCAGTAGTTCATTTCTCATGTAATCTGTTCATGGTAACTAGTACCTTTCTGTACCATTATTGTTCTTACAACAACAGTACTGTGTATTGTTATTGTAGATTTTCTGTGTCATGGTCGCCTTAAAATAATATATTAACATATAATAAATATTAGGCCAGTACATGGTATAAAACACATCATATCACTGTGAAACCATCATAAATAGATTCCCTGACCTTGAAAACCAGAAAAACAAAGTATTACACATAAAAATAAGATAACAATTGACGACGATATGGAGATTAAAAAATATGGCGGTCATCTTGGACACCATCTTGAATTGCACCGTTACAGTAGCCTGTTGGAAAGGTTGTCCACCTGGAAGTTTTTGCTGGGGGTCTAAGGACTCCAACAATATACAACAACCTTTTATAGCAGACTGTGTCTGCTTTCACAAAAAATGGGGGCTCTACCCCTGGGTAGAGCCAAATTTAATTTTGGTGTGCACATCGAGATGATGGACATCAAAGCCTTCCTTCAGCAGTGAGAGGTTATATTAAAATGATGCAGTATTCACTATTTGCATTAATACCAGTGCCTAAGTTGGATATGTAGAAATAAATCTGCGTAAGTGTTTTGAATTTGCAAATTTGATGCTTTCATCAGACCGTACAGCTTCAATCAATTGAGAGGAAATCAGCACTGAAAAGATTCATAAAACCAACGCTAAACAATGTCAAACTACTGTTTTTTGTTGTTGCTTGTATACTTTCATGGCACAAGCTTTGAATGAATTAAACTTAACCAGCTTCCTTTCCATAAATGCAAATTTTAAGACACCATATGTAAATTGATACCAGCTTTGAATCAATTAAACATAACCAGCTTGCTTTCCAAAAATACTAATTTTAAGACACCATATGCAAAATGACACCAGCTTTGAATGAATTAGACTAAAGGCCCTGCCAGACATCACCGGATTGGGGGAAACGGAAAGAAACCGAACAAAGTCCGGTTTGTATCTGTACAAGTTTTGAACATGCATAAAACTAGGAACGGATGCCACCGGATTGACGTCTATGGTTCTTGTCCGGTTTGAGTTTGTTTCATCCATTGGCTATCCATTCATGTCCATTTCATGTCCGTTTCATGTCCGTTTCATGTCCGTTTCATGTCCGTTCGTCCGGCGGCCTTTGACCCGATGTCGCAACACTTTGACACATTTTAATACATATTGATACTTATCACCACCGAACTAGACATTTCTGTTCATTGCTCAATCTGGCATAGTGTGACAGGCACTTTAACCAGCTTGCTTTCCAAAAATACTAATTTTAAGACACCATATGCAAAATCATACCAGCTTTGAATGAATTAGACTTAACCAGCTTACTTTCCAAAAAATGCCAGGCTGACTAATACAAAAATGATCTACACGGCTGTGAGTCATGAAGGTGCTCGCTGAATCTCGTCAGGTGGCAGCGATAACATGCTGTCCCATCTTAACCCGCATCCCATATAACAACACCATCCCCCACTGATGTAGTAAAGTAACAGAAGTAGTAAAGTAACAGAAGGTGCATGCGCCATATGAGTGAGTTGGTCTACTTACGTTTCGCTCGGGCCAATTGTAATGTTTGAATATGTGTTCGTAGGTCTCTGGAGCACCATCTGTGATTAACATGATAGCCCGGTTACAGAGTGTTCCTCGCCCTGTCCGGTTCATCTGTGGGATGAAAGGGGAAAAGAACCGACACAAGTCAGAACCAACATCAACAACACACAGAAGCTCTCTTAAAGGAGTCAGTAATGGTCATTTAGGGGTGAGCAATCGTTATTTAGGGGTGAGCAATTGTGATTTAGATCCATGTCAGACAGCAACAAACACCTAATTTCTTTTCATTGAAGGGGGGGGGGGGGAGTCATACAGCAACATACACCTAATTGTCTTTCCCAGGGAGGGGGGTCCGCTAAAGGAGTACATGTGAATCCCACTCACTATGCTGCTCTCCTAAACAGACATATTGAATAAAGCCCAATTGTCCATATTGCATTGGCAATATGGGTAATTCGGGGGGAGGCGGATGATCACCCTCCCCCAGCCCTACCACCCCTGCCCCCTTTCCTCCTTCACACCACTCCCCACACTCACCCTCTCCCACCCAGATGGCGCCACCACCCCCCTCCCTCTTCCCTCACTCATCCCATTTCCTCCAGATGTCGCCACCACAACCTCCCCTCCGCTGGTTCCCCCGCTGGTGCCCCGCTGGTCCCTCCGCTGGTACCTCCCCCCCCCCCTTCCTCCCTTCAGCCTCCCCATCCCCTCGACCACTTCTCCTCCTGCAACCACACCGACAAGACCTATTCTCACCGTCCCACCCACCCAACTACAATCGACTAGGGTTGAGGCCCGGGTCACTTAAGACTCTAACTCACGATACATGACTTTTGCCTCGATATGACATTTGACCTTATGAACATTACTACATTGCCTTAACTTAACCTATACCACTTAATTATCATCTACTTACCTCTATTTCACTCATTTGATACTTAACTGACTCTATGCATTACTCACTGTTCTTGTTGAATAAATTGCCATACTATGTAGTCCGCCTCCTGTCCTGAATTACATAATACATGTTTCTGGAACGCTACTTAAACTCCCTTATTAAAGGTGTTTTTTCCCATGCAGCTGATTGGTTGACTGAAAGTTGCATGAGATATCTTTTGCAGTTTGCATTGTAGGTTAAAAACAAAGGTGGACATTTAGCAGTCTAAAATGCTAAATAAAAGCTGGTATTATGGCACTAAGAGTGGTCTCCCTTTGTGCGCATACATTATTGGATAGACCTGCTTTATGACAATATTGCAAACATGTTTTCATTCAATGCTCCCAAAATATATACCTAAAGACTCGAAAATCCGTAGTTGACCCTGCATTGGCTTAGTTTTTTAAACATTGAAACATATTTCAAGACAATTATTACAATTAATTGTTCCAGGAATATTCACCTCACATAGGCAATATTTTATGGCAATATTTGAGTTATCCATATACAATCAACCAATCAGATATGAGAAGGTCAGCCTTTAAATTCCATTTCACTTGCCGATAACTCTCTCTTCTTAAGCTCCACCAATATCATAAAGTTTCATATCAAACCCTCCTGATTTAACAATAAGATTCCAGTCGCCAGGACTCTAATTAGTCACGCTCATTAAGCTCAATTAATGTCAGATGCTCCTTATTTACATATTACATTTCAATGTCAGAAATCTCTCTAATTAAAGTTGGATAGTCCGATGGTTTTGAGTTTCTGTCATTTTCTGAGAAAAATAGATTAGGTTGATCATTGTAATCTAGCTTCTTTTAGTTTGAAGTCATTTTGATTTAAAACTTGGGCGATATTTGAAATGTACACATGCACAAGTAACATTGGGATGCTTGTAAAAACTCTGATCGTACAGGTTTCCATCAGTAACAGGTTCTATTAAATTGACTTAGAATGGCGCTTCTATGTAACAACACATGCTTAATAAGTGCATTAGTGTCTAAGTTAGATATGTAGGTTCAAATCTAGATACATGATTTGCATTTGAAAATTGACACTTTTATCGGACTATGCAACTTTAAGCTTTCTTTCTTAAGGTCTGACAATATCACATGTATACATAACAGACTCCCTTTTAGATAATCACATATCAGTCATCAGAAATTGTATTATTTTCGTATATTAATCATAAAGCTTCACCAATATTCAGTTACAATGAAAACTGCCATAGATGTACATTACACTCATTAAATATAGAACAACACCGCCTCTGTTACATATGCCTAGTTATTGTAATGAACTCTTACCTTTGACAGTTTGTTTTCCCCTTCAGAATACTACGTAGTGATATTAAACCCTTACTGGACACTTCTGCCTAATTTTCCGCAACATGTGACTTACCATAAGCAACCTAACTAGGTCCATTCCTCTTCAATGCGGTTATTCTGAGTTCCGCTTGTCCCTCAAGAAGAACTGATGCTGTGACTCAGCATACTAGGACACAGCTTCAGGTTACATGGCAGAAGTTAGGGTTTATGCCCCTCCGAGCCCATTCCTTCACTATATAGCTCCTATACTTTAAACCCAGTTTGCACCAATAACTACATACCTACCCCCTGATGACCAAACTTGATAACGCTGCTGCCATGCATTTATTTCTAATGTAGATTCCTGTGAAATCATCCTACCAAATACTTTTCATTCGATAAAATACCACTTAGTTTCTCTGTATTCACCACCTGCCTCCACCTTCCAGCATGTAAGCTAAACCTGTGACGTGGCGTGCTAGTTCACAGCTTCAATCTTTCTTGAGAGACCAGCGAACATGTGCTACCAACATTTAACCCGAAGCACTTCCACCACTACAGTCTTCACCACTGTGCATTAAGGAAACCAATGCAGTATCAATAATAAAGCCCATCTGTAATCAGTTACAGTGAGAGCAGGTTGAGATGTTTACAGACATCTCTCAGGAACTACAAGTAGTGCCAGCAACAAAACCAGAGGTGAATACAGATATATGTATATATATATATATCTGTTCGTACATATAAATACAGGTTACACAAAAAAAGGACATGTATTACAAACAAAGTCTTCAGCAACTCAATTCTGTCATATGTAATGATTTAAACCCACAAACGTATTCAGTTTTGCTAGTTTAGGTATCATTATGCTAAAAGCCACTGAGAAGCTACAGAAACTGACACTCAATCAAACGGCATGTACACTGAGTGATAGATAAGTGGGCTACATACAATGCACCAGGCGGACTGTTGCTGTACAACCAGGTGCACCCTAGTAATGTGCGCAGAGTTCTCGCGCCTGGTGCACCAGGAACGTTGCTAGGTTATGCGGTGCACGGTCCGAACGCTGTGTTGTTGTTGTCAGGTGCAGATTGCTATGGGAGGTGCTCATGGTAACTCGTGAGTGGTCACGTGACGGGAAGCCTTAGCTTCTGAGAGCAGCTCAAACGACCACAGTGCAATACAGCATCCATGCAAAGGCTCCTTTTGTCCTGTCTCCCCACTCGCCTTCCCCCTTCTACGCCATAGTGTGATCAGTGACTATAGTAGTGGGTATGGAGACTGCAAGTGGTAGAACATGAGTCAACCTCTGATAGGACATGAGTCAAATTGCAGCAGAACATGAGTCATCCAACAGCTGGACATGAGTGAGCCTTTAGCAGGATACGAATCAATTTCTTGTAGGACAGGAGTCAGCCTGCAGAAGGACATGAGTCAGCCAATAGTTGAAGATGAGTCAGGTCATATCAGGACGGGGGGTGTTTGTCAATCAGTGCAAATCGTGTTTTCAGGTTCCAAATCCCATTCTGTTAGATATAATTTATTCAGTAGATTTGTGTGTGCATGTGCGGTGTTTTCTCATGCATTTCATGCTGAATGAATGCTGACATTAGCTGAGGTGTAGGACTACAGATATGAGCAACCAATATTACCATGAGTTCATAGGGAGAGAAGGTCGGGCACTACAAGTTTTAAACACACAGATGCACGGGTTACAGCAAATAGTGTGCAGGAATAGACGCAAATATAACTACTTGTTAAATGGTTTGATTCTTTTTTGCTCCTTTTTGTTTTTGTTGTTGCGTGGAATATGCAACTGCTCTCTACTGTATATTATATCACGTTACATGAAAGATGCACAATAATAAACCATTACAAAACCGACTGTGTCTGATTAGTCTGTACAAGTTGAATAAGTGGAGCATTAGACAAGTAATTCTGTTTGGTGAGTGCTGCATTGGCTCTGTATGCAATCGTGGAGGTCATACATCGGTTGGGGAAAACATGTGTTATTTCCCGGGAATGTGGGCACTGATTAGAAATAGTCCCGTATTTATATTCCCACGAGCTTTTCTACTGGAATAAAACTAAACAATTTGTGTCACCTTTTGTGGTTTGCTACATTCATTGATTAGGAAAGGAAAATTTGAGTTGCAAATAATTGGGCTTCCTCATTCCACAGCTACTTGCCCTATCCTTAGTAATGGTGGGTGCCAGGCTAAAGCGGGCATTCCTTACACGCGTTATGCGGTATGCGGTATGCGGTATACGGTATGCGAATGCCATGATTCCTTACACACATTATGCGGTATGCGGTATGCGGCACACGACTGGCTATATTTAAAAAATAAAAATAAACAATTATTCTCCATACTGCTCTGTATATGACCAAATATTGCATTTATATCTATGTAACTTTTTGTACGTCACATGGGGGTTCCTACCTTTATTATAACCAAATTATAGATAAGTATTCATATTTTTGTGGCTCTGGTAGCATTTTTACCAACCCGAACCCATCCGAACCCCCACCATCACCACTAGTACCATATGTTTTTAAGTAATTGGTTTGATTTTGGCAGGTTTTGAATCCTATTGCATATGTCCATCCACAAGCAAACCCGAGCCTTTCAGTTTTCATTGCATATTTCTTTATCAAAACATTTCAGTATTTGCTACAAAACTATATTCTCAATAACTTTGTTTAATGGAAATTGTCTCATTAGAAGGAATTAAAAGTACGCCAGTTTTAAAGTACCACATGTGGAATTAAGCTTCTGAGGGCGCTGGTAGCATCTGATATAAAAGTAATGCATAAATACTGATATATCAGAACATCATATTACCAAGTGCTTCCCAAACCTTACATATACCTCCACGCACTGCCAGATGATATGGGAGAATCAACTGATATCCGTAACGGCTATATTAGTGCCACACCAAGTGGGTGGCAGTGTGGTTATGTGTGGGTTGGTGGCAGCCAGGTCAGTGGGTGACTGGTGAGGTGGGCATATCGTACAAACAAATTGCCAACCATTTCTTGAAAATGCCATCCAGAAATAATTGAAAATAACCCTCAGCTCAACTAGTAAAAAAAAACTAAAAAAAACTTGAGTTTGATTTTTAAAAGAAAGAAAGACAATTAATTCAATATGAAATTCTGAACACGGGAGAATTAAACAAATTCTGATCAGAAGGAGTAATGGTGAAAGAGGTGAGTGTTGACATGCTGTGTGAATGTGTGCAGGTCAGGTCTGACTAAATCTGACTGAAGCAATCCAACATAATGGTTCCTCACAACCTGGTTCCTCACAGAAGGGCTTAAAATCTACCTAAAGCTAGATAACCAGGAAAGTAACTTCCATACTCCGACAAATGCTCCCCAGCAGATCCTTGCATAACTTTCCTGCTCACATAGCCAAACATGTGTTTAGCGATTGATCAATAACGAAATGCAAACAGTGTGTAGCGTAGCTTTGCTTGTTGTGGGTTTTGTAGTTGCTTGTGATAGTGTCTTCTGTGGTTGGATGGAGATTTTAACTGTTAGTTTCGTATTCAGTTACAAATTAACAGTGAAATCTCTTCGGAACTATTGTCATGCCAAATAAAGTCACTATACAACTGAACTATGTGTATAGTTAGGGCTTGCCTCGTGTAAGTTATATGTCACTGGCTACAGACACATTGAGTGTTGTTGTTTACATAATGATTTCCTGCACATGCGCACCGGTATCGTGGTTTAAAAGCCCGGCCAGATCGGATGCCCTGCCGTGGCTTCTGCGCATGCGCGGATTTTCGGAGGCCCTGCAAACTGCAGCATGTCGGAGTTTGAAAGCGCGGCCAGATCGGATGCCCTGCCGTGGCTTCTCGCTGAGGGGGAGGGGGGTACTTTGGTTGGCTTGCGAGGGGGGGGGGGGAGATTACTTTGGTTGGCTTGGTTACTTCAGATCTTCCTCTTCAATCCAGCATTAATATATTTTTAATAGACTCAGTGAAAGCTTTTAAATTAATTTTGCTAAAATAAATGCTCTGCATGGACATAGCATTGCTACAGCACAAATCAATGCAGTGTTTACCCTTCGCGGGCTAGTCAGCAAACTCAGTGCATTGTCAATGGCCGTGAGCAATCTTCTTACAGAAAAAGTGAAATAACTCTAAAAAGACACCACCTAGAGACAAACCGCTTGGTAGACATATAGAAAACATATTTAACGAATAGATTATATTAGATTTATATGGTTAGGCTTCTGCATTTCTATTAATTTTGAATAAAATTGACGTCTTGCACTGTCCGTATCGACAAACTCAATCAGTCAATGCATTGTCAATGGCCGTAAGCAATCTTCATACAGAAAATGTTAAATATCTCTAAAACTACACAACCTAGAAACAAACCGCTTGGAACACATATAGAAAACATATTAAACAAAGAGATCGTATTAAATTTATAAGGTTAGGGTTCTGCATTTCTATTAAATGTGAATAAAACCGACGTTTTGCACTGCGCGTATCGGCACACGCAAGTGGAAGCACGGGTGTTTGAAACTGGGGAGAATTTGATGCATGCGCAGACGACGGGCTTAAAATCCGCGCATGCGCAAAAGCCATGGCAGGGCATCCGATCTGGCCGGGCTTTTAAACCACGACACCGGCTGTTTGGCAGAAGAAACTGGTAACCGTGGCTAATAGTACTACTAACTGGGTAGCAGGTAAGGTCCTGTGACACTTATTTATTTGTTCATTTATTTATTTATTCACAATATTTTGGAAGCATTGCCTATGTATATACAATAGCAACAACACAAAGATCTGTATAGACTACATCACTGTTCCAGCGGCGCGGTGCATTGTCAGAACAAAACAAAGCCGTGAGAAGCACATGGCACATGCTAATACACTGGGTGCAGCTATGAAATGTGCTAGTTTCAGCTCATCTCAGCTCTTGTTTGAAACATAGAATACAAACTAAAAAATATATATATAATAAATTAAGATATTAATCTTTTATCCAGCATTGCATTTACATCAATATAATCAGCACATCTTATCCCATGTGCATTTAGATTTAGACAAATCTAGGCACTCAGACTAGTGTTAGAGCCATAGCCAGAGTCAGTTTTACTTATTTTATTCATGTTTTTATTTATATCCTATGGGTAATGACATATGTAGAAATAGGAAATGAGTAGGGTTAATCAGATATTGGTTATATATTTCTTTGAAAGAAGTTTTTGTTGACACATTTTACATTTTAATATTTAGAACAAGAATTACTTCTGGCTAATCAATGGTGATGTAAACATCAGCCTGTAAAGTGACTGAAATTGTATGTTTCTTAGATCAAAATGCTTAATTATGGAGAGTTGTGTCTTAAACATATTCATTATATTATTATATTGCATCCTTCCATCCATGTTTGTGCCAAATTGTTATGTATTTCTTTTTATTTTGAATAAAATTCCAGTTTTGCCCTATGCGTGTCGGCAAACTCAATGGCCGTACGCCTTTGCTTTGCTCCCAACGCCGTTTTCAGTGCATGCGCAGTCGGAACCGTGATGTAGTCTATTCGCTGTGCATTCACTGCCTTTACCAGCACAACTGTTTTTGCCAAAACTGTGTTTGACCTATTTTGGCTATATTTTGGATATGAGACCAGTCAAAGATCGACGAGCTTCAGATACTGCATCCAAAAGCTTCAACTGTTGCCATGGTTACTAATCCATACAAATCTGTAGTGTATATCATCTATACACGGAACTAACGGGATGGAGCATTGAACACTGGCATGGAAGTTAGCATACAGGCGGAAGGACCAGGGAGAAAAAGTAGGTCACGGAAGGGGAACTAGCGAGATTATGTAGGTCACGGAAGAGGAACCATCGAGAATATGTAGGGCACGGAAGAAGGGGGGAATCAGTGAAAGAAAATGACACATGCAATGTAAGAAGGTACTGCAATATCGTGTGACCCAAATGGAAGCTTATTAAATGAGGTCAAAGGTCACTCAGATGTACATGACATGCTCAAACTGCCATTGTCCTTACACTGCATGACAGCCAGGTGGAGACAGACACCTGGCGGTGGTTGCAGAAGGCTTGTCAGGTACTGTAGTTCTCTGTTCTAGCTGGGCATTAGCACTAACCCTAATATACCTTATTCACGCGTGATCAACAATGGCACTTGCGCAGCCTTTGATCTCATTTCCTGGCACTCTGCTGAATTGTTAATTACATAACGGAGTGATAAATAACTGCTCATTGGAAGCAACCAGCACTCTGGTAATGAGTATTAAGATGAATTACACTCATATATCCATGGTGTTAACTAATATACATCTTTGCAAACTCGATTAAGTGCTTCCTTAAAGCTGCATAGTCCGACGAAAACATCGAATATTTCAAAACCAAAACACTGATCTAGACGGCTAGATTTGATTCTACATATCTAATTTGGATACCAGTGCACGTTCATTGATTAAACATTTATTTCTGCATATAATGAATACGAAATCAATGTAATATAACATAGAAATAATAAGAAATAAATTTAATGGAACCTACATATCCAACATGGATACCATTGCACTTATTATAATATTAAGCATTTTTTAATTTCTTTTATATATATATTTTTTATTGAGGCTGTATTTATAGTGTCCATAGCATATAAGCCCGGGTACCCAGGCTTGTTTTCAATGCTGGCCAGTTGTAGTGTTGGTGTTATCTTACCACACAGAAGCTGCTGATAAGGTACTTGATTGCATAAATAGAATACACAATCATTTCAATAAAACCTGTCACTGTTCAAGTGCATGGGCTCCAATATTCTCTATGTGCATGTCAACATTAATTAGGCCTGTTATTATTTCAAATGCACATAGCTTTAAATCCTTAATATTAAAAGTACTTCAAATAAATTAGAGTGTAATGCCTGATATATTTATCTTGACAAAATATGACATTTACTCAAAACCATTGGACTGTGCAACTTTAAGCTATAAGGTACCCACTGGATTAGAAAAAAACACTATGAAAATCCAACATTCCTCTTATCGCTTAGAAACTGTGGAGGAGGATGCTAAGTCAATACATCATTGATACGCCATCATTTGGTTGCTGCGTGAGTTTCATTTCCCGTTGTGTGCACATGAAAAAGGTCTATTATTGCAGTTGCCTAATTCTAGCTAGGTGTGCCAAACTGCCTGTGTTCACCAGCTATGTCTAGCGTGAGTTGCGGCTGCCTCATTTTGATGACTGACTACACAGCAGGTTTACATACCTCTCCGAGTAGCTCGAAGGCTTCCATTAGAACCAGGTCGAATTTGGCGATGTCTTTTGTGTGTAAATGCCTGATCGCCTCCTTCATCCGCTGCAAGGTCAACATCAGCAGGTCAGTAGTGAAAAGGCATTGACAGAAATTAGAAACAGAATCAATTGTGTAGTCGTTGGGTTTTTCCCAACAGGTATTTACTATGGATCAACAGGCAATTAAAATAAGCAAAACCTTTATACCCCTGTCACACTACGACGTAATGAGCCAACGTGAGCCTAACGTGGTGATATTTCGTCATTACGTTGATATACGTTGGATTACGTTATGATGACGTCATAATGACGTTAGAGTGACGTCGAGCTACGTCACATTACGTCGTGTTACGTCAAGTTACGTCGAGGTTTTGGACATGTTCAAAAGTTTCGACGTAGGTCGAACGTAAGGGTTTACGTTCGCCGTACGTTCTGTTCACGTTCAGCGAACGTCAAGGACGTTAAACGGACGTTATTCCAACGCTCCTCACTACGTTCAACTACGTTCCACTACGTTGACCCCCATTAAACCAAGTGCAAATGCCCACGGGGCGTAATGGGAACGTCAGGACAACGTCAGGAGAACGTCAGAAAGTCAGGAGAACATGCATTCAACGTACGTTCAACGTCTCATGACGTAGCTAACGTCACGTAACGTTCTTCTGACGATGGAATAACGTTCATAACGTTCCGTCAGCGTCATTACGTTGACCTCTCTCGTCGAACGACGGTATCACTACGCTTTACCGACGTTACTCTCTCGTCCACTACGCTGCATCCACGTTCAACTTGTGCCCAAATTTGCATACTACGCCGAGAAGTTCAACGTTCTTCACGTTCTCCCTACGTTGACGTCGTTACGTCGTAGTGTGACAGCCCCATAAGGGGTACTTCATAACATTGTAATGATTTCAACTACGAATCAACAGTCAATTAAGATGTATTTAATCAACTCTGAATGGTCTCTACTATGAATCACCTAGTACCAGTCAATTAAAATAAACACTAGTTGAAGAGGCATATATACAATTTGAATGTCTCTACAATGGATCTAACAACAGTCAATTAAAAGAAACAATAGTTTAATAGGTACTGAATACAGTGTGAAAATATCTACTATGGATCAATCAACATTCAATTAACACGACAGCTAAAGAACTTAATGCAATTTGCAAGGTCTCTACTATGGATCACTAGTCAAGTAAAATAAAGAACAGTTTTTACTGATCTTTTTATTTAATAACAGTTAAAGCAGCTCTTCTATGGACCAAGTCAATTAGAATAAAAAAACAGCCTAAGAAGTTCTTCTTAAAAGTTAAAGGGTTTATTCTCTGAATAAATAGTCGATTAAAATAACAAACAGTTCAAGAAGTTTATTATGACAGTGTAGTGGTCTGCACTGACCTCTCAGGCAAGCAGCCGCAATACCGACATAGACATGGTAGGTGCCGTGGGTTACGATGTGTTGATATCAGGGAGCCTAGGTGGTGTAATGGTTAGCACACTGGCCCAGAATGCAAAGAGATGTGGGTTCGAGTCCCGCTCTAGGCTCAATATTTCCCATTTTCATCACCCCCACGACAATAGTTTAAGCATATCTATTATGAATCACCAGTCAATTACAATAGACAATAGCTTAAGGAGCCCTTTTTAAAACTCTAAGCCAGTAGGACTTTGCCAGTAGTGCTGCACCAGTTCTTCATGGTGCCTGATAAAGAGGAATACACTACTAACCTTTTTATTATCAGCATTTGCTTGAACCAAGGTACTATTGAAGCAGTCATCGACATAGGCGGGCTTGTCTGAAAACTGTAGCCAAAAGAACCATTGCGAAAGACAATTAAAGGCAGTTGGGTTATGAACATTTGTAAACGGATCCTGAGGTTTCCACAGGAATAAAATGCAAGGAATAAATTTAGAATTCTTCAAAATGGTACAGAAATAGTATGGCAGAAAACACAAGAATTTCCCGCCGAGGCTGACACAGTGTTTAGTGAGTAAGGCGGGCGATGGTGGCGCCACTAGTCATATTAGGAAATAATTATAATATTATAGACAACTTCCATTATTTATACTCGCATTAAAAGTAACATTTGCATTACTAATTTTTCAATTGTGACCCAGTAGTCAACCTATGACAGACCACTGGCGCCAGCTGTGTACTTCGTTCCGGTTCAGTGACCTAGCTCGCACCAATACTGTCCTCAGTTCACGATCAATGACTACTTAATAAGGCGAACTGACCAAGCAGCAAGTTAATTAAACATTTATCCAACTCCATTAACTCTTCCCCAAATTGCTTTCTCTCAGTGATATAGCTTAGAAGCTAGCAATACTACCTATTCACCAGGCAGGGGGCGCACCAGATGCCTGTTCGCCCAGTGGGACCACACTATAAAGTTGCCATGAGTGCACACTGCCACAAGTCAGTACCCGTCCTGTTCTGACCTCATATCTCGCTAGGACACAAAATCCCAACTAACAAATAAACAGCCAGGGTTCAAATGGTGGGGTTCAAATTCCATGGGATATGGGCAGGCAACTCATTCGGCCGTCCCGTCTGTACATTCAACAGGAACAAGCAGTGAGTGCCTCCCCAAGATCTGACCCGAGACTGTAGTGTGGAATTGATCAGGTTAATTAGGTCAGCGATTTGCCTGCTTGCCTTGATAATGTTGAAGTAGTCGTCGTCGCTAAGAGTATCGAGGATCTTCTCGACAGTCGCCTTGGCAATTTCCATCCTCAGGCCTGTCATGCTTCCACTGGCATCCAGCAAGATCACGATGTCCTTGGGTGAAGTGGCAGCTTGGATATACCTGTAACCATGGTAACATAATGATTGATTGAAGCACCGCAGGTAATGCAGCAACACAAACAAATATATATGCTGATTTTATTAAGATGAATATGTTCTTTTTGTTTGTATGTAGAGATGTTTAATGTTATTTATTTATTCAGTGAATACAATCTAGTATCAGCGCCGTAGCACTGGTCTTCCGGTTGTAAGATAATTATGTTCACTAATAATGCACAAATGGGATTAAGCAGACACATGTATCAATAATCAGTCGGTATTTGTGGGTTAATTCGCCGAGAAAAATTACGATAAAGCTACGTCTGGTTGCCATTTGTGATCTTTACTCAAGATACCTGATCTTATAAGAAGCACTGATGGTCAGTGCAGCCTTAATAAACGGAACAAATTTAGTTCCCTCATCCATAATACAGATACAGAGAAAGAGTATGGTAAAACTGCATGTGGATGCCATTTTGGATTTCTAAATAAGGTAACTGATCTTATAAGAATCAATGATGTTCAGTGAACCTTATTAATCAGAAATGATCTAGTCCCTTGATCAACAATCATTCAGTGCTAGTAAGTCCTTTTGCACCTTAATTAAATAGAAATATCTCGAAGATAAAATGTTCTAACTATTATTATTTAATGCTTATTTACTGTCGATAAAATTTTAGGGGGAATCAATAGTCTTTTGTCAGTTCTCTATTATTATTAAAGTTGATCTAAACTCGATTACAAACAAAGATTTCTCAGAGAAGCAGGGATGACAAAATTGACCTCATCAGATCATATATGCAGAAGGTGTTGCTTGATTAGGTACCTAGAACCCATTTCAGCCAGTGCAATTATCCCAGCCGTATTTCAAACTAAGAACATATGTGAATAGATTTTATTTGTATTACATATAATTCTAACTCACATGAAATATACAAGAGACTTCGTTGTATTAACACTCACACACATTTGTCAATAACATATGCATCAGCAAAACGTTTTAAAATAATTTTAAAAGACTCAAAGTAAATAAAGATTGATATATTCTGTTGGGTGACATTCTATTTTTCAATTCAACTAAAGTTCAAGATGATGGTTGGAGAAACAAAAGGTGATGACATGTATATAAAATATATATAAATATATAACGAGAAGTTGGAGTTAGAAAGATTAAATAGTTCTAACGTGACCTACCAGCCTCTGGTTCTACAATCATACATGTCAATCTTTTGTTGATCATAACTTTCAGTTCGCCAATGCGTTCCTATGAAGAAAGGGGAAAACAAACATGGAGGGTAGGGTATACATACTGCACACTGGGTGGGTACTTGCAGACATGGGGTGGGGGTAGGGGTGTATAGTTGGGATGGAGTGATGTCTTAGTCACGTCACCTGCTGTGGAGAGGTGTTGCATTAGAAAGTGATGAGGGTGGTTTCAGTGGGGAGCCACTGAACTAAATAGTACAGTATTGGCTATTTGGACAATATAGTAAACGCAGGGTGTTGAAGCTCGTCCGTCCACATAGGGGAATCCTCATCCACATCACCTTCTACCGAACAACCTAATGCCATTCACTTCACCTCACCACAGATGGGACGCAACTAGTGGCAGCGGAAAGTAACCCGCGTCTGAGGAAGTAAGTGCGAGCAAGCAATCAGAAAGCGCACTACATAGGTAATGCTTCTAATTGGAAGTGAGGAGGCGATTAATAGACGCGGAGCAAGGTGCGAATAGGGAGGCTGCTCATTTGAACCACTCTTGTATAGGCTTAGTTAGAGCGGTCAATTGCTGTAACATTGGTTTCAGTTGGAATTAGGTTAAGTGGATGAAGATCGAATGGTGGAGTTTAATTGGAGGCTCTAACCACTCATGCAAATGCTTCGAGACTGTGGTCGACTGTCCTGATATCAATTTCAATGGGAATTCAGGTCAAGCGGCTTAAACCCCGGTAGCATTTTTGTTTTTTTCACTCAGCGGACTGAACCCTGCTAATTCAGTTATGTGGAAATCTGATTGGTTCTCATCATTAGCTGGGAAGAGCAATGCTTTCGGAACAGATCCAACGATCTCACCAATTCTAATATGTCATTAAAGAGTGGTCGGAACGAGAATCAAATGAAATCACTCCACCGTTACCTGAGTCACCTTGACGCGAGATCTAAGCGCATCAGTTTTGGGAGGCCTTAGTCATCGGACATGATCACATGACTCGCTAGGTAAATGTGCAGCTAAGAATGCACCAATTTGATTCGCTAAGCTAATCCTGAGATGGTTCGCGAAGCTAATCATGCTAATAGGTATACCCAACAGGTGTACAAGGCTTCTACAACAGACATGTGCAGAGGACATACACTACTGGATGCAGGCAGGAGAGGGGAGAGGGTGAAAAGGAAAGGTGACCACTTACCAGCCACGTGTGCGACAGTCGTACATGTCGACACCAGCACCGGGCCACTGAATGCCTGGTTAGAACAGAGAGCGCTCAGCAGGTGGCAGCACCAGGTGGTGGAGAGAAGGGGCACTCAGCGTACGGTGTGCACACATAGTATCCCAGCATGCATTGCAAGCGTCCACCCACTTTGAGAGTTTTATATTTGACGCGTGTTACTTTTATACCATGGGTACTTTTCGCTTCGCTTTGCTTCGCTTCGCTTCACTTCACTTCACTTCATAGAATTGCATTTGTCATTAACAGTCTTTAGAATGGAATTGCACAGCGAATAGCTAAATACTTTGGTATGTGCGCAATAAATAGCGAAAGACATGATTTTACATAATTGTCAAAAACAAAAAAGTCCTCATGAGTTGCACCACATATTAGTATACGCTGATGGTGCTGCAGCGTGAAACAACGTATTGGTTGGTTGTTGGAGTTTTGTGTCCTGGCACCATCTAAGGTCATATCAGGACAGGCACAACGTATTAGTATACACTTATAGCTACAGGAAAAATCCCGGAAATCAGCGAAATCGCGGAGATCTTCCATCCCTGATTATTGATAGTGCACATAACTACTCTGGGTGCATCTTTTTTTTTTTTTCTTCTTTTTTTTGGTGTCCATTAGTTGTTTAAGCAGGGGAAATTTCAGTCATAGACGACTGGTCTTCCTCATTCCACTGCTGGTCGATAGAAAGCCCGAGCCTACACTTTTACCGGCCCAAGGGATTTTTAACCTCCCACACCACATAGACATGGTATGAGAGCAACCGGCCTTTGATGACGCTGTAAGTTATACACAGCGGTGGAAATCCAAATTGGCAGAGCTGGGGCACGGGGAATCGAACCGCCGACCCTCAGATTAGGAGTCTGAGCTATAAAATAGTCAGACACTCTAACCACTCCGCCACAGAGAACGCCAGGCTCGGACTGATGGCCCTGCCACCGGTCTCATCTGTCCTTAACGGACATGCGTTCTTGTCATTCACACTGAGAATCTATTTTTTTTAGTCTAGGGCATCAATATTCCCTATGCCAGCGAATATATCATCTCAACCCACCTCTCTTGTTTGTCTATGTTGTACTGTAGCCGGCCTTTGTACATAGATATATATATTCTATGCAAATACTTATACAAATATGTATGTATATATGTATATCTTGTATATATGTATATATTGATAATACTATAACGCATATCAAGGTATTTTGGAATATATAGTTGAGGTGGTGGCGTATTACATATTTTCTCCAGTGCCCATGCGCAATGAAACAAACAAACATGGCGCTTGTTTTTGTTAGAGCCAAATCTGGGGCCATAACCAAACACTCTCAACCCCCTAAGGATCCACCCCCCCTCCCCCTCTCCCCCCAAATAACCCCGAGCACCCGCCGAGCACCCGCCGAGCACCCCCCACCCCCTGCGCGCTGACCTCCCAACCCCATACTGCACCCTAACCCACGCGCACATATACTGCGCATGGCTGACAGCGCTTCACGGACGAGTGACCACGGCGGACATGCTGAGTGAGGAGGTGGCGACACAGTGAAGCAGCACGGTGAGGGCATTAGAGGGTGAAATTAGAGGGCACGGCGGACGTGTGGTGAGAGGGCAACGTCTGCGGGGCGTGCAGACAGATAGCGCCCATACACACGCACATATATATATATATATGTCTGTAATAGATCTCTACATATATCAATATCGATGTATATATATATATATATATATATATATATATATATATATATATGTAATACATCTATACATGTATAAATATCGACATATATTTACATGTATACATAAATGTATATGTATATATACACATATATCTACACACATATATTAATATACAAATACACACATATATATATATTTAGATATATATAATTATGCATATGCACATACACAAACACATACATAGACATACAATATAGATATGAGCTCTTTTCCAAAAGGTGATAAGCGCCAATCCAAAAATTTGGTTTGCAATATCAATACCAAATTCATAGATAGTTTAAAAAAAAAGAGCTCTTCATATATATAAAGAGCTTTTCACATATGTATGTATATATATATATATATATATATGTGTATGTATGTATATATATATATATCTGATCTGCGTATATATATATGAAGAGCACTTTTCCATTTTCCCATAACATGATCTACGAAGTTGGCATTTGCAATGCAAAATAATTTTGTTGATTGGTGCTTCTCACGTTTTGGAAAAGAGCTCTTCATATGTACATACATACATATGCATATATAATAATGTGTATATATATATGGGTTGTTCTCTGAAGCTGGGTACCACATATCTGGTGCCCATGTTACGATTGACATAATTAATTCTTTCTTTTTCCAATAGCAAATAAAATAAGCATTGTTGTCTCTGTGTATTAAGTATGTTAGCAATACTATATGTATTTAATATATCCCACAAAAAGTATCAACAGTTTGTTTATATCATTTTGTAATAAAGTGAAAATATGAAAACTTACATATTTACACATATACATTCAATATTTACACGAACTGGGCACTAAATATAATTCTATATAATTGTGCTTTCATGTATATTATTCTCAATTCATGCTTATATATTATAGTGTTTTTTTTACCTTATGTGATTCATTAACTATTTAGATATATATATTTTCCCAGTTGAGATTCATATTTATTACCATTTTTATCTCAGCTAATCTCTTATTGCTTTAATCCATATTTTCAGTCTAGATTAATATATTTAAACTCTTATTTTTGTTAGCTGATCACCTATTTCTTTAACTATATGTTTTCAGGTTAACATAATTCAGGACAGGAGGCGGACTGTATAGTATGGAAATTTATTCAAGAACAAGAAGGACACAGGTTGGGGAATGTGGGGTGTGAGGGTGAGGAGTTGGAGGGGTTAGGGCCGGGGAAGGGTGGCCGTCCGCCTCCCCCGAATTACCCATATTGCCACAGCAATATGGACAATTTAGAAAGCAGTTAGGTTTTGTTCAATCTTTACCTGGGAAGTTGCGGAAGAATCCAGATGCACTCCCGAAGTACTGCCAAGTCAGTGTTTGGTCCTTGACGTAATTTCGCCTGAAATATTCGTCTAGAGCCTCGCTCCACACCACCCCGTTGACCACCTCAGATGCTGAAGTCGAAGAAGGACACCAGGTTAGTTATGTTGCAGTGTAGAAGCTTCAGTACCACTTAATCCAGATGGAATGTACATGTATTTAATACAGAGAGGAAAACATTATCTGGTACCACTGAACTCGGCCAGGATGTACAATTAAACTGACAAAAAATATACTATCGGACATGGTTCAACCAGAATGTACAATTAAGCTTAGAAAAACATTATCAGACATGGCTGAACTGGACCCGAATGTACGAAGCATTATCGGACATTGTTTAACCCAGGAAGAAGATACAGGTAAGTTGAAAATACACTGTCAGACATTTTCTGAACTCAGCCAGAATTTACAATTAAGCTGAAAGAATACTGACGGACATGGCTGAACTACACCAAAATGTACAATGAAGCTGAGAAAAACTCACACAATAAAGACAACAAAACCCTTTCGGATATGGCTGAATTACTCCAGCTTGTACAATTAAGCTGAAAATACACTATCAGACCTGGCTGAACACAGCTACAATGTACAACTAAACTGAGAAAAGAATATCAGGCATGGTTTAACTGGACTAGAATCTACAATTAACATAACAAAGCATCATTGGATATGGTTGAACTGCACCAGAATGCACAATTAAGCTGAAAAAGCCCCTGCCATCAGACATGGCTGAACTACACGAAATTGTACAATTAAGCGGACAAAACATACTGACATGACCCGATAGGGGAGGAATAGATCATTTATATTTGTCATTCGCTTTCAGATCTATGCCCATGTCCACAACAAATGTTCAAATAACAGAAAGTAAAGGACACTATTTACTTTCTATCCGTATTTTCTATCCATTAAGCTCCAGCTTTGAAGTCATGGGAAAAAGCAAATTTTGAAAGCATTCACTGATAGCCGCGAAGTGACGACAGGCCAGGGTACCAGGCAAGGTTGGCACAGATGTCAGCTGGAATGTCGTAAAATTAAAAATAAATAAATAAAAGTAATGAAAAAGCCATAATGGTTTCACTTTTTTCTATAGCCAAATTAAGTGCTGGGGAAGCAGAGCAGGTTCAAGAGCAGGTGCTCTTTGATAGGCATTTTATGTCTGCATTTATTTTTCACGTCCACCCCTCACACCCACAATAAAAAAGATGCCTTCCTAGGTGGTCAACGCAGATGATGATGCCAGTATAGAAAATAAAAATTGGATACTGTTTTCTCATTTGAAAAAGTGGTAATGTCGTGCTATGTATTTTATTTAGTTGAGAGTTCTCCAAATCTTTTAAAGGGACTGTAACGTGAGCAAAAGCAACTTTATTTATTCACAAGTATCATGAGCAAATACGACTAGGCATATTATGAATAGCTTGAAATAAGTTATTCCTTAGTAGTTATTTAAATCCCAACCAATGTATCAGGGTTCTTCTTGATCAAGCTGTGGCTATTAGTGTCATTAGCCCATAATAACTGTCCTCAGTCATGTAGGCTATGACATATTACAAACTTGGAAAGTAGTATAAACCCTACTATCACTTAAATAAATTTGAAGTCTTTTGAGTATGCCTTATAACCTAATGCAAGTAAACCCTCCACTTCCCAGCGTGACGTCACCGACCTACTAATAGCCATGGGGTACTCAGACTCTAATGGTGCTGGACAGATCAGCCCCGACCTATTGGGTTCGAGCTCAAATAACCCATTCTAAGTGTGTTCTTTCATTAAGATACACAAAATAGTCATGGAAGGAATGCATGGTAAAAGACATGGCCATATTTACAAAGTGCATAGCTTGATGGTTTAGAATTGTCGTCATATTTTGTTAATAAATATATATTTCATTAAAATAGATTTTAATTTAAGGCAACTGTTATTTGTAAATATTAACTTTTGAGATATTTGAAGTGAAAACATGCTAAATTAATGTTGGCATGTGTGGAAATGCTTGAGACCATAGGCTTCAGCAGGGACAGGTTCTATGAAATTGACTTAGTAATTTACAACATGAACAAGGAGCCCATGTTATGGAATTTTATTTGAAAGAAGTTGATATGATAGTGAGAGTGACAGTAGAGAAGTATAATTTGTGATTGATGTGAATGTTGAGGAATGTTTGACTCAGGCCCTCAACCCCACGCGTTTCAATGTTCGTTTGAAGGGTTGGGTGGGCGGCTGAGTTGAGTTGAGTTGTTGAGTTGCTCGTCTGGCTGCCGGGGTGGAAGTGAAGCTTGGATGCTCCTCGATTTGCGAGGAGGGGTTCATGACGTCAGAGTCTCGCAAGATGGGATTGTGACATCAGAGTCTCGTGGGGTGGTTCTGGGCGAGACCGGTAGGGGGGCCGGTTGGAGGATTTGAACCCAGGTGGTGCCACCGTAGGGCTCCCTGTTCGCGCGCAAATTACCCATGTTGGCGAACCACCATGAACATTCCCTTCAATGCAACAATCAATGGTTAATGAGTGCACCAGTATATAAGCTGGATATGCACTATCAAATCTAGCTAAGTGTTTTTCATTTGTCAACTTTAACTGTTCATCGGATTAGCCATCTGTTGCACGCCCCCCCCCCCCCCCCCCCACTGTGGCCTGATTTCACTAGTAAGTTCACATAGTGTTTTTAGTTTTCTGTATTTGAATCTCAAACAGGCAGGGGTAATCCCCAATCCCAAAGGACGAACTGAGATGACTAATGGCCATTAACTGTCTCCGAGAACTCTCTAACCTCTACGGGTGGCTGTTGGGATGGGGAAGGTTGACGGCTGTCAAATTAAATTAACATCTGGACACACTGAGATCAGGGGCATAGCTAGATCTTTAACGATGTGTACTCCTAATTTCGGCAGGGGTTTAGGGGGCCGCTTAAGCTTAAGCTGGCGGATTTTACACATTTTAGACTTGAGTTTTCGACACTCCGGACTACTACATGCCTCCTCTCTCTCTCTCTTTATTATTTTTTAATTACATTTTTTGTTGACAAAACGATGTGGACGTTTTGGCATACGCGCGTACGCCTAGCTACGCCGCTGCAGCTGATATGTGGACATTTGGGGTTAGACTGTCTTCACGGCTGCACAGTTCGATGGCTGTGGAGAGTCTTTACCGACAAAGCCCACTTCACAATAATTGATAATTAAAACAGGAATCATATAAAATTGTCGCGCAATATAAGCGGAGGTGGACTTAAATACTTAAAGTTGCATAGCCGATGGCTTTGAGTCTTTGTAATTTTCTGATATAAATATACAACATTGTTCGCTATAATCGTTCTTACTTTAGCTTGAAGTAACTTTGATTTTAAATGGCTAACTTTTGAGATTTTTTAAACGCAAACATGCCAAATTAATTTTGGCAAGCACACCAAAACTCCGACACTATATGCTTCTGCATGAACATCTACTATTAAATTGATTTGGTATTCCTTTCTATGTGACAGCAAATGCTTAATAAGTGTTTCGGTATTTAACTTGGATATTTTGAATAAAATCTAGGTAAGTGATTTGCTTTTGAAATGTTGATGCTTTTATCAGACTATACACATTTACAGATATATATTCTGTTCATTGCTAGCAATAATCTAGCTTACTTTAGATTGAAGAAACTTTTTTTTAAATGGCTAACTTTAAACTGCAAACATGCAAAATTCATTTTGTCAAGCATCTTAACACTGTGACAGCATTTATCTTCAGCAGTAACAAGTTCTATTAAATTGACTTCGTATTCCCTCCTGTACAGCAACAGATGCGTAATAAGCGCACCAGTATCTAAGCCTAGTATAGGCATATAGCATCAAATCGAGCTGAGTGCTTTGGCTTTGAAAATTTGATGCTTTCATCATCAGACTATATCCTGACAGAGTCAAAATAATGACTTAAAAAATTATACTTGTCACTATCTAGTCTGGTGCTTAGCATAACTAGGATAGGGCAAGAAGCGATGGAATGAGGAAGACCAATTTTGTTGTCGGCAGCCAAATTTCACCCTGCTTAATCAATGGTTCATGTTGGTTCACCAAGATGGGTAATTTGCGCGCAAATGAGGGACTGCTCCTGGGGTGGCGCCACCTGGATTCGAACCTGAATGCCCCGACACCCCCTGCTGGACCTCCACGGAACCACATCTTGCCACGCAAGATCTGTGACGTCACATCCGGTTGACGACGGGCCGCCAAGTCCTGGATTATACCACATTGCCACCAGACGCCAGACTGACAACAACTACCGCCTTACTCCTCTCCACACACCAAGACGCCCACAGCCTCACGGCTTGTTCACCATGATGCCTTGCACCGCCAAACGCCGATGCAGTGCCGCAGAGCCTGCAGCCCCCCACCGCCTGCATGGATGCCGTTGCTGCCACAGCAGACGCCGCATCACCATCAACACGCCGGCGTGGCAGGCCTAGGTCGATCGTCGCCCATCCAACGCCTGCACGGACCCAGCAACCCCGCACCACCACAGACACCCCCTCCGTAGACACCAACGCCGCAGACCGCCAGATCAGCTTGCTCCAAGTTGCTCCATGTTGCTCCATGTTGCTCCATGTTGGAATACAATGTTATAGCCCTGACAAACCACGACGTATCTCGCCGGCGCGCCGCCAACGCGCAAAATCACTTTTAATCATCGAGAGATGTCAAACTTGTCGGCGTCAGCGCACCGTATTGGTAGCGTGCGGCCGATGTTGTGGTAAAAGTTTGGCGCGCCGTCCTGATTTGACCTTAGATGTTGGTAGGATGTAAAACAACAAAAAGGAACCGTTTGGCGCAATGTGTGGTAATGACCCTCATGCCCGCGCGGCATCTGCCTAGCGTTCGCATAACGTTATTCCAGCGATCTCCACGTGCTCCTAACGTAGCCCTAATATTGGCACCCGCCCGTTGGCGCACATTGTCGGTCGTCGAAAGTTTTGTGCAAGCACAAAACTTCGCCAATCGCCTAACGCGGGCCGGCGACTGTTGCCGTAGATCAATGAATACCACCGCGCGCCTAACGCGCGTGTAACGCTTCCTGACGTCTGCCGACGATTCGCCAAAAAGTGACACACGTCGACGCTCGTTGGCGAGAAACGTCATAATGTGACAGCACCATTACAAGCAATCATAGATGTAAACCAACAACAGGGCATGGTACTTACACTCGTCATAGACGTTGGTTGGAACGTGCACTGTAGACATACTGAGGTTGACAGGGATGTAATTAAAATGTTCATTTTCCACTAAAGCAAACTCTGACGTATTCAGCTTCTTGGCCTTCGGGTAGTTTTTCTGCTCACGGGAAGAAAAAAGAGAAGAAACAAAAATCAAAGAATTAGTATTATTTGCATCACAGTTTGAATTTGGTTAACGACAAAAGAAACCAAAGCGAAAAATCCGGCAAATGGTGAAGTTTATCTGGGGAGGCCAGAGGAACTGGAATGGTGGGTGGCGCCCCCTGGCCTAGCAACCGAGGGGTAGCGGCAGTTCCGGATAGTGGCGACTCATGGAACTAACCAGGCTGAATCAGACCATTGGTAATATACGTATTAAGAATATGTAATTGTGGGCACAAAATGAATATAAATATCGAAATGTATATATATATATATAACAGAAAGCACTCTGGGTTTCCAATCATTTACTGATTGAAATGAAAAAAGATCGGAACGCGGTTGCTACATTAAATAGCTTCAACTATAAAGATCGGGTATGATGTACAGCCCAAATTGAAGTAGAGGGGGGGGGGGGGCTAGTCACAAAGACGCCGAAACCTTTCAGACCTGGACACTCATATTTACATAAGGGCCCCAACCTCCATAACAAAAAATCCTCAGCGAGTATGTTTAGCAGGTCAACAACTCCTGCTGTAAATCCTGAGAGTCCTGAAACAATTCCTTTAGATCCAGACTAAGCAATTTAAATAGAAAAGCGATAACTTAAATAAATACTTATAGGAGACAACAGTCCATCTCATTTCAGCTAGTAAATAAATACTTATAAGGGACAACGTTCCATCTCATTTCAGCTATTAAATAAATACTTATAAGAGACAACGTTCCATCTCATTTCAGCTATTAAATAAATACTTATAAGAGACAACGTTCCATCTCATTTCAGCTATTAAATAAATACTTATAAGAGACAACGTTCCATCTCATTTCAGCTATTAAATAAATACTTATAAGAGACAACGTTCCATCTCATTTCAGCTATTAAATAAATACTTATAAGAGACAACCATTCAATCTCATTTCAGCTATTAAATAAATACTTATAAGGGACAACGTTCCATCTCATTTCAGCTATTAAATAAATACTTATAAGACACAACATTCCATCTCATTTCAGCTATTAAATAAATACTTATAAGAGACAACATTCCATCTCATTTCAGCTATTAAATAAATACTTATAAGACACAACATTCCATCTCATTTCAGCTATTAAATAAATACTTATAAGGGACAACGTTCCATCTCATTTCAGCTATTAAATAAATACTTATAAGACACAACATTCCATCTCATTTCAGCTATTAAATAAATACTTATAAGAGACAACATTCCATCTCATTTCAGCTATTAAATAAATACTTATAGAGACAACCATTCCATCTCATTTCACCTATTAAATAAATACTTATAAGAGAAAATGTTCCATCACATTTCAGTTATTAAATAAATAATTATAATATACAACGTTCCATCCCATCTCAACAATTAGACCGCCCTTCAACTCCCCTCTCATCCCCAGACCAGGCCTCTTGAGCCTTAATGACTCTTGCATTGTGCAAAGAATGATATGTATGCCTATATATTGTTCATGTATCTCTGTGTGATTCCACATTATGGAAACCTTGCACTATCCACCACCATGATTATCTTTTGAGTGTTCAATTATATCACATAACATATTTGTATGTATACCATGTAATTTTCTAGCTTGTATTTTATTTTGAAATCGTTTGTTGCACCGCTAAATTGCTTAGAAACATTGATTCGTTAGTGATTGTTAGTTTCTTGTGATTCATTTGGGTATTCAGGCAAGGAGATTACCCTCAGAGCATGAACTACCAACAGGGGAGACGGACGCTCTAACTCATTCGGCCATCCCGTCTGGTATTCCTGGGATGGGTGAATGGTGATGTTGCTAGTTGTTCCACGCCGAATCAAGCAAGATTCACTAAGTTGTAAACAATTTCATATTGCGCTAATACTAGGTCTGCATCTAGCGTAGAGGGCAATGGGGGAGTTGAACCCCTCCCCCTCCATGAAAAGAAAACAACCGTAGTCTGTGTGTAACCTCCCTGAAATGAATGGAAATGACATTTCTGAACCTCTAGATTAAAATATTTCCTGGGGGGGGGGGGAGCCCATACTCCCAAATGCCCCTACTGCCCTGTGTCTTTGACACTCGTCTGTTCCATCAATTTAACTTCTTCCCATACAAAAATTCCGAGCTAAAGCTATGAATACTAAATGAACCAACTCACTGATGTTCATCGACTCATCTGGTACCATTTCCCTTATTCTCCAACATACAATTAATCACGCCTGGCTATAAAAGTGAGGATCTGAGTGCTTAATAGGTGAATACATTCAATAGCTGTGAGACATTAGGACCGACTCATGGACATCACTCTCACAGCAGAGAGCTAAATGGAGAGCGGCAGTCAAGTAATGAAAGCAGACTTTGTCGCATCGCAACCGACAGCATGATGATGATGATGACTTGCATTATCACTACGTCAACGGTGCTGTCATCGCAAGTATATTTTAGATGAAACGGGAAACCGGAAGCACTAAATTGTTGTTAGGGGACGTAAACCCCACAATCAGTAGAGCTAGCTACTACTGCGACTGATATATATTACAGTAACCTCAGGAATCATACTTTACTAATGCATATTCATTTCTTAAAATTAAAGTTGCATAGTCCGATGGTTTTGAGTTTCTATTACTTTCTGACAAACATATATTACGTTGATCATTATAATATGTCTTATTTTAATTTGAAGTAACTTTCATTTTAAATGGCTAACTTTTGATATATTTGAAGTGTAGACATGCCAAATTAATTTTGGCAAACATGCCAAATCTTTGACAGTTTGTTTGTTTGTTGTTGTTTTACGTCCTAGCAACATCTAAGGTCATATCAGGACGGGGGAGAGGAATCTTTGACAGCATAGGCATCAGTAGTAGTAACATGTTCTAGTAAATTGACTAATTATACCATTCTATGCAGCAACACATGCTTAATAACTGCACCAGTGTCTATGTTAGATAAGTAGAATCAAATCGAGGTCAGTGTTTTGGTTTTGAAAGTTTGATGCTTTAAATTAAACCAAAGAAAACTTGCAATGCCCACCATGAGACCATTCATGTTGTGAACTAGGCTTAGCCAGTCTCTGCAGCTCCAGCACTATTTATTTACAAGCCCAGACTTCAAGCAGAGATTACACTTGTATGACTACAGTTGAATAGAAATGAATTAATCCCTCTGCTAAGCCTCCAAGAGCCTTTTTTGTGGACAGGCAGAGCAGAGAGCCGGCTCAACTTAACCAGTCTACAAAGGGGGCTTCATGGTTCTTTTATCAAAGGAGCATCATGATACCTCTGTAATGAAATGGAGTGTTTGTTGGTAATTTATTGCTGATACTTAGTGAGCTGTACGCCTAACTATGTAAAGGTCCTGTCACCTGATTGTAAGATGTAATCTTTACATGGATATTCGGTATAGCTTAACAAAATATCCAAATTCTTGAAATATTAATAGCATTACACTTAACACTACTGAACATGTCCATGGGATAGTCCGTGTAATGGTCCTGGGCAGATCAATTCTTACCTCCTGGTTTAGAACTGAACTAGCCCACTCTGTGACATCATGCAGTGAAGGGATTGGCGGAAATACATAGACATACTAAAAGGGCTTCAAATTCAACTGTTAGTCAAGGTAAGATTTCTGATACTTTACTGGTTGAACTATATTACAGTGAACTACTTCTGCACAACATTTCTATATAATTAGTGATCCATCAATTTAAACCTGTTTCAAATCTATTTTTAAACAGAAAGCCTATCCATCTGTAAAGTTGATGGCTGGCAGCTGTGGTTGTGTAGGTAGGCTAAATATGAAATCACTACAGGCAAGAGAAAGGTAGAGTAGAAAGTGCACAGAAGAGAGCTTACACCCTCAGGTTTATTATTATATAGTCTCATGAATCCAAGATGGCTGTCACACCTGATCAGCTCCTCCAAACAGCACTATGCATTCTGCAACCAACCAATGAACATCCAACCTGCCTGTATCCAAGCCTTGGTTGTTGATGGCTACAGTGCCCTGTTGTGTCTGGGTGTGCAGTGATCCGTAAATAACAAGTGGGGGGAGGGGGGTATGTGAGCTGAGCTGCTAAGGCCCTGTCACACTAACAGCAGTGCCCCTCTCACACTATCTATAACTACACAATATCTATCTAACTCAGCAAAGGATCACCAGCACCACATGCTACCTTAATGCCTCAGGCTTTACATACCATTTACCTTTTAATACAAAATTGTAATTACTATAGACTAGTTCACACCATCCTCAAAAGTCCAAATATCGGGAAATTTTAGACATCGATGTAAGCATTCCCTGGACTACGTCACTCTAATGACTCAAATGGATCATTAGGGCTGAATGATCCTACATACTTTGTACCACAGAGACCATCAGAGCCTTGATTAAGCCCTAAATAACTCCCCTCCCCCCGATTAAAAAAGAAATTTATATATATATATATATATATATATTTTTAAAGGTAGTTTCAAGATATACAAATCATGAATAGTCATTCATGTCTGAGAATTATACATATGAACGAACAGAGTTGTGTTGGTTATGTGACTGCCCCTTTAATAGTGGAATTCAGTCAATCTGTGTGCGTGTTCCATGCTGTAGGTCACTAGATGGTGCTGCAGAAGTGGGTCATTACGGCTACCTGAAGCCAGATTAGTCACATCGTTATCCCAGAAGCTCGAACCTAGATTATTAGACAATATATAACCCCAATAGAGAATAGTTTGTATTTGATTATCCAAGCCAGCAAATAGTCATAGTGCATTCATGAGCGAATATTGGTCATATTAACAGTTGACCAAGTTTGTACAAATGAAGGCCTCTGTGAAGTGGCATAGGAAAAAAGTAGTAGTGCTGCCGCAAGGCAGCAGGTGGCACCACTATCGGATTAGAAGTCTGCAGGGTATAAGCATCTATTATCAAAAAAATCAAAAGAATTTAAAAAAAGAACCCTCCCCACAATTTCGATAGACACTGATTTGATATATGTGCTAATACATGCGCAGCAGTGTCTGAAATATAACTCAAGATACAAAAAACAGCGCATAGATGGTGATTTAATTCATTATCGTCCATTTGTTATAACAGTGGTTAAAGCCCGCTGTGTCTAGATTTAAGGATTTCTTTAAGATAATGGTTTCTCTTTGTGTGTGTGATCTTTCTGCAGCTGGCATATTAATGGGTGCACCTGTTCACATACATACACAATGCGGCACAGAAGAAGCTCCTCACAGACTTACTTAAAGGCAGCGCTCAGACAACATAAAGAGCCCTTGGCAGTGGGCGGACTAGTCTCATCTCCCCCCCCCCCCCTCATCCGCTCCCATCCACACACACACCGGGGCTTTCAGATGCTGCTTGTGTGTACCCCGCCTCCCACCATAGTGTGTATTCCTCATAGCGCTGTGTGAACATGTGACCATTGAGTGACACTTGGCAACATGCTGGATCATGCTTTCAGAACAGATTCAAAATTCTCATTAATTAATCCACATTTTCACAGAGAGCAGTCAGAATGTGAATCGAATCACTGCATCTGCTGACTTTGGGCTTGGCTTATATTTTTAAAATTCATGCGGAGTTACATTGACCTCTACACACTGAGACTACCATTGCCACACACTTCCTGCAAGTACCACCCTCACCCACTCCACCCATGCCTGACACCGACACGTGATTTAAAGCCGCACCGTCAACCTCTGCCGCCGGAAGTACTAACCAGCCAATCACCATCTGGCCATTACCGCCCGCCGAGTCCCCTCCAGCCAGCTCTCCTTTTCACTTCGCCAATCCTGATCCTCAGTTGCCCTCCCAATTACACCCACCTTGGCTCGTGCTCTTTTTTATTTTGTTACTACCAGGCTTCCTTTCTCAATTCCACTTCCGCCATAATTCTATCCACTGAAGCCTACTTGGCCAACGATGCCTGCCTCAGTATATCTCACAGGCTATAAATAGAAACCCTGCTGCTTCCGGGCGGGGTGAACGGTCGTTCTCCTCTTTAGTTGGGCTTTCAAAATAAGAAGCTGAGCCTATCTCAAAAGGTGCTAGCTCTTCGTTTTTTTGTCCATAGTAACGATTGACACAAAACAGCACAGAAACGGTTACACTGAAAATACAAGGACACTTGATTCAAATCAATATGTATTCTATTGGGATTATGAAACACCATGTAAAAAAACAAATCAGTTTATCCTGAGCAAATGCATAAGTAGATACTGTGTTGATCATTACTATGGACAAAGTTTTGTCCCATATTGCTTAGCACCTTTTGAAACAGTCTCAGCTACACTCTGAATATTTAAAGCTGCAGAATTTGGGGAAAGCATTAACTTTTGTAAATCTAAGTACTTATATAGATTTGATTCAACATATCTAACTTAGATACGGGTACACCCATTAACCATTTATTACAAGTTGGTGTTTATGTGCTATGCTGCTAGCCTCAAAAACGGGTGAGCAATTCCCATGTCCAACATTTCAGTGTGTACATAGAAATTAATATTGCATCTTTCCACTTCAAATATTTCTAAAGATAGCCCTTTAAGATGAAAGCACCTTCAAACTAAAGTAGTACAGTAGATTACAATGACCAACTTAATATATTATCAACGATCAACCTAATCAGCTGCTAATATATATACGGTTGAAACTCAAAACCTTTTGGGCTATGCAACTTATAGACCCAGTATAATGATTCCACTATTGCATTCCCTTACATGAATATTCTTCGCAGCTTAAGCGGCTGTCACACCTCGCCAGATTGTGCAATGGACAGAATTGTCTAGTCTCGTGGTGATAAGTATCAAAATGTATCAAAATGTATCAAAATTTTGCACTATCGGGTCAATGGCCGCTGGATGAACGGACATGAAACGGACATGAATCAGACATGAAACGGACATGAAACGGACATGAAACAGACATCAACAGATAGTCAACAGACAAAACAAACTCAAACCGGACAAGAACCATAGACGTCAATCCGGCGGCATCCGTTCCTAGCTTTGTGCATGTTCAAAACTGGTACGGACACAAACCAGACATTGTTCGTTTTCTTTCCATTTCCCCCAATCCAGTGAGGTGTGACAGGGCCTTTAACTATGTTATTCTAATTTAATATGGGTTACTTAATATTTCGACTCTGGAAATGTCAAATATAGAGCTACATTGTACCTGTTCAGAGTATTCTGGGCCAACTTTAGCAATAATATTGCCGGAGGGGTCAACTATCACTGTGCAGTTACTTGTAAATAACCAAGGTGCTATTGTTGGTGTTTGCTGAACTTTAACACACACTTCATTTTTGTTTGACTAAATGTAGTTTATTCACTAGATGATGTCTTTCATCAATACCAGAGCACTGGTCTTGCAGTTGTACAGTAAAACTGCGTCATACTAATAAGATAGATAAAACTAGCGGTTGTAATAGAAAAGTGCATATAATTGCAGTTGGATAATACAAGTATTATACACAAGGTGAATATGCATTGCATGGAAGTGTATGGTTCTAGGGGGAAGGGTAATATATATGTATAGTAAATATACATTTCATACTTACAGAATAACTAATGAAATCAGCTGATATAATTACAAGAGACTTAAATGCCCGGTTACTGCACACCCTGAGAGACCAGTATTTCAGTAATGAACACATAAGAAACATTGTTCAATTAGAATAAATCATTGAATACAAAATAGTTTAAACCATAATGATTGCGTGTGTTCTAGTTTGAACTCTGGACAATGCTTACAGTTGCATCGTGTGATGCTTTTGAGTTCTTGTCATTTTCTGAGATACCTATATTAGGTTGATCGTTATTTTCTGCCTTTCTTTAGTTTGAAGTAACTTTGATATAAAATTACTAACTTGGGCGATATTTGAAGTGTAAACATGCTAAATTAATGTTAGCATGCTTGTCAAAACTCTGACCATATATAGGCTTCAGCAGTGACAGGTTCTGTTAAATTGACTTAGTATGCCTTTCTATGTAGCAACACATGTTTACTAAGTGCAGCAATATCTAAGTTGGATATGCGGGTTCGAATCTAGACAAGTGCTTTGCTTGTTAAAATTTGATTCTTTGCTTTCATCAGACTAGGCAGCTTTAACATGGATGAATATTGTAAAGTAGAAGCGATCAAATACAGAGAGAAAGAACAACACAAACCAAATACCTTCCAAGCCTTCTTTCCACATAAACCAATCAGACGTTCACTTCTGATCCCAATGGTTCTAGGTTCAATCCAATTGGGCGAATCAGATCAAACGCTTACAAGATTAATACTTGTCACAACCTAGCCTGACGCCCGGCATTACACAGAAAGACAGGGTAAGGAGCAGTTACATGTGCAATACTAATTATTCGCAATTGGAATCTCCTTTGCTTAATCAACGAATTTAAAAGAGAAAATAATTTTTTTTTTTTAAGTGATAAAAGAAACCAAGCAGTTTTTCGAAGTGGCACTTCTTTTCTAAGGGCATATTTACTTTAACTCTTTAATGTGGTCACAATGGCTTAGCTGGCTCAGTGGGGACGAACATCACCTCCTGTACGCTGTCTAGTTTCTTTTGTTACGTCATTAAAGTAATCAGGAATTTGCCTCCTTTTTCCTCTTACTAGCCCTTGACGCGCTACCACCCATTAGGTTTTTCCACCTTTGCAGTTCCTCTCTACCGGAACATTGCATGGAAACACATTGAACAGGCACTGCATCGCTTATACCACTGTATATGGTGTATTATTTCACATAGTTTACGTAGTATATATCATATATATGGTAGTTAATGAAGGATATATAGTGTATAGTAGATATATAGCATATATAGCATATATAGAATATATAGCATATATGACATATATAACATGTATCATATATAACATATATAGCATATATAGCATGCATAGCATATGAAGCATAGATAGCATATATAGCATATATAGCATATATAACATACATAGCATATATAGCATAAATACCATATATAACATATACAGCATATATAGCATATATATCATATATAGGATATATGGCATATACAGCACATATACCATATATAGCATACATATCACATATAACATGAAGTCATTTCCAGTACTATTCGCTTTGCTGGTAGCGCTGGGGGGTTGTGGCGCCACCTGTCCCACCATGAAAAGGGGGTCACCCATAAAGTAGTACACAACATTAGGGTGGCCAATAAGGAATATTCCCTTATGCGCCTTTATACTCGCATACGTTTTATACATCACATATAGCTTTTATGGCATATCCTGGGCAGAGTGAATGCGCGCCGCCAGACAAGTTACAGCATTTGAAGGCAGGGGGCGACACAATCAGCCCGGTTGCATAATAGACAAACAATTTAATAACAGATCAGAATAGTAGATGACTTAGAATATAATAAGGTGTGAAAGCTTCTGATTATTTATACTTGCATAATGCTTATAGATTACATATTATATACTAAACATATAATATATGCCATACTATATATAGTATATTGAGGATTTGCGTCAAACGATTAGAACCACGTGATCAGTGCCTCGTCGGCCATCATGGTTGGATAGAAAGCACAGGATAACACTGCCGATGCGGCGGCATTAATATTGCCAGGATTTGGGGTATAATTTGACTAAATTTCACCTTTTGAATAGGCTATTCTCATAAATAACATTATTTGAATCCCTGAGTGAATATTCCTGATTCTAAATAGCTAAAGGTTTTGTTTGCATTCGACAATATCGCCACCGATGCTGCGGGGGGGGGGGGTTCATATCGCTTCGATTTTGGGTTTAATTAGACCAAATTTCACTTTTTGATTAGTCTATTCTCATTACTACCATTATTTCAACCCCCAAGTGAATGAATATTCATGGTTCTAAAGAGCAGAATTAGATCGTAGCAGTGAATCGATTTGCGCTTTTTGGTTTGTTTACCGTCGACAATATCGCCTCCAATGTGGCGGCGTTAATATCGCTTGGATTTTGCGTTTAATTGGGCCGAATTTCACTTATTGAGTATGTTATTCTGTTAAATATACATGATTTCAACCCCCGAGTGAATATCCATGATTCTAAATAGTAGAATTAGATCATAGCAGTGAATAGATTTGTGTTTTTTGTTTTGTTTACATTCGACAATATCGCAGCCGATGTGGCGCGGGGCCGCGTTAATATCGCTTCGATTTTGGGTTTAATTTGACCAAATTTACTTTTTTAGTATGTTATTCTGTTAAATAAACATGATTTAAATCTCCGAGTGAATATTCATGCTTCTAAATAACAGAATTAGATCGTAGCAGTGAATAGATTTGTGCTTTTTGTTTTATTTTCATACACGTGATAGTCGAACAAACTGCTTCTATCCAACCACTATTCAGGAGTAGTGTGTTGCCTACGTCACACACAAATCCTCAAGATGATGTTGTATGTATTATATATGCTATATATGATATACATTACATATTATATAACACCTAGAGTATCTGTAATATCTACAATACATATCATTTATATAGTGCATATCTAATGTATGGTGTATATGATATATGTACTATATAGCATATCATTTATATATATATTATATATATATATTATAAATAGCAAATGGTACATATATCATATATAGAATACAGGGTATATAGTCTGTATAATATATATAGTATATATAGTGTACACATGGTATATATAGTATATAGTGTATATATTATATGTAGTATATATATCACAGACTGTATCTATATAGTATATATAGTGTTTATAGTATATACCGTATATACATTATATTTAGTACATATATAATATATATAAATATTTTTATCTCGAAAAATGACAGCAGCTCAAAACCATAAGACTAGTGAACTGTAACATCCGCAGCCTTTCCTATTCTATTGGTTCACTAACAATTAACTTACTCTTACATAATGTTTTACAAATACAAGTATTCCAATTAAGTTCCAGCCTCAATTTCCACTTCCCTTTCAGGTTAAGGCTCTCACAATCCCTGTCAGATAATACACAATCCACCAAACTCATTGCTAAATCTTGTCATTTCCTCATTGTGCACAAAATGCCACTATATATACACAATGACTGTAAAGCTATATATATATATATATATATATATATATATATATATATATATATGCATATTTATGTCAAGTGTGTGCCTTATAATACATTATAAGGTCCGCACAGAGCAGCTCACAAAGAACTATATACAGGCGATATGCAAAGTGGCATTATCCAAAGAGCTCGTTACTTGAATACAAAAGCCCCCTCAATAGAGTTATTTATTTAGGGCGGTGGGGGGCGGGGGGGGGGGGGTTAGCTTTTACGAGCCAAGTCATTTGCCGAGAGAAGCATTGAAAATCCCGACTCAGAAAGAATTCATTTCAACGTGATGAGGTAGGCACTCCCTAATGGCCTCGCACAACAAACTTGGCACGGTGACAATGCGATCTGTTAACTGCATATTTAATAAACATATATACCGTATATGTAAATTTGTTTATGGGAGGTATAATTAATTATGCAGATATAGATAGGCGGAGTATCATTATTATTTATTATTCTTCTACTTTCCTTACATATATTATTGTCCAATCGTTGACCTGCCCGGTCTTTGCCCGGGTTGCCGGCTGCGATCGCCACCACCAGGCGTTTGCCTCACCGGGCAGTCAGTCTTCTACCTGATTTCAAACTTGTTTATTGTGCTATGCCCTAGACGCTCAATAAAAGTGTCCGATCCAACACTCGTCTATATCCTTCCCTTCTTACATAGCCCTACTTTATATAATAATTATGTATTAACTTCCGACTGACAATGTCAGTCGTAGAGAGAACGGCCGCGGTGGTGGCGCCACCTGGTGATATGACCACAAACTGTTCGGTTTCTGAGCATTCACACTTTTCTTCAATGATGCCTTTAAAGACGACAGACAATGTAATGTCGATATTGTAAGGATCGCAAGGCTCGGTGAGAGGATCGTAATGGTCGTGGGAAGATCAGATAGGGTCGGAGACGATCGCAGAGGGTCGGTAACCTGTGTCGTGGGAGTGATGGAAATGGGAAATATTGAACCTAGAGCCGGTTTCAAACCCACACTTCCTGCCATTGCTAACAACCATTACACTACCTAAGCTCCCTGATGCAATCACTCCATCCACGACAGCCTATCTATGTGGCTTCTAGCATGAGAGGTCAGTGCAGACTACTGCTGCACTCTTATATTCAACATAGGGAGGCTGGGATGGATAGCCTCTCTCATCATGTGTCTAGCGTTAGCACATTATCAAGCCTCTCGGTGACATCAATGAGGTTGATTGGAGCAAAGACGGCTCAGCATGACTGCATCTCGCGACAAAATTGTGAGGCTGTCATGAGAGACTCACAGGACTGGTTATGTTTCTGGCCACCTAGACGGGATAGCCGAATGAGTTGAGCGTCAGTCTCCCGTTTTGGGAGATCGTGGGATTTGAACCCATGGGTTCGAACCGTGCTCGAGTCTAACCAATGATGTAAAATTTGACTCTTGTCGCTTCCTAGCCAGGAACTCGGCATTAATAGGATAGGGCAAGGATTGGTTGGTTCAATGTCAGGATAATGTGACTGAGTGGGATATCAGGTCATGGTGCTGGCGGCCTGGTCTCCCAGTGAGTGTGCACTGTCACAAGTCGGTACCGATCCTGATATGGCCATAGGTGTTGTCAGGATGTAAAACTCCAACAACCAACAACCAACCAACGCGGTCCTCCCTCTGATGTCAGCTCTTTAATAATATACGCATAAAGACAATTTATGCAACACAAACTGGCCATTTGAAATGTGTGTGTTGTCCAATTATGCCAGCGGGCAGATTGGCCAATAGACAGTCGAGGATTACGCTCCTGACACAATTACTTGGCCCACCTTTCAGATTACTGACTTGTTTTTTAAAATAAAACACTATTTCCAAACAGCGGTTTCCTCTAGTTTGTTGGAGAGAAGCAAATTAAAGAACCAACTAGTTGCAACATGAACAGTCTCACCACATGATTCCCACTAACATTTTTGAACCCATTAACAACAAAATATTATCAAAATGATTTTAAAATTTAAACGATGATGAAAATAGCAAACTATTGTGTCACTTTGTGGAGTAAACTGTTACGTCACTTTGTGAAGCAAGCTATTGTGTCACTTTGTGAAACAAACAGTTACATCACTTTGTGAAACAAACTGTGGCATCACTTTGTGAAACAAACTGTGGCATCACTCTGTGAAACAAACGATTGTGTGGTTTTGTGAAGTAAAGTGTTGTGTCACGTTGTGAAACAAGCTTTTGTGTCACTTTGTGAAACAAACAGTCATGCCACTTTGTGAAACAAACTATTGCATCGCTTTGTGAAACAAACTGTGGCATCACTCTGTGAAACAAACTATTGTGTCACTTTGTGAAGTAAACTGTTGCGTCACTTTGTGACACAAACTATTGTGTAACTTTGTGAAACAAACTGCTGCGTCACTTTGTGAAGCAAATTGTTGTCAATTTATGAAGAAAACTGTTGGGTCTCACCTGTATCTTCTTCTCGTAGACATGCTCCGAGTGAGCCTTCTCCGCAATCTCCACGAGTCTCTACAAAACCACAAACAGACAGGAGGCTGTTAGTTGAAATCTGGCGACACAACGAGCACAGTCATCTCCCTTCATAGTCATGTGGGCACAAAAAAGGAAGTTCGCGACACACGCTTGAATTCACTCACTGCTAACACTAGCTAACACGATATGTATGGGCTGTATAAACTATCAACCTGTATATAAATCCAAAACATCACTCGCACCCCTTATGTTATTCAGGTACAATCTTTGCTTGCAGGATATCATGACTGCTGGTGCCACCTTTGGCTATTTGCGGCGTTAACTATCACAATACTGTGTCATCACCCACAACTTCAAATTTCTTAATTCACCAAATTCAAAATATCGTACAAACATTTTGTTTTTACATATTTTAAATGTGGGTGTTCATGGCATGACCGGATTCTTTTTCTTTAACAAACAATGTAGTAGGCACTGCTGGGTTTGTGCTGTTAGATCTGAAAACACACACTTTAATAATAATAAGCTGCGGGATAAGATCATACGATGTTTGTGAGCTGTATTTGTGTAGTTCAGGTTCACACTGGTAGCAGTTTAGGGCGAATTGAGTCGCCACTTAAAGGTTACCTAACAAGACCAACAGAATTTCACTAAGGCAGACCCCATGGGGTCGGTGGGCGTTATTGTCTTGTTTGCTGGGGTTTTACATCCTGGCAACATCTAAGGTCATATAAGGATGGGTACAGACTTGTGACAGTGAACACTTTATTGGCCACTTTATTGTGCTGCCCCACTGGTACTGGTAGACCACACCACCAGCACCATGACCTGATTTACCACTCAGTCACATTATCCTGATGCTGAGCTAATCAGTCCTCACTCTATCCTAGTAATGTCGAGCACCAGGCTATGTACTGACAAGTATCAATTTAGTAAGTCATTGGTTTGACTCGACTGGGAATCAAACGTCGGCCATTGAATCCTTTGGGGACAGGGTGGCAGAAGGATTGTTTAGCAGCTCTCCGCCCCAGAAATGACCATAAATAGGATAAATATTAAGTTAATTTAATCAAATATAGAACTGTTGAAAGCTATGATGTTCAGTATTTTCGCGTGCACACTAAAAGTAGCTTTGCATGTTTTCACTTCAAAATATAATATAGCTAAAGATACTGTAGAATAAAAAGCATTCCAAATTAAAGTAAAGTAGATTATAGTCATCAACCTAAAGTATTCATCTAAAACATATTGAAAAAAGGCTAAGGCTCGAATCTGTGGCTGTGTAGGCAGGCTATAGTGAAATCAATACAGGCAAAGAGAAAGGAAGAGTATAAAGTTTAAAGAAGGAGAAGAGAGAGTCAAGCCTCTGGTTTATTATTTATATAGTTACATGGGTTCATTGTAGCGTATCACCCCACCCCTTTCCCCCAATGGAAAACAAGCATTCTTAGCCCTACCAATAGGCATCCAGCATTCCTGGTCCCCATGGCTACCAGTGGTTGGCCCACCACCACCAAGCTGTATGGCCCCATGGCCACCACCAACCTTGACCTTTGAGTCTGGTGATCCCTATCCCAGCAGAGGGGGTAGGCCCTGAGTGCACTCACACCCAGACCTGCCAGCACAACTATGTTTATTTACATCCCACTCAGGCACCACCAGCCCATACATATATATACATACATGGATCTGGTCACGTACACCGATCAATAATAGAACATTTGCATTCCCCCTATGCCATATATCAGAATATTTTACAATATGGCAGGAACTCAAAATCGTCGGCTTTGTAACTCTGTACTCACTAGAATATAGTAAAAACAAACCCTGTTCACGCCTCTTTGTATTGCTAATCGAAGTAGGCTTGGTCAATGGATTTATCGATTCCGGCTTATTGATTATTGACTATGATTGATCACTAGTCTATTCAAGGTGAAATTTATTACATTACCATGATGGGATTCTACTGCTTACTGAGCATGACTTTATAAAAAAAACCTCTCACTGCGTTCTTTTAAGGCAACTTGGATTTCCGCGTCATATGGATTGGAGAGATCAAGAGATTACAGGTGCTGTTACTGGCAGTGGGGTATTGTAATAGGTAGACAACAATGAGTTGATATGGATGATATTAAAGTTGCATAATAATATGGTTTTGAATGTCCACAGTTTTATATTCACAGCTATAGTATGTTGATCATTATAATCTACTTTTAAACTTGCTCGATGCAGCCTTATTTTAACAGGTTTGTTTAGTTGGATATATTTGAAATAAAAACATGACAGATTCAATTTGGTATGCATATTGAAATGATGGAAATCACAAGCTTCAGCAGTGAAATGTTCTGTTAAATTGACTAAGTAGTTATTCTATGCAGCAATATATATTTAATAAGTGTACCAGTATATACCTTGGATATGTGAAATCACGTCTAGATAAGTGTTTGGGTTTAGATATCAGATGAAAGATATCATGGTGAAGGTCTAGTTCGTTATTTATATTCGCATAATGCAATGCAATACTGGCTTCTGTAAATGTAAATGTAAATATAGTTCCGTTAATGGAAATATGTTTCTATGTATGTGTGTATATGAGCCTGTCTCAAAAGGTGATAACTCTTTTATTTTTTGTCCATTGTAATGATTGACACAAAACAGCACAGAAATGGTTACACTGAAAACACAAGGACATTTGCTTCAAATCAATATGTATTCTATTGGGATTATGAAACACCATGTAAAAAGCAAATCAGTTTATCCTGAGCAAATGCATAAGCAGATAGTATGTTGATCGGTACAATGGACAAAGTTTTGCACCTTTTGAGACAGTCTCATATATGATATTGATAACACATATCAAAACTAATGACAGAAGAGTGTGCCTTCCCCCATTCCCTCACCCAGCTAATTTCATCTGGCATGCTTCATTAACCTACTATGGTTTCAAGTCTATTAATAACTACTGAAGCTACAAACAGCAATATTGGAAACTGTGTGGTGATACCTTTTTATTTGCAATCAGATATGGTTTAAATACACATAATAAATATACACCACCATTTTATTTGCAATCAGATACGGGTTTAAATACACACAATAAATAAACACTCATATATAAACGGTGAAATAAAATAAACCAGGGCTAGAAGGCTTATATGTTCGAGTACAGGATTATGTCAAAATAGTCTATAATGAGCTCAATTAAAGAACGCTTTACTTGACTCACGGGTTGGGGGAGGATGGGGGAAGCAAGAAATGTCACCTCTGATTTACTAAAGAGAGGAGAGAACGAGTATAGCCTATTGCGCCTCGAGCCAAATAGTGGATAATACCAGTGTTGTCCTTCATTTCCTTGTTGGGATTTTACATGCTGACCACATCTATGGTCACACCAGGGTGTGTATCGACTTGTGACAGTGCGGACTCGTGGTGACATTACAGTGCTGCCCCACTGGGAGACCAGGCTGCTGGCACCATGACCTGATGTCCCACTCAGTCGCATTATCCTGATACTGAGCTAACCAGTCCTTGCACTATCATAGTAATATGCCGAGCACCAGGCTAGGTAGTGACAAGTATCAATTTTGTAAGTCATTGGTTTGATTCGGTCAGATTGTGAACACCCGACCTTCCGCATGTGTCTCGCCGTGAATATGGCCTATGCTGCCGACACGGGGTAATACCCCTGTCACACTACAACGTAATGAGCAAACGTGAGCCTAACGTGGTGATATTTTGTCATTACGTTGATGGACGTTGGATTACGTTATGATGACGTCATAATGACGTTAGAGTGACGTCGAGCTAAGTCACATTACGTCGTGTTACGTCGAGTTACGTCGAGGTTTTGGACATGTTCAAAAGTTTCGACGTAGGACGAACGTAAGGGTTTACGTTCACCGTACATTCTGTTCACGTTCAGCGAACGTCAATGACGTTAAACGGACGTTATTCCAACGCTCGTCACTACGTTCAACTACGTTCCACTACGTTGACCCCCATTAAACCGAGTGCAAATGCCCACGGGGCGTAATGGGAACGTCAGGACAACGTCAGGAAAACGTCAGGAGAACGTCAGGAGAACGTCAGGAGAACGTCAGGAGAACGTCAGGAGAACATGCATTCAACGTACGTTCAAGTCTCATGTCATAGCTAACGTCATGTAACGTTCTTCTGGCGATGGAATAACGTTCATAACGTTCCGTGAGCTTCATTACGTTGACCTCTCTCGTTGAATGACGGTATCACTACGCTTTACCGACGTTACGCTCTCGTCCACTACGCTGCATCCACGTTCAACTTCTGCCCAAATTTGCATACTATGCCGAGAAGTTCAACGTTCTTCACGTTCTCCCTACGTCGACGTCGTTACGTCGTAGTGTGACAGGGCCATAAAGCAACCACCAATCAATCGTCCGGTGTGTTGTCCTTGGAGGGCATGCCTTTGAAGGGCTGCAAATACAAGTGATACACACGAGCCTAGAATGGACAGCGAAGTCCAACGCTGATAGAGAATCATGTCACAACAATCAGCAAGAGTCTCTGAATTGAAGAGAAACAGATTGCGATCCCCGTTGCAGGCGTGTGTGTGGATCTTCTTTTTGTTTGTCTTTGTTTAAAATGCTGGTCCCCTGACTTGTATATTACCAGCACTAAAGCGCCCTTCTCTCGGTCGTAGGGGCAATTGTAGTGAAACACAGTATACATATTTTAGAGGCAGAGACAGGGAGATGGGGTGTTAGGGAGGGGAATGGGGGGGGGCGGAGGAAGGAGTTACATTGGTCGTAATGCTCGCATTGCGGTTGATGCGAGGCGAGGGAGGACCCCCCCCCCCCTCTTCCTCCAGCCGTTGGCCCTTACGCAATCTCCCGCGCTTCCCTCCCTTAAAACCAGCCCCGAGGGCTCCTCGGATCCACCTCCCGGACCCAACGATTAGACACTACTATTATTGACATTCACCTTACCCTTACTTAAATTGTTCCATGCTGATACCTCATATATGTAATTTCCATGCTGATACCTCATATATGTTACACATGCTTACATTGCTCTCCTGATATTCATGCTTGATCATTGCTTACTGATATCCATGTTTATCTCGGCATTTCTCAATAAAATGCCTTTTATCCACACATGCCTCCTCGTCCTTCCTTGTCGTGCATCAGTGTAATGGTGAGTTTGTTAGAGGAGGACGGGGTTGTACATGCTTCTTAAAAGCGAACTGCTATTAACTGTGGTACAGGAGCATAGCGTTGCAAAAAAGTAAAGCTCGATTTATTTAACGCTGTTTCTAGAGCACATTGATTTTCATATCATTGGCTATTGGATGTCAAACATATGGTCATTCTGACCATTTTCCTTGGAGGAAACCCGCTGCCACCACATAGGCTACTCTTTCCAATAAGCAGCAAGGTTTTTTTTATATGCACTTTCCCACAGCTAGGACAGCACATGCCACAGCCTTTGATGAACCAGTTCTGGACCACAGGTTGGAATGGAAAATAACCCAAACTGCAAATGGGTCCACTGAGCAGGATCGATCGGATGACAGACACCTTCACAGGTGGACACTCTACCACCTGAGCTACGTCCCATTCCCCAGAGTTGCAATCAATCACGTTAGATATAATATATGTTATCTGCTTGACTTGCCATGGTATAGACGCCTGGGTATTGGTAATGTGTGGTTGAATAGTGTTTGTGGGTTCTTTTCCACTTATGATCAAATGGGTTTAGATTTGGTGAAATAACGACAAAGAAGGCAGGTAATGAAGGTAAAAAGATTTAATCGAGAAGCGACGGGAGAGAACCCAAGACGGGCCGCCCTAAGGCGAAATAAATAATGAAACAAAGTTGATCGAAAACAAAAATAGAAGCAAAAGGTGAATGGGTGGGTGGAAAGTGGAAAGTTCGCTTGGGCCACTAGCTCACTGGCAAGTGAAGTAGCATAGGCCGGGTGTTTCAACAGGAAATACTGCAGCCAATCAGGAGCCGTCGAGCTAGGCGACCTGGGGAGACGGGTGGAAGGTGGACTCACTTGGCATTCTGCTCCGAATCACACACAATTTATCAATTGTGACCAATGGCATAAGATGTTTTTTGTAGTTTAATAGGTTAAGTGTGAATTATTCATGTCCTGACATGCATGTTCCTATTCCTATAAATCAAATGACGTAGCCTACCCGCATGCCTGAGACGAAATGCTTGGCTTATTAAGCCAACCGTCAATAATGCGGATATTATCATTATGAATAACTACATGTGTATATATGTGCTATGTAACCTATTATGTGAATATAAACAAGGATATTATCACATCTCGGTTGCCTCTGCTATAATATTGACCGTTGCACTATTACATACTAATCCAGTGTTTAGTTACAGATCTGGCCACATCGGCGCCACACGTAAGTGCCTATGACCACTCTGATACTAGCTGGGTGTGGTCGTTATCGCCTCCAGATGACGTCAGAATGACGTTAGAATGACGTCGAGCTACGTCACATTACGTCGTGTTACGTCTAGTTATGTCAAGGTTTTGGACATGTTCAAAACTTTTGACGTAGGTCGAACGTAAGGGTTTATGTTCACCGTACGTTCTGTTCACGTTCAGTGAACGTCAATGACGTTAAACGGACGTTATTCCAACGCTGCTCACTACGTTCAACTACGTTCCACTACGTTGACCCACATTAAAACGAGTGCAAATGCCCACGGGGCGTAATGGGAACGTCAGGAGAACGTCAGGAGAACGTCAGGAGAACGTCAGGAGAACGTCAGGAGAACGTCAGGAGAACGTGCATTCAACGTACATTCAACGTCTCATGACGTATGTAACGTAACGTAACGTTCTTCTGGCGATGGAATAACATTCATAACGTTCCGTTAGCATAATGACGTTGTCCTCTCTCATTGAATCACGGTGTCACTACGCTTTACCAACGTTACGCTCTCGTCCACTCCGCTGCATCCATGTTCAACTTATGCCCAAATTTGCATACTACGCCGAGAAGTTCAACGTTCTTCACGTTCTCCCTATGCTGACGTCATTATGTCGTAGTGTGACAGGGCCATTACGGAGGAGCCTAGGGAGCTTTATATGTAGTTAATATAGATAGTTATTAACGCACACGAGAGAGGGCGCTACGACATCGAGGTCACATCTCTACACTGGTCCAGCCGTCTGGTTATTCTCGCTGCAGTCCTCCGGGTACCCATGTCGTTGTTTATCTATCAGTATGGCAGTCACAACCCGCTAACACCTCCTTATTGCCACTGACTACTGGTCGCCATGGTGACCATGGCCCTGGTGTGCAATGAGAGAATCTAGGTAGTATATGGCGAGAGTCCGTTGCTCATGGCAACTACTTCCACCTGTGTACGTGTAGTCATTGCTACTGGCGTGTGTGGGTCTGTGCGTGCGTGTGCGAGTGTGCGTGCATGTGTGTGCGTGAGTGTGCGCGTGTGTGTGTCTGTGTGCGCGTGTGTGTGAGTGTGTCTCTGTGTGTGTGAGTGTGCGCGTGTGCGTGTGTGTGAGTGTGTGCGTGTGTGTGAGTGTGTGCGTGTGTGTGAGTGTGCGCGCGAGTGTGTGCCTGTGTGTGCGTGAGTGTGTGGCTGTATGTAATGCTCGTCAGACACACTCGGAGTACTACAGTGTCGTCACCGCACACCACCGAAATTCGCGAAATATCGCCAATTCATGGGAATCCATGGAAACCATTCTCTGCCGATTGATTCTTGGATCGACAGAGTTCCCGATAACTGAGAACCAAGAGTAGAGATTCGCGAAATTCTGGGTATTTAAAATCTTTTTTATTTTTTAGTGTACATCTCTTTGCCGGGCATTACGTCATTGATGCCCCCCCCCCCCAACTAATACCAACCGTACATAACTGATTTTTGGCCAGTATGTTAAGGTCACTACACTGCTAGCTTATAATCCAGAAAAACATTAAAGATGTCCGAGATGTTGCAATTGAAACCACATATCATTGCACTGATACATAAAATACTACTAAGTTATTTGTGGCGAAAATAAGTATATAATCGTGAGCTTAAAAAAAAAGAATATATATATATGACATCTTAATAACGGACAAATGGTCTTCCTCATTCCACTGCTTCTTGCCCTATCCTAATAATGCCGAGCATCAGGCCAGGCAGCGACAAGTATACATTTTTATGTCATTGGTTTGACTCGACCAGGGTGTGAACCCCACATGTTCAAATCCTACGAACTGCCACATAGAAAGCGGGCGCTCTACTCACTCGGCCATCCCATATTTCGCGACAAAATGCCTCGACCAGTTAAATTACACCGGAACTGATGTGATGAACATGGTTAGCTACTTGTGTCATATATTTAGTGTAGTGAGATCTGAATGTTACAAAACATAATACATCCAGTTCCGCTGTGTGTTTGTTGTTGTTGTCGAGATGCAAACATAAAATCAAAACCCACAAATGTGATGACAGACCAAGTACATAACTGAGTTGCCTTGTCATAACATGTAGGCTGAAATTAAAATAGTAAATGCCAGTTAGTTGTGTTGGCGAAGATTTAGTAAGATCGACAGCCTCAACCAAGCCTTAGCTAAGCACTGGATCTTCAGACGACACAAGTGATTTATGAGGCATATCAGCACAAGACTGTACGCGAGTCTCTCTCTTCCTCTCTCTCTATCTCTGTCACTCTCCCTCTCTATATATATTTCTGTCTCTCTCGATTTCTTTCTCCTTCTTTGTCCCCCTCTCAACATCTCACTGTCTCAATCCCTCTAACTCTCTTTCCGTCTCTATTGCTATCTCTATCAATATATCTCTCCCATTCTCTCCACCCCACTTCATCTCCCTGCATCTCACTCCTTGTCTCTCTATCCTTTCTACTCTTGTCTCTCATTATTTCTATCTCATTCTCTCCCTCCATCCTTACCTCTGCCTCCTTCCTCTCTCCCTCTGTCTCCACCCCTCTCCCTGTATCTACCCATTCCCCTATCTTCTTCCCTCTCTCCCCTTCCTTCCCCCTTTCTCTCCTTCTCCCCTCTTCCTCTGTTCCTCTGCCCCTCTCTCCATCTCTCTCTCCCTGCGAGCGCTCAGCAACGCCTTGCACCGCCGAAGCTTTTAGAGGTTGATGCGGGTGGGTGATCAGTCTTAGTTTAAGTAACGTGGCATGTGTGTCGCAGCCGGCAAATGCTCGTGTAGAATACCGAGGAAACAATGGCGGTGAGGTCAGGAGTCGCAACTGACTGCCTTCCCACAGTCCGCTCGTCGGCAGCGATGCTAATGTGATGTGTTTATTACGGGTTTCCAGCACGCCGGTGCTGGCATGTCTGCAGTTTTCTACACCACACGCATAATACTCGCAGCAAAGAGGAAGACTCAACGAGCACGCACGCTGGTTCAGTCGATGCAGGCGCTGGTTCAGTAGTTTGAAGTATGTTTGAAATCTACTATTCTTCCAGCTATATCTAAATCACACCATAACTGTAGTGTAAAGAATGGGAGAATTACTGTGTGCACATGTATGCTCGACTCAAGCCTCGGTCACAAATGCGTTATGGTATGCTTACGGCGACCGTAATTCACCGCATCGGCCAGACAGTACGGTGGGTTATGGTCGCCATATGGAGACCACACGTTTTTTGGCTCGCCGCAAGCACTGCAGTTATTTTAAGTTGAAGTTATCTTAACTTTGGAAAATCGCAATGCCGCAGGCCAACCGCGCAACACCGTACAGTCACTTTTGGTGGCATTTTGATCTTTATATATTGAATATCTTCAGTTGATTGGTTGATTGTTGGAGTTTTACATCCTGGCAACATCTAGGGTCATATCAGGATAGTGTCATATATTCAGTGAATGGTGTCTCAGCTTCTTGAACACTCTCTTTGTTTGTAAATTGTATACGTGCGGCGACACACAAAAAAACCACATAAGACGCCGTACGGCTATCTATGCCTTGCGGTGACTGTACGATTTGTGATAAACTGCATACCGCAATGCCGTAACATTTGCATAAACCGCAAGACACACCACAGACCGCAGCACCGTACGGCGGCCGCAGCACTTGTGACCTCGGCATCAGTAGTGACATAACTCTGCTTTTTCTTCGCTGCTTACCCTTCTCTTCTACATGCTTGTGGACCAGTGCAAACAGAGCGCCTGACGTCATCAATACACGTGTAGTTAGGCAACAGTTGACAACGGTGTAACTTGCTGTTATGTGTGCGCACTGAGTCAGCCAGCCAGGAACCAGCCTATTCCACTAATGTAAACATACACGTAGCTACTACCATGCAATTGTAATGCATCTAGGCGAGCCTTTTGTGGATATTTAACGGTATTTACTAGAGAACTCGTGTTAAATAAGGATTCATTCAGATGTAGTCTTGGAAGTATCGTAGAGGGGTTGGGGAGTAGATCAAATGTTTAGAGTATGGGTTAGTTACAACCATGTCCAAATCTGAGCAAACATTGTATAATATTACTGGATGCCCGGCCACATGAACACCAGATAATATTACAAAACTCCCCCCTTCATATCACTTATCTATCAGCTCATTAACCAATACTAAGGAAGAATGAAGACAAGTCACACAGATAAACAGTGGGGAAGTTGTGCTTTAATAACATCAACTCCTGCCCACCTACCAGTGACCTATCATCCACACCCCTTACCTTCTAGCCACACAAGATATCTTTACCTCTTTAGCCTGTATAGAAAGCAGTGTCTACAGCCCATTGGACAGGAGTCCTATGGCTGTGTTCACACTCAATTGGAATATATGAATGTTGCTAGCATCAGAGAGAGTGTCTGGGGTTCCTGCTCAAGAGTAGGTGTGTCTCACTCAAGAGCCAGGAGGAGAGTGATCACTCTCCAGTGTGCCTGAAGCAGTGTCTTGAATAATTAATTACTCTCAAAGTGAGGCTAGTGTGGGCAGAAGGCCAAGGTAGTGTGGGTGACTGGGCATTCCCACAGCCAGCCAATCAGGCACCCCCACAGCCTGGGAGTGTGACAACCCCCAGTAGTGGTGGTTGTCACTCAACCCAGCTGCAGGTGGTGTTCTGTGTGTATATGCAGATTAGGCTGGTGTGCGGGCCCAGTGGTCATGTAGGGACAGGTAGCTGCAAACAGTTACAATAGATCTCTGTTAAAATGACCCTTTCTCCAATTGCACTCTTTTTATGGATGCATAGAGAACCCCCCAACCTTGTCGTGGTGGGGAGGCTTGTGTGCCTCTGTGACCATGAGAGCTATACCGGCGGGGGCTAGCCCCCTGGCAGGTTTAACCAAGCTGGGCAGGACTCATGGTAGAGGACAGACTAAGAGCAGTAACTGGTCCTCCAGGTTGGGGGTTGGGCGTGGGGCCAACAACCCACCCTGGAAAAAGAACAATGTTACAGAATCACAAACAAGAAACTCAAGGCCCAGGACCGGGAAAACTGGAGAGACCTTGTTCGTGGCATATGCCCAAAGTTGGGTGGTAGGCGACACGTTCATCGATGACACGGTTGAAGAGGTGTTTGTGTGGATGAGCGCTGACGCCTCAACGGGCGAAGAAGAAGAAGAGAAACATTTCAACAATCATGTACGGTCTCTTATATAGGGACATCTCTTCATTAATCTTAGGCATCATGTATGAACATATATTTCACATAGCTTATACCATGTCATAATGGGAGTGGGATAGTATTGCTTTTAGTTTACATAACATTGTCCCCACTCCGTCACCCAAGAATAATAATGCTCTCTGCCAATATATAATTCTAAACCGAAAATCCGTATATTTTTACAAATTCAACTATAAACAAGCTATGGAGTACCTGGTTCAATCATGTCAATATTTACCTATTCTGGTTATAATTGCTGAACTGAGAGAGAATGCAAAGAAAAAAAGATGGTAGCCACTGGATGCTCCTGATTTGGCTTGTAAAGTCTGTTAATTTATTAGAATGTGTTTATTGATAGTGAAGGGAAGAATCATGTATGAAGTCTACTGACATCACAAGGTGAAAGGCCACATACACGAATAGGTGTGGGTGGGTTGATTGCATTAGGCAGGCTAAAAAGGCTAATGGTTAGAAGTATGGAGTATCATCAGAAGACCAGCGTTGTTATGCAACAGTGGCCCATTTCTTGAATAACACTGACATAGCATTGTTATCTGATACCACACCAAACTAGTACAAAAACACTATACTATTAAGATGGCTCACTCAGCCTGTACTGTGTAATCAAAATGATCAAACCCACCACTTGCTGTGCTGGCTGTTCTCTTGGTTAAACAGGTGCTATATTATATGTATAAATGTATATGTGAATGTGAAAGATGTGTGATGATGGCGATACTGATGATGATGTGTATTTGTTCATAGCAATTTCATATTGATGTGTATTCATACTTACCTATGTATAATAAGATTGTATGTGTTTACATGTGAAACACCAACCAGCAGCCGGGCTGATCAAACCCACCACAAGGTGGCATTGCGAAATTTACATTACCATGGGAGAGATAGGGAGTGAGCCATCTTAGTATTATAGGGTCTTTGACTAGAAGTAGGAATCCACACCTACTATGAATGCAAAGAAACAATAAAGAATATGGATATTCCCAGTTCCATTCCATTCTGTCCCTCACTATCCTCAACACATCACTCTCCACTCCGCTGTCTTCCACCCTCCCCTCTCTTCCACCCTCCCACCACTATCCTTCACCCCTACTCTCCCCACTATAACGTCGCTATGAGTGTGCACTGTCACAAGTCGGTACCCGTCCTGATATGTCCTTAGATGTTGCTAGGACGTAAAACTCCAACAACCAACACACTCTCTCCAACCAACCCCCAGTTTCCCCCACCCAACTCCACACTTCCCCTTACCCCTTACCCTGAATCCCTTCCCACACTCCCCTCACCCCTACCTCCCTTCCCTCCACTCCCCTCACCCCTAAATCCCTTCCCACCACATCCCCTCACCCCGACCTCCCTTCCCTCCACTCCCCTCACCCCTAAATCCCTTCCCACCACTCCCCTCACCCCTAACTCCCTTCCCACCCCTCCCCTCACCCCTAACTCCCTTCCCACACTCCCCTCACCCCTAAGTCCCTTCCCACACTCCCCTCACCCCTAACTCCCTTCCCCCCACTCCCTTCACCCCTAAATCCCTTCTCCCCACTCCCATCACCCCAAAATCCCCTTCTCCCCACTCCCATCACCCCTAAATCCCTTCCGCCACTCCCTCACCCCTAAGTCCCTTCCGCGACTCCCCTCACCCCTAAGTCCCTTCCCCCCACTCTCCTCACCCCAAAATCCCTACCCCCACTCCCCTCACCACTAAGTCCCTTCCCGTCACTCCCCTCACCCCTAACTCCCTTTCCCCTCGCCACTCCCCCCACTCCCCTAACCCCTAAATCCCCCTCCCCCACTCCCCTCGCCCATAAACCCCTTCCCCGGACCCCCCCCCCCCCCCACACACACACCTACCCCCCACTCACATTCTGGTTAAAATATACCAGACACTTGCACGCACTAAACCTCGGCCCGTCCACGTCGCCGGAAGGGCGTCTCGTCCAATCAAAACGCGCCATCTTTCAAACCGTCGGGCCCGGCCTCGTTTCCGGCCAGGCGGTCAGCCGTGAGGCGGCGCCGCTAAGATGTGGTGCGTCACAGACTGTGGCTGCCCCCCCCCCCCCCCCCCCCGTCAAGCAGTAATGGACGTGTATAAAGAGCGCAGAATGCATCCCGCCTATAACTCAGTTTGTCAACACTCGTAAATCGGGGCCGAGGGGCGGAGCCCCAAAACTGCCAGCATCCTGACTGAATGACTTTTACTGCAAATTGTTGCCGCCGCGCATCGTCGCCAAGTGGCGTGATGAAAATGGATGGGGGCGCGACGCATGCGCGTTATGAATGAGATTTAGCCGCCATGGCGGCAGGATTAAAGGCTCGGGGGGATTTGGTCGGGAAGACACATACCTGTAGGCACCAACCTACTGCAGTGACCGCCCGCGGGTAAGGATAGGGAGGGAGGTAAGGGAGCCACCACACCACCACCCACCTTCACCCACCTCCTACCAACTGTACCTTCATCACTACCCACCACCCACCTCCACTTCCACCCACCGACTATACCTCCATCGCCACCCACCACCACCCACCACCACCACCATCACCACCCACCAGACGGGATACCCGAATGAGTTAGAGTGTCTGTCTCCCGTGTTGGTAGATCGTGGGGTCGTGGGTTCGAACACTGGTCCAGTCAAACCAATGACTTAAAAATTGATACTTGTCGCTTCCTAGCCTGGCGCTCGGCATTATTAGGACAGGGTAAGGACTGGTTGGCTCAGTGTCAGGATAATGTGACTGAGTGGGATATCAGGTCATGGTGCTGGTGGCCTGGTCTCCCAGTGTGGCAGCACTATAAAGTTGCCATCAGTGCGCACTGTCACAAGTCGGTACCCATCCTGATATGATATTAGATGTTGCTAGGACGTAAAACAACAACAAACAAACAAACCAACCCACCACTATCACCACCCACCACCACCCACCACGGCCGCCACCACCACCCACCGATTTTACCTTCATCACATCTCCCACCTCCACTTATCCACGACCACCCACCAAGCTTTCCTTCGTCACTAACCACCATAACACAGCTCTACCCACCCACCACCACACACCAACTTTACCTTCATCACCCACAGCACCCCCCACATCCACCCACCACCTTTACCTTCATCGCCTACCACCACCACTCACCAGCACTTATCACACCACTACCACCTCCCACACGAACTACATCCTTCAGCATGGGAAGCCTATGCTCTACCGATTCGGCCACGGTGCCCAGTGTGTGAAAATAGGAGAGAGTGACGTCAGATTAACCTCTGCCATATGGATGCATTTGTAGAAACTACCGTCTGTAGGCCTACATTTGTGTTATCATTGTTCGTACATTATTGCGGTGTTCATATTATTATTTGTATATTATTCACATTTATTCTTATACGTATGCCTACCCAATATGGAGCTATTATGTAACTGCCATAATGCTGAATCTGAAACAAAAGTATTGAATTTAATATTGCATATTGTGTTGACTCCCTCCATGCATATAGCTGTGCGTTGGGGGTTTATGAATTTATGGGCTGAGGTAACCAAAGTGACACGCAATACACCACGCTACAATAACAAGCTTTTAAATGTCCTGCTGCTGCACCATTAGTTGTGGAACCAGCCTCGTTCTGGGCTCAAGAATTTTAAGTATGAATATATTATACGGACTACTACAATATTTTAAGAGTTCCCTATGGACAGCTATATAGTAAGCTTAATGTGCTGTCTTATATTCTAGGTAAAATATCAAAGACAATGCACGATAAGACGCGCCACTAAGTATGAATATATTATACGGACTACTACAATATTTTAAGAGTCCCCTATGGACAGCTAGCTATATAGTAAGCTTAATGTGCTGTCTTATATTCTAGGTAAAATATCAAAGACAATGTACGATAAGACGCACCACTAAGTATGAATATATTATACGAACTACTACAATATTTTAAGAGTCCCCTATGGACAGCTATATAGTAAGCTTAATGTGCTGTCTTATATTCTAGGTAAAATATCAAAGACAATGCACGATAAGACGCACCACTCAGTGCTTTCAGATAGGAATTTCTGAAATAGTCATGCAGTGCTGCCACCCAATGGCAAATAAGCAATTGGACAGGTCCCCTAGCCCAGTCTGACTGCTGTCCGATTGAAACAAGGGGACAGGTTCCCTAACGCAACCTGATGGCTGTGCAATCAAAAGACAATGTACGATAATTATACTATATAATCTCCTAATGTTAATAATGAAAACAATATTATCATTATTTATAGTGTATTGAAAAGAAATTTCCACTAAATCAGTGAAGAAACGCCACTAGTATGCGAGATGACAAGGACACTTTAATAAGCAAGCCTATATCTAAGCTAATGCACACCTTGTTATCCATGGGATGGCGCCCCTGCATCTGTATTTCACGGGAAAGCGCTGAGTGGCGCGTTTTCTCGTACATTTTCTTTGGTAATAGTTAACTTTTATACTTATTTTGCACACTAATTACTCCTATAGAGCAGAGACCAGACGGGGTGGCCGAATGAGTTAGAGCACCCATCTCCCGTGCTGGTAGATCGTGGGTTCGAACCCTGGTCGAGTCAAACCAATGACTTGCAAATTGATACTTGTCGCTTCCTAGCCAGGCCCTCGGCATTAATAGGATATGGCAGGGACTCGTTGGCTCAGTGTCAGGATAATCTGACTGAGTGGGATATCAGGTCATGGTGCCAGCGGCCTGGTTTCCCAGTGGTGCTGCACTATAAAGTCGCCATGAGTGAGCACTGTCACAAGTCGGTACCCGTCCTGATATGACCATAGATGTTGCTAGGATGTAAAACAACAAACAAGCAAACCTATAGAACGAATTAGCATATTCCTAAGTATTATGATCGCATATGTCTATTCATAGCCTTTCTCTTTTTACAGCATAAACTTTTCTAAAAACCAAAACTCTTATCTATATTTGATCATACATGTCTAACTTAGATACTGGTGCTCTTATTAAACATTACGTATTACATATAAGGGCATACTGAATCAATTTAATAGACTTATTATGTGATACATGTTTAACCGTTCGGCTATTTCGCCTCGCCTAAGGCGAGCTTAATGTGTTATTTTTTCTATAATGATTTCCGGGTGAATTTCTTGTGCCTGCCATGGGCCGCCGCCGCCTCTCGTCCCATCCGAATGTTGACCGCCTCCATGCTGTGAATCCCGGGCTAAAGGCGGAGAGCCAGAGTACCATAGAAATACGGTTTGTCCCTCCCCCGCATTTAAATAAGAAAGAAGTTACTTATTGTTTCAACTAACTGGCTCTCCTCCCCGCCATTTGCGAGTGTTGCTATACTTTAGCTAATCCAGATCTAGGCCGACACCCTATGTTGTGCCGCTGCTGTCACTTATAAACAGCCTACATTAATGTTTTACTCAGTTAAGTGTCATTACGTTAATTCAGGTTTTCATTAAGAAGGTGGCTATTATATCCCCGCAGAAGGGTTGATAGACTGCTTAAGGCCTACCATGCAGAAGGCCCTTAATTACATATAGAATAATCAAATATCAATATCAAGTTGACCATAGTGGCTAATATACGTAAAGACTGGAGAATAGTAAAGAATGCAAGGAACGTTCCAATCACTTTTAAGAGCTCACGACTTTATTCCTAACACGACTTGGTACAATCCAATTCACTAATGATGATGAATACGCATAAGTACAGCCCTTCCCATCACGATTAACTTAAAAGCAATTCAGAATTCCGGCAATAAAGGCCTAAATCTCATCTAAAACATCAGAGCATGCAGAAACACGTCCGATGGGTTTGAGCCCGAGCGCTCGACCTTCCATCGTTGCTAGGAAAGTCGCAATCTGCATCTCCTAGCAACGCGTTATGGCCGTGAACCTGGCCCCGCATTTGATGGGCAATGCGGGCTTGTCCCGGCGAGCAGCCCACATCTCAGAATGCGGGTTGCTCGGCCCAAGCCTGCAGCGGTCACAGCTCGAGTGTAGTCTCACCCACTTCACATGCATACAACAAACCTGTACGAAATGAAATTGATCGATTCCTCGTTCAAACTGTGACTACCCACGTTGAAAAAGCACTACCCAAAAAGTCCCACAATTCTCATTTTGAACTTTCCACATCAGTTAGTTTTACTGATGATCGGTAATCTGACGCCTGCCAATCTGTGAGCAGCAGCACCCTGGCACATTTACTGGCTCCTTTTCTTATGCTCTGGCAGTTGCTACACTAAAAGAAAGCAAAGAAAGAAAGAAAGTAAGAAAGACAGGAAGAAAGAAGTGGGAGAAGAAAGAGATCACTTTTGAGTTTTTGCAAAGTCGCTTAGGAAAAGAGAATCGTTTTTTCTCCACCGTCATTTTTGTTGACATGCGAAGTTCTTGAAGATTGCCCCTTTTTGCAGGTGTTTTTTTTTTCGGTTCTGCTACTTTAAAAGACAACATTTGGGAGGGGGGATTTTGTAAGTTTGTGCGCGTGTGTGCCATGTTGTATTTATTTTGTTTTTGTTTACGAGATTGCATGTCAAGAGCAAGATATCGGTTGGAGAATGGGGGATGGGATGAGATTCCGTGGTGGGTGGTTGGGTTGTGGGTTTGTGGGGGGTTTGGGTTGTGGGGGTTTGGGTTGTGGGGTTGTGGGTTTGGGTCGTGGGGTTGTGGAGGCGGGGTTGTGGGGTTTGGGGTTGTGGGGTTTGGGGTTGTGGGATATGGAGTTGTGGGGTGTGGGGGTATGGAGAGTGGTGGTGTTGGGGGGTGGGCAATGATAAATGTAGGTGGGTGGGGGTGGGGGTGAGAGGGGGGGGGGCGTTGGTGGCGTGGAGTGGATTCAGAGTAAGTGGATGAGAGAGGGTGGGGGAGGGAGTTATAATGGGACAGTTGTAGAAGGGCTGTGGGTGGGTGGGGGCGGATGTTATACCCCTGTCACACTACGACGTAACGAGCCAACGTGAGCCTAACGTGGTCAGTTTTCGTCATTACGTTGGGTTACGTCATGATGACGTCAGAATGACGTTAGAATGACGTCGAGCTACGTCACATTACGTCGTGTTACGTCGAGTTACGTCGAGGTTTTGGACATGTTCAAAAATGTTGACGTAGCTCGAACGTAAGGGTTTACGTTCGCCGTATGTTCTGTTCACGTTCAGTGAACGTCAATGACGTTAAACGGACGTTTTTCCAACGCTGCTCACTACGTTCAACTACGTTCTACTACGTTGACCCACATTAAACTGAGTGCAAATGCCCACGTGGTGTAATGGGAACGTCAGGAGAACGTCGGGAGAACGTCGGGAGAACGTCAGGAGAACGTGCGTTCAACGTCTCATGACGTAGGTAACGTCATGTAACGTTCTTCTGGCGATGGAATAACGTTCATAACGTTCATAGCGTTCCGTGAGCGTAATGACGTTGTCCTCTCTCGTTGAATGACGGTATCACTACGCTTTACCGACGTTACGCTCTCGTCCACTACGCTGCATCCACGTTCAACTTCTGCCCAAATTTGCATACTATGCCCTGAAGTTCAACGTTCTTCACGTTCTCCCTATGCTGACGTCATTACGTTGTAGTGTGACAGGGCCATTATGGGGAAGGGGTGCGGAGTGAAAATGGTTTCGATTGGTGCTAAAAATGAGGGTGGGTGGAACAAGGTTGAGCAGGGGGTATTGCGGGTAGGTGGGGTATGGGGAGGCGGAGTGGCAGTAGCTGACGTGAAGGTGAGGTAAATAGTATGGGAATCCCTCAGGTTCAATGTAGGTGGTGTAGGAGTGGGTAGGATGGCATTCGGTGGGTAAGGGTGGGTTGGAGGTGGGTGGCGAGTGAGTGGGTGGGCTGGAGCTGCGGTTGGTGGGGGTTGATGTAGGTGGGTTGGGATGGAGATGGGGTGGAATGGGGTGGGGTGGATGTGGGTGTCGAGGGATTGGGTGGGTTGAAGGTAGGTGGGTTGGAGGTGGGTGGCGAGGGGTGGGTGGCGGGGGAGTGGGTGGGATTGGGGTGGGGTGGGGGCGGGTTAGAGGTAGGTGGGTGCGGGTGGGATGGGGGGGGGCGTGGGTGCGGGGAGGTACAACAGTTAGTGCACACACTGCACGCGAACTGAACACTCCGCAGGAGCCGTACACTCTACTCGTGCTCATCACAACCTGCTGCCCCGCTCTCTCCATGCATGGACAACCGCCCACGCCATAAGGCCATAACCGTGGTCAATTAGTAGATTACATTGGGTGCATAGTTGTGGTGGTGTCTATCGTATCAATACACTGCCACCATGCTGCGCACTGCTCTCACTGCCCACATCACACTGCAGCATAACAGTGAAACATCACTCTAACCACACCATACTGCACACACCACACTGCAATACAATACTGCCCACAATACACTGCAATACCATACTGCACACACCACACTGCAATACCATACTGCTCACACCACACTACCCACACCACCCCCTAACTCCCCACACCACCACACACCTCCAACCAACACACAACACCACCATTGCGCTGTCTAATTAGCAACTGTCACTTTCAGGCACCGCCGGGGAAAGCCCCCTGTCACAATCGACTTGATTAAATTAATATAGTTCCACTGATACCAGGGCCGCATTCAGGCTCTGTCTCGGAGGCGCGTCGGAGATGGCTGTGATGTCACGCCAGTCTGAATGGCAAAAGCAGTTTGTTGTCTTGAAAATGGCCGCCCCCATAGACGGTGGCCATTTGCAATGGAAAAGCTGTGCTGTCATTGGCTGAAACTACTGAATGCGGCGGCCATTTTCGAGTCGCCTTTCAGCTCCAGAATGAAAAGGGAGGCGTCTCCGGGACATCGCCGAGACGCACCCTGAACTGAAATAGGCCAAAAAGCATCGCCAAGACGTCGCCGAGGCACCTCCGAGACAGACCCTGAACGCGGCCCTGGTGCTAGTGTTTATAAGCCGCAAAACGCTCGGGTGTTGGCGGTCACAACATGCTTTTCAAATGAATACATGTGTGTGAACAATTAGAATTAGCTCCCACCCCCAGCATCCCCACTCCACGACGTCAACCCCCCCCCTCCCCAAAAGATTAATAGAGGGTATGCACTGACGTCACGATAAACGGAAGCGCGGCCATTCTGGCGTTACAACCACAATAACAAACCCAACAAACTCAATGCATTGTCAATGGCAGTGAGAAATCGTCATACAGAAAAAGGTAAATATCTCTAAAACCACATCACCTAGACACAAAGTGCTTGAAACACATATAGAAAACATGTTTAACAAACAGATTATCTTAAATTTATAAGGTTAGGGTTCTGGATTTCTATTAATTTTGAATAAAACTGACGTTTTGCACTGTATATAGCGGCAAACTCAATGCATTGTCAATGGCCGTGAGCAATCTCCATAAAGAAAAAGTTAATTATCTGTAAAACCACACCACCTAGACACAAACCGCTTGGAACACATATAGAAAACATGTTTAACAAAATGATTATATTAAATTGATAAGGTTAGGGTTCTACATTTTTATTAATTTTGAATAAAACTGACGTTTTGCACTGCGCATAGCGGCAAACTCAAAGCATTGTCAATGGCCGTGAGCAAACTTCATGCAGAAAAAGTTAAATATCTCTAAAACCACACGACCTAGACATAAACCACTTGGAACATGTTTAACAAAGAGATTATACTAAATTTATAAGGTTAGGGTTTTTCATTTCTATTAATTTTGAATAAAACTGAAAGAATGATCTACTCTGTTACTGCAACGGGCATGTTATTTACTGGTTGATTTCGCCACAATGGCCGCGCATCCGGTTGATGACGTCACGGGAATACCCTCTAGAGGAGAGCGCGGACATCCGGGATCTTAGCCCATCGCGCCCTGTTCGAGGCGGTGAAAACAATGGCAGTTGCAGCACTGAAACGAATGTAAAGAAAACAAAAAGCACAAATCTATTCACTGCTACGATCTAATTCTGTTATTTAGATCCATGAATATTCACTCGGGAGTTAAGATAATGTCTATTTAACAGAATAACTGACTCCAAAAGTGAAATTTGGTCAAATTAAACCAAAGATCGAAGCGATATTAACGGCGCCGCCGCAAAGGCGGCGATATTGTCGAATGTAAACAAAACAAAAAGCACAAATCTATTCACTGCTACGATCTAGTTCTGTTATTTAGAACCATGAATATTCACTCGGCGGTTGAAATAATGGTATTTAGGAGCATAACTTATTGAATAAGTGAAGTTCGGCTCAAATTAAATGCCAAAATCCGAGCGATATGAACTCCGGCGGTGAATATTCACTGCTACGATCGAAGTCTGTTATTTAGAACCATGAAATAATGTTATTTATGAGCATAACTTACTCAATAAGTGAAATTCCACCTTATTGCGAATGTAAATAAAACAAAAAGCACTGCTGTCATCAAGGTTTGTTTTCACCGCGTCAACCGGAAGTGACGAGAATGCGCGCCCTCCTATAAACAATGGTTGACAGATAGCCCTCTGTTGACACTGTCAGTGACTATGCAATAAATGGAAGAAAAGGAAGAACAAAACCAATACAACCAGAACAGCAATATTCACATACCAAATGTCATCGTGCACACTCTAAACCCCGGTCTGTTTTCTTGTTGCTGTCCCATTACCGGTGTCGCGGTTTCAGTTCTCAACCAGTTTCAGTTCTCAACTGTCGCTTCTGTGCATGCGTGGATTCGAGTGACAACTTTGCTTTTGCTGTTGATGTGTGTGTGTGGCGATTTCTAATGTGTAAATCACTCTAAAACCCTTAAAACCTCATATACCGACCGTATATTGTTAAATGAAACACACAAGTTGGCAAACGCCCATAGCGGCCATGTTGAATATGTTGCATTGAGATTCAGACGCATGCGCAGAAGCGATGTTGAGAACTGAAACAGGTTGAGAACTGAAACCGCGACACCGGCAAGATCCTGTCAGAGCAAACATCTGTCACGTCGCTCGCCACAAACATAGTTACATAGCGGGCCTGATTACTCACGAGGTCGTCTGCTACTGGACGCCATGGAACTTTCAGTGTTTACTCTTATTTTTGTTATCGGTACTCCTGTTGTATTTTGTTTAACGGAAATATTCATTGAGTTACAATTAACTGCGGGGTTTCCCGCCAGAGAGCAGTCAGTGGAAGCGGCCGATATCGACACTAATAATAATAACAACAACATGAATAGAGATGTCGCAAAATGGACGGACGGCGGCAGACGGGCGTAAAGCGTAAAGCTATATACACGATGCTGCCAGGCGGAACCTGATGGGCTTACCGCAGCCCCCGGGGTCGGATCAACCAACCACAAGCGGGCAGCCAGTCGATATTTAGCAATTACTGAATTATTGACCGGTTTTAAGGTGTGTGGGAGCGGGTCGGGGGTGGGGGTGGTCGGTCGGCGTGCAGGTGTTGGGGTGGTGGGGGGAGGGTGAAGGGGAAGGTGTATGGTAGAGGGTAGGGGTGTAGGTGTGTCGGTATGGGTGTGGGTGGAGGCTGTCATGGGAGTACAGTGCGGTTGTGAGTGTGTGTGTGGGTGTAGGTATGGTGGGGTATGGGTGTGGGTCGAGGGTGTGGTAGTGGGTAGGGTGGGAGTACCGTGTGGGGGTAGGCGTGCGGGCATGGCTGGAGGTTGTGGTGGGAGTATGGTGTGGAGGTGAGGCTGTGGGTGTTTGGGTGTGACTGTGGGTGTTTAGGTGTCGTTGTCGTTGTGGGAGAGGATGAGAACGGAGGATGGTAGGGATGGCGGTAGGAGTGTGCGCACACGGGTCTGGGTGGGTGGGGGTGGTGTAGCAGAGAGTGGGGATCGTAGACATTGGGGGCGGGAGGGGTGGTGGAATTGGGCTGCTACTGTGGTAGCTGCAATGCGCCGGTCGTGGGGTGGAAGAAGAAGAGTTTGGTAGTGGGGGGGGGGGTGGAGTGGCATAGGGTGGGGTAAGGAGGGGTGGTGAGGGATGGGGGTAGTAGTCTGCGTGGGTAGTGAGGGTTGGTGGAGTGGAAGAGGAAGAGCGCATGGATGGGGCGGTGATGGGGTTGGTGGTGGGGGGGGGGGTAGGGGGCGGTGATGGGGTTGGTGGTGTGGCGGTGGAGGTAGGGGGCGGTGATGGGGTTGGTGGTGTGGCGGTGGAGGTAGGGGGAAGTGATGGGGTTGGTGGTGGGGGGGGAGGTAGGGGCGGTGATGGGGTTGGTGGGGGGGGGGGGGGGGGGGAGGTAGGGGACGGTGATAGGGTTGGTGGTGTGGCGGTGGAGGTAGGGGGAAGTGATGGGGGTGGTGGTGGGGTGGTGGAGGTAGGGGCGGTGATGGGGTTGGTTGTGGGGTGGGGTAGGTAGGGGGCGGTGATGGGGTTGGTGGTGGGGTGGGGGAGGTAGGGGCGGTGATGGGGTTGGTGGTGGGGTGGGTGAGGTAGGGGGCGGTGATGGGATTGGTGGTGGGGTGGGTGAGGTAGGGGGCGGTGATGGGGTTGGTGGTGGGGTGGGGGAGGTAGGGGGCGGTGATGGGGTTGGTGGTGGGGTGGGGGAGGTAGGGGGCGGTGATGGTGTTGGTGGTGGGGTGGGGGAGGTAGAGTCTATAATCTAGTGCCGAGTTGCTGGAGGCAGTACTAGCTGTGGGTACTCCCGCACATAGCATTGCTCCAGCCCCTCCCCCCCTCCCCCCAGCCCCCCCCCCCAACACACACATTAACATGCACACAAACACACACACAAGCACACTGACACACCCACACTTTTGATGGCGTGTGATGCCGTCAACTTTACGCTGGTTAGCGCCGGGTGATGGCGCAAAACGGTGGGGAGTGCTATGAGTGGAACGTTGGCGAGAAAGTCGGAATGCTTTGACTCACACAGTCGCTAACGTCGACCTATTTTAAAGCCTCTCATCATTGAGTTTGATGATACGCTCAGTGCAAAACTTCAATTTTATTCAAAATTAAAAGAAATACAGAACAATATCTATTTGTGTGCCGAGCGGTATGTTTCTTCTATTAATTTAGAATAAAATCGACGTTTTGCACTGCGCGTATCGGCAAACTCAATGGCCGGGCACCTTTGTTTTGGACTCAACACGGTTTTCAGCGCATGCGCAGTCAGACCTGAACTGCCGACGTATGGAAGCGCTGACCTTGAAAGTTGAACTCTGGTCAATGCTCGCACCGTCTAAAGCCGTCTAAAGCCGTCAATCATCGACGTAACGTCTAACATTGGCTTGCGCCGTGTTGCGCCGTCACACGCCGTGTAAACGGGCCTATAGTCTGTGTCCGTGGGCCTGTGGTTCTCTGTGGAGCTGGGGTTGGGTATGTATGTGTGTATGTGCACATGTGTGTATGTGAATATCTCTGTGTGTATGTCTGTGCACATGTGCTTGTGTCTGTGTTTGTGTGTTTGCATTTGTGGTCCGCGTGTATGTGTGCACATGTGTCTGTGTTTCTGTCCAGGTCTGTCTGGGTGTCCCCAGTATCACTGTGACTGTTTCTTTGTCTGCCTATATGCTTGCGTGTATCTGTGTATCTTCACCTATGTGTCTGTCTATATATATATATATAAGAAAGGTGATCGAACAGACCATGGGAACTATAGAGGAATCTCTCTTCTTTCCATAGCAGGGAAGATCTTCACCAGGATCCTACTCAACAGACTATCTATTCACATAACACCTGGTGTAGTTCCGGAGACACAGTGTGGCTTCAGAAGTAACCGGAGCACCGTGGATATGATATTTTGTCTCCGACAGCTACAAGAAAAGTGCATTGAGCAGGACCGACCACTGTACATGGTATTTGTCGATTTCACTAAGGCATTTGATACAGTCGGGAGGACCGGGCTATGGCAGCTACTGAGGAAGTACGGATGCCAAGAGAAGTTCACAACTATGACCGAGGCTCTACATACAGGAATGATTGCGAACGTTAGTGCTGGAGGGGAAGTCTCAGAATCGTTCGGGGTTACCAATGGGGTCAAGCAAGGTTGTGTACTGGCCCCCACGCTCTTCTCGATCTTCCTATCAGCAATGCTAGATGAGGCTTTCCGAGACATGGGGGATGGCATCTATATACAGTCCAGACAGAGTGCTGACCTATTCAATGTCGCACACTTCAGAGCGAAGACCAAGACTCCTCAGATACTGGTGAGAGAGCTCCTATTCGCAGATGACAGTGCACTGGTTGCCTACTCTGCTGAAGAGACCCAGAAAATAGTGGACGCTTTCTCCGATGCATCAAAGAAGTTTGGCCTGAAGATTAACATCAAGAAGACAGAGGTGCTGTACCAACCCAACTCTACAAGAACCCGAGAGGAGGAGATCATGGTAGACGGAAACAAGCTGAACTCTGTTCCGGAATTCACCTATCTCGGAAGCACTATATCAAGTGATGGACGCATTGATGCTGAGATATAGAGCAGGATGGCCAAGGCTAGCGCATCTTTCAGCCGACTACGCCAGAGACTCTGGAACAACCACGATGTGTCCATTTGGGTCAAAGGTAAGATCTACCGTGCAATCGTGCTATCCACCCTACTATACGGAGCCGAGGCCTGGACAGTGTACAGACGACAGGTGAAAAAGCTGCATGCCTTCATGATGCGACATCTGCGTTCAATCATGAGGCTAACCTGGAAGGACAAAGTGACAAATAAGGAAATACTCGAACGGATGGGGCTGCCTTCTATGGAAGATCTTCTGATCAAAAAGAATCTCCGGTGGACTGGACACCTCATGAGGATGTCATCAGACAGGCTACCAAAGCAGATCCTCTATTCTCAACTGTCTTCTGGCTACAGAAAGAGAGGGCGCCCTCGTCTCCGGTTCAGGGATACCATCAAGAGAAACCTGAAGCTGAGAGACATTAAGACCGACTCATGGACGCAACTCTCACAGCAGAGAGCTAAATGGAGAGCGGCAGTCAAGTAATGAAAGCAGTCTTTGTCGCATCGTGACCGACAGCATGATGAAGATGATGATATATATATATATATATATATATATCAGTGAATATATGTGTCTCTGCCCGTGAATGTGTGTCTGTCTGTCTATTGGTTAGTGGTAAACCCTTTATCGAGTGTAATAATGCTAGTAGTGTCCTGCACTACCCCCCCCCCCCCTAACCGGGTGGGGACTGGGATACCATTATGCACCGCTCCGCCTCCTGCGCGGGGCCAATGCTCCACTCGCCCGGAGGAATGTATATATATATATATATATATATATATATGTGCGTGTGTGTGTATCAGTGAATATATGTGTATGCCTGTGAGTATGTGTGTATGTCTGTGTATGTGTGTATCTCTGACCGCCTGTCTGTCTGTGTCCTTGTATGAGTGTACATGTATGTGCATCTGTGTTTGACTGCTTGCATGTGTGAGTATATATGCTTGTCTAAGTATACATATGTATGTGTTTGTATGTGAGCATGTCAGTGTCGGTGTGTGTGTCTGTGTGTGAGGATATATGGAGGCTCGCCTGGTTATCTGTGGCTGAGTGTCTGTGAATGTTGGTGTGTAGTCTGCGTGTGTTTATCAGTGTTAGCGGGTGCTTGTATGTGTCTGTTTGTCTGTTTGTATGTATCTATCAGTGTCGGTGTGTGCCTGTATGTTTCTACATGTCTGTCGGTGTCAGTGTGTATGTATGTGTGTCTGTGTGTGTGTGTTCAGTGTCTGTGTATGTATGTGTATCTATCAGTATTGATATGTGCCTGTGTGTACGTGTGTCTGTCTACGTGTATCTATATATCAATGTCGGTGTGTGCCTATATGTGTATCTGTGTCTGTATGTGTGTCTGTGTGTCAGTTTGTATGTCTCCACCCCCCCCCCACGACACACTGTCAGTGTGTATGTATGTGTGTCAGTGTGCCGGTGTGTATGTATGTGTGTCTATATGTGTATATGTGTCTGTCTATGCATATATGTCAGTGTCGGTGTGTACCTGTGTGTGTGTCTGCTTGCATGTGTGTCCGTGTGTCGGTGTGTGTGTCTGCAAGCATGTGTGTGTCGGTGTGTGCCTGTGTGTGCCTGTTCGTCGGTGTGTGTCAGTGTGTTTGTGTGTCTATCAGTGTCGATGTGTGTCTGTGTGTCTATCAGTGTTGGTATGTGCCTGTGTGTGTCTGTTTGTGTGTGAGTCTTTGTCTGTGTGTCTATCGGTGTGGGTGTGTGCCTGTTTGTTGGTGTGTGTTTGTGTGTCTATCGGTGTTGGTGTGTGCATGTGTGTGCCTGTTTGTTGGTGTGTGTATGTGTGTCTGTGTGTCTATCAGTGTCGCTGTGTGCCTGTGTATGCCTGTTTGTGTGCGTCCTTGTGTATGTGTGTCTATCAGTGTCGGTGTGTGGCTGTGTGTGCCTGTTTGTTGGTGTGTGTATGTGTGTCACTCTGTCGGTATCAGTGTCAGTGTGTGCCTGTGTGTGTCTGTTTGTCGGTGTGTGTCTGTTTGTTGGTGTGTGTCTGTGTGTCGGTATCCGTGTCGGTGTGTGCCTGTGTGTGTCTGTTTATGTGTGTCTTTGTCTGTGTGTCTATCAGTGTCGGTGTGTGCCTGTGTGTGTCTATTTGTCGGTGTGTGTCTGTCAGTGTCGGTGTGTGTCTGTGTGTCTATCAGTGCCTGTGTGTGCCTGTGTGTGCCCGTGTGTGTGGTGGTCTCTGTGGGTTCGTCTGGCGCTTGGAGAGCATGGATCCATGAGGCTGCCGCTTGGTGTATTGACATCTTCTCGCAGTCATCTCACTTTGGATTGGTTCATCTGTATGCCTGTCTATATGTGGGTATATATCTCACTCTGCCAAACCATGTCTCTATGGATACATACTTCCATCGTAGTTATGTTCCTCCTATCTCTACATTACTTCCACTACCCTATCTTGCCTAACTACCCGTTCTCTGGATTTCTCCCTATTCCTCCACAGTGGACCAGAATGGTCTCTTTTCCACGTGAATATACTTGAACCTTTGCAATGTGCCCCGGCATTTTCAATCCTTCTTTAGGCGAATTGTAATTCGTTAATTCAGGTATTGAAATTTCAGATGTGAGCATTTGGCCTTCCTCATTCCAACAGTCCTCGGATCATCCTAACATTGCTGAGTGCCAAATTAAGTAGCAACCAGACGGGATGGCCGAATGAGTTAGAGCGTCCATCTCCCGTGTTGATAGATCTTTTTTTTTTTTTTTTTTTTGTCCATTAGTTGTTTAAGCAGGGGAAATTTCAGTCATAGACGACTGGTCTTCCTCATTCCACTGCTGGTCGATAGAAAGCCTGAGCCTACACTTTTACCGACCCAAGGGATTTTTAACCTCCCACACCACATAGACATAGTATGAGAGCAACCAGCCTTTGATGACGCTGTAAGTTATACACAGCGGTGGAAATCGAAATTGGCAGAGCTGGGGGTACGGGGAATCAAACCGCCGACCCTCAGAATAGGAGTCTGACCTAGAAAAAAGTCAGACACTCTAACCACTCTGCCACAGACAATGCCATCATGGGATCGTGGGTTCGAATCCTGGTCGAGTCAAACCAATGACTTAAAAATTGATACTTGTCGCTTCCTAGCCAGGTGCTCGGGATTATTAGGATAGGGTAAGGAGCAGTGGAATGAGGAAGACCAGTCGTCTGCGACTGAAATTCCCCTGCTTAAACAACTAATGTACAAAAAAAAAACAGGTGTCAGTTTTGCAAGCCCTTGGTTTGACTCGGCTGGGATTTAACCACGTGATCTCCACAAACAGGAAGCGAGCATCTATTTCATGCATTCGAACACGTCTGGTTGTTTTTTTCCTGCCTAGCCTCCTTACTTGGCTGAACAATTAGAACTATTAATAACTCATCAAATGGCCACAAGAAATGACGGAACCCACTTGTGAATGTGGCCTACTTTCAGTGGCCTAGCTGCAAGTGATGTTGTGTTCTCATGGAGGCCCATCTCTAATTGTGCCCCATCTCTAATTGTGCCCCATCTCTAATTGTGGCCCATCTCTCATTGCCGCCCATCTCTAATTGTGGCCCACTTGTAATTGTGGCCTATCTCTAATTGTGGCCCATCTCTAATTGTGGCCCACCTTTAATTGTGGTCTATCTCTAATTGTGGCCTACCTCTAATTGTGGCCCATCTCCAATTCTGGCCCATCGCTAATTGTGGCCCAGCGTAATTGTTGTGTACCACTAATTGGAGGTCACCTTAATTTTAGCCCACCTCTAATTGTGGCCTGTCACTAATCATGGATACCTCTAAATGTGAGATACCTCTAATTGCGGTCGACCTTCAAATGTGGCCCATCTCTAATTGTGTACCATCTATAATTCTAGCCCATCTCTAATTCTGGACCATATTAATTCTGACCGATCTTTAATTCTTGCCCATCTCTAATGCTGGTCCATCTCTAATTGTGGCCCATCTCTAATTCTCTCCCACCTCTATTTCTGACCCATCTCTAACTCTGGATACCTCTAATTGTGAGATATCTCTAATTGTGGTCCACCTACAAATGTGGCCCATCTTTAATTGTGCACCATCTCTAATTCTTGCCCATCTCTAATGCTGGCCCATCTTTAATTGTGTCCCACCTCTAATTGTTGTGGCTCATCTCTAATTGTGACCCACCTCTAATTATGGCCCATCTCTAATTCTGGATACCGCTAATTCTTGCCCATCTCTAATGCTGGCCCATCTCTAATTGTGTCCCACCTCTAATTGTGGCTCATCTCTAATTTTGGCCCACCTCTAATTCTGACCAATCTCTAATTCTGCCTCACATCTAATTCTGCCCCACGTCTAATTGTGGCCCATCTCTAATTCTGATCCATCTCTAATTCTGCCTCACCTCTAATTCTGTCCCACGTCTAATTCTGGCCCATCTCTAATCTGCCCCACCCCTAATTCTACCCCACCCCTAATTCTGTCCCACCTCTAATTCTGGCCCACCTCTAATTCTGGCATTTCTCTATATATTCCCCTTCTGGCTGGGAGTTTCCTATTGCTGCTGCCCAGCCATAGAACATATTTATGGATGTCGCTGTAGGTTGGCATGGAGACCCGTCAACATGTATGTCATGCGCCTGCATCTGTCTAGCCTGTGGGTCCCCAGTTGGTGATATGCACCGCGCTGCCTCATTGTGGATGGACAGGACTGCGCATGCATCTCTCTGTGGATAGTCCCTACACAGTTGTTTTTATCCCATGGTCCCTCACCTCTATCTTTTCCTCTCTAGAGACACTGCCATAGTTGATTTCAGAATAATATGACGTGGGAAGGATAGTGCGGATCATTATACGGCCCACCAAATCCATATTAGATAAATAATAGATTTGCGTCATCAGTGCTTGGATCGGTAACGGCCTAAGAATACACAATCCTGATGACACAAACTTCCTATGGCATGCCAAATCAACAGTTAATAAATTGGTTGGTTGTTGGAGTCTTACGTCATGGCAACATCTAAGGTCATATCAGGAGGGGCAGTAAATAAATAAAACCTCACACTGCAGAGACTGCTGTGTGTTTTCAACACGCACACTACAACTGTGCTTTCAGTGTCAGTACCTTATGCTAGGTACACACCTACCGTTTTTCCGCACCCACCTACCATATACGATCTAAAACTGCCCAAAAATCGTGAGGTGTGCACTCCCCTAGCACACCTACCGATTGCGATTCGCGACTTTTTAGGGCTAAAACCACTTCCTTACGATTGCGATTCGCGATTCGAAAAATGAATCGGCCCGTTTTCAGTTTTAAGCGGGTCGGGTCGGGTCGCGATTTTTAGTGCGTGAATCGTATACGGTAGGTGTGTACCTAGCATTAGCCTTGGCCAATATAGCCGACAACAAACTCCTTGCCAGGATGTAAAATTCTAACAACCAACCAACCTCCACCCACCCCCCCCACGACACACACACCGCCCAACCTAATTACGCTAACCCTACGCTATGTGGTGTGGACGTCACGTGACATACGCAGTGGTAAACCGCCGGTGACAGACGGCAGTGGATGACATCCGGGAGGTTGTCCTCGCAACGGGAGGCGGCGGTCAGCGTAGATCCATCTCCATGACAACAGATAGAGGGCGCGCATGCTAGTTTAGATAGTGAGACCTTAATATGTCTAGTTTTACATGTCGCCGCTAGAGCGCGGCGCAATGGAGAGTCACGTGATTGCTTTTGGGGGGTTCATAACCTTATGACGGTTACCAGCTGCAAAACTGCAGAAATATAGAAAGGCCTCGATAAATCGGTCCAATCTTTGGTTGAAGATTAATCTTCAGGTGGGATGGTTCTAGAAGCTGGGAATGTCTTTACAACATTAAAACGACGAATTGTTGGGGTGGCCCCGAATCACTCCAGTCCGGCGGTCCATGTCTATTTGCTCTATCGTGACCAGCCGGCGAACCAAAGACACGGACAGAGTAAGAGTAGAAAGTCAAATGCTGGCGGGCTCCCCCTCCTGGAACTCTTTTCAGACATTATCAAGGAGGAGCAAGGTCAGCAGAGAGGAGATAGAGAGAGGCGTGGATGAAGTGCGGTCCGGATAGCAAGTGGAGTCACATGGTGTGCACCACTCTGCCACAGCGACCTCTAGCAGGTTGCCACACTCAGCTTTCACCATCAGGGTTTCTGCCAGAAAATAATTTGAGGGTATGCAGAATGGGGGGATGCGGGGAGGAGGGGTTTCATGACTTGACTTTGTTGTCTCTGGCTCCTTGAAGAACCTTTAAACAAAGTATCCCAACAATTTGAGGGTACGGTGTCATACCCTCTGAAAACTTGAGGGTACGGAACTTTACCCCTTTTACCCTCTGGCAAAAACCTGCCCATATGTTGCTAGGGTCAGCTGACCACTCCACCTCTCATCCATTTAATAATAATAATAATAATAATAATAATGATAAAGTAAATTCAACGGAGCACCATTACTAGCAGGATAGATTCATTCTAATGCACTATACAAGAAAACCTCTTTAGAAGCATGGTTGTTCAAATGGTTTGATTTCTCTGAATAACATGTTGTCAGTGCTAATGCACTGATCTTCCAACCTTTATGATCTTCCAGTCTTAATGACAAATGTAACTACATACTACAATAAAGTTTAACAATATGACAATATGGATGGACAATTACAAGAAAATAAGCGAAGCATTGATAGGAATGATTGGTAAAAAAATAATGAGATAAGAGAAAACAAGATTAAGCATGGGAAATTTCAATCGTGGACAATTCTTTTGGGGGGTATGGGGGATTAATTTTGTATTAATATATTTGGACTCGACCTGTATTCTGACCCCAGGACCTTCTGCAGGGGAAGCTAACCCTCTTAAGCGCTGGTCACATACACGTTAGTGAACGTAGTTGAACGTAGTTGAACGCATGATAGATTAACATGGGTGAAACGTGCTATCACTACGTTAAACTATGTTAAGGTGCGGCAGGTTTTGGTTGATAACCCACTTAATAGTATGGATAAATATGTTATGGTACGGATCCCGGTACGTTATGGTACGGATCCCGGTATGTACAACTACGTTGAACTATGTTGAACTACGTTGAACTATGTTGAACTACGTTACCCTCCACTACGTTCAACTACTTTCAACTTCGTCCACTAATGGCTATGTCCACTAATGGCTATGTGACCATGGCAGAATGGCCAAGGTTTTGTGCAGGTCAAAGTACGCTAGAGTATGCTAGAGTACACTAAGAAGTATGCTAGAGTACGCTAGAATATGTTATCATCACAGAGGCTATGTCTGCCTCAAACGTACCTCTCTTTTGAACATGCCCAAAGCTTAAATCGGAACTCACAGCCCACACACATTCTCATCACGGAGAATTATGGATGCCGCTACATTGCACTACGTTGAATGACATTGAACTACATTGAACTACGTTGAACTACGTTAGCCTCCACTACGTTCAACTATGTTCACTAACGTGTATGTGACCAGGGCTTTGCCAATTCTGCCACCGCGTCCGATAAGGAATACACCAGGACTGACAAACATTAAGTCAGGAAAGATCTTCATGATTACCTAAGCAGACTAGAGTTAGCGAATGAAACAGACAGATGTCTGGCTTCATCAAAGAGCCACACCCGCCTCAGAACACCCACATCCAAAGGCGTTACCACCTGGAGTGTATGAGAAGAGCGCCGCCACCTGGAGGACGCTAAGCTGCCAACTGAGCAGCAATGAACAGGGCTTGCATAAATATGCGACTACACCAACAACTAACTACACTGAAGCCTGGGACTGCAGTTCGATCCTGACCAAGAAACACTGACTGAGTTTGTTGTCTGCTGGATTATTGGTTGCTTGTTGGAGTTTTACATCCTGGCAACATCTAAGGTCATATCAGGGCTGGTACCGATTTGTGACAGTGCCCACTCTTTTGTTTGTTTGTTTGTTTTACGACATCGGCTATTGGGGGGTAGTGGACACTCATGACGACTTTATAGTGCTGCCCTACTGGGAACTCAGGCCGCCGGCACCATGACCCAATATCCAACTCAGTCACACTTAGCTAACCAGTCCTTTGCCTTAAGTTATTCATGTTTAGCGTCTGGCTAGAAAGCGACAAGTATAAATCTTTAACTCATTGGTTTGACTCAACCAGAGTTGGAACCCGTGGGTTCGAACCCCACAATCTACCATATCTACTGGATGAACTGCGCTCTGATAAATCTTTATGTTAATTCAGGTCATGACACGGGACTACTTAGTATGGAATTGTATTAATCTAAACAGGAGTATACATAGGCAATATTCGAATGAGGTCAAATAACAATAGGTAAAGGTTAGTCTCTGCGTGAACCGGGCACTCAACCCACATGTCATCTGAAAGTAGGGGGGGGCGGTGAGAAAAGGCGGGAGGTGGTCTCGGGTTAGCGTCTGGAGGTGAAGTGCCGTTTGGAGAGGCAGGAGGGCGGAAGTGACGTCAGAGGGGTGCGGCCGGGTAAAAGCACGGCTACCAGCGGTCAGGGTGGGGGCACCACCTGGAGTCGCCTCCAGGCCCCTATAGTTAAAAGGGGGCATTCAGGTGTAGGTGGGGGAGGGGAAGCGGAGGAGGCATGAGTCCCATGTCGATCCCGAATTACCCATGTTGCCTATGCAACATGACCGATGTAGCATCTGACATTAGCGGTATCTGGTGCTATTGGAGGCAGATGGTGTGTTGAGTTTATATATCATCTTTTTTCGAAACGATAGAAAAAGCACAGCGAATTCGGTAGTTATATAATCCGTCGTAGATGGCGCCACTGCATGTGCAGTATAATTGTGCAGTTAAGAATAGCTCCGCAGCCAATAATAGGTATGTATATTTGGAATGACATTATCATTGTGGTACATTGTGGTACATTGTGGTGCATTGTGGTACATAATGGTCCATTGTGCTACATTGTGGTACATTGTGCTACATTGTGGGAACCCACACACTTATCATAAAAAATACATATTCGATCCATACGTTATTTATATGTGAAATAATGCATTAAAAGCCGACCTCTCTCTCTATATATATGTGTAGTATAAAGCATTTATACCAATATTATTGAGGATGGAACCGTTGATATATCATTAGCGGCGTGATTCGAACCCGCACCCACGCCGTGCTACTGCTGGTCGTTGGGAACGGCCAGCCGAGGGACTGAGGCAAGTCTAGCCTGCTCTGTGTCAGGCGCATGCGCCAAGCCTCCAAGTCCATACTATGTATGGAGGTGATACATTTATTATGTGATGAATTAACATTATGCTGTATAATATATAGCACATATACCAAATTAACTTCCATTTTGGCATATTAGTGTTGGCGAATTCAAAACTGCTTCCCTGTATTGTTTATGTAATACAGATTACCAGCGCCACCTATACAGAGTTTGCCTTACTAATCCGGCTTATCAGCTCTTCCCGGCATGCATTATAAAACCTTTACATTGGCACGGTTAATTATTCCCTCTGCAGAGAATATTCACTCTGATCTAAATTTGCTTATTTGTTGTTTTTGCTCTCTGAGTAATATGTATGTGTCATATACTTCATTAAGTGAATATGCATAACAGTGGAAACCCATGTAATTTATTATTCTACTATTAATACACGGTAGAATGTTATGTGCTTCTTCTATTTCATGCTTGAGTGTGTATATATATATATATATATATATATATATGGATAGTGATAAACCATTTAGCGCGTGTAATAAGCTCTGTAGTGGTTCCTCCCCCCCCCCTCTTGTGGGGTGGGGAGTGGAAGAGGGGTGACCGTCATGCACCTCGCCCCCCGTCCCTCTTCTCAGGGCTGCATTCGTCACTCAGTCGGAAGCATTATATATATGTAGGTACGCATTAAGCCGAAGGCAGTGTGGTGGATACAGTTTTATTATTAAGTCAGTGTAGAAGTATCTGGCTGGGCTACAAATGCCCTACCGGAATATATAGTATAAAAGGATAAAATAGCAAAAAATAAGAATAACAAATAAAAGTAAATAGAACAGGTGTGTATGAGCCTAGTGGCAGCAAGGAAGTGAGCAGCCGGTGGGATCAGTGGTGTATACATATCACAGGTGGGTAGGCTGGTGGAATAGCCAAACCCCTCCCTGGGGTTCGTGGAACCGGAGGGAGGGGGCAGCACCATGCGATTCCTACATCCGCATATACTGTAGTATATATGTTGGTGTAGGTACGCATTAAGCCGAAGGCAGTGTGGTGGATACAGTTTTATTATTAAGTCAGTGTAGAAGTATCTGGCTGGGCTACAAATGCCAAGTCCCCCAGGACCCTCCAGACAGAACTAACTAACACCCCCGAGGCAAGACGCTACCCGCATGTCCGAGACTATTCGGTCCGACAGGGGGCGCGCGATATACTTATAAACTGCGTCAGACGACCAATCGCCCCTAGGCCGAATTTCATCGATCGGGGCGCCTTGAAGGGCGAGGTAAGTACACCCGCCCCGCCGGAGAGAATGGCATGAGAAGTTCTCACTGTCTAAGCCAGCTAGTGCGGCAAAGTACTTTATAGTAGACTGGAGTGTAGCGTAGTCCAGGGGTGAATAGCCACCTGCCCGGGGCACCTGGAAGGCAGGCTCGCTGGGAGATACTTTGACTTGCGAGAAATGTTTTCTCACCCAGAATACGGCGCACAAGTCCGTATTGGGCACGCAAGTGACAGGAATAAGCAACTCGCATTCGGCAAACTGAATGGTCTTAGACCGGTGAACGGTCAGCAACATACCCCATGGGTGAAAGGAGAAATCGGAACGGAGTAAAACCGATTCGGAATTAGTTAACTGACATTTTCGCAACAGAGCCCTAAACCCGGTCAGTATGGCTGCACGTGTTGCGACATGGCCATCGCTACCAGACATATGCGAGAACATCCTAATCAATTCAGATGGCAGTAAGGGGAGGGCACGCTTGACTGAGCATCCCAACATACGCTTTGCCCCGCCCATTATGGTTCGGATTTGGTGCGAGGCGAAGTCAATAGGTGCGCTGCCCTCGGATTTAAGAAAGAAATTTAGAGCGCTCAAGTAGTTGGTGATCGATGAATATTTTAAAGTGCGGGACAACCAGACCACATATATCGCAACCTGAGAAGGGGGGCAAGGCAGGGGTGATCAGATCCCCTTAAGCTCGTCTATGAAGCTGAAGTACTTTCGTAGCTGCATCGATCTGGTTGAGCGAGAATTTGTAGAATAGTACTAATCGCTCATAGCCTTAGCCGCCCCTCTCAAGAGATCTAGGCCTGCAACGACACAAGGGGAAACAATTCAGGCAAACAGGGAGGCACAACACAGTTGAGCGGTACAGTCCGCCTCAGCTATGCGGGTCTTGCTAGAGGGTTCCCTCCAGCGGCTAAGTGAATCACAGATTATGTTATCACCGCTGCAGACATATGCGGATTTAATATCGAAATTAAACTGGACGGAGAGCCAGAAGAGCTCTTTGACGTAGACCATGATCTGCTTATTAATACACCTGCCCGTAGAGAGTGATGCGCGCACCGTGTTATTGTCTGTCACAAACACAATGCAGTGGTCCCTCCACAGGTGGCCCCAGCGGTGGGCGGCAGCAACGACCGCCCACATTTCCTTCACGTTAATGTGTGCACCCTTGCACGCCCAGTTGCCTTCGGCATAATGGTGGCCCACCTCAGCGGGGAGGTCAGGTTCCTCAATGAAACTGCCCACAAGCCAATCGCCCGCATGGGCCGCTCCAAACCCCCAGCATGACGCATCACTATAAACCGCGATAGAAGTCGCATGAACACCCAAAATCTTCGCATAACCGTTAAAGGTTTCAGCGTAGTTCAGCCACCAGTGCAATTCAGAACGGAACTCTGCGTTCAGCCTTAATTTATAGTAGGGGTTCCTTAACTGGCGTATAGCGTCGTATACTCTGATGGAGAAGGAGCGGCCACCGCGGACGACCGTAGCGCAATGGGCTAGCAGGCCGCCCAACTTTTCGAGCTCCTTTCGAGTAACCTTCCTGCGGCCCAAGAATTCAAGCAGAATGCGCTTTAGTTTAAGAATTTTGTCAATAGGCAATCTCAGCTGGAGCATAACAGAGTCGATCTCTATACCCAGAAACCTTGAGCATTGGGAAGGGGCTGAAAGCTTATGGTAGCTTAGATAGAAGCCTAAGCGGCGGAGAACTTTAATTACAATATATTGGTTACGTAAACATTCATTATAATCATCACCGAGGACGGCAAAGTCGTCCAAGTAATTCACAATATGGGTAACGCCTTCCTTACGGGCGCAGCGAACAACAAAATCAGAAATTCTGCTAAAAATGTAGGGGCTCGAGGAGAGTCCCATACACAAGCGGTTATCAAAAAATAATTTGTTCCCGCCACCGAAGTTCCATCTGATTGCCTGGCGGGGGCGGTCGGAAGGGTGAATATTAAGGGCCCTATTGGCATCCTTTATGTCTATACAGGTGATGAAGTCACCCTGTGCCATAACCTTAACCAAGTCTCCGACTCCAAGATATGAAAATTTATTTGAAACTTCGGAAACATAGTTATTCACAGATCGCCCGACAGGTTTACTGCAGTCGACGATTGTTCGGTAGCCGCCCCCATTTGATTTCGGAACGGCAAAGACGTTATGAACGCACAATGCCTCGCCACTCGCCCGGCTTATATAATCACAAGAAAGTTCGGTGCGTAACTTTGAATCAATAAAACTGCTCTGGGTGCTCCTATTACAATTACCTGCGTAAACCGAGCCACATGAAGGATTTATAACCTTGAAACCGAAAATCGCCCCATGCAGAACGAATTCAGTGTCAGGGTCAACGTCCCCCCCCGGCAAAGCAATCACAGAAACAGCGGCATGGTTTAATCTGAGATAAATGATTTGCTATATAGTGCGTGCACAGGCAAGTAGCGACCGAACAAGCGGCAGTGACAGTAAAGGTGACCCTTTCATTAGAGTAAGTGTCAAGGGCGGACACACAAAGGCCTTGCCCAAAGGCCTTAACACTCAACCAGTCAATGTTAGCCGCTTCAAGGGCATAGCGTAACAAGGGGTTGGCTAGTTGGCACGGGGGGCGGAGGCAGACAGCCCCGCCCCCCGTGCCAACACGTGCGGTTATTACCGGCGCTACCAAGGCAACCTGCGCCCGAAGGGCCTGATTTGTCGGCGTCGCGGGGGCGAACAATGTGGCAGTTAACGCCATTAGTGTGGCTCACAATGCCTGTGCTGGTAATGACTTGACTAGGGGCGCCTACCTGGCGACAATTAGAGTTGCTGGGACACATACCCACTCCCATTACATCAAAACAATGCACAAAATCGTCAGTACCGGCTTCAGAAAGATGGGGGGGTGTAACAACCGGCGTTATGTCGAGGCCTGGGCGGGAGTCTGAGTCTGAAGCGACTTAGTCATCAGTAGCAAATACACAATGGCAAACTTTTCTCCGACCCCGACCCCGGCCTCTCGGTATTCATTCCTTACGACAATTCCCCCTAATGTGTGACTTGCTCCCGCAGCGGGAGCACCAATGCCCAAAATTGCAGGTTCTCTCGTCTCTGCTGCAGCCCTCAGTTTTATTGTAAGAAAAACAGGGCTTCTTCCCGTCTTTAGAGAAAAGTTGGCCCGAGCTGCCCTTTACACCCCTGGTTGTTCTCTGACTGTCTCTGGCAGACTGGGTCCGCATAAACTCAAAAGCGTAATATTTAAGCGCTAGTTCGGGGTTTCCATCACAGAAGGCATCGTAGCCCTCGGCGACGGCAAGTTTCCGGACTGCAAGATCGTACTTAGCATGCGATTGGTCCTGGAACTTCCCCGTTTTCGCTTTCCCGCAAATATACTTCATATGTTTAACGACATGCCTCAGCTCCCGCAAGTCCACATCCTTTTTATCGAGGATCCAACCGCAGCACGACTCCAGCACCTCGAAGGGGGACAATTTCTTTAAGTCTTTACGGTCCTCTAGGTATCTACGCAGAGACCACTTACTGCGCTTCCTTCGTTCCCGACATGTTGTCCCGTCCGAGGTGCTTGAGCTTGATGAATGTCGGCGCCGTCGTCGGTGCCGCCGGTCATGAGAGCCGCTCCTCCTCCGACTGGTGCTCCTGCCTCTCTTGTGCCTGGTCGTCAGCTCGGCCGCTTCGTCCGCCAGGCGGCGTTCGCGACGGTCGAGTTCAGCGCAGCGCTTCCGGCGCTGCAGAGCCCGCTCCTTTTCAGCTATCGCGGCCTCCCTCTCGTCCAACTCGCTGTCGCTTGGCGGCGCCTTGGACGTAGTTGGCGTTTGAGTCCCATCCGCCATCGGCGAAGATCCGCCATCGTCGGACATTGCACTCACTTTCTCCGACACTCGTTTGGCGTGCCTAGTCTGCATAGCTGCCATAAGGCAGCTGTCGTTAACCGGGCCCCGGTGAGTAAGGCCGCAGTGTCCACAGTACATAAGTATCAGCTGTGCCGAGTAGGTTGATGTTGGGCGATGTAAAATGTCGCAAAAATTTGAAAAAACAACCAGTCTCGCAAATCATCCGAATGTATTTTATATAAGAATAAAATGATATTATAAAAGAGTTATGATAACCTTCACCAGTACGGCCTGCTAATGGCTTGATATGTGCATGGCAGTTGTAGTCGTGTGTCGAAGCTGTAATCGACAACCGACACACAAAATCAAAATACTTTGGTCAAATGTTCCTCAAGTAATCAAAATAAAATAAATAAATATAAATGATTGTCGAAATGTAATCGACAACCACAAGGTTCAAAGGAACTGTGCACGTCGAGTCAGGGCCGAAATATGCACTCGACAGTCATGAATCAATGCTGCTTTGGTTAAATGCACATCCAGGTAAAATCACATCGACAAGAGTAACGGCTTTAGTGTCGAGGCCAATAATCGGCAGAGTCGTCGACCATCATGGCGGCTTTCCCGCCGTCCGCCATCTTGGTTTTTCGAGCAATATGCAAGTCGACACACAATAAATATGAAAAGCCAAGACTATAAAATGAAATAAAATATCGACAAGCTGGACGTCGTTAATTTCAGACCAATATTAATGCCGCACTACCTGCGATCGGTCCTTATGGCCTTGTCACACTACGACGCTTCTCGCCGGCGACCCGTCAACGTGTGCTGTTTTTGGGCGATATTTGGTGAAATATCGAGAAGCGCTGGTGGCGCGTTATGGGCGCGTCGGTACACGTCGGTACACTTCTTTGTCGCCGGCGAGTCGCCGGCGAGAGTCGGCGCGCGTTATTGGTCGCTGAGTGTTTTGAACATGTCAAAAACCACCAGCGACCGGCAACGCACGCAAATATATGGGTAAGGACGTTAGGCGCGCGTCGCGCTGCGTTGGACGCGCCGGAATAACGTTATGGGAACGCTAGGAAGACGGCGCGCGCGCGGGAGGGTCGTTGCTCACGCGTTGCGCAAACTGGGCCGTTTTTGTTTTAGGCCCTAGCAACATTTAAGGTTAAATGAAGACGTCGCGCCAAACTTTTTTTTTTTTTTCCCCAGCGCGTCGACACACGTTGGCCGCGCGCGCATAACGCGCCGCGCTGACGCCGATCTTTTCCCCCAAACCGCCGAAAAGTTTGACGTTTCTCGACGCGCAAGATTTCATTTTCAACGCTGACGGGTCGCCGAGAGAAGCGTCGTAGTGTGACAGGGCCATTAGATTCGACACACTCACGTCGAATTAATATTGATAATCGACGATAAAGCATAATGTAAAATGAATGATTTTAGCTCACGGCACCCAAGCAGGTCGATCGTCCTTTCATTGCGCATTTCAGGTCCAGACTGGAGATCGCAGAATAAAAGAACACAGGTAGCAAGTAGACTGTGTGTAGGATCGTCCTGGTACAGGTGCAGGTATAAGGTAAACACAGGTGTGTGTATGAGCCAAGTTGTAAAAGTAAATAGAACAGGTGTGTATGAGCCTAGTGGCCTACCTCCCTCCCCAGTGCCGTGAATACTGTCACTCGCGCACTGGAAATGACTTTATGTTATATATGATATGTATGCTATATATGTTATATGTGCTATATATGCTATATATGCTATATATGATATGTATGTTATATATGCTGTGTATGTTATATATGCTATCTACGCTATATATGCTATGTCTGTTATATGGATTTTTTTTTATTGGGCTAGGGCATCATATCCCCTAAGCCAGAGAATATATCATCTCAACCCACTTCCTTGTCTTGTCTCCTCATTTGTACTATAGCAAAGACTTTATATATATATATTAATATGTACAAGCAGTTAGACATTGGTGCCGGTTAATACTAATAGGTGATAATGACTACATGCAGGTGACGCCGCTGTGGTGGGAGAGAGAACTAGGTCGTAATTTACAACGCGAACAAGGAACCCATGATATGGAATTTTTATTGAACAGAAGTTGATATATATAGTAAGTACAGTAGAGTTGTAGAAGTTAGGATCGGTGTGATTGTTCGACTCAGGCCCTCAACCCCACATGTTTGAATGTTCATTTGTTGAAGGTTGGGTGGGCGGCTGAGTTGAGGTGGTGAGTTGCTTGTCGGGCTGCCGGTGTGGAAGTGATGTATGGTGGTTCCCCGCAGTCCGAGGATAGGTCCCGTGACGTCAGAGTCTCATGAGAGGGGGATCATGATGTCAGAGTCTCAGGAGTGGCTGGTGCCGGACAAGACCGGTAGGTGGGCCATGGGGAGGATTCGAACCCAGGTGGCGCTACCGTAGGGCTCCCTGTTCGCGCGCAAATTACCCATGTTGGCGAATCACCATGAACTATGCCGTGTTGGCAGAAAAGGCCATCTGCACGACGACCGATGATATATTAATATGTATATATCAATATATATATATTATATGTAACATGTACAGTATATATGCATATATGTATATATATATAATTATGTATATATTTGCATACATATGTCCTGATATGACCTTAGATGTTGCAAGGACGTAAAACAACAACAAACAAACAAACTAACATATGTATATATATGGATATATATGGATATATATGGATAAATATAACAAATGTAGTTGACTGAATACAACACGAGTATAAGGAGACGAAGAACTCATGGTTATAGTGCCCTTATTTATATTCCAATAATAGACCATGTATATGTGTGTATATATGTATATATGTGTATATATATATATACCTTCCATGTGTATGGCATGCACGTTGAGATGTCCACCCACCCATCCCTAACGGACCCTTTCTACCTGTCACCGCTCTGTCTTTCCACCTGTCCATGCCCATTATGTCCCTCCACCCCCACCACCTACCCCCACCCCACCCCCACCTCCGCCCCACTCGCATTGCGCACGCGCGGGGCGGGTTACAAGTACTGGTCCCTGGCTGTGCGGCGTCCTGGTCCCTCATTGGCATTGCGTGTCATACGCACTTCGTTCGCTATTCGCTCTAAGTGGGACAACTCCCAAAAAGGCACTCCGTCAGAAACTTCTTAACCACCCCCTACCCCCACACCTCTCTCTCTTTCTTTCTTTCTTTCTGTGTCCCACTCACTCTCTCCACCTCTCTCTCTCCAGCTCTCTCTCCACCTCTCCCTCCCTCTCTCTCTAGCTTTATCTATCTTTGTGTATGCCGCCAACTGGCGCACCAGGTACCAGTATTCACATGCAAAATACCATATGCGCATGCTCGCGGTGTGCCGTACTTCCGGGCTGCAGATGTGTGATTCTGCCCACTTCCTGTCTCCATCCCACTCACCCCTCCAAATGTGTGCCTTTGGTACAAATAGGTACACAATTTTTCCTCCAGGATTCCTTATAGGTTTGCATCCCACACACCTTTTCATATATATACATACACATATATTATGCTGAAAAAAGAAATGCAAATAAATACACACTGTTTATACAATGCTACCTTATAAGTGCATCCCATAAACCAATCCATATATGAGTCTCAAAAGGTGCTAAGCAATATGGGACAAAACTGTGTCCATTGTAACATACTATCTGCTTATGCATTTGCTCAGGATAAACTGATTTGTTTTTTACATTGTGTTTCATAATCCCAATAGAATACATATTGACTTGAAGCAAATGTCCTTGTGTTTTCAGTTCAGCCGTTTCTGTGCTGTTCTGTGTCAATCATTACAATGGACAGAAAAAAAAGAGTTATCACCTTTTGAGACAGGCTCTATACATATATTATGTTCTCAGAACAAATACATACACAGTGTTTATACACGGATTCCTTATAAATTGAATTTCACATACCACGTCCATATATATATATATATATATGTCTATATATATATATAAATATATATTATATACAGACATATATATGTGCTCTAGGTACACGTCAAGTGCGTTGCTTGGCTGAAAGATCACCCCTTGGGAAAACCTTACAGTTAGCTGCTTATATGTTTTGGCTAAATAAATAAAAAAGAATTCAACCCCGAACAAATAAATTCTCAGGCACTCCACCACGGCGGCCATGGAGCAATAATAGTGATACGGATATGTTCCCCTCGCATTTATGTGATGTATAATAATTATGCGAGTATAAAGGCATGAAAGGGGAATGTTGCCTATGTGATCATCCATACGTTGTCTACTTTATCACAGTTGCGCCAGGTGGCGCCACCACCCCAACCCTACCAGTGGCGCGAAATACTTTCACTCGCACACTGGAATTTTTTTATAAAGTGTTATGCACCACATATATATGTCCTCAGTAGTTGGTTTTGTTGCCGGTGTGGCAGTAAATCGCAAACCCCTGGAAATTGCACATCCCAGGGTTTGCGATTTACTAGGAAATCACAAACCCCCCCCCCCCTTGTAGCGGCGGCGTTAATATCACTTCGATTTTAGGGTTAATTTGATCAAATTTCACTTTTTGAGTATGTAATTCTGTTAAATATGATAGCATTGAATAGATTTGGGCCTAATCGGTACCTAAACACCGCCCTTAAACCTGGTACGGAGTGGTGTATCATGAACATGGGGGGTTTGAGATCTCCAGGGGGGATATGTGATTTCCTAGGAAATCGCAAACCCCCCATGCCATATATGGGCATGGGGGTTTGCGATTTCCTAGGAAATCACAAGTGGGGGTTTGCGATTTACAGGGTTTGCGATTTCCTGCTACACCTGTGGTTGAGGACCAGTGGCAGCCTTATACCAGCCACTCACACAGTCTGTCCCTTCAAGACCAGCACCATGGTTCTGACAAGATGCCCCTCTCACGATTCATGGGTAAGGTCAGTTGAAAGGCTATTATCTTTTAGCGTGGTTGATCTATCACACAGCCCCCGTCCTTCCCTTCACCGCCCCACCCTGCCTCGCCCGCCCGTTACCCCCACACCAAGTCCTGCCCCATCCCGTCTCGTCTCGCCCCGCTCCACCCCGCCCCGTCCCGCCCCGCCCTGCCACACCCAGCCCAGCCCCGCCCCACACCACCCAGTCCCGCCTGCAGCGCCCAGCCCCACCCGCGCCCCACCCCGTTCCGCCTCCGCCATGCCCGACCTGCCTCAACCTCACCCCGTCCCGGGCACGCCCCACCCGTAGCCTCCCCCGCCCGGGCCTGCCCCCGACCTGCCTCCCCGGTCCGCTAATAGCTTATGCTAATCCCTAGCCCACCCCTCCCTAGCCGCACCTTCACCGGCCACCACCGTACCGCTCTCGGACACATCATATTGCCCCATACTGCTTGCTACCCCGTCCACCCCTCCTCCTCCCACGCGACTCACATCAAAATGCCCCACAAGGCTACGCCCTCCACCCCCTCCTACACCCACAACAACTTACCACTCACCACTCATCACCGCGATCACACACCCCTTACTCCCACCACCACCCAACAATCACCACACAATTTGCCAACCATCTGCCAACCGCGACTGCTATTTCTCCCACTACATTACTACCACCACCCACCCACCCTCCCACAATCCTACACCACTACCCACCCACCCACTCCTACCCTTACCCCGCTCCCCACCCACCACCATCTATTCGTACTCTCACCCTCACCCCTCCAACACACAACAATCACCAACGACCAATCCACACCACCACCAACTACCCTCCCACCACTATCCATGTCTACCCCCACCCCACCCCTCCAACCAACTTGCAACCAACACCGCACTCCCATCACCAGCTCCCGTCGTCATATAACCTCATATAATATTAGTGGGTTACTCGGCCGCTCAGAGCTCCAGACAATGACATAAAACTCTTCCCCTTCATATCACTTGTGATGCTGTTATTCAAACCCAGACTATCAACTCATTAACCACTCCTAAGGAAGAATGAAGACAAGTCGCACAGATGAACAGTGGAGAAGTTGTGCTTTAATGGCATCAACTCCTGTCCACCTACCCCCATGTCCACACCCCTTACCTTCTGTCCACACAGAATCTCAGTACCACTTTAGCATGTATAGAAATCAGTGCCTACAGCCCATTGAACCTGAGTCCTATGGCTGTGTACACACTCAATTGGAATATATGAATTTTCATAGCATCAGACAGAGTGTCTGGGGTGCTGCTCTAGAGTAGGTGTGTCTGACTCAAGAGACAGGAGTAGAGTGATCTCTATTCAGTGTGTCTGAAGCAGAGTCCTGAATAATTAATTAATCTCAAAGTGAGGCTAGTGTGGTCAGAGGGCCAAGGTAGTGTAGGTGACTGAGCAGCCCCACAGCCAGCCAATCAGGCACCCCCACAGCCTGGACGGGTGACACCCCCCAGTAGTGGTGGTTGTCACTCAACCCAGCTGCAGGTGGTGCCCTGGGTGTATATGCAAATTAGGCTGGTGGGCCTGCCCAGTGGTCAAGGGTGAACAGGTAGTTGCAAACAGTTACAAATAGATATTTATATATATGTACCAAAAATGTCCCTTTTTTCCAATTGCATTTTTTATGAATACATAGAGGAACATTTCATCAACCTTGAACTGTTTCTTATATAACACATTTCTTCATTAATCTCAGGCATCATGTATGAACATACCTTTCACCTAACTTACATCATGTCACACTGGGAGTGGGATACTGTTGATTTTAGTTTACATAACATTGTTCCCACTCTATCGCCCAAGAATAATAATGCTCTCTGCCAACATCTAATTCTTAACTGAAAATCCATATATTTTTACACTCAGATGTTGCTAGGATGTAAAGCCCACAATAAACAATTACAAAACCTCATACCACATAATCATCATAGTCACTCCTATCCTACAAAAACACCCTCCTCGATTTCCACCGTCACCAATCGCCAACCAATCACAAACAAATCACCAAACAATCACCAACCGGAACCACCCACACCGACGCCCACAGCCACACGCACAGTCACACCCACACTCACCCACACCCACACCCACACACCCATACACCCACACACCCACACACCCACACACCCATACCCACAGCACAAATCCTACCCACACTCACAGCGTGATACAACTGAACTACACCCACACCCACGCCCATTCCCACCCCCGGCCCACCCACATACACCCACCCTCACATCCACGCCCACATCTACTCCCCTCCCACACATCCGCACCACCCCTACTCCCACACACCCCATCCACACACACACACACCTACACCCACCCACCCACACACCCGCGTCTGCCCGGCTGGTCCCATCATGCCCCATACTTGATTTAGGCGCCATCTTGACCCACATTGTGAGTTGGCTGGATGGTGCCGGGCGGCCGTAAGAGGCGCTGATTCTCCGTACTTTTTGTAGTGTGGCTGATTGGTGGTCGGCCACGCCCCCTAGTGGCCCCATGCAGCGCGCGCAAATCGCCCGCCCCTTCTCCCGCCCCTTCCCCCATCCCTTCCCCCGCCACCTCCGCCCCTTGCCCCCACCCGTTCCCCCACCCGTTCCCCCATCCCTTCACCTATCCCTTCCCATGCCCCTTTCCCCGTCCCTTTCCGGGCCCTTTCCCCCATCCCGCCCCCTATCCCTTCCCATGGCCCTTCCCCCGACCCTTTCCCCCACCCTTCCCCCACCCCTCCCCGCCGCCTTTCCCACTCTGCCCATATCCTTCCCCCATCTCTTCCCCCACCCCCTCCACCCCTTTTCCCCCGCCCCTTCCCCACCCCATCCCTACCCCTTCTTTCCTTCTTCCCCCTATCCATCCCCCACCCCTTCCCCCATCCCTTCCCCGCCCGTCCCCTTACCCTCACTCCTTCTCCCACTCCTCCCCCCACCCCTTCGCTCCATTCCTTTCCACCGCCCCTTCTCCCACCCCTGCCCCTCCACCCCTCCCCCACCCCTCCCATTGTCCCTTCCCATCCCCCTCCCACACCTAAGCCCCCTCCCTATCCCCATGTCCACACCTGCCCCCCACCCTCCTCCACACACTACTCACCCACACACCTGCTTCTACCCTCCTTATGCCCAGCTCTGACAGGCCCGACAGCTCGACAAGACTGTCGTCGGATAATTGATTATTGTTCAAGTGTGCTAGAGTTTAAAGTGATGATGGGGAGAGCATGGCCTGTTTTATGTAGCGTGACAAAACATACTGCTCTCATTCCGATAAACATTAAATGAATTGAACCCCTGCCAGAAGTACTAATTGGAACCGGCAAAATAACTTGGGTGAATGAGGTCAGAATAATGCAATGAGAAAACATGCATGAAGCTAAATCTTCTTTCTAGTCACCTGATCACTAGATCTGGTTAGCGTTCTTCTAATCACTTACAGGATTCCCAGACCTGGTTAGTTTCATTCTAATCACTTACAGGATTCTAGATCTGTTTAGTTCCCCTCTAATTACCTGCAAGATTCTAGATCTAGTTAGCTTCTTTCTAATCACTTGTATAATTCTAGATGGGCATAATCGATTAATCGACTCGGGTCACCCGAGCCACTTTTTGGCACATGCGCACATCCTGCAGACCAGGCTCGAATAATCGAATAAGCTTCTCCGTGCTCGGGTGATAAAAATGGTCGCCGTTTTATTAGTTTTTTTAGTAGCCGATATAATTACAGCAAGATATGATTTAACTATTTTTATGATGGCATAGTTTATTGATATTTCCATTTCATTAATCTATGTTATTACCAAAAAAAATATGTATGACTGGTACCGGTGGCTGTTACCATGCAGGGCGGTACCAGCGCAAATGTGACGTCATCGCTCCTTGCAAACCCCAGCCAAGAGGTGGGTTACTGGGGTCTGGTTGTTTTGCACACGGCACATTTATTTGTCGACTCCACTCGCGGTGTTCTATTTGAAATTCTGATGACTCGGGTGACTCGAGTCACCTGGGTCGTGTTAATCGATTACGGCCGATGTGTTCAGCTTTCTTATGCTCACTTGCTGGATTCTAGATCTGGTTAGATTTCTTGTAATCACTTGCAGGATTGTCGATCTGGTTTCTTCTAATCACTGGTCGGACTACCGAAACCAGTCTAATGTTGCTGAGCAGATCAATAATGACCTACTGGGTTCAATGCCAAATAAGCCATTATATGCGTGTTGTTTGTTTGTTGTTTTACATCCTATCAACATCTTAGGTCATATCAGGATGGGTACCGACTTGTGACAGTATTCACTCATGGTGCTTTTATAGTGCTGCCCCACTGGGAAATCAGGCCGCTGGCACCATGACCCAATATCCCACTCATTCACATTATCCTGACATCGAGCTAACCAGTCCTTGCCCTATCCTAGTAATGTCGAGCACCAGGCTAGGAAGCAACACGTATAAATTTTTAAGTCATTGGTTTGACTCGACCGGGAACCGAACTCGCGAACTCCCGATCTTCCGCACGCGAGGCCTGTGCTCTTCCGATTCGGCCACCGCGCCCGGTCATTTTATACGCATGCTATTTAATTAAGATACATCATATAATCAAATAAGGAATGCATTATAGAATCACGTGACCAGATCGTTAACCCCAATGCCCTCGTCGACCAGCGTACACCACACGACGTCGGTCGCGATAAGACTCGGGCTCAGTCTTGTGTAATCGGCCCAGTTAGAGCGGGGCATGACAGGACGGACTAATATGCCTTCACTCCCTCGGCTGCACTGCCATAACTGCCTCCCTCTCCTCCGTAACACACACCATGCACTCCCTCCCACTTCCCACCTCCAACACACCCCCCTTCCGATCTGGCCGCCATGCCCCTCCTCACCCCTCCTCACCCCCACTCTCTACGCTGCTCCCCTCCACCGGGCCCCCACATTCTCCTCCATCTCTACCTCTACCTCCATCTCTGCTTCACTATCCTCACATACTGTTTCCCAGAGCCCCAACCAATCCTACCTCCCCCCCCACCATACACAACACACCACCACACCAAACCACACACACCACCCACCACTCACCATGCACTCCCCTCCCACTTCCCACCTCCAACCCACCCCCTTCCGATCCGGCCGCCATGCCCCTCCTCACCCCTCTCACATCCACTCTCTACGCTGCTCCCCGCACCCCGCCGGGCCCCCACATTCTCCTCCACCTCTATATGCAACCTCAACCTCCATCTCTACTTCACTATCCTCACATACTGTTTCCCAGAGCCCCAACAACAATTCTACCCCCCCCCCCCCACCATACACAACCCACCACCACACCAGACCACACACACCACCCACCACTCACCATGCATCCCCTCCCTCTTCCCACCTCCAACCCCCTCCCCCCTTCCGATCTGGCCGCCATACCCCTCCTCACCCCTCTCACCCCCCACTCTCTACGCTGCTCCCCTCCACCTGGCCCCCCCCACATTCTCCTCCACCTCTACCTCTACCTCAACCTCCATCTCTACTTCACTATCCTCACATACTGTTTCCCAGAGCCCCCCCCCCCAATTCTACCCCCCCCCCCCCACCATACACAACCCACCACCACACCAGACCACACTCACCACCCACCACTCACCATGCACTCCCGCCTCCATCACCTCACTCTCCTATTCTTACAAATTGCCCACCCCCCCTTCCAGTGCCAGTCGCATCCCACCAAGTCCTCAAATTGCTGTCCTGTCCCTACAACACGCCACCCCCCCCCCCCCACCATCCACTGCCCCCACACCCACACCCACCCCCACCCGCACCCCCACCTGCAACCCCAACCTAACGCGCCGTCACTCCCCTCTCTACTTGTTTTCTGAGTTAGTGTCCGCTGGTCTCTGGGGAGGAACTGAAGCTGGAACCTGGCGTGTTTACACGCCAGAAGGTTGGGTGATTGTCACTATCAGCCGTGTCATTCACTATAGACCCTTTCCTTTTAGCTCGCGCTGACTCCATAAGAACCTGTTCTTGATGATCAAACTTGATGGCATTCTTGTCTTCTTTTTGTTTCTGAATTGGATTCTAGGTGAGATTGTGCTACCGAATATCTTAGATTAAATAATTAAAATAAAGATTTCCTGTATATATATATATAGATGTATATATATGTGCATGTACGTGCATGTATGTATATATATATATATATATATATATGTATGTAAGTATATGTATATGTATGTTTATAAGTATATATGTACACATGTGTATGTATATGAATGTATGAATATCTATGTGTGTATGTGTATCTATGTGTGTATGTGTATCTATGTGACTGTGCATGAATGCATATGTATTATTGTATGTGTATGTATATGTTTGTATATGTATGTATATGCGCGAATATATATGTGTGAGTATATGAAAGCATGTATACTTATGTATGGGTGTATGTATGTTAATATGTGTGTATGTATATGTTTGTATGTTTGTGTGTATCCATATGTATGCATGCATATGTACGCTATGACCCACCAATAGCCGATGTTTACTTTTTTTGTGCCGGGGGGTCGTTAACCAAGCAAACAAACTATATATATGTGCGTAAGAATGTGTATGTATTGCATACGAATGTATGTGTGTATAAATGTACTTGTGTATGTGTATGTATATATGTTGATGTATGTGTATGCATAAACATATATGTATATGTGTGTATGTATGTGTATGTATATATATTGATGTATGTGTATACATATACATATGAGACAGTCTGAAAAGGTGCTAAGCAATATGGGACAAAACTTTGTCCATTGTAACAATCAACATAATATCTGCTTATGCATTTGCTCAGGATAAACTGATTTGTTTTTTACACGGTGTTTAATAATCCCAATAGAATACATATTGATTTGAAGCAAATGTCCTTGTGTTTTCAGTGTCATGGTATCTGTGCTGTTTTGTGTCAATCTTTACAATGGACAAAAAAAAAGGAAGAGTGATCACCTTTTGAGACAGGCTCATATATGTATATGTGTGTATGTATGTGTACATGTACCAGTGTGCAATGTTTTAATCCCACACTAACATCACCAGAGGCCCTACTACTACTAGTACTAGCGACTGTGTGTCCGGGAATGGCGGTAGGTATTCCACTCCCACCTCCACACACCCCATCCCCCACCTCGCTGTCCTCTCTTTACAAAACCCCTCACGCCTGCGTGTGCCCAACCCCCGTTCTTTAATAGCTGCACTCCCATCTCCTGGTCCCCTGTCCCCCACTTCACCTGTCGACCCAAACCCCCATCAGGCAATGCTGTCCGATTACCCTCCCCCCTCCCCCTCCTCCCCCACTTCCCACTCGTCCCCTGCTCCCACCCCCCCATCCTCCCCACCCCCCTCTCTCGCCTACCTCCCCTCCTCGCTCGCCCCCCTCCTCCCCTCATAACCTTCACCCCACCCCCCTTCCCCCCTTCCTCCCTTCCTCCCTTCCTCCCTTTCTTCCACTCCTCCCCCTACCTCTCCCCCTCCTCCCTAACCTCCTCGCCTCCTCCCCATTCTTTCCCTCCTCCGTCTTCATCCCCTCCTCCCCCACCTCCCCCTCCTCTACTCCTCCCGGCCCTCCCTCCCCTCCCTCTCCTCTCTCCCTCCCCTTCTCCCTTCCCCTCCTCCCCTCCTCCACTCCTCTCCTTCGTTCCCCCTATCACTCGTCCTCCCCCTCCTCACCTCCTTCCCCATCTCCCCCTCCCCCATCACCTTCATCGCCTCCCTCCCCCCAAGCTACCCTCCTCCCTCCCCCAACAATCACCACCATGTCCCGACATGTCGTGCCCCACATCCACACCCCCACCCACACTCCCCACACCACCATCCTCCAGCAGGCAGCCATCTCTCACCCGACAACACCCGACCTTAGTACGTGGCCCTCCCGGTAGTGGTTCCATCAAGTTCCTGAAGGGGGCGCTAAGAGCCTGCTGACAAAGGGCGCCCCCAGCGGGCAGCATACTGGTGCCACGTCGTGAATTATCAATCAGCTGCATCGCCTCTATCCGGGCACTTCTACATGCGCAACCCACATAGTGTGCAAGCAGAAGTTGAAACTACCCCCCCCCCTCCACATCCCCCCCCCACACACACACATAAGATAAAGCCCACTGAATACGCAAACACAAGCGGTATAAACATTTATTCATGCAGGAGGCAAATTGGCAATCATTAAAATTCGCCGCGGCTAAGGCGAAAGATTAATTTTGAAATGGGAAATTGCTGACTTAATATGATTATGTCACAAAACAGAGCCACTTTGCCGGGAACTAGTGGTGGGTGATTTAGTGCACGCTCAACTACGCCGCAGATCTCGTAAGTCAGGTCCACTTTGTAGCAGGCAATATCAGGCCCGCCATTGGACGGAGGCGCATTGACAATTCACTGACAGATTGCGGTCATGTCGCGAAAGCTATGGAAGAATTCGCTTATAAATATCTCCACATGTGTTGTCAATCTCTCTCTATGTATATATATATATAGTGGAAAGAAAACTTCCATGAATCAACTTCGAATCTGGGGGGGGGGGTCTCCTAATTATTCACATGTGGGTCATTTGATAAAAATGGGCACAATATATTTAATTTTCATGTTATGGTTTGGTTTTGGGTTTGGTTTTGTTGTTTTACGTCCTAGCAACATCTAAGGTCATATCAGGGCGCAGTGATGATTAATTGTTTCATGTTTTTGGTAGTAAGACAAATAATTATTGTTGCCTCTGCGTGCTAAGTATGTTGGCAAGACTACATGTATTTAATGTATTGCAGAAAATGTATCAAAAGCATACTTGTATGATTTTGTGCGAATGTGAACATGCGAAAATTGACGCATTGATACCATGCATTTAGCCAATTTTGTTGAACTTGTTTTTTTCTTTTAAGATATAATCTGGTTATCTTACCTGTAATCAACAACATCTTGTTTGCATTTGTTGTGCAAATTAAAATGATCTTCCAAAAGTGTGCTTGATTTTCATGTTACATGAGTGATATTAATGTATTGCTCAATTTATTTAAAATACAAATTAAAAAGTGAAATATCTCATTTTCACCTGCTGACATATAACATATAAACCTCCATATGAATATATTCTGCTATTATATAGAACGTCTTCTGCTATGTTTTGGAGAGTTTTCGCTTTTGGTTTCCATGTCACAATTTAGTGCCAAGTTTCGGAGAATGACCCACATACCCTTCTTTTTTTTGTAAATAATATCACCCTCACATTGAGTCGAAGCAAAAACTGACTTCTGTCAGTTGTATTTAATTCCAGCCAGTGAAAATCACTTAATTGCTTCTTTAACTGAACTTATACTTATACGACAGTGTGGGGGAGGGGGCTATTTAGAATACTTATTCATGATTCCAATCTAGTTCAGAGGCAGGAATTGCTGGCCAATGTTATCCTTCAGACTTGTTTATCCATCTCTCAGCCTGGCTGACACTCCAAGGACTCATTAGCCTGTTTCTACTCAGAACCCATACATGGCTGGGGTGCGGGTTACCATAGCAACGGCTCCTCTCTTCCCGCAGCTAGGTATTAACTATTATTCGTGTTATACCAAACTAATGCTACAACATAATATCAGCACGAGTGGCGTTCTCTTTGGCTGAGTGGGTAGAATGTCAGAGATTTTTCTAGGTCGGACTCCTAATCTGAAGGTCGGTGGTTCGATTACCATAACCCCCACCTCTGCCAATTTGGATTTCCACCCTTGTGTATAATGTACAGTGTCATCAAAGGCCAGTTGCCCTCATACCATCTCTATGTTGTGTGGGAGGTTAAAAATCCCTTCGTAGGTAAAAGTGTAGGCTCGGGCTTTCTATCGACAAACTGTCTAATGGTGAAAACAAGTCTATTTAGACTTATTCATGATAGGTAGTATCATTCTTCAAGAAAAAAACACCTCACTCTGCAAGAAGTTGGGGTATCACTTCCAGTCTAAGTAAAGCATGGTTAAGACAGAAACAAAGTCATGCAACTACGTAAATGATGAATAACTTAATGTCAATTAAAACAATGGTTACATAATATTAAATGAGTAAATCAGGAATTCTTGAAGGTGCCGTACGAGATGTAGAGGAGGGATATGGGGGCCAAATTAAACCAGGATTCAAATCATCAATCGAATCAACAATCAAATCATCAGTCAAATCAGCGTTTAAATCACCAAACAAACCATCTGTCAACTCATAAATACAATTATAAACCACATCATACTCGAATAAATAAGAAAATTAAAAATCAAATAAGAAACCAGATAATGACGCATCAAATCATATCATAAATCAAATCACAAATCATATAATAAATCAAGTCGTGAATCCTATAATGAAACAAAAATGCATCAAATAATAAATCTAATCATAATCTGATCAAAATTTAATTAAAAAAATTAAATTATGAAGCAAGTCACAATCAAATAAATCATGAATCAAATCTTTTAGAACATAAAATCACATCACAATCAAATCATGAATCAAATCATTAAGAACATAAAATCAAATCACGAATCTAAGCATGAATCAAGAATCGATAATAAAGCATAGCAATCAAAGAGGCAACCACACACAACAATAAAACAAACCAATCAAGCACAACAACCATGCAAACCAACCAAGCACAACAATCAAACGTGGTAATCAAAAACAACAATCAAACAGAACAATAAAATGTAACAATCCAGGGCAGCAATCAAACGTAACAATAAAGCATAGAAATCAAACTCACAACAATTAAATATAACTATTAAGCACAACGATCAAGCGTAGCTATCAAATGCAGCAATCACACACACCAATCAAACACAACACTCAAACACATCAAACAAACAATAATAAAGCTCAACAATCACACACAACAATCAAAATCGCCAGTCAAACACAGCAACCAAAGATATAAATCAATAGTGTTATACATGTGCTCTTAGGTAAACTTTGCGTGGTTGGTTGAGTGGGTTCAACCTGATCACGTGACGGTGTGGGTGGGTGGGATGGAGGGTACTTAGAGGAAGGTGACCTGAATGACACCGAGTCAGCCAAGTTGTGAAGCCCAGTCGGGCAGGTGGGCGGTGTGGCGCGGGCCGTGATTGGTCACGTGATCGATGGCTACGTGGCAAGGCTGGCCAATGAGGTGAGGAGCGAGGGGGCGAGGGGCGTGTCCCAGGCGTGAGTGGCAGGTGATGCCAGTGAGGCAGACGACATGTTTTGCTGGTTTCTGTATCCGTAGCCATGACACTAAATGAGCACCCTATCCTCATTCCACACAACGAGTAGCTGATACCACGCCAGGGTCTGAGAGCAGTACTTTAGACTCCTGGTACACTGGTCCTCGGGTCACTTTGACCTCATTTCGTGAGGGCGCAGTGTCACACTCATGTGAAACCTGCTTAAAGCTGCATAGTCCGAGAAAAACATAACATTTTCGAAAGCAAAAGATTTGCTTGGTTGGTTGTTTGGGGTTTTACATCCTTGCAACATCCAAGGTCGGGTATGGACTTGTGACAGAGCGCACCCATGGCGAATTTATAGTGCTGCCCCACTGGGAAACCAGGCTGCCAGCACCATTACCTGATATCCCACGCAGTCACAATATCCTGATACTGAGTAACCAGTCCTTGCCCTATCCTAATAATGTCGAGTCTCTGGCTAGGAAGGCACATGTATCAAATTTTAAGTCATTGGTTTGACTCGACCAGGGATCGAACCCATGGGTTCGAATCCCATGATCTAACAAAACGGAAGGCGGACGCTCAACTCATTCAGCCATCCCGTGTGGTCTTTATCTAGATTTAAACCTACACATGAAATGTAGACACTGGTAAACTTATTAAGCATCAATTGCTGCATTTAGGGGCATACTATGCCAAATTTAATAGACCCTGTTGCTGTTGATGCCTATGGCAGTCAGCATTTTGACAAGCAAGCCAAAAGTAATCTTGCACGTTTACACTTCAAATATCTTCCAAAGTTGGACATTTGAAATCGATGTTACTTCAAGCGAATGGAAGGTAGATTATAACAATCAACCTTATGCATTTTTCTCAAAACCATTTTTCTTTTTCAAAACCATCGGGCTATGTAACTTGAACTAAAGCCACATAACGCGACAAGAGCAATGTGATGAAATAAGAAGGAAATCCAGAAAAAGTTCAGTCTACCTTTAGCATGGAATGGGTCAATTAATCACGCAGCAGAGGTTTTATGGCCTACAACATCTGAGGTCATATTAGGACGGGTATCCATTCATGATACATGCTATACGCCTGCGCTGATGTATCGTGCCACCCACACAAATGTGACCATTTGTCACTCATCCTTGTAATTCCACATCGCAGCAATGCCAAGCACCGAGGACAGTGGTTATTAGTTTCTCCCACAGCGCTGTCTCTGTGACAGGGCTGCTAGACATCATCATCATCATCATCATGCTGTCGGTCGCGATGCAACAAAGTCTGCTTTCATTACTTGACTGCTGCTCTCCATTTAGCTCTCAGCTCTGAGAGTGATGTCCATGAGTCAGTCTTAATGTCTCTCAGCTTCAGGTTTCTCTTGATGGTACATTTCATGAAAGCTGCCTGCAAAAGTGTTGAAGTGCTGCTGGCTTTTGCAAGTTACCAGCGGCACTCTCTCGGGGAGCAAATATAGGTTTCACACCGGCAAGAACATGTCCAGACAGGTGCAAAAACTATTTGTCCCTGCAGTGGCTGGTCGGGAGATGTTGGGAGTTCCATACATCAAGCCCTTGATGCTGCCACAGTGACATGGTTTTTGGTTCAGGGTTTGCTCCCTTAGCCTTCGGTTCTGTCAAGAACCTGTACCACAAGGTAGTGGTTTACAACTCTGCAGGGCAGGGGCGTCAACCTCCCTGAGGTATTGCAATACCTGCAATACCTGCTAGATAACCCATTAGAAAACGTGTCAGAAGGCTGGACTATGGAAATAACCGTATGGATTTGCAATCTAATGTGGTAAATGTGGTTAAAATATTTATCTATTGTAGCCTGCTACTTTTGAAGTGAATATTTGATTAAATCAATTAGGTTGATGCACTTTAAAAGACAATCCAAGAGCTTTATATGGTCACCATCTTGGTTTTTCTTCCTTGCTTGCATTCTCTGCCAATTTCTCAAGTCTATGCCAATATAGATAGCATTGCATGTTGGAACCAGTGACTCCACAACCTGCTTCATACCACGGTAGCTTTTGCTTGCATTTGATATAGACTAGTGTAAAATATTCTGATAAAACGCATTGGTGGGGGAATGCAAATGGTCTATTGTAGTAAAAGGTATATAGGGCCAGGTGCTTGAATGTATTTATGCAGTTGCTAGTGATACTTTACTCATGATCAATAGGCATTGTGTGTTAGTCAGATAGTGTGTAAGGGGCACTTAGAGCTCTACCCACTACCCCCTCCCCCTCTGTTAGTCATGGATCACCACACACTCAGCTCAGGGCAGGTGGTGGCGAAGGGAGCCATGCCACATGGTGGTGGTGGGCAGAGCTCTGTAACCATGGACACCGGAATGCTTGATGTTCATTGGTGGAGCTTTAGATGCTTGATTCTCATTGGAGAATAAGGTCAGGTGGTGTGCCATACCAGATCCATGTACCACTATGAATAATAAACCCGAGGGCTTGGCTCTCTCTCTACTTTCACTCTTTATACTCTTCCTTTCTCTTTTTGCCTGTATTGATTTCACTATAGCCTGCCTACACAAACACAGATTCCAGCCATGGACTTTACATTATTGGTGACCATGACATTCTTTTAACACCGTACTGTTAGTAATACTTGTTAGTTTTGACGACGTTAAAGACTGGTTCTTTATATACTAAGACTATATACTGACGACTGGGAGTTATTTTGACTAAAAGGTAGACTACAACGTATATATAATTTCTATTCAAAATTGACATGTAATGCATTTTGGTAGTTTTTAATCTGACGGTAGTGACTGCAGTAGTTACTAGATAGTGTTAATTTAAAATGTATAGAACTTACTTGACTATGACTGATTTGGTGATTTGTGTAGGTAGTGTTTTTTTCTTCTAGCCAGTTTTTTATTCGTTTCATCTCTTTTCATGGGTTAATTTGATCTAAAATTAGCTTGTCGATGACTTTTCCGACAAACGCTGCTATTCTTAGAAACTACATTAGTCTTTGGTAATGGTATTACGGAAAATTGCTGTTATTGAAGCCTTGTGTAGCCGGTGAATAGAATATTTTATTGGCACTACTTTCGGTTTTTCATTTAACCTTGGGATGAACGGGGAGGCGTAGTAATACACTATGTGAGTCTTTTTACTTTTCTTCTGCTTTACAGGCAATTAACTATACTTGGATACAATTCTTTAATTTATTTCTACCACCGCATACAGTGGCAGCTTGAAAATGCGTGTCACACGCCATAAGGAGGAACAATTGCGTGAAGAATTTCAGCGTTGGTTTCAAGGTCAGTGTGATTTGGGTACATATACAGCTGAGACTGATAAGATAGATGTGTGGAGTAGGTTCATGTCACAGAGTCTTGATATCATTAGGGAGGAGAATGAGGAGCAATTGTTTAATGTAAGGGAATGTACTGAGTTAAGGGAGGACAGAGAAGAACGGAGGGAAAAGCGGGAGTTATTGCAGGTAGAGCATCGTCAGCGAGAAGTACGCCTGCCTACACAAACACAGATTCCAGCAGTGGACTTTACACTAGGTTGTCATTCACTCCCACTCACAATTACTCGACCATCGTCCGGCGTGTCGATTAGTCATGAAAGCCGCTTAAAATTACACGAACGCGGCAGTAATCTATGAGACTCAATTACATACTGCCCAGTAAATCAGTGTGGCATTGTCGAGCGTCCCGTAAGCCTCCTTCCCGCCTCGCACAGTGACCGGTCACGTGACTGTGGCAGGCTGTTCTAACTGCATCAGACGAGGAAAAGGAGCGCCCCCTGCCCTCCAGCCAGCTAGCGCGCCAGCACGAGCAGACGACAAACAATCAGATTGCGGCAGGCGGCCAGCGCGCAGCCAATCAGCGCGAGGCGGGACGAGCGCGAGCTAACTGGTTTCCGGCGTCACAGCGCCACCTACGGGCCGCGGCGCAGTAACCAAAAGGGGAGAGTGTGGGAGGGTGAGAAGGGAAGGAGGGGGAGGGGGAGGATGAAGAGGGGGGGAGGGGGGGGGAGAAGGGAGAGGGGGGGGGGAGAAGAGGAGAAGAGCTGAAGGGAGTGTCGGGGGGGGGGGGCACCCGGGGGGTAATTGCATTTGATTCCTGTCCGTTGCAACGCTTCCAGACGCCGTCACAGAGCTGGGTACCAGACAGTCTGTTCATGCCCCAGTCTAGCTTGCTTAGCCAGACCTTCCCATTCCCCCATCCAGACAATCCCCTTCCATCCACAGTTCACTAATTCCCCTCCCCCCTCCCTACTCACACATACCAACCTCGATCTGAACCTCATCGAACACAACCGTCTGGTACCCGGGCCTCATCCTAAAAGAGAATGTCAGTGAGTATCGACCACCATTTTGGAAGACCTTCTCACGTTGCCATAATGATTTTGCACCGGACTGCTCAAGATGCAACAAGGTGAAGGTTATTTGGAGGAGGTAGGTGTGAACCGAGCCTTGTTTGCACCAGCTCGTGTATATTAGAATTGATGTACACCGACTCACGTAAACAAATCCTGCGGGTCAATTAATTGTCACTCACCAAGCTGGTCACGTGTTCTATTTGCATTCACTCAGCTGGTTCCGGCACGAAATGACTACACCCGACTATATCATCCACGTGTTATGAGTGCTTGATTGCTTTATTGGAGCATTATTCCATAGCAACGTATGAGGCCATACTAGTATTGACATCCACCATCCACATCTTATGAGTGCTTGATTTCTTCATTGGAGCATTAAGCTGAGATTCCTTCTACGCGGTATGCGGTATGCGGCATGCGGCATGCGGTATGCAGTATGCGAATGGGAAGATTCCTTCTATGCAGTATGCGGCATGCAGCATGCGGCACACGACTGGCTATATTTTAAAAATAAAAATAAACAAGTATACTCCATACTGCACTGTATATGGCCTAATATGGCATGTATATCTATGTAACTCTTGGTACGTCACATGGAGGTTCTTACCTTTATAATTACCAAATTATAGATAAGTATTCATATTTTTGTGGCTCTGGTAGCATTTTTACCAACCCGAACCCCCATCACCACCACTACCATATGTTTCCCCTCAGCACCCTTGTGCGTGACGGCAAGCGTCCCTCACCACAACCACTACCAGATGTTTCCCCTCAGCACCCCTGTGTGAGACCGTTCCGTAATGCTCAGTCGCCTCTCCTAGTGTTAAACTAATGGACACATCAGACTCAGGTTTCTATTCACACCCTGCATGCCGCATACCGCATGCCGCACCGATCGCTACAGGGATCGATCGAGTTGTCACATTTGCATTCGCATTCGCATACCGCGTGTAAGGGTTGTAGCCCATTGACTTCAAGGTGTTTCAATTTTTTGCCGCATTCGCATTCGCATACCGCATGCCGCATGCCGCATACCGCGTGTAAGGAATCTTAGCTTTATTCCCTAGCAGCATGTGAGGCTATATCAGTATTGACTATCGATTCGTGACGAGGTACACACTTGCTAGTTTTATAGTGTTGTGCAATTGAGGTACCATGTTGCTGATACTATGGCGCGATATCCCATTCCATCACATCATCAATACTGAATTAAATAAACCCAACCAGTCAAACACAACCAGCCACGAATTATTCATAGTCACGAATAGTCACAATCACAACAAGCCATAGACAGTCACAAACAGTTACAGCCAGTCACAAGCATTCACAAACAGTCACAAGCCGTCACAAACCGTTGCAGACAGTCGCAGACAGTCACATACAGTCACATACAGTCTTTGACAGGCACAAACAGTCACAACAGCTACAGGCAGTCACATGCAGTCACATGCAGTCACATTTAGTCATAGACAGTCCCAAACAATCACATACAGTAACAGTCACAAAATGGTTCCAGTAAAAAGCAGTCACAAACAGTCGCCAATAGTAACAGTCACAAACAGTCACAACATTCAACATCGGCCACAACCAGTAGTAACCAGTCACAACCAGTCATAACAAGTCGCAAACAGTCGCAACAAGTCGCAAACAGTCGCAACAAGTCGCAACCATTCGCAACCTGTCACAAATAGTCGCAACTTGTCACAAATAGTCACAAACGGTCATAACAAGTCACAGCAAGTCACACCGAGTCACAACCAGTCACAAACAGTCGCAACAAGTCACAACAAGTCTCTTGCTCTACCTCATAACGCTAAACACCAGGGGCCGTATGCACCAATCGGTGTTAGGGCCGTAACCGCGGCTAGGCTAGCTCCACACGGCTAAATGTGAGAAATTGGTATGCACCAATCGGAGATAGCGCTAACCGCCGACCATAGCCTCGGCTAAGCTAAACCACTTTCTGAGTTGGGGTTACGGGCTACCGGTGCGGTTAGTGTGTGTGTGTGGCTCTCAATCTATTCCATGCTGTCATATTTAACACAGTTACATAGTCAAATAGTGAAATTTGATTAAATTAACCCTAAAATCGAAGCGAGATTAACGCTGCTGCCGCAAAGGCGGCGATATTAATATTTTCGAATCGACGAATGTAATATAAACAAATCGCCGCCGCTTCAACGTCGATATCCATACTGTCCAATGTCAACTAAAAATGGCCACCACCGCCGTCGCCAAATCGGCGGGAATATATTAGGCCCAAATCTATTCAATGCTGTCATATTTAACAGAATTACATATGCAATAAGTGAAATCTTATCAATTTAACCCTAAATTCGAACCAATATTAACGCGGCGCCGCATTGGCGGCGTTATTCATATTGTCGACTCGAGGGAATTCCCAAATCTATAAATAAACTTTTACGGTTAGCTATCCGCGGCGGCTAAGACATTGGTGCATACCGATTCACACATTTCTCCAACCCCCCCGCTACCCTGAGGTAGCTAACCGCTGCTAGTGCCTTACCTAAGGCTAAGCCTATCACCGATTGGTGCATACGGCCCCAGGTTAGGTAGCGGCAATTATCTTTTTCCCCTGGTAACTCTTTGTTTTGACTCCTCCACAATGACAGATGAAACCCACAACCTCCCGCAGAGGAAGCGGACATCTCTACCGGCCAGCCCTTTTAACCTGTCCTGTCCGGTCATCTGGTTGTAGCAGGTCACGTGACAGGTCACGTGTTATGTAGAGCACTCACCTTAATAGCTCTGACCTTCTTCTTCAGCATGTTTTGCATGCCCCTCTTCATTCGCCTGACCATATCGCCGCCGTCTATTGGGTGGACCTTCGGTTTGGTTAGGAGGTAATCCTGCAAGAAATACAAACACAGTTTAAAATAAGTCGATTCTCTTTGTTTGAACAAATAGGTGTAGTTTATTCATTGAAAAAATGTCTTTTGTCAACACCAGAGCACTGGTCTTATAGCCATATTGCTTGATATATAAATGACACTGTCAGTTGTGATCGTAGACTGTATGCAATTGCAGTTCGATAATAAAAGTAGTATACATGTAGTGTATATATGCGACACATGGATTTTCATAGTTCTGAAATTGTCTTCTTTAAAAAGAAATGTGTCCTTTCTTTTTTTTAATATATATATATATCTCGATTTATATAGATGTATATATATATATTCACATAGAGTAAATATGTATATCATATCTACATAACTAGTACAATCAGTGGATACAATTACAAGAAATACGTTGGTACCTAATAAATCATCAGGTACACCAGAAGCTCAATTTGCATAATCAGATGAAAGAATAATTTTGTCAAACAAAATATTTATCTAACTTGCATTCTACATATTGTACTGTAATGGCCCACGGCCCTCCAACTCCCACACACACGAAAGAACGCCAAGATTCAATATCAGTATGCTTCAACTTGGTTTATTGAACCAATCTGCTCTTCATGGCATCCACAGTCAACTGACCCGCCCCCTGACTCGCCAGATCCCACATCATCTCTATAGGCCCGGTGGCTAGCCTGCCGCCACCTAGCGTAGTTCAGTGTAACTGCGTAGGTGTGCAGTGTAGTCTCCGCCGCTACCACGTGGTAGTAGGGCTCATGTACAGACTACTACAGTACTTATATACTAGTGTATTCATTCATCATTTCTTTGGGGGGTTTTCCCACCAAGAAAGATCAAACTCAATGGCTTTGCCATGACCTAGTTAACATACCAATGGTGTATTTCACATGGCTTCAACTGGTGTGCAAATACAAATTATTTTGCAAGATTGCACTTCAAATATCTCCAAAGTTTGTCAATTATCATAAAAGGTACCCCAAATCAAAGCAAAGTAAGTAATAATTGTAAGCTTTATATCTTTAACTGTAGAAAATCAGATTTTAAAAAGCCAAACTAAAATGTATGTCCACAACCAGAATAGTTTATAGTCAGTTCCGATAAGCTACCTATGTGAGGGGCGAGCAGAAACGAGGGTGGAGGATCACGGAATTATAATCTGCGAGGGTATGTATACTTTATAGCCTTGTTAGTTAAAGCTGCATAGTCCGATGAAATATCAAACTTTCAAAACCAAACCAATTATCTAGATTTGATTTTGCATATCTAACTTAGATACTGATGCACTTATTAAGCATTTGTTTCTGCGTAGAAGGCAATAAATACTGAGTCAATTTAACAGAACCTGTTGCTGCAGAAGTCTATGGTGTCAGAGTTTTGGCAAGCTTGCCAAAACTAATTTTCCATGTTTGCGCTCACAATATCTCAAAAGTTTACCATTTAAAATAAAAGTAACTTTGAACTAATGTAAAGTAAATACTAGTGATCGATCTAATATATTTATCTCAGAAAAAATACAGAAATTCAAAACCATTGGACTATGCAACTCTAATGCGGTGACAGTGGCAGTGTGAATGTGACGCACCATTGGGCCAATCATTAACTATAGACCAACACAAATCCCCTAGGTGCAAACAAGACGGTAATACTGACATCACTACTACATCAGGAATCCTACAATTAAATATTAAAATGAGGTTTGTTTTGTTGTTTGTTTATTAAGATTTTACTTTCTCGCAACTTTCTCACATCAACGAATAAATTGATTCATATATCTACGGAACTAAGACTAACTAATTAAAGGTATTAGTATTTACTGAATTGGAAATCCTTAGCCAACAACTAAATCCTCGCATGTAAATACGAAATGATTTGATGTACCTCATAGTCATTATTGATTTCATTGCATACACTTTAATTTAAGAATTTATTTCACACTTCAATTAACTATATAAACCATGTGAAACTTTTGTGTGTAAATACCTATATATCAACAAGGAGCTTACAGGAGTGGAAGCAGGTGAGAACATTAATAATAAGAAGCAGGATAAATACATGCATGAACAATATTTGCATAATTAGTTTATAGCTCACACATCGGTAACACTTACGGTCTGGAGACCAGTGTATGGTGTTCTCTGTGGCAGAGTGGTTAGAGTGTCTGACTTTTTTTCTAGGTCGGACTCCTAATGTGAAGGTCAGTGGTTCGATTCCCCATGCCCCCACCTCTGCCAATTTGGATTTCCACCGCTGTGTATAACTTACAGCATCATCAAAGGCCAGTTGCTCTCATAGTCATACCATGTCTATGTGGTGTGGGAGGTTAAAAATCCCTTGGGTCGGTAAAAGTGTAGGCTCGGGCTTTCTATCGGCAAACTGTCTAATGGTGAAAAGAAGCCTATTCAGGCTTATCCATGATAGGCAGTATACATCTTCAAGAAGAAGAACAAAAGATATATATATATATGAATACAATTTATTTCGCCCCCCCCCCCCATCACAAAAGTAAAAACATCTAAGGTGATATCCGGATGGGTACTGCCTTGTGACAGTACACACTGCTGGTAACTTTGTAGTAGAGTGAGCCGCCAGCTCCATGACCCAATATCCAACGCAGTCGCACTATCCTGATACTGAGCAAACCAATTCTTACCCTATCCTATTAATGCCAAACATCAGGGTACGTAGTGACAAGTATCAATTTTGTAAGTCAATAGCTTGATTTGGTCGGGGCTTTGAACCCACGACCTCCCGCACTAGAAGCCGGCGACCGTATTTACCCATTCGGCGCCTGCGTCCAGTGATCAAATTCAGTATTATCCTATTTATCTGGTTAGCTGTGATAAGGAAAGGTGGCCGCATTGACCACACACAGAAATAAGTATATATCTCGAACTGAGGTGAAATTAGTGATTCGATCGGGAATGATTCAACATGCAGGTACAAGTAAAGAGGTGTATTTACAAAACGGCTCGACAGACATGTCTGAACCCGGCTTAAGAAGTAACGCAGGTAAAGTTAGTTTTTTTTCTCGAAGATTTATACTGCCTATCATGGTTAAGTCTGAATAGACTTGTTTTCACCATTAGACAGTTTGTCGATAGAAAGCCTGAGTCTACACTTTTACCGACCCAAGGGATTTTTAACCTCCCACACCACATAGACATGGTGTGAGAGCAACTGGCCTTTGATGTCACTGTAAGTTATACACAGCGGTGGAAATCCAAATTGGCATGGGGAATCGAACCACCAACCTTCAGATTAGGAGTCCGACCTAGAAAAAAGTCAGATACTCTAACTACTCCGCCACAGAGAACATCACGGGAAAGTGGACGGTTGGTTGAAAGAAACATCGTGTCAGATCACCGGGAAGTGCCGATGGACAGTGGCGTGCCCCCTTATTTTATATGGGAGGGTATGTGGGTGAAATGGGGCCGATGTGGCGGTTTCAGCTCACTGTCAGTTTCAGCCATGCGCATAGACTCAAACTTAAGGCATTGTCAATGGTGGTGAGTCACTAACCTTATAAATTTAATATAATGTTTTTGGTAAAGATGTTTTCTATATGTGTACCAAGCAATTTGTTTCTAGGTGGTCTGGATTTAGAGATATTTCACTTTTGCTGTATTTTCTGTATGAAGATTGCTCACCACCATTGACAATGCCTTGAGTTTGACGGTACACGCAGAGCAAAACATTAGTTTTATTCAAAATTAATAGAAATCAAGAACCCTAACCTTATAAATGTAATATAATCTTTTTGGTAAGTATGTTTTCTATATGTGTACCAAGCGATTTATTAATAGGTGGTGTAGTTTTAGAGATATTTAACTTTTTCTGTATTTTCTGTATGAAGATTGCTCACAACCATTGACAATGCCTTGAGTTTGAGTCTATGCGCAGGGCTGAAACTGACAGCGAGCTGAAACCGCCACACGGTTCTCACACTGCTAGACCGGAAGTGTCAGAGCTTCTGCAACCAACGCCTCCTCATAAGGAGCAGCTGAATGCCCTGAGTCCGAAGACACTGGTCACTTCTGACCGAAGGGTCACCTCACCGCCCCGGCGCCCCCTCCACCTCCTCACCCTCCGACGGCCTCATGGATGGCCACGACTGGCACCAGCGTATATTCAATCTCCCCGCCCCTCACCCCGCGTCTCTGAAGACACGTGACCCGACCCGAAGGGGTCCATCCGCACTAATTACATCCCACCTGCATCTAAATAGGACATTAATGGCCGCCCTGGAGCGAGGAGGGAGGGAGGGGGTGAGGGAGGAAGAGGCGTGTATGTGTGTGTGGGGGGGGGGGGATAACGGGGGGAGGTCAGTCCGCCAACCATGACATCACTGACACCGGTCGGGTAGCGTGAAAAGAGGAAGAGAAACAAAATATCCCCAAAACCCCAGTATGAGCTGCTTTTGTGTTGTTGTTGCTTCTTTTACAGTTTGAAATGGAAGCTTCAAAATGACCTGGCGCCCCCTGGTGTGTGTGGGGTGCATCGATCCGTGTGGCGGGGAGTGGCTCTGCGTCCCCCGCAGATCGATACGAGATGAAGTCGTCCGGGCTCCTCCGAGACGACCGGCTTTCACTGCCCGGATGCCGGGCTAGTCCCCCCCCCCCTCCCCCACCGCCCCCGGAAGCACTCACCCAGGACCCGCCATCAGAACAGTCACCAAGACCCACCCTCACAGCACTCACCCAGACCAACCTTCACAGCACTCACCCAGACCCACCGTCACATCACTCACCGAGACCCACCCTCACATCACTCACCCAGACCCACATTCACAGCACTCACCCTGATCCACCCACACATCACTCACCCAGACCCACCCTCACATCACTCACCCAGACCTGCATTCACATCACTCACCCAGACCCGCATTCACATCACTCACCCAGACCCACCATCACATCACTCACCCAGACCTGCATTCACAACACTCAACTAGACCCGCCCTCTCACCACTCACTCAGACTCACCCTCACATCACTCACCCAGACCCGCCCTCATATCACTCACCCAAACCCGCCCTCACATCACTCACCCAGACCCGCATTCACAGCACTCACCCTGACCCGCATTCACATCAGTCACCCAGACCCGCCCTCACATCACTCACCCAGACACACCCTGACATCACTCACCCAGACCCGCATTCACATACCTCACCCAGACCCGCCCTCACATCACTCACCCAGACACACCCTCACATCACTCACCCATACCCACCCTCACATCACTCACCCAGACACACCCTCACGTCACTCACCCAGATCCGCCTTCACATCACTCACCCAGACCTGCCCTCACATCACTCACCCAGACCCACCCTCACATCACTCACCCAAACCCACCCTCACATCACTCACCCAGACCCGCCTTCACATCACTCACCCAGACCCGTCCTCACAGCACTCACCCAGACCCTCCCTTAGAGCACTCACCCAGATCCATCCAGACAACACTCATCCAGACCCAGCCTCCCAACACTCACCCAGACCCACCCTCACAGCACTCACCCAGACCCTCCCTTAGAGCACTCACACAGATCCACCCAGACAACACTCATCCAGACCAAGCCTCCCAACACTCACCCATACCCACCCTCACAGCGCTCACCCCGGCCCTCTCTTAGAGCACTTACCCAGACCCGCCCAGACAACACTCACACAGACCTACCCTCACAGGACTCACACAGGCTTTCCATCAGATCCCAGTGAGTCCTGTGTTCAGTCTCAAGTTCATCTATGAATATCCCTAAAACCTCTAATATCCCTGATGCTCCTGATCATCCCCTGTGTGCGATTACAGACACACAGATCGTGCCTCAGCCCTCAGCCCGCCGGACTCACACCGCCACTTCCGGTAGAGCCATCCTCACCCCCCAGGAGGCGCTTCAACAAGTCACGTGGTCAAAACTATAGATGCATATATCAATCAATCAATAGTTCCGTCCTCTAGTCGAGGGTTGGATGCAATGGTTCTCCACTTGTCCCGATGGTGTGCTGTTCTGATAGACTGTGAATAATTCAAGCCTGTCCACTGTGAAATATTTGTAAACCATGATGTTCTTGGTCTCCCTCTCCCTCTGCTGCCATTCACCTTCCCTTCCAACAATGTATGGTATATTGAACTCTGATGAATAATGTGGCCAAAATAAATAAGTTTCTTTGCCTGTATAGAGGCAAACAAGCATTTCTTATTTTTAATTTTTCTGAGAACTTCTTTGTTGGTAATCTTCTTTGTCCATGATATTTTCGCATATATATATAACCTTAAATCTGACATGCCTTATATAATATATATAATGTATTTATATATTTATATATATATAATTGGACGCAGTTGCCAAATCGATAAGAGCATTGGCTGGCTTCCCATGTGGAAGGTCACAAGTTCGAACCCGAACTAGGTCAACCTGATAACTTCCTAAATTGATAGTTATTGCTACCCAGCTTGGTGGGTGTCATTATTAGGATAGGGCAAAGACTGGTTTCCTCAGTAATGTGACTTAGTGGGTTATGATGTCATGGTGCTGGCAGCCTGGTCTCCCAGTGGAGCAGCACCACAAAGTTACCATCACTGTGCACTGTCACAAGTCAGTACACATCCTCATATAACCGTATCAGACCCAAACAAAACAAACAATCAATATATAGATTGGTTGTTAGATTTGTATGTACCAGCAATATATAGTAGGAATATATACTAGCAACATCTAAAACCATATCAGTATGGAAACTGATTTGTGACAGCGTGCACTCAATAGGGACTGGGATACAATGTTGCCAGCATTATGACCCGATATCCCACTCAGTCATAATGCCGGCAACAGTATATGAAACTGAGGCACACGATATCCTTATCCTAGTAATGCAAGTCACGAGGCTAGGTATCTTTGACCGGGCTAGAATTTAGCACTGTGGCAGGTTCTAAGCATTATTCCCATGTCAAGTCAAACCAAGGACTCACAGACAAAGACCACGAACCTGGTGTCATATTGTGAAATGAAAAGGCATTACAATGCAGTTTCTGTCATTTCCGCGTGTAGCTTCTGTAAGTGATTGCAGTGTCTCCTCTAAATCGTGTTTTCAAACGGACAACATATTTCTATTTGAACTTGCTATATTTAAATACGAATCGACGAATCGACTGTATGGCACTGCCCACAAAATATCGACGTGCGCCCCGAATATGGTGCAGAACAGGACGCCGTGAATATTCGCAATTTGCCTAGTGCCACCTAACTCGTACCGGCTATGCTGACTGGATCTGCGCCAGCCGACGTGTTGTTTGACTTCTGAGCGGGCGGCCATGTTTTCGTCCATGAAACATCATATATAATGCAGCGCCGTAAATTAAACTTCGCGCACGAGATTTATACAACCAGGCGGTGTGCAACTCAGGACGTGAAAACCAACTGTAGGGGAATTATCGCGTCACCCATTTTTCATTGCGGAGAAAGCCGGACTGGTGAGTTATAAAATCCTTATTGGTTCACGCCTCATCCATTTGGCATTCCCCGCTCTGGGAAACAGAGTGGAATATGACTGTGTTACAGTTGAAGTCAGCTTAATGGGATCATGGTGTACATTCATGGTTTAGTCATGGTGTGCCTTCGAGGTTTAAATTCATGGCTTACACTCATAGCTTATCATCATAGTTTACAATCATGGTTTGCAGTGATGCCTTCAGGTTTGGTTGCAGTGTTGGTTTATATTTATGGCTTACATTCATGATTTACGAATAATTTTACAATCATGGTTTACAATCATGATTTACAATCATGGTTTGTAAAATGGCTTACAATCATGGTTTACCATCATGATTTACAATCAATGTTTGAAATCGTGGTTTACAATCGTGGTTTGCAATCCTGGTTTGTAATCGTGGTTTGCAATTTTGTTCACAGTCATGGTTTGTAGTCAATGGTTTTCATTCATGGTTTAAGCTAACGATTACAGTAATGGCTTACATCCATGCTATACAGTTATTACTTACAGTTATATAATGCGGCCACTGTACTATCATCGTTTAAAATCATGGTTTGCAGTCATGGATTACATTCATGGTTTACAACCATGATTTACATTCATGATTTACAGTCATGGTTTACACATTTGTTTATAGTCATAGTTTACAGCCATGGTTCAGAGTCATGGTGTAGAGCCGTGGCTTACAGTAATGGTTTAAAGTTTTGGTTTCCAGTCATTTTCTGCAATCATGGTTTCTAGTCATTGCTTATTATCATGGTTTCTAGTCATTGCTTATAATCATGGTTTCTAGTCATTACTTATAATCATGGTTTCCAGTTATCATTCGCAGTCATTGTTTACACTCATAGTTAGAGCATGGATCAAAGTCAGTATCAATAGTCAATATTTTCAGTTAGGGGGTCATGTGCATGGGTGACAATATTAAGAAGGCGCGTTTATTGCACGCCTCAGCGGAAACATGTTAGGTACATAAACAATGAGACAAATGCACAATGGTAATAGAGGTACATAGAAGTAGGACATGTTAGGTACATAACCAATGAGATAAATGCACAATGGTAATAAGGGTGCATAGAGGTACAGGTAAATGCAGTGGTAGCAACAGGGTCCATTTAACCGGGTAATGAGCGGGCTCCCAGGAGAGAGCAGAGAGGCTCATAGGGAGCAATAAGTCCGGTGAGGAGTGATGAGGGGCTCCCAGGAAGGAGCAGAGAGGCCCATAAGGAGCAGGAGAGAGTCAATAAGTCCAGGTTGGGTTAATTGTCAGTGGAGTGAGGGGGTGCCGAGGAGCCCTCCACCCTCGGGAGTGAGAAAGTTAAGTGAGTGTAGGGTGGGTGGGGCGGAGGAAATGAAGAACAGCGGAAGACGGCAGGAAGGTGAGTGCCTGAGGAGAGCGCGGGCGGCCTTATAAGGGAAAAGGGGGGGGGGGCGACAGGCGGTGAGGTGCGAATGCTGACGGCCCGGGGGAGGGTGAGATGTGGCGAGCAGCGGGCGTCGGGGTGAGGCGTGAGCGCCCAGAACAAAGAAGGTGGCAGGAAGGAGGGGGGGGGGGGGGGGGGGCGGCGAGCCGGGGCTCGGCCGAGGTGAGGAGACAGCGCCACAGCGGCGGGGGAGGGTCTCTTCCTTCCCTCGCATCAAACGCAGTGCTTCGCACTACGACCAAAGTCATAGTTCACAATCATGGTTCGAACACATGGCTTACAGTTATGGTTTAGTCATAGATTACAGTCATTGGTTACAGTTATGTTTGTTTGTTGTTGTTTTACGTCCTAGCAACATCTAAGGTCATACCAGGACGGGGTTACAGTTTTGTTGTTGAGGTATAGTTTATAGGCATACTATACATTTATGGTCGTGATTTATAGTTATGGCTTTACATTATCCATAGGATGCAGATAGGGCTTACGGTGCGGTTTCCAGTAATGGTTTGCTGTCACGATAAACAGTTTTAGTTCACATCATGTTTGACTATTATGGTTGACAGTTATGGCTTATTTTAATGGTTTCAGGTTCGAACCCTGGTCGAGTCAAACCACTGACTTAAAATTGATACTTGTATCTTCCTAGCCTGGCGCTCGGCATTATTAGGATAGGCCAAGGACTGGTTGGCTCATTGTCAGGATAATGTGAGTGAGTGGGATATTAGGTCATGGTGCTGGCGGCCTGGTCTCCCAGTGGGCAACACTATGAAGTTGCCATGAATGCACAGTGTCACAAGTCGGTACCCTTCCTGATATATTGGATACACTGTGTTTCCTAAGCCTATATGTGTACCAATGCATTTCATCAATGCTCAGACTGTCTCCACATGTCAGAAGTCGTTATCTTTGGACCACCTTATGGTTTATTGCCATTATATTACACAACTGTAAGTAATGTCAAGACTTTCAGAAAACTTTAATAATATTGTAATTTAAATATATTTTCTCTCTAGACAATGCTTTTCGATATGTGACTAGAACAAAATAATACACAGAACCAACATGCATGAAGGGGTCTGAAGAAATGAATCAAATTGTATGAGAACAATTTTTTTCAGACGATGATAGTTCCGGCTCTCAGGCTATTGTAATCTAGAGCCAAATTAACTATGCACAGGACACGTCATGAATGATGAATCGCTGGGATCTATTCCAACTGTAGCCGGCTGCAATACCACGGTTATTATTAGTATTAAACTAGATGCTATGGATAAAACATCGTGGGTGGCCTATGTTTTCTCTCGGCAGGAGATGTTATTGATGACGTGTATTCTAGAGCCATATTAACTGCACGTAGAGAAGATCACACATGATTCGGTTGTATTACAGCCGTATCACAACACTAGGACAGGATAGGTGTTAAAGCTGCATAATTTGATGGAAAGATAACGTTTTCGAAGCCAAAACACTTATCTAGATTTGATCCTATGCATCCAACTTAGATATGGGTGCACTTATTAATTAGTTGTTGTTGCATAGAAGGGATAGAAAGTCAAATTGGTTATGTTGGCCTGCTAACATGATTAATTCACTAAAGGGGCTGTCACATTAGGGTTTTTTGCGGGAGCGTACGGCGGTGTAAGCACATTACGTCATATACATCGGTATACGCCGCCATACGCTATGCATACGCTATACATATGCCATCATACGCCATCATACGCCGTCATACGCCGATCCTCCAACAAGCCTGTTTCCTTGCTCAAAATTTTCAGTGTATGGCAGCGTATGTATCATACGCTGCTCATACGCTAGGCGTACGCTATGCATATGCCAGCATAGGTTACGCATAGGTTAGGGGTACGTCAGCATAGGTTGGGCATATGCTTGATTGACACCCGCCGGGTGTCTCTTGCATACCCCCAACGTTCTGTAAAAGTGGTGTCACACTACGGCGTATGGCGTTAGCGTATGGATTTTCTACCCATACACCGTCATACGCCATCATACGCTTCGCATATGCTACGCTTACGCTACGCATACGCCGGCATACGCCGTCATACGCCGTCATACGCCGTCATATGCGCGTCCGTCCAAATTCTTTTTCAGCATGCTAAAAAAATGTTGGCGTATGGTGGCGTATGGCTCATACGCTGCTCATAGGCTAGGGGTAGGTTAGGCATAGGTTATGCATAGGTTAGGCATAGGTTAGGAATACGCTGGGCATATGCTTCAGATGCCACTGGGACCTTGTGCATAGCATATGACAGCGTATGATGGCGCATGATGGTGTATGGGTCGAAAACCGCATATGCCGGCATACGCTAACGCCATACGCCATAATGTGACAGAGTCTTTAGGAGACACTGGGTGGCACAAGAGGCGGGTGAGGGGAGTTGTACCAATATGCTCAGTTTATGTGTGGAGCCGGTCACAGCTGGCCATATACGCAGGGTTTTATTCCCCACCCCCACCCTACTTTTAAGGGGTTGAGCACTGCTCTTCCTTACAACGGCTCATCCAGTAACCCATTGTGCGATTTTGTCAGGTATTATATTCCGGAATTAATCTGATACAGATATTCTACTCGTGGAGTAAATATCCTCTGCATGTTTATTAGTAGTAAGTGGCCTTGTTGCCGAATCAAGTTTATTTGTTGACTGAACATTCTTATGGCCTGCGGGTTAATATTATATATATTATATATATATTATATATATATTATATATATCATATATATTATATATATTATATATATTATATATATTATATATATTATAGATATTATATATATTATATATATATTATATATATTATATATATATTATATATATTATACATATTATATATATTATATATATCTAATAGATGTGGCAGACATTGAACACCTTCGCCAGATGATGTGATCGATATTGTGTGGGGACTCTTTTTTCTCGGCTGAAAGTAGTACTGCTGCGTATGGAAGATGTCTCTGCGGGCTGTGTGGAGCAGGTCAGGTAACAGCACAATGTCCTTTTGAATGAGCTGCAGTCACTTTCAACGGGCTGCAGCACGGCCACGTAAAAAGGGTGGGACATCTCCGTGAACATGAACGTGAAGCGACAGCCAGGAGGACCACAGGTGTGAACGGATTGCGCCGCACTGCAAGGCCTGCACAGACACACGCACACCTGGGGAGCACAGGTGTGTACAGGTGTGTGCAGGTGACGCCATTATTTTAGAGACAGGCGCGTATAATACATATGCATGTATATATATATATATATGTATAAATATATGTATGTATGTGTATGTATATAAATATGTGTATTTAAATGTGTATATATGTACATTTGTACATATATGTTGATATATGTCTATATATTATATATATATGTGTGCATATGTGTATATATGTGATTATATAATGCATATACATATGTATATATGTATATATATGTACATATGTATATATATGCATATGTATATATATGTATATGTATGTACATGTATATGTATGGATATGCATGTATGTGTATGCATATATGTACATGTATATATATGTATATGTGTATAGGGAATTCTGTCATTATATATAATCGCTACTGATACCTGCAGCCTGCCACACTAGGCGACTGGTGGCGCCACCACCGCCCCCTCTTCATCCCTAATAGCGCACCCAACTGTTCATCTGTATATCTATATATGTATCTATTATGTATATATACATGTATTTACATGTGTCCATGTGTATATGTGTATTCATGTGAACACATGGATACATATGTCTATATACACATGTATAAATGCCCAGAACTGAATGGCAATAGATGTGGATGCACCACTATTAATTCGCTTTAGGTTTGTACTATCGCACTATCGTAGTGTCCGTCCCTAATATGGCTTTAGATGTTGGTAGGACGTAAAACTCCAAAAAATAAAGACATAACCCTTAGCCAGCAGAATTCACATTGTTCTATTCATGTGTGGGGAAGTGAATATAGACCAGCCCTTTCTCTGTCACTTTGTGTCATGTCCTTTTCCTCATATCACCACCGCATTCTCTCTCTCTCTCTCTCTCTCTCTCTCTCTCTCTCTCTCTGTACACCGCACCAGGCACTACTTTATCTGACAATCTCTTAAAGGTGCACCCTCCACTACCTCCACACACCCACACATACACCCACATCCCCACATCCCCACATCCCCACTTCCCCACATCCCCAGCGCATAGACGTACCCCCCGTCCACACACACACACTCTTTCTCCCCCTCGATCCTCCCCCTCCACCCATTCATCCCCTAGACACACACCACACGACAACTGCCTGCTCCATTCTCGTCAGGCTGGGCACCTCGCCCGGCGCCCGCCTCCTTCGCTACACAGTTAGTCTTAACCGGGTCCCCGTGCCCTCCCGTTCCCATTACGCCCTTTTAGCCTCATCACGCGTCATTTGAGCTCATTCCGGCCGAGTGGTGACAGTGCGTACGCAGAGGCGCTGGTTGCCGGCGGGTGGTCGCGTGTAGTACCGCCACGTCCCGCCGGCAGGCTGGGGGCGCCACTTCAGTCAACAGCGCACACAGCCTGAAATGGGATAATTGGCCTGCAGACTATTGTCGTTATCGTGTAGCTCTGTACTTTTCTAAATTTGCAGCATTATGTAGTTGTTGTTCTTCCTTTTGTTGTTCTTCTTTAATACCCCTGTCACACTATGACGTATCTCGCTGGCGTGCCGCCAATGCGCAAAATCACTTTTAATCGTCGAGAAACGTCAAACTTTTCGGCATCAGCGCAACGTATTGGTACTGTGCGGCCGATGTTGTGGTAACGTATATCGATGCGTGCAAAAAAAAAAAAAAAGGTTTTGGCGCGCCGTCCTGATATGACCTTAGCTGTAGCTAGGATGTAAAACAACAAAGCAATATTTTAGCGCAATGTGCGGGCACAACCCTAATGCACGCGTGACGTGTGCTTGGTGTTCACATTACGTTATTCCAGCAATGTTGACGTGCTTCTGACGTCGCCATAATATTGGCACCCGTGCATTGTTGCGCGTTGTCGCACGTAGAAAGTTTTGTGCAAGCACAAAACTTCGCCGATACCCTGATGCACGTCGCTGACCGTCGCCGTCCATCAACGATTACCAACGCACACCTAACGCGTGTGTAATGCTTCCAGACGTCTCCCGACGTTTCGCCAAAAAGTGACACACGTCGATGTGCGTTGGCGAGAAACGTCATAATGTGACAGCACCATAAGAAAAATTAAAATGTGTCATATTATGTAGTTTCCTATTTTAAAATAAATTATCATACTATTTAGTATCTTTCAAAGTTGTCACATTTAGTTGTTTCGTACCTTTCATATTTGTTGTATTATGTTTTTTTCGTACTTTTCATATTTGTCACATCATTTTGTAGTTTATATACTCTATCTTATTTTTTCTTTGGAAATAAAGCAATTCTTAGTTAAAGCTGCATAGTCCGATGAAAACATCAAATTTTCAAAACCAAAACAATTATCAGGATCTGATTCTACATATCTAAATTAGATACTGATGCACTTATCAAACATTTATGGCCACATAGAAGGGAATACTGAGGCAATTTAATAGAACCAGTTACTGCAGAAACCTATGGTGTCAGAGTTTGGGCGTGCTTGCCAAAACTAATTTCCCATGTTCACACTTTAAATATCTTGAAAGTTAGCCATTTAAAATAAAAACTACTTCAAAGTAAAGTAAGGTACATCCTAATGATCAACCTAATGTATTTATCTCAGAAAATGACAGAATCTCAAAACCATCGGACTATGCAACTTTAATTACAGAATGCACATGCATCTCCCCCTCTCCATTTCAAGTGTCTAACTCTAAGGTACCCTGGTACCTACCTACGTGAGTGCGCAAATACGGAAGTTTAAAATTGTATTGCAAAATGGAAAACAGGGATAATACAAAATTATGTCAAGTACCCAAAAACCCCAAAACCACTTTCGCTACACAATCCCATAACAAGACACGCGAGTTATCCATTACAGTATTGTCTTTCCATTAAATTTCTGTTTTCTTCGTTTCTTTTCTTCACAATTCAGAGCTGTGGATTTTTTTCGGGTGTGGGGGATAAAACCTATAAATATAATTGTATAGATTATTCGCAATAATAAAAAAAAGACACACTTCGCATTGTTTGCAGTACTCCACATCACTATATACATATATATCAACATATATACACATATATGCATATATATACACATGTACACATATATACAAATATATATATATATATATATGCACATATATGTACATTCAAATATATATTATTTATATATATATATATATTATTTATATTTGTACGCAAGTAGTGATTGAACACAATATAAGCTGGGATTGAGCGAACTCTGGCCGAACCTCGAAAAGCCCCTCAGTTGATTCAAGTAAAATATCTGAGTAAGACTGATGTTGGGTTGGGGGGAGGGGGCAGGGATGTACGTGACCTCCCCCGGGTCGTATTTGATTAGTTTGAGCACTCAGGGCCCGCTATGACAAGTAACAGGGAGTTCAACCTGATTAGTGTGGATGGGTAGAACCCTGCGGGTAGGTGGCGCCCCTGGTGGACGTATGGGGGTAGACTCCTCAGGTAGTATATATTATATAAGAGGTATATAGCCTCACTGCCGAACTTATCAATTATGCATATGTACAGATGAGCAATACATATATACAAATCAAGCAGTCGAAACTGAGATGAGTTAATTCAGGCTCCATCCTAAATATTAGCATAATAAGTTATATGACAGCTAAGTATATATATGTATTCATATAGTTATATGTGATGTATATGTATTATACATCACCAGCACACACACATACACCTACCACCGTGGAAGGGAATTCTGTCATTATATTATTATTACCATATATTTACAGTACCTGCAGCCTGCCACACTAGGCGGCTGGTGGCACCACCACCGCCCCTCTTCATCCCTAACAGCGCACCCAACTGTTCACTCGCGCCAGGAGAATAATATTTATCTCAACCCACCTTCATTGTTTGTCTTTCATTTCTATTGTAGCCAGCCTTTATATATATATATATATATATATATATATATATATATATGTATATATATATATACATAAATATATATATTCATATATATATATATATATATATATATATATATATATATATTCAGCAGGTATCAATAACAAGAGAAGACCAATGTTGGGTTGAGTACAAAATAATCTATGACGGATTATATTGAATTTGCACAAGATAAACGAACTGGATGGCGAGCATCTGGAACTTGTTAGGAAATCCTCCAGGTGGCGGTACCGGCACAGGCAGTCAGCACAGAATAAACGCAGCGAAATAGAAGCTTGTAGAGAAACAATCACCCAGGAATAATGATGTAATACATATCTGAGTATGTTTGTTATTAATACTCAGAAAATAAATTACATAGCCCATATATATATATATATATATATATATAATATATATATATATATATATATATAGAACTAACATATGCACCTAACCACACAACCTTGCTACATTCCCGTTATTAACTCGCCGAGCCTCAAGACTCGCTCTTAATGCGCGCAGCTTCCATCAGCCTAGAGCGGTGTAGGACGTTCAAAACACTACGCCATTCAAAACACTACGGTAGTGTTTTGAACTTAAGTTCAAAACACTACTGTTAAGTTCAAAACACTACCACTACGTACGTTCAAAACACTACCCAAGTTCAAAACACTATCATGACAAGCTGACCCTGCTGCGGATTTTGAAGCACGTATTAGTAGTATACGCTGATAGCGCTGCGGCGTGTGCACAATGTATTAGTATACGCTGATAGTTCTGCGGCGTTTGAAGCACGTATTAGTAGTATACGCTGATAGTGCTGCGGCGTTTGAAGCACGTATTAGTAGTATACGCTGATAGCGCTGCGGCGTGTGCACCACGAACGTCAAATGAATCTCGACATAAGCCTGAGCATAAGCCCAACATAACCCAATGTTAAATAGAGTAGTGTTTTGAACTTAAAGGTAGTGTTTTGAACTTAAGGATAGTGTTTTGAGCGTGGCCACAGTAGTGTTTTGAACTTACCATCAACCAGGTTAAAAACACTACCGTAGTGTTTTGAACCTAGGTTGAAAACACTACCGTAGTGTTTTTGTGGGGTAGTGTTCTGAACTGACTACACCGGGCCCCACAACCAGCACCGCATACAGTAGATACAGATGAGTCACCAGCCGACACGTCGTCGTCATGGCGACACGACGTGTTGACGTCGTCTGCGGCGACCAACGAGCGCCAGGCGCCTTCCACTCGGCGCGTCCCACTCGTCACGTGACTCATGTTCGGGGTGTTGGTCTGTTGTGTTGGGTCATGCGCGAACTGGGTGCGCAGACGCCTGCGGCATACAGAGGGGCGGAGCGAGAGTGGTGGGTGGGTGAGATGGTGGGTGGGGATGTGGGTGGAGATGGGTGTGTGTAGGTGTGGGTAGAAGTGGAGGTGGAGATGGGGATGGGGATGTGGGTGGAGGTGGGGATGTGGGTGGAAGTGGAGGTGGGGATGGGGATGTGGTTGGAGGTGGAGGAAGGAATGAGGATATGGATGAAGATGGGGATGTGGATAGAAGTGCAGGTGGGGGTGAGCATGGAGGTGGGGATGGAGGTCGAGATGGAAATCGGGATGTGGGCGTTGAAGTAGGGGTCGGGATGGGGGTTGAAGATGGGGATGGTTATGTGGCTAGGGTTAGTGGTGTGGGTGGAGATGGGGTGGGAATGGGGATGTGGATGGGGTATGGAGAGGTGGTTGAGTTAGGATTGTGGGTGGAGGTGGGAGGTGAGGATGGGGCGTGATGGTGAGGATGGGGAGGTGGGTGGAGCTGGGGATGGGGATGTGGGTGGAGGTGGGAGTATGGATGGATGTGGAGGTGAGGACTGGGCGTGGGGGTTGGTGGGGGATTTAGCGTGAGGGTGGGGGTGGGAGATGAGGCGGAGTAGCCTTAGTAACAAATACCGGGAGCTGTGCTAACCCCCCCCCCCCCCCCCCCCCACCCTTTACACACCCATCTGCAAATGAAATGCCACATAGACAAGTGCGTGTGGTTATGTTGATTGCACCAGGGAGTCTAGCAAACATAATGGTTGGTACGCTATCCTCCCAATGACTGAAGTGGGTTCAAGTCCTGCTCTAGGTGTGATGGTGCTGTTTCCCTTTGCAGTACCCCATTCGCTCCCTCAAACCCCCCCCCCCCCCCACACACACACACACACGCAAACACTCACCCTACTGCACAAATAAACAGCGGCAATAAACCCCGCCAGTTAAGCTGAAAACTACCCGACTAAAGTAGTTCTACATTCTGCCGATAGATGTCACTATCTTAACTGTGGGTTTTAATATATGTGAAGAGAGCAGTGGTGAAACCCAGAAGAAAAATACAATATAGTTGTCTTTTTTTAAATATATATATATTACAAGGATAAGAGCTTGATGCCTGTTGCTATATGAATATCTGAATATAATCAATCATTTTTATTATTTCCTCAATCATTCTACACGGAGATATAGCATGCGAAGTCATAGGCAGTTACTAGAGTTAGGGAAATGACCCGAGTAGCATGGTTCCAAATTCTGCCGATAGATGTCACTAGCTTAACTGGCGGGGGTATGTTGTGAACCTGTGGCGGGAAACTTGCGGTAATACTAAAGGTGGCTGGTAATAACTGCGCAAAGGTCAAGAAGTCTTCAAAAGGATAGTTGTACTCTCCTCTTAACTAATGCTTCTTTTTAAAGATCTGACGAAACGTTTCCAACACGGCTCCCACTATTCATTTTTATGTTAACTCATTCACAGCGCCACCTATCAATTCAGCACTGCATTAGCGTGGCCACTTACTGCACCACCCCTCTCTAGAGGCGCCAGCCACTGTAGTGATGCATAGTTATTAAAAGTGTTTTCACAGTTATAAACTAGTTATGGATGTTTAGAACTAAAAGAGAACATCTTTTTGACCATTACTTTTTTCAGTTAAACCCTGTCATGTGTGAACAATGTTTCAATGTGCGAACTATTTTTGTCTCATTTGACTGTCCCTCTGCTGACAGGACACCCACTATATCAGGACAATATTAGCAGCGGCGGAAGGAGGAAGACCAATTGTACACAATTTAATTGTCTCCTGCTTAAAGCGGCATAGTCCGATGAAGCATCAACATTTCAAAACTAAACCAATTATCTAGATTTGATTCTACATATCTAACTTAAGCCCCAGTCACACATCGCCGGACGAGCCCCGGATTTTGAGCTGGACCACCCACGGACCAACGGCCCAGACTGTCCCGGACCGCCATGGATAAAATCACTGTTTTCATCGATTTTTGCCTCGCAGTCACACTTTCCCGGGTGAGCCCCAGATGAGCCCCGGACCAAAGGCCGAACCGCCCCGGACCGCCCCGTACCACCCCCAGACTGCCCCCGGAATGGCCCCGGACTGGGCCGGACCAGCCCCTGACTAACCCGGACAAGGCCGGACCACCCCCGGACTGCCCTGGACCACCCCCGGACTATCCCGGACCATCCCCGGCTGTCCGGGAGTGGTCCGTGGCTAGGCCGGGGGTAGTCTGGGACAGTCCGGGGATTGTCCGGGGATGGTCCGGGTCAAACCATGGCTCAAAATGACCCCGGACCACCCCCAGACAGGCCCGGTCCACCCCGGACCACCCCCGAAATAGCCAGATCACCCCCGTACCACCCTCGGACCACCCCCAGATCAGGCCGGATCAGGCCGGATTGAGCCCGGATCGCAAATTCCCCGGACCACCCCGGATGTTTTAACCATTTAAAAACATCCGGGGCTGAGACCGGACGGCGCCGGACAAGCCACGGATCAGGCCGGATCGGGGGGTGTTGGCACGGACGAGCCACGGACAAGCCACGGATCACCTGGATCGCCCCGGACCACCCCGGATAGTGGTCCGGGGCTCGTCCATCCCCTGATCCGGGTATGTGTGACTGGGGCTTAAGATACTGGTGCACTGATTAAGCATGTGTTGCCACATATAACTTAGAAAGGAACACTGAGGTAATTTAACAGAACCTGTTACTGCAGAAGTGTATGGTGTCAGAGTTTTGGCATGCCTGCCAACATTAATTGTCCATGTTTGCACTTCAAATATCTCAAAGGTTAGCCATTTAAGATAAAAGTTATTCCAAATGAAAGTAAAATATATTATAACGATAAGTTTAATATATTTATCTCAGAAAAAATGGCAAACAATCAAAACCATCGGATTATGCAACTTTAATAAATGAAAATATGGATAAATGAATATATCAGGTTTAAAAAGTAGTTTGGGTGCAAAATTGTCATAATAAGTCAAATTAAAACCCTGGGTCGTAAGTCTCGTTAGCCTGGTTCATTTACCATTCGCATGTGGCGCCCTAGTGGGGAAATAGGTAACCAGAGACCGCAGTGTATGATCTATAGATGGTTAGTGTCGGTTAACTTACTTGGACTAAGTTGGAGGAACTGAAGGGAGGAGTGTTGCCATATTATATTCCCATAATGACCTATAGAACACACACACATATATATATATCTTGCCCACTTCATATGTGTATATATATGTATATATATATGTATATATATATATGTTTATATATATATGATATAAACTGTGAATGTGTCAGAGGCGACTGTGGCTTAGTTATTCAATCTGCCGCTAGCGTCGCCACCGACACTGGGATCCCTAGCGAAAGCGAGGCAGTCGGATCCCACCTGATTCCTCATTGGCGGTTAATATAATAATATATGCATACAAAAAACCATCCGTTCATTTATTCACATATGGTACTTATACTTACAATAATCTGTTATATGCACATAAATACTGAGCGAATCCGCCACCTCTATTTATTGTAATTATTCGCCATGCTTTTCTGCTGTGCTATTTCGATGTACCGGCCGTCCGTTCCGTTCCCTATACTTTGACCGGCATTCGACTCGGCATGGCGCCCAGCTGGTCACTTCCAGGCGTTCTAACGCGATCTCTTCAGCGATTTTGAGGTTATTCCTACCTTTTTGATAAGCAGTTTTGTTGTAAGGTTGACAATCTCTTGGTAGACAGTACCTTGTTGTAGGAGGAATGCATCACACAGCACGAGCAGGATAGTGAAATTGGGTTTCCATTAGGAAAGACAGAACGTAAAGGGGCTGTCACATTATGACTCATCGCACCAACGTACACCAACGTATGTGATTTTTGGCCGCTACGTCGGAATAGGTCATTATGTGTTACGCATGCATGTTGGTATAGGTCAATGTATGTCAACATTCATTGAGATACAGCATCGCGCGTCACAGGGTCGGCAAAGTTTAGTGCGTGCACAAAACCTTCAATGTACGACAACGTTCGATTTTACGTTGTGGATTTTATGTCAGCCGTACGTTATGTATACGTTAAGCATATGTCGATGTATGCTCGATGTACATTAGACAAACGTTGTTCACTACGTTGCACTACGTTGACCTAGGCTAAAGGCAGTGGGAACATACAGTCCACATACTGACAATATATGGATAGTGCACATCTAACCTACATTTAGAGTATGTTTAGTGTTTCTCCAGCATGTCTTGACATATGTAACATATGAGGCGTAGTTCTGGTGATCAAATAATGTATATAACATTCACCGGCATTCTGTGAAGTACCGTGAGTGTAATTTGAGCGTTTTTCACCTGTGTTGGTCATACGTTGGGCATACGTTTGCCCATACACTCGGTCTACGGTATGTATAAGTCCAACTTTGGCCCTCGCGCCAACAAGTTTGACGCTTCTCGACGTAAAAAAGTGATTTTACACGTTGGCTGTTCGCTTGCGAGATGTGTTGTAATGTGACAGGGACTTAACATGGCAACGGCTGTGTGAGTAGTGCGAAATAGGGATTTAATGCTGGCGATGACAATATACAAACTTGAGGGTGGTAGTATATGGAAAGGGCGGACGGAGTTCCTGGTTAGAGGTTTTAAAAATCGGCTAGTGGAGGGAGAGGTAGGAGTTACGGGATCGGGGAAAAGGGGAGGGGGCTCTGGGCCCGCGTGTGCATCCATGGGAGTGGGAATAGGGTGGGTAGGTGGGGAAAAGGCAGGGGGAGAGGAGGCGTCTGGTAGGGTTGGTTGAATTGGAAGAAGTGAGGAGCTGAGGGAAGCCGGGACTAAGCAGGAAGTGGGGGTGTTAATGCTGGGGGTGATTGTTGGAGTTTTACGTCCTGGCAACATCTAAGGTCATATCTGGACGAGTATCAACTTGTGACAGTGTGCACTCATGGTCACTTTATAGTGCTGCGCCACTGGGAGACCAGGCCACCAGAACCATGCCCTGATATCCCACTCAGTGACATTATCCTGACACTGAGCCAACCAGTCCTTGCCCTATCCTAATAATGCCGAGCACCTGGCTAGGAAGCGACAAGTATCACATTTTAATTCATTGGTTTGACTCGAGTAGGGTTGTAACCCCACGATCTACAAAAACGGGAGACGGACGCTCAACTCATTCGGTCATCCTGTCTGGTCTGCTCGGGTGAATAAAGAGCGGCTGGACAGAAGGGGCAGCTCGGTGATGGGTTAGTGGGACTGTTCCAGTATCCTCCGCGAATGAGCCATAATTAATTAATTATGAACCAATGCCCCGTGCAGGGCTGCATTGATGATCACAATGAGTCCTGAGTGGATTAATTGTGCAGAACAAATCTATCCGGAATAATATTCACTTAATACATTATACACCAAAATAGTTTGGAGCTGGTGTGATATTTAGTCGGCATGTTAGAATACCTTTAAGCGATATAACCCTCAGCCCTACGCCATCCCACGCATGCGTGACACATTCCCCGCGCTTCTCTCTTCGTGCCAGCAGAGGGCGCCACTAGTAATTTCCGGTCCCGACCGGATGGGAGGGGCCTAGTACGTCTATTCAAGGTCAGCGTACGCTAATTACCAAGACAGACTAGGAGCTGGCACCTGGCATGTGAGGAGACCGGAAGGATGGTGGGGGGATGTCCCCACTACATCCCACTTCTTTACCACACAGATATGAAGGACATGTACACTTTCAGCCGACTTTTAATGGTATATGGGATACTATGCAAATGTAATTCATGATGAAATTATGTCGTCTTGAATACTGTAGAACTCTCATTAAAGATGGGATTGTTACTACGCGTCTGGTTTCGCATACAGAATGTCGTGTGTTGATTTTGTGCGACTAGCTCAGCATATTAAAGGGTTTCTTCTTACATGACTGGTTTCCCATAATAAATGGGGCGCATTGGGGTTTTTTTGTGCGACTGGCTCAGCATAATGAAGAGCTTGTTCGCATACGATTGGTTTCCCATGCAGAAGGTTGCGTTTTATTTTTGTACGAGTGACTCAGCATATTGAAGGGTTTATTCTTACACCACTGGTTTCCCATACTGCAGGTCGCGTGTTGTTGTTTTTTCTGTGCGGCTGGCTCAGCGGAATGGAGGGCTTGTTCGTACACGACCGGTTTCCCATAATGAAGGGTTTGTTTTTACCCGGCTCGTGTCCCATATGTAAACGATATTGGCACGCACGGCTAGGGCTTCTTGCATGAGCCCGGTGATGCCTTACAGAAGCACGCGCTGCTTCCTGGTATGGTACCGACTGACTCACACTGCGCTTACATGACCTCATCATGCATGACTCACAGCTAACCTACCTCACTTCTGTGTGCATGGTTCACTGTCGGTGTACATGATCTCATTGCACATGACTCACAGCTAACCTATCTCACTTCTGTGTGCATGGTTCACGGTCAGTGAACATGTCCTCATTGTACATGACTCACAGCTAACCTATCTCCCTTCTGTGTGCATGGTTCACGGTCAGTGAACATGACCTCATTGTAGATGACTCACAGCTAACCTATCTCACTTATGTGTGCATGGTTCGAGGTCAGTGAGCATGACCTCATTATATATGACTCACAGCTAACCTACGTACCACACCTCTGTGTGCACAGCTCCCAGTCAATGTGCATGACCTCATTGTGCATGACTAACAGTTAAGTGACCTCACATGTGTGTGCACGGCTCACGGTTAGTGTACATGACCTCATTGCTCATGACTCATAGTTAACCTATCTCACGTCTGTATGCATAATTCACTGTCAGTACACAAGATCTCATTTTGCATGACGTACAGTTATGGGCATGATTCACTGTCAGTGTTAACCTATCTCACTTCTATGTGTATGGTTCACTGTCAGTGTGCATGACCTCATTGTACATGACTCACAGCTAATCTACAACACCTCTGTTTGCATGGTTCCCAGTTAGTGTACATGATTTCTATGTGCATGATTCATTGTGTGTGTACATGACTTCATTACACATGACTCACATGGAGAGTACCTATCTTCCGTGTGCATTATACACAATACGTGCATGATTTCATTGCGCATGCGTATATGATTTCCGTCTGGGGAATCAGTTCATTATGGGGGTCAGAATATTATCTCATACCGGCAGGTTTAAGTGCCTGTCACACTATGGCGGTTTGAGCAACGGACAGAACCGGACAAAGAATATTCTAGTCCAGTGTTATTCGGACTTGAAATGTATCGATTATGTAACGGACGGGTAACGGACAGGTAACGGACATGTAATGGATATGTAACAGATGGGAAGGGATGGAAAGGGATGGGAAGGGAGGGAACAGATGAGGAACAGATGGGGAACGGATGGGGAACGGATGGGGAACGGACTGGGAATGGAGGGGAATGGAGGGGAATGGATGGTAATGGATAATAACCACATAGGTCAGTCCGGCACAATTCGTTACAAGTTTTGTGGATGCTCAAAACTTGTAACGGATCGGGCCGGATATCAACGGACATCATTGGATATCAACGGATATGCAATGGATATGCAACAGACACAAACCAGACTTTTGCTGGATATCAAAGCACTTTGTTCAGTTTCTTTCCGTTTCCCCAATCGGGTGATGTGTGACAGCCTTTAGCAATCATTCCTGATATCTCCGAGCCAATGCATGTCAAACCCCTTTGTTTTGCCCAGTGGCACGATGCATTGACAGTTAGTCTCTTTAGTTATATCCAAATGTTCATGTCTTTTTGTGTATATTGAAACTCTTTTCTTGAAGATTTATACTACCTATCATGGATAAGTCTGAATAGACTTGTTTTCACCATGGGCGTAATCGATTAATCAACTCGGGTCACCCGAGCCACTTTTTGCCACATGCACACATCCTATAGACTAGGGTCAAATAATCAAATATGCTTCTTCACGCTCGGGGTGGAAAAAATGGTGGCTTAATCCAAAACCTTTTTTTTTTTTTTTTTAGATAACCAATCAGCAAAATAGGATTTAAAGTTTTTTATGATAGCATAGTTTAGTTATATTTCCATTTAATTAATCTAGGTTATTAAAAAAAAAAAACATGTATGACTGGTACTGGTAGCTGCTATCCTGCAGGATGGTACCAGCACACATGTGATGTCATTGCTCATAGCCAACCCCAGCCAAGAGGTGGGTTACTGGATTCGGATTGTTTTGCACACGACACGTGTATTTGAAATGCTCGATTTAAAATTCTGACGACTTGGGTGACCCGAGTCGCCCAGGTTGTGTTAATCGATTATGGTGCTTTAGACAGTTTGTCGATAGAAAGCCCGAGCCTACACTTTTACTGACCCACAGGATTTTTAACCTCCTACACCAAATAGACATGGTATGAGAGCAACCGCCCTTTGATGACACTGTAAGTTATACACAGCGGTGAAAATCCAAATTGGCAGAGATGGAGGGGGGACGGGGAATCGAACCATCAACCTTCAGATTAGGAGTCTGACCTAGAAAAAAGTCAGACACTTTAACCACTCTGCCACAGAGAACACCTGCATTGTGCGCCTCCTCTCCCTCCTCTTTTCCCCACCCACCCTCTTCCCACTCCCGGGGATGCACTAGCGGGCCCGGCACCCCCCCCCCCCCGCCCCCTCCCACACACACACACACACACCTTTCCCCGCTCCATTAACTCCTCCCCTCTCTCCCCATTGCATCATAAGCTGATAAGACTTGGGTGGTTGTTGCTCGTAAATATTGTAGTGATTTGCTATTCAAGCAGTAATAATAGTATGCATACTATTAAATTAAACTTTAAATAACCAAGCTCACCACGGCAGATTTACGACCTGTTCGGCTTTATGTAATGTGCTTTGAAAATGCTCACAGCATTTTTGTCAGCTTTTGACGAATTTAATGGTGATTTGATGATGCGGGCGATAAACTCTGCTCTGACGTCATGTCGGGGTTTAGGGGCAGCATTTAACCGTGGCTGATATTGTGATAACAGGCCAGCAGCCTGTGTGATCACATGCTTCAGCATCAGGGAACATATGTTTGTTGTTGTTTGTTTGTTGTTTGTTTGTTGTTGTTTTACGTCCTAGCAACATCTAAGGTCATATCAGGACGGGAACATATGTCCTTGTAACATAATTAACATGGATCATGCATTCATTTAATGGCCATCACACTATCTACGATTCAATAACCCAATTGCTATTTTTAATCAAAAACCACCATCAAGGAAAATAGTTTATATATATGGAATGTATAATATATTATACAGGTATAAAGGGGCAGAGGTGTCGGTTAATGTGATGTTGTTATTATTTATTACGGTTATCGCGACATGTAAATATTATCCAATAGTTGGCCTATTAATATAGTAATATTCCTGTCGTCCTCTAATTGTCTCCAACCAATTTAAATATATATATATATATATATGTGTGTTATATATAGATACTAGCGCAGTGGGAGGAGAGAGAGGGACGGGTGGTGGCGCCACCGGTACAGTGTGGTACAAGTTTGGTATGAAAAGGTATAGATGATGATAAATTACTCTCCATGCATTTATACTCACATAATATGTTACACAACATATATGTGATGTAAAACGTATTATGCAAGTATCAAGGAGCAGAAGGGAACTACTGTAAAACCTCTCTAAATCGACCGACCTTGGGACCGACTTTAAGTAGTCCATTTAGGGAGGTGGTCGGTATAGGGAGAATATGGTTACAATTGTACTGTTGGGGCGCAAATAAAGCGATCGATATAGGGGAGTAGTCGATATGTGGAGGTGGTTGGTTATGGAGGTTTCACTGTACTTCATTATTATTATTATTGTTAATATTATTATATTATTGTCTGCCGTTCCTTTTGGTCCACCTTCCTGTACCTCCCCGGTGCAACATGTGGCGCCGCCACAGACTGTTTCCGTCCCTAACGGACTCGGGAACCTCACTCGCAGCGGAGGATTTGTGTGTGTTCTTTTGGGATACAACAGTATTTCCCTAATAGGTGGTGATTTTAATCTTCCTCAATGTGAAATAAAGGGCTATTTTTATATGTTATTTAGGACGCAGCATTTTCCAAATTAGGTGGTGACCTTAATCATGCATGCTATCAAATATGGGCCTTATTCATGAGGATATTAATTGCCATTGAAGAGCAATTTACTTTAATTGCCTTCGGACTATCGAGGAAAATTCTCTTAAGAAATTGGATCTCGCCACTTTGAGATTGATTTCCCGTGGTGCATGTGTGGTGGGGGTGGGGGTGGTTGTAAGAGGAGGGCGTAAACGTCTTATATATAAATAATTGTCCCCCCCCTACTATTCCATGAATTCCCTAAGCCATAGGCCGATGTCCCTGAAGGTATTACTTTATCAATTTTCTGCAGCCAATTTAATTACATCAGCGGCACTCACCACTGCCTGGTCTATTTAACTCAAATCGAGCATCCTCCACAATGCAATGCTTCAATTAGCCGCCATTTTGTATTTAGTTCACCATTGCTTTTAAAAATATTTGTTTATGGTTTGTTTACCATTTGAATACATGTGCATTTTAGTGTCAGTGACTGACACTGCTCTTAACGGCAGTCAGCTGTCACCAAATTGACAGTAAGTTGGCATTCGAGAGCAAAACAAGCAAACCAGCTGACGCAAATTAGTCTCCATTCTGAGAGTTGTCGTCGTGAGAGGGTTAGCGTTGTGAAATGGGCACTGATTGAAGCAGGTGGCCATATAATGGTACTCTCCATTCAGCAGCAATTACCGGCCGAAACCTGGCAGGTCGACCACTTGTTGTTTAAGACTGATTGTGTCAATTGCGAGGCGTGCTAAATGTACCTGCTAAACTAGCTATTATCGATAAACTGACACTCCCATTTGTGTCGTACCCTTTCAATCTGTCGCTGTTTTTTCTTCTTCCACTTTTTTTCTTATCTTTATTTCTGTCTTTCCTTGTCTCGTACTATTTTTCTTTTCTATATTTGTTAGTTTCATTGACACTTTGTCTGCTACTCTCTCTCTTTCTCCCTCTCTCTCTCTCTCTCTCTCTGCAATTCTTTTCCTTTTCCTGATTTCTCCCCGCATTTATTTCAATTCCAATGCTGATATAAAACATTATGTAATCACCACAACCGACAGCCACACCGGTGATGCCACCACCGCCTCTTTATGACACTACCCATTACTGTACAGCAACCCCGCACTGGTGGCGCCACCACCGCCTCTTTATGACACTACCCATTACTGTACAGCAACCCCACAGTGGTGGCGCCACTACAGCCTCTTTATGACACTACCCATTACTGTACAGCAACCCTGCACTGGTGGTGCCACCACCGCCTCTTTATGACACTATCCATTACTGTACAGCAACCCCGCAGTGGTGGCGCCACTACCGCCTCTTTATGACACTACCCATTCCTGTACAGCAACCCCACACGGGTGGCACCACCGCCACCTCTTTATGACACCTCCCATTACTGTACAGCAACCCCACACCGGTGGCACCACCGCCGCCTCATTATGACACTACCCATTACTGTACAGCAACCCCTCACTGGTGGCACCACTACCGCCTCTTTATGACACTACCCATTACTGTACAGCAACCCCACATGGGTGGCACCACCACAGCCTCTTTATAACACTACCCATTACTGTACAGCAACCCCGCACCGGTGGCACCACTTCCACCTCTTTATGATACTACCCATTACTGTACAGCAACCCCGCACCAGTGGCGCCACCATCGCCTCTTTATTGCACTACCCATTACTGTACAACGCTACCACTCTCCACTGAAACACATACCGCACTTGCAATCAGGCTACTATTCCTTATTTGGCGGTATAGCCCCAGTTGGTCACTGCGCTGGTTCCCAGCAGTAGCTGCAGCTGACTGGCGGAAATCGCTACATGCGATCTTTGTCACGCACCAAACCAATTCTGTCTTCACGTGTACTTTTTCTTTAGGTCTAAAGCAACTCTAAATTCATAGTTTTCCAGCTTTATTGATTCCTGTGTTTTTTCTTTGTTTTAAACATTTTCGCTTCTACTTCTCTTCCTTAATGCCTACCCTCCACCAACAGCTGTTGACTATGACCTTTACTGAGTGCTATTTTGATCGCCTGGTTTTCAACTCCTCCGATAATAGGCGCTCTTTGAACGCCAGCCTTCACAAGCTCCCTACGCTTTCCCGCCTCCCACAGAGTGAGAGGGAGAGTACCGACTGCGCATGCGTGGTCAATCCGACATCACTGCATTGCGCATGTGTGGATGGGTATTGTTAGCAACAGATCTCACCTGTAGCTAAATGTGAATTACCGAGACCTATCCATCCAGCTTCTCTGTGGCTTTACCGCTAAAGGTTTTTTTTTTGTTAAAAAAAAAGTGTATTTGTTGTTTTACGTCCTAGCAACATCTAAGGCCATATCAGGACTGGCACCGCTAAAGAGAGGTGCTTAGCTTTGTTAAAGAAGGGATGTCAAAAGGCACTCCTTATGGAAGTAGATTAAGAGAAAGCGGTTCTCATCAATAGTGCCGTCCTGATATGACCTTAGATGTTGCCAGAACGTAAAACTCCACCAACCAACCAACCAACAATCAATAGTGGGAGTTCCACTGCAATTGACTGACACTTCTTGCCATTTCAAGGATAGTGTGCTGCCATTACACTACTTAGGCTCCCTGTTGCAATCATGCAATTCGTACATATGTGTCTATCTACCTCCATGCCTGAGAGGTCAGTGCAGACTACTATGTTTCTCCCACTGGAATTGTAAGTCTTTGAAATGGCGTGCATCTATAAGTGATTTAATGCCTACAATTCACTTACATAGGGCAATTTCCACAACCACACAGCGTGTAGCTTGCATGGGATGCTGGTCATGGAACCAGTGTCATGGGGGGAGTGATGAAAATGGGAAATATTGCTTTTTGGTCAGGATTCGAACCCATACTTCTTGGCATTGCATTTCTTGCTGAAGCCTAGGGTTTCCAAAAGGTCAGTGTGCACTCCAAACTTGATTTCGCATGTTTTCACATAAACTATTTCCAATGTTCACCATTTATGATAAAAATGCAACTTCAAACTAAGTTATGCATTACAATAGGAACACTATAATTCGGCTTACGAGACAAGACAGGAACTACGATTGGACATAGCAAAAGTTTATTACGTGAAAAAATAAATCTTTTCTCAAGGGGCTCATAATAGCAGTGTTGGCAGTCTTGCCTTAATACAATATCAAAACAGAATCTCGGATTGTAGATCAGGTTCAGGAATGATCACATTGGTCAGCGTCGAGGTGCTGGATGCGCATTTGACCGTAGTAGACCCAAGACAAGTAGTAACAATGAAAAAGCGCACATGTTAACATCAGTACAATTACAGTATAATAGCGACATGTATCATCATATAGGACTTAACTAGTAGCAGCTCTCAACCCCGGGAGGGTGGGTGGGAAGCGCTTTTGCTTGAACAGTGTCGGAGCGGAAAGTGAGGCAAGGGTGGGCATATGTTAATTAGGAAAGGAGGCGGGGCCAGTTGCCTCATAGCCAAATTACCCATGTTGACCTCGTCAACATATCCAATGATCACTCTAATATATGTATCTAAGAATATGACAGAAACTCAAAACCATCGGACTATGCACCTAATGGTATTAATCTATATAATCCACTGAACTGTCTCATGTCTGAGGTCACAGAACCTGGCTGTTTGAATTCCAACTAATCTAGAATATGTAAAACAAACAATTAAACACAGTGGTTTCAAGGAAGCGAAACAAAAAGCAATCAATTCGATCTCTTCACTACTTCCCTTCATTCTCATGCCCCATCCCATTATTACTAATGTTTATTACCAACATCAAACAGATGTAAATAATAATGACAACTTATGGTTCTAACAAATGGTCAATAAATTATATATAACCTTACAAAACCTCACTATCAACTATTGATAAAGGTAGATTCCACTTAGCTGTGCGGAATCTGGTACCCTTTGTGTACATCAGTTTAGCTCAATGTAAATAAGATTTCTGTGATGTGGTCATTTCATTAAGATTTAACAGATACTCGTATGAGTGATATGATGTTTTTATCATTATATCTATAGAAGAAAGAACAATTGGAAATAAATAGGCCGAGAGTGGGGCGAACGTTGGCCGTGTTCAGGGTGCGTCTCGGAGGCGCCATGGAGACATCTCCGCGATGCTTTTTAGCCTATTTGCGTTCAGGGTGCGTCTCAGAGACGTCTCAGAGTTTTTCCTTTGCAAATGGCCACCGCCTAAGGGGGTGGCCATTTTCGAGATAACAAACTGCTTTTGCCATTCAGACTAGCGTGACGTCAGGGCCATCTCCGAGGCGGCTCCGAGACGGACCCTGAACGCAGCCCAGGTGGACGCTGGAGGAACCAAAGAGTTTGGCTGCTCACATGCAGACCTCCAGTTATCCAGTCCACTCAACCCACACCTCCCTCATCATTAGCTTTGATGTGTATAGTAGTAGAAGTATAATAATCTTTATAAAATCACGCAAAAATCACGTGACCAGAACAGCCAATCACTGTTGCCGACCAACATCCACGTTCTACCGAAAGTTCACCGCTTCCGACTGATAGTTAGTTGTGTGCGCAAGCGTGGTGTGGAATGTCAGCGGAAGTAGGTACATTCCAACTGCCAAGAGATACCTATCTGTTGGCTGTGCTGTACTAATGAGATGCACTATTTATAGGTCAGATGTTTCAATAAGGAGCTCACGCGGTAATGAGATTGCCACACCATGTCTATGTAACGCCTCAATAGAAGAGTTCCACCACCAACCTGCCCTCTGATGGCGGTGATAGGAACTAATGTGGATTGCAGGTTGGTGTTCGGCATGCTCTGTGGAAAAGGTCTTATAGAGGGTTTCCACTACAAGCCTGCCCTCTCGTGGCGGTGATAAGAACTAATGTGGATTGCAGACCGCTGTCCGGCATGCTCTGCAGAAAAGGTCATATGGAGGGTTTCCACTACAAGCCCGCCCTCTTGTGGCGGTGATAAGAACTAATGTGGATTGCAGACCGCTGTCCGGCATGCTCTGCAGAAAAGGTCTTATAGAGGGTTTCCACTACAAGCCCGCCCTCTGATAGCAGTGGAAGAGGTGACATTGTGGGTAGCAGATCCCAGCATGTTCCATTGAAAAAGGCCTATAGAATATTTCCACTACCAGCCATCCCTCTATAGCCAGGGAAAATATTAATGTTGTGGGTAGGAGCTCACTGTGCATCTTGGTCTGTGGAAAGGTTCTTATAGAGGATACCTGCCCTCTGATGGCAATGCCATAAACTAATGTAGATAGCAACTTACTCTGCAGTATGTTCTGTGGAAAGTCTCTTATAGTAGATTTCCACCACCAACCTGCCTTCTGATGGCAGTGACAAGAACTAATTTTGTGGGTGGCAACTCACAGTGCAAACTTCTCTGTGGGAAAGGTCATATAGGGGATTTCCATCAGCAAACCACCCTCTGATGACAGTAGCAGGAACTAATGTTGTGGGTTGTGGCTAGCTAGGCATGTGGAAAAGGTCTATTCTAATTCTATTCAGTCGTGTTCCCGTCTGAACTTAGCGTGGTCACCTACTTACTCAACGTCATTCACTGTAATAACATATATAACTCAAGCCAGCTTAGAAACCAATTATGCAACACTTAACCTGTTATATCTATCCGTACATAAAGGGATGCCGTGCTATATATTAAACAAGAAGCACCTTTCTGTAGTCGCGGAGATTCATTGCGTCTAATCCTGCTGATATGGTTAAATAAAATTCACATAAATACAATTGCAAAATGTTCAGAATAAATGTTTGTTATATTACGCAGTCAAATTGATTAATGCAAGTCAGCACATTCTGAGAGAATGTTAATCAGGAATAGTGGTGTACTGAAGTGCACTGACTTCTCCAGGTGAAATGCCACATGTCCAGATAGGTGTGGGTAGGCTGATTGCATTCAAGAATCCATATAGATTAATGGTTAGAATGATAGCCACAGAATGGTAGATATGATGGTTTGGATCCCATTCTAAGGCACATTGCTTCTCATTTGCAAAGACATCCCTCATGGACATTGGTGTCATGACCAGGAATCTGGACATCTTATGTGTTGAACTATCCATGCATATGTACTATACGTGTGCAAGCTGGATATTTGTAATTGTAAGTATGAAACTTACAATTCCAGGGAGGCGACTGTAGTGAGGTGCACTGACATCTGCAGGTGAAATACAACATACACAGGTAGACATAGGTAGGCTGATTGCATCAGTGAGCCAAGATAGACTAATGGTTAGGATGCTAGCTTTGGAATGGTAGAGGTGTGGGCTCAAAACCCCATTTAGAGGCAATGTTTCCAATTTACAAAACCACTTCGCAAGGAAATTGTTTTTTAGGTTTGCAAAAGAACTATTATATGTCAATTATGCAGGAGGAATTTAGATATTGGGAGATGGGGAGTCTTTGGGGGTATGAAACTGTGACTAGTAGGGTCAGTCAGCACTAATGACATTCCACTACAGACACTCCTCAGTTAAATGACCTTGTACATTAACGGAAAGAGAGGGCGCCCTCGTCTCCGGTTCAAGGATACCATCAAGAGAAACCTGAAGCTGAGAGACATTAAGACCGACTCATGGACGCAACTCTCACAGCAGAGAGCTAAATGGAGAGCGGCAGTCAAGTAATGAAAGCAGTCTTTGTCGCATCGTGACTAACAGCATGATGATGATGATGACATTAACTCCTGGGTGTTTCGGTTCCTTTATGAAATAGTCATAAAATAGTACTGAAACATGTTCTTTTGAGTTCTAGGTCATTGCAATATTATTTCAGACAAACACTTCGCTCCAATGGAAACACTGGGATCCCAGAGAACAGTGTCAGAAATCAGCCTATCAACAATTGTGAATTTAAAGCTATTTTCTTCTGATTAATAATCCATGTTATTTTAACTATCCTTTCCCTGCCTAACATCACAGAATACAGGAAGTTGACCCTAAATAATAGGAAAAACAGGCGCTATTTTATGTCAGATTAATCTATGGATAGTAAATATATTATTATTTGTTTGAATATGTTATACTGACTCAAATGCGACACACACAAAATGGATAAACTATATATATATATACATAGAGCTGTGGAAGGAGGAAGACAAATTGTGCTCAAGTGAAATTTCCCCCGCCAATAAATGATTGTATTAATAAACAAAAATACACGGCACATGATTTCATGCTTCAGTGAACATCCCATGGATAGCCATAGCAGTTGCGTGCTCAATATACTGCAGTACCTGTCTTCAGCGGACAACTCTGCATCTAGACCAATATTGTGCTAACATAGCAGGGTGTAATGTCATTGGAGGGAGTCAGCTGACCAGAAGAACAGTTTGCACATTTGATAAGTTATTCGCCCATTGCAGCGGTTCGCCAATCACAGAAACCAGTGAAGGCTTCAAACTTCTAGGGTCTGATTATTTCCTGGACACCAGACGGCTAGTTTCGTGTTCAGGAACGCGCGCTGAGATCACGTGACCGAATCCCAATAAATGTAATGGAGTTTTTGTAAGCTACATAGGTTGAAGTCGACGTTGAGTGTTTGCTAGGAGAAAGAAAAATGTTGGGTGTTTGTTGATTAAACACGAGATGTTGATATTAAAATAAATAATGCAAATCCATTATGGGTTGGTACAACAGTTTGGAAGTTTGTAATTATATTTAAACAGGACACAGACAGACGCGGGGTGAATGAAAAGAAAATGGGGGAAAAGCACAAATATAAATTTAGGAATGTTGGTTGTCAGTTTGAGTTCTTGGTCTCTAACCTATTCACAGCACAAACCGTGCTGGATTTGCCGAATGAGTTGAGTTTCCTGTTTTGGTAGGTCATGGAATTCGAATGCCTGGATGAGTGAAACTAATGACTTAGCAATTTATATTTGTCACTACTTAGCCTGGTGTTCAGGGCAAGGAGCAGTGGACTGAGGAAGACCAATTGTCCGTGATTGAAATGTCCCCTGCTTAATCAACTAATGTACCAACAAAAAAAGAAAACAAAAGGGTTATAGTAGGTTAACCACTACATCGCTTCCTCCACTTTAATTAAGGCATAAACTATAGTGATGTAGTGAGATCCCATACTTTTGTGCCTCCTTATTTATTGTACATTTTTATTTTGTTTCATATATTTTGCTATAACTTTATAAGCCATGCATGAGACATTTCCTTGGGGGTTGCGGTATAAATCGCAAACTTTTATTCATAATGAAAGTAATTTTGATTAGATAGACATTCTGGGTGTGTACATGACGGGCGTGACCAGCTGTGGGATGTATTAATACAGGCGGTGCCTTGCTGTTGTGGGGATGGATGAATGCAGGTGGTATCCCAATGCAGTGATGTATGAATGCAGGTTGTGTTCCATTGTGGGAATGAATGAATCCAGGTGGTGTTTCATTGCAGTGATGGATTAATGCAGGTGGTGTCCCATTGCAGTGATGCATGAATGCAGGTGGTGTCCCATTGTGGTGATGTATTAACACAGGTGGCATCTCTATTTGATGGATGCATAAATGTAAGCGGCGTCCTGCTATTAGAATGCAGGTGGTCTCCTGATGTGAGGATACATGAATGCAGGTCATGTCACAATGTGAGTCCACATGAAATGCAGGTGGCACCCTAACTGGCATAGCCCATGCAATTAATTTAAAAACATAAAAGCCTCGACAGAGGACTCCGACTTCCAAACCAAGTTGCCCACAGACCGGTGGGAGTTGAGGGGAGTTATAAAGCCTCGTTTTGGCACGGCGGTGACCGGGGACCCGTCATGGCGGCTGTAACAAACCACCGCCCATAAACCAGTGTGACAGCGCCATTGCACAAGATGCTGGTGGTGACACCTCCACTCTGTCACCTTCCCCGGGTCACTTACAGCCTGTGTTTACAGCCCCTCTCAGAGGCAGAGCCGACAAGGGACCAGACGGGATGGCTGAATGAGTTGAGCGTCCGTCTCCCGTTTTGGTATATCGTGGGATTCGAACCCGTGGGTTTTAACCCTAGTCGAGTCAAACCAAGGAACTAGAAAATGTATACTTGTCGCTTCCTAACCCAGGAGCTCGGCATTATTAGGATAGGGACAGGACTGGTTGACTCAGTGTCAGGATAATGTGATTGACTGGGATATCAGGTCATGGTGCTGGTGGCCTGATTGACCAGTGAGGCAGCGCTATGAAGTCACCATGAGTGTGCACTGTCACAAGTCCGTACCTGTCCTGATATGACCTTAGATGTTTCCAGGATGTAAAACTCCAACATCCAACAACCAACCAGAGCTGACAACTATGGCGCATGGCAAGACTGCCCGCAGTGCAGGTCATGGGGGTCGGGCAGGATGCCTGGCGGTTAGGACGCCCGCCTCCCGTGGGGTGCGACATCCCCGACATGGAATCGATCCCCGGCCGAGTTTAAAGCGGTGTAATCCAATGAGAGAATACAATTTTTTTAAATCAAAAGACTGAACTGTATTTGATGATGTTCCATCTATATTGGATATTGTTACAATTATTAATTATGTGTTGCTGTGTGGAAGGAATGCTAGGTTAATTTAATAGAACATGCCGCCAAAACCAAACTAAAAGAATGGCCAGGGAACCAGACCAACCTCAAACATCCAGCCCTACACTTGCTTAAAATGTCCATTACGTAACCTAAGAAGGAGTCCCTTCCACTCTCCATACACTTGTGCATGCATACACACGCGCTCTGCGCGTTACGCTCCCCATACACGTATATTCACTCTCCAAGCGTGGTGCTCCCTACACTCTCCACACAGCAGGCCAGGTTGCATGATTGCTGATTTGTATTTCGGTGGCGACAGGGAGCGGAGCCTGCGGAGGAACAGCTGCTCTCCGAACATGAGACCCGGATGTAGGAATTGTGCACACGACCTCACACCGACGGACACATCAGTCATTACAAGGGGTGGCGAGATGGGGAGAGGGGGAGGGGGGTCACTGTAGCAGTCTGATGAAAACTACTTAAGGATAAACAGGTTTAACCATCACCGCTTTCATGTTGGTTACTTCTGAGAATATTACCTGTGGCCTTGAGTCGACCTTCACCTTGGCGTAGGTGGAAGCGTCTGTGAGACACTGGGTGGCATCCGGAGAGTATGGAGGGGGCACCGGGGGAGGGGGAATTGCAGTGAGTGGATGACTAGGGGGAGGTGCTGGGCTTGGAGGGGGTATGGGGAGTGGGGTGGGTGGGAGTTGACGGAACCAGTGCAATCCTGCATGAGGAACCAGTGGAGTTATGTTTGGGCACCAATTGAATTCTGCCTGGGCACTGGTGTAATGTTATGAGTGCTTCAATTTTATGATGGACAACCAGTGCAATTCTTCAGTGGAATCTTGTTAGGGAACCAGTTCAATTCTGACTCGGAATCATGCCTGAGGAACCAGGGAAATCATGCTTGAGCACCACTAGAATTCTGTCCGGGCACCAGTGGAATCATGCCCGGAAACCAGTGGAATCATGCTGGATACCGGTTCCGGGGAGCAGTGGAATTCTGTTTGGGGATACACACATACCCACACACACCCATATACCCACACCAACACCCTCACACAGATACACATCCACGTATCCACACTAACACCCACCCACACACTGACACACCCATGCACTTACACACCCAAACACAGGGAAGTAGTGGAATCCTGTTTAGGGACACACACACTAACCCATTCACCCACCCACACACTCACACACCCAAAGCAACACTCTCACCCACACATCCACGTATCCACAAAGGTACACACCCACCCACGCACTCACACACCCATGCACTCACACGCCAAAACACGCACATCCACACTAACTACACAACCACACTAACTACACAAATCACAACCACAATAACTACACAAACCCACTCACACCCCACACACATCCATATACTCCTATACCCAAAGCACCACCCATTCACCTTTCTGTCAAATTCTCCCCATCTCTCTCTCTCTATAAATATATCCATCCCTTGTCTCCCATGTGAAAATTGCCTCCTTTCTTCTTAGCTGAAATGGGATTTGTCCCTCCATGTCCCCGAGGCCTGCGAATCCTGCCTGTGTCTCATGCAAGTGTAACTGCACCGTGCATCCTCTGCCACGCCCCCTGTCGGCCAGATTAGATCGGGCATCCTGTGGTCGACGCCGCCTTAATCTAATACAGGAATATAAGTCCCGGCACAGTGTCACAAGCACGGGGCTTCTATGGTTGATGTTCCCTGAAGAATACCAGTGGAAAGGAATGATAACTGGTTACTCCCCCCTCCCCCCCCCGCCCCGCCTCCTGAATGTTGTCCTCTTTGGCAATTTCCTTCTACAATTCTACAATCACTGTGAGTGGGTTGGCAAGGGGACCTGTTAGTCGCTATATATACATTATATATCCTCCAGTGCGACTGACGCTGGTCTACATCCAGTGGAGGGAAGGAGGCTGCATGTGTTACCACTGGTACAGTATTGGGTCTTAGGGCGTATAACAATAATATTAATAATTCCCTTATCATTGCGGCCATGGCACACATGACAAGGAGGCACGGATTGGATAACATGTCTTGATTCTGGGCAGCCCCCGGGGGCATTACATGAATGGCTTTCTGGTTTGCGGGCGTCCGCGAGCTGCAAAGAATCAGTGTCATGTGGTGATCAGAGTGGGGGATGAGAATGGCATGAATGAGGTGTGACAGGTGAGCAAGGCGAGGTGAGGAGATGTCAACCAGCGGGTAGCAGTGGTTGAGTAATGTAGAATATTATATAATAATGATTAATGGTTTATTAATTAATAAGTGTCAATTAGAGGAATGGTCGTGACCATTGTTTAATTATGAGCCCCCGCAATATAATTAATTGATGATTTATTGGTATTGTTTATATTTTTCTGTGGTGCCGGTGGGTAGGTAAAATTGTGTAGTGGTCAGTCCGGATGTGTGAGGCGGAGTGACCAGCTGAGGGCGTGAGAATCGGTGTGCATGCTCTGTGGGCCCTCCCCCCCCCCCCCCACACCCCACCACCTGGCAGTAGGGGGCGAAGGGGTGGGTGCCGTGCCTCGCCGCCCCGCGTGTCCCGCAATGACCCTGAATGAGCACACGGTCATTCCCCACGTATCTTTATACTTGCATAATGCGTTATACATCACTCTTTCTTTAGTGCTCGTGTGTTTATTCTGCTCATAACGGTTAAGTGTATGCACTTGTTTTTGCCGCTGTGCAGTAGTGGTCATAATCCATACAGATTGATTTCCATTATCACTCATTTCTGTAAATTTATCAGTGGTGTAAAATCGGGGAATTTCCAATGTTGTTGATTTTCGATTATATTAATCGGATCGTCATAACAACAGCTAATTAAAGCTGCATAATCCTATGTGAGCATCAAATTTAAAAACCTAAAAAACATGCACCTACATTTCTTTGATCATACATATCCAACTTAGATAGTGGTGCATTTATTAAGTATTTTTTGTTGACTAGAAGGGAAAGGTAAGTCACCCTATGCTTTCAGCATTCTGACTGTTATACCTACGTTCATAAGAGGGTAGATTGGTGGTGGAAATCCTCTATAAGACCTTTTCCACAGGATGTTGTGTAGTGATCTGCAACCCACAGCAATAGGTCTCGCCATTCTGACCGAGGGCAGGTTGGTGGTTGAAATCCTCTATAATACCCTTTCCATTGAGCATGACCAGTGAGCTGCTCCCGACAACATTAGTTCTCACCACTGCCACCAGAGGGCAGGTCGGTGGCGCAAATCCTCTAGAAAACCTTTCCCACTGAGCATGCAGTGAACTACTTACCACAATATCAGTTCTCGTCACTGCCGTCAGAGGGAGGGTTGGTGCTGGAAATCGTCTATTTGGGTGGCACTGTAATAGCTTGAATAATTAATTAACCAAGTTGGTCAAGCCGTGGCACTGAATACATATTTCATGGTCAGTTCCTGTTTTTATTATTTGTCCCAGCTGACAACAATTATTTCCCTCCATCCCAGCAGCTCAGACTTTTATGCAGTTAACATTCATTGATGCTTGTGTCCTTTTCGATCAGATCTAAATCATGGTTTATTCTTCCAGATAAGCATGAGTGGTTCACACCGGGTTACTCTACCCTAGTGTCATGGTTACCATAGCAACACCTACCTCCAGTATCGAGGGTTAATGAATTATAAATCCATGGCGACTTTTAATCACCAGATTGCGAGTTTGTATCCATCGTGGTCGGCAGTATGTTGGTTGTTTGGTTGTTGGAGTCTTACATCCTGGCAACATCGAAGGTCATATCAGGACGGGTACTGACTTGTGACAGTGCGCACTCATGGCGACTGGGAGACCAGCACCATGACCTGATACCCCACTCAGTCACATTATCCTGACACTGAGCCAACCAGTCCTTGCCCTATCCTAATAATGCCGAGCACCTGGCTAGGGAGCAACGCATGTCAATTTTAAAGTCATTTGTTTGATTCGACCAGGATTCGAATATGGGTTCGAATTCCACGATCTACCAAAACGGGAGACGGACATCGTTCGGCCATCCAGTCTGCTCAGGTCGCCAATATGAAAGCAACCGGTTCAATAGTGGTTTACCGGTCTGTTTTTTACTGATCTGTTTTTATTGTAAGAATAATTTCGTTTAACTGTCACAATAAGTGACCCTCACTATAGTTTGTTTTGCACTGCTAAGTAAAGTTGGTCTATTGATTGTAATTTGCAAGTTATAGTTGCAGAATAACACAAAGTAGCTATACACATGAAACACCCTGACTGGACTATGGATGGAGAACTACACTAACTTGGTATACACACAAACCCTGCTGACTGACCTATGGATGTAGAGCTGTGGTAACTAGGTAAACACACAAACCCTACTGACTGGCCTATGGATGTAGAACTGTGGTAACTAGGTATACACACGAACCCTACTGACTGGCCTATGGATGTAGAACTATTCTAACTAGCTAGACGCATGAACTCTACTGACTGACCTATGGATATAGAACTGTGGTAACTAGGTATACACACAAACCCTACTGAACGGCCTATGGATATAGAACTGTGGTAACTAGGTATACAAACGAACCCTACTGACTGGCCTATGGATGTAGAACTGTGGTAACTAGGTATACACACGAACCCTGCTGACTGACCTAGGGATGAATAACTACACTAACTAGGTATACAAACGAACCCTACTGACTGGCCTATGGATGTAGAACTGTGGTAACTAGGTATACACACGAACCCTACTGACTGGCCTATGGATGTAGAACTATTCTAACTAGCTAGACGCATGAACTCTACTGACTGACCTATGGATGTAGAACTGTGGTAACTAGGTATACACACAAACCCTACTGAACGGCCTATGGATATAGAACTGTGGTAAATAGGTATATACACGAACCCTACTGACTGGCCTATGGATGTAGAACTGTGGTAACTAGGTATACACACGAACCCTGCTGACTGACCTAGGGATGAATAACTACACTAACTAGGTATACACACAAACCCCACTGACTGACCTATGGATGTAGAACTGTGGTAACTAGGTATACACACAAACCCTGCTGACTGACCTATGGATGTAGAACTGTGGTAACTAGGTATACACATAAACCCTACTGACTGACCTATGGATGTAGAACTGTGGTAACTAGGTATACACACAAACCCTGCTGACTGACCTATGGATGTAGAACTGTGGTAACTAGGTATACACACAAACCCTACTGACTGACCTATGGATGTAGAACTGTGGTAACTAGGTATACACACAAACCCTGCTGACTGACCTATGGATGTAGAACTGTGGTAACTAGGTATACACACGAACCCTACTGACTGACCTATGGATGTAGAACTGTGGTAACTAGGTATACACACAAGCTCTACTGACTGGCCTATGGATGTAGAACTGTGGTAACTAGGTATACACATAAACCCTACTGACTGACCTATGGATGTAGAACTGTGGTAACTAGGTATACACACAAACCCTGCTGACTGACCTATGGATGTAGAACTGTGGTAACTAGGTATACACACGAACCCTGCTGACTGACCTATGGATGTAAAACTGTGGTAACTAGGTATACACACAAACCCTACTGACTGGCCTTTGGATGTAAAACTGTGGCAACTAGGTATACACACGAACCCTACTGACTGACCTATGGATGTAAAACTGTGGTAACTAGGTATACACACAAACCCTACTGACTGGCCTTTGGATGTAAAACTGTGGCAACTAGGTATACACACGAACCCTACTGACTGACCTATGGATGTAAAACTGTGGTAACGCCCCGCCCCCAACCTCCTCCCTGAACCCCCACCCCAACCCCTACCACTATCTCTAGGCACTGACAGTTCAATGTTTTCCTGCTTATCTCCTCCCCATCCTATTCCCAGCCGTCCCGAACTGCAAATCTTGTTTTCCAGGGGCCGCGATTCAACTCCCTTGAAGCTTCTCTAGAAGCTGCCCTTTAAACTACCCTTGAAGATGCCCTTTAAAACACCCTTGAACTGCCCTTTAAAGCACCTTTGAAGCTTCCCTTTAAAACATCAATCATCCCTTTTAAGCAGCCCTATAAAGCTGCTCTATAAACTGCCCTATAAGGGTACTTTATAGGGCTGTTCCATGAGCTGCCCTATAAGCTGCCCTATGAACTGCCCTATTAGCTAGCCCTTAAATATGCCTCATAAATCTGCCCTTGAATCTGTCCTATTAATCTTCTCTACAAGCTGCCCGTGAATCTGCATCATACAACTGCTGTTGAAGCTGCCCTATGAATTTGACCTGCCTCTCTGCCCTATAAAACTGCCCCTAAAACTGCCCTTAAATTTGTCCTATCAAGCTTTTCTATGGGCTATCCTATAAATCTACCCTATAAAGCTTCCCTTGAATGTTTCCTATGAAACTGCTGTCTAAAACTACTCCATTATTTGCCATATAAGCTGCCCTTGAAGGTGCCGTCAAAGCTGCCCTTGAAGACACCATTGAAGCTGCCCTTGGAGATATCATTGAAGTTACCCTTGAAGCTGCCCATTGAAGCGGCCCTTGAAGCTGCCCTTGAAGTTACCCTTGAAGCTGCCCTTGAAGTGGCCCTTGAAGCTGCCCTTAAGATACCATTGAAGATGCCCTTGAACCTGCCCTTGAAGATACCATTGACCCTGCCCTTGAACCTGCTCTTGAAACAGCCCTTGAATCTGACCTTGAAGGTACCCTTGAATCTGCCGTTGAACCTTCCCTTGAACCTTCCCTTGAACCTGCCCTTGAACCTGACCTTGAAGTTCCTCCCGGTTCTACCGCTGTTACGCACACAAGTTAAGCATTGACCTTTGGTTGTTCCGTTCTGGCGTGCTTCAAATCGTATCATGAATATCCCACAGACACAACACCATGAGAGAGGCTAGTCTCTGGGACGTGATAGTGCTCATAACTCACAGAGCCTCTGGACTAGAACTATCCCGTAGAGGAGATGGGGGTTCGTCGGATCCATCTCTAACAGTGTCAAGCCAAACTTTGATTGTTGTCACTACCCCACCTGGCGTTCGATATTGTTACTAGCATAGAGCAAGGAATGGTTGACTTCAGTGTAGGGATAATATGTCTCATTGGGATATTGCTTCATGCTGCCGGCGACTTAGGACATAATTCAGCCAGCACTATAAAGCCATCACCACGAGTGCGCACTCTCCCAAATCCGTAGCCGTCCTTATATGACCTCCACACGTTGTTAGGACATAAAACCTCAATCAGTTTACCCGTGGGAGTGTGTGAGGTGTGGGGACCCGTATAATTCAAGGTGTGCGTGTTGCCTTACGGATCGCGGAGGCGTGTTAGTCGGCGCGCGTCGCGCCATCTGATTGTCGTCTGCTCAGATGGCGGCGTCCTGATTAATGCGGGCACCGATTCCCGCCACTACGCGCCTCAGACACCTGACTTCAAATATCGCCGCCATCTTTGAAACCGCACGCCCGACTGAAGGAGTTGCAATCAAGTGCGACCCTTCAGGAGGCAAGAGTGGCCTCCCTCACAAGAGACGTCCCAATTAGCGACTTGGAGACTGAAGTGTAACCATGGAGATAATGAGATAACCGGGAAGAGTTCCAGCTGTAGCCATTGAGAATATCACCATGGTTAAAGTTGCATAGTCCGATAAAAGCATCCTAATTTACAAAAGCTAAACACTTATCTAAATGTAGATCTGATTCCGCATATCTAAGTTAGATACTGGGACATTTATTAAAGCTGCATAGTCCGATGAAATATCAAATTTTCAAAACCAAACCAATTATCTAGATTTGATTTGACATATCTACCCTAGATACTGATGCACTTATTAAGCATTTGTTTCTGCATAGAAGTCATTACTGAGTCAATTTAACAGAACCTGTTACTGCAGAAGTCTATGGTATCAGAGTTTTGGCAAGCTTGCCAAAACTAATTTTCCATGTTTGCACTCAAAATATCTCAAAAGTTTACCATTTAAAATAAAAGTAACTTTGAACTAATGTAAGGTAGATACTAGTGATTGATCTAATATATTTATCTCAGAAAAAATACAGAAATTCAAAACCATCGGACTATGCAACTTTAAGTATATGTTGCTACATAGAAGGGCATAAATAGTCAATTTAATAGAACTTGTTATTGTTGAAGCCTATGGGGTCTGAGCTTTGACAAGCACGCCAACATTAATTTTGCACTTCAGATATCTCAGATGTTAGTCATTTTAAATAAAAGTTACTTCAAAGAAAACTAAGATAGATTATATCAACCAACCTTCTATATTGATCCAAGAAAATGACAGAAACTCAAAATCATCGGACTATGCAACTTTACCCATGGAGGTGGATAATAACCTGGCAGATCGCCAAGTGTATCAAAGTGGGAAACCTAGAAGTAACCATGGAGAGGAGACTAGGAGGATGTCAGGAGACTTCTCCAGATATAGCCAGATAGAAATTTGACTAATAAAAGGAGAATTAACTCGCACACTCAGATTCCTAGCAATTATATTTTGTCATTGGGAGGGGAGTCATGCAAATGAGAGGAAACATTATGCCTAGAGCTGATTTCAAACCGACACTTCTACCATTCCAGGGCTCCTGCCCTGACCATTAGACTATCTAGGCTCTCTGATGCAATCACCAAACTATTCCCACCTCTATAGGTGGCGGTTCACCTGGGGACGTCAGTGCACCTCATTACACTCATATCCCTGGAATTGTAAGTCTCATAATTACAATTACAAATATCCAGATAGTGCACTGAAGGCTCGGTCACATACACGTTAGTGGACATAGTTGAACATAGTGGAGGCTAACATAGTTGAATGCAGTTGAACGTACCAGCATCCATACATCTCCGTCATGCTAACTTGGTAATAATGTGGGTGTGCAGTGAGTTCCGATTTAATCTTTGGACATGTTCAAAAGGGCGATACATTAGAGGCTGAATTTGCATCCATGATGCTAACATACTCTAGCATATGCTAGCATACTCTAGCATACTTTAGCATACTCTAACATACTCTAGCATACTCTAGTGTACTCTAGCATATGCTGGCGTGCTCTAGCGTACTCTAGCATACTTGGATGAAGCCCTGGTCACATAGCCATTAGTGGACGTAGGTGAACGTAGTGGAGGCTAACGTAGTTGAACATACCGGCATTCGTACCGTAACATATTTATCCGTACCATAACATACTTATCTGTGCCGTAAGGTATTTATCCATACCAAAACCTGCCATACCTTAACGTATTTCAACATAGTTTAACATACTTACACCACGTTTCATGCACGTTAGCCTCCACTACGTTCAACTACGTCCACTAACGTGTTTGTCACCAGGGCTTTAGAGTACATACACAGGGAAGGCCCAACACTATCCAATGCACAGTATATAAAGAATCCTGGACATAGCATCAATGTCATGGAGAGGTGATTTTGCAAATGAATGAAATCATTATGTCTAGAGCAGTACATGAACCCACATCTCTGCCATTCTGGAGATAGTGCCTTAACCCTTAGCCTATTTGGGGTCCCTGATGCAGTCAACCTAACCATGTATAGCTGTGTAAGTGATATTTCACCTGGTGAGGTCAGTGCACCTCGCTACATACATAAAGTATACACGTCAGCCCTCCCGCGCACACGCCCATCATTCTGACATACATTCCTTCCCACTAAAACATCGGAACCCTTCTGTCATAACCAAAATGAGACTATGTTGACAATAAAAAAGCTAGCATCTGAATTATTTCACCATTCAACCTTCTACTAATCACTGACCTTACTAGCAATACTGTCGTGGGGAGTGTTGTAAACAATGGGGAACATAATGCCAAGACCTACACTCGCACCCACATTGCTGCCATATCTGGGTGAGCATCTTTACCCAGGCTCCCTGATGGAATCAACCTGCCCACACCTACCTGCCTATGTGGCTCATTGCCTGAAAGGTCAGTGAAGACTACAACACTAGTCCCCTTGTAATTATAAATCTTCCAAATGATTTAGATCCATAAGTGGTTTAATGTCTACGACAAACATACATTCTATACACACACGGCAGGTTCGCCGACCATTCACTGCAGAGCGTGTACAAGATCCTGGTCACGATACCAGAGTTGGGAGAAATGTTACAAACAAAGGGAACACCTGACCTAGAGCGGCACTCGAACTTACAACCCTAACATCAGATAAAAATGTGAGAACTGATGAATTGGACCAATATAACCTTGGTGCGCACAGAGTTAACTGAACATGTCTGAAACTTACCAACTGATCACTAACTCTACCCGAGAGAGAACTACATATTATGCCCAGGAAGACCCATGCAGTAACTAGACAAGAGGCGTTCCCAAGCGAGCTGGCGTGGTGTGGTTACCGTCCTGGGAGACGGGCTGGGAGCCTGCATATTTCCTGATGTTCCTCTAATCTCCATCATTTCAAGAAACGGCTGCAGCTTGGGAACTATGGTTCCCGTCAGGGGGCGCCAAGTGGGTGTGGGGCGCTGCGCCGGGCGCTGGTACCAGGGGGGAGGCAGGGTGGGTGGGTGGAGGGTGGGAGGGTGGAGTGAAAACCCAGACCAGTGGGGAGGAGGGTAGGAGTTAATGAAGGAGGAGGGGAAGGAGAAGGAGGGGAGGAGAGGAGGACGGGAGAAGTAGAAGAGGAGGAGAGGAGGAAGGGAGGACGAGAGGAGGAGTAGAGGAGGAGGGGAGGAGGAAGGGAGGGGAGGAGGATGAGAGGAGGTCGGAAGGGACGGGAGGGGAGTAGGGAATAGGTGAGGGGCGGAGGAGAGAGGAAGTGGGGAGGAGGAGGGGAGAAGAGAAGGAGGGGAGGGTGAGGAGGCCGAAGTAGTGGAGGAGGAGGTGGGAGAGGGAGGAGTGATGTCACAGCGTCGTAGGGAGGGAACTAGGAGGAAGAGGAGGAGGGGAGCAGACGGGAGGCAACAAGTGTAGACCACGCCTCGTGTGGGGGAAGGGGGATGAAGGGGATGGGGGGAGGGAGGAAGGGGAGGGTGGCAGTGTCAGAACCAGCCCTGTAGGGGAGTGGAACCTGGCAGGTGGCCAAGTGTAACCAGAGAGGATCTTAGCGAGGATAACCATTCAGGACCCTTAATATTGTCAAAGTCAATACCAGACAAGCCACCCCCGCAGCAACCCGACACAACCCACGTGACTTCTGCCAATGCTACCTTGAACAGAGTAATTAGTCTCCGGGGATATGATTATAAATCAGCTAGAAATTGACAACAATTAAATATAGAATTCAGTTGGTGGGCAATGATGGGTGCGGAGCGATTGAAGAGAATGAAGATGGAAAAGAGGATAGTCAATGAGCGAAATTGGGGTGGCTGTAAGTTGTGGGGGTGTTGGGGTCATGGGTGAAGGTTGATTGGAAGAAGAATGGGGGTGGTGGTAGGGGTTGGAGGGTGGTGGTGGTTGAGGACTAGGAGTGGAGGTGCACTGGAGAGAGGTGAGGGGGGTGTCTTTGGGGGTGCATGGTAAAGGGACTGGAGGGATAGGGGGCGAGGGTCAGGTGGTGAAAAGCAGGTGGTTAGGACCCTAACAGGTCACAAGTTCGCGAGTCCATCCTGCAGGAGCACAAACAGTAAGGCACTTTCAAGGGTTAATTGCCATGTGTACTCACCTGATACCACAGCATGTTTGTAAGTATATCAGTTGATTTGTTTAGTTAGTCAGTAGTCATGTAACACATAGTTACTTACTCTGTGTATTTAATTGATTTATCATCCAACTACAACTGTGTACACTGTACCATTGTTTGTAATTGAAAGTCTCTCCTTTCTGTAATTTAAGTCTAAGCTTGAGATGCTGGCACAGTCGGCAGTTACAAATATACTGGAGAACTGGGGTGTGAAAAGGGAATACGAGGGCAGAGTTGAAGGAGCTTATAATAGAGGTAAGAGGGGTCCGCGGACGGACGCGCCAGTGAGATATCGCGAGGTGGAGCGAGGCGGAGTGAGGTCAGGCTTTAGGCTTCGCAGTGGATGGGTAAACAAAATAGATGAGGGTAAAGAACAGCCACTGAAGGGCACTGTGTGCGCATTTATGTACCGGTCCTCGGGTCCGCATTGTGCACGTGGAGGGAATGTAAGACAGGGAGGAGGATAGGAAGGGAGGAGGAGAGGAGGGGAGGAAGGAAAGAGCGGTGTGGAGGGGAGGAGGGTGGAGTGGTGGAGGGGTGGAGGGGAGGAAGGAGGAGCGAAGGAGGGGAGGACGGGAGGACGGGAGGAGAGGAGGAGAAGAGGAGAGAGAGGAGTAGGGAAGGTGGAGAGGAGGGATGGTGGGAGGAGGGGTGGAACCAGGAGCGGAGGAGGGGAGGAGAAGAGGAGAGATGAGGAGGGGTGGTGGAGAGGAGGGGTGGTGGGGAGGAGGGTGGAGGGGAGGAGGGGTGGTGGGTGGAAGGGTGGAGGGTGGAGGGGTGGAGGGGAGGTGGGGGAGGATGGGAGGAGGGGTGGAGGGGAGGAGCGGTGGAGGGAAGGAGGGGAGGAGGGGAGGATGGCCAACATGACAAGAAGAAGATGGGAGGAGGAGGAGAGGAGGGGAGGAAGAGAGGGAGGAGGGACAACAAGAACTTGGACAAGCATAGGATGAGGGGAGGAGTGTGTGATAGAGGAGGTGCAGAAGGGGAGGACAACAGGAGGCTGCGTCAAGTAGACGATGTGAGGAGGGGGGAGCAGGAGGGGAGGAGGAGTGACAGAGGGGGGAGGAGGAAGAGGGAGAAGGGAAGAGGACAGGGACACCGTGAACAGTGGGAAGCGAGGAATGGAGGAAGAAGAGAGGTGGGGGGAAAAGGAGGAAGAAGGGGCAGGAGTACGAGGGAGAACCGGAGCGTTGGGAGGGCATCGAGAGAGGGTGAGGAGGAAGAGAGGATGGTGTGAAAGAGCGGAGGACGAAGAGGAGAAATGGGAGGGAGAAGGAATGAAAAGGAGAATAGGAGAGGAAGTAAAGGACGGGCAGGAAGCGATTAGATGGCGAAAGGCGAGAACAGGAGTGAGTGAGGAGTGAGTAAGGAGGAGTGAAGGGGGTGAAGGAAAAAAAGAGGAGGACGTAGGAGGATGTTGGCGGAAGGAGAGGAGGAGGAGTGGATAGAGAGAGAGGGATGTGTGAGAGGAATTCCCATTGCCTGATGCCCGCGTGTGCTTGTATGGACCGTGTGTGTGTGTATGGCCTTGGTGTGTGTATGGCCCCAGTGCCTGATTTAAATGAGCCCCCTTTCTTTGCCGGCTGTGCGCTCCTTCCCTGCCCGGCCCGGTCCTGTCCGGCGGGACCAGTAGCGACCCTTCTCTCTCCAACCCAACACATACAGACACACCCACGCACGCCGGTATCAGCGGACAGCGCCACCTGCCACACAGGGCCACTCTGTGTGATTGTGTCCTTTGAACTGCTGAGAATCATCCCTCACCGGGACGCGCGCCTTGATACGTTTTCCATTTCGGAAAACACGGAAAGCCTTTATCGCCTGAGCGGGACATGGCACCTCGGGGTGAGGGGGAGGTGTGTGTGTGTAGGTGTGAGTGGGGGCTGTGTGGGGGGAGCGGGGGTGGGGAGTAGTATGGGCGGAGTGGTGTGTGGGGGAAGGGCGACACCGTCCCTTGTACGAGAACTGGCGAGTCTTGACGAAGGAGAGCCCACCAATCAAAATGACCCCGTCCCCGACTTTTCCCTCCTCCTCTTCCTCTTGTGATTTCGCCGAAGCCGGCCCTCTGGTGGTGCTTTGCCAGTCACGTGACATTGGTCAGTTAGGACGCGCTGTTGCTTATCATCCCCATCATTCCTACTCCCAGGCTGACCCCATGGTGACGGTCAATGCCTACAAAATGTTACACGTGGTATCTACATTGTTTGCTGGTTTAGTGAGAATAGAGAATACTTATGGTGTGGTAATGAGTAAAGGAAACATCAAGTGAGTCTTTGATGGTCTGGTAACATCAAGTAAGTAAGTCTTGTAATCCCATAGTATTATCAAGTAACCATTGTACTAGGGCGCGGTGGGGCGCGGTGGGGCGGGGCGGGGCGTAGTGGGCCGGGGCGCGGTGGGGCGGGACGCGGTGGGGCGGGGCGGGGAGGGTCATGGCAGAGTGGGTCCGGTCTGGGCGGGGCAGGGCGGGTCGAGGCAGGGCGGGACAGGACGGGACCGCGTGGGGTGGGATGTGGGAGGGCGGCTCGCGTTGCAGGCCCGGAGTGGGAAGCAAGGTGAGCTCAGGGACATGCCCTGAGGTGGGGCGAATACGGGGGCTTCGCGGCCCGGAGCGGGGGATGGGGACAACCTATGGGAGGGGGGGGGCGCATCCCAGGTCGGGGGCAGGCCAGGGCGGGGGCATCCGGGGCAGGACCGGCCTCGGACGGGGGCAACCCGGGGCGGGGCCCAGGATGGGGTCCGGAGCGCAAAACGGCCGTTCGCATGCGGGAGCACGCGGCGCTCGAGCCCCGATGATCGCCGAGTTAATGCGCGGTCACGAGGCGGATCAGCGAGCACGGGGGCAGCCATCCGTGACGGTATGTGGATCCTCACACCGATTGCAACGCCCTCTAACGGGCGATATGCATTATGGGGCCGACAGCGGCGCGGCGACCGGGACCCAGCGAGATGTAGAGGGCACACGGGTCGGATGTTGCACATCCATGGGAAGTAGTGCCAGCTGCACATATATGTGAAGCATTGTCAATTCCACATATATGTGAAGTTTAGTTAATTTCACATATATGGGAAGCATTGTCAATTTCACATATATGTGAAGCATTGTCAATTCCAAATATATGTGAAGTTTTGTTAATTTCACATATATCGGAAGCATTGTCTATTTCACATATATGTGACGCATTGCCAATCCCACATATATGTGAAGCATTGTCAATTTGACAGATATGTGAAGCATTGTCAATTCCAAATATATGTGAAGTTTTGTTAATTTCACATATATCGGAACCATTGTCAATTTCACATATATGTGACGCATTGCCAATTTCATGTGAAGCATTGCCAATATATGTGAAGCATTGTAAATTCCAAATATATGGGAAGCATTACCAGTTTCATATCTATATGTGAAGTATTTCAATTTCGTGAAACATTGTCAATTGTACACATACGTGACACATTGTCAATTACACATATATGTGACATATTATCAATTGAACATATATTTCAAATGCATATTGCACATATATGTGAAACAGTAATGGTGGTGCACATATGTGAAATAAAATCCGTCAAACAATGACGGGAGAAACTGGAGATGACCACGTGCAGGTGGCGCCAGCGGTGGAATTACGAACCATCGCGAACATAGGATGTATATAGATCAGTGAGCATTTAATTGGGAAGTAGCCTGTCCTTTGGTGTTACCGCCATAATTCATTATAGAGCACATATATAGCATATACATATTAGATGTTTTGCGTGGATGAATTCATTTACAACACACACACACACATATATATAGTGAGTATATTCATATATGTGTATAAATCTTCGGCTGGAGGTATTGTTATTATTATTATTATGATATATTATACGCTTCTTTTCAACCAATGCGATATCAGCTATGATTTTGCCCGAGCGTACTGCTGATTGTGGCGCCACCACCGGCAAATCCATGTATTTATGCTCCAACTACGCCTGATTCACTAGCTCAGAAATATATCAGTTGTATATATGTACAATATATGTGCAACATTAACAGGAATACATATATTTCCAATACATATATATGTGAAGCATAGTCTATTGAACTATTGCCCGTTACACATATACGTTTTGAACAGATCCAACAATTCCAATTGAGCCTACTTTCCAGAGTGTGGTTAGAATATTGAATCCTATATCTGCCATAGTCTCCGCTCTAGCCACTAATGTGGAGACTTAGTCGGTGCGGTTGGTCGCTCTAACGTTGAATTCAATGGAGATTAGGTCAAGTAGATTACCCCTTGGGCAGCAGCCTTTAATCAGACAACTCAACCCTGCTGATTGTATAAAGTTCAATCTGATTGGTCCCAGTCATTGTATAATGGACTGTTAAAAACAGGATTAAAGCTTCTAAAGCTTAAAGTTGCATAGTCCGATAAAAACATTAAATTTTCAAAACCAAAACAGTGATCTAGATTTGATTCTACATAATGTAACTTCGATACTAGTGCACTCATCAAACATGTGTCACCACATAGAACGGAATACAGAGCCAATCTAATAGAAGCTGTTACTGCAGAAGCCAATGGTGTCAGAGCTTTGGCGTGCTTGGCAACAATTAATTCAACTTATCGTCCAGTTGGGTCGGCTCTGTATTCATTAGTAATTTAAGCAGGTTGGCAGGGTGTTAAGAAAAGCTCATGCGTATGGATGATTTAATCAGACTAATGGACTGCGCAACATGCCACTGTGTGTTATGCATGACTGATTTAATCAGACTGATGAGGTGTTCCTAAACACACTGGGGTGCATGATTTAATCAGACTAATGGACTGATCAACATGCCACTGTATTTACGCCTTACTGGTTTAAACATTCTGTTTAAACAGGCCCTTTAAACAGGCTGTTCCTGAAAACGCTGCAAGTGTGTATGATTTAATCAGACGAATGAACACCTCAACACACCATTCTACTTACGCATGAGAAATTTAATCAGACTGATGGCCAGTTCCTGGAAACACTGCAGATATAGACATGATTTAATCAGACGAATGGATAGCTAGACGCTACACTATATTTATGAGTTTGTTTGTTGGAGTTTTACGTTCTGGCAACATCTAAGGGCATATCAGGACGCATACTGACTTTCGACAGTGCACACTCATGGTGACTTTTATAGTGCTGCCCCACTTGGAGAAAATGCCACTGGCACCATGACCTGATATCCCACACAGTCACATTATCCTGATACTGTGCTAACCAGTCCTTGTCCTATCATATTAATGGCGAGCGCTAGGCTAGGTAGAGACACTTTATAAAAACACGGATGCTCTGCCGCTGTGAGCACCCTATGTGATTACAAAACTCTCCCCCTTCATTTCACCTGTGATGCAATTAGCCTAATCAATTTAACCATGTCTGGAAAGAGGAAGGAAAACTAGTCAGAAGGATGAACAGTGAATAAGTTGTGCTTTATTGGCAGCAACTCCTGTCATCCCCCTTACATGTGACCTAACACCTATACTCCTCATATACTGCCCACACTATGTCTCATTGTCACTTTAGCCTGTATATTGAAACAGTGCCAACAACCCGAAAATCCGTATATTTTTACAACTTGTCTCTACCTATAAGTTATAAGTCATTGGTTTGACTTGACTAGGAACTGAACTGCCGGTCTCCCACATGGGAAGCCTGGAAGAGTGGAGCACATTGTAGCACTACACACTGCTACAATGTGCTTCACCCTGAATCTAGCGTGACGCGGGGCCATATTAGTGGCTGGGTGGACACCAACTTTGGTATACCGGAAGTGACATATTCCAGTATACCGGAAGTGACGTGTTCCAGACACTCATGATTTAATCAGACATACACACTACTTACTCCACCTGCACTAAAGCCTACACGGATAGCTTAACTGGACTGCATAAGTTATTCATTCATTCATTATGTGCGAGTTACTCAATCAAGCTAGCATGCCATCCCCAAAACACGTGAGCACTATGTGCATGATTGACTTAATGTTTCATAATCCAGCGGTTTTGATGTGGATCTTTTAAATATAAATATATTAGATTGATCTTTATAATGTACTTAGCAGTGGATTAATCGGTAGAGAGCAGGCCTCCCGTGCAGAAGGTCGGGAGTTCAATTCCCGGTTGAGTCAAACCAAAGACTTACAAAATTGATGCTTGTCACTAACTAGCCTAACACTCCACATTACTAGGATAGGGCAAGGACTGGTTAGCTCAGTGTCAGGATAATGTGACTGAGTTATCGGGTCATGGTGCTGGCGGCCTGATTTCCCAGTGGGACAGCACTATTAAGTCGCCATGAGTGCGCACTGTCACAAGTCGGTGCCCATCCTGATATGGTTTGACTCAACCGGGAATCGAACACCTAATCTGCCGCACTGGATTTCGCCGCTCTACCAATTCAGCCAGTCGCAAGCGAACAAGAAAGGTTCTTTGAGTATCTCTCACGGCGAGTTCATCCTGCAATGTCATAACATCAGTCCAGTCGCCATTGTCCGACCTTGTCCTCTCATGTACACTCCAGTCCCTATTGTCTGGTTGTATCAGTATGCAGGAGGCCGTGGGGCCTCCACCACCTGGAGTAGCGACAAGTCGGGGCGTCTATTACTGGAGAGGCTCTGTCTGCGTGAGGTGTCAGTCAGTCAGTCAGTTAGCCAACCTGCTACACAAAGGCCATTCTAACATTAGACGCCGTACTATTCTCATCACAATACCCACACACACACAAAGAGGACGATCTCATCGTGACGTCAGAGCTGGCGTCCGTGAGCTACCACGTGACTCCCGTGTATGTGTGTGTGGGTAGCAATAAGGTTGCGAATTCAACTTGGGTCAGTCTTGTAGTGGGGTGCACTCACCTTACAAGCAAACTCCCACATGCACAGGTAGGGTTTATTATATAAGCGAGCCTAGAGATGCTAATGGTTAGGACGGTAACAACCCCGGATTGACAGGTAGGTGGGGATAGTGTTGATTGCATAAGCGAACCTGGATACGCTAATGGTTAGGACGGTAACCCTGGATTGGCAGGTAGATGCGGATAGTGTTGATTGCATAGGCAAAGAATGGATATGCTAATGGTTAGGACGGTAACCCCGGATTGGCAGGTAGGTGGGGATAGTGTTGATTGCATAGGCAAAGCTGGATATGCTAATGGTTAGGACGGTAACCCCGGATTGGCAGGTAGGTGGGGATAGCATTGATTGCATAGGCAAAGCTGGATATGCTAATGGTTAGGACGGTAACCCCGGATTGGCAGGTAGGTGGGGATAGCATTGATTGCATAAGCAAACCTGGATACGCTAATGGTTAGGACGGTAACCCCGGATTGGCAGGTAGGTGGGGATAGTGTTGATTGCATAGGCAAAGCTGGATACGCTAATGGTTAGGACGGTAACCCCGGATTGGCAGGTAGATGCGGATAGTGTTGATTGCATAGGCAAAGCTGGATATGCTAATGGTTAGGACGGTAACCCCGGATTGGCAGGTAGGTGGGGATAGTGTTGATTGCATAGGCAAAGCTGGATACGCTAATGGTTAGGATGGTAACCCCGGATTGGCAGGTAGATGCGGATAGTGTTGATTGCATAGGCAAAGCTGGATACGCTAATGGTTAGGACGGTAACCCCGGATTGGCAGGTAGGTGGGGATAGCATTGATTGCATAAGCAAACCTGGATACGCTAATGGTTAGGACGGTAACCCCGGATTGGCAGGTAGGTGGGGATAGTGTTGATTGCATAGGCAAAGCTGGATACGCTAATGGTTAGGACGGTAACCCCGGATTGGCAGGTAGATGCGGATAGTGTTGATTGCATAGGCAAAGCTGGATACGCTAATGGTTAGGACGGTAACCCCGGATTGGAGGGTAGGTGCGGATAGCGTTGATTGCATAAGCGAACCTGGATATGCTAATGGTTAGGACGGTAACCCCGGATTGGCAGGTAGGTGGGGATAGTGTTGATTGCATAAGCGAACCTGGATACGCTAATGGTTAGGATGGTAACCCTGGATTGACAGGTAGGTGGGGATAGCATTGATTGCATAAGCGAACCTGGATATGCTAATGGTTAGGACGGTAACCCCGGATTGACAGGTAGGTGGGGATAGTGTTGATTGCATAAGTGAACCTGGATATGCTAATGGTTAGGACGGTAACCCCGGATTGGAGGGTAGGTGCGGATAGCGTTGATTGCATAAGCGAACCTGGATATGCTAATGGTTAGGATGGTAACCCTGGATTGACAGGTAGGTGGGGATAGCATTGATTGCATAAGCGAACCTGGATATGCTAATGGTTAGGACGGTAACCCCGGATTGGCAGGTAGATGCGGATAGTGGTGATTGCATAGGCAAAGCTGGATACGCTAATGGTTAGGACGGTAACCCTGGATTGACAGGTAGGTGCGGATATCATTGATTGGATAAGCAAACCTGGATATGCTAATGGTTAGGACAGTAACCCCGGATTGGAGGGTAGGTGCGGATAGCGTTGATTGCATAAGCGAACCTGGATATGCTAATGGTTAGGACGGTAACCCCGGATTGGCAGGTAGGTGGGGATAGCGTTGATTGCATAAGCGAACCTGCATACGCTAATGGTTGTGGGTAGGGTTGATTGCATAAGCAAGCCTGGATATGCTAATTGGCAGGTAGGTGGGGATAGCGTTGATTGCATAAGCGAACCTGGATATGCTAATGGTTAGGATGGTAACCCTGGATTGGCAAGTAGGTGTGGGTAGCGTTGATTACATAAGCGAACCTGGATACGGTAATGATTAGGATGCTAGCCTCCGCTTGGCAGAAGAGTAGGCTTGACAACTGCTTTAGGTGCGATGTTTCCCTTTTCATTTACAGTGACATCACGTCTCACAATGTTGGTTCCATTAACCAGGACACTGTATTTCTTGCATGCTGCCTAATCATGAACCATCGGTGTGTATGTGCGCAATTTCTGAATATTTCTAATTTGAAGTATGATCCTTACAATTCCAAGAGGAGGAGCGTAACGAGGTGCACTGACTTTCCGAGGTGAAATGTCACATACAGAGGTTGACATAAGTAGGTTCATTGCATCAGGAAACATAGACAGGCTAATAATGATTAGGATGATAGCCCCTGGAATGGCAGAAAGTATGGGGTCGGATACCGCTTTAGATTTTGTGTTTCCCATCATTGTCAAATAAATACACACCCCCTCGACTTTATTCTTTTATGCAATGGAGGCAACTGTCAGCCTGTGTGTCCTGGCGTTTAATAGTATTCAGCATGAACAGATTCGTCGATACGCTTCACTGAGCAGCTGAAATTTGAAACAACCAGCAATGTGTGCTCAGTCCTAATTAGTAATTTAATGGGGCGTTTCCTGTTATATCGGTGTGCAGCATTAACCATTGCTGTTCTTGATTACATTCGTTGATTAATTGGGGGGGAATTTCAATAACAGAAAAATGGTCTTCCTCGTTGTACTACTCCTTTCGCTTAGTATCGCCAAGTGCCAGGCTAGCAAGTGACAATTATTAATTTCTAAGTCATTGGTGTGACTCAGCTGGAGGTCAAACCGGGGGGTTGAATCTAATGATCTGGAAGCGGACCCTCAACTCATTCAGCCTTCATATCTTATCAAACAGTTTTTTTCTCAGGAAACTTGACTGCTCCCACCCACCCTCCCATCCCCGTCCAGATCTGTTCAGCAAAACTAAGTTTTTCTTAAAACTGGATAAGGATGGCAGTTGATGTAATGATTTTAGCTCAAACCTCTTGGCCACTTTTCTTTTCCGGAAATCGCTCAATCATTAGTCTTTTGTTTGTTTCACAGTTTTTCCAAATTGTTGATCAGTAATTCCTCTCCACCTCCCCAGACACTAGTGTTCTAAGAACGGTTCTACAAATCATCAAAGCAAACATAGTGAAGCATTAAAATACAAAGTTTATGAAAATGACAGAAATGAAATTGTGGCAAATTGAAATAAAATGTTGGCAACTTAAAAAAGAAAACACAAACAAATTTGAATATAAATGAAACTTGAATAAACCAAAATGAAAATTAAATTTGGTCGAAATGATTATTAAACTATAGCAAATTGAAAGAAAAAAGCAAGAATCGTACAATTCATAGTTCAACAAATTTAAAATAAGATTTGAACAACAAGAAAAAAAACTACTTTATTCAAAATTGAAAATGACATTCCGTGAAGATGGAAAATTAAATTAGGGGCAAAATGGAAATTAAATGTTTGCGAGGGTAATAATAAGAACAATGTGACTCATATCATGTTGACCTGATAAGTGAGTAGATACTATATATAAAATGTGGGCTACGCCCTAGTCAGAGACAACAGAAGTGAGGAGTGGTGGGAAGCCTCAACTTTATTTACCCGAAGCCCTTGGCCGAGCAATTGATAGCCCTACCTAGTAAAAGTTTTGAAATTGAGCTCATGTGACGCCCTGCGCCGTACCGACTGGCATATGACCAGGTGTAAGTGGTGCCAAACTATCCTGGACCAGATCAGGCCCACAATAAATGCCAGATCGGTCCACAATTGCACAAATAAATAGCATGGCGATACTGGTAATTAAACAATCTCGATAGCCACCAGGCCCCTACAACTGGGTCATGTTGTGGTCATGTGTGATAATCAGCTGTTTTACCTGTTGATTCCTCGTGCCCCACATCACCACCTGCGGAGCCTTCGTGTGCTCACCTCCTGCTCTCCCAGCTACCATTCCACCAGTCCGTCACTCCTTGCACGTTACTTGTTTATGTCCCTTACCTCCACACTTAGAGCACTTATGATCGTAATGATACTCCTCCTCCATCCTGCCACACCCCTGCTCGCTATTCCAGGCTATTATACGACTGAGTGCTATTATTGTGTAACTTTGTACTTCGGGCAAGCAGGTCCAACATGCACTCCGGTAGGGGTATTTTTTATGTTTGTAATTACTTGCTTTGACAACTGCTCATTTAACTGTGCTGGAGCGCCTTGGCTACCAGCTCAAATGCTCCCAATACGGGAGCTACCGACTCAGGGGGGTCACGTGCGCGCGTGCTCCCCCACTATCTGCCTCACTCGCGCATAATTTTGACTCGGTGCAGATGTGCTTTTCTGCAACAACTGGAGCAACTGGTGCCCACATGATCACGTGGTGCATCGGTGTCAGTGTCAGTGTCAGGGTCAGGTTGTGGCAGTACACAAAGGGGAGGAAGAGTGTTAAGAAGCTGACATTTAATTAACTAATTTATGCTGCGCTTCTGTGGGGTTCTAAGCATGCTAATAAGGTGGAGATGGATATTGAAGATGCGCAGAGGTATATGGGACACTTGGCCTATATGGCGATGCATGCCACCATGAATAACTATACCAATGAAGCCTATCGTGGCTATGATCGGGACGTGTGTGAAAAGGCAAAGGAGAGGGGGCTGAAAGCCTTCAAAATGGGCGACAATGGGCTCTCGCTGCTCCATTTCAATCTGGACAATTCCCATATGCATAAGGATGGGCGGAAAAACAAGACGAGTGGGTTCAAGCTGGGTGCGAAAGGCACAACAGGGAAGGCGAAGGGCGCATGCTACACATTCAACTATGCAACCGTAAAAAATTATTCAGAGGAAGAAATACTGACTCCGGCCAACGCTTAGCGGGAGGTAGGCCCGCGTGGGTGCCCTCCACGACGGGGGTAGCGCACGTGGCCATGGCCCTGGCGAGGGACTAGATGGCAGCATCAGGCGGGGTGAGTGACCCAATTCGCCGCATGGCAATACACGTGGTTACGGACAAGATGGCGGGCGCGGCAGTGGATGATGAAAGGCCAGCCATAATGAGCGTGGCCGGGACCACATGGCGGAGGGACGCCACCACTTTGGCGGGAAGACGTAAGCCCGAGACGGATCTTGTGTCTGAGACTGTCACAGGGCACGGGACTCGGGACTTGTGCCAATCGGGTGCAATCAGCACTGACTTTGACTTTGATGCGAACAATCATGTTACTGATGCCCATGTTTGTGTATTTGATGTTGCTCCTTGTGTTATTTCTGATGTTCCTTGTATTTTTTATGATTGTGTTTCCGTCAAGCCGGGTTGCACAGCAAGCCGGTTCCGGTCTCACCACGTGGGCAACGATGACTGGTTTTGCATGCTCAGCCCGGGAGCAGCTCGCTCAAACTGTGCAGACTTAATTTTTGTGTTGTGGGTGGCTGACCTGAACAGTCACCACACATGGAGTGAAATGTATATTGACATTTATGATGATTGTTTGCATGGGAGCTGTAACTGTATTCATTGCATTGATGGGGCCATGGCCCAAATTAAACCATGCAGGGTTTATGCCGAATACTTAGACCCCGATTGGGAACACGTACTGCGGGGGGGCATGTTTTTGGTACAAGGTTATTGATGAAAATAGTCGTGGGTCAGGGCCCACCCACCCTACCCTACCACGACTATCATGTTTCGCTGGAACCAAATCGAAAACACAATAAGTATCCATATAGAGTTAAATCATTTTTTATCCTAAAAAGTATGTAAAAGATTGCTGGACCAGGATGTGCTTCCTTCTCCCTGACCCACCACTACCCGAGGCTAGTACCTCGGGAGAACACCAGTTATCCATTATCTGTAGCCAGGTAAAATTCATATAACTATACTATATATCCTTACTTGCTACAACGGCCGCAAACAGTAATTCATCGCCCATTCCTTCTGACCTACACCAGTCCGGTTGCTAGTTCCCTCGTGCCGGTTCCAAACCGCCATGTGTGTATGCTACTCACGGCAAAGCCCCCGAGGCTCCTGTAGCCCGGTATCATTGCGGCAGGCTTTCAGACCGCCGCGCAGGCGCAAACAGGTCATTTGTTAAGGGCGGAAACACAGACTAATTCCAAGAGCTCTGGAACGCCCACTATGAAGTTCCAGACTGATATTCTGAGCCGTTATATAGAGGGTGTCAATGGTATAAAATAGAGTGTGTTAGTGTAGTTATATAGAGCGTGGCAGTGGTATAAAATATAAGGTGATAGCGTAGTTATATAGAGGTTGTTAGTGTAGTCATATAGAGGGTTTCAATGGTATAAAATAAAGGATGTTAGTGTAGTTATATAGAGGGTGTTAATTGTATGGTTTCAATGGTATAAAATAGAGGCTGTTAGTGTAGTTATATAGATGGTGTTAACTGTATGAAATAGAGGGTGTTAGTGTGGCTATATAGAGGGTGTCAATGGTATAATATATAGGATGTTAGGGATGTTATATAGAGGGTGTTATTGCTGTAATGTAGAGGTGTCAATTGCATAAAATAGAGGATGTTATTGTTGTTATATAGAGGGTGTCAATGGGATAAACCAGAGAATGTTAGTGTTGTTATACAGAGGGTGTCAATGGTATAAAATATGGGGTGTTAATGTTGTTCTATATAGGGTGTTAATGATATATGTTAGCACTGTTGTGTACAGGGTGTTACTGGTATTAAATAGATGGAGTTAACGCCATTGTATATATAGGGTGATAATGGCAATGTGTTAGCACTGTCGTATATGGGGTGTTAATGGTATTAAATAGAATATGGTAGAGCTATTCTATAACGGTTGTTAACGGTTTTAAATAGAGGGTGTTAAAACCATTATATTGAGTGTTTTAATGGTGCTAAATAAAGGACATTAATGCAATTATATAGAGGGATTTAGCTCTATTATGCACCAGATATTGATGATATAAAATAGATGGCATTATATTATATTGAAGGTATTAATCATAATAAATATATGGTCTTAATACTATAATATAGAGGGTATTAATTATATAAAACAGAAAGGGTTAGCACTATTATATACATGCTGTTAGTGGTGCAAAATAGAAGGCATTAAGGACATTATATAGAGTGTATTAGTGGTAGGGAGCATGTATGATGAAGTAAAGAGGACATCAGAGGTTTTATGTGATGGGAACTGGTTCTAGTACTCACATTGTGTTTGACTCAAAGGGAATGACTTCACACCACCACACCTGAACCACTCATGTACACCGACACTGTCACACTCTGCATCCCCCCCCACCTCCTTCTGAGCTGACCCACCATTGTCCGTCGTCACTTCCCAATGAGCCAACACACCTCCCATTTCTTCTGCCCACCCACCCTTCTACTTGTACTTTAAGACGATTGCTACCAACTGTCTTCTGGTTACAGAAAGAGAAGGGTGCCCTCGTCTCCGGTTCAAGGATACCATCAAGAGAAACCTGAAGCTGAGAAATATTAAGACCGACTCATGGACATCACTCTCACAGCAGAGAGCTAAATGGAGAGCGGCAGTCAAGTAATGAAAGCAGTCTTTGTCGCATCGCGACTGACAGCAGGATGATGATGACCTGTGTTAGGGGAGCGGGACATAGCTCAGGTGGTACAGTGTCCACCTATGAAGGTGTGGGTCATCCTATTGATCCTACTCAGTGGACACATTTGCAGTTTGGGTTATTTTCCATTCCAACCAGTGTTCCACAACTGGTTCATCAAAGGCTGTGGTATGTGCTGTCCTGTCTGTGGGAAAGTGCATATAAAAGAACCCTTGCTGCTTATCGGAAAGAGTAGCCTATGTGGCAGCAGTGGGTTTCCTCCAAATAAATATGTCAGAATGGCGATATGTTTGACGTCTAATAGTCGATGATAAATATCAATGAGCTCTAGAGGCGTCGGTAAAGAAAACAAAATGTCCTTTACTACCTGTGTTACTTCTTAAACCATACCCAGATGCGTATGTCGACCAGTGTTGTAAATGTCCCAATCGGTACCCGTCCTGCTATGACCTTAGATGATGCATCTAAGGTCCTGCTATGACCTTAGCTGATGCTATGATGTAAAGCCACCAATAAACGAGTGCTATAACAAAGAATATATCATTGCAGTATTAGATATAATAGGGGTTGTGTTTGATAATTGGGGTTTTACGTCCCGGCAAAATCTAAGGTCATAATCGATGCTGGCAAATGTATGACATCGATGCGATATTGTGGATGTCATTTAAGGTGACCGAATAAATAAATGGGTCAGGACTGTGCCTGCACACTGGATGGCAGCGCTCCTGGTGGTGGTGAAATGTCGAGGTGTGTTTAGTGTCATACTCATAATTATAATTATACAGGCCACTCGACCACAATTCACACACAGCAGCCGCGGGAATCTCTGACAGATCGCCAACTAAATGGCGCAAGGCACGCAAGGCACGCGCTAGGGCTACCGCTCCACCCAGAAGGAGGCTTCAAACTCAACTGCTGACCTTTGCAAGTCTTGTAATTAAGGAGCTCGCGCATGCGCACAAGATCATGTGGAACCACGCTCAGATGCATTTATTCAGTCAGTTAGTTCAACAAATGCCTCGGGGCAAAGAAAATAAGCCTGGGTAGTCATTAATAAACGATTTTACAATAACACTGTTGAAATAAAATCTGGGTTAAATTGTTTTCATGATGTATAGCGAATTTGTTTGTGTGTAAACTTGATGTCTTATCCCCATTCGTTGATTGAATGTTCGCAACTAATGCTAATAATACGCCGATTTTAAAATATAACTTTTGAGAAAAGAACAAAGAATAGACCATCGGTTTTAACTGTTTAAGTGTTTGGTGGTGTGCACCAAGGAAAGTGTTTGCATGTAAACAATCATGTTTTTCATTGATCATTCGCAAGTGATTCTAATTTGAATAATAAGCACTGTGTTTCTTTTATAAGGCAAGGAAAACAATGGTTTTTTTATCAATTGTCTTAAGAAATGTGTTTGTACGTAAACGTTGGTTTCTTTTGGCATGTAATGATTAGAAAGCAAATATTCCGATGGCTCTTAGCTTCTGTCATGTTTTGAGATACATATATTAGATTCATTCTTGTAATTTAGTTCCAAGTGACTTTTATTTTAAATAGGTAACTTTGGAAATATTTGAAGTCAAAATCTTAGCATGTACATCAAAACTCTTGACTTGAGAAACGATGATTAGTTTCGTAGCAACAACACAGGCTTGGCCTTGTCTTGATAGTTAAACCCGGCGCGGGCTTGCCGGCCGGACCCAGGCCTATCTAGCTGAACTTGAGGGTACGGCTCTAAATAGTTTTAGTGACGCTCACAATCAGACATAGTCGACTGAATGCTTCAGAATTACAATAGAGCATTCACATGGAGAGAGAGGTGCACAAAGGTCAGTGCCTGGCTAGATGCATAGGTAGTGTGTAGACATAAACGATTCACCTTTACCCAGAGCAGGGGTGAATGGAAAGCCCATGTAAATCTGAGCAAAAACCGCTTTACTTACTTACTTACGCCTCCCGCCCAACCTTGGGTATAGGCCACGAACAAGGGCTCTCCAGTTATCCCAGTCCTGGGCCATCTTCTCCAGCTGTCTCCATGTATGGCCAGACCTCTTCACATCTGCCTCCAGGTCACGGCGCCAACTGTTTCTTGGCATGCCTCTCTTCCTTTTCCCCTGTGGATTCCAGGAGAGGGCATGTCTTGCGGTGTTGGATGCAGGCTTGCGAAGGGTATGGCCAACCCATCTCCAGCGTCTCTGAAGGATCTCCTCCTCAACAGGCTGCTGTTCGCTGCCATAGCTCCAGGTTACTGATGGTGTTTGGGCAACGTACTCTTAGGATTCTTAGGCTTTGCCTTTGTATAAATCACCTTAGATAGGCTGCCGTGACTGATAATGTCCCTTACTGACGAGGAAGCCCAGTGGCGGCGCCACCAGTCACATGGATGGAGTCAATGAGGCATAATACAGAATAATAACATATAATACAATAAATAATTCCCTTCCGCGCCTTATGCGTTATGCATCACATATAGAACCCACAGCAGCACTCACTCCCCACAGGTTCCCAAATCCCCACGGGTGTGTGCCACATCACCCACAATGCATTATGACCTACTCTAGTATTTCTCGTCTCGCCCTCTGTATATTATTTGCATCGTTATGAATGAGCATCATGTAGATGTAGTTTAAGTTGCATAGTCCGATGAAGCATCAAAGTTTCAAAGCCAAACAATTATCCCGATTTGATTCTACATTTCTCACTTAGACATTGATGCACTTATTAAGCATTTGTTTCCACATACGAGGGAATACTGAGTCAATCTAATAGAACCTGTTAGTGCTGAAGCTATGGTGTCAGAGCTTTGGGATGCTTGCCAAAACTAATTTGACATGTTTGTACTTCAAATATCTCAAACCCCAGACATTTAAAATAAAAGTTACTTCAAACTAAAGTAAGGTAGATTATAACAATCAATTCAATAAATTTATCACAGATAAATGATGGTACTATGCAACTTTAATTCTAGGATGAGAAGTTGTGTCTATAATAGCGCTCATGAATCCTGCTTGTATTAAACATTGGTCCACATAGAGAGAAATAATTAGGCCAATTGATTGACAAGTGGATCACTATAACAACAGATCCCAACTTTATTTCAGGTGGACAGAAGTGCCTGGACCCGGTGTTGCAGTTTTCGCGGCACACCAGTTTGCGAGGGACACTTCCATTCAAATGCATTGTCAATGGCCTGGAGCAAATCTTCATACAGAAGAAGTGAAATATCTCTACAACCACACCACCTAGAAACAAATCCTTTGGTACACAAATAGAAAACATGTGTACCAAAACGAGTATATTAAATTGATACGGGTAGGGTTCTGGATTTCCATTAATTTTGAATAAAACTAATGTTTTGCACTGCGCATACCGTCAAACTCAAGGCATTGTCAGTGGTCATGAGCAATCTTCATACAGAAAATACAGCAAAAGTTAAATATCTCTAAAACCACACCACCTAGAAACAAATCGCTTGATACACATATAGGAAACAACTTTACCGAAAACATTATATTAAATTATATAAGGTTAGTGACAATGCTGTTCGATTTTGATGCATGCGCAGAAGCGATGTGTCCCTCACAAACTGGTGTGCCACTGAAACTGCAACACCAGCCCTAAAGAAAAATAGCATGTAGTAGTAGGGTGTGTGGGTAGAAAAAAGAAAGATATAGTATTAATGTAGTGCTGAAGGTATGAATGCCATCAGCTCGCCAATAAGCAACAAGTGAGCGGTGAGCCAGAGATGGCTGAAAGAAACATGTGAAAACCCGCTGGCCAATCGGATGGATGTCACATATATCCACCCAAAGTCTAGTCCAAAAGCATAGCAGGCTGGGTTGGTGGCATGTCATTCCCCTCTGAATCAAACACAATAAAACCATTGCGTTCCAATCACATGGTGTGACGAAGTCGAAGCGTAGTCACAGCCTTCATTTAGAGAAAGCAGGGAAGCACTATGAACATTGATAGTTGGAGGCGTGTCAGGGCTCCCCACTTAAGTTGGTCACTTCCAGTCTCTGTCTCCCAAATAAGGAGTGAGGGCGGGCCAGGCCATTAATTGACACCACATCGGTTTGTCCTGCTGCTGAGAGGCCCGCCTTTGATGTGAGTGTGTTCAGGCTTGGTTGTTCAAGCGAAGCTAATTGCACAAGGCTTTGCTCGCAGATGGCTACCATGACCCTCACTTACTTACTTAGTTCCACTTGACAAATTGGGCTCAGAGCACAAACCGAGTGTTGTAGGTACACACATCTACGCAGACATTAAATATGGTAACGTTAGCTGCCCCTTAATATCTTTATTTCCCCCCATCAAAACATCGCCAAAATAATTTATTTAAGTGAATCTAATTCGTTTTGACTAACAACACAATTTCTATCCATTAGTTTTCATTTCGGCGATTTAAAGGAAATATATTTTCAAAATTAGTTTTCATTTCATTAAGGTTTATTTGTGATATGCCAAACGCTAAATTTCACTTAATTAAAATTGGAGATTAATTGGTGATGGTTTTGAGGATGCATTTGTTTTTGAACCAACCTAAAGTGAAACTAAAATAAAATGAATTCAATGAAAGTCCCACCTTTATTGCTTTGACATAAGTATGCGCATCGCAATTCAGAGTAGTATTAATCAATTTGAGATCAAGTCAAATTTAATAAATGCAGTGAAAGTACTAAATATGTAGGACGAAAATGAATAATTAAAAGTAAAGCTTGTTCTAATTAACGATGCCTCTGGATACATTGATTTTCGTATCATCGGCTATTGGATGTATACCATTTGGAGGAAACCCGCTACCGCCACATAGGCTACTCTTTCCGATAAGCAGCAAGGGGTATTTTATATACACTTTCCCAAACACAGGACAGCAGATGCCACAGCCTTTGATGAACCAGTTGTGGACCAGTGCTTGGAATGGAAAATAGCTCAAACTGCAAATGGGTCCACCGAGCAGGATTGATAGGATGACCGACACCTTTCCAGATGGACACGCTACCACATGAGCTACGTCCTGTGTAGGTTGCTGGAATCAATAATAAGAGATTCTATCATGGCTCATCTTGTCGAAAACAACCTCCTATCAACACAGCAGCATGGCTTTGTGCAAGGAAGATCTTGTACGACCCAACTACTGGCATGTATGGATGAGTGGACCCGCGTTATTGATGACTTTGGAGATCTGGATGCTATTTATCTAGATTTCCAAAAAGCATTCGACACTGTTCCACACCAGCGACTGCTAAAAAAACTGCATGGCTATGGCATAAGAGGAGATGTCCTACACTGGATAAAGGATTTTCTGAGCAACAGAAGACAGCGAGTCATTGTAAATGGCAAACCATCAGGATGGTGCTCGGTGAAAAGCGGAATACCTCAGGGCAGCGTGCTTGGACCAGTCTTATTTGTGATATATATCAATGACTTACCAGAGGTTGTACATTCTATGGTCCAAATGTTTGCTGATGATACCAAAGTATTCCGCCGGATGGAGAAAGGTAGTGACTCATGGGACTTGCAGAAGGACCTCAACAACATGCAGAAGTGGTCAAGTGATTGGCAGCTGAAGTTTAATGCTTCAAAATGCAAAGTGATGCACTTAGGGGGCAAAAACAGCAAGCACATCTATGTAATGAACGATGGTGTGAATAATGTTCCGCTCTCCGAAACAATGATAGAAAAGGACTTGGGTGTCAAGGTGGACAACAAACTGACATTCAGCGACCACATCCAGGAAGCCGCCAACAGAGCTAATGGAATACTGGCTATCATTCGAAGATCGTACACATACCTAGACGAGGATGTTGTACGCAGACTGTACACATCCCTTGCACATCCACTTTTGGAATATGGAAATGTTGTGTGGTCACCACTCTACAGGAAGGATGCTGAGTCAATTGAGAGGATCCAAAGAAGGGCAACAAAGCTTGTACATGGATTCGATGCAATACCCTATGAACAACGTATGCGTCATTTGAAGATCCCAAGCATGTACTACAGACGGGCCCGGGGGGATATGATTGAAGTATTCAAATATCTCCATGGTATCTACAAGACAGGCGGCCCCCTTATCAGAGACTCCAACACCAGGACCAGAGGGCACTCCCTGAAGCTGAGGAAGCGGTACTCCAGACTGGACCTGCGACACAACTTTTTCAGCTTTAGGGTGGTTGACCTGTGGAATGACCTGCCGGAGAGTGTCATAGCAGCGGAGTCGGTGAACTGCTTCAAGTCCCGACTGGATGCATACTGGTCAAGCATTACATATATCTTGGAGCCAGTGACAGTTGCTACGATTGACCACATCTGAAGAACTGTCTCCATTTCAATTAATTAAGAGTGGCTAACAGGTCCAAGGCCTATTATAGCTGTATCCTATTGATTGATTGATTGATTGACGTCCCGCTCCCCTAAAAAAAGAATAATTAAAGCCATGCAGGATGACCGAATGACCTGAGTGCCCACTTATCGTATGGCAAGTTGCAGTATTTGATACACAGTGATTCAACTCTGACTGAGTCAAGTAAATAACTTAAAGATGTATACCTGTCACTACCTAGCCTGGTGCACAGTATTACTAGGATCAGCCAAAAAGGAGCAGTAAAATGAGAAAGACCAATCTTCCGAAGTTGAAATTTACCCTGCTTAATGAACGAATGAAATGAAATGAAAAATGAAAATAAAGAAAAGGATTTTCTAATAAAACAGATAAATGGTAGGAACTGTTGCTCTATTTTGTAATGGAACTGTGATTTTAAGAACAGATCTAATATTTGGACTAAATATTTGTATTTTTACACGGAGAGTTGTCAGAACAGTACCGAGATCGATCCATCTTTACAGTCACGTTGCCGTGTCATCAGTCCCTATCAGTCAAGTCTGAAGCCTGACAGCCTTGACCTTCGCCATGGTTAGGTGACTTTCTGTAGGATTTCCACCAGCAATCCGCCCTCTGACGGCAGTGGCAAGAACTAATGTGGGTAGTCGCTCACTATGCAGCAGGCTCCATGGGAAAGGTGTAATAGAGGATTTCCACAACCAACTCACCCTCTGACAGCAGTGGAGAAGAACTAATGTAACTGCATGTTCTGTGGGAAAGGTTTTATATTCTAGAACATTTCCGCCACCAACCAGCCCTCCGACGGCAGTGGCAAGAACTAAGGTTGTGCGTAGCAGTTCATTGTGCAGCGTGCTCCATTGAAAAGGTCTATTGGCGTTTGTTTTCAATGAAGAGTGGCTTCTCCAGATATAGACATTGACACGGTGAAAGTCAGTGTCAGTTATCATATGGATAAGGGGAATGTATATCATAAGAATTTTGCTTCTTTCATTCTCCTTTTCTTCATCCACTGTAATTAAGTTTCCTGGAAAATGTAAATGTATATAATGAGGATGTCTAAATAAACGTTATTGAATTGAATGTGTTGAGGTTTGAGATATTTTAGCTATATTTTGCCGTGAATATGGATGGTTTTTATTGCTGACATTCTAAGAACTCGCCCATGGCCAATATGACGTCAGTGTAGCTTCGAACTTTCTACAATGTGGTCGCAGCTTTAAATCGAGAACAAAATATTGTCTATACTCGCAACTACCTAGCTACTTATTAATAATTATATTACTAACAATAATTCTGCAAATTCAATACAGTGCCCTCACCGCTATGTTCCATTCTAAGACAATGTGTGATAAACCCACATGACAATATTTACATCTTTAAAATAGTTCTAGAATAGACAAATTCCAGTTACCATGAAAAGCTACCATAAACAGGTTACTTTTGAGCACAGATTAATCTTTTTTTTCTGGAAATGCTGCTTTTGTTACATCCTTTGACAACCTATTCCATGAAGTAGGACGTGCCACAGAGAAAGCATAATCACCATTTGATTTTAGTCTAGACACCGGGATACGTAATAATATCTGACTTGATGAGCCGAGAGATTGGGATGACTGCTTGATGGACAACAGATTGCATAGATATTCTGATGCTTTACTCCTGATGGTCTAGTGTGGGGTGTGTTTTTGCAAACAAAATGAATTTGATGCATAGAGGAGACCTCGAACCAATATGCCTGCCATTCCGGGCAAGAGTCATAACCATTAGTCTATCTAGGCTCCTCGGTTTGTCGCCTACTCTTCCTATTTATGTGGCATTTCACCGGACGAGATGAGTGCAACTCACTACACTCTGTAATGGTGCTGTCACATTATGATGTATCTCGCCGGTGCGCCGCCAGTGCGCAAAATCACTTTTAATCGTCGAGAGACGTCAAACTTTTCGGTGTCAGCGCAATGTATTGGTAATGTGTGGCCGACGTTGTGGTAAAAGTTTGGCACACCATCCTGATATGACCTTAGATGTTGGTAGGACATAAAACAACATTAAGCAACCATTTGGCACAACATGTGGGAACGAGCCTCATGCGCGGGTGGCATGTGCCTACTGTTCGCATAATGATATTCCAGCGCGTTTAACATATTTTGATGGGCCCCTAACATAGCCATAACGTTGGCACCCGCGCGTTGTTGCATGTCCAAAGTTTTGTGCAAGCACAAAACCTTCGACGTGCGATGACGCGCACCGCCAATCATCGCCGATCGTCGCCGTCCATCAACGAATACCAACGCGCGCCTAACGCGTGCATAACACTTCCTGACGTATCCCGATGTTGCGGCAAAAAATCACACACGTCGGCGCACGTTGGCGAGAAACATCGTAATGTGACAGCCCCATACTGGTATATGTAGCATAAGAAGGACTGGATGCGCTGAGTGCTTGGTAGGTCCTGGTTTATTCTGGGGCCTGACTCCCCCACGGACCACAATGACGTCATTCGGGGTACCACGCCACGTGGAGGACTAACGACCCGATCACTCAATCTATGCACATGTCACATTTCCCTTTTTTCAAATAACAAGTATATGTAAATTGCCATTAACACCAATTATAATGATACATTGGAATGTTAATATATCTTTAAGCGTTATATCGAAAACTCTTCGTATCGTGGCATATCATAAAATGTTAACTTAATCTGTATATATCACACACTCGTTCCCCTGGAATTGTAAGTGTCATATTAAATCAAATAACTAGGTAGTGCACTTACATTACATTCACAGGGAAGGGTAAGAACTATGCAAAACATAATATGTACGGAATCCGGGTCATGGCTTCAATGTTGTGAGGTGAGTTTTCTTATTTTCGCAAATAAAGCGAAGTATCTTATGGAAAGCAGCTTTTTTTTCTTTCTTTTTTTTGTGGTAAAGTATTTATTCATCTGAATATGACATTTGTCAGCTTTCGAACCCACACTACTGCCATTCCGGGGCTAGCGCGTTAACCCTTAATCCATTTAGGATCCCTGAGGCAATCAACATACCCACTCCCACCTGTGTATGTGAAATTTCACTACAATAGCTTTTACAGGCGGTTCATACAATCTTGAACTCAATATGCTGCTTTACTTGCAGGCAAACCGGACTGGGTGGCCGAATGGGTAGAGCACAGGCCTCCCCTGCGGGAGATCGGGGTGTCTGATTCCTGGTCGAGTCAAATCAATGACTTACAAAATTTATACTTGTCACTTCCTAGCCTGGCGCTCAGCATTAATAGGATAGGGCACAGACTGGTTAGCTCGGTGTCAGGATAATGTGACAGTGGGATATTAGGTCATGGTGCTGGTGACTTGATTTCCCAGTGGGGCAGCACTATGAAGTCACCATGAGCGTGCACTGTAACAAGTCAGTACCCATCCTGATATGACCTTAGATGTTGCCAGGACATAAAATTCCAAAAACCAACCTGCAGCCAAAGTGTAATTTCTGAAGAACTGGTGTGATACTGCTGATAATATCAGCCTATTTCCGGCACCACCACACTCCACACTCCACGCGCATGCGTCACCAGCACACCTGTTAACACGCATGCACGTCAGCATCTGAGGACAATGGCAGTCACACCACACCGTTCATAACCCACCGCGACCGGCTGTTTATTTTTACCTGTGCCAACACCGTGTGATATCTTAATGGCCGATTCTATCGCCAGGGGGGAGCCATGCAGATTGGCATATGGATGCGAGGCTCATTAGGAGGCCATTGGGGGACGCTCCTTTGCGAATAATAAAAGTGGGTTTTTATGTAACCAACAAAAAAGAAAGAAAAAAGAAAGAAAAACTAAAAATCAATCTGTACCCGTGATAGGGGCATTGCCTTTATGGATAATTTCTATAAATAGAGTGGCATAAAAAGGACGGCCCCCTTACTCCGTCCCTCCCCCAACGCCCACCCACACTCACATCTACACCCACATCCACTCCTGCCCGCACCCCCACCTCCAACCCCGCCCCCGCACACCACTCGCTCTCCCCTGCTATACCAGCTCTGTGATTGTGCCTCCCCTTGTTCACGCCCACTGCCAAGTGTATATCGCCACACGCCTGTCTACCACCATTGATTTGAGCCGCCATAGTATAGGTTTATATGGGAATAGCGCCAGCCATGCCTTATATTAGGCAAACACGCTGTGTGCATAGTAGCATTGCTCACTGGGAGGTATCCACAGGTGATACAGTGTGTGGGGGCTGTCTAGAGAGTCAAATATACCTTTTTTCCCACGGGGCATGCACAGTGAGCTGCCACCCACAGCATTAGTTTCTTGCCACTGCCACCAGAGGGCGGGTTGCTGGTGGAAATCTTTTACCGAGTCCTTTTCCATAGAGCATGTTGTACACTGAGTTGATACTCGCTACAGTTGCTGCCGATGTCTGAGGGCCGGTTTGTGGTAGAAATCTTTTACCGAGTCCTTTTTCCATAAAGCATGTTGTACACTGAGTTGATACTAGCTACAGTTGCTGACGATGTCTGATGGCCGGTTTGTGGTGGAAATCTTTTACCGAGTACTTTTCCAGAGAGCATGTTGTACAGTGAGTTGATACTTGCTACAGTTGCTGCCGATGTCTGAGGGCCGGTTTGTGGTGGAAATCTTCTACAAGACCTTTTTCCACAGAGCACGCTGCACCATGATATACTATCCAAAGCAGTAGTTATTTCCGCCGCCGTTCATCAGTTTGGGGTAACATTTATGACATATGACTAACTTTAGGAGATATCTGAAGTGAAAGCATATCAAATAAGATTCGGCAAGCGCACCAATACTTCTGTAGTTGAAACCCAGCTTCCCATCTCATGATGGTCACGTGATAGATAGTCTGAGTAGCTTGCTCCCTCCTATCCTTTGCCTATGATGACACCACAATGACTTCAAGCTTATGTGGCTAATTGTCTTGAATGAGCGAGGTTGCTCATTCGGTGTCATTGCTGGACATGGCAGGCTCAAGGCTGAAGCCCTCCCCCCCCCCCTGCCACTACTGTGGTGGTGGTGGTGGTGGGGGGGGGGGGGGTGAGTGATGAGGGGGGGAGAGGGGGGAAGCCTTCTTCCCCCCTCCAGCCTATATAACAACTCCTGCCAACCATCATGGCTAGGCACTATCCTGGGGTCTTCCGGAGCCACCGAAGCTAGTCAGTCTTCTCCAAACGCCTGCACTGACCACTTCCCACCTTCAACTTTACCCACCCACCCACACCTGCAGTTGATTGTGCCCACAACAATCAACAAAACCAAAAACCAATCAAGCATTTAAACTAAAAAATAAAGAATACCATCTAATGAGCGACTGACACCTGCGCAGTTAACAGATCACACCTACTTAAATGTCACATTTCTGATAATTTACCCTCTACCGTTATCTCATATTTTTATCATTAACTATTGCTATTGTACTTTAACGTAATTGATTACTAGTTTGTTAAATCGTTCACATGACTCATATGCCCTCATCACATTTCATTTTCCCAATATATCGGGGCCTTCACTCGTTCGCTTCTTGACCGATGATACACAGTCAATGTACATGCCGCCGGGCGGGCAGCGCCCGAATAAAAGCCTTGATTAACCCACTCATGCCTCTGAGTCAGCTGTGCCCGTGAGCAATGTATGCAAGCATTGAGACTGACCTTGGCGCTTATTTATCACCTTACCCTTACAACAATAATTGCTCCGTATTCCTGACTATTGGAAAAGGAATATGTTACACTTTACTCAGAATATGCTAAACTAGCACATACCTCTGTGCAGGACCCCTCTAGACACACTGATGTGCCATAAAATGTTCAGGGGCATCCTGGACCCTGACTATCCTACACATGATATACACAATTAGGACAAGGCTAATGACAGGTAATGCGATTAGCCTAGACTTTGAGCAATATCCGTGCTCTAGGGCTTTTGTAAGTTTGTTCTGCAAATGCTTGGTTTAATAAATTCATTAATTATTCCTTTCATGCTTCCCAAATTCAAAGTCCTTTATGCCTTATGTCAGAGCAGTGACTTAAAAATTGATACTTGTTGCTTCCTAGCCAGTCACTCGGCATTATTAGGATAGGGCAAGGACTGGTTGGTCCAGTGTCAGGATAATGTGACTGAGTGGGACATCAGGTCTTGGTACTGGTGGCCTGGTCTCCTAGTGAGGCAGGACTAAAGTCGCCATGAGTGTGCACTGTCGCAAGTCGGTACCCGTCCTGATATGACCTTGGATGTTGCCAGGTCGTTAAACTCCAACAACCAATTAACCATCTGGTGATGTCCTTCGATTTTAATAATGAATCAAATAATGCTAAGAATAAGCTCTTAACATGGTTTTGATTAGCTTTTTTTGCTGTTGTTGGAAAAGCAGAATATGGTTTTTTTCCTATCACCCAGGTACTCGTCTTCCAGCCACAGACACTGCATTATAGATAGGTATTTCCATAGGGACCTAGGTAGGGAATATGATAAATTCAAGCTGCATAGTCCGATGAAGCAGCAACATTTCAAAACCAAAACAATTATCTAGATTTGCTTCTACATATCTAACTTAGATACAGATGCGCATATTAAACATTTGTTGCCGCATAGAAGGAAACACTAAATTAATAGAACCTGCTACTGCAGAAGCCTATGGTGTCAGAGTTTTGGCATGGTTGCCAAAATTAATCTTCCATGTTTGCCCTTCAAATATCTCAAAGGTTAGCCATTTAAAATAAAAGTTACACCGAATGAAAGTAAAGTAGATTATAACAATCAATTTATAATTTATTCATCTCAGAAAAATGAGAGAAACTCAAAACCATCGAACTATGCAACTTTAAGAGGAATTGTACATTAAAAAATCCATTAACAGATATAATGCTGCACTGCTTTGAATGTTCATTGGCAAGAAGCGTTCTGTTTCCAATGGTCCATGTACACAGCTTGGGTTGAAGCATATACCCCTGTCACACTATGACGTTTCTCTCCAATGCGCATCGACGTGTGTCAGTTTTTGGCGAAACGTCGGGAAACATCAGGAAACGCTAGGGGGACGTTATGCAAACATCGGTACATGTCGGTACACTATCCTGGACGTCGACAGTCGCCGGAGGATGGCGGCACGCGTAGTTGGTCGCTCAATGTTATAAGCATGTCAAAAAACCGCGACGATCCACAATGCGCGTCAACGCGCGGGTTCCAATATTATGGCGACGTCAGACGGACGTCGACAGCACTGGAATAACGTTATGCGAATGCTAGGCAGTCGCCACACGCACGTGATGGTCATTCTTACACATTGTGCCAAACTGTTGCTTTGTTGTTTGATGTCCTAGCTACATCTAAGGTCATATGAAGATGTCGCGCCAAACATTTTTTTTTCTTTTTCCTCACGCGTCAACACCCGTTGGGCCCGTGCGAATAACGCGCTGCGCTGACGCCGAACTTTTTCCCCAAACCGCCGAAAAGCTGGACGTGTCTCGACGCGTAGAAGATATTTTGCGCTCTGACAGCGTGCCGGCGAGAAGCATCATAGTGTGACAGGGACATTAAATGTCCTTTATACCGTGTGGCTTCTTGTCTTCTAGAAGCACCAAACAATTGGTTCCAGGAAACGGCTCTATATAAAATGCACTCCGACTTTGGGATTTCCCAAGAGGCCATATAGGCGTAATCTTCCCATATAAGCCACAGACTGCCTTCCGAGGTTTTATTGTGCATACTTAGAAAGAGGGAGGAATAAAGTGGAGTGAATATTAAAGGGCAGGACAGACATTAACCGGGTCAGTAAAACCGCCTCCATTATTGCGTCCAAATTGCAATAACATGGAGGCAGTATAGATTATTTTCACCACCGACTCGCCCTCTAACAGCAGTGGTGAGAACTAATGTTGTGGGTAGCAAGCAGCTCCCTGTACAGAATACCCTGTGGAAAAGGTGCTATATAGGATATATATTTCCGCCACCTATCTGCCCTCTGATGGCAGTGGATAGAACTAATTTTGGTGGTAGCAACTCACTCACTGTGTGTGTTCCATGAACAATGTATATATATATATATATATAGTGTTTAAACAAATCACATTATTGTTAACCATTACTTAAAGATGAAAATTGAAAATAGCCTAAGAATAGCATGCAATACAATGGAAAAGGGATTGGATATTTAAGCAAGCTTCAATACCCATTTGGTAACCATGGAAACATACACACACAGTGGTCAATAGTGTGTGTTATAGATAAGGTCGTTTGACGAGTATTAAGACGGTATTAATGCGGTGACGAAGTGATAGGTGGCGCTGTGGTTGGCGTAGAATTTCCTAGTCCAATTGTTTAGAGTTTCTGCCATATTATTGAGATAAACATAGTATTAGTCCTATCGTTATAATCTACCTTACCAACTACCTTGAAGTAAGCTATATTTAAAAAAGTTATATCCTTGACGATATTTGGACTGAAGATATGATAAGTTAATCTTGGTGAGCACTTCAAAATGTTGTGTGCCATAAGCTTCAGCAGTAACAGGTTTGATTCAATTGACTGCGGAGAGGAAGGCGTATGGCGGGCGGTGGGCGGAGATTAAAAGACAGACTCATGAAGACGTAAACCTGATTAGTCCGATGGTTTTGAGTTGTTGTCATTTTCTGAGATAAATATATGAAGTCGGTCATTAGAATCTACATTACTTGATTTTGAAGTAACTGGCTAACTTTTAGGGTATCTGGGGCCAAATGTATGAATAGTGTTAGAGCTTCAATCCCGTGGTCAGCGGCGATCTCCGGGTTAGTGGCGAAAAGTCGGTATGTATGGAGCAGTGTTACGGAAACACTGCGAGCTTAAGGTCAGCTATGCTAACCCCAAGCCGTATCAAGTTTACCGTCGGATGTTAGGGACCAACTAGGGCCAAATCTATTCAATGCTATCATATTTAACAGAATTAGATACTCAAACCGTATAATTTCATTAAATTAACCCTAAAATCGAACCGATATTAACGCAGCCGCTACATCGGCGGCGATATTCATACTGTTGAAACTAAACAAAACAAATCGCCATCGCCACCGGCGCCGCCTCCATAGATATATTAGGGCCAAATCTATTCAATCCTATCATATTTAACAGAATTACATATGCAATAAGTGAAATTTCATCAAATTAACCATAAAATCGAAGCGATATTAACGCTGCCGCCAAATTTTGGTCAAATGAAATGAAACCAATAATCGAAGCGATATTAATGCCTCGGCCGCCGCCGAATCGGTGGCCATATTGTCAAATAGCGGTGCTCACCAGGAACAGGCTCAGAGGGATTTCCCAAATCTATAAATAACGCATCGGTTAGCTCACCAAGCCACGCTTTGGCCACATACATTTCCTGTGACACATATTCCAACACCGGCATTAGCTAACCCGGCGGCCACCATTAACACCGGAGCCGATAAAAACTTGTTCATACATTTGGCCCCTGAAGTGCAAACGCGGTGAGCGTGGACATCTTGGCAAGCATAACAAAACTCTGACAGCATAGGCTTCTGCAGCAACAGGTTCTATTAAATTGCCTCAGTGTTTGTTCCCTTCTATGTGGAGATAAATGTTTGATAAGTGCACCAGTACCTAAGTTAGATTAGGTAGAATCAAATTTAGATGATGGACTTGGTTCTGAAAATTTGATGTTTTCTTCAGACTATGCAACATTAAGTGAAGACAATGACATGACGTCATCAATCTGAAATGTTCAGCATACACCAATCGGCATGTGAGATTTAAAGATCCAGTCATGTGATTTAAGCCGCAATTCCCAATGATGAATATTTGAGATACATGTGGTGCTTAGATACGAGGTATCTCAACTGAATTTAGTACTGCTAAAAACATCCATGGAATGTGCGTGAGGAAATTATCCCAGAAGAATCGATCTTACCCCATTTATTTTCCGCTCAAATCGCCATTAAGTGTGTGACGTCAAGTAGGGAATGATGCTGGTATATTCCATTTTTCACATAGACATTTTATTTTAGTTTGGATTTTATTTAAATTTAAGAGGGATATCACAAAACCAAAGCGATTGGTACATTTGGAGAGAATGTCAAATCCTAAATTGCTCCCGATTTATAAAAAAGGAATAAATATTTTTTAAAGTTGCAAATGTTGGTTATCATGGGAATACAACCTCCAAGAACCAAACCGGAAATGGGAAATGTCACCCCGATCCTGTTGCGCATGTCGAGGCTCGGGCCCGGTGAGCAGCTCTGATAATATATAATTGGTTCGCTCTAATTTAATCCTGAAGTGAATTAAGTTAAATGGCGGCAATGGCGGCGGTAAGCTGACACCAGACCGAGGATGGCAGCCGGCAGCCGCCATGGACATCCAGACGGGCCGCGGTGGCGTCCGTTACTCAGAGCTAGGTTAGTTGGTTGTTGGAGTTTTACGTCCTGGCAACATCTAACATTATATCAGGATAAGTACCTACTTGTGATAGTGCGTGCTCATGGCGATTTTAGAGTGCTGCCGACCAGACGGCCAGCACCATGACCTGATATTATCATTCAGTCACGTAATCCTGACACTGAGCCAACCAGTCCTTGCCCTATCCTAATATTGCCGAGCGCCTGGCTAGGAAGCGACAAGTATCAATTTTGTTAGTCATTGGTTTGACTCGATCGGAAATCGAACTCCTGACCTTCCGGTACTCAGAGTTAGGTGATGCAATAGACGATTCCCACCGCCAACGGCGGGAGATTCTACTGTTGTAGGTTTCTGCTTACCATCTATATCATGCTCTGCAGAAGAGGTCGTATAGGCGATTTCCAACATCAAATTAACTAATTAAAGAGCAAAGAGAGTTGTTACCCATTCGGGAAACATGACTAGAATTCTAAAGGTGTTGAACCTTTAAGAATCAGCACCATATCCATACATAATCGAACAAAATAACAAACGACAAGAAAGAAAACAAGAGCACAATCAATTCAAGAATAAAAAAGTCGAAGAACTCAATCTTTTGCTTTGAAAGTGGTTGAGTCCTTTTGGGATCGTGATCGTGTCCATAGACAGTGACAAGAATAACAACGAGATTTAAAAATAACTAATATATACAGAAATAAAACAAGAATAAAGAAAGCAAAGAAAAATAATGAAGAACAAATAATCAATGACAAAATAATGAAGAACAAAATAATCACAAACAAAATAATTAAGAACAAAATAATAAAATATAAATAAAATCAAGAACAAAATAATTAAGAACAAAATAATCAAGAGCAAGATAATCGAGAGCAAACGAGTGAGACAAAGGAATCAAGAACAAAATAATCAAGAACAGAATAATCAACTAAATAAATCCAGAACATAAATAATCAAAAGCAAAATAATCAATAACAAAATAATTAAGAACAAAATAATCAAGAACAAAATGATCAAGAACAAAATGATCAAGAACAAAATAATCAAGAACAAAATAATCAAGAACAAAGTGACCAAGAATAAAATAATCAAGAACAAAATGATCAAGAACAAAATAATCAAGAACAAATATTTTTTAAATCAAAAGAAGAAGAGAAGACCCTGCGCTCCAGGTTACTGAGGGCCGCGTACATCTGCATCCTATGTGGGGCACTGATACCTGCGAGCAGCTCAAAATGGCAGCACTGATTGTGAGCTGCTCTTTAGTGCAACGCGAAGACAATGCACATGACTTCTATTGACCAGAATGAGGCTATAAAACGCCAACCTTTGTGCACGCGACTTTGTCGCTCAATGGACACATGGATTAACGCCTCTCCTGATTTACGGCGCGTACCCGGCCGGGCGACGGGAGGCGGGCGGCGGGCGACGGGCACGGCAAAGGGAAAGGGATGGGGCGATAATAGGGGGATGTGGTGGTCGATAATAGAGGGGCGATAATGGAGGGTGGCGATAATAGAGGGGATACAATGGGATGAGAAGATCAGTGTGAAGGGAAGAAGGGTAAGGAGATGCGGTGAGCGTGGACTTTGACGGTGTTAGCAGCAGATGGGAGTAGACGAGTGTGAGGTGTGTGGGGTGATGGGGGTGTGAGTGGGAGGGGAGGGAGAGGAAGTGAGGAGGAGGGGGGAAGGAGGGACGCTAGTAAGGAGAGATACGATACGATGAGGAAACGTAGTCAGGAGATTCAGGGAACCCGCGAGGTGCACAATGCAGGATGCAGTTACAAGCGGCACAATCAGGGGCACAGTCAGGGAGACCGTCAGGGACACAATCACGGACAAAGACAAAGGAACCGCGGAGGATGCAGCAAGACATGTGATGAGGGACGTAGTGATGGACACAGTCGGGGGCATAGTCAAAGGGCATAGTCAGGGGGCACAGTCAGGGTGCTTAATTCTCACGGGCTAAGTCATAATCATAACAATCATAACCATCAGCGCAGTTAGGGGCACAGTCAGAGGTACAGTCAGGAGTACATTCAAAGGCACAGGTGAGGGCACAAGGACAGACACAGTTATGGCCACAGTCAGGGACACAGTCAGGGGCACAGTCAGGGGCACAGTCAGGGGCACAGTCAGGGGAACATTCAGGGGCACAGTCAGGGGCACAGTCAGGGGCATGGTCAGGGGCTCAGTCAGAGACACAATAAGGGGCACAGTCAGGGGCACAGTCAGGGGCGCAGTCAGGGGCATTGTGGGATGCATCAGAGCAAAACAAAGCCGCGAGAAGCACATGGCACATGCTAATACATTGGGTGCAGCTATGAAATGTGCTAGTTTCAGCTCATCTCAGCTCTTGTTTGAAACATAAAATACCAACTAAAAAAATATATCTAATAAATTAAGATATTAATCTTTTATCCAGCATTGCATTTGCATTAATATAACCAGCACATCGTATCACATGTACATTTAGATTTAGACAGATCTAGGCACTCAGACTAGTGTTAGAGTCATAGCCAGAGTCAGTTTTATGTATTTTATTCATGTTTTTATTTATATTCTATGGTTAATGACATATGTAGAAATAGAAAATGAGTAGGGTTAATCAGATATTGGTTATATATTTCTTTGAAACAAGTTTTTGCTGACACATTTGACATTTTAATATTTAGAACAAGAATTATTTCTGGCTAATCAATGGTGATGGAAACATCAGCTTGTAAAGTGACTGAAATTGTATGTTTCTTAGCCAACCAGCCAACCGGCCAACCAGCCAACTAGCCAACAAGCCAACCAGCAAACCAGCCAAACAACCAAACACCCAAACACCCAAACACCAAAACAGCCAATCAGCCAATCGGCCAACAAGCCAAACAGCCAAACAGACAAACAGACAAACAGACAAACAGACACACAGACAAACACCCAAACACCCAAACAGGCAACCAACCAGTCAAACAGCCAAACAGCCAAACAGCCAACCATCCAAACAGCCAAACACGCAAACAGCCAAACAGACAAACAGACAAACAGACAAACAGACAAACACCAACCAGCCAAACAGCCAAACAGCCAAACAGCCAAACAGACAAACTGCCAAACAGACAAACAGACAAACAAACACCCAAACACCCAAACACCCAAACACCCAAACACCCAAACATCCAAACACCCAAACAGGCAACCAACCAGCCAAACAGCCAAACAGCCAACCAACCAGATATCCAGTTATGCAGTCAGCCAACTAACCAACTAGCTAACCAGCCAGCCAGCGCTGTTCCCGATTCGGCCACCCTGTTCGGTAAGAGTAGACCCTGTGCATACACCCACCATCTGTGTGTGTTTATACATATGTATATGTAGACACATATATATACATGGCTCTGCCTGTAAGTGATTTGCTGTTGATTCGCCTGTATCTCCAGATGAATCGTAGGTGCATGGTGTGTGTGTGTGAGGTATGGGTGGGGGGGGGGGGTGTAAGGCAGCGTGCGGGTGAGCGTGGTGAGGGGCATTCGCACTAAATCACGCGGGAGCTGCGCCGTGCCGCGCCACGCGAGGTGCACCGGGCCCCGCCAGCGCGCCATGAATACTGCATAAGGCCACCCCGTGGCGCTGATGACTTCTCGGAAGTATCATGGAATATTCCTGTTGCCCTCAGGCCCAAGTTTAGACCGGTTGAACGGTCTGTGTGTGTGTGGGGGGGGGGGGAGGGGGGTGGAGGCGCAGGGGGGAGGTGTGGGCATCGGGGCGTGGGGGGGCGTGTGGTGGGGCTGGTGGGGGTGGGGGGGGGGGGGGGGGGGGGGGGGGGGAGAGTGGAATGGGGATGGTGCGGTGGGGATGGTGGGCTGAGGAGAGCGGAATGGGGAGGGCTTTGGGCGTGGATGGAATTTCGACAAATACTCGGCTTTATGTTCACAGAACCCTTCCTTTCCACCAACACCATGTCCTCCATTCCTCCACTCGCCCCCCCCCCCCACCTCCACCCCGCACCCCGCACCAGCAGGAATCAATACAGCGCGGCCGACTGCATTGAGATGAGCCCTCTTCAAATGCAGCTATCTGTCTTGCCGCGTCTCACCGCGATGTGGTTGACTGGTTAGGCGCCTCTCCCCCCGCCCCAGTCTCCCCTCCACCCTCCCCCCTCCCACTCTCCCCTGCCCCTTACCCTCCTCTCCCCCTCCCCCCACCCCTCCCCCACACACATGCACCGCCGCTCCGTCAGGCACGGGACCCGGATATTTGTGTAGGTGCTGAGTGATCTCATTGGAGCAAATCGCTTCCGCGCATGCGCAGTGCATTACCTGCACCCCGAGTCAATTAGAGCCGACACGCCCACCGCGCGGCCTGCCTCCGGCCCATGTGACCTGCACCAGGTGACACGGAATACACGTGACCCGCGGTTTGACACTCGCGACCACGTGACCTGGTTCTGTCATGCGTGGGTGACCTGCGCTTGACCTTCGGCAGGGTTAAGCGGAAGTCGGTGTGCTGGGTAGACTCAGATGATCGCCAGTCATGTACCCACACTCAAATAATCTCCTAACATAATGCTTCCTTGTTTTTATAACCAAACATGTGTTGGGAGACTGATAGAAACAACAAAGATTATCCGTAATATAGGTTTGGTTTTGCTTGTCTGTGATGTAATATGGGGTTTGAGGTTTTGTTACAACCCATGGTTACCTGTAGGTAATGGTAAGGTGTCTGGTCGAAGTCAGCCCTGTTATTGACGCGCACGTGAATGCGGTCGGAGTCGGCGGAGACGCAAAGTCTCACTTTATTAAGAGATGAATGTGCTTGTTTGTTTGCTGTACCAGGGAGCGGGATGTAGCTCAGGCAGTAGAGTGTCCACATGTGAAAGTGGACCCATTTGCATTTTGGGTTATTTTCCGTCTCAACCAGTGGACCACAACTTGTTCATCAAAGGCTGTAGTATGTGTTGTCCTGTCTGTCGTAAAGTGCATATAAAAGACCCTTTGCTGCTGATCGGAAAGAGTAGCCTATGTGGTGGCAGCAGGTTTTATCCAAAGAAATATGTCAGAATTACCATATGTTTAACGTCCAATAGCTGATGATAAAATCAAAGTGCTATAGAGGCATCTATTGTCTATAATTTATCATAAGTTAAATGGTGTAAATAACTAGTATATGTGACTGCTGGAGAACCAGCGACTAGGCTCTGACAAGAAGGACCTGGTATGAAAAATAATTATCCTTACCAAACGAAAAGACCAGGAACATGTGACCTACCCCCCCTCCTACTTAACCAGAAACACATGACTGGCATCATTTGCCCTAAACCACGTGACCTTTATACCATCTGACCTGCAACTTAATATTGACCTAAACCACGCGACCCTTATACCATCTGACCTGCAGCTTAATCGTGACTTAAAACCACGTGATTAGTGGCACATGATCAGAATATACCTTATGCGGACTACGCCTCATAACCTCACAACCCGGTGTCGCAGTTTGAGCACCCTGCCAGTTTCAGCTGACTGCATACACTCAAACTCAAGGCATTGTCAATGGTCATGAGCAATCTTCATACAGAAAATACAGAAGAAGTGAAATATCTCTAAAACCACACCACCTATTAACAAATCGCTTAGTACACATATAGAAAACATCTTTACCAAAAAGATTATATTAAATTTATAAGGTTAGGGTTCTTGATTTCTATTTATTTTGAATAAAACTAATGTTTTGCACTGCGCATACCGCCAAACTCAAGGCATTGTCTATGGTCGTGAGCAATATTCATACAGAAAATACAGGAAAAGTGAAATATCTCTAAAAGCACACCACCTAGAAACAAATCACTTGGTACACATAGAAAACATCTTTACCAAAAACATTATATTAAATTCATAAGGTTAGTGACGATGCTGTCAGATTTTGATGCATGCGCATGAAACTGACAGTCAGCTCAAACTGGCAGGGCGCTCAAACTGCGACACCGGCACCATCTTGGATGAATGAACAGTGACATGCCTCAGGTGACCAGAGAGTCGTGACCTGCCGGATGTGACCTACACCGCGCACCGTGTGACCTGCCTGAGGTGGAGCTGCATCGCGCATGTGCAGGAGCTGCACTCGGGCACGTGGAAGGGAGAGTGCCAACAAAATGGCTGCCACTGAGTGCTCCTCAGATATTCATGGGTGCAGCGTCTGTGACCTTTACCAATGTGGTAGTTAACCCCATCAGCCCTTCACGGTCACGTGACCCACACAGAGAGAAATGGCGTCACGTGACTCACACAGAGGCCGTTCATGAGCGGTTCAGGCATGGTGGGGAGGTCATTCCCTCTGAATCAAGTGAAATGCTAACATTATGACCAATGATTGGACAAATCCCATTTTCTATTCAACCGAAGTTAGCATTAATTCAGCACCTTGCTGCGATGGTTTTTAAATGAAACCATTTTTGGTGGTCTTTGCTGTCTGTTTAGAAGACAACAATAAACAAGGGTCACTATTTATGCTAAAAATTGCCATATCGATGTCTAGTGATAAACACCCTTTTTTTTGGCAGAGGAGTAACAGCAGTTCACCTCGCTTAACTCAAAGCTTGGTCGCCATTGCAACGTAGCGATAGTTAATGTGACACATCAGTGATGAATATGGACAAAGACAGAGACAACAAAATCGCATTGTTTTAAATATATGTGCCTTCCTTATATCACCCACACCCACACGCGCACACACACCCACTCACACCCACCCACTCCCACATACACCCACACCCACACACACGCACACACACATGTACACACACACCCACACACACCCACACACACCCACATACACCCACACACACCCACATACACCCACACTCATACACACACATCCACACACACACTCAAACACCCCCCCACACACACACACCCACACTCACCCACACACTCTCCGGGGGAGGCGGCATTACCTGCTGGTGCCGGGTGATGAAGAACCCCTCACCCCTCGCCGTTCACGATCCATCACTGCACCAAAGTTAGACAACCCTGCGGTCTGCGCTTCATGGATTATTGGACGCTTCATCATGACGAGACACAACTCTTGTTTAACCCGACCTGCTTAATCACTCTGCCGGCTGCTCGTTCAGTTGACAATGCCCCCTCCGCCCCCCCCCCAACAAAAAAGAACCAACCCAAAACACCCCTCCTGTAGTGTCGGGCCGTTGTGGATTGTTTTATTGTTGGTTTGTTGGGTTCCCCACATACCAATTGCCAGATGTATATATACATATATATACACACATATACATATAACAGCATATATATATCAGAGGATAAAAATAAAAGTGTTTTCTTTTGTTTGTTGATTAACGTCCAAGCAACATCTAAGTTCATCTCAGGACGGGTACCGACTTGTGACAGTGCACACTCATGGTGACTGTATAGTGTTGCCCCACCGGGAGACCAGGTCACCGGCACCATGACCTGATATCCCATCATCATCATCATGCTGTCGGTCGTGATGCGACAAAGACTGCTTTCATTACTTGACTGCCGTTCTCCATTTAGCTCTCTGCTGTGAGAGCGATGTCCATGAGTCGGTCTTAATGTCTCTCAGCTTCAGGTTTCTCTTGATGGTATCCTTGAACCGGAGACGAGGGCGCCCTCTCTTTCTGTAACCAGAAGACAGTTGAGAATAGAGGATCTGCTTTGGTAGCCTGTCTGATGACATCCTCTTGAGGTGTCCAGTCCACCGGAGATTCTTTTTGATCAGAAAATCTTCCATAGAGGGCAGCCCCCATCCGTTTGAGTATTTCCTTATTTGTCACTTTGTCCTTCCAGGTTAGCCTCATGATTGAATGCAGATGTCGCATTATCACCTGTCGTCTGTACACTGTCCAGGCCTCGGCGCCGTATAGTATGGTGGATAGCATGATTGCAGGGTAGATCTTGCCTTTGACCCACATGGACACATGGTGGTTGTTCCATAGTCTCTGGATTATTCGGCCGAAAGATGCGCTAGCCTTGGCCATCCTCCTCTGTATTTCAGCATCAATGCATCCATCACTTGATATAGTGCTTCCGAAGTAAGTGAATTCGAGAACAGAGTTCAGCTTGTTTCCGTCAACCATGATATCCTCCTCTCGGGTTCTTGTAGAGTTGGGTTGGTACAGCACCTCCGTCTTCTTGATGTTTATCTTCAGGCCAAACTTCTTTGATGCATTGGAGAAAGCATCCACTATTTTCTGGATCTCTTCAGCAGAGTGGGCAACCAGTGCACTGTTTTCTGCGAATAGCAGCTCTCTCACAAGTATCTGAGTAGTCTTGGTCTTCGCTCTGAAGTGTGCGACATTGAATAGGTCAGCGCTCTGTCTGGACTAGATGCCATCCCCCATGTCTCGGAAAGCCTCATCGAGCATTGCTGGTTGGAAGATGGAGAAGAGTGTGGGGGCCAGTACACAACCTTGCTTGACCCCATTGGTAACCCTGAATGATTCCGAGACTTCCCCTCCAACACTAACGTTCATCATCATTCCTGTATGTAGTGCCTTGATCATAGTTGTGAACTTCTCTGGGCATCCATACTTCCTCAGTAGCTGCCATAGCCCGGTCCTCCCGACTGTATCAAAAGCCTTAGTGAAATCGACAAATACCATGTACAGTGGTCGGTTCTGCTCAATGCACTTTTCTTGTAGCTGTCAGAGACAAAATATCATATCCACAGTGCTCCGGTTACCTCTGAAGACACACTGTGACTCCAGAACTACATCAGGTGTTATGTGAATAGATAGTCTGTTGAGGAGGATCCTGGCGAAGATCTTGCCTGCTATGGAAAGAAGAGAGATTCCTCTATAGTTTCCACAGTCTGTTCGATCACCTTTCTTGTAGATGGTTACAATGCTGGCATCCTTCCATGCTCGGGGTACAAAACCCTCCTCCCAGGCATTGGTGATTAGTTGGTGCAGTCTGTCAAACAGATTGTCTCCTCTGTGCTTCCATACTTCAGCAGGAATTCCATCACCCCCAGGTGTTTTGCCATCTTTCAGGCTGGCGATTGCTCTAGCCATCTCATCCATGGTTGGAATATCATCAAGGCATGTTTTGGTAATGCGCTGCTGGATGTAGTCCAGAGCTTCATGATCTATGTCACCAGGGACGTTGAGTAGCTTCTGGAAGTGTTCACTCCATCTTGCCACAACTCTGTTGCTGTCAGAAAAGGTCTCCATTCCATCTGTCACAATATTCTGACCGTACCGTGTGATAACCAGTCCTTATCCTATCCTATTAATACCGAGTGCCAGGCTAGGTAGTGACAAGTATCCATTTTAAAAGTCATTGGATTGACTCAGCTGGGATTCAAACTCCTGACCTTCCACACGGGAATCCTGTGCTCTACCTATTCAGCCACCGTGTCCGGTGTATATCTATTGAAGCGCTCTACCGATTTGGCCACCGCTTCTGGTCTATATATATCAGAGTATATATATATATATATTAGAGTATATATGTTTTCCTCTGTGATTGATACAGATCCAGCAAAGTGGTTGGTGATGTGGGAAGATGGTGGCGCCACACGTGCTATTTGGTAAGTGATGAGGAGAATGACGAGTACATTTATACTCACATATAGCGCTATATCATATATATGTGTATATATATGCGAGGGGATCTATTATTAAGACAGAAATGAGAACAACTCGACAAAAATATAAGACGTAAACAAGATATTTTTGTTAATGTAAATGGGTTAAGGAATTCATTGATTTTTATCTTCGGATTTTGTGTTGAATTTAATTATGTACATCTATATTGAACCGTATGGTTGTAGACAATTGGATTGGATTGAATGGATGATTGAGAAGGGTTGAGGCTAAAGGAGGCCTTATGTAATACTAATTAATCACGTGGTAATGAATTGTGTATCCATGCATTCAGGCTGTCATCGAACACATCATCAACAGCTGAGTTTTTTTAATTAGTGTTTGTTGTTATAATATCAGATAGATGAACAGTCCTGATATGACCTTAGATGTTGCTAGGACGTAAAACAACAACAAACAAAACAGCATGTTGTGTTAATCACCACGATGCCTCAATAGTGATGGACATCTAATTTAGCGATGTCAACTGACCCCCCCCCCCCTCCCAATAAAAAGATGTTTATTGCTTAATGGCAAGGCAATATTTTAACATATTAATTAGTTTGTTCTTCAAAAGTCTCACCAATTATTCTAGAAATGTTGTTTCCCGACTACTGTCCTGGAATTGATTTGCAGCGACTTGGTTGGATTGGTTATTTGTTTGCTATGACGATACAATATCATTGTAGGGGATTTCTAATTCATTGCTAAAGGGAAGTAATGAAAGATGAAGGATCTATTAGGAGGTATTTGCTTACTGAGAATTAATGATTCCAAATTTGAGCAATCCTGACCTGAACAACGGCCAGCAAACCAATGTTTTGCTGCTGACAAAAGAACCTTTTCAGCAGAATATATATATTTACTCCCCCCTTCCAAAAGAGATTTATGGATGTATACATGTTTGTCTGAGTATATCGCAAGCTGTCCTACCCAGTCCCTTTAAATTCTTACACCTACTTCATTCATTTATTCTTGAAAATTAGTCTTTCGTAGCCCTTATTAATTAGTGCAAAATGCAGTGGCACTTTGTAATATGTATCTAAATAAATCGATTTAAAATATAACGGCTACCTACCAGAACTAGGGCAGCGTCCTCTTACCTAGAATTTAAAAACTCACTAAGAATACATCGGATTGGGCAGGCCCTTATGCAGTTGCAGTAAAGTATGTTCCATGGCGTCACCATACTGTAAGTGGCAGACCACCAAACCCTCAGCCTCGGTTTCTCCCCCCCCCCCCACTTTTTTAATTTGTTGCTGTTCCTCTGTTATCTCCAGTCAACCATATACGATGACAGAGACAGTCCAGGTAAAAATGTAAAATGTAAGACCTAAATGCACTGGGATTAGTCCCACTGCTTCACTGGTCACAGATGGTCCAGTGTATTATTAACAACCCCACCCCATAAACTCACATAACTAGCTACATTAGAGTTACCCTAGAATTTTCCTAACAAACCAACATTTATATACCACTTGCCTAACTGCAACTGAACATTAAAACTTACTACAAGTTTACCAACTGAATACAGAAGATGACTTCTGCTTATATTCTAAATACTATGTAAATACTCACATTGATCTGACTAATATTGATCTGGTTATATGACACTACTGTACCATATTGTTATGGAACTTTTGGGTTTCAGAATTTCATTGTGTTACATGGTGCAAATTGTCTATTCAACAGGTATTGTACACCTTATTCTATATACCTTTTGTGTAAATAACCCTGAATTGAAAAATGGCTGGAAGACCAGTGCTTCGGCACTGACAAAAGATTTATTCAGCAGAATAAACATATTTACCACAAAAAACACAAAGAAAAACGGCTTCATATGCGTCAAGCGGCGGCGAACTGCAGAGTATCAATAAATGGAATGTTGCACTGCTGAATTACTATATTGTGATAGAACCTTTCTATTATATAGATATATGAATGAGCCACCACTATGTTGTTGGCTGGTTGTTGAAGTTTTATGTCCTGCCAACATCTGAGGTCATATCAGGACGGGTACCGACTTGTGACAGTGCGCACTCAGCACAGCCAGCAGCCCGGCTAAAGGGTGGTTGCGCAACAACTTCAGTATCTCGGAATACATATATTCACTGATTCATTAAGCTACAGTGGTGTCACCAAGCGGACAAACTATGTCACTGGTGTCTCTAAGTTCCATGACTTAAGAGTGAAATGTTAATTCTATGTGAAGAATAGTGATTTAATGAGTACCAGCTCAAACATCCTCTCCCACCATTTTGATGTTGCCTTGATTCAGGTTTAGCCAAAGTAAGAGGATATAGACGATGTTCGAGGGTAGCTACTTCCTGGTTTACATGCTCTATAGGTCGAACATCATAGAGCATGCAAACTAAGAAAACGGTACATATCCTATATAGTGTATGCTCCATAGATGACTACCAGAATAAATCAAGGGTATATGTCTCAGAGAATGTTGTACTAAAACGTAACACCATGCTTAGAGCGGGCCTCAAACCCACACCTCTGCCATTCCGGGGTGAGCATCGTAACCAATATCCTATCAAGGCACCCTGATGCAATGAACCTAACTGCGCATGTGACATTTCACATGGGTGTTGAGTGCACCTCACTACACCAAATTTTCAAATCGGTGAGGAAGTGGCGCAAACTGGCACAGACACGGAGCATACCCTGCTGGTGGTGGCGCCACTGGCGCTGGTAGGCAGGCAGCAAGGCGCAGGCGCATATATATTGTCCAAACCCATACACATTTGAAATGACTTCTTCTCTGATACTTATATATATATAATACATTATATAGTTAATAATATTTGGCATGTGTGCACTAGTCAAGTTATTCACGGCTACTGGAACAGGCAGTGGTGAGGAAAAGGAGCGAGTGGTGGCGCCACTAGTACCCAGAGGGAGAGCTGAGGGAGGCTAATACATAGTCCAACCTGATTGGAGGAATAATAGATCTAGAATGAACCTTCCGATTATTAATAAATAATTAATAATATTTTACATTACATATATATATATATATAATGTTTTTATATGAAGCCATCAGTCTTCAGGACTTCTCCGTTCCGCATCAGTGATTTTGAGCCGTCACTCAAAATCATGGCATCAAAGCTTACCCAATAGCACAGGTTACACACGGGATGTTCCCGCTACAAAACCTATCCGTCAGTATAACTGCCTCTTACACCAGACAACTTGACTCCCAGGCCGGCACTCAGCAGCCTCATTATGGTCATTATGTTCCACGCCGTTCACGTGACGTGGACGAGACCACAGCACCACTGTTTACTCGCTTTCTTATTCACTTACTTTGCATTACTTACATAGCCAGCCCCCTGTGCGTTCAGGCTGTTACCCCCCCCCCCCACACACACACACACTCACACACTCACCCTCACTCAACATAATACATCCATGCGGTGACTGACTATCATTGGGTTGCCCAAGATCCTTTCATGCGCATGCTCCGATTTTATCAGTTAATGCTTGTGTCATATAAGGTGTTTCAACAAATGGGATCATTACGCCTAGAATGGATTCGAACCCTTATTTATGCGAGCCTATGGTGAGCGTCCTGACCACTATCCTTCCTCATGCAATCCACCTATTCACACCTTACCTGTCTAGGTAGGGTTTCACCTGGTAGGTGGGTGCCATTCATTAGGCTTGTTACCCTGGTGTTATACATACGAATGCAAATATCCAGGTAGCGCATTTACAGTGCATACACATGGAAGGTTCAATGCCATACAGCACTCACCATATACAGAATCCTGGATCCTGGTCATGGCACCAATGTCATGGGAGGTGTTTCAAACAAAGGGAGCATCTTGTCTACAACAGGACTCGAACCCACATTTCTGTAATTTGAGGGCGGGCGTACTACCCATCATGTTAATCTAGACGCCCCAATGCAATCCACCTATCAATTATCATCTGTGAATGCCACATTTCACCTGAGGAGGTGAGTGCAATTCACTGCACATACTTACTTGAATAAAAGACACTTTCAGTTACAGGTCCTGACAGTGGAACTCACCTATAGAAGTATAAGAAAAGAAAAGAACAATATAAGTCAATGAAGTAGCGTGACTTGCGTGATAACAAGAACATTTGCTATTTCTCCAAATACCATAGATTAATATTTAATATCTTAAAGCGAGTTTGTAATCAGCAATAGTAAGAACATTCGTAAAGTGGTGGCGCGTGTAGTATATAAATGACGGAACAGACAAAAGACGAAATAGAAATAGCAAAATAGATCAGTAGTTTTATTATTTATATTAAAATAATACATTATGTAGTACTTGATTAATTTCTGTATAAATACAATCAAGTGCTGGTCTATTCATTTACAGGATTGTGGAACCTTAATTATGCACGCCCGACTTTAATGCGAATTCTGATATAATGAAATGGTTCATTGGACCCAGAATCTTTAATTCATAGGTAATAAAGGCACGACCACATCTTTTTGCCCGATGATATTTTATGGATGCCATTGATAACATTATAGCGAGGTTTCAGTGAATATGGATTAATATGGAACTTCTACCAGACATTACAAGAATGCAATGTTATTTTTAATCCTACTTACTACGAATGTAACTAGTGGTTTAGTATCACCATTAAAGAATTAATGCAGGAATTATATTGGATATGAATCAGTCTGCATTGAATGCCTCAGTATGGAACAAGGTAATCGATGTAAATCACTAGTGTCTGTACGAGTGCGATACAAAAAAATGTAGAGCTTGTTTTATTTAATGTCGACTCTAGAACACATTGATTTTCGTATCATCGCTTATTGGAAGTGAAAGATAGGGTCATTCTGACATATTTGTTTGGAGGAAACCCGCTGCTGCCACAAAGGCTACAAGTGTGACAGACACACATGTGAAGATGTACTGTACGCATAGTACACATAGTGGCCAGTGTACTGAGCACCTAAGGACCAGAAGGTACAGCTGAATGCACTCATGTACTGTGCACAAACCTACCACTCTTACCAACCATATACCAGTGCGGTATGCACATGCATTTACAAGTGCACTGTTCATGCATGTGCACTGTACCCACAAGGACCAGTGTACTGTACCCAAAAGGACCAGTGTACTGTACACACAGGATCTGTATATTATACCCACCAGGACCAGTGTACTATACACACAATGGACCAGTGTAATGTACTCACATATGACTAGTGCACTGAGAACACAAAGGACCAGTGTACAGTACACACACAGAATATGTATACTATACCCACCATGATCAGTGTATTATGCACACACTGGGCCAGTGTGCTGTACACACACAGGGCTAGTCTACTATGCACAAACTGGACCAGTGTACTGTAAGCACATATGACTAGTGTACTGTACACACACAGGGCCAGTGTACAGTACACACACCGGATTAGTGTACTGCACACACATGACCAGTGCACAGTACACATACAGGATATGTGTACCGTACCCACCAGGACCAGTGTACTATGCACACATAAGACTAGTGCACTGTACACACACAGGACCAGTGTACTGTACACACACAGGATATGTGTACTGTACCCACCATGATCAGTTTACTATGCACACACTGGACCATTGTCCTGTACGCACATATGACTAGTGTACTGTACACAGGATCAGTGTACAGTGCTACCAGAGAGCGTGTATATAAACAGATGAGAGAGACAACTCCCGCGAAAATCGGTAACACAGGCTACAGTGGCGTTCCTGGCGGTTAGTGTTGAACAAGCTTTGAGTTTGCCATACGTGTAGTGCAAAACATTTGTTTTTATTCAAAATTAATAGAAATGCAGAAGCCTAACCTTATCGATTTAATATAATCCTTTTGGTAAACATGTTTTCTATATGTGTACTAAGCGGCTTGTTTCTATTTGGTGTAGTTTTAGAGATATTTCACTTTTTCTGGAGGAAGATTGCACACGACCATTGACAATGCCTTGAGTTTGCCGTACGCGTAGTGAAAAACGTCAGTTTTATTCCAAATTAATAGAAATCCAGAACCCTAACCATATCAATTTAATATAATCTTGTTGGTAAACATGTTTTCTATGTGTATTCCAATCAGTTTGTTTCTAGGTGGTGTAGTTTTAGAGATATTTCACTTTTTCTGTAGGAAGATTGCACACGACCATTGACAATGCCTTGAGTTTGCCGTACGCGTAGTGAAAAACGTCAGTTTTATTCCAAATTAATAGAAATCCAGAACCCTAACCATATCAATTTAATATAATCTTGTTGATAAACATGTTTTCTATGTGTATTCCAATCAGTTTGTTTCTAGGTGGTGTAGTTTTAGAGATATTTCACTTTTTCTGGATGAAGTTTGCCCATATGCTTAAGCTGTTCAACAACCACCACTTGGAGCGCCACAGTCGGCAGATGTTACATGCTCTAGTATGGGAGTTGTCCCTCTCATCTGTTTATATACACGCTCTCTGGTGCTACTACACACATGGGACCAGTGTTATGTACACACATGTACCAGTGTACTGTATAGCACAGGGATCAGCGTACTGTACCCAGAACGACCAGTGCACTGAACACACACAGCGACCAATGTACTTACACACATAGGACCAGTGCACTTTACACACACAGTGTCAGTATATTCTACACGCAGGGACCGGTGAACTGTACACATATATACCGGTGCAATGTACACATACAGGGACCAGTGAAGCCTACTGTACACACATGTACACATGTGCATTGTACTCACAGAAGGGATAGTGTACTGTACATACATGTACCGCTGCAATGTACATACACAAGGACCAGTGTACTCTACAATATATGCCTGGGGCCCGAAGCGCTGTACTCCGCAGGCATTATGCACGTATACATGTACATCCCGCTGGACGCTGACGTCACGCCGGCCGCTTAGCCCATAAAGTAAAATGGATTTTCCCGCCATTTATGTTGCATGGCAACCACAACTCATCGCACTTATGAAACACAATGTACGTGGGGGTGGGGGGGTGGGGGGTGTACACATTGATAGCCATCACAGTGCCAGCCTGGTCCCCAAACCGTAGTCTGGTACCCGTGCATTTCTTGCAGAGACTTAGCAATAACTTCCATATCTAAAGGCCCGCCCTTCTGCAGTCTGGTACCCGAGCCCATGTTGCAGAAAATGGCATAAGCATATTCAGCGCTATACAGAGCGACCCAACTAGCCACGGTGCGACCCAACCAGCCATGGTTGAACTCGTTTCAGCCCATTTAAACTTGTTTCCGGTACAAAGGCTAGGGCACCAGGTTGGAAACTGAGCGATAATAGCAGAAAACTTCTATGCCTCTGCCTGAGCAAATGAATGCCAGGGGACCAGGCTAGATCTCCACAGAGCTAGCAGTCTAGTCAAATATTATTTGACTAGTTTATTGTTTAGACATTATCACATATTTATTTAGCTTTTACACAGATTAAAGTGCTTGAAGTATATTTTTAATTTATCTACATCAACTTCTCTTTAAATCACACAATATCAGGACTTAAAGAATGGGAAACTATTCCTGCAAGGATATGCTCAATATGACCCAGTGGTCAGCCGTTTTTCTTCCTTTCGTCGCTGTGGACCCTTCTCGAAAATGGACAAGGTATCATCCACCATCTTGAATGCTCTTTCATAGTCTGGTTCCCGCGCCCATCTTGTCGAGAATGGAATCGACATGAAATGTCATGTGAAGAAACCTCCATAGACTGGTTCCTGGGCCTTTCTTGCAAAGAATAGACTCTGCATCGACCGCCATCTTGAATTTCTCTCCATCGGCTGGTTATGGAACCTTACTGATATGAGACAGAATGGGTCCAGTACCGACGACCATCTTAGAACCCTCACCATAGACTGCTTCCCAGGCCTTTCTTAGAGGCCTCCCCATAGACTGGTTCCCTGGCCCTTCTTGCACTGAATGAGCTCTGTGTCGACCACCATTTTGGAAAGTTTTCTTGGACTGCACTGGTTGTTCAACAGTGAAACAAATGAAGCAATATATGTTGAATATTTACATGAGTTTTTGTAAATAAGTCTATCACTAACCCGATTTGTTGTAAATAAATCCTTTCTGTAAATAAAGGTTCTTTCAGATTCACCTGTGTAAATATCATACTGGGTGAAAAGAACCAGTCTGCAAACCAGACATTTATAGACGGCAAAGATGCTGTTTTGGGGTGTGCGGAGGTTTTTAGAAATGCAGATGGTATCTTATGACAGGGATTCATTAATGGCCCTGTCACATTACAACGTTTCAGCCCAACGAGGATCGACGCGTGCTGACGTGTTGCAATTTTGGGTGAAACGTCAGTACATCTCCGGTACGTTACCGGTACGTTACCGGGGCGTTTCCGGCGCGTCGGTACATAGCAACGTGTGAATGCAGACGTCGGCGGCCGTCGGCGCGCATCGGTCCGCGGCGCGCATCGGTCCACGCCGTCAATGCGCCGACAGCGCGCCGACAGCGCGCCGACAGCACACTAACAACACGCTGGTAACCCGCTGGCGGGACGTTGACACTTTCATCCGCCGCGCGTCGAACCTCGTTGGCTGCGCGCGAATACCATGCTACTAACCCGTCCAGTTTTCTCCCAAAACGCCGAAAAGTTGGACGTCTCTTGACGGGTTGCAAATATTTTGTGCATTGCCGGCACACCGGCAGAAACGTTGTAATGTGACAGGGGTATTACGTAGGCGGCCTGCTACTGTGAGGATACATAAATGATGTTTTCCGGTGTTTGGGGGGGGGGGGGTACAGGGGGGCAGGGGGTTCTGGCACAAGGATGCTTAAATATAGGAGGGAGGGAGTGCGGGTTCTGCGGCGAGCATGCATTAATGCAAATGGCGTACTTAATGAGTTAAAAAGAAATATCAGCGGGGCTCAGTGACAATGTATATTAACAGTGCTGGGCTTTGCTCCATGAATTATAATTACACTGTCACATTAATCAAATATAATATGAGTGCTTTCTCCTTCCATACACCAGACGGGATGGCCGAATAAATTGAGCGTCCGTCTCCTGTTTTGGGAGATTAGGGGATCTGAACCCATGGGCTCGTGGGTTCGAACCCTGGTCGAGTCAAACCAATGACTTAAAAATTGATACTTGTCGTTTCCTAGCTAGGCATTTTAAGCATAGGCCAGGGACTGGTTGGCTTAGTGTCAGGATAATGTGACTGAGTGGGATATCAGGTCATGGTGCCAGCGGCCTTATTTCCCAGTGGGACAGCACTATAAAGTCGTTATGAGTGTGCACTGTCACAAGTCGGTATCCATCTTGATATGAGCTTAGATATTTCCAGGATGTAAAACCCCAACAAAGCAGCCAGCTCACCCGCTCACCTATGCACCCGCTTTCCCATGTACCCACTTTCCCGCTTACCCGCGCCTCTTCCCCCTAACACCCACCACGCCTCAGCTATCCACCCCACCTCACCCTTTCAATGGAGGCCTGTCCTGATGTGACCTCGGATGTGGTTAGGATGTTAGGCCCCAACAAACAAGCTCTTTTCCTACAGTCAATTTGAGCAAAGACACTGCTTAGTTGTTTGGCGTAGTCTGCCTCTCACACCCAGGTAATGAGCCACATGCACAGGTAGCCGTATGTAGGATGATTGCAGCGGGGAGCCTAGCTGGATTAATGCTAAGGATCCTCGCCCCGGACTGGCAGAAATGTGGGTTCGAGATCCCTCTTAAGACATGATGCGCTTATTTATTTCCAATATACTTACTATATGTATATATATGCGTATATATAATTACTATATATATTCGGTTACACTCATTCCGCCAGAGTATAGGCATAGACCATTACTTGACTAAAGGCCCTGTCACACTACGACGTTTCCGCCGGCGCGCCGGCAATGCGCAAAATATTTGCAACCCGTCGGCACGCGTCCAACTCTTCGGCGCTTTGGGAGAAAGTTTGATGTGGCACAGCATGTTAGTAGCGTGCTATAACTGCGCGGCCAACGCGTTTCGACGCGCGGCAGAACAACATGTCAACGTCCCACCAGCGGGTTCCCAGCGTGCCATCGGCGTGTTGTCGGCGTGCTGTCGGCGCGCTGTCGGCGCGTTGACGGCGCGTTGGTGTCGCGTTAGTACCGTGTCAATGCGTACATGCCCGCCAGCAACACGTTAGGACGCGCCCGCAGCGTGTCCACACCGCGCGGCCACACCGCGTGGCCAACACGTCCAGGCACGCTGGCAACACGTCCAACGCGCCGAGATACGCTGGAGTAAAGCCAATAGCGCGCCCACTACCCGTCGATGGGACGTTACGGACGCGCCGATGGAACGGTCGCATTTTGGGGGAAAAAAAGCCAACGTTAACTGACGTTGATCAACGGTCTGCCAGCGTTCTGCCGGCGCGCCGCCAACGTGTGTCAACGTGTTGCTAACGCGTCCGTAATGCGCCCGCCAACACGCTGCCGCGCGTTGCGGTCCGTCAAAAGTTTTGTGCAATCACAAAACCTTGACGCGGCTCGACGCGCGCCGACGTGTCCATTCACACGTTGCTATGTACCGACGCGCCGGTAACGCGCCGGTAACGCGCCGGCGTAGCGCCGGTAACGTACCGGACGTGTACCGACGTTTTGAACAAAAACCCAACCCGTCGGCACGCATCGAAGCGCGTTGGTGAGAAACGTCATAGTGTGACAGGGCCTTAAAAGCGCAGTATCTAAATGTGCACTTGTGTGTCTTTTCTATCTGTCAGAATTATATAATGGTACATCTAATTAATTTGCCGATATACTTCAGATCCTCTTGGTGCAGCAGTAAGCAAACAAATTACTTCTCATTTATGGAAATAATGGCTCCTGCCTCCGTAATATTTTATTTACAGCACACTGAGGGAAAGAATAATGAGTTTGTGCTGGTGTTAATTGGTCCATGTATTTGGATTCATTGCATCTGGTTGCACTCAGGCAGTCCTCGTGTTGCTTAGTTACAAGTGTGCTATTACTTATCCACTGCTGACTATTAGTGTTAGACTCATCCTCTATCAAGGTACTTCTTAGCTATGTGTCTCATGAAGCATATTCATTTGACCTTACATAATGGGTTAGAATTATTGCCATATTTCTTTTAGATAAAATTAATATAATTATGAAGTCGGTTGTTATAATCTACCTTACTTTACTTTATGTAACATTTATTTTAAATGTTTAACTTTGGGGATAATTGAAGTGAAAACAAGCCAAATTAATGTTGACATGCATGTCAAAATGTTATATATCATAGGCACCAACTGTAACAGTTTCAATCAAATTGACTTAGTCTTTACCCTTTTATGCAGCAACAAATGCTTAATAAGTGCACAGGTATCCAAGTTGGATATGTAGGAGCAAATCTGTCTAGATGGATTGCTTTAGAAAAAGATTTCCTGATGTCATCGGACGATGCAGCTTAAAATATTGCTCTGAATTTGTGTGGGAGATCAGGAGTTTGATTCCCAGTCAAGTCAAACCAATGACTTGCAAGATTGATACTTATCGCTTCCTAGCCTAGCAATCTGGTATTAATAGGATAGAGCAAGGACTAGTTAGTTCAGTGTCAGGATAATATATCTGAGCAGGATATCTGGCAGGATGTGCTTGATTTCACAGTGGGGCGGCACTAGCAAATCGCCATGAGCGTGCACTGTCAGAAGTCAATGATACCCATGCTGATATGACATTAGATGTTGCCAGGACATAAAATTCTAATAACCAACCAACTGGTGAACATGTGACCACACAGAGACTGCTCCGCATGTTGTCTGAGCCGGGATCTGTTTGAGTGCGGACCGACAACCAGCCCAAGACCAGACTCCGGGACCGGGTGTGGTGGCCGAATCGGTAGAGCACAGGCCTTGCGTGCGGAAGATTGGGAGTTCGGGAGTTCGGTTCCCAGTCGAGTCAAACAAATGACTTAAAAATTGATACTTGTCGCTTCCTAGCCTGGTCCTCAGCATTATTAGGATAGGACAAGGCTGGTTAGCTCGGTGTCAGGATAATGTGACTAAGTGGGATATCGGGTTATGGTGCCGGCAGCCTGATTTCCCAGTGGGGCAGCACTATAAAATCGCCATGAGTGTGTACTGTCACAAGTTGGTACCTGTCCTGATATGACCTTAGATGTTGCTAGGACGTAAAACGATTACGGAAATAGAACTGGGACGAATGCCCGCCTGGCGCTCATTCGCTGTCATTGCCGGGCCGTCGGGCACCAGCGAGTGGAGCCTGCCTGCCATTGGACCCCCATCCCTACAGCGCCCAATTACGCTCCACCAATCAGAGCTCACCACTCCTCACTTGGAGCCCCCACGCCCTCCCCCTACCTGCCCCCCCCCCCCCGCCCGCCCGGTGGCCGGGTGGACAACCACAAACTGGAACGGCGCCAACACCAACCGGGGACCAGCCGACGGGCTCGCTTTCAATTATGCCGCGCTTGTCCCCGCGACTTGTTCGGTCTTTTCACTTTCCGGGTATTGCATCAAGGCACCAGCTGAAAGCAGCAAACGATTTCCACCACCCACACTACCACCACCAACCACCACCTGACCAAACAGGATTCCCGAATGAGTTGAGCGTCCGTCTCCCGTTTTGTAGATCATGGGGGATCGAGCCCACGGGTTCAAATCCTGGTCGAGTCAAAACAAGGACTTAAGAATGTATACTAGTCGATGCTGGTGGTTTGGTCTCCCAGGGAGGCAGCACTATAAAGTCGCCATGAGCGCGCACTGTCACAAGTCAGTACCCATCCTGATATGACCTTAGATGTTGCCAGGATGTAAAACCCCAACAACCAACCAACCACTACCACCACCACCAACCAGCACCAACCAGCACCAACCACCACCAACCACCACCAACCACCATCAACCACCATCAACCACCACCAACCACCATCAACCACCATCAACCACCATCAACCACCACCAACCATCACCAACCACCACCAACCACCACCAACCACCATCAACCACCATCAACCACCATCAACCACCACCAACCACCACCAACCACCACCAACCACCACCAACCACCATCAACCACCATCAACCACCACCAACCACCACCAACCACCATCAACCACCACCAACCACCATCAACCACCATCAACCACCATCAACCACCATCAACCACCACCAACCACCATCAACCACCATCAACCACCACCAACCACCATCAACCACCACCAACCACCACCAACCACCACCAACCACCACCAACCACCACCAACCACCATCAACCACCATCAACCACCACCAACCACCATCAACCACCATCAACCACCACCAACCACCATCACCCACCATCAACCACCAACAACCACCACCAACCACCACCAACCACCATCAACCACCATCACCCACCATCAACCACCACCAACCACCATCAACCACCATCAACCACTACCAACCACCACCAACCACCATCAACCACTACCACCACCACCCCACCCTCTAACGGCTGTCGTATGAATTAATGTTATGGAATAGGAATGAATGATGAGAGGTAAACCACAATATTACCAAATTCAAAACTTACATATTTTGCAGTTAGAAAACTTACATATGACATAAATACAATTGAAATCTAAATACAACATGATTTTTGTGTCTATTCGGTATTTATTAATGCATCTACATTAAATGTTAGAGTTTGATTAGTATTGTTGTGGGGGTGATGAAATGGGGAAATAGTGCACCTAGAGCGGGAATAGAACCCACATATCTTGCATCCAGGGCCAGTGTGCTAACCATCACACCACCTCGGCTTCCTGAGAACTGACAAACGACGTTATTCAATGACTAAACTATATTTACACACAAAAAGGAGGTTGGGTTGTGCTACTGGGCTGGTATTACTTGAGACAGTTAGCGTCGTACCCCCCCCCCCCCCCCCCCCCCCCCCCCCACCCGCAGGACCTTTTTTGTGTCCATCTAATTCTGATACAAAGGGAAAGGTGTTAGACTACCGTATCAGCACGCCTTTGAAGATATTCTTTTAGGAACCAGGGAACCATAGTTATAATTTGATGGTGTCATTTAGGCCGTAATCGATTAACACGACCTGGGCTACTCGGGTCATCCGAGTGGTCAGAATTTCAAATCAAACACTGCGAGTAGAGTCGACAAATACACGTCTCGTGTGCAAAACGATTCGACCCAAGTATCCCACCTCATAGCTGGGGTTGGCTAAGAGCGATGACATCACATTTGCGCTGGTACCATCATGCAGGATAACAGCCACCAGTACCAGTCATACATGTTTTTTGTAAAGAATAACTTAGATTAATGAAATGGAAATATAGCTAAACTAGGCAATCATAAAATACTTTAAATCCTATTTTGCTGTAGTTTTATCAGTTTGTTTTTTTTAAATCATTTTTTCCACCCCGAGCGCGGAGAAGGATGTTCGATTATTCGACCCAAGCCTGTAGGATGTGTGCATGCGGCAAAAAGTGGCTCGGGTGACCGGAGTTGATTTATCGATTACGCCCTTAGGGTTTGTTTTTCTTTTTAAATCTCCGTTAAAAGAGTCGTGTGTTGGGGGTGGCTGAAGAGTGGTGTTTGTTAGGGGAACGGGAGCGGGTAAGCCGGTCAGTGGATACGCAGGTGAGTAGGTGAGCCGGGGAGCTGGTTGGTTTGTTGGGGGTTTTACATCCTGGCAACATCTCAGGTCATATCCACATGGATACCGACTTGTGCCAGTGCACACTCATGGTGACTTTTTAGTGCTGTCCAATTGGAAGAATATGCTGCTAGCACCAAAACCTAATATCCCACACAGTCACAATATCTAGATACTGAACAAACCAGTCCTTGCCGTATTATAATAATGCCTAGCACCAGGCTCGGTAGTGAACAGTCTCAATGTTGTAAGTCATTGGTTTCACTCAGCTAACATTTCGAAGCCCCCAACCTTCCTTGCGGGAAGCACTTACAGTTAGATAGGCACAAGTTGTGATATAGATGTACACAGACTTAGATACATTCAAACTTAGGTATCCATATGCTTAGATATAAACTTAGATATATATACAAATTAAATATTCACAAACTTAGATATACATATTTAGATATACACACATTTAGAAATGCATGAGTTAGATGTTCACCAACTTAGATATAGACACACTTAGATACACACAAATTAAATATTCACAAACTTAGCTATACACACACTTAGAGATACATCAATTAATTATTCACAAACTTAGATATTGACACACTTAGATATATACTGAAGCTGAGATACATTAAGACTGACTCATGGACATCACTCTCACAACAGAGAGCTAAATGGAGAGTGGCAGTCAAGTAATGAAAGCAGTCTTTGCCGCATCGCAACCGACAGCATGATGATGATGAGATATACACAAATTTAATATTCACACAATTAAATACACACACATAAATATACGCACATGTTGATATAACAATTGTACGATTTGCTCCGGGGCTATTGGCGCCACCGTCACTTCCGGTGCTGATCCGCCCCCAAATCGTCATTCGCTTCACCTTTCGCCTTTTTACCTTTATATATGTACGAGAAAAATAAATAAGGGTTTCCACCACACTAGTCATCTTCTTTTTTCATTGTGTAACACCGTTTTGCAGCTAGACGAATGTATACACTTATATATAGATCAATCAATCAATCAATAGTTCCATCCTCTAGTCGAGGGTTGGATGCAATGGTTCTCCACTTGTCCCGATGGTGTGCTGTTCTGATAGACTGTGAATAATTCAAGTCTGTCTACTGTGAAATAATTGTAAACCATGATGTTCTTGGTCTCTCTCTCCCTCTGCTGCCATTCATCTTCCCTTCCAACAATGTACGGTATATTGAACTCTGACGAATGATGTGGCCAGAATAAATAAGTTTATTTGTCTGTATAGTGGCAAACAAGCATTTCTTATTTAAATTTTGTTGAGAACTTCTTTGTTGGTGATCTTCTTTGTCCATGATATTTTCATCATCCTTCGATAAGTCCACATCTCAAATGCTGCTAAACGTTTGTACATTAGATAGATACACTTAGATATAGATACACTTAAATATAGATAAACTTAGATATACACTTAGATATATACATTATTAGATATAAATACAATTTGACATAGATGCACTTAGACATAGACACACTTATATATAGACACACTTAGATACAATTAGGCATGCGTACAATAAGTATTCCGTCGACTAAGATGTGCACCCACGTGGCGGTGCACCCACTGACATGCGTGCAGTCCAAAGTACGTCGCTGCTGTGTCACACCGGCTCAATTCTTCTCTGTGGCTGAGTCTTCACTACCAAGATGATCTCCCATAAGGGTCTCCATGTACACTCTACCACAGTCCTCTCAAGTATCAACGTGTGCACCTCCCCACTCCCCAGCCTCCCTCATCCACCTTACTCCACAACTCCCCACCCTTCACTTCCATCGCCCACTACCCCTACCCCGCCTCCCCTCTCCCTCTCTTCCTCCTTGTAATGTATGCCTGTAATCCCCCCTCCATGCTCCCTATCCCCTACTCCTTCTCCCTTCCCACTCCTCCACTCACCCTCCTCCCACCACTCCCCCCCCCCCCACTTCTCCACTGACCATTTCCCCTGCTCGTCTCCTATCCTGCCTTCACTCACTTACCTCCTCCTCTCCTCCGCTCCTCCCCTACTCCCCTCCTCCCCTCCTCCTTCCTCCCTTCCTCCCTTCCTCCCCTCCTCCCCTCCTCCCTCCTTCCCCCACTCCACACCTCCCGTCCTCCGCACCTCCAGTCCTGCTCCTCCCCTCACACTGCTCCGCTGACAATCCTCCCTCTCTTCCCCATCCTTCCCCTCCTCACACTCCTCCCCTCTCTTCCCCTCCCCCCCTCCCCTCCTCCTCCCCCACCTCCCCTCCTCCTCCCCTACTCCCTCTCTTCCCCATCCTTCCCCTCATTCCGCTCCTCTCCTCTTCTCCTCTTCCCCCCTCCCCTCCTCCACTCTCTTCCCCCCTCCCCCTCCTCCCCCTCCTTCCCTCTCCCCTCCCCTATCCCCTCCCCACTCCTCCCACCTCCCCTCCTCCCTCCCACCTCCCCTCCTCCCTCCCATCCCCTCTCACCCCCCTCTCACCCCCCTTTTCCCCTCCTCCCCTTCCCCCTCTCCTCCTCTCCTTCCACTACTCCCCCCCACCATGCCCCCCCCCCTTCGTATATACCCCTGTGGTTGCCTGCGGCGGGCCTCTCAGTGGGAGGGGGTGGGGGGCGTTTATAACGCGGCCGGAAAACCTTTAAGGCCCCGCCCATCCCCGCCGCCGCCCCGCCCATCCCCGCCCAGTCGCTCCGCACTCTTCAGCCTTGCCCAGACTGGTCCAGCCCCGCCTCACCGTGTCCCGTTCAATTTGGCCGACCGGTGCGCCCCTCTGATCCGTGGCCAAGGTGCACCGATCGGGCGGGGCAGGGCGGGGTGGTGCGGGGCGGGGCGGGGCGGGGCGGGGCGGGGCGGGGCGGGGCGGGGCGGGGCGGGGCGGGGCGGGGCGGTACGAGGAGGCGCGGGGCTGGGAGGTTAAGACGGCGGCGGATGGCTAGTCTAATCACCGGCGCATTATTATTAAAAGCCCCGCTCTAAGCAGCTAATTACCCACTGGTCCCAGCATCCCAATGAGGCAGCTGACTGCTGCCACCAACTGGGGAGTAGTCACGTGACCTCGGAGTGGACGAGTGAGTAATGTGAGGGAGGGTCTGACTGTTGTCCCACATCCAACTAACAGCTTGTTCCACCCAATTAAAAAGGTTTATATTTATATATGCATATATAATATATATATATACAGATGTCGTGGAGGGTGAATATGGGAAATATTGTGCCTAGAGCGGGAATCGAACCCACATCTCGTGCAATCCAGGCCAGTGTGCTAACGATTACACCACGTAGGCTCACTGATGTCTATGTGGGGTGGGAGGTTTAAAATCCCTTGGATCCGTAAAAGTGTAGGCTCGGGCTTTCTATCGACAAACTGTCTAATGGTAAAAACAAATCTATTCAGACTTATCCATGGTCGCAGTATAAATCTTCAAGAAGGTCTATGGTACTGCAGAGTTGTTGGAGCAGCCTGGGGAGCCAGGTGCGAGCTGAGAGTAGGTCAAATGGGCCTGTGCCGCAGGCAACCGGCCAAAATAGTTGAGGGCCGGTCAGTCGTCATTGGGATTTTTAATCAAAAAGGTTTGGTGCGCTTAGTTATGCCAGCCAGAGACAAGAGCGAAATTATATTTACTATCTTGCGTTCATTGATTAATAATAAGCTGTCCAACGCATGCAGCATGCATGACCAGCCCACAAGGAGATATTCACCCACCCACCCGCCACCCACATAGGGACGAATGACGACTATATCTAAATCTGAGAAAAAACTGCTTCGGTATGAATCAACTAAAAACAAACTATAAAATTCCTTCTTCCAGCACACACTGTTTAACTATAGTGACATAGAGTTGATGAACTAGGAGAGAATGCAAAAATAAAACAAGACGGCAACCACTGGATGGTCTTAATTCAACATTAAAAGGATTTAATCAATTGTGCATACCAAAAATAGCAGGTTATGATAGCTAGGTATTTTACCAATATATTTAGTCTATCAGATTGTGAATTATTGTGGTTATGTTAATAACCCAGCCTTCTGAGACTTTTTCAATAGGGTTGTTTAGCAGCCCTGTTCCTGAGACGGTGCTGCGAAAGTAATTAGAGTAGACTAGATAGTCGTCCGCATCGAAAGGCGGGTCAAGTGTTAAACCGGACATGACGTAACTCACTGAGTACACCATGCACACCTGGTCGGTTCATCAATGTCAGGTGAGCGGCATCCCACCCACAGGCACCCCACCACCTGCCACATCCCACCATCAATCAATCAATCAATAGGATACAGCTATAATAGGCCTTGTACCTGTTAGCCACTCTTAATTAATAGAAATGGAGACAGTTCTTCAGATGTGGTGGATCGTAGCAACTGTCATTGGCTCCAAGATATTTGTAATGCTTGACCGGTATGCATCCAGTCGGGACTTGAAACAGTTCACCGACTCTGCTGCTATGACACTCTCTGGCAGGTCATTCCACAGGTCAACTACCCTAAAGCCGAAAAAGTTGTGTCGTAGGTCCAGTCTGGAGTACCGCTTCCTCAGCTTCAGGGAGTGCCCTCTGGTCCTGGTGTTGGAGTCTCTGATAAGGGGGCTGCCTGTCTTGTAGATACCATGGAGATATTTGAATACTTCAATCATATCCCCCTGGGCCCGTCTGTAGTACATGCTTGGGATCTTCAAATGATGCATACGTTGTTCATAGCCCACCACCTGCGTTAGAACATCCCCACTGCAGGACGGCGCCTCCATTAGTGCCTTCCAACAACACTAATATCACACTGGTGCTGAGAATGGGAAATATTTTTTCAAAGGCAAGATTTCAATCCACACTTCTTGCCATTATGGGTTTAGTATCTTAACCATTAGCTGATCAAGGTTCCCTGAAACAATCACCCTATTCATGGTTGCTTGTGTATGTGCCTCATTGCCTGAGAGTACATTGGTACACTCGCCCCCCTGGAATTGTAAGTCTTTTAAATAATTGTACTTACAAGTGCATACATACAAGCAATGTACTTACATATATATATACACCAGGTAAGTTCAACAAGCATACAGTGCATAGCTTGTACAATATCCTGGTCACGGAAACCAGCATCATGGTGTTGCAAATGGGAAATATTGCACCTAGAGCAGGATTTCAACCCACATTTCTTGCCATTTAACAGCCAGTCTCATAACCATCAACGTATCTAGGTTCCCTGATGCAATCGTCCTACCCACGCACACCTGTATATACTGCGCGTTGCCCAAGAGGTCAGTGCAGACTACTAATAGTACTATGCCAATAAAAAGTTGTACATTTTAAAATAATAATAATGTACAATAATGTAAATAATTTAATAGAGCTTCCTTGCTAGTAGGAGCCAGTCGAATTAGTTTCAGTAACAAATTTATAATTATGCAACACATAAAAATACACCTGGTGACCTGGCATTGCCTCCTCTATAAGAGTGTGTATGTGATGAAGGGTGGGGAGTGAGAGGGAGGGGGGGGGGGGTAAGTGGTAGAGCTAATGGAGAGGCGCGTCGATAGGTGGCACTGTGAATGAGTTAACTGACAGTAATGGGACTGCATGGCTCATTGGGCACGGCTCCTGTTGTGGACATGCGCAATGAGGCGGTCACGCCTCCATGCACTCCAGTTATTATGACCTGCCCGCGGACATGTTGCAGTGTGATGTCGCGCTTCAAGTGCAGCAATGTTTCTACTGTACATATATTAGTACATGTACAGGAGAATGCTTGGAGGCAGGCTGGGGCTGGAATTTAGGCATGCACCTAGTCATGGGAGGTGGGGCATATTCTGGCAGTTCTCGACAGCCCCAGTATAGCATCAGGTAGTGATGTGTGCAGTATAACTCGGTGTTTTGTACAATGTAAATGAGTGAAGTGTGTGATATAACTCAGTACTTAATGCAGTATTATCAGTGTGTTATGCAGAATAACTCAGTGTTTTGTACAATATAACTCAGTGTAGTGTGTGATATAACTCAGTACTTAATGCAGTATTACCAGTGTTTTATGCAGTATAACTCAGTGTTTTGTACAATATAACTGAGTGTAATGTGTGATATAACTCAGTACTTAATGCAGTGTTATCAGTGTTTTATACAGTATAACTCAGTGTTTTGTACAATATACCTCAGTGTAGTGTGTGATATATCTCAGTACTTAGTGCAGTATTATCAGTGTGTTATGCAGTATAACTCAGTGTTTTGTACAATATAACTCAGTGTAGTGTCTGATCTAAGTCAGTACTTAGTGCAGTATTATCAGTGTTTTATGCAGCATAACTCAGTGTTTTGTACAATATAACTGAGTGTAATGTGTGATATAACTCAGTACTTAGTGCAGTGTTATCAGTGTTTTATGCAGTATAACTCAGTGTTTTGTACAATATAACTGAGTGTAGTGTGTGATATAACTCAGTACGTAATGCAGTATTATTAGTGTTTTATGCAGTATAACTCAGTGTTTTGTAAAATATAACTCAGTGTTGTGTGTGATATAACTCAGTACTTATTGCAGTATTATCAGTATTGTGTGCAGTATAACTCAGTGTTTTGTACAATATAACTGAGTGTAATGTATGATATAACTCAGTACTTAATGCAGTATTATCAGTATTCTGTCCAGTATAACTCAGTGTTTTGTGCAGCATAACTCAGCGTTTTGTGCAATATAATTCAGTGTCATATGTGATACAACTCAGTGCTTAATACAGTATACTTAGTGGTTGTGTAGTATAATTCAGCGTTTTGTGCAGTAAGCTCAGTGTTTTGTCAAGTATAACTCAGTGTTGTGTGTGTTTCTTGTCCCTTTTGGCCTAAATAAAAAGGAGTAGTCAAACCCGTGAGGAGGGAATGATTGAGTGTTTGATATGCTACCGAAAATTACCCGTTCAGTGATGGTGTAATAAATCACAGGGCAATACACCACAGCATACCACAGCAGTAAAGTACAGCCACAATGGACAGAATATATCACAGTGCAGTGTAACAGAGTGCAGTATATCACGGTTTGTGTTATAGCATAGTAGAGTACTGTATAGCACAGTACCATATAACACATTATAGTATAACACAGTGCAACATAGCACAGTACAGTATAACAGAGTGCAACATGGCACAGTACAGTATAGCACATTGCATTGTAACACAGTACAGTATAGCACACTACATTAAAGCCCAGTTTAGCACAATACAGTACAGTGCAGTATAGCACAATACAGTATACCACAGTGCAAAATAGCACAGTACAGTATCACATAGTGCAGTATAACACAGTACAGTATAGCACAGTGCAGCATATCATAGTACAGTATAACACGGTTTGTGCTATAGCACATTACAGTATGGAATGGCACAGTACAGTACAACACAGTGCAGTATAGCACAGGACAGTATAGCCCAGTGCAGTATAGCATTGCTTGTGCTATAGAACAGTACAATATGGCACGGTAATGTACATCAGAGAACAATACAGTATAACACAGTGCAGTATAGCACAACATTGCATAGTACAATATAGCACAGAGCAGTGAAGCGCAATAAAAGGTGGTATATCACAGTGCAGTACGACACAGCACAGTGCAATTGACTATGCATAGTAAATTAGCACGAGGCATAGCACAGCACAACCAAAATAGAGCACCGTATAACACAGTGCATTACAGTATGACATGACATATATATGTAGGGCACAGGTACAGTATATAATCATGTAGAAATTGTGTTTCCCCCGTTGAGGTTATAGGAGAGTTTGATTTAGTAAATCGTTTATTGCACAATATCGATTGTTAGTAAGTGGGAGGTATATCAAATCTCGCAGATCATTTTGGTATCGCCTCAGCTATACCCAACTCATCCATAAGTCCCATATCGTGCAATAAACTGCAATACGCATACACACGACGCAACGTAACATAAGGCAAAGTATGTGTAGACCATTTAACGCATATAAAACGGTACTAGCAGAATTACACCACCACCCCTACCTAATTCACATTTGCATAATGTCTTATACTCCACATAAATCCCGTTCGGTGGAACCGCTGGCTCCCCGTGAGTAATAGGGACCCTGGAATGGGGAGCATAACCATTACGAGCAGCTCTTAGCGTGTGAATGATGGGGGCGGGGGTGGGGGGAGGGGGGGGGGTCATGTCGTGCTCGGTCCCGGAATGGGAATGAGGAGACACATCTGCTTTTGGCAATTATCACATACGCATCGTCATGATCGTGTCACAGCGCTCAGATCTCATTCAAAATCCAGTCAGGTGATTTGAACATGCAGTCATTGCATCTGAACTGAAATTAGTCAATGTTAGAATGCTGAGATATGCCGAACTAAGAATACCTTGTTATTTAATGCTTATTCCGTTATTCCTTTACGTTCTGGTTCCTAGTTGAAATTGCCAAATTCTGTGACATTAAAGTCGCATATTCGATGGAAGAATTGCACTTTCGAAGCAAAGGCACTGACCTAGATTTGACCCTATGTATCCAACTTAAACACTGGTGCACTTATTAAGCATTTGTTGCTGCATAGAAGGGCATACTAAGTAAATTTACTCAAATCTGCTTCTGCTTAAATCTACGGTGTCGGTATCTTGATATGGATGCCAAAATTAACCAAGATTTGATCAAGGCTACCTCAAAATAAAATAAGGTAGATGACAGTGATCAATAATGATTTATTTAAGATAAAAATGACAGAAAATCAAAACCTTCAGATTATGCACATTTAAGCAGGGCAGGGAATATAAGAGTATGCATAAAATACTTCAAGAAGTCACACCACCCAGTGTCACCTACAACTCCAGTCACCTACAACTCCAGTCCAGCGGTATCTAACTGTGTCACGGTTAAAGCTGCATAGTCCGATGAAAGCATCAAATTCCTTCCATCTCTCTAACCTTCCTCCCACTCCATTCCTTTAACGCCATCTCCATCTTCCTCCCCACCCTCTCCCGCCCCTTCTCCTTCCCCTTCCTCTCCCTCCCTCCCTCGCCATCTACCTCTCCTTTCCCTCCGTCTCCCACCTTCTCTCCCTCCCCTCCCTCTCCCTACCTCTGTCTCCATCTGCCTCTCCATCCCCTCCCTCTCCCGCCCTCTCCCTCTCCCTCCCCTCTCTCTCTCCTTCTTTCCCACTCCCCTCGCAGTCCCTCTTTAATCGGTCCTATGGTGGGCGGGTTGGTTATTGACGGGGCCCGTGTGTTGCTGTGAGCTGGTAAGAGCTGCTCCAAGTTGCTTTGAGCAGCTCTGAGCCGCGCTGAGTCGCTCAGAGCCGACTGTCCTTATCAGCGTTCCGCGTCGGCACGCGGACAAACGGCAGCCGCCCGCCGTACAAACGGCGCCGTCTAAATGGCCGTAGGGGAGGGAGCGAGCAGGCCGGCCGGCGGCGTGGGGGGAACGGTGAGGGGGTGATAGGTGGGAGAGGTGAGTGGGGGGGGGGAGGGGAGGGAAGGGGAGGCGAGGCGAGGGGACGGGATGGGACGGGAGGGGGGAGAAGAGGGGAGGTGAAGTGTGGTGAGGTGAGGTGAGGGAAGGTGAGGGGAGGGGAGGTAAGGCGTTAAGATGAGGTGAAGTGAGGTGAGGTGAGGGGAGGGAGGGGAGGGGAGGGGAGGGGAGGGGAGGGGAGGAAAGGGGTGGGGAGGTGAGCGAAAGGGAGGGGAGGGGAGATGAGGTGAGATGAAGTGAAGTTAAGCGAGGTGAGGTGGAGTGAGGCAGGTGAAATGAGGTGAGGTGAGGTGAGGTGGGGTGAGACAGGTGAGATGAGGGGAGGCACAGTGAGGGGAGGTAAGGTGAGGGGAGGTTAAGGGAGGGGAAGGGAGGTGAGGCGGAATGAGGTGAGGTGAGATGAAGTGACGTGAAGTGAGGTGAGGCGAGGTGAGGTGAGGCGAAGTGAGGTGAGGCGACGTAAGCTGAGGTTAGGCGAGGTGAGGCGAGACGGGAGGGCAGGTAGGGTGAGGCATGGTCAGGCGAGGCGAGGTCAGGTCAGGTCAGGCGAGGTGAGGTCGGTTGGTGTGAGGCGAGGGGAGGGCAGGAGGGGTGGTAAGGTGAGGTGAGGTGAAATGAGGTAGGAGAATATAGTGGGAACAGTTGTTTGTGGGTCAGTGGGGAGTGATTGGTGGGTGAGTGGATAGTTAGAGGGGTTGTGTGGGGAGTGAGGAAGGAGTGAAGGAGGTGAGGGGGTAGTAAAAGGGGAGGGGTGTCTGTGAGATCGAGCGGGGTGATGAGTGAGTGGGGAGGGGAGTGAGGAGGGAGTATATGGAGTTGAGTGGCAAGAGGGGGGGGGACGTGTGCGCGCATGAGTGAGGAGTGAGTGGGGAGTGATGGGCAGTGTGTAAGCACTGAGAGAGGGAGTGAGTGGGAAATGAAGGGGGAGTGAAGAGGGAGTGAATTGGAAGTGTGTGGGAGAGCCTGGGAAGTGCGGGGGAGTGAGGGGAAGTTGTGTGAGGTTTGAGGGGAGAGTGCACGAGGAATGAGGGGAGAGTGCGTGGGGAGTGAGGGGAGAGAGTGTGGGGAGTGATGGGAGAGTGCATAGGGAGTGAGGGGAGAGTGCGTGGGGAGTGACAGGAGAGAGTGTGGGGAGTGAGGTGAGAGAGTGCGTAGCGAGTGACAGGAGAGAGTGTGGGGAGTGACAGGAGAGAGTGTGGGGAGTGACAGGAGAGAGTGTGGGGTGTGACAGGAGAGTGTGGGGTGTGACAGGAGAGAGTGTGGGGTGTGACAGGAGAGAGTGTGGGGTTTGACAGGAGAGAGTGTGTGGTGTGACAGGAGAGAGTGTGGGGTGTGACAGGAGAGAGTGTGGGGTGTGACAGGAGAGAGTGTGGGGTGTGACAGGAGAGAGTGTGGGGAGTGACAGGAGAGAGTGTGGGGAGTGACAGGAGAGAGTGTGGGGTGTGACAGGAGAGAGTGTGGGGTGTGACAGGAGAGAGTATGGGGTGTGGCAGGAGAGAGTGTGGGGTGTGACAGGAGTTAGTGTGGGGAGTGACATGAGAGAGTGTGGGGAGTGACAGGAGAGAGTGTGGGGAGTGACAGGAGAGAGTGTGGGGAGTGACAGGAGAGAGTGTGGGGTGTGACAGGAGAGAGTGTGGGGAGTGACAGGAGAGAGTGTGGGGAGTGACAGGAGAGCGTGTGGGGTGTGACAGGAGTTAGTGTGGGGAGTGACAGGAGAGAGTGTGGGGAGTGACAGGAGAGAGTGTGGGGTGTGATAGGAGAGAGTGTGGGGAGTGACAGGAGAGAGTGTGGGGAGTGACATGAGAGAGTGTGGGGTGTGACAGGAGGTAGTGTGGGGAGTGACAGGAGAGAGTGTGGGGAGTGACAGGAGAGAGTGTGGGGTGTGACAGGAGAGAGTGTGGGGAGTGACAGGAGAGAGTGTGGGGTGTGACAGGAGAGAGTGTGGGGTGTGACAGGAGAGAGTGTGGGGAGTGACAGGAGAGAGTCTGGCGCATGACAGGAGGGAGTGTGCGGAGTGACAGGAGAGAGTGTGGGGAGTGACAGGAGAGAGTGTGGGGAGTGACAGGAGAGAGTGTGGGGAGTGCCAGGAGAGAGTGTGGGGAGTGAGATGTGGAAAAGAAGAAAGGTGCCGGGTGATGGCTACGTTAAGGGATCCAGGCCGGTGATGAGCGTGGCGGACCGGAAGTGTGGCGTTGCGCAGGTGCGGGGTGATGGGCGCGCAGGGACGGCATCTCTGGCAGGGGATGAGGCGCTGGGCTCACCGCCCGGGAGCTGCGGGCAGCGTCTGGTGTGGGCAGGAGTTAATAAGGTGACAGCCTGCCTGATGGCGTCAGACCGGAAGGATGGAGAGAGGAGGGAATGAAGACGAGAGCAGGAAATGGGGGGAAGAGGGGGAAGAGGGGGGAAGAGGGGAAGAGGGGGAAGACGGGGAAGACGGGAAAGAGGGGGAAGATGGGGAAGAGGAAGTGGAGGAATGACGGGAGGAGGAGCAGGAGGAAGAGGAGGGAAGGGAGGGAAGGGAGGGAAGGGAGGAAGACGAGAGGAGGAGAAGAAGGGGTGAGTGGAGGAAAAGGGAGTGGGAGGAATGGAGAGGAAAGCTGGAGGAATGACGGGAGGAGAGGAGAAGGAAGCTGGGGGAATGGGGGAGGAGTCATGGGAAGATGAGGACTGGACGGGAGAAGGCTGAAGAGATGAGATGAAGAAAAGCCAAGAAGGTTAGGAGGTAGAGGAGAAGGAGGACTCAGATGAGGAGGGAGAAGGAAGGTGGGGAGTTGGGAGGAGGGAAGAGGAGGGGGAGGAGGCTGGAGGAGGAAGGAGGTGGGAGGAGGAAGGTGGAGGGTGGAGGAGGAAGGAGGAGGGAGGAGGAACGGGGGATTGGGGAGGAGGGGGGAGGAGGGAGGAAGACGGAGGAGCGAGTAGGAGAGAGAAAAAGGGAGGAGGAGGGAGGAGGAGGGAGGAAGAGAGAGAAGGAGGGAGGAAAGTCCAGCAGGGGAGAACGAGGAGGAAAGGGGAGGAGGATGTGGGAGGAGGATCAGCGTTGTGCCGGGGAGGGGGGGGGGGGGAGTGTGACAAGTTATAAATGGTGATGAGGGGAGGCCGGACCAAGGCAAAGGAGGTATGGGCAGAGGACACCATGTAGAGACGGGAGAGCATGAGGAGGCTTAAACAAGACCTAGCCACCCGAGAGATCACAGACACAACCATAGTCTGCTCTACAGATGACGTCGCCATCACCCATGCAATCAACGCACACGATCTCGCTGAGCAGGTGCTCCACCTGGTAGGAAACGCCAGCCGGGACCTTGGACTAAAAATCTCCCCCACCAAGAGCAAGATCATGCCCATGTTCAGAGGTCAACCACTTCACCCCCTCTACCTAGAGGGATCACCTATCGAATGGGTCTCCACTTTTGACTACCTAGGTATCCATCTAGACCGACACCTGAACATGAGAGCCCTCTTCCGCCACCTGGCCACCAGAATGACCAATAGACTCCTCCTCATGAAGAGGATCTCCGGCTTCTCCTGGGGTGCCCCGACGGTGTACTCGCACTGTTCTACCACCAGGCAGTCCGCTCCCTCTTCGACTAGCTGCACCCACACTCGCTCTCACAGACCTCGGGCTTGACAACCGCCAAACTCGACTACCCAAGAACAAGATCTGAGAACATCCAACTTGAGAACATCCAACACCACGCTACCAGGCTTGTCCTCCATGTTCCCAGCACCATGAGGATCAAGATCCTCCTCCTTGAATCCGGCTTCCCTCCCCTCCACCTCCGAGGCATACAACTTCCTCACCACCCACCTCACAAGAACCCTCTCCTCAGGCCTTTCACCAACAATCCGCAGAGCTGCGGCCTACCTCCGAGATGGGACCCGCGGTCACCCTCACATCTCCTACCCCCTCAAGGACTCCCACGGACGCCACATTGCAGACTCCGCCCTGAACCCTCACAAGCCACCATGGGTTTCCATTCCAGTGGAAACCTGAACCACCAATCTAGTTGCTGCAAAGGTGGTTTACACCACCCCAGAACTTCACTCCAGGCCATAACTCAGGCGAAGGTGGACTTTCCCCTCGCAAAAACGGTCTGCACCGATGGCTCCCTTAACCCAACATCAGGTAGAGCCGGAACCGGAATCTCCATACCCTTCTCCAACACAAAGAATACTACCAGGGTGTCAGACTTTGCTTCCACTCTCGATACCGAGCAGTCAACCGGTTCAGGACTGGCTACCGTTGCTGGATTGATGTCCCCAACCTCCAGCACTGTCCCTGCAGCGCTAAGATCTTCAATGTGGCCTACATACTCGCCTCATGTGGTGCCATCGACAGATCTGCCATCAGTGACTTCATGGAGGAATCTGACCGCCAACTCAGTGACAATAGGGCTGCTCTGGCTATCCTCTCCAGGATTTCCAAGTCATCCTGGAACGCACTTGCTCGCTTTTACCACCAGAACGCTATATCATCAACACTGTCGGTCGCCCAGACCATGACACCGAGGACTAGCAGGCCCCACCTCATTGCCATAGCTGACTTGACACCACTACCAACTAACCACTAATTTTGACAAATAACAGGTAACCCCACCCACTGCCTAACTAATGCCATCCTCACTTCACTTCTTCGTCTGGCCTTGGCCAGACTTACTGTGCATACCGGTGAATCTGGAGGGACTGAAGTTTGGATCCTGGTTGAGAAAAACCAATGACTTATAAAATAGTTACCTGTTGCTGCTCGGCGCTTGGCATTATGAGGTCAGGACAGGGACTTGGCCCTCAGTGTCAGGATAATGTGACTGTGTGGGACATCAGGTCATGGTGCCGGCAGCCTGATTTCACAGTGGGGCCGCACTATAAAGTTGCCATGAGTGCACGTCCTGGTATGGCCTAGGGTCTTCATCAATCAATAGTTCCATCCTCTAGTCGAGGGTTGGATGCAATGGTTCTCCACTTGTCCCGATGTTGTGCTGTTCTGATAGACTGTGAATAATTCAAGCCTGTCCACTGTGAAATATTTGTAAACCATGATGTTCTTGGTCTCCCCCTCCCTCTGCTGCCATTCACCTTCCCTTCCAACAATGTACGGTATATTGAACTCTGACGAATGATGTGGCCAAAATAAATAAGTTTCTTTGTCTGTATAGTGGCAAACAAGCTTTTCTTATTTTTAATTTTTCTGAGAACTTCTTTGTTGGTGATCTTCTTTGTCCATGATATTTTCATCATCCTTCGATAAGTCCACATCTCAAATGCTGCTAAACGTTTGTACATTTTCTTAGAGATTGTCCATGTCTCTGCCCCATACATTAGAGTAGACCACACATAACACTGAAGAATACGCTTCCTTGTTTGTATTAATATCTTACTTGATGTTAACACTCTATACATTTTGGAGAATGTTGTTCGGGCTATTGTTATCCTTCTTTTAATTTCTTCCTCACATCTCCCATCATTTGTAATCTTTTGTCCGAGATATATGAATTCGGATACTTGTTCTATGTTTGTGCCATCTATGGTTATATTGACATTTGGTTTATCTGTCTTTTTACTTATAACCATTGTTTTGGTCTTCCTGGCATTCATCTTCATGTTGAATAGTATTCCAGCTTTATTGATTCTATTCACTATATCTTGTAGGTTTTTCTCACTGTCTGCTAGTATTACACTGTCATCGGCATATCTAAGATTGTTGACGTTCATGCCACCTATTGTCACTCCCTTGCAATCTTCAATGTGTCTGAAAATCATCTCTGTGTACAGGTTAAATAGACATGGTGACAATACACACCCCTGTCGAACTCCTCGTTTAATCATAACTTCATCCGATAGGCCCTGCTCCATTTTTATAAATGCACGTTGTGTCCAGTATAAGTTCACAATTAGTTTAATGTCTTTGCCATTGACACCAATATCTTGTAAACATTTGATTAACAGTTCATGATTGACTCGGTCGAAGGCCTTCTCATAGTCAATAAAGCAGGCATAAACATCCTGGTTCACTTCACAATAACGTTCACAAATCATTCTCATATTGAAAATCCCTTCACGTGTACCTCTTCCAGATATAAACCCACTTTGTACGTTACTGATTTGTTCTTCAATTTTCTGTCTGTTTCTCAGTAAAATTATTTTCAGGATCATCTTCAACATATGACTCATCAGGCTTAGTGTTCTGTACTCAGTACACAATGTTGGTTTTAGCTTCTTTGGGAGTCGTACAAATATGGATTCATTCATATTCAATGGTATAAATCCAGTCTCATAGATGTCAGTTACTAGCTTATGAATGATTTGAATCCCCACTTCATCTAGTCCTTTTATCATTTCTGATGTTATCTGGTCACTTCCAGGAGCCTTACCTGACTTTAGATCATTGATAGCCTTCTCAACCTCTGATACTAATATAATATTCCCATCTTCTTTCTCAATTGTGGGTGGGTTCCCTCTGTCATCATTGTATAGTTTGTTTACATATTCTTCCCATCTGGACTTTATTTCATCTTCTTCAAAGAGCATTTTGCCGTCTTTGTTCTTGATACATTTACTGCTTCTCTGTCTGTATCCTTGACCTGTTATCTCTTTCACTTTCTTGTGCATCTCTCTTGAACGATGTTGAGACTCAAGTTGTTCCACTACTTCACACTTCTTATTCCACCATTCATCTTTAGCTTTTTTGCATTCATCTTCTATTTCATTCTTCAGGTGTTTGTATTTAGGTGGATCAGTGGTTTTCACTTTCTTCCTTTCTGCCATCTTTTCTAGTATGGTTTGCGTCATCCATGATTGCTTTGTCTCTCGTTTTTTATTTGGTAACACCTCCTCTGCTGACTTGACCATGCTTTCTCTGAGAGCTTCCCATTCCATTTCAATGTTGTTATACTCTCTCTGAGGAGTTTCTTCATTCATCAGTACACTGAATTTGTTATGAACAGAGACATTATACTTAGTTCTGTATTTTGCATCTTTTAACATGTTCATATCCATTTGAATGTTGTTTTTAATTTTGTTCTGCTGTTTCAATTTCACTACCATACTGATTACTACTGGATTATGATCCGAACATATGTCAGCACCTGGATATGTCCTTGCCTGTTTGATACAATTTCGATATCGTTGGTTGACAAGAATGTAATCGATCTGGTTCCGACATACATCACCAGGGCTCTTCCATGTATATAGTCTTCTCTTTGGATGTTCAAATAAGGTGTTAGCAATTACTAGTTTTGATGTCAAACAGAAATTTATCAAGTATTCACCACGATCATTTCTCTCACCTAAGCCAAATCTTCCTGTTACTGGATATTCATGTTGTTCTCCAACTTTCGCATTCCAATCGCCCATAACAATTGTTCATTTCTCCAGACTTGGTGTATTCCATTACCTTTTTGATGCTGTCATAGAACTCGTTGACTTCTTCATCATCGTGATCTGAGGTTGGTGCATAAACTTGCAGAATGTTTATATTGAACGGTTTTCCCCTCAGCTTCATCATAATAATTCTGTCAGATACTGGCCAGAATCCAATCATTGTGGCGGCAATGGACTTCTTCATCATAATTCCAACGCCATACTGATGTTTTTCATCTCCAGAATATATCATATCTACCTCACTATCACCTATCCTCCCGTCACCCGTCCATCTCGTCTCAGCTATACCTAGGATGTCAAGGTTTAGCGCTGTCATTTCCACTTTCAGGTTGTCATATCGGCCTGGTTTGTACAATGTTCGTACATTCCATGTACCAATCTTTAGCACCTTTCCTCCAGTTTTCAGTTGCCTGACATCAGATGCATACCTTCCTATTTTAGGCTTTGGGTTTACATTGTCATTACTAGGTTTCTTAATAGTTGAAGGAAAGGTGCCTCCACTGTAGCTATTAGAAGGCTTCCCCGCAGAGGGACCAGAGTTGTCTCCATCTCTAAATTTGCTTCCATTAATTACCATTGCTTACTATGGGTAAATACTTGGTAGGTTCCCCTTCCTTTCCAAGGTGACTGGCCACTTACTCATCTTTGTCAGAGTGTGCCCTGATGAGCCACATCATCTTGCTGTTACACCTTCAAAGCTATTGATCTTCTAACTCATCTGCTGCTCCAGTCTTCATGCACTTGAAGGGGTGACATCCCCTGACCACACCAACAAAGTTGATGTGCACCGCACTTAGTTTAGGCCGACAATTGAGTCGGTATGGCCGCTGGTGTGCACTACCAACCTCTGGTCTTCCCATAAATGGGACTAGCCGCACAGCAGCGGGGGTTTTAAATCAGAGTTTACCTTCTCCTAGATGAGCAGTCAGCCAAGATTGACGAGCCCCACCTGCCCGAAGCATCTGGTTTTGAGGTGCCAGAGATCCGCCTTTGCCCCTTCTCCCGTCAGTAGAAACAGTTTCGCCTCGTGAAGGCCGGGAGTTGGACTTGGTTATCAGAGGCTGTTTGATACGCATGCCAGGAGAAAGTACTTTATAGGTAGTGAGAGCTTATCCTCACTATCACTTCCGGCAATAATAACCTTGAAACCTAGGGTCTTACTGGGCCGTAAAACTACACCAACCACCCAGCCTCCCCCGGCCCTCTCAGAGGACTCTGGTTGGGCTCTTAGGTTGCCTTTTCCTTCCTCCGCCCCCCTCGCCCCAATTTCTCTGACCACTACCCATCGGAAGGCAACTCCCGACCACATGGGACCGCTTTCAGTGGTGCCCATTCACTGCTCCAGATTTACAGCCTTCAGGTCACCAATACGACTGAAAACTCCCCAAAAACAACAAACGGGAGGGAGAGGAGGGCGGAGGGGAGGGAGGCGGTGGGAAGGGAGGTGGAGGGGGGGAGGAGGGGGCCGGAGGGCCAAATTCCAAGGCATCATAAACGAGCCAATGGTCAAGAGCTTCGGTCGGGTGACGTGGTTCTCCAATGGCTTGGGTCAAAGTTATGTGGTTCAGACGGGATGTGACAGTGTGTGTGACGTCAAATGGTTCGAGATAGCCTGGATGGTTCAGGGTGACGTGTGTGGCCTGAGATGGCGGGGACTGGTTCAGCTTCTCCTCTCCTCAGATAACCATGGTTTTGTTGGTTGGGGGAAGAGAAAGAGAAAGGAGATGGGGGTGAAGGGTCGGCCTTGACCTTGGCTTGTGGGTTTCTGACAGGGGTCGGGGTGGAACCCGTAGATGACTGAGCAAGAAGGATATTTCAGAACCAGTGCGGCGGAACTCACCCCCTCCCCTCTCCCCTCAGCGATGCGCTCCTCCCCTCCCCTTATCTCCCTACCACCTGCTCCATGACCGGCAGGTGCGCAGTTGTCCCCGGCCACCGTCGGCTACCTACGCGGCCCCCGCGCCCAACAAGAACACGCACACGCACACGCACACGCACACGCACACGCACACGCACACGCACACGCACACGCGCACACGCGCACACGCGCACACGCGCACACGCGCACACACGCACACGCGCACACGCGCACACGCGCACACGCGCACACGCGCACACGTGCACACGCGCACACGCACAGACGCACACACGCACACACGCACACACGCACACACACGCACACGCACACGCGCACACGCACACACGCACACACGCACACACGCACACACGCACACACGCACACACGCACACACGCACACACGCACACACGCACACACGCACACACGCACACACGCACACACGCACACACGCACACACGCACACACGCACACACGCACACACGCACACACGCACACACGCACACACGCACACGCAAATCACTCAGCCTCTTCCATCTCCACCGCCCACCCATCCTCGTTAAGCCGGCTCGTTATAACTTGATAAGCCTCCAACATCCGTCATTCCCCGGCGTGCCACGTTATTAGTGTTGGTGCGCGCGTACGTACCCACTGTTGCAGGTTACGCTTGCTCCTCCCTCCGTGTTACCACATAAGCCTTCACCTCTCACTTGACCCCCTCCTCCACCCACCTCACCCCACCTCTACGCCATGCCCCGCCACAGCCCCGCCACAGTCCCGCCTAGCCCCGCGCAGCCCTGCCCAGCCCCGCCCAGTCCCCACATCCCGCCCAGCCCCGCACCAGTCCCACCCCAGCCCTGGCCCGCCCTTCCCCGGCCCTTCCCTGGCCCTGCCGCGCCCCGCCTGCCCATCGCGCCCGGACCTGCCCTGTCCGCACCCCCTGCCCCGCCCTGCCCCGGCCCTCCCCCCGCCCCACCTTACCACGGCCCCCGCGCCGCCCTACCACGGGCCCCCGCCCCGCCCTACCACGGCCCGCCCCGCCCCTACGACACCCCACCCAGGTCCGCCCGCTCCGGCTCTGCCCGGCCTGGCTGGATGCTAATGGGAAAGGCCCCCACGATGAGACAGGGTCTGCTTGTTCAATTGACCAAAATAGTGGCACTGTCGGTCTCCGGGATCTCGCAAGAGGACGTCTGTAGACGGAGAAAGGCGGCCATTTTTTGTTGTTGCCTTGGCAGGACTCAGGAGAATGACCCGCCCGCCCCCCCCCCCCCCACCCCCGCCCTCACCCACCCCGCCCCCCTCATTACTTCGTCTGTCCATCGCTGATTACCCCGAGCCGAAAGTCGTCTGCTGATCACCGATAATCGTAGTCGCGTTTTAGTATAGCTATGTCACCCCCACCCACCACCCACATCCATGCCCGCCACCCCCACCCCTACCCCCCATTAACCATCTGGCATCCCCCATCCCCATTATCCATTTCCCATCCACATCCCCCAGCCCCCAGCCCCCAGCACACACCCCACATCCCCTCTTCCCCCATCCCAAATCCCCCCATTCCCATCTCCTATATGTCATCTGCCAACCCCCATCCCACATCAACAACCCACACCCTTCCCCCCACATCCCACACACCCCATCCTCCATCTCTCATCTCTCCCCCACATCCACACACTATCCTCCATCCTCCATCCCACCATCCCCCATCCCGCATCTCTCATCCCCCATCCCTCCCCCCCACATCCACACCCCTATCCTCCATCCTCAATACCACATCCGACATCCCATCTCCCATCCCCCATGCCACATCTCCCATCCCCCATCCCTCGCCCACATCCACACCCCTATCCCCCACCCCCATCCCTCATCGCCCATCCCACATCCCACATCTCCCATCCCCCCAACATCCACAACCATATCCTCCATCCTCCATCCCACATCCCACATCCCACATCCCCATCCCACATCCCACATCCCACATCCCCATCCCACATCCCACATCCCACATCCCACATCCCACATCCCACATCACACATCACACATCACACATCACACATCACACATCACACATCCAACGTCCCACATCCTCCACCCCACATCCAACATCCCACATCCCACATCCCACATCCCCATCCCACATACCACATCCCACATCCCACATCCCACATCCCACATCCCACATCACACATCACACATCCCACATCCCACATCCCACATCCCACATCCCACATCCCACATCCCACATCACACATCACACATCCCACATCCCACATCCCACATCACATACCCCACATCCCACATCCCACATCCCACATCCCACATCCCACATCGCACATCCCACATCACACATCACACATCCCACATCACACATCACGCATCATACATCACACATCACACCTCACACATCACACATCACACATCCTCCACCCCACATCCTCCAACCCACATCCTCCACCCCACATCACACATCCCACATCACACATCACACATCACAATCCCACATCCCACATCACACATCATACATCACACATCACACATCACGCATCATACATCACACATCACACCTCACACATCACACATCACACATCCTCCACCCCACATCCTGCATCCCACATAACCACCCCCACCCCCATCCCCATCCCCCATCCCCCACCCCCATCGCACATCCCACATCCCCACATTCTTACCTCTCTTTTAGTATATCCACGTCACCCCCCACCCACCACGTCACCCCCATCCCACATCCCAAATCACACATCCCACATCCCACATCCCACATCACACATCCCACATCCCACATCACACATCACACATCACACATCCTACACCCCACATCCTCCATCCCACATCCCACATCCCACATCCCACATCCTCCATCCCACATAACCACCCCCACCACCCATCCCCATCCCCCATCCCCCACCCCCATCGCACATCCCACATCCCCACATTCTTACCTCTCTTTTAGTATATCCACGTCACCCCCACCAACCACTCATCCCTCCCCAACATCCACACCCCTATCCTCCATCCTCAATCCCACATCCCAAATCTCCCATCCGCCATCCGCCATCCCACATCCCACATCCACTGTCCCCCATCCCCCATCCCATATCCCCCATCCCCCATCCCCTATCTCCATCCTCCCACTCCCTTCCTTTTCCTCCTCCCCTCCCCTTCCCTTACCCCTCCTCCTCCCCCCCCCCCCACACTTTCCCATCTCCTCCCCCCGGGTGGAGATAGCAGGTGAAGACACAAGGAGGAGGTGGAGGTGACAACAGGGAGGTGGGTATGTGGATGGGGTTGGGTAGAGGTAAAGGTCAGGTAGGAGTGGGGTGGCGGGTGTGGATGTGGGTGGTGGGTGGGGGTGACATGGCTATACTAAAACGCTACTACGATTATCGGCGCCGCAGTCCTCTCCCAACCTTCCCGTAGCACCCCCCCCCCCCCGCCACCCCCCCCAACCCCCGCCTCAGTTAATCCCTGCCACGTTACCCCTCACCTCCACCTTCGGCTCCCCATCAGGAGTCAATGCTCAACTGCCCGCCCTCTCGCCCTCTCCCCATCGCCCCCACCCCCCTCCCAGCCCCCTCCCCACCTCATCTGGCCATCCCTTCTCCGGCCGGCTGTAATTACCCCCCCCCACCCACACCCCATCCCCACCCCCACCGTACCCATCAGGAGTCAATGCTCAACTACCCGCCCCCTCGCCCCCCTCCCCATCGCCCCCACCCCCCTCCCAGCCCCCTCCCCACCTCATCTGGCCATCCCTTCTCCGGCCGGCTGTAATTACCCCCCCCCCTACCCACACCCCATCCCCACCCCCACCGTACCCATCAGGAGTCGGTGTAAGCTGGTTCATTACTCATGCTGGCCTTCTTACTACAACAATTTCTTCTCGGCGTTCCCTGCCATGAATAATCGTTTCGCCGAGCACCGCGAGGTGGCGCGCCAGATAACTAATGCCTGTCATAAAGGTTCGCTAAGAAGACGTCTCTGTGAGTCGAACACGGCAGGCCGTGCTGCAGAGGAAGTGTGTATGTGTATGTTGGTGGTGTGTGTATATGTGTGTGGCCCCCCTCCCGCCAGCACACATACATGGGGTTTCTAGAGTGTGCCCCCTGCACCTCACCCCAAAAAATCCTAAAGAAAACCCACCAATAAAACAAAGAAACGTACATGCACAGGTTGGTTGTTGGAGGTTTACGTCCTGGCAACTTCTAAGGTCATATCAAGACGGGTACCGACTTGTGACAGTACACACTCATAGCGACTTTATAGTGCTGCCTCACTGGGAGACCAGGCCGCCAGCACCACGGTCAGATATCCCACTCAGTCACATTATCCTGACACTCAGCCAACCAATCCTTGCCCGAATCTAATAATGACGAATGCCTGGCTAAGAAGCGACAAGTATCAATTTTTAAGTCATTGGTTTGCCTCGACCAGGGTTCGAACCCATGGGTTTGAATCCCACGATCTCCCAAAACGGGAGATGGAGACTCAACTCATTCGGCTATCCCGTCTGGTTGCACAACAGGACAGATGAGAGAGGTATGTGCCACCATCTCTCTCCACACACACACAGAAGGGCTGGGAGTTGGAGGGAGATATGCCCCGTACACAGTGGATGCGGATGGGGGTGGGGGTTGGGGGTTCCCCCACCCCATACTGAAGGGATTTGAGAGATCTGCACCCCCCCCCTCCCTCTAGACATGGAGGTGTAAGGATGTGCATCACCTCCCCCTCCCCCTCCCCCTCCCTCTCCCCTTGCGCTCCTCCCCCTCCCCTCCCTGTCCTCATCTCTCCCATTCCTTGTATCCCTCCTCCTCCCCATCCTCCCACTCTCTTCCTTGTCCTCCTCCCCTCCCCTCCCCTTCCCTTACCCCTCCTCCTCCCCTTCCCCCTTCACTTCCCCCATCTCCCCCCCCCCTTCTGCTCCTCCCCCTCCTCCTCTCTCCCCACATAGACACTCTCCGAGACCTGAGTGAAAATGAAGAGTTCGAGTGAAAATGGCACGAAGGAGGGGAGGCGGGACGGGGGTGGTATGGGGGAGGCGGGGGGATGGGAGGGGGTTGATATATGAGGAATCTCTGGAGTGGGACATAATATGTGCGCCACTGTCTAGTGTATAAGGCTCTACAAGAGAAGTGTCTGGATGAGTTGTCACCAGTGATAAAGGGATAAAGGGATCATAAGTTGCACCAGTTTGAGGTCCTGAAAGAAAAGATTGTTGCGGTTTATTTTAGATATCATTAAAATGCTTACAAATGACATTGATTCATGCTCACATGCCATCGCTTTCTGATAGACTTTTACTAAAAAATTACATTGTTTTCTTAAAGGTTTTTTGCTCACAAATGGCATTGTTTCCTTAAAGGTTTATGCTCACAAATGACACTGTTTTCTGATAGACTTTTACTCACAAATTACATTGTTTTCTTAAAGGTGTTTTGCTCACAAATGGCATTGTTTTCTGGTTACCTATGTTCACAAATTACATTGCTTCCTTAGAGGGTTTTGCTCAGAAATGACATTTTTCTGACAGCGTTTTGCTCACAAATGACATCGTTTTCTTTGAGGTTTTTGCTCAGAAATGGCATTGTTTTCTTAGACGTTTTTACTCAGAAATTACATTGTTTCCTTAGAGGATTTTGCAGTAAATATAAGCTGTACATTCAGCAGCATAACTTGTTTTTGTGGGAGATTTGTTGTTTTTTTGTTTTACGTCTAAGGTCATATCAGAACGGGTACCGACTTGTAACAGTGCGCACCCATGGTGACTTTGTAGTGCTGCCCCACTGAGATACCAGACCACCAGCATCATGACCTAATTTCCTACCCAGTCACATTATCCTGATTCTGAGCTAATACCAATCTGTGCTTGATCCTAGTAATGCCAAGCGCCAGGCTAGGTAGCCCCCTGAATGTATTGGGTGTCAGTCCCCGCTGACACTCAAACACATTTTACTAAGTTGTCTTGATATTTTGGCCCTGCACCAACAATTCTACACTGCAGGCAGTATGCATGACCTTTTTACTAAGGTAAAACAGGAAAACATTTTAGCCTTTTTGAGGGCAGCTGGACTGTACCACCTCATATAGTTTACTAAATAGATTCTATCAATTATTAATAAAACTTTTCTTTTTCTATGGGAATTGTCTTGACCACAAATATATGATTGTGAGCTTTCTAATTTAATGAGTGTCTATTGGCAAATACTTGATTGTCTGCTTTGATATGTAAAGGCGATGGTTTGAACAAAAATCAAACATTTCTCGCTGTGAATATGGCCTATGCTGCCGACACGGCGCAAAGTAACCACCAATCAATCAATCAATCAATCAGGTAGCCACACGTATCAATTTTGTAAGTCATTGGTTTGACTCGGCTATGATTTGAACTCCCGCCCTTCCACATTGGAAGCTTGCGCTCTACAGATTGGGCACTATGTCCGACGTCTACTAAATAAGGACGTCATAATAGGGAGGGCGGTTGTAGAGGAAGGCATCACATAGGAGCAGGAGGAACTTGTTTGCTAGTTTGTTTGAGTTTTACGTCCTAGCAACATCTAAGGCCATATCAGGGCGCACAAGAGAAACTTGGATTCTAGGGTTTGGAGTGAAGCGAAAGCTTTGAAACCTGCAACAATGTGTTTGACTCAGACCTGAGCGGATGCCGGGGTGAGAATTGTAATGCCCTGTTTACAAAACATCATGTAGGCGTGTCAGGGCTGACCTTTGCATGTGTCTTTGTCTGAGAGGGGGGTGAGGCAGTGGGAGGGGCAATAGGAAGGTGACAATGCCGCTGTCGCCTCATCCCATGCGATTGTTCCACACACAATCAGCACATGCAGCACCTGTTGCCTCCATTGTGTGTGTGTGCAGTGACAAGAATAACAATAAAAACAACTCACTTATTTCTATAACAGCCACTTAGGCTTGGACCACAATCCACATGTTTTATAACACTTAACTCTGCGTTCCCGAGTTCTTTATCTTTGTGAGGCTTCTATTCTGCAAAACAAGGACATGGTTACCCCTCGGTGTGTTGGAGCTGGGTGCTTTTTATTGTAGTTGTTGTTAAATATGTTATTGTCAGTATAATACTTGTGTTGTTGTTCTGTATAATACTTGTTTTGTTGTTCAATATGTTATTGTTCTGTATAGTACTTATTTTGTTGTTCAATATGTTATTGTTCTGTATAATACTTGTTTTGTTGTTCAATATGTTATTGTTCAGTATAATACTTGTTTTGTTGTTCAATATGTTATTGTTCTGTATAATACTTGTTTTGTTGTTCAATATGTTATTGTTCTGCATAATACTTGTTTTTTATTGTTAAATATGTTATTGTTCTGCATAATACTTCTTTTGTTGTTCAATATGTTATTGTTCTGTATAGTACTTGTTGTGTTGTTCAATATGTTATTGTTCTGTATAATACTTGTTTTGTTGTTCAATATGTTATTGTTCTGCATAATACTTGTTTTGTTGTTAAATATGTTATTGTTCTGTGTAGTACTTGTTTTGTTGTTCAACATGTTATTGTTCTGTATAATACTTGTTTTTGTTCAATATGTTATTGTTCTGTATAATACTGATTTAGTTGTTAAATATGTTATTGTTCTGCATAATATGTGTGTTGTTGTTAAATATGTTATTGTTCTGTATAATACTTGTTTTGTTGTTAAATATGTTATTGTTCTGTATAATAATTGTTGTGTTGTTAAATATGTTACTGTCTGTATACTACTTGTTTTGTTGTTCAATATGTTATTGTCTGTATAATACTTGTCTTGTTGTTAAATATATTATTGTTCTGCATAATACTTGTTTTGTTGTTAAATATGTTATTGTTCTGTCTAATACTTGTTTTGTTGTTAAATATGTTACTGTTCTGTATAATACTTGTTTTGTTGTTAAATATGTTATTGTTCTGCACAATACTTGATTTGTTGTTAAATATGTTATTGTTCTGTATAATACTTGTTTTGTTGTTAAATATGTTATTGTTCTGTATAATAAATTTGTCAGTGCTAAGGCCGAAGACAAGTGCCTTCCGACAATATAGGCCCTGACAGTTATTTACACAAATCATTCCAGTGATGAATGAGCGAGTCAATAAAAATGTGACGAGTGACGGAGAATGATGTTGATTGACACTTATCGACATATTTTGTTCTGGTGATGGTGATGTGGAAGTTAGCCACATGGCGCAGTTTCTCATGTAAATAAGCATTCGCTAGTATAAATACACATTGGTGGTTATGTCGTGAGGGGGTGATGAGAATGGGAAATATTGTGCCAGCTTGTACAGGATCCTGGTCATGGCACCAGTGTCATGGGGGGGGGCGATGAAAATGGGAAACATTGTATTCCGGTCCAGTGTGCTTGTTAACCATTACACCACCTAGGCTCCCTGGTGACACCACCCTATCCACGCCCACCTGTCTATGTGGGTCCTTGCCAGAGAGATCAGTGCAGACTATTACACATATCTTGCTGGAAATGCAAGTCTTTTTAAACGGTTATTTAATGCTTACAGTTACATACATGCAATGCACCTACATATACAGACATACACAGGACAGATTCAACAGCCATACAGCACGAAGCTTTACGGGAGACTCGTTATGGTACCAGTGTCATTTCGGTGATGAAAATGGGAAATATCGTGCCTAGAGCGGGAGTCGAACCCACATCTCTTGCATTCCAGTCCAGTGTGCTAACTATTTCACCATCTAGGCTCCCTGATGCCTCCACCATAATCGACGTCCACATGTCTATGTAGCTCCTTGCCTGAGAGGTTAGTGCAGACCACTACAATTAGTTTCAATGGTTAGCTATCGATTTTGCAGCATGTGGTGCATTTATGGAACCGTGTCTATCATTTATGGAGCTGTTAGTAGTGCATCTGTAGTGGTTTAGTAATGTTTTAATGTTAGGCAGGAGGGAGGCAGCAGGCGATTGGATGCAAATCGGAAGGGGGGGGGGGGGGGGGGGGGGGTTCGGTAGAATGGGACACGGTCCCGCTGTTAGTGGTGGGGGAGGTTACTAGGATCAGCCGCTCTGTTTTATAACCATGAGTAGGGCTCTTCCGGTGTCCCTTATCTAGGTCATTCAGTCTGCTTGCTGTTGAGCTGGAGATGCAGTGCTGAGCCCACTTTATCTGGCCCAACACCACTGTCGGTTGGTAACTGCTTAAAGTGTGGTTAGCATGAGATAGGCCACTTGACTGGCTTTGTGGGTTTTGTTGTTGTTGTTGAATTCATTGATTAAATGAGGGAAATCTCAACCGCGGACAATTGTTCTTCCTAATAACAATACCCTTGCCATATCCTGGTAATTGCTAGTGCCAGGATAGGTAATGATGATTATACATTTAAAGTAATTGGTTTTGCTCAGTTAGGGTTTGAACCTGGGGTTCGAATCCCATGACATGCATCCTGGGAAGTGGGTAGTCAACTCATTTGGCCATCAGATCTGGTTCAATCCTGGCTATCTTGGCTACATGACGCATTCTCTAGTGCAAATACACCGTGGTTTGCTCAGTGTCAGGATAATGTTAATGAATGGGATAGCAGGTAATAGTGCTGGTGGCCTGGTCTCCCAGTGGAGCAGCACTATAATGCTGGCATGTGTGTGCACTGTCACAAGTCGGCACCATTCCTTAGATGTTGCCAGGACGGAAAGCTCCAACATCCAATCCGAATCATTTATCCCGCTACCTATATCCTATATAGATATATATATAGTATAACCCCATTAAACCAAACTTGAAGGGATCCTAGAAATTTGTTTGGATTAACTGATCATTGGTTTTACCAAGCTTTGGCTTCGACTTTGACTTGGCTTTGGCAAAAACGTGGGTGCTTTATGAATATAATATACAATATATGTGGACACTTTGATTATTGTTTTGTTATGTATATACAGTATAACCCCATTAAACCAAGCTTGGTTAAACCAAACGATCGGTTAATCCGAACTTTTTTTCGGCAGCCCGGCAAAACACTACCATTTATCATATAAAAAAGTTGCTGGGTAATCAGATGACCTTATAGCCACATGAAAGTTTGGTTTAACATACCGGAAGTGGCCTGGGGCCCAACAATTTTGTTTGGATTAACCGATAATTTGAATTAACCGACTTTGGTTTAACCAACTTTTTTATATAATAAATGGTAGTATTTTGCCTGGCCGCCGAAAAAAGTTTGGATTAACCGATCGTTTGGTTTAACCGAGCTTGGTTTAACAGGGTTGTACTGTATATATGTGAATAGAAGAATATTCTGACAGCTTGTTCTGGATCTGATAATCTAGTCAGAATAAGCATATTGGTAATCAGACAAATGCACGTTTGTAGTTGTGAGCTCTTCGTTATGTGTGGTACACAATGTATCTGTGGATGTGACTGTGAGTGAATGAGTGAGTGAATGAGTGAGTGAGTGAGTGAGTTTGAGTGGGTAATTAGGGTTTGGTTTACACCCTAGCATCACCAAAGCTCCCGTTATGACCGCGTATTGATATGACCTGAGATGTTGCCAGGACACAAAACTCCAACAACCAACCTTATGACCTATGCCAACTTATGTCAGTTTGCACTGACAGAGACTGCAGTATATCAGCACAGTGATAGCACTGTGACAGCACAGCAATTCAGTGATATCCTATTAAAGTTGCATAGTCCGATGGTTTTGAATTTCTGTATTTTTTCTGAGATAAATATATTAGATCGATCACTATTATCTACTTTACATTAGTTCAAAGTTACTTTTATTTTAAATGGTAAACTTTTGAGATATTTTGAGTGCAAACATGGAAAATTAGTTTTGGCAAGCTTGCCAAAACTGTGATACCATAGACTTCTGCAGTAACAGGTTGTGTTAAATTGACTCAGTATTGCCTTCCATGCAGAAACAAATGCTTAATAAGTGCATCAGTATCTAAGTTAGATACGTAGAATCAAATCTAAATAATTATTTAGGTTTTGAAAATTTGATGCTTGATCAGACTATGCAGCTTTAATATACTGTGCTGCCGGCATCATGATCCAATCGCTATCCCACTCAGTAATAATATCCTCACACTGAGTCAACCAGTGTCCTATCCTAATAATGCCCAACAAGCGTCAGGAAAGGTAGTGACACGTTTCAAATGTGTAAGGCTTTGATTAGCGTCGGCCGAGGATTGGACCCACGCGCTGTCCATCCTGAGTGCACCGGCACTGTGCAGGCGAGGGGGTGGTGGGGACCAGTGTAGGTTGAGGGGGAGTAGTTCCGGTGCTCCGTGTGATTGTGGCGCCACCCCCTGAGAGCGGGAACGTCTGAAGGCGCCGGGCCCTCCCAATCGTCCATTAGCGCAAATTAGGACACGGCGACAAAGCGCCATATTGGAGCACACCCACGCTCCTCACCACACACACACACATGCACACGGACACACCTACACACACAAACACTCACGCGCCCACACACTGACCCGCGCCCCGGGTGGCGATGCGCGCTAAGATGGCCGCTAAAACTACGGGCGCAGCGCTCAGCACCGCCTGGGGACGCCGGAAGGGGGCGCCACGTAGGGTGGGAGATGGGGGTGGGGTGGGGCGCGGAGTGGTAGGGCGGTGTAGGGGTGGAATGAGTGGTGGGGTGGGGATGTGGGTGTGGATGCGGTGTCGGTGGGGGCAGGGGTGAGGGCTGGGGTGGGGACGTGTGGGGGGGGGGGGGGTTGGAGATTTGGGTATGGGTGGAGATATTTGTGTGAGTGCGGATGTGGGTGGGGATGGGGTGTGGGTGTGGATGTGGGTGGGATTGGGGATGGGTGTGGGTAGGATGGGGTGTGGGTGGGGATGTGAATGTAGGTGGGGATGTGGATGTGGGGAGGAATGGGGTGTGGGTTGGGATGTGGGGATGTGTGGAGATTTGGGTGTGGTTGGAGATATTGGTGTGGGTGGGGATGGGGTGTGAGTGGGGATGTGGGTGTCGGTGGAGATTTGGGTGTGGGTCACGATATTGGCGAGGGTGGGCATTGGATGTGGGTGGGGATGGGATGTAGGTGGGGATGGTGTGTGAGTGTGGATGGGCGGTTTTGGGAATGGTGTGGGTGTGTGGGAGGGTGTGTGGCTGAGGATGAGAAGCAGGGATCACAGGGTGTGGAGAAAGGCCGGGCTAAAATTGAAGTCGCAGACTCAGATGGTTTTGAATTTCTGACATATGTTTTAAATATAGTAGGTTGATATTTATAATCTATTTAAATATTGTATTTGACTTCAGGTTAAAGTATCTGTTATTAAAAAGGGGATAACTTTGGAGCTATTTGAAGTGAAAAGATGCCAAATAATATTGATATGCACAACAAAACGATGGACGTAATTGACTTGTATGTGTATAGAAGGGTATACTAAGTCAATCTAATGTTAATGTTAATATTGAAGCCTATCGGGGTCAGCATTTTGATAAACATGCTAACATTAATTTTTCCTGAATACATTTCAAATATCTCAAAATTAGTCATTTTAAATTCAAAATTACTTCAGACTACAGTAAGGTAGATAATAATGATCAACCTAATATATTTATCTCGGAAAATGGCACAAACTCAAAATCATCAGACTATGCAACTTTAACTTGCCGTGGCCAAATGCCAATTCCGCGCGCATACTGGCCGGTAGCCATGGCAACAAAGAACCACATGTGCCACCGGCAGGTACCCTGATTCCTGTCTGTCCCGCAGAAACTGATTGGTTCGAGATTCCCCCGGCGGCAAAGAGAGAATCCTATTTCATGGTAGTTTGGTCATTGCCTTTATTCATTATAGACGGTTCTGCAGGCTTGCACAGTCCAATGCGAATTCCTCACTGTCAGTCGGACAGTGTGTGCTGGCTGTCAGTAGTATTCTCAGTTTTGATACTGTCACTTCCAATGTCGAATAATAGCCGGTAGCACTGTCAGCTATTACTGTCACTACTCTAGTTAAGCTAAGATTCCATATACGCGGTATGTGGCATGCGGCATGCGAATGCGAATGCAGTATGTGGCATAGATACCCATGCTGAGCCCCAATAGCCGATGTCTACCTTTTGTGCTGGGGGGTCGTTAAACACAAAAAAAGGGGGGGGGGGGAAATACCCATGCCATTTTGGGGTTTCTTTGCTACAAAATTTGCAAAAGAAAGTCAAAGTTACTGTTGTTTTCTATGGCAAATGCAGCAGCATTCGCATTCGCATTCGCATTCGCCTTCGCACCGATTGGTCCATGGGTCGATCCATTTGCCGCATTCGCAATCGCACTCGGATGTATGGAAGCACTACTATGCCTTTACATGCTTTTCGATTTTTTGCCGTATTCGCATTCGCATACCACATATCGCATATATGGAATCTTAGCTTTAGTCATTATTGTGTCCAATGCTGATTCACTGGTTATAGTGTTAGTGTCACTGTCAAGTGTCAGACTTGCCTGTCACTAGAGCTAACGGTACAGCTTATGGTTCATACTGGATGCTGTCACACTCACCGATTATAGTGTTATTAGCACCGCCAAGTGTCAGAATTGCCTGTCACTAAAGCTACCTGTACAGTTTGTAGTGCATAGTGCATGCTGTCACTGTCAATGGTTATAGTGTTATTAGCGCTGCCAAGTGTCAGAGTTGCCTTTCACTAGAGCTAACTGTTGACCTTATGGTTCATACTGAATGCTGTCACTGTCACTGGAATTGCTTGTCAATAGAGCTAACTGCGTAGTTAATGGTATCCACTGCATGTTGTCACTTTCATTAGCCATAGTGTTAGTGTTATTAACACTGTCAAATGTCTGACTTGCCTGTCACTAGAGCTGGAATGGCAAGAAGTGTGGGTTCGAATCCTGCTCTATGTGCAATATTTCACATTTTCTTGACCGGGTCCCCCCCCCCCTCCATAACAATACAGTTGATTCATACTAAGCTAGACATTCGTACCAAACTCAGTGATGTAGCCATAAAGGCTGAAATACGTAGTTAGCTCACCCAAGGATTTCGAGAAACAGATTCTCTTTTTTATTTGAGTCGGCCTGCCTTCCCCCTTCCGACCAGACTGACCTTGACCTCTGTCTACTGTGTTCCTCTAGGAACTATGTGCATTTCTCCGTCTAAGTAGGTCGGAGCTGGCCGGGTCTCCCTAAAGCAGGTCCCGGTGGTCCTGGATGTGTGCTCTGGGTGGGTGTGACTCGACATCTGGGGTCGGAGTTTCCCTCCACGACGCCCCCTAGCGGGCACGGGGATCAATTGAACGCGCAGTAATGCAATGTTGAACCAAAGCCATTTCCATCTCGTATCCTGCTTGTCTCCTGCCAGTCTCCTACCCTTGTCCTGCCGGTCTCCTGCCAGGCTCCTGCCCGTCTCAGTCTCTTGTCCGTCTCCTTCCCGTCTTCTGCCCGTCTCCTGCCCGTCTCATGTCCGTCTCCTGCTCGTTTCATGCCCGTCTCATGACCGCCTCATGCTCACCTCATCTCCGTCTCGTTCTCGACTCTTGCCCGTCTCCTTCCCGTATCCTTCCAGTCTCATGCCCGTCCCATGCCCGTCTCATGCTCATCTCATGCCACTCTCATGCTCGTCTCATGCCCGTTCCTGTCCGTCTCATGCCCGTCTCTTGTCCGTCTCATTCCCGTCTCATGTCCGTTTCATTCCCATCTCATGCCCGTCTCTTGTCCATATCATGCCAGTCTCAGGGCCGTCTTAGGCCCGTCCCTGCCCGTCTCATGCCCATTTCCTTCCCGTCTCATGCCTATTTCCTGCCCGTCTCTTGCCCGTCTCTTTCCCGTCTCTTGCCCGCCTCAACCCTGTCTCCTGCCCGTTACCTGCCCCTCTCCAGCCCCTCTCCAGCCCCTCTCCAGCCCCTCTCCTGCCCCTCTCCTGCCCGGCCTCCGGCAGTCAATGTCGTGGTAGGACTCCGTGACCGGACTAGGAAGGACTTCATCTTCCCTCCCATCCTCCTCATCCCCCTTCATCTCCCTCAGATGGACCCAGTCGTGTTTGCACACGGTCCCACCTCCTAGGCATCCAGCCTCCCCCCACCCACACCCCAACATCTACACACATACACACCCATTTACACACACCCACAACACTCATAGACACCTACTTACACACAGTCACAACACACACATACACACACACTTACACAGACCCACTTCGCACATGCACACCCATTTAAACACACCCACAACACACACACAAACAGCCACTTACACCCACACAACACACTCATGCACACCTACTTACACACCCCAGCAACACACACGATTGACATACACACACACGAGCACCGACTTGTAACAGGTCGCGCAAGAAGCGGCTTTATAGTGCTGCCTCAGTGGGAGACCAGGCCTCTCAGGCTGCGACCAGATATGCCACACTGATCTCAGATACTGAGAAAACCACTCTTGCTCTATCCCACTAACTCCAAGCGCCACGCTAGATAGCCACAAGATTCAATTTGATAAGTCCTTGGTTTGACTCGGCTAAGGGGGGAGGGGTGACACTGCGATCTACTACCTACAACATTAGTAGTTCTTCCACTGCCGTCAGAGGGCGAGTTGGTGGTGGAAATCGTCTATTGACTCGTGTGTGGGGAGGTCGTGCATACACACTCACACACACACTCAAGCACACTCACACACACACTCAAGCACACGCGCACACACACATACTCACTCACACACTCATGCACACACGCGCACACGCACACACTCACACACACTCATACATACTCACAGACACACTCACGCACACACTCACACACACATACACACACTCACTCACACTCACGCACACACTCCCGCACACACTCACACACATCCTCACACATAGACACACACTCATGCACACACACACTTACACAGACTCACACATACACACACACTCACGCACACACACTCGTATGCAGTGTCCCGGCCTTATCGCGTCCTACAAGGCGGGGTGTGTAACATAGTTGTGCCCTAAGCACATTTGATGCCGTGCAGCCGATGACTAACTCCCGCCGCTAGCTGGCGGACAGGGCGCAGTGCCGCCGGGTCTCGGCAGACCAACGTCTCGCCGCCTCACGCGAGAATATCTAATAAGCGCGATGAGTCTATCTGTCTGCATTCGCAGGAGATCGGCACGAGGCAGCGTAGCACAGCGCAACGCAATGCAACCCAGTGTAGTGCAGTGAAATCATCATCATCATGCTGTCGGTCGCGATGCGACAAAGACTGCTTTCATTACTTGACTGCCGCTCTCCATTTAGCTCTCTGCTGTGAGAGTTGTGTCCATGAGTCGGTCTTAATGTCTCTCAGCTTCAGGTTTCTCTTGATGGTATCTTTGAACGGAGACGGGGGCGCCCTCTCTTTCTGTAGCCAAAAGACAGTTGAGAATAGAGGATCTGCTTTGGTAGCCTGTCTGATGACATCCTCATGAGGTGTCCAGTCCACCGGAGATTCTTTTTGATCAGAAGATCTTCCATAGAGGGCAGCCCTATCCGTTCGAGTATTTCCTTATTCGTCACTTTGTCCTTCCAGGTTAGCCTCATGATTGAACGCAGATGTCGCATCATGAAGGCATGCAGCTTTTTCACCTGCTGTCTGTACACTGTCCAGGCCTCGGCTCCGTATAGTAGGGTGGATAGCACGATTGCGCGGTAGATCTTACCTTTGACCCGAATGGACACATGGTGGTTGTTCCAGAGTCTCTGGCGTAGTCGGCCGAAAGATGCGCTAGCCTTGGCCATCCTCCTCTGTATCTCAGCATCAATGCGTCCATCACTTGATATTGTGCATCCGAGATAGGTGAATTCTGGAACAGAGTTCAGCTTGTTTCCGTCAACCATGATCTCCTCCTCTCGGGTTCTTGTAGAGTTGGGTTGGTACAGCACCTCCGTCTTCTTGATGTTAATTTTCAGGCCAAACTTCTTTGATGCATCGGAGAAAGCGTCCACTATTTTCTGGGTCTTTTCAGCAGAGTGGGCAACCAGTGCACTGTCATCTGCGAATAGTAGCTCTCTCACCAGTATCTGAGTAGTCTTGGTCTTCGCTCTGAAGTGTGCGACATTGAATAGGTCAGCGCTCTGTCTGGACTGTATATAGATGCCATCCCCCATGTCTCGGAAAGCCTCGTCTAGCATTGCTGATAGGAAGATGGAGAAGAGCGTGGGGGCCAGTACACCCACAACACTCATAGACACCTACTTACACACAGTCACACACAGTCACACACAGTCACAGTGAAATACGGTGTCAAGAAAAGCAGTGGAACATAGCACAATACAAAGCAGTGTAGCGCAATGAAATGCAGTGTCAAGAAAATCAGCGCAACATAGCACACTGCAATGCAGTGTAGCGAAGTGATACACGTTGTAAAGAAAAGCAGTGCAATATAGCACACTGCAATGCACTGTAGCGCAGTGAAACATGCTGTAAAGAAAAGCATCGCAATATAGCACACTGCAACACAGTGTAGTGCAGTGATACATGGTGTAAAGAAAAGCAGTGCAATATAGCACACTGCAATGCAGTGTAGCAGAGTGAAACATGGTGTAAAGAAAAGCAGCGCAATATAGTACACTGCAATGCAGTATAGTGCAGTGATACATGGTGTAAAGAAAATCAGTGCAATATAGCACACTGCAATGTGTAGTGCAGTGATGCACGGTGTAAAGAAAAGCAGTGCAATATAGCACACTGCAACACAGTGTAGTGCAGTGATACATGGTGTAAAGAAAATCAGTGCAATATAGCACACTGCAACGCAGTGTAGTGCAGCGATACATGGTGTAAAGCAAATCAGTGCAATATAGCACACTGCAATGCAGTGTAGTGCAGTGATACACGGTGTAAAGAAAAGCAGTGCAACACAACAAAGTCTAGCGCAGTGAAACATGGTGTAAAGAAAAGCAGTGCAACACAGCACAAGGGAATTCAGGGTAGCACAGTGGAACACGATGTAAATAAAAGGGCAGTTTAACACAGTGCAATGAAGTGTAAAGCAACACAGGGTGGCAATACGCAAAGTGACACAATGCAACACAGCGCAAAGCAGGTCAACGTCACCAATAGGCGGAACTCAACGAAACACAACACACGAGTGCATTAGTGGCACGTAACTGCTGGGAGTGAGAGCGGAGAGAGTAGTTAGATAAATATGTCTGCCGACCTATCTGCCTGCCTGTTTGTATGTATGTCTGTTTGTCTGTCTGTCTGTATGTATGTATGTCTGTATGTATGTGCGCCTGTCAACACGGACCAACCCACTGATCACCAACACACTTCCCCACATGCTGTCAACACACCAACCTAATGGATGTCACAACATTGCTTCGCCCGCTGTCAACACCCCCCCCCTCCTACTTGTTGTCAACTCTATCGTCCCCTGTCAGTATGATATCAATACACCACACTGCTTGCTGCAATCACAACAACTCCACTGGATGTGAACATTCTTCACTTGCCCCTGTCAACACACACCAACCCGCTGGCCCTCAACAGACTTGCCCCTGTCAGTGTGCTGTCAACACACCAACATTGCTCTGCCGCTGTTAACCCCCCCCCCCCCCCATCTCCTACTCGCTGTCAACCCTATCGACCCCTGTCAATGTGATGTCAACACACCAACATTCTGGCTGTTACAACATTTCTCCACCCGCTGTCAACACCCCCTCCTCCTCCTACTTGCTGTCAACCAGATCGGCCCGTCAGTGTGCTGTCAACACACCAATATTCTGGTTGTCACAACATCGCTCCGCCCGCTGTCAACACCCCCCCCCCCCCTCATCCTACTCAATGTCAACTGGTCTACCCTATAACTCCATGCGTGGGACTCTGTGTCAGTGTGGTGGTCTGTTCACAGCTACTACAGACACCGGGCCTCTCCGACTTGGAGTAGGTGGCGCCCTGTGTCGGAGAACCGTGAACTCCGTCAGAGCGGGTGGGTGGGGTGAAGGGTTGGGTGGACGGCCCTTCCCGCCCCGATGTTTGTGATGATTACGGCACGTCCTGGGGGCCCGCTCTGCTGGAAACATGCCCGGGGGAGGTGTCTACGTACCGCCATAACGCGCCCGGTCTCCCGGCAGGGTAATAAGAGGCAGCCTAACCCCCCCCCCCCCCCCACCCCCCAGTCTTACAAGTACCGAGCCCGACATCAGGCGCCGTGTGCGCGCGCATTGCACATTGCACATTGCGCATGCGCAGGTATTGCTTACTTGTGCAGCGATACTCATTGGAGAGGTACTGAGTGGGGAGTTGGGGGGATGGGTGCGGGGGGGGGGGGGGGGGGGGGCTGGGGGGAGAGAGATTCAGGAGGAAGTTCAGGGTGCAGTTCAGGCAGGAGGGAACAATTTAGAGAGTAATTCAGGGGGCAATTCAGGGGGGATCAGGGAGCAATTTAGGGAGCAGGTCAGGAGGAGACGCATAGGAATTTTACTAGGCATTTCAGGGAGACATCAGGGAGCAGGTCAAGGAGCAGTTCAGGGAGCAGTTCAGGGAATGGCTTTTGGGGAGATCAAATGGCAAGTCAGGGGGAAATTCAGTAGAGATCATCGAGAAGCTCAGGGGGAAGTTCAGCGCAGATCAATGAGCAGTTCAGGGAGCATATCAGGGAAAGGTCAATTGGCAGTTCAAGGAACAATTTAGGGAGGAATTCGAGGAGCAAATCAGGGAATAATTCAAGGAGTAATTGGTGGAGCAATTCAGGGAGCAATTCAAGAAGCAATTCAGTGAGGTGATTAGAGGTGCATGGAGCAGTTCGGTATGAGATCAGTGGGAACTTCGAGGAGAAATTCGACGAGAAATTCATGGATGTGGTTATGGGGTAGATGAGCGAGCAGGTCAGGGGGAAGCTCAGGTTGAAAGGTCACTGGCAGCTGAAGGGATATTCAAAGGGGTAATTGAGATATACCATAAAACATGCGTCCCCTAAGTCACTAGATGTCCAGGAATCCCCACATTTGTAATATCTCAATGTCGTCATCGGTATTGCAACCACATGCTGAATTTAGTAAAGTGCATCAAACCCCTAAAAAGAGTGCTTATCACTACATAGCATTCTGGTAATTGTCCACTAGAGACCCCCCCACTTTATCCTATTTTTAAAGGTAATTATTGAAAATTGATCAGGTTTTTTTTTCAAAGCTTAGAATATTTTGAATTAGTTTTTATTTTGGTAATCTGTGCTGCCATCTATAAAAGAATCCCAACCTTTTTGCCACAACATTGGTGTTCATATTTTTTGTCACATCTGGTGAGGGGTTCTCATTAAAAGGTGGAAAATTAATTCTAATTTCGGTGAAAATTAAAACTAATTTTGGCGCTACTTTGTTGCAGTAGGGTTAAAGGTCAATGCAGAATACTAGTTCTGGTGGGGGCTAGGAAGGCACTGGGACTTGGTAAGCTATTTAAAGGGGCAGCATGTAGATCCACACCACTTGCAGGAACCGATGACTTCCACCAATAACCCGCCACCTGATGGCAGTGGCAAGAAGTAATGGTGTTGGTAGCAGCTCACTCACTCCACATGCTCTCAGAAAAAGATCTTCTTCAATGTTTTCCTTAGTAACGTGATCACAATGAGCGGTATAGAGTTTATTTGCATCTGACCGTCGGAGAGATTTCACTCAATTGTTCACAATATAATAATGCTATGTGATATGCTTAAATGAATTGTGAATACAAGGAGTGCTGATAAGGAGATTAAATATATCTTGGCGATTAGAGTCAATTAAAACATGCAAAAAGCAATAGTTTTACTTTTAAATCATCTTTAATAATAACTTACAGATGATTACCTTACAGATCCTCTTCTGGCTGATCTAGGCCCTATTGGCCATAATGCCAGCTCATTATTGTAAAACGGAACTATTTATTTGTATACATATGGAGGTCGACGGTGCCCTGAAGTCATATAATTGCGGGTGTCCGAGATAAACTCTTCACCCTACCAACAGTAAAGGGTCGGTCACATACACATTAGTGGACGTAGTCGAACGTAGTGGAGGCTAACATAGTTGAACTTAGTTGAACGTAGTTGAACATAGTTGAACGTAGTTGAATGTAGTTGAACGTAGTTGAACATACCAGAGAAGTATGGATGCTGGTACGGTCAACTACATTAAACTAAGTTCAACTATGTTCATCTACGTTCAACTACGTTCAACTACTTCAACTACGGTCAACTACGTTAAACTACGTTCAACTACATTCAACTACGTTAAACTACGCTAGCCTCCACTACATTCAACTACGTCCACTAATGTATATGTGACCGGGCCTTGGGTGAATGACAACTATGTGTAAAGCAAAGCAAAAACTGATTTGGTATAAATAAGATGCGGAACCCCATATTGCAGCAACGACTCTTGATCTATATTGGCACACAGAGTTAATGAAATGGGAGATAATGTAATAAAACAAGAGGGCGGCCACTGAATGCTCTTGATTTGACTTTTAAAGTCTAATGATCTACATGATTTCATCAATTCTTCACTCCAAAAGTAGTGGGCTATGGTAGATAAGTTTTCTTAAGAAATATATTTAGCATAATAGATTGCAAAATCATGTGGTTATTTAAATAGCCCAAAGCTTCCGACACTTTTTCTAATTGATTGTTTAGCAGCCCTGTCACAGAGACAGGGCTGCGGGAGTAACTACTTTACTAACATATATACATTAGCAAACTTGAGGACATCAAACTCACAATTATAGTGGCGTCACCCAATGGGAAAACTGGCAATCCCATAATCCAAACACCATGTTTTAACACCAGTGCTTGTTTGACTATTCGAAACAGAACTGTGACAATATCCATTCAAACATTTTTTTCATGCCATTTTCCATTAGCTGCGTGAGGTAAGCCACGCCGTTTATGATGTACTCAAATGAATAAGGTCTTCTGGGAAGGAGGGGAGAAGCTATTTAGAGACGGCGGGAAGCAGCTAACGAAAGAAACCAGCTCAGATGAATGGGCATTTCCCACAAACCCCTGTGTGAGGCGGCGGGGGATGGTGGGGGGGGGGGGGGGGGGGGGGGGGGGATTTGCCCGGCCTTTCTCTACCACGAAGCCGACAGGGGGAGAAGGGGGTATTCTCGCTGGATATTATATCAGGAGCCATCCAGCTGCACATTGCTTTCTACAGACCCCGGGAAAAGGCACATTCAAGACGGTGGAGGTGGGTGGGGGGCTTTGATCTGCAACTTACTTCAGCCCGATGCCAAAGCCTGGGGCTTGGCCTCTTCTGAGTGGAACGAGGATTAGGGTGGAGGGGAGGAGGTGGGAGGTGGAGGAGGGGCAGGTGTGGGGGGTCTCTACAATAGGGTGGGGGAGGGTGGGGTGTTGGTAAATGAGGAGGGTGCACTACTGGTTCATGATATATATATATATATATATATATATATATATATATATATATATAAGAACAAATTCCCCGACGCGAGTGCCGTATTCAGGGTAGGCAGGTTCGGGGCAGCGCCTGGGGTGGCGCCACCAGTCGCGACATGGAGGAGGCAGTACAGTATATCGTGTAATATTAAATAATAATTATGACATGATAATAATAACAAGGAGTTAATTCCCATCCGCGCCTTTATAATCGCATAATACGTTATACGTCACATAATTATATATATGTATATGTATATATTGAGGCAACAGTTGTTTACAGCACTTTAGCATGTCTCGTGCTAGTGAAGGCGCTCTATTAAATTCACGTTTTTGTCACTGACCTCAACAGATCCAACATATAGGCATTTCAGAGGGACACAAATATTAGCTTTTATATCATAATAGCAATACCAATACATTTTAACCATGAATATGTCCCCTGCTGAGGACACGACGTTAAACCATCAGCAATCAATCAATTATGTTAATATTGCAGTTATTAATTATTCATTGATTTCATTTTTTTAATTATCGTTATTGTTTAGTCATGGTAGTTTTCCACCACTGACAATTGCACTCCCTCATTTAACTATCCCTTGCCCTATCCTACTTAAACGAAGCACGAGGCTAGGTAGCGACAATAACTCGACTCAAATCACACGACTTGCGACAAGGGAAATGGGCATTCAACTCATTTGGTCATCCTACCTTTAGCGATATAACGGTCCTTCCCTATTTCGGATCGACCTTGGATAGCCAAACCCAACACAAAAACGAGCTCAAACATCTACGAGCCAAGAATACCCTTAACTGCCAACAGCTACATAGCAGTCTTTCCCTATTTCGGATCGACCTAGAATAGCCTACCCCAACACAAAACAAGCTCAAACATCCACAGATACTAAATAATCACCATGTAACCACAAAGGGCTACTAGAGCAAATAATTACTAAACCAGACCAGAAGGCAAATAAAAGCTCATGAGAGAAGCACGCTGGAAATGGCTACCAAGGTGTGGAATGCGCAAACGGTAAAGGAATGACAAATTGTTGACCTAAAAACTTACAAAAAATATCTGTGCAAAATAAGGCTAGGAAACCCCCACTAAGCTGCACTGCAAAGGGGCATGTGATATGTCATGGCCCACCACCAGCAGGATGCCCAATGGAAGGTAACCATGCCAAAAGTAGCCAGATAACACACCACACAGCTACGTACAAGCCTATGATATGTAAATAGGAGTAGGCTAGTCTAGTAATAAGAGTAGAACAAAATAAAATAATACATATATGCCAAGAACATTTTTGTAAACTAACATAGGCTACTAACCATACCAACCAATTATCTATCTGCTACTGAACTGCAGGCAATCAAATACCTTATCAGCAGCTACTGTGTGGTAAGATAACACCAACACTACAACTGGCCAGCATTGAAAACAAGCCTGGGTACCCGGGCTTATATGCTATGGACAGTATAAATACAGCCTCAATAAAAGAAATTTAATAATCCTATCTAGTCAATAACTTCACCAAGCAAGTCAAAACAATGCAGAAATACTATCAGATTGGGCCAAGCTGATATCAGTTTTATCACGCCGGTGTTGTTGTGACTAGCACCATAGAAATTGCTCCATAAACATCATTTGGGAATTTAATAAATATGAAATAGCGTGAACAACACTGAAGTACCAAGCCAGGCACTCACAACTCGACCAGTGAGTGATGTTCTTTGTGGGTTTTTGTTAGTTTTCTGTTTGGGCTTTTTTTCTCTTTCACCCCTCTTCGGCGATTTTAATTGGATGAGAGACTCTGTCCTCTGTCCGTGCTGTCGGTTCGTGCGTCGCTGTAGCGTTCGTGTGCGCTGTGTCGGCGTGCGTTTATGTGCATGCAGAGTATGTGTGGGTGCGATGTGCGCGTGTGCTGCTGTGCGTGTGTGCGTGTGTGCGTGTGCGCGTGTGTGCGCGTGTGTGCGTGTGTGCGTGTGTTCGTGTATGCATCTGTGTGTTCCGCTTGTACCTTCAGCAACTAATCGATCTCTCTCCGGGTGACAGACATTCAATGCGATTAGCAGGGCCCACTCACCGTCTTGGAGGGGGGGGGGGGGCGTATTACTAGACGGCCCCGGGGAACCGTATTAAAGTTGCAGAAATGTAATGGTTGATTTTTTTCTTCTTTTTGTCCGTGTCTTTTAGATCAAAGATATCATCAGATTCATCATCATAATCTACTTTTCTTTAGTTCAATGTGAGTTCTAATACAAAAGGCTAATATTGGAGATATTTTTGAATGGAAATGCCACTTAGCCGGTCATGGGATTCGAACCCTACGGTCTAAATACCGACATCAAAGCAATGAGTTAAAAATGTATACTTGTCGCTACCTAGCCTGGTACTTGGCATTACTAGGATAGGGTAAGAACTGGTTAGCTCAGTATCAGGATAATGTGACTGAGTGGGAAATTGGTCAAGTGACAACACTATAAAGTTGCCTTGAGTGTGCAGTGTCACAAATCGGTGCCCGTCCTGATATAACCTTAGATGTTGACAGGATGTACAACTCCAACAAACAACGACAGGTCCTATTAAAAGGACTTAATATCCTTTATAGGCAGCAATAAATGTTTAATTTTATCTAAATTGGCTATATGTAAAATCTACTCTGGTGTAAGTGTTTTGATTTCTAAACTGTAATTGATGGATTATGCAGCTTTAAAATCGTTGTTCCTTTCCCCATTGCGCATGCGCTGCCACAGATGCACTCCTGATGCACATTTCACTGCGCATGCGTCGCCTGTCACCATGAGGGACACGTAGAGTGTCTGCACTCTCTGACCTGCTCCTTATTCCCCACCCAACGCGAGCTGCTCCCTGTGAACCCCCCCCCCCAACTGTCAGATCCATCCGAGACCACTTTATTCTCAAATGTATCAAATCAAAATGTCACTATCAATGGGACAAGCATCTAAACAATTGGGTGCATAACATCACCTCGTGCACTAGGGGCGTAATCGATTAATCGACTCTGGTCACCCGAGCGACTTTTTGGCGCATGCGCCCATCCTGCAGACTCGGGTCGAATAATCGAATAAGCTTCTCCACGCTCGGGTGACAAAAATGGTGGCCGTTTTATTAGTTTTTTTAGTAGCCGATATAATTACAGCAAAATATGATTTAGCTATTTTTATGATGGCATAGTTTAGTGATATTTCCATTTCATTAATCTATGTTATTACCAACAACAAAAATGTATGACTGGTACCGGTGGCTGTTATGCTGCAGGACGGTACCAGCGCAAATGTGACGTCATCGCTCCTTGCAAACCCCAGCCAAGAGGTGGGTTACTGGGGTCGGGTTGTTTTGCACATGGCACGTGTATTTGTCGACTCCACTCGCGGTGTTCTATTTGAAATTCTGACGACTCGGGTGACCCGAGTCGCCCGGGTCGTGTTAATCGATTACGGCCCAGATGTGATGGCAGAATGAGTTGAGCGTCCGTCTCCTGTTTTGGTAGATCGTGGGACTCGAACCTATGGGTTCGAACCCTGGTCTAGTCAAACTAATGACTTAAACAATTATACTTGTCACTTCGTAGCCAAGCGCTCGACATTATTAGGATAGGGCAAGGACTGGTTGGCTCATGTCAGGATAATGTGACTGAGTGGTATATCAGGTCATGGTGTCGGTGGCCCAGTCTCTTAGTGGGGCAGCACTATATTCTTTCCATGAGTGTACTGAGACAAGTCGGTAGGTGTCCTAATATGACCTTGGATGCTGCCAGGACGTAAAACTCCAAAACCAACCATCACCCCGTGCATTGAAGAACATCCATAACATCATGGCCTGTGGTGGCTGGACCAAATAGTTCTCACTCAATGCTGCATTGGTCACTTTTGGCTGACTCATGAATCTTTACTGAAGGGAGAACCGTCAGCTGAATGCAGTGGGTGCCCAGTGCCAACTCACACTCAGACATGCTCTGCTTGAGTGCGTAGATTTCATGGCTTTTGCGTCAGTCAGCACTGTCTTAATGTAAATAACATGGGTGACAACTTTACCAATGAAAAGCATGAACAAATCTCAGAGCTTCTAAAAGCAACTGGGCCGTCACAACCCATAATTCTGGTTATGTTTTGTGAGTTAGATTTTGCTGTCAGCTGACATAAGTCTAACCATTTCAAAATTTGCATCAGCAATCGGTTTTTGCTCTCATTTGAGATGGATTTCGGAGTTTTGTCCAAATTTCAATATAGGCATGTGAATGTGATTGCTAAGACCAACAGAATAGACACTGTTAGCTTTTTGCCGTGAACATGGCCCTTGCTGGCAACACAGCGTTAAATCATCAGCAATCCATCGATCAATCGATTAATCTACCCATTGAACTGCCTCGGCCCCTCTGAGCTACACACTACTGATGCCCCGTTCACTACTTGCCCTTGGAAGTCACCCCCCTCCCCAAACCAGCTCCCTCTAACCCGGTCACGTGACCTACCTCCTAAGCCATGGCCCATTGAGCTGCTCATATAATGCCACGCCTCCTGTCATCTTCTTCTGCCCAGCTTCTAAGCCTTGTAGCAGCTCCCGTAGCACTCTGTCCCGTTAAGCCGCTTCCAGTATAACCTGCCTCCTTTGATTTGTTTGTGCAAGCCCTGTTCCCCCTAATGCCACATCCCGTTTCTTCTCCTTCCCAAGCCCCACCCCGGATGAGTTGCTCGTATACTACCCATCTGCCCTGTGAACTTCCTGCACCTAGTGTCCTCATTGTGGTGATTGTTCCCTATATGCTGCCCATGGCATCGACCAGACGGGATGGATGAATGAGTTGAGCGTCCGTCTCCCGTTTTGGTAGATCATGGGATTCGAACTCATGGGTTTGAACCCTGGTCGAGTCAAACCAATGACTTAAAAATTGATACTTGCCATTTCCTAGCCATGCGCTCAGCATTATTAGGATAGGATAGGGCAAGGACTGGTTGGCTCCGTGTCAGGATAATGTGACTGAGTGGGATATCAGGTCATGCTGCTGGCAGCCTGGTCTCCCAGTGGGACAGCTTATAAAGTCACCATCAGTGCACGCTGTCACGAGTCGGTACCCAACCTGATATGACCTTAGATATTGCCAGGAGTTAAAACTCCAACAACCAACCCATGGCATATGCTGCCATTATAAACCTTCCTATGAGCTGCTCACCATCTGCTCCTGAACTGCTCCCTGCCTATTTGACCCCTGCAATGTGACCCAGTCACATGTCAAATGTCACATGTCACGGTCACATGTCACATGTCACATGCCCCCTAGAGAACTTCTTCCTCGTGAGCAGCTCACTTTCCCAGATATCCTCTCTGGGCTGTTCCAAGTCCCGTCTACTCCATCAGAGCTGTCCTACACTGATTGACACCTTGTCTGTCTCTTCTGTAAAAGATGTGCTCCCGACACCCACCCACCGTCAGCTGCACCCCGCCCACAAGTTCGCTGTGACGGGTGTCATGTTTGCTGATGACTCATTCTCTGGCTTCTTCATTACAGACACAGCCCCCCCCCCGCCTTACCCTCCCCCCCCCCCCCACGCCCCACGACCACCACCATGTTCCTATCTGTGTGTACTGAATCCCAACATATTTGCTCTTGTGTGTGGCTTCCCATCTCACTCAATCCGGTAGGCAGCTCACCAAACATACACCCCGCTCTTATGCTTCTCACATCCCCCACTCTACACCCTCCCACAAACACCCTTACACCAATAGCCACACGCAAATGCCCCCCACATACCCCAACACACCATTTCATCTACATACACACCTATATTTATATATCTGACATATTCCCACACATCCTCCCACACCCACACCTACACCCACCTACCCCAGTTATTCCCTACATGTAATGTATGTAATGTATGCGCGCATAGCTAATTAGCCCACGGACGCCGGTATGACGCGCGTCCCGATAGGGGCACCGGGCTGATATCGAAACCTAATAAACACTCGTTAACCGAAGATAAAGTGGCCAAGTGTCAAATATGCCAAAGTTTCAGAAATCTCCAGCAATCTTAACCACTAATCAATCACGAAATACCCAACATACCGCTTTACAAAATTGGCATTGATTTCTTCCAGATAAAGGATATAACATTCTTATTAATTGTAGATTACTATTCAAAATTCCCTGAAGTCATTGAAATGACAAACGCGTCAAGTAAGAATACTATAAAAGAATTGAAGTCTGTATTTGGCCATTATGGTAGTATGAGACAATGGTCCACAATTCTTAAGCGGAGAATATAAAGAATTTGCAAAGGAATACAATTTCAAGCACTGTTTCTCCCAAATACACACAAGCACAAGCATAGCCACACACCTCCACACCTAAACCCACATACTCCAGTTATTCCCTACACACCGTCTCCCCAATACACACAAACACAAGCATAGCCACACACCTCCACACCTAAACCCACATACTCCAGTTATTCCCTACACACCGTCTCCCCAATACACACAAACACAAGCATAGCCACACACCTCCACACCTACACCCACATACTCCAGTTATTCCTTACACACCGTCTCCCCACTACACACAAACACAAGCATAGCCGCACATCTCCACACCTAAACCCACATACTCCAGTTATTCCATACACACCGTCTCCCCACTACACACAAACACAAGCATAGTCGCACACCTCCACACCTAAACCCACATACTCCAGTTATTCCTTACACACCATCTCTCAACTACACACAAACACAAGCATAGCCGCACACCTCCAGACCTAAACCCACATACTCCAGTTATTCCTTACACACCATCTCCCCACTACACACAAACACAAGCATAGCCGCACACCTCCACACCTAAACCCACATACTCCAGCTATTCCTTACACACCATCTCTCAACTACACACAAACACAAGCATAGCCGCACACCTCCAGACCTAAACCCACATACTCCAGTTATTCCATACACACTGTCTCCCCAATACACACAAACACAAGCATAGCTGCACACCTCCACACCTAAACCCACATACTCCAGTTATTCCGTACACACCGTCTCCCCAATACACACAAACACAAGCATAGCCGCACACCTCCACACCTAAACCCACATACTCCAGTTATTCCTTACACACCATCTCTCAACTACACACAAACACAAGCATAGCCGCACACCTCCAGACCTAAACCCACATACTCCAGTTATTCCATACACACCGTCTCCCCACTACACACAAACACAAGCATAGCCGCACACCTCCACACCTAAACCCACATACTCCAGTTATTCCTTACACACCATCTCTCAACTACACACAAACACAAGCATAGCTGCACACCTCCAGACCTAAACCCACATACTCCAGTTATTCCGTACACACCGTCTCCCCACTACACACAAACACAAGCATAGCCGCACACCTCCACACCTAAACCCACATACTCCAGTTATTCCATACACACCGTCTCCCCACTACACACAAACACAAGCATAGCCACACACCTCCACACCTAAACCCACATACTCCAGTTATTCCTTACACACCGTCTCCCCAATACACACAAACACAAGCATAGCCGCACACCTCCAGACCTAAACCCACATACTCCAGTTATTCCATACACACCGTCTCCCCACTACACACAAACACAAGCATAGCCACACACCTCCACACCTAAACCCACATACTCCAGTTATTCCTTACACACCATCTCTCAACTACACACAAACACAAGCATAGCCGCACACCTCCAGACCTAAACCCACATACTCCAGTTATTCCGTACACACCGTCTCCCCAATACACACAAACACAAGCATAGCCGCACACCTCCACACCTAAACCCACATACTCCAGTTATTCCGTACACACCGTCTCCCCACTACACACAAACACAAGCATAGCCGCACACCTCCACACCTAAACCCACATACTCCAGTTATTCCTTACACACCATCTCCCCACTACACACAAACACAAGCATAGCCGCACACCTCCAGACCTAAACCCACATACTCCAGTTATTCCATACACACCGTCTCCCCACTACACACAAACACAAGCATAGCTGCACACCTCCACACCTAAACCCACATACTCCAGTTATTCCGTACACACCGTCTCCCCACTACACACAAACACAAGCATAGCCACACACCTCCACACCTAAACCCACATACTCCAGTTATTCCTTACACACCGTCTCCCCAATACACACAAACACAAGCATAGCCACACACCTCCACACCTAAACCCACATACTCCAGTTATTCCTTACACACCATCTCCCCACTACACACAAACACAAGCATAGCCGCACACCTCCACACCTAAACCCACATACTCCAGTTATTCCTTACACACCATCTCCCCACTACACACAAACACAAGCATAGCCGCACACCTCCAGACCTAAACCCACATACTCCAGTTATTCCGTACACACCGTCTCCCCACTACACACAAACACAAGCATAGCCACACACCTCCACACCTAAACCCACATACTCCAGTTATTCCTTACACACCGTCTCCCAATACACACAAACACAAGCATAGCCACACACCTCCACACCTAAACCCACATACTCCAGTTATTCCTTACACACCGTCTCCCCAATACACACAAACACAAGCATAGCCGCACACCTCCAGACCTAAACCCACATACTCCAGTTATTCCTTACACACCATCTCTCAACTACACACAAACACAAGCATAGCCGCACACCTCCAGACCTAAACCCACATACTCCAGTTATTCCGTACACACCGTCTCCCCAATACACACAAACACAAGCATAGCCGCACACCTCCACACCTAAACCCACATACTCCAGTTATTCCGTACACACCGTCTCCCCACTACACACAAACACAAGCATAGCCGCACACCTCCACACCTAAACCCACATACTCCAGTTATTCCATACACACCGTCTCCCCACTACACACAAACACAAGCATAGCTGCACACCTCCACACCTAAACCCACATACTCCAGTTATTCCGTACACACCGTCTCCCCACTACACACAAACACAAGCATAGCCACACACCTCCACACCTAAACCCACATACTCCAGTTATTCCTTACACACCGTCTCCCCAATACACACAAACACAAGCATAGCCACACACCTCCACACCTAAACCCACATACTCCAGTTATTCCTTACACACCATCTCCCCACTACACACAAACACAAGCATAGCCGCACACCTCCACACCTAAACCCACATACTCCAGTTATTCCTTACACACCATCTCCCCACTACACACAAACACAAGCATAGCCGCACACCTCCAGACCTAAACCCACATACTCCAGTTATTCCGTACACACCGTCTCCCCACTACACACAAACACTAGCATAGCCACACACCTCCACACCTAAACCCACATACTCCAGTTATTCCTTACACACCGTCTCCCCACTACACACAAACACAAGCATAGCCACACACCTCCACACCTAAACCCACATACTCCAGTTATTCCTTACACACCGTCTCCCCAATACACACAAACACAAGCATAGCCGCACACCTCCAGACCTAAACCCACATACTCCAGTTATTCCTTACACACCATCTCTCAACTACACACAAACACAAGCATAGCCACACACCTCCACACCACCTCCTCACACACCCTAAATGCACCCTACACATCCCCACAGATGGCTGCTCCTACCGTCTGACAGCCGGGATTGGGCGTGTCAAGCAGAGAATTAGATGTGAACACCCTCCTCCGCCTTCATTTCTTCAAGAACTTCCACAAGCATTCAGATGAGCCTCTCTCTCCTAGATCTGCCACAATCATTCATATTCTTTTAGTTTCACTACAATTTGCTTTCCCTTTTTTCCCCTTTAACATTCGACGATTAAACCGGTGAAACATCAATTGTGGACAATTAGGTCATTCCCCCCATTCACGTACCCCTTTGTCAAATCCTAGTAATGTCGAGCATCAGCCAACAAGGTAACCAACACATATATATATTATAAGTATTTGATTTGACTCGGACGGATGGCCCTGTCACACTACGACGTAATGACGTCAGCGTGGGGAGAACGTGAAGAACGTTGAACTTCTCAGGGTATTATGCAAATTTGGGCACAAGTTGAACGTGGATGCAGCGTAGTGGACGAGAAAGTAACGGCGGTAAAGCGTAGTGATGCCGTCATTCAATGAGAGAGGACAACGTAATTATGCTCAGGGAACGTTATCTACGTTATTCCAACGCCAGAACTATGTTGCTTTACGTTGCCTTACGTTACTAACGTAATGCAACGGTGGCAAAACGCTAAATGTACGTTGGACGTAGGTTAGGCGTACGTTATCCCGACGGTTTCACTACGCGGACTGCACTTTTCCACCGTCTTTAATGTGGGTCAATGTAGTGCAACGTAGTGCAACGTAGTGCAACGTAGTGCAACGTAGTGCAACGTAGTGCAACGTAGTGCAACGTAGTGCAACGTAGTGCAACGTAGTGCAACGTAGTGCAACGTAGTGCAACGTAGTGCAACGTAGTGCAACGTAGTGCAACGTAGTGCAACGTAGTGCAACGTAGTGCAACGTAGTGCACGTAGTGCAACGTAGTGCAACGTAGTGCAACGTAGTGACCAGCGTTTGACTAATGTCCGTTTAACGTCATTGACGTTCGCCGAACGTGTACAGAACGTACGGCGAACGTAAACCCTTACGTTCTAGTTACGTCGAAAGTTTTGAACAGGTTCAAAACTTTGACGCGCGCCGACGTAACACGACGTAACGTGACGTGGCTCGACGTCAGTCTAACGTCATTCTGACGTCATCATAACGTAATCCAACGTAGGTCAACGTAATGGCGAAACGTGATCACGTCAGGCTTACGTTTGCTCGTTACGTTGTAGTGTGACAGGGGTATTAAATCAAAACCTCAGACCACTATAACAGGAAGCGGGCGCCCCCTAATCAATTAGGCGTCTGCTTGAATGTTAAATTGAAATTTGAGATGCGTGCCGCCCGGATGTGTGTTAAAGCTGTCCACTCAGGCATGCTACACCTTCTATCACGATACCTACTGACAAGCTGCCCCCTCTCTTCCCACCCCACCACGCCTTCTCCCTCATTCCTCCCCCTTCTCCTCCTCCTAACCCCTCCAAACCTCCACCTACACCTACCCTCTCCATCCTCCATCCTCCATCCCCCACCCTGCCTCTCTTCCCTACCTCCTTCCCCTCCCCCGCCCCATTCCCCCTCCCCCTCCCCTCCCCATCCCGCTATCCACTCCACCCTCCCTCATACTCGTCCCCACCCTCCGCTACCCTCCACACCTCCCACTTCTCTTTCCCCGCCCCGTCTCCGCCCCTCCTGTCCCTCCTCTCCCTCCACCTCCACCCTATATCCTTCCACCCCTCCCTTCTCCCTCCTCCACTCCTCCCCTCCCCCTCCCATTTCCCCGTCCCCTTTCCTCCATACCCCTCCCTCCTACCCTCCACCCTCCACCCTCCACCTCCTAAGCCTCCACTCCCCCTACCCCTCCACCCTTCACTTCCTCCTTCACCTTCCACTCCTCCACCCTCCACCCTCCACCTTCTAACACACCACTCCCAATACCCTCCACTCTCGAATCCTCTTCCTACCCCTACCCTCCACCCTTCACTTCCTCTCTCCCATCCCCCTCTACGCTCCACCCTCCTCCCTTCACCCACCCCTCTACGTTACCTCCTCGCCCTCCCTCTACTCCCTTATCCTCTCCACCTTCCAGCCCTTCGCTTCACCCCTCCTCCTACCCTTTCCCCGTAATCTCCTCCCAATCCCCCCTGCCACTCCACCCTCCATCCTACTCTTCCCACCACTCCTCCACCCTCCCCCTTTCCCCTTCCCCTCTCCCCCTCCACCCGCCCCCTCCCCCTTCCACTCTCCACCCTCCCCCTCGCGCCTCCCGCCGCCCCCGCGCCCCTCCCCCATCCACCCGCCATCCTTCCCCCTCCCCCATCGACCCCTCCTTCCCCCCTCCACGTCCCCTCTTCCAGCGAGCTGCTCCCAACTTTGTGGTTAAATCGTTGGCATGAGCTGCTCATGGTTCAGGCCTACATCCCCAATTATCAGATTGAGCTCTGGTTGTTTTCCCATCACTGTGCAATGATAGGGGCATGCCGGGATACCCGGTGCACCTTCCCCTTTGATATATATATATATATATATATATACAGTACAACCCCGTTAAACCAAGCTCGGTTAAACCAAACGATCGGTTAATCCAAACATTCTTCGGCGGCCCGGCAAAATACTACCATTTATCATATAAAACAGTTGGTTAAACCAAAATTGATTAATCCAAAGTATCGTTAATCCAAACAAAATGTTCGGCCTCAGGCCACTTCCGGTACAGTTAAACCAAACTTTCATGTGGTTTTAAGGTCATCTGAGACATTTTTATATGATAAATGGTAGTATTTTGCCAGGTCGCTGAAAAAAGTTTGGATTAACCGATCATTTGATTTAACCGTTTAATGGGGTTATACTGCATATACATAAAAAAACAATAATCATAGTGTCCACATACATTGTACATTCATAATGCACCCCTGGTTTTGCCAAAGCCAAGTCAAAGTCAAAGCTTGGTTAAACCAATGATCGGTTAATCCAAACAAATTTCTAGGGTCCCTTCAAGTTTGGTTTAACGGGGTTATACTGTATATATATATTTACATATATATATCTAGACATGGCAGAACAAGAAGTGGCATTTATCAATTATATGCGTGTTTAATTTGATCTTAACAGACCCGTAAACTAATGGTTCATTAGTTACCGGCGCACTGACAACCAAGAACAACTAGCGATTAACAAATGACAAACCAAACAGACACTAACAAAATAATAGCAAGTACATAATGGGAGCGGCAAATGACAAATGGAAGCTAACAAATGATAAATCACCGATGACAATTTTGTTTGTTTAATGCTGACTGATGAATAGCAAATAACAGATGAAAAACAGGAAATGACAAGAAACAAATGGAAAATAACAAATGACAAGTAATAAATGTCGATTTTCACAAATAAGGAATGACAAATAAGGAATGACAAATAAGGAATGACAAATAACGAATGACAAATAACGAATGACAAATAGGGAATCACAAATAGGGAATCACAAATAGGGAATCACAAATAGGGAATCACAAATAGGGAATCACAAATAGGGGTTCACAATTAGGGAATCACAAATAGGAATTCTTTTTTTCTTGAAGATTGATACTGCCTATTATGGATAAGTCTGAATAGGCTTGTTTTCACCATTAGACAGTTTGTCGATAGAAAGCCCAAGCCTACACTTGTACCGACCCTAGTGGATTTTTTACCTCCCACACCACACAGACATGGTATGAGAGCAACTGGCCTTTGATGATTCGGTAAGTTATTTCTCGATATGAGACTTTGATCTCTGAGTGATTCTTGAATGAATGAGTATTGACCGAAGTGACGTCATAGTTTGGTGATAATTAGTAGGTATTGCCCAATATGGGACGTTGATCCCTGAGTGACCCTGGAATGAATGAGTATTGACCGAGGTGACGTCACAGTCTGCTGATAATGAGCAGTTATTACCCGATATGAAACTCTTATCCCTAATTTATTCTAGAATGAGTGAGTATTAACCGAGGTGACGTCACAGTCCGGTGATAATGAGCAGTTATTACCCGATGTGAGACTTCAATCCCATAGTTATTCTGGAATGAATGAGTATTGTACTGAGGTGACGTCACAATCCAATGATAATGAGCAAATATTGCTCGATATGAGACTTTGAGCCCTGAATCACTCTGGAATGAGGGTGAGTGGATGTGTGGGTGAGGGGATGAATGTGGGTGAGGGTAATGGGGTGGATGTGGCTTAGGAGTGAGAGGTAGGTGAGGGTGTGGGTGAAGCGGTGGGTGGGTGGGAGGGACAGGGGGTGCGAGATTCACTTCCGGTGCATTGGGTGACTGGAGGGGGGTCGGCTGTTACAAGCAGTAGCGAGCAAGCAACGGCGTGCACCGGATCCTGGCGAGTCCGGGGCGGCCTGTCAAGTGCGGCTCCTTTTGAGGCCAGCCCCCTTCAAGAGACCGCCAGCACTAAGCCCGGTGCGGCCCGGTGCACGCAGCGGCGGACCGGGGGCGACGACGGCGGGACCGGTGGCGCCGCGCCCGGCAAGAACTCTGCCGATGTGCCGGCCACAGATGACTAAGTACCCGGCCAGCTATAAATAGCTCTGATATGTGTGTATATTTAGCACTGTACTCAGCTACTGCACATTCTTGTGTGTGTATATATGTATCCCGCAGAAAACCCCACCTACCTCCACCCTATTACCCCACCCACATCCCTCACAAAGCCCCACACACCCCCACCCTTAATTAAAGACCCTAAAATACTAAGATGGCTCACTCAGCCTGTACTGTGTAATCAAAATGATCAAACCCACCACTTGGTGCGCTGGCTGTTCTCTTGGTTAAGCAGTTGCTATATTATATCTATAAATGTATATATGAACGTGAAAGATGTGTGATGATGGTGATGATGATGATGATGCTGATGATGATGTGTATTTGTTCATAGCAATTTCATATTGATGTGTATTCATACTTACCTATCTCATGTATAATATAATTGTATGTGTTTACATGTGAAACACCAACCAGCAGTCGGGCTGATCAAACCCACCACAAGGTGGCACTGCAAAATTGACATTACCATAGGAGAGATAGGGAGTGAGCCGTCTTAGTGTTATAGGGTCTTTGCCTTAATCCCCATAAAAACCCTCAACACACCCCCCACACCCCGCCCACAAACCCCCACATAGCCACCCCCACCCCACCCTCAACCCAACAAGCCCCCACATACCAACAACCAACCCATCCTCATCCCCACAAAACCCCCACATGCCCACTCAATCCTCACCCGCTACAAAACCCCACACACCCCACCCTACCCTCAACCGTACCTTTATCCTGACAAACCCACCCCACCCTTCCCACCCTCCTGCCCCCTGCACCCTCCCTCCCCTTCCCCCCTCTCCCCCTCCCCCCGCCACCCCGTCATCCCCCGGCCGCCTGCTCTATGAGCCGGGTCCGGATAATTACTGATCAGCACCAGTCGATGACCCAAAAACAGGAGATCCTGGCTAAGAAGGCGGGATTAACACGATCGATGATGGCTGCCTGGAACGCGGCGTCCATTGACCCATCCCTCATTACACCGACTGGCAAGTGTGCAGCATTCCCCTGATTGCCTTATTTCCTCCAGGCGGACACTCGCCGATATTGGGGACTGAGGCCTAAGTTGATCGGGAACTGATGGCCTGCAGGGTATTGGCGCCCGGGAACATTGTTAACCTCTATGTTATGCAGAATTCAGCTTCGTTCCTTTTTTGTTGTTTTTGAAAATGAGGGTAGGGTTGGGGCTGTGTGTGTGGGGGGGTTGTAGGGATGAGGGTGGATGTGGTATGTGGGTGGAGGAGTTTTGTTGTTTTTAGAAATTATAATTATTAATATTATTATCGTTATTATTGCTAAATGATATTTCATTCAGTGATTAACATCGGGGTTTCTTTGAAACATTAGGTTCTCTGGCCATATTATGATACGAGTATTTAATATACCCTAAGTTTGTTTGCTCAACGACCCCCAGCACAAAAAGTAGACATCGGCTATTGGAGGGTAAGGATATGTTTGCTCCAATTGCTTATTTTGGGGTGGGGTTCTTTAAAGCAAACAAACGAAAACATTGTTGGTTCCTTGCGCCAACAATATTTTAATGTAAATAGCATGAACGATCTCTTTACCAAAGTAAACCACGCCATTGTTTCCTGACATTGATGAGGGTTGGGCGGGCGTATGTGGAGTTTAGTGGGGGATGAGGGTGAGGTGGGTTACGTGGGATTTGTGGGGATGTGGGTGTGGTATGTGGGGGTTGGTGGTGATGAGGGTAGGGTGGGGGTAGGTGGAGTTTTGTGGGGGATGAGGGTGAGTGGGGGTAGGTGGGGTTTTGTGGGGGATAAGGGGTGTGGGGATATGTGGGGTTTTGTGGGGGATGAGGGTGAGTGGGGGTAGGTGCGGTTTTGTGGGGATGTGGATGGGGGAATGTGGGGGTTTGTGGGGTCCCATTTTCCTGACACTGAGCCAACCAATCCCTACTGTACCCTACTAATTAATGCCCAGTGTTGGACGAGCTAGCGACAAGTTATTTAGGTGTTGGCTTGACGCAGGTAGGGAGCGAATATTGCACTGTTAGCCCATCGCACCGAGTCCTAGCCCACCATTTGGATAAATATAGTTCAGTGTTAGGCCGAGTCCTAACCCACCATTTGGATAAATATAGTTCAGCATTACGCCAAGTCCTAACCCATCATTTGGATAAACATAGTTCAGCGTTAGGCTGAGTCCTAACCCACCATTTGGATAAACATAGTTCAGCATTAGGCCGAGTCCTAGTCCACCATTTGGATAAACATAGTTTAGTGTTAGGCCGAGTCCTAGTCCACCATTTGGATAAACATAGTTCAGCGTTAGGAGGCTTATTGCATTATGTATGTAACGTAGGTGGTCCAATTGTAGCATGATCTGCCAAACATGCCAGAGGTATGGGTTCAGTGTGAACTGTGCTAATATAACAATACTGTTTTATTACTCTTCCCCACCACCAACATTATTTTAATCTTAGATGTTTCTATGACGCAAAATCCCAAACAAGCAAACCTTTGCTTTGAACCATATGTTGCATTAATACATGGCATAAATAAACCATCCTGTATTAGAAAATCTTCCGTAAAGAAGGATTCTGCCAAGATTTCACTGCAAATATCATCAATATAATACAATACATATTAGCATATCACACACAGCATAATTCCTACATTGCCTAATTAGATACATAGATGGTACCACACAGAGAAAGGTCAGTTTATTCTTTACTTGATTAGGCTATGGATATTATGGATATATTGTTCATGTTCCTTCGGCAACATGGGTAATTCGCACATGATAATGGACAGATTGTGCTGCCACCTTTAGTTCAGTGAACTACACATACGCCATCTACTCTGTACCCGCTGAATCCACATCAACTTCTGGTCGATGCCCCGGGCTGTCTCCACAGGTTATGCTAGGTGGCACCACCTCCAGTAGCGCAGTCCACCCTGGTGTGAACTCAATGAACTCTGCTGACTTCACTTCCGGTAGTGTTACCAGCGCCTCCAGAACTTGACATCCAGACGCCCAACCATCGACACCTCACACCTTTTCTTGGCCACCCCCCCAGCCCTACAGTCACCTGACTTTCAATCGATAGGGTTCAGTGCCTGGGTCTCAGGATACGGACTAAGAACTGGCCTTGACTTGAATGACATTCTAAACTAATTATTGATAAATAAAATTCCAATACTTGTAGGTCCTTGTTGTGTTCTGAATTATCTATTTGTTAGAATAAGTAATATTCATCAGAAAGAGATACCAAATTGTGTAAACCAGATACATCTATTTGTTAGAATAAGTAACACTATCAGAAAGACAGGTCAAATTGCATAAACTAGATGTATACATTTGTTAGACTGAGTAGCATTCAGCAAAAAGAGAATGAAATTGTCAGGATAAGTAACTTCCACCAAGAATAAGTAAGAGTAATCAAAAAGAAACCAAAATATCTAAACTAGATGTACGAATTTCTTAGAATGAATTACAATCACCAGAAAGGGGCACCAACTTATAAGTAACCAGATGTACCGATTTGTTAGAGTAGGTATCATTCACCAGAAAGAGATGCCAAATTGTGCAAACCAGATATCCACAACGCATCATACACTACACAAATGTCATTTTCGATTGGGAAAATTCAGGTTGTTTGAGTGTGTTTGTTTTGTTGCTCTTTCTGTTTCTAGATGCAACCACCACTGTTGTGTTATGACATTGGTTTCCTTGGCTGAAATTAAATCTATTTGAACAAGTAAATTGGATTGCAGTCTTGAATACTGGAGTGGCTGAAAATAACACTTGGCTCTCCAATCATCACTGGTTTGTTGTTTGTTTAATGTTATTTTATGGCAGAGGAGGTGGGGGATAAACAATGTCCTATGGAGGAGGATGGGTAAATAGTTATGGTGTCATTATTTATATATGAAGCCTACCCACCCACATATGGAGCTAATTTGATCATTGCATTTCTTACAGGAACATTCATTTCCGGAGGACAGGAACGTGTGTGTGTTGTTGGGTGGGTGTGTGGGTGTGTGGGTGTGTGGGTGTGTGGTGGGTGTGTGGGTGGGTGGGTGTGAGTGTGGGTGGGTGGGTGTGAGTGTGGGTGCGTGGGTGTGAGGTGTGAGTGTGAGTGTGGGTGTGTGGTGTGTGGGTGTGTGGGTGTGAGTGTGGGTGTGTGGGTGTGAGTGTGGGTGTGTGGGTGTGTGGGTGTGAGTGTGGGTGTGGGTGTGTGTGTTGGTGTGAGTGTGGATGTGTGGGTGTGAGTGTGTGGTTGTGAGTGTGGGTGTGTGAGTGTGGGTGTGTGGGTGTGTGGGTGTGTGGGTGGGTGTGAGTGTGTGTGTGTGGGTGTGAGTGTGGGTGTGGGTGTGGGTGTTGGTGTGAGTGTGGATGTGTGGGTGTGATTGTGGGTGTGTGGGTGTGTGGGTGTGTGGGTGTTTGGGTGTGTGAGTGTGTGGGTGTGAGTGTGGGTGTGTGGGTCTTTGGGTGTGTGAGTGTGTGGGTGTGTAGGTGGGTGTGGCTGTGGGTGTGGATGTGGCTGTAGATGTGTGGGTGTAGTATTGATTGAAAAGGACTACAGGCAAAGCTAATAGTAAATACTAGTAATAGCAAAATGATTTTGGGAGAGTAGGAATAGAATATACTAACAGGTTGCTACAATAAGTCATTATTTATACTCATATAATTAATTACCTAGCCTATATGTATATTTAATCAGGCCTAGTTGAAATCTTTTTTTCCTTGATTGTTTGTTATATATAGTATGAAATATAAATATATTATATGCGTTTAAATATATTATATGCATCTACAAGAACCCGAGAGGAGGAGATCATGGTTGACGGAAACAAGCTGAACTCTGTTCCAGAATTCACCTATCTCGGAAGCACTATATCAAGTGATGGACGCATTGATGCTGAGATACAGAGGAGGATGGCCAAGGCTAGCGCATCTTTCGGCCGACTACGCCAGAGACTCTGGAACAACCACCATGTGTCCATTCGGGTCAAAGGTAAGATCTACCGTGCAATCGTGCTATCCACCCTACTATACGGAGCCGAGGCCTGGACAGTGTACAGACAGCAGCTGAAAAAGCTGCATGCCTTCATGATGCGACATCTGCGTTCAATCATGAGGCTAACCTGGAAGGACAAAGTGACGAATAAGGAAATACTCGAACGGATGGGGCTGCCCTCTATGGAAGATCTTCTGATCAAAAAGAATCTCCAGTGGACTGGACACCTCATGAGGATGTCATCAGACAGGCTACCAAAGCAGATCCTTTATTCTCAACTGTCTTCTGGCTACAAAAAGAGAGGGCGCCCCCCTCTCCAGTTCAGGGATACCATCAAGAGAAACCTGAAGCTGAGAGACATTAAGACCGACTCATGGATGCAACTCTCACAGCTGAGAGCTAAATGGAGAGCGGCAGTCAAGTAATGAAAGCAGTCTTTGTCGCATCGCGACCGGCAGCATGATGATGATGATGATGATGATGATATGCGTAATTATATACATCTCCATTAGTCTCAGCGGTATAATACTATATATATATATATTTATATATACATGTTAATATATAGTATATATACCCCTCCCCTGCACCTAATGAAGTGTGTTAGTGAAGTTCACAGCTGGGTGTTGGCGCTACCTGTGTCGTTTTATGAATAATAAGGTAATAATGCGATGTTGTCTAGTTATGTCCATTAATTTATATTCGGATAAGTCCTTATGCACCACATAGATATATATGATGTATCAGGACTTATGCAAATATATATATATATATATATATAAACTGTGGTTATTAGATAACACACACATATGGGACTGGTGCAGGCAGTGAGGAGCAGTTAGTGATGTGGGTGCACATAGGTGGCGTCACCAGTCGAGTCTGCTAGAGTCGCAGGATGAGGCAGTCGCAGATTGAGGTTTGTGTTTGCAGAACTTCCTATAATTATAATCACATAATTCACATACATCACATATATATGGGATATATAATCTATTATGGGAATATAAACAAAGACACTACGACAGCTCAGTTCCCTTCTCTATATGTATGTTATCATCTACTATCTACTACCACAGCGGTTGGTTACTAGTTCAACCACACCAGTGCCACCTGTGAGTGGCTCCTGGCGACCTTGACGCCAACGGTGTCTGGTTACTACCACCTCCAGACTTGCACTGACAGTCAGATTGTGATAAATATATATATATATATATATATATATATATATATATATATAAAGCACTAATGTCTATGGTGTAGGTTGGTTCACTCAGTTGTGATCCAATGTCATCATCATCATCATGCTGTCGGTGGCGATGCAACAAAGACTGCTTTCATTACTTGACTGCCGCTCTCCATTTAGCTCTCTGCTGTGAGAGTGATGTCCATGAGTCGGTCTTAATGTCTCTCAGCTTCAGGTTTCTCTTGATGGTATCCTTGAACCGGAGATGAGGGTGCCCTCTCTTTCTGTAACCAGAAGACAGTTGAGAGTAGAGGATCTGCTTTGGTAGCCTGTCTAATGACATCTTCATGAGGTGTCCAGTCCACTGGAGATTCTTTTTGATCAGAAGATCTTCCATAGAGGGAAGCCCCATCCGTTCGAGTATTTCCTTATTTGTCACTTTGTCATTCCAGGTTAGCCTCATGATTGAATGCACATGTTGCATCATGAAGTCATGCAGCTTTTTCACCTGTCGTCTATACACTGTCCAGGTAGAATGTCCAGGCGTCTGTACACTGTCCAATGTAGAATTGGACTAATAGTAATACATTTGGAAACTGAATGCCAGTTGTAAGTTTGGGCAGCATTATTATTATACCTGTCATATCCCCCCCCCCATTCCGCCTGGCCCCGACCCCCCCCCCCCACACACACACTAAGGTCCTCGCCCTACTTTCTTCTCTGCCCCCCTCGTCACACCCACTCAGTGCTTCCCACACTCCGACCACCATTAAGCCCGTCACCCAACTCTCCGCCCCACTCATGGTGCCTCTGTTTCCATGGCCACGCCTCCGACCCTCCACGGCCCTGCTCCGGGCCACTCTACCCCACACTCCGTCCCCTCCCCTCCCCACCTCACCCTTCCTTGCACCACCCCTCCCCTCCCCACCCGACCCCACCCTGTCCCACGCCGCCGTACCTGAACCCGTCCCCACCCTACCCAGTCCAACCCCACCCCACCCCGTCCCGCCACACCCCACCCCGGCCCATTCCATTCCATTCCATTCCATTCCACCCCACCCAACCCCAACACGTCCACACCCCACCACGTTCCCACCACGTCCCCATCCCACCACGTTCCCACCCCACCACCTTCCCACCCCACCACCTTCCCACCACGTCCCCACCCCACCACGTCCCCGCCCCACCATGGCCCCACCCTGCCCCGCCCCACCCCGCTCCAACCTACCCCGCCCCGCCCCGCCTCACCCAGCCCCGCCCCTTCCCGTCCCGCCCTGCCTCGCCCAGCCCAGCCCAGCCCAGCCCCGCCCCCAGCCCCCGCCCCGCCCCGCCCCGCCCCGCCCCGCCCTCCCCTCCCCTCCCCGCCCCGGCCCTTCCCCACTCAGCCGGGCGTGTCGGCGGCTGTACATCTACCATACCTCCGTATTAGAATCGGCAAGAAGCAGGAAGCCATCGCTCAACTGACGATTTACTGCCGCGCATTGCGCAGAGTTGATTTGGGAGTAGTAGCGAGTTATGCCGCCCACATGCTGATCACCAGACGGCGGATTATAGACAGCACCCCACTGATTACCTCCCACACCCCCACATCACACCACACACCACACACCACACACCACACACCACACACCACACACACCACGCCTCACGTACCTACCCTGATGCTATAAGGTCCCCCAGTCTCCCTTCTCCACTACTGTATGTAGGCCCATCACCGCCCATCAATCCCCATCACCGCCCATCACCGCCCATGATCACCCATCACCGCCCATCACCGCCCACTACCGCCCATCACCACCCGTCACCGCCCATCACCGCCCATCACCGCCCATCACCGCCCATCACCGCCCATCACCGCCCATCACCGCCCATTACCGCCCAGCACCGCCCAGCACTGCCCAGCACCGCCCATCACCACCCATCACCACCCATCACAACCCATCACCGCCCATCACAGCCCATCACCGCCCATCACCGCCCATCACCGCCCATCACCGCCCATCACTGCCCATTACCGCCCGTCACCGCCCATCACTCCCCATCACCGCCAATCACCGCCAATCACCGCCAATCACCGCCAATCACCGCCAATCACCGCCAATCACCGCCAATCACCGCAAATCACCGCAAATCACCGCAAATCACTGCCAATCATCGCCAAACACCGCCAAACACCGCCAATCACCGCCAATCACCGCCAATCACCGCCAATCACCGCCAATCACCGCCAATCACCGCCAATCACCGCCAATCACCGCCAATCACCGCTCATCATCGCCCACAGCCCCGTCCTCACCAGCACCAGAAACTCCAGGATCATCCCCCATCCCCATCCCCACCACCACCTCACCCCACACTTTCACCTCAGCCCCACCCTTAGCCTTACCACCAACACCCACCTCACCCCCACCTCACCCACACCACTACACCCACAAAAACCAGCCTAACACCACCCACCGCTACACCCAACACAACCAGCCCAATACAACCCACAGCTGCACCCACCACAACCAGCCCAACACCACCAACTGCTACACCCACCACAATCAGCCCAACACAACCTACCGCTACACCCACCACAACCAGCCCAACACAAGCCACCGCTACACCCACCGCTACACCCACCACCCCTACCTCCACTACACCCCACTAAGCACCAACCCACTAAACCACAACCCCTACCCCCACCTGTGTACATCACTATCGACCTCCACCTATATAAGATGATCCTGTCACCCCCCCCCCTCCAACCCCTTCCCCCTCATCCCGCTCCATGGGTTGGCCATTTCCTCCGCCCGGGCCCTGCCACTACCGCCCTCCCCCGCCGTCCCTGCCCCGCTCCCTACCGCAGCCAATCGCCGGGCAGCATTGAGCCTTGAGCGGCGGCGTGGGGGGGGGGGGGGGGGGGGGGGTGGAGCTGAACCGAGGGAGGGGGCGGGGTGATAGATGACAAATTCGCGGGCAAACTCGGGAATTACGGACAGCTACAAAGGAGGACAACGCGCCGTAAGCGGCCCGCAGTACGCGGCAAGGCGGGCGGGGAGAGGCGGGCGGGGAGAGGCGGGCGGGGAGAGGCGGGCGGGGCGGGGGGTGAGGGAGCGTAGTTTGTGGTAGAGGCGGGGCGGGACCGGAGGGGTAGGGTAGAGTGGAGTAGGGTGGGGCTGGTCGGGGAGGGGCGAGGTGGGTGGGTAGGACAGGGAGGAGTGGGGCACGGGCGGGGCGCAACGGGGTGGGGCCGGGTGGGGCCGGGTGGGGCTGGGTGAGGTGAATTAGGCCGGGGATGGTGGGCAAAGGCGGAGCGGGGCGGGATGGGAAGGGGCCGGGTGGGGCGGGGGATGGGCGTTCTCTGTGGCGGAGTGGTTAGAGTGTCTGACTTTTTTCTAGGTCAGACTCCTAATCTGAGGGTCGGCGGTTCGATTCCCCGTGGGGGGGGGGGGGGGGAGTAGACATGTATGTACTATGGCTGTGCGAGAACGTGTGAGTTGGTGTGTGTTAGTATGTGCTGATGCCAGTGAGTGTGGATTTGTGGAGAAGAGTGAGGGTGTAGGCTATATCTATATGTGTGTGCTGTTTATCCTGTGCACGGCCGTGTGTTTTGTACATTGGTGAGTGTGTCAGTATGTGTCGGTGTGTGTGTCGGTGTGTGTGTGTCGGTGTGCGTGGTGATACATGCTGCTGTGTACGGTAGAGTTTGTAGTGAGAGTTGGTATAAATACGCTAAGTGTTGTTTGCGCCATACATTCCCCGGACCTGCGCATTGCCTGTTTCACAGAAGTACCCAGCAAGCATAGCCCATAGTACTAGTAGTATTAGTAGTAGTAGTGTTCCAGTGCACTCCTCCTACGTTAATAATTTGAATAAGAAGTCAAAGAGCAGTGTATTATCTATTGCAACAATCTGCTTTGTTCAAATACCTCAATTAAAATAACAATGCTGCAAAAGTGAGGTACTGACCATATTCTCGTGGGTTAACGACCATGTGTGGGTTAACGCCCAACACCCGACTTGGCCAATAGTTCATCAACGCCCACCTCTTGAACGTCCATGTGTGGGTAAATACCCCCCCCCCCCCACTTCAGTGATTTGTCAATTTAAATTCTCAGGGCGTTAACCCCCGAGAATACGGTAGTTAGTTAAATTTGGATTATACCTAAACCCACATAACACTGCCTAGAAAATTAATTAAGACACCACCTACATTAAAATAACACACTGAATACATACACTGATGAGATATACCACAAACGCTTAATTAGCCGAATTTAATCAAAAATATCGTATTATCTTAAGATTGTTCTTGTAATTAAATAGTGTAAATGACTGAAGTTAAGCATGGCTGGAAGACCAGTGCCTCGACATTAAACAAAGACTGTATTCAGATGACTAAAAATGCTTACAAAAAACACCCCCAAAAACATATCTCTGTCAATGTAGCACATAGCGCAACCAACACTACACTGCTGCTGCCATATGTGACACCATTAAATTGTGTAGCCTTGTACATTTTTAGGTATGGAATTGGTTTTATCCAAGAAATGGCAGCTATTTAATGCACAAACAGCGATTTGGGGCAGAAATCGACCTGCCTACATGGAATCCACTTTTGCAAATTGTGGACAACAGTGGACTGTATGAACAAAATGTAGATGTATGAACAAAATGTAGATGTATGAACAAAATGTAGATGTTCACAAATGGACCACTTTACTACCCTGGTAACCCACGATTGTCACTTTGGCCTACAAACTTGAACCATCATCATCACCAGTCCCTTAACTGTGAGTATCGGTGGGGCACTGCAGATGACATTGCAACACATTGTCTCCATTTGTCCCAGTTCTCCGCTGCCCTCTGAGCCTTGCCGAACTCCAGACCTGTCCATTCCCTTATGGTGTCTTCCCACCTCGTCCTTTGTCCAACCAGACGGGATGGCTAAATAAGTTAGAGCGTCTGTCCCCCGTGTTGGTAGTCCGTGGGACCGTGCGTTCGAACCCTGGTCGAGTCCAACCAATGACTTTAAAAATTGATACTTGTCGCTTCCTAACCAGGCACTCAGCATTATTAGGATAAGCCAAGAATTGGTTGGTTCAGTGTCAGGATAATGTGACTGAGTGGGATATCAGATCATGGTGCTGGTGGCCTGGTCTCCCACTGGGGCAGCACTATAAATTCGCCAGGAGTGCACAAGTCAGTACCCGTCCTGATATGACCTTAGATGTTGCTAGGACTTAAAACAACAACAAACAAAACAAAAACTTCCTTTGTCCGCCTTGTATTCCCCGCCCTTTCACTGTGCCTTGCAAGATGTTTTTGGCCAGACTTATGACCTGGAAATATGGCCAAACCACTAGTTTGGGTTTATTTAAGATCTATAATTGGGTTATGGTTAGAGTTCTGTGGGTTTTATTTATTTTTTCAGAATGATCTGGGAGCACTGGTTTAATAAACACAATAACATAAACACAGGAGCCTGGTATTCGACAGTTTGTCCCGGTTTGAACATCATAAAAATGAGTAACAGTGTCCCTCCGTATTGATTTCTATCCGTTTGAACATCATAAAATGAACAAAAGTATCTCTTTGTATTGATTTCTAAGTGTTTGAACATCATAAAATGAACAAAAGTCTCTCTTTGTATTGATTTCTATGCAAAATGCCACCTGTCTGCTACAGTTTGCCAACCATGATATTATAGATTGTTTGTTTGTTGTTGTTGTTTTACGTCCTAGCGACATCTAAGGTCATATCAGGACGGGGATATTATAGAAGTGTAAGTCACGTGACAGTGGCATAGCTGGTCGATGTGTCTATGTTTGGTGTGTGTGTGTGTGTGTGGAGGGGGAGTTGGAGGTTGGAGGTGTGTGTTGGCGTGTGTTGTCGCGTGTGTGTATAGTAGGGAAGGAACTTTCGGCTCATGATGATTTTGTGTGTGTGGCAGTGCATTTATGCTGCCCATAACGGTTAAGTCTAATGACTTGTTTTCGCCGCTAGACAGTAATAATCTCGTAGTTCCCCTTGTTTTGTCACTTTCAGTTCTTGTGTAGCTATCTACTACATACATTGCACGATGTTGACATGTGTGTAGGTGTGTGTATGTGTGTGCAGCGTGGTGGGGAGTGCAGGTGTGTGTCGGGAGGGTGGTGGGTGGGGTGGGAGGGTAGTGAGCGGGGGGAGAGGAGGGGGGCGGAGCGGGACGCGGTGGGCGGGGGTGGAGGGTGGGAGTGTGGGGGCTGGGTTATGGGTCTCAGTTCTTGAGAGCGGTAGGAGTCTGTATGAAGCAGCTCAGATAGTGTTGGCGTCTATGGCAGGCAGTGAGGTATGAACCTTAGGTCTGATAGCAGCAATTAAATCTAAAGCCGGGGTAGTGTGTGGGGAGAAGGAGGGGGGGGGGAGTGGCGGGGAGGGGGTGGAGAGGGTGAAGGAGGGCGCTTGGGCAGAGACATATGGCCCCCAATTGGTCACGTGCTTTGACGAAGCCCCGTGACCGGCCATTCGCCTTGACCAGGGAGATAGGGCCTGGTGCACGCACCTCCCTGAACATGGGCAATGGGCATGCGCACCAGGGAAGGTACCATCAAGGTTCACCATCGGCACTTGTGGGGTGGGGGGGGGGGGGGGGGGGGGGGGGGGGCGGGGAAGAGGTCAGGGGAAGTGGGGGCTGGGGGGAATGGGAGGGGAGTTGAAAGGATGGAAGAGGGGAGGAAATGTGTGGGGAGTGGGGGAGAGGGGGAAACAGAGGAGGGAACGGGGGAGGCGGAAGGGGAATGGGAGACGGAGGGGAAAGAAGGGGAGAGGGCGAAACAGAGGAGGGAAAGATAGAGGCGGAAGGGAAGGGGAAGGGGGAGGTGGAGCGATGAGAGAGGAGGACGGAATGTGTGGGAAAGGGAGGGGAAAGCGGGAGAGAGGGAGAAACAGAGGAGGGAATTGGAGAGGTGGAAGGGGAATTGGAGGGGAGGTGAAGCGATGAGAGAGGGGAAGGGAATGTGTGGGAAAGGTAGGGGAAAGAGGGGGAGAGGGGGAAACAGAGGACGGAATTGGAGAGGCGGAAGGGGAAGGGAGGGGGAGAAGAGATGGAATTGGTGGGAAGAAGGAGGAGGAAAGAACGGGAGAGGGAAAAGGGGAGTGGGAGAGTGTAGGGGGGGCGGGGGCTGATCCCTCCAAAAGGATGAAAGGTAGAAAATGGTCTGGCAGTCCTGTGGTTGGCACTGGGGAACAAACACTTCCAAGGCCAGAACTCTGCGTGGTTAATGACAGATCAAGAGGTTAAGTCTGCATAGTCCAATAAAAAGTATGACATTTACGAAACCAACGCATTGACCTAGATCTGATCGTAAATATCCTCCTTAGATAGTAGTCCAGCTATTAAACATATATTGCACTTCAGTTTTTCCTGTGATATGCTTGTGTAGTAGTATGTAATTAGCCCCACTACCACATGGTGGCGCTTGTGGCAGCGACTATGCTGACCTTTGTTTACTAAGAAGTAGCAACAGGTGGCAGCATGCTAGTGAGAACAGTCCTGAGGGTGGACTGTTCCGTCCATTTCTAGCGGCCACCCCTATTGAGGTTATGCGCTACCCGGCTGGGCTGTGACAGGTCACTGCCATTCTGGCATTGGTAGAATAAACGGGGAGTGCCCTAAGATTCTAAGCTATCTCAGTTTGTTTCCTGTATTCCTCAAGCAGGGCAGGTCATGGTCAATCATACTACTGTGCTCGAAAATTGGTAAATAAAGTAGCCAGCATTTCGGTGTGCACACCAAAACTGACTTTGCAACTTTTGCTTATAACATCTCCATTTTACGATAAACGTGACTTCAAACTTTAACAAAATAGATTATACTGATAAACCTAATAATATAACAAAGATGGTCAAACATTTTAAACTATCCCATTATGCAACTTTAAAGATCTGATCACGTGGTTTTATCAAGTATTTTCAACATGAATATCCTGAATGACACTAAAAGTCACACCTTGACGACAGAGACCCTTCCCAGACCATGAATGGGCCCTAAATACCTCCGAAAGAATAGATTGGTTTGTTCACGCTATATAAATCATGAGTAGTCATATTTGAACATAATAGGTGTGACTACGTCAAATTGTGATGGTCATGCTACCCCACCACCACCCCACCCACCACCACCTATATTTTAAGCGGGGACCAGACGGGATGGCCGAATGGGTTAGAGCGTCCGTCTCCCGTGTTGTTAGACCATGGGATCGTGGGTTCGAACCCTGGTCGAGTCAAACCAATGACTTAAAAATGTATACTTGTCAGTTCCTAGCCAGGCACTCGGCATTATTAGGATAGGGCAAGGACTGGTTGGCTCAGTGTCAGGATAATTTCACTGACTGGGATATCAGGTCATGGTCCTGGCAGCCTGCTCTGCCAGTGATGCAGCACTATAAAGTAGCCATGAGTGTTCACTGTCACAAGTCGGTACCCGTCCTGATATGACCTTAGATGTTGCTAGGACGTAAAACAACAACAAACAAACTTCTAAGCGGGTAACCAGCGCCGCTACCCAAAGTCCTGTTTGTGTCTGTTGCATATACGTTGATATCCGTTGATATCCATTGATATCCGGCCTGATCCGGTACAAATTTTGAGCATGCACAAAACTCGTAATGGATTGCGCCAGACTAACGTATATGGTTATTACCCATTCCCCGTCCCTTCCCTGTCCATTCCACGTCCCTTCCACGTCCCTTCCCCGTCCCTTCCCCGTCCCTTCCCCGTCCCTTCCCCGTCCCTTCCCCGTCCCTTCCCCGTCCCTTCCCCATCCGTTCCGTTCTGTTACCATCCGTTCCCGTCCATTACCGTCCATTACCGTCTGTTCCCCTCCATTACATATCCATTACACATCCGTTGCCGTTCACTATAGTTCTTTTTGTTTACTGAATTGTCCGTTGATCGTTAGATATGTTCTCAACCGTTACCGTCCGTTACCATCTGTTACCCATCCATTACTGTCTGTTACCCGTCCGTTAACATCCATTACATAGTCGATACATTTCAAGTCCAAATCACACCGGATTAGAATATTTTTGTCCGGGTCTGTCCGTATCCTCAATCTGGTAAAGTGTGACAGGGCCTTTAGTTTTACTAATGAACCTATATCGCCCTCTTGATAAACAGTAAGGCTGTATTGAACTCACGACACACAAATATGTGCTCAGGCTCTATGCACATGGAAATATTTGTTTGTTGTTGTTTTATGTCTTAGCAACATCAAAGGTTATATCAGGATGTGTACCGACTTGTGACAGTGCACACTCATGGTGGCTTTACTGTGCTGCCCCCAATGGGAGACCAGGCCACTGACACCATGATCAGATTCCCCACCCAGTAACATTATCCGGACACTGAGCTAACCAGTCCTTTCCCTATCCTAATAATGCCGAGCTCCAGGCTAGGTAGCGCCAAGTATCAATTTGTGTAAGTCATTGGTTTGTGTAAGTTATTGGTTCGAACTCCCGACCTTCCCGACGGGAAGCCTGCGCTCTACCCGCTTCGACCAATGCGCCCGGTGTGTGCAGGGAGAAGGTTGCATGTGGAGGCGAGTTGATTGGATGGCGGTGTCTGTACAAGCCCCTCCGGTCATGTCCAGTGGGTGCCCGCTCCAAAGGCCAGCTACCAGAAACCTTCTTCAGCTGTAATACTTCTAAACATGCTTTCAATTCAATTATATTTGTAGAAAGACTACTAAGGCCAAATAAAAAGTTTTAAATTGATGATCACACAAATCAGGGTCGGGCGAGCGGGGTATTTTTTTATGGTTTCCCCCCCCCTGGCATATGACAGACGTAATACCTAAGCAGATGTGATGGCCAAAGAAGTTGAGCATCCATCTCCAGTTCTGATAGGTCATGGGATTCGAACTCCTGGATTCGAACCCTGGCCGAGACAAACCAATCGCAGAAGACGTATTGCTGCTATGGTGTGCGGTGTGCGAGTGGCTATTCGGAGGCTCGCTGGGGCAAGGCTGCGGTTGAGGTTTTGAGGTTGAATTTGATTGGTTAACGTGGTTTGTGGGGTTGGGCAGTGGGGTGGCTTGTTGGTGTGAGGGGCATGTAGGAGGGGCTGCTTACCTGTTCTCTGCACCCCCAGTGAGGACAGCAGACGGGATGGCCGAATGAGTTAGAGCGTCCGTCTCCCGTGTTGGTAGATCGTGGGATCGTGGGTTCGAATCGTGGGTTCGAATCCTGGTCGAATCAAACCAATGACTTAAAAATTGATACTTGTCGCTTCCTAGCCAGATGCTCGGCATTACTAGGATAGGGCAAGGATCAGTGGAATGAGGATGACCGTCCTACAGTCCTACCCAAGACCGGACTACAGTCCTACCCAAGTCCAAGAATTCTTTGTCTGTTGTCAATATATGTATTCCTCTGAACAATTCATTTTTAAGCGCCAAGGTGTGATCTTCTAATCACTGTCGGTACAGTGATTATGCACATTAAAAATATATAAAATGTTTGGAAAATGGTTCAGTACAATAGTTTTAAACTCATCATCAGCATTGCCTGTCCAGTAAAAAGAATAGTGTGTGCCACAGATTGTTTGTTAGTTGATTGGCTGATTGCTTGGTTTGTTTGTTGTCGTATAATTAAACGTTGTTATTCTATACATTGGAAGAGTGGAAGCAATTTGATCCTTATGGGATGCTCGCGTGCACCTTAATCTATTTCATCGACTATTGGAGTGCTTGGTGGGTAAAGCTACTAGGAAGGTTGACACCGTGAAAGGTTAGACCTGAACGCGATTGGGATAAACTTGATTGCAATGCCGACATACCCCCGCGGCGCGCCGGCTGAAGGCATCAGTATTGTACGCTGCTTGTTGCCGGCGGCTCTGACCGCCGACATGGATACCGCACCGCCCCTAAAGGTGTGCGTTTTGCCAATGTGTGTAGGCGAGATGTAATTTAGGCGCCGGTGCCAGTGGCTTCGAATTGATCGCCACCGACATGTCCATATTAGTTGCTTTCATAGTCACGTGACATTCCCCTTCTCCCCAGCTTTCAGCGATAGCCACACAAAACGTAGGGGAAAAGTATACAACCAACATGTTTTGTTAAAAAGACTATTATAATAAATACACAATTGCTATGAAATATGAAGTAAGTCATATGTGTTCTAATAATAAATGTTTTACTTGAATAACTTCATAATTACTAGTATAGGAGAGTCATTGCAATGGTATCACTTAATATCGCTCATGTAAACAAACTGCGAGGCCATCGTATGGCAGCCTTAATGTCGCTGCACGACCGCCATTAGATAAAAGTACCATACTTCCACTGTGGCCGTACGGTGACGTTAGGTCACCTCATGGACTTTACCTGGTCTGGTGTGCATAGATAGTTCTAAGTCTAGATAGTCTCAAATGTTCAAATGGGTCCAAACATTCAAATTATAAATTCACTGGAAGCTCCAATGAATCAGAAGCAATATGCTTTTTGAACTGTTATTATATTCCAAAATCTGAGTGAGATATGTTCATTTGAAAGATTTTGACTTTCAGATTTTTTGGATTAGCTAATGCAGAAACCGTTCCATGCTTGCCACATCATACGGGCCTGAGCATTAATGGTTTGATGGGGTCAACCACAAATATACCGATTTCCAGTTTTAATGCTGAGTTGCTAGGATTTCAAATCGAACACCGGTCAAGTGAAGTAGGGCAAAGTCAGGTCGGGTAAAGTTGGGTCGGGTAAAGTAAAGTCAGGAAAAGTCGAGTTGGGTAAAGTGGAGTCGGGTAAAGTGGAGTCGGGTAAACTCGGGTCGGGTAAAGTCGGGTCGGGTAAAGTCCGGTCAGGTAAAGTCGTGTCGGGTAAAGTCAAGTCGGGCAAAGTCAGTCCTTGCCCTATCCTAATAATGCCGAGAACCTGACTAGGAAGTGACAAGTATTAATTTTTAAGTCATTGGTTTGACTCGACCAGGGTTCGAACCGGTGGGTTCGAATACCACGATCTACCAAAACGGGAGAAGGACGCTCAACTAATTTGGCCATCCCGTCTGGTCTGGTAACGACTGTGTTGCGTAGAGTTATAGCTGTTTTTGTAAATTGGCAACATCAAAGTGGCCAACATGAATTTAGAAAGATTCCTCACAGCTGAAGAAATGCCCGCCGAATATACTTCACCAGCACGGAATTCCCACCACCTGCTTGCAGACTGCTGCCTGCTTCTTCCACGTGTCATCCCTTTGAACAACAACACTGTAGTACTTGGATTTAATTGGCTTCCCTCGAGTTGTAGTAAAGGAACAACAAGATTTTTTTAATTAAAAGAAAAGAAAACACAATTAAATAAAGAGGAAACTTTGAACTGGTTCTGAGCCACTGTAGTTATAAGTGGGACTATTAGCGGGAGGGATCTCGGAGGTGGGAGAGTTTCACGACCTAGTAACATTTGAGGTCATATCAGGACGGACAACTTCTATCGATGTGTGACACTGTGCATGTCTGGTGGATTTATAGCACAATAATATCACACTTCATCATATTATCTTGACACTGATCCAATCAGTCCTATTCGCAGTCTAGTAATGACGAGTGCCAGGCAAGGTAGCGAAGAGTATCCCTAACATGACACTTGGCATTACTAGGATAGGGCAAGGACTGGTCAGTACAGTATCAGGATATTGTGACTGTGTGGGATATTAGATCATGTACCAGTGGCCTGGTCTCCCAGTGGGGCAGCATGATAAAGTCGATATGAGTGCGCACTATCACAAGTCGGTGACCGTCTTAATATGACCTGAGATGTTGCTAGGACGTAAAACAACAAACAAAACAAGTATCAGTTTTGCAAGTGTTTGCTTTGAATCGTTCGGGAACAAAACTTAAAGACCGCCTCCTCCACAGAAATTAGATAGCTACTTACACAAATAATCCATTGTTCATGTTGGCCACAACATGGGTAATTTAGCGCGAGGGGCCTGCACCTATATATTCAATAATATCTATTCGCCCGACTTAATCAGTCATGGCTCTGTACTGAGCCCCTACCTAACCTGGAGGGTTACTATACACTATTACCTATGTTCACATCGGCTGATTATGGCGCTGACTAACAAACTCATCATACACTTTCAACTGCTTCTGCAGCCGCCATGCTTAACGTGGATGCTGAGCTGACCTAATTAAGTCATAACATTTCATTCAAACCATATAGCTTAGCAGCTGAACCAGACAACACATATCGACACAGTGCCGGGATTTTGAGCCTCCCACCCACCCCAAACTCAAGAGTAGATCTGAGGGTTTGAGCGTCTGTTAGCCTACATTAAGACTATATTCTCATTTCTGTTCGGTGTTACCATTATCGGCTTTAAAATAAATGCCACTTTAAACCTATGTCGGTCTCGCATCGCTTAATTAGAGATATTTACATCGCAAATGGTTTCAGCAGCTCTGACCTCACACTGGTCATCGTGGCACGAATTATGTTCCACTGTGCTACTGTCGTGGGGGTTGTTCCTGCAAACATTGCACCTGGAGTGCAACTCAAACCCACATGTTTACTGCCACTCCGAGACTGGCGTACCTTTGCCGCTATAACCCCCCAGATGTTCCTAGGACTTAAATCCCCAAGAAGCACATTGAGCCATACACATCATTTAGTTGAACACCCCCCTTTCTGCCTACTACTTCTAAGTTCTAGTCATAAACTGCCACGCCACGCATAATAGCTATCGTGTCGTTTGTCTATTAGTCACGTGATACCTGTACAAGCGTACTGCTGCTGTTGCCCTTGCAAGGCCCCCCCCCCCTCCCGCCTCCCACTCCCCCTCCCGCCCTCCCTCCCTCCCTCCCTCGCCTCCCTGCCTGCCCCAATCCGCCTCTCAGTGCGTGGGTCCATTAGCTATTAGGGGTGGAGTACAGAGTGCTAACCACGGAACCCCGCCCGTCTCATTACAGTGTAAACATATGGCCGGTATCAGCCCCGCATTGATCGGGCGACCAGAGCGCCGGGCCCGGCCCGGGGTTTCAATGGATGAATGGCAACCGGCCCACGATGCAGATGTTACCGCTACAAGCCTCGCCCCCGCCCCGGCCCCGTCCCGCCCCGACCCCAGTGCCGCCTCGACTTTCCCCCTGGCCCCACCCAGCCCCCGACGGGCCCTCTTCGGACCTGCCCCGGCATGCCCCGCCCCGCCGCGCCGGCCCCGCCCAGCGTCGCCCCGCCCCGCCCTGCCCCACCCTGCCCAGCCTCGCCCCGCCTCGCCCCGCCTCGCCCCGACTCGCCCCGACTCGCCCCGACTCGCCCCGCCTCGGCCCGCCTCGCCCCGCCTCGCCCCGCCTCGCCCCGCCCCGCCTCGTCCCGCCTCGCCCCGCCTCGCCCCGCGTAGCCCCGCCTCACCCCACACAGTCAAACACGCCCAGATATGGGGGCGGAGGCGCCCGCCCGCCGCACCAACATGGTTGTTTTGCTGGGGAAGCACTATAATGCCCGGTACACACCTAGCGTATACGATCGTTTTCCCGCACCCACCTAGCGTATACGATCTAAAACTGCCCAAAAATCGTGAGGTGTGCACTCCCCTAGCACACCTACCGATTGCGATTCACGACTAAAAACTAATTTTAGGGCTAAAACGGTAGGTGTGCGCTAGCACTACGATTGCGATTCCCCATTCGAAAAATGAATCGGCCCGACTTCAGTTTTAAGCTGATCGGGAGTTTTAGTGCGCGAATCCTATACGCTATGTGTGTACCTAGCATAAAGTCGCCCAGAGTGCACACTGTCACAAGCCCTGACATGACCGCATACGTTGCTAGGACGTAAAACCCCCAACAAACAAACGGGTATTGGCATCTTAGCAACATATAAGGTCACATCAGACCATAGGTGATGTTGCTACTGGTTTATTGCGGGTTTTACATCCTAGCAACATCTACGGCCACATCAGGACAGCTACCGACCTGGGACAGTGTACACACATGGCGACTTTAAAGTCGCCAAGCAACATGACCACCAAGCAACATGACCCAATATCCAACTTATCTACATGATCTTCATGCTGAGCGACAGTGTCAGGATAATGTGACTGAGTGGGATATCAGGTCATGGTGCTGACGGCCTGGTCCCCCAGTGGGGCAGCACTATAAAGCCGCCATGAGTGCGCGCTGACACGAGTCGGCACTCGTTCTGACATGACCTTAGATGTTGCTAGGACGTAAAACAACAACAAACAAATCATACTGAGCGAATCGTTCATTGATTTATGCTATTAATACCCGTTGCCAGGCTAATGTAGTGAGTGATGCGTATCAATTTTGTAAGTCGTTGGTTTGAATCAGGCAATGTTTCAGCAGACGACCTTCGACACAGGAAGCCAGGGCAGCGCTCTTACTGATTCAGGCATCCCGTCCACTCATGGAGTCATTCACTTAGATTAGCATCGACCCAAATCAAGTTCCTCCGCCCCCCCTTGCACCATTCAGCTTCACGTTTGAAGGGTTTTCAGTGTTGTAATTATGTGTCATATGATCTAGTATATGCATATAAATAAAGTAAATACAGGTACTTGCATCTTTAATTGTTGTCTTTTTTCTTGAAGATTTATATTGCCTATCATGGATAAGTCTGAATACACTTGCTTTCACCATTAGACAGTTTGTCGATAGAAAGCCTGAGCCTACACTTTTACCGACCCAAGGGATTTTTAACCTCCCACACCACATAGACATGGTATGAGAGCAACTGGCCTTTGATGACGCTGTAAGTTATACACAGCGGTGGAAATCCAAATTGGCAGAGGTTGGGGCACAGGAAATCGAACCACCGACCTTCAGATTAGGAGTCTGACCTAGAAAAAAGTCAGACACTCTAACCACTCCGCCACAGAGAACACCACAAATTATTTTTATTATCATTATTTAGCCTCTGCCCGTTTCTCTACCCGCATACTTCTATTGCCACCTGGTGTCGGTAGCTCTCACTACCTCACTTATATATGTATACATATATATAGACAGTAAAACCTCTCTAACCAACCACCTCCACAGATCGTCCACTGCCATATATCGATTGCTTTATTTAGGTCCCAAACGATCGCCCATACAATACCATTGTAATGATTTTTTTAATTCCCTAAACCGACCACCTCCCTATATGGATCATATAAACACTCTCCACGCCAACCTCCTGCCGCAGACACTAGCAGCACTATACCACCACTATATTACATGATCACCACCACCCACCATTACCTACAGCATCACTGTCACCTCTAATTCCACCACCTCACCAGTAGCACTCACACTACCAATACCAGCACCATTCATGGTGTCACTATTGCATAACTTTGACATAACTGTCCTGTGGCCATATAGTGCTTACATATATCTATACATACAGGGACATATCTGTTTTAGGTAAAGATTGTAATTACAGGTTCGTTGCAACTATGCATTGTGTATAAGTATGAGCTTTAATGTAATATAACATTGGTTGTTCAGGTAGAAGATCACCCCTTGTGGAAGCTATACAGTTTCATGTTTGTGTTTAAATAAAACTCAACTCACCCTCCTGGTACCTGACCCGGCTGACTTCGGACGCGCTCCAACCTGCCCGCCTCCTGCTAAATGAATCCCAGCTCGTAATGTTGGCCGTTTGTACTGTATCTAACTAACCCAGCCCAGACCATCTCATTGTTTAAAAGCGGCCAAATACAGCCCAGTCCATTTGACTGTTTAAACCAGCAAACTACAACCCAGTCCATCGCGTTTTCTGTTTGTTTGTTTGAGTTTTACATCCTCTCAACATCTTCGGTCATATCAGAATGGGTACCGACTTGTGACAGTGTGCACTTATTGCGACTTTATAGTGCTGCCCTACTGGGAAATCAGGCTGCCAGCAGCATGACCCGATATCCCACTCAGTCACATTATCCTGACACTGAGCTAACCAGTCCTTGCCCTATCCTAGTAATGCCAAGAGCCAGGAATAAGAATCAATTTAGTGAATTGTTGGTTTAACTTGACTGGGAATCAAACTTCCGACCTTCCGCTTGGAAAGCCTGCGCTCTACAGAATTGGACATCGCGTCCGGTTTCTCACTGCCTGTACCTTGGCAAATACATACAGCCCAGCCCATCTCACTGTCTGAACCCTGCCAAACCCATCCCAGCCCATCTCAACGACTGTACCTTGGCCAATAGAGCTCGGCCAATTACATATTCTGAAGTCGGCCAAATACAGCCAGCCCATCTCGACTCCAGTCACACCGCTCGAGAATTCACCTGAACTGCCCCTTCCCTGCGATGTCCCTCCTTTCCCACCTCCTCGATCTCCCCCTATTAGTCTGGGATCCACAACCAGAAAAATAATTTTGATGTGACACCCCTGCTATACAATTTTTGGCAATTGGATTATGTCTATAGGGGTCTTGGACATCTGAAAAGTGAATTTGGACACTTTGAATGTATTGCGCAAATTCGGTAGACACCGTTTTTTGACGATAGGGTGTGACAACAGCAGCCGCCTAATTCCAGGGTAGGGGAAACTAAATCTAGTATATCATCACAACGCAAGACTCTACTGCAACAAATTACCACTCATTCTTTTGGTATGGATGTAGGCTAAAACAATAAGCAGAGTAGATTCTGATTGGATTAACCTCAAGGTCACTAGAGGTCAAAAGGTCACGAAGGTTGTGGCATGCCCAAAATCTGGGACGTCCATCAAAGAAGTGCCTATTAATATACCGTATCATAAGTTTTTTCACTAAAATACTGTTTCAGTCAACTCCTTAGATCCCCCTGATGATTTTAGAAAAGGGATGTGAGGATTGGCAAAGAACTAATGGCCCCCTGTACATCTTTTACTAAGCGATATTTCAGAAAAAAAACTAATTCAGTGAATTTTCCTTCGTACATTTTATTGATATAACTCTCTTTATCCAATAGTTTTTTGTTATTATTTGTGAAACTATCAGTAGAAAACGTCTGAACTATCTGGAGATAAGAAAAAAAAACTTAATAAGCAGTATGTTGTCATCCCAAGTTCATCATTCTAACAATAACATATAATGTTCCGATTACAACTACACCTAGTAGAAAATATACTTTGTTCTTGGTTACCTAGTCCTCATCACTTTCGTTGTCTTCAGTCAGTCGCCCACATTTGTTTGGGTCCCCATTGCAGGTACATGCAATAATGCATGCCGACCCGGCCTTTGCACATGAACAGTTCCTTAAACAGCCCTTCTTGCACTTGCAGTACGTCAGTTTTGCCACTGCAGGTTTGTTTGGCTTACTCTTCATGACAGGAACTAATCTTCCTTTGTCCATATATCTACCGTACTGTTCAACTGGGAGAAGAGTTGGATTGCTTAGATGGGCCTGTTTGTAGAGGCTAATGTTGCAAAGACTCCTGAGAATGTGGAAATGAAATGCATCTTCAGTGGGAGGTAGAGAGCGGAGGTCCCGTTTGCTTGACGCAAATAAATGGGCTCGTAACCTATCTAAAGATGAATATCCTGCCCTTCCGTACAAATCACATAAGAAATCACATGCTTCTTTGTACAACATGAATGGGCAGGAAGAGTTCATTCTTTTCCACCCATAGGTTTACAATGTGTGGAAGCTGAGGATAATGGTACATAGCAAGCATGATGATATCTGTGTCGGTTGCGTGGATAACAAATATGCTCCTGTCTTGGCAGCTAGCAAGATGTGCGATGATTCTCGTGTCGGCTTCCTCGTGTGTTTGGCAGCACAGCTCCTCCATCACATTGGTGCCGCTGTTGGTCACACATATTCCCTCTGCGTTAACTCCTATTATAAGGGTAAACCTATCTGGCAGGGATACAGACTGCGACCAAGAAGATGACAGGTATGAGAGCAGGTTTGCCTTGTTTTTAGGGTTCGAAAAGAATGTTTTCCACACAGGTATTTTCATGTTATGAACAGGAATATACTCCGGTGAGTTTGCTCCCATTTCCCGTCTATGGCGCTCATCACTCTTTAGGCTCATTGAACCAAAGTCATATCTATCGCCGACAAAATGCACTTCTGAACAATGTTTGGGTTTCATACTTAGAATCTTGTTTTTGTACCTCCCCTGAAGTTTGCCAAAATCACTTGCCCCAAGGGTCTGAAAACGTTGCACGAATGCCATGGCATCAATATCATACACCGGTTCCGATTCGGAGGGAGGCAACACTTTCATTGGTTCCCATGAATCATTAACCTTGTTTTGAAGAGTTCCTATAAAGTCAGATTTAGTTCCTTTGCGCATGGTAAATCCCCCAGTCTTGTCTGGCTCAAATAACGATGGTGGATAGTCACTCCATTCGTAACTGAAGGCTTCAATTCTTGCCTCGTCACTCAACTCATGTGTAAAGCAAAGGGCCCTAGTAACCGAGCTTTCCTCAGAAATTAATTGTTTTACAGAGTCCTGCTTTTTTTTGCCTTGCTTCTGTTGTGTGGCAAAAGTCATTATCTTAGGGGTGATAATTTAGTCAGCATCAGTTTTGCTGGCAGCCGTCATTGCCCCTAACCCAAGTTTTTTGGCGTCCACGAGTAGTGTTGAAACAAGCATTTCTCCCGTTGCAATGTTAACTAACTTATCATCTGCGAGGGAAGCAGCAAACGGATTTCTCATTTTCTCTGCTACAGTGTCTCTCATTTTCAGTACCTTTACCATATCATCTTTATTCATTTTCTCATGATGATCTGATTCAGAAGACTCCATATGTACCATCTGCTTCACACTCTCAGAGATCGGAATGGCACGGTTTTTATGTATTTCTCTCTTGTTAATTCTGCCTGGGTAATGCCCTTGAATAGTCTTGTCTTCCCTTCCTTGTAAGTTTGTTCCAATGCAAGGTCTGTCCATACTCCATTAAAGTCTCCATCCATCTTGTGCACTGCAAAATTACCCGCTTCAAATTCCTTGTGTACTTCAGGCGCAGTGTTAGGGAGGTCATTCATTTCACTTAGATAAATTGGCAGACAGGACATGTACTTGCTATGTCCAGAACAGACCGTGTATGGTAGCATGTTTTGTGCCTCGAGCAGATGTTGTTTCCAAATGCCAACTCTTTCAGCATGGATATAACGTTTCAAAATGAGCATCATTTCAATATACATTCCCCATAACCGAGATGTTATAACCAATGTAGTCTCAAAGTTCTTCCAGTGAGATTGAACTAATCTTAGACTTGTCATGATATCACCAACAAGTTTTGTAACACTGTCTTTGACCTTCATTTGAAAGGCTGCCCTGAGACATTCCAACACAGATGACAAAGATGAGAGTAAGTCAAGTTCATCTTCTTGCAACAACCATTTCTCAAAGGCTTCCCACTTGAGCAAAAGAATGCCTCACTGAGCAAGGAATGGTAACGAACCATTTTATAATAGTCCTTCCCTGCCATCACTTTATTAGCTGTTCCTCTACCACATATATCACTTGCAACTAGTACGTCTTCAATGCCGCTTTCTTTCATGAAGAAACCAATGGACCCCAAAAAGTTCTGTGCAATATGGAATCTGCCCAATCGTACTATAACATCTTTATATCTGGCAGGCTCCTTTTTCACCAAGCCTTTTATGATATCATATATTGCCTGGTCACATGTTACCACAGTCTTTGACAGGCCCAATTTCAGATTCAGTGTAACAAAGTAGTCAAGAGAGGTTTTGACAACATCTGGATTTGTAGGAGTTTGAGGATACATTGGACCATAGCCAATTTTAGTTTTCTGTGTCTGTTTCCTGGAATAAAATTCAAAGAATGCGTTCCAATTTGGTGTACAACAAACACTTTCATCTTCACCTATCATCATCTGGGTTGGGAACATCCGAAGTAGAAACCAGACAATGTTTTCATCAACCAAATCATCACTGCTTATATTGCTGCCACAGCTAATCTCTGTACCACGTAACGATCTAGCCTCTTTTCGGTCCTTCAGTGATAGATTACTTACAACTGGTTCAAATTTAACAGCTTCCTTAATTGTTACTTGTCTTGTTTTCTGAAGAGGAACTTTTCCAGTCCCAACATTGTTCTCCTTATCATTTGTATACTGATAGATAATATTTGTAGTTGAATCAAGACTACCACCATCCTCGGTTTCTGAATGAAATTTCAGGTTATCAAAAGCATACTGCGCAAATTGACCATGAACAACATTGGACGGAATAAAAATACCTTCTCTTTCTTCCCGTTCAGTAACCTCATTAGCTGTGGTTGTCAGGTAACGTTGGGCACTGGCATAGCTAATGCTATTACCAAATCGGTTTAACATTGTCACAATATTTTTACTATGCATTTCTTTGAGAATATGCAGAGCAACTCCTACGTGTTTAGGTATAACCTGTGTACCAAGATACCCAATAATGTCCTGGGCTAGGTTCAACACATTCTCTTTGTCATTTTCCAGAAGATGAACTTTTCCATCATCGCCAAGGCTATCATCATTGTCAGTAATTAGCCATGCTATTAGATTGTACAAATCTACTGGAACCTGGCGAGATGCTGTTTCATGGGATATCTCTATTTCTCTATCTTCAGGAGCATGCATTCGTTTTGCAATTGTTTTTACTTCTGTTCGCAAGTACTTTGCCAAAGGATATGATGTACTCAAAATGTTTTTGAGGAGGTTAAAATCAACATCATCCCCCTCACAATATAGCTGGTATTCATCTAATTCATTTTGCAGGTCAACTATCTGGTCACACAATTCTTTCATGCACAAACTAAATTACTGTGGGGGGGGGGGGGGGGGTCTGGGGGTTGGACGTAATCAAATGAACAGGAGGGTATAGTCTAAACATTCACTATTTGGACTCATAATCAGATAAGTCACTGTTACATTTGTTATTACTTTACATAACGTCTAGGGCAACTCAAGAACGCACACCAACTTCAAAGAGGCCTAACACCAACATCCTGTCAAGCAGCCATGTGCCAGTGATGAATCTGCCTGATTCATCACTGGCTATTAGATTTCGCTGCTCGATTTTCGCATATATGTGCGTTCTTGAGTCGCCCTAGACATAAGAGGCACTGAACTCACATGTATACATGTGCATTCTGCATGGTATATTTTTCCATGTGTTGATGGGTGTCATGGCCTATTCAATGCTGTGGGTTGTATTCAGGCACTTATTGGTAGCTAGAACTAGAACTAAAATGTTATTACTAGTACTTACCATTTTAAAAACTGTGGCACTGGTTATATATCATTCTTGAAAATTATTTCTTTTTAGGAGAATTTACAAACCCCTTTTAGACCTGTCCTAGTATGCTATATTAGTTAATGGCTGAAATAAATGGATTATTACGCACATTTTATTTGACTTAAATGGATCCGTCCAAAAACTAATGCTTTTAGATATTTTTCCAAAACATAACTTAGAAATATGTCTACAGGACGCCATTTATTCTATATGAGCCTTGACACCCCTTTCCTAAAAACATCACAGGGATCTAAGGAGTTGATTGAAACAGTATTTTAGTGAAAAAACTTATGATATGGTATATTAATAGGCACTTCTTTGATGAAAGTCCAGGATTTCTGGCATACCACAACCTTCGCGACCTTTTGACCTCTAGTGACCTTGAGGTTCATCCAATCAGAATCTACTCTGCTTATTGTTTTAGCCTACATCCATACCAAAAGAATGAGTCGTAATTTGTTGCAGTAGAGTCTTGCGTTGTGATGATATACTAGATTTAGTTTCCCCTACCCCGGAATTAGGCGGCTGGTGTCGTCACAGCCTATCGTAAAAAAACGGTGTCTACCGAATTTGCGCAATACATTCAAAGTGTCCAAATTCACTTTTCAGATGTCCAAGACCCCTATAGACATAATCCAAGTGTCCACAATTTTATAGCAGGGGTGTCACATCAAAACCCTTAATTTGCACATTTTCTGGTTGTGGATCCCAGACTATATATACTGCTACGATCCAAGACAACTGTATCCAGACATGGCTCTCCAGGTACGGGGCGGTGCGGAGTGGGACGGTGCTGCGGTGCGGTGTGGAACGGTGCAGTGTGGTTCGGGGCGGTGTGGAGTGGTGCGCTGTGGTGCGGGGCGAGGCGGGGCGATGCGGGTTGGTGCAGTGTGGTGTGGAGTGGTGCGGTGTGCGGGTGGTGAGGTGTGGAGTTGTGGGGGGTGGTACGGTGTAGGGTGGTTCAGTGTGGACTGGTGCGGTGTTGTGCTATGTCGGAGCATTGCGGGGCAAGACTTGTGTGGTACGATGCAGTGCGGTGCAGCGTGGAGCAGTGCGATGCAGTGTTGTGCGGGGCGGTGCACGGTGGTGCAGTGTGGTGTAGAGCAGAGATGTGCGGTGTGGTGCGGTGCGGTGCTCTACTGTGCGGTGCGGTGCGGTGCGGTGCGGTGCGGTGCGGTGCGGTGCGGTGCGGTGCGGTGCGGTGCAGTGCAAGGTGGTGCAGTGCAGGGCGGTGCAATGCAGGGCGGTGCAGTGCAGGGCGGTGCAGTGCAGAGCGGTTCGGTGTGGGGCGGTGCGGTGTAGAGTGTGCATGTCTATAGACCTATTTCATATGACATCAGCACAGGTATTTAAGTCAGTGTGCGTGATGCTTGGCTGCAGGACAACACACTGTCACACTGCAAACTCAATGGCTATGAGCAATCTTCATACAGAAAAGGTGAAATAACTCTAAAACTACACCACCTAGAAACAAATGCTTGGAACACATATAGAAAACATATTTAACAAACAGATTATATTAAATTTATAAGGTTAGGGTTCTCCATTTCTATTAATTTTAAATAAAATTGACGTTTTGCACTGCGTGTACCGGCAAACTCAATGCATTGTCAATGGCCGTGAGCAATCTTCATACAGAAAAAGCTAAATATCTCTAAAACCATACCACCTAGAAAGAAACCACTTGGAATACATACTAAAAACATTTTTAACAACCAGATTATATTATATTTATAAGGTTAGGGTTCAATTTTATTAATTTTGAATAAAATTGACGTTTTGCACTGCGCATACCGGCAAACTCAATGCATTGTCAATGGCCGTGAGCAATCTTCATACAGAAAAAGTGAAATATCTCTAAAGCTCCACCACCTAGAAACAAACTGCGTGGAACACATACAGACAACATGTTTAACAATCAGATTACATCAAATTGATAAGGTTAGGGCTCTGTATTTCTATTAATTCTGAATAAAACTGACGTTTTGCACTGCGCGTACTGGCAAACTCAATGGCAGTGTGCCTTATTGCTGCACCCAAGCTGCGCGCGCATAGACAATGTTTATGAACATTGAAAGGGGTCTATAATACGTCGTAATGGCTATTTGAGTCTGGATCCACACCTTACACAGGAGCTCGTCGGTAAAGTCAGATAAGCCCTGGTGGCTGGTGTACCGTTACCGCGCCCCGATTTGCCGGCCGGGATGATGTGAAAAGGGGGTCCGGGGCCGGCGGCCGGCTTGTCGCCGGACCCCGTGTGTATATCTGTGACAGTTGGCGCTGGTTGCTGACGTGTATCGGTGTGCTGGGTACCAGCGGGCGGCGGCCGTATCGATTCCCGGCGCTACCAGCAGGCCTCACCTATTCCGGCCGCCGCTCCTTCCCGCCTCCCGCCCGCCGCTCCTGCCCTCCCGCCGGCAATTCCAGCCCTCCCGCCGTCTTCCCCAGGCCAACTCTCCCTTGCACCCACCCGGCAACACTGTACCCGCCTTCCACGTCTACAACCCCCCCCCCCTTCCCTCTCCCCCCTGCCCTCGTCGCTGCCGGCCCTGCGTTCAGCATTTACCGTGCCTCCTCCTCCTCCTCCCGCCCACGTCGCCGTCCGCTCCCCGGCTCCCCCCCCCCCTCTGCCCCTGCCCTCCTCCCTCCCTCCGGCACCCGGAAGTGGCCGGGGTGGCCGCCGCCGCTGACTGGCTTTCGTTTAAACGCCGCATTATACCAACAGTTAGATCTGATCCCCACCACTGCTAACACATTCACTAATGCGCCATATTGAAAATTGTCGTCGCTCGCGGTGGTCGACAGCCGGGCCAATATCTATGAGGCCGGGATTGAGGCCGGGGTGAGGCCGGTATTGAGGCCGCGATTGAGGCCGGGATTGAGGCCGGAATTGAGGCCGGGATTGAGGCTGGGGTGAGGCCGGGCTGAGGCCGGGGATGAGGCCGGGGATGAGGCCAGGGTGAGTCCGGGGTTGAGGCCGGGGTTGAGGCCGGGGTTGAGGCCGGGGATAGGCCGGGGATGAGGCCAGGGTGGGTCCGGGGTTGAGGCCGGGGTGAGGCACGGGGTTGAGACCAGGATGAGGCACGGGGGTTGAGACCGGGTGAGGCCGGGGTGAGGCCGGGGTGAGGCCGGGGTGAGGCTGGGGTGAGGCCGGGTTGAGGCCGGGGTGAGGCCAAGTTGAGGCCGGGGTGAGGGCGGGTTGAGGCCAGGGTAAGGCCGGGGTGATGGCGGGGTGAGGCTGGGGTGATGGCGGGGTGAGGCGGGGTGAGGCCGGGGTGAGGCCGGGGTGAGGTGAGTGAGTGTGGTGCAGGTGGTGCGGTGTGGTGACACGTAAAGACGCCTTGATGGGAGGTCGGGGTGAGATAGGTGGGGTGGGGGGGTAGGGAAGGGTTGGTAGGGAATAGTGGGTAGGGAAGGGTGGATAAGGAAGGGTGAGGAAACGGAGGCTAGGGAGGGACATGTGGGTAGGGAGGTATGGGGAGAGAATGGTGGAAAGGAGGGTTTGGTAGGGAAAGCCAGAAAGAGAACCGAAGGCTGGTTAGGCAAGGGTGGAACAGAAAGGGTGAGTAGGGTAGAACGGTAGGGTCTGGTGAGGATCGTAGGGAAGGATGGGTTAATAGGGAAGGGTCAGAAGGAGGGTTCGAACTCTGATCGAGTCAAATCAATGACATAGAAATTGATACTTTTTGCTTCCTAGCCCGGCGCTCGGCATTAGTAGGATAGTGAAAGGACTCATTGGCTCAGTGTCAGGATAATGTGACTGAGTGGGGTATTAGGTCATGGGCCTGGCCACCCACTGAGGCAGCACTATAGTGTCGCCATGAGTGCGCACTGTCATAAGTCGGTTCCCGTCCTGATATGACCCTACGGTATGGCCAGGTGGTAAAACTCCAACAACCAATCCTCCAATCCTCCAATCCACACCCACACCCACACCCACATCCACATCCACATCCACACCCGCATCCACACCCACACCCACAATCACTCACACTCACACCCACACCCACACTCACACCCACACCCACACTCACACCCACACCCACATCTACATCCACACCCACATCCACACCCACACCCACACCCACACCCACACTCACACCCACACCCACACCCACACCCACATACACACCCACACCCACACCCACATATACACTGACATCCACATCGACATCGACACCCAGACCCACTTCCACATCCACACCTACACCCACACTCACTCACACTCACACCCACACCCACACCCCCACTCACACCCACACCCACACCCACATCTACATCTACACCCACAGCCACACCCACATCCACACCAACACCCACACCCACACTCACATCCACATCCACACCCACATCCACACCCACATCCACACCCACACCCACACCCACACCCACACCCACACCCACACCCACACCCACACCCACACCTACACCGACATGCACATCCACATCGACACCCAGACCCACATCCACATCCACACCCACACCCACACTCACACCCACACCCACACTCACACCCACACCCACACCCACATCTACATCTACACCCACATCCACACCCACACCCACACCCACACCCACACCCACACCAACACCCACACCCACATCCACACCCACATCCACACTCACATCCACATTCACATCCACACCCACACCCACACCCACACCCACATCCACACCCACATATACACCGACATGCACATCCACATCGACACCCAGACCCACATCCACATCCACATCCACATCCACACCCACACCCACACCATCACTCACACTCACACCCACACCCACACCCACACCCACACCCACACCCACACCCACACCCACACCCACACCCACATCTACATCTACACCCACACCCACACCCACACCCGCATCCACATCCACACCCACACCCACACCCACACCCACACCCACACCCACACTCACATCCACACCCCGTCCTGATATGACCTTAGATGTTGCTAGGACGTAAAACAACAACGAACAAACAACAATCCACACCCACATCCACATCCACATCCACACCCAGATCCACACCCACATCCACATCTACACCCACACCCACATCCACACTTACACCCACACCTCCACCCGCGGGTCTGGGCAGGACAAAGCGATCCTTGAGCAGACAGGAGGATGAGATGAAATGTGTCACAGTGTTTACGTACACGATACCGACACAGCCGTACCGCACACAACTGTACCGTACACAGACGGGACGACCCCATGACCCGATATTCAACTCAGTAATATTATCCTGATGCTGAGCAAACCAGCCATTGCTCCTATCCTTGTAAGGCCTTTTTTTTTAAATTGGTGATCGTCCCCACTCGTGCCTTAAAAATCCCTGGACCATGATTTTGATCTTTTTTTTTGTAACTGTTAAAAATGTGTCGGGCTAGCACCAATTCAACTTTCATAAGCAAACAATTGAAACTTAAGTTCTATAACTGTATGATATAATACATTTCTAAATAAGAATACAGTGTTCATTGCTTGACTGAAAACATTGTGATGTGTACATACATGACATGTGATCCTTTTATCAGTCTAGGGTGGTCCAATTTAATTTTGTGTAATACTGAAAAGAAATATATTTTTTTTAACATAAAAACCGCCTGCCCGACACAGATTTGTGTGATCAATAGGAGGATCGTTGCCTAGTGCTGAGTTCCAGGCTTTGTAGCGACAAGTTTCAATTTTGTAAGTCACCAGTTTGATTCGGCCGGCATTTGAACACCTGACCTTCGGCACCGGAAGTCAGCGTTCTTATCGATTCGGCCACCGCATCCGGTCCCCTATATAGGCACGGTCAGTTAATCAGCATACCAGGTTAGACTAAGCTTTCTCCACATAGCGTTTAAGTATATAGGCCTACTTTTGTGTTATGAGTTTAACAAAGCTTTCCATTCCTTACACCCCTGTCACACTATGACGTAACGAGTCAATGTGAGCCTGACGTGGTCACTTTTCGTCATTACATTGCCATACCTTGGGTTACGTTATGATGATGTCAGAATAACATTAGACTGACGTCGAGCTACGTCACATTACGTCGTGTTACGTCGGCGCGCATCAAGGTTTTGAACCTGTTCAAAACTTTCGACGTGACGGGAACGTAAGGGTTTAGGTTCGCCATACGTTCTGTACACGTTCGGCGAACATCAATGACGTTAAACGGACGTTAGTCAAAAGCTGCTCACTACGTTCCACTATGTTCTACTATGTCGACCCACATTAACGCCAGTGGAAACGTCCACGCGGCATAATGGGAACGTCAGGAGAACATAAGGAGAACATAAGGAGAATGTTTGCCGAACGTACTTCCAATGTACGTTCAGCGTTTCACCACCGTGTCATGACGTATGTAACTTCACGTAATGTTCTTCTGGTGATGGAATAACGTACATGACGTTCCGTGACCATAATGACGTTGTCCTCTCTCGTTGAATGCCGCTATCACTACGCTTTACCGACATTACACTCTCGTCCACTACGCTGCATCCACGTTCAACTTGTGCCCAAATTTGCATACTACGCCGAGAAGTTCGACGTTTTTCACGTTCTCCCTATGCTGACGTCGTTAAGTCGTAGTGTGACAGGGCCTTTACACCGATTGAGAGCGGTCTGAACGACAATAACATTGATACTACTTGTGGCGTTACGTCCTATTCGGGAACCTACTTAGTCACCTCTCAGAAGACAGCCGTTCACAGAAACTCCATTAAGGGGAAAAGAATGGAAATATGAATTCGATTAAGTATTGCAGCAACACACTGCACAACAAAAGTAGCTTATCCCGCAAGCATCACCTGCAATAAAGGCAGCTGAATAAAGGAGCGCGTTTTAAGAGCCAAGGAGCAATGCCATTTCTGGGCTGTTGCATGTAACTCATTTAGCCGCATTGCCAATTAGGGGTAACTGGACTGGATGGTTGAATCAGAATCAGTGTGAGCTCTGGCTGGCTTTCTGTGTCCGAGGTCGTGGACGTGAACATCGACTGAGTCAAGCAAATGACTTACAAAATTGATATCGCTACCGAGCCTGGCACTCAGTATTAATAGGGTAGGACAAGACTGGTTTTCTTAGTGTCAGGATAATGTGACTGAGTGGTATATCATGTTATGGTGCTGACTGAGCATCCTCTCACTCAGGTGAAAGGACTCATTGGCTCAGTGTCAGGATAATGTGACTGAGTGGGGTATTAGGTCATGGGCCTGGCCACCCACTGAGGCAGCACTATAGTGTCGCCATGAGTGCGCACTGTCATAAGTCGCTTACCGTCCTGATATGACCCTACGGTATGGCCAGGTGGTAAAACTCCAACAACCAATCCTCCAATCCTCCAATCCACACCCACCACACCACACCCACATCCACATCCACATCCACACACCCGCATCCACACACCCACAATCACCACACACACACTCACACCCACACCACCCACACCACACTCACCACCACTCCACACCCACACCCACACCCACACCCACACCCACACTTATTATTAAGTCACCATTAGTGCACATTGTCATAAGGCTATGCGCATCATGATATGACCTTAAATGTTGCTAGGAGGTACAGCTTTAAGCAAACAAATGAATTATCAAGCCTTGTATAAAGGAGGTCAGGCTTTGTTGTTGTTGATTGGTTAAGACTTAGTAGGACGGGAAAAGGGGAAATATGGTGTGAAGTCAAAGAAAATCCAACAAAAATAACAACAGAAACATTAAGGATCTGCTACATCAATTAAGCAGTTATTGCCAAATATGGCGATTGAGGACAGAGTTCCTTTGGAATGAGTATTGACTGAGGACGTAACCAAGATCGATATACATTTACTGAGGCCTTAGGGACGCAAACTCCATATTCAATTCGATTCGGTAACTTTTATTCACGATGATTACATCCATATAACATGAAATAAAACATATTGGTGTGAATTTATGAAGTACTTAGCTCATTTCTCCAATGATTAAGCAATTATGATCTATATAATGCATCACCATTGATAACAGCGTAACAATGAATTGCCTGATTTACCTATGCACATCATAAAACCGTAGGCATTTTTTTCCTGATCAGAATCTTGACTGAAGCTACACCCTGTGAAACAAACATAGTTCTAGAGCTACACTTATTTGGGTAATAAAGTATTTGTATTTGTTGAATAACTTTCACTTTTGAACTTCAATCATTTGTCTCAATGTTGGCATTGTGTTTTATTCAAAGGGAACAACTCATCCCCGACCCACCGCCGCCCTGATCAACTCACAGGTGAATGTACTGCTTCCTCCTCATCCACCCGAGTCACGCTAGCAGACTTTCATAGCCCTGGCACAACCATATATAAAGCCAGCCAGCTGATAACCATTGGCACATCTTGGCGGCCCGGTGTTGCAGATTCCGAGGGACACCAGTTTACCAGGGACACTTCCATTCAAATGCATTGTCAACGGCCGTGAGCAAATCTTCATACAGAAAAAAATCAAATATCTCTAAAATTACACCACCTAGAAACAAATCGCTTCATACACATATAGAAAACATATTTACCATTAAGATTATATTAAATTGATAAGGTTAGGGTTCTTGATTCCTATTAACTTTGAATAAAACTAATGTTTTTCACTGCGCGTACCGTCCAACTCAAGGCATTGTCAATGGCCATGAGCAATCTTCATACAGAAAATATAGGAAAAGTTCAATATCTCTAAAACGACACGACCTAGAAACAAATCGTTTGGTACACATATAGAAAACATCTTTACCAAAAACATTATATTAAATTCATAAGGTTAGTGACGATGCTGTTCGATTTTGACGCATGCGCAGAAGCAATGTGTCCCTGGCAAACTGGTGTCCCTGGCAAACCGTAACACCGGCAGCGCATCCACCCTGCGCCACCATTTCTTTTCCACCCACCCATACTACATACTTGTACTCGTAGGGCTGGTCCGGAACCCGAATTTTGAAATCAAACTTGCTTAATACCCACACTGCCTTGTTGAGTCTTTCCGTATTAAATCATGAGCATTAGTAACTGAAATTTAAAATGCATTCTTGCAAATATCCAGCCATAGCAGCAAAATATCAGTTTTATCACACCAGGTAGGTTATCAGGCATTGCAATGGAATTCGCTGTAGAGAATAATATGTTATTAATCGATATTTAGACGTTTAATAAATCATAATTATAACTTTCAGATAAATGCATTATCATGAGTTTATTTTCTTTATGCTAAGATCAGCGACATTCTTCAATTTCGGCGGATATTTCCATAAATGTGCATAAATGTGCACTCTGTGTGGAAATGGCGTGGAAATGTCTCCTCCCGAGGGCTCGGCCACCATAAAGTTTGGTATGTATCCAGTTTACAGCCTCGAGCTTGGAAAGGGCCACCATTAAATCCGGACTAACTTTCCAAACTCAAGAGGTGGAGTTGTGATTATGTGTCTTAAGCCGAGATTCCATTAACACATACAGTCTGGATTCACTCGCCCTAAGCCCCCCCCCCCCCCTGTCCCGCCGTCCAAAGTTGTCAACATTTCCACTACACACAAATCGTACGATAGGACAGAGGGGCAGCTGTCACTAAAGAACGAATGTTAGCATTTAATAACCAATGCCTCGATATAACCTGAACCAAAGCCTCGATATAACCTGAACCAATGCCTCGATATAACCTGAACCAATGCCTCGATATAACCTGAACCAATGCCTCGATATAACCTGAACCAATGCCTCGATATAACCTGAACCAATGCCTCGATATAACCTGAACCAATGCCTCGATATAACCTGAACCAATGCCTCGATATAACCTGAACCAATGCCCCAATATAACCTGAACCAATGCCTCGATATAACCTGAACCAATGCCTCGATATAACCTGAACCAATGCCTCAATATAACCTGAACCAATGCCTCAATATAACCTGAACCAATGCCTCAATATAACCTGAACCAATGCCTCGATATAACCTGAACCAATGCCTCGATATAACCTGAACCAATGCCTCGATATAACCTGAACCAATGCCTCGATACAACCTGAACCAATGCCTCGATATAACCTGGCCACATCAGGACGGGTACCGACTTGTGACAACGTGCACTCATGGTGACTTTATAGTGCTGCCCGACTGGGATGCCAGGCCACCAGTACCATGACCCGATATCCCACTCAGTCACATTATCCTAACACTGAGCCAACCAGTCATCGCCCTATCCTAATAATGTTGAGCGCCTGGTTAAGAAGTGACACATATAAATTTGTAAGTCATGGGTTTGACTCAACCATGGTTCGAACCCGTGGGTTCAAATCCAACGATCTACCAAAACGGGAGACGGACCCTCAACAACGAGAAGAAAACTATCCAGATGAATAAAGTATGGGGAAGGGGAGCGCATGATATATATTCTACGCGCCAAGCATATCAAAACAGCTGTACACCCATGAGGGTGATTCGACATACAGTGAAACATCAGTTTTTTAACATACTTCATTCCTAAATGTTGTTTGTAAACTGATTTGTTTGTAAACTGATTTCTTTGTAAACCGAAACCAATTTTTATTTAAGAAGCAATGGAAAATGGATTAATCCGTTCCTGACGCCCAAATGAAAGGTTTTTTTCATACCTTGAATATTGATTAAAATCTTGCACGAAATGAATAAGCAATAATTAAAAATATAACAGACAATTAAATTTCGCCTTAAATGTACAGAGGAGACTTGATAGCGTAAGTAGAAGGTGGAGAGGAAGGAAGAGGGGAGGGATGTTACTGTTTGGAAGGGGAGTCCCCCTCCATAAGAACATCAGGTAATTTAAATTCTAGATTATTTTCAGAATCTAAGAATAGAAATCACAAAATTAAAGAAAATAAAAAAACAAACACAGCACAGGTATTCACTGAGCAGAGGCTGCTGCATAGCTGATGTGCATCCTGACATGCATATCAGTAATGGCTCATAAACTGAGAATGCGGTTGGAAACCAATGCACTTTTTGTTAGAAAAATATGTTCGTGAACTGATTTGTTTGAAAAGCGAGCTGTTTGAAAACTGAGGTTTCACTGTATATGAATGGTGTTTGTTTCGCATGGGTGTACTCAAAATCTAATCACGACATGTAGCAATCAGCACTGTCTTCACAAACAAATTCGGACTGAGCATACCATGTTATGACACTAAATTACACATTGCATGCCAGGCATTGCATGCATATCACATCACGAATCCATTGTGCTAGATGCTGCAAATTGTGTATGTAACAGCTATTGTTAGCTGAGTTTAATACATAGATACTCAATGTATCTTTTTTTATGTAAATAATCCTGAATTAGAAAATGGCTGGAAAACCAGTGCTTCGTTGTTGAGAAAAGAACCTATTTAGCAGAATAAATATATTGACCCTCCTCAAAAACAAAGAACTCTGTACTATGTGTTAATGGAATCACAACTTTAGCTACCAAACAATAAGCAGGAATACCGCCTTAATATAGGGTTGTTGCAGGGGTGGGGGTGTGGTGGAGCTGCGAGGATTCTCATAGGTTTGAGACCATTTCATGACTATGTGATCTGCTCAGCTCTCTGGCTAGAAGAATGACTTGGAATTCATGACAGGTGAAACTAGCGTTTCATGTCCCATATTTTTGGCTATTAATCGCGATGCCTCGATTAAAAGCCTTCATTATGGCCCATTGCTTCTAGAGTTGGTAATTTATACCTAAAACAGGCAATCGCAGTTCCCTTTTATTGTTGTTAAAATATTTATTTTGTTGAACGATTCTTTTTTTTCAGCATTAATCGCAATGCCTCGATTAAAAGCCTTCAATATCGCCCATGGCTTCTAGAGTTGGCAATTAATACGTAAAACAGGTGATGGCAGTTTCCTTTTATTGTTGTTAAGATATTTATTTTGTTGAACGATTGTTTTTTTTCAGCATGGAGAAACTGGTCTTCCAGCCATAGTTATATATAGATATACACACTTTGGATAACTAACATAGCCGTTGCTAAGAATCTTTGTTCGGGGTAACGTTAGGGACGGGAACAGCCGGTGGTGGCGCCACAGGTCGCGATTGGGAGGTACAGGAAGATGGACATAGAAGCAACGGCATGCAATAATAATGAAGCAATTCCCTTCCACGCCTTTACACTCGCATAATACTGTAACATTTTTCGGAATTTTGGGGTAGCTAAATAATATTCTAAAAGCATGTTGTATGTGCATATAATGATATAGAGGTAATAAATATTATTAATGTGGTTGCAAGGTAATACAGGTACTATTGCACAGAAAAAGGGTTTCTATGTGATAGCTACCTCATACATTACTCTGCAAGCAAAGGGGTGCCAGAAAGCTAGGTCACATGACTAATGACCCAATATAAATGGGGGTGTAGGTCAGATGCGCACTCTCTCTCACCACCACCACCAGCCAGTCCAGATCTGTGCATAACATGTGCTTGTGTCAACTTTAGTTTGGATTTAAACCATGTGAGTACAATTTTGTGTCTTCTTGTGTGATATTTCAGATACTGAGCCATACAAGTGATTTTAGAAGTAGATAGTTGACAGTATATATATATAAAGAATATGTGTAGAAGTTCTCTGACAACTACTTCAATTTAATCTAATGTAAACTCTTATCTTAATACAACATAGAATGTAATACCATCAATTGTTCAGAGATACACAAACTGTTCAATACGTTATACATCACTTCTATATGCACATAATGTATTACATAAGATGCGTTCTTTGGCTGTGGTTGATCGGAATAGGCAGTAGTGCCAAAACACGACGATAGGTGGCGCGGGAATAACATACAGGACGAGTACCTTTGTTATTTATGTGCGCATAGATTATCAAGAGCAGGGTAGATTTTGGGGGATGGCTCGAACACAAAGCTGTGACACATTATATGCCCATGATGTCACGAACGCTGGCTATAGACACGAGACGTAATTGCATTAATAGTGCATAGGTGTTCCCGCACAGTAATGTATCTAGATATCAATGTGTAGTATCCGTGTTTACGACTTGGGTGCACATTGTGATAGCGCTATCCATGTCAATGGTGTGAATCGGTCTGATGATCCATTTCTCGCTTTTATCTCTGCATGTGTGTCAATGACTGGCTGCCATTTTGGGCCCAAGTTGATAGCACTTTGTGCTGCGTTATTATCTTATAGGTTCATCTCCAAATATTCCTTCTTAAATTAGGGCGACTGAACAAGCCAGTGGGTGTGGTGCCTACTTCTCCGTCGGAAGGTCAAGGATTCAAGTCCTGGCTGGGAATACTGGCTATAGACATGAGGTGTATTTGCATTAATGGTGCATAGGCTTTTCCGGATTGTTACACAGATATGTTGCTAGATATCAAAATGTAGTATCCGTGTTTACGACTTGTGTGAACATCGTGATAGTGCCATCCATGTTAATGGTGTGAATTGGTCTGATGATCCATTTCTCGCTTTTATCCCTGCATGTGTGTAAATCACTGGCTGTTGTTTATGGCCAAGTTTATGCCACATTGTGCTACGTTATAATCATGCAGGTTAATGTGCAAACACTCCCGAAATTGTGGGCGACGTTCTCGTCAAGTGTGTAGGGCGCTCGCTTTCTACACGGCGGGTCATGAGCTCGATTCCTTGCCGGGTCAAATCAAACTTACAAAATTTAAATTGTCACTACTGTGGCTGACATTCAATATTACTAGGTTTGTTTAGTGTCACGATACTGCGACTGAATGCGTGTTGTGGTATCCATCAAGTTGGTATACGAGTCGGGCAGCACTATGAAGTCGCCATGAACACGCACTATCACAAGTCGGTGCAAGTCCTGATTTGACTTCAAATGATGCAAGGAACCCCAAGTTCTCACTGGCTCCTAAAGTAGGTTGTATTTCTTTCAGATACTATGTGACTGGCATTTTCATAAATTCATTTTATACTACAAAACCAACCACATTCCAGATTTCATTCCCCAGTGCCGACTTGTGACAAATGCGCCATTATAGTTGCCAAGGACAGAAGTTCATGGTGTGCTTCTATTCACAAAGGCACACCACAGTTTGAAACTGATCGTATATCTTTAGCTAAGCAAAAGCATCAGCAGTGAAAAGATTGCCTCCTTCACCTACCAGACTCTTTGACTGCAGCTACACACACACGTCCAATGTGCCACCGCACATTCCGAGCACAAATTGGACTCATCGGTCATCAACAAGTTCACAGCAAATGAGTTGTTCTCATCATCGCCACCGATGGACAACCAAGAAGAAGAAGTTGCTTCATAGTGCTGCTTGGATGGGACACCACATGCCACTGCCACCATGACCCGATATCCTGAACTGAACCGGCCAGCCATTGCCCTTTCGCAATAGTGAGAAGCCTCAGGCGAGGAAGCCACACGCCCCAATTGCGGTCAGCTTAGCTCAACCGACTTCTCACAAGGGAAGCAAAAACAGTCGAACCGCTAGGCCATCCTATTTGGTCCAGGATGAGCCCAGAGGGGGTAATATATGTAAATATTCGATATGAAAGAGTATTGTATATTCTGTCTTTCTCTAGCAATGTGTCTGTGCATCCAGTATCAGTTAGGTGGCACAAACGAGTGTATTTACACATTTATATTTCCCAGAGACGTCACAGTTAATTTGCATTGAATAGCAACATAATACTGAGATAATCAACCATTTCAGCAGAAATTAAAATGTAAAAAAAAAATACCACCACTGGAGATAACTGTTACTTCCACGATGATGCAAAGCAGAAATTGCATGGCGATTTATTGTATATTTATTATCAGTTTCCATAAAGATACCGGCGGGTAGATAAACAACAGAAATTATGCAGACTAATATTGGATTATATACAATTTAAAATTTTACATGGAGAATAAATCTAACCCATCTTAGTCTATATCTGGTTCTTTTAATGCGATCGCTAACTGCATTATCTTCGTCATTATCGCTAAATCTAACATTCCATAGGAACAAATGTTTTTGCACACACAAAAAAAAACTAAAGAAACCCACATACTTTATTTATTCACCATATCCAATACACAGATCACATTCCATCGGTAGATGTTGCGATATGCGATATGCAGCACACATATTTGATGTCCGCTGTGTATGCCGACACACAGTGCCTGCTTTCAAACCTTGGTCTCCCATACTACGCGCGTGACTTTGAGAATGGAAATAGGCAGATCACTGAATGACGCAATTCGACCTCACAAGCCTCGTATGCAGTGTAGAAATTCATAGCAACGGAATGGTTCTCATAGACATATAGCCATATTTTAAAAATAAAAGAATTTCAAATTCTTTTCAGTTTTCTTTTCTTCTCATTATTTTACTGATATGGTATATCGTATTACCACACACGAAATAGTGTCTATGGAATTTCACTTTTTTTCCACAATTTCTTTATATTATTTTCCCCAATTTTTCAATCATTTCTTTTTATTTATTGATATTGTGTACACATATGAATTTAATATTTTTCCACAAACAAATTTCATTTTCCACCAATTCTTTTAAATTAATTAATTTTGATTCATTGATATTGACCACTGCATATCACACACGAAATAGCACCTATGGAATGTGATGTGAGCTTACGGCGGCAGTATCCTGGGTGCTGGAGGGTAAGCACACAACCGGCCCCGTCCGTACCATCGGCTCACCTTACTGCTCACTCAGTTGTGTGCTATTTCCCCACATTAAGCCCTCCGTGCGGGTGAGCAGCTCGCAACCTGCTCACTACAGCTTCGCGCTTCGATGAATAATTCAACCTTTGTTAGGGATAAATAAAACGGCCGTTGGGCGAGCAGGCAGGCAGGGAGCGGGGTGGGAGGGGTGATGGGTGATGGGTGAGACAGAGTAGGGAGAGGGTAGGGAACGGGGAGGAGGTAGGGGAGGGAGGAGGGGAGAGGAGGGGAGGAGGGGAGGGGGCGGAAGGGGAGGGGAGTGATTACGGCATGGCGCCACATTGAAAGCTGGCGCGTCGAAACCGGAAGTGTGGGACGACGGTTAAAAGTGGAAACAACAGTCACCCACTGCCACCGCGTTCTTTCCGCATACAGACGCCGCACTTGTATTGGTATTTGCCACCAGGGGGCGGGTTGAGTGGTGCGGGGAGAGGGAGGGGAGATGGGACGGGAGGGGGCGGGGAGGAGGGGTGAGCAGATGAGAGGAGAGGGGAGGAGAGGGGGGGGGGGAGAGGGGAGGGGAGGGGATGGTAGGAGAGGAGATGGGATGGTAGGAGATGGTAGGAGGTGGGAGGGGATGGTAGGAGATGCGATGGTAGGAAAGGGGAGGAGAGGAGGGAAGGGGAGAGGGGAGGGGAAGAGAGAGGGGAGTGGTTGGAAGGGCGGAGAATGGACAGGAGAGGTAAAGAGTGGTGAGAGGGTAAATGCGGGGGTGGGGGCGGAGAAGGAGAAGGGGGGGGGGGGCGGGAGAAAGGTGGTGAGGGGGGAAGGGAGGGAAGGAGAGGTGATGAGATGCGAGGAGAGGAGCGGAGAGGAGAGGAAGGGAGAGGAGGGGAGAGGAGAGCAGAAGAGAACCAGACACACAGACCCGACTAGATTAAGAAAGCAGTCCTCGTTAAATGAATAGGCACCGACATCCATTAATCGAAAGAGAAACTGGGATCTCGTGCTGATGAAAATTTCATTAGTGTGTTTCGAATAGGGGTGTGTGTGTTTGTGCGAGGGGGGGGGGGGGGAGACAGGGAGGGTGGGGAAGGGGGGGGGGGGGGGGGGGGCTGAGGTTGGCCGCGTTGACGGTTGTATCTTGTTATTGTCCGTGTCGCTTTGGTCTCTGTGTGGGTTTCTGTGCCCGAGATCCCCGCCCCGCCTACTCTCCTCCCTCCCCCCCCCACCCCCTCCTCCCATTCCCCCACCATTACTAATGTTGGTGGAGCGGTTCCGCCCCTCGGGGCGGGGGGGGGGGGGGGGCATTGTGAGCGCGTGATTGAATGGAGACAGGGCTGACATCGATGGGGGCTCATCAGTTACCAGCGCCGGTCACGTGACCGGGCGTGTGGGAGGGGGAGGAGGGTGATGGGGAGGGGGGGGGTGGAGGTTTGATGTGCGCGGGGTTTGGGGAGAGGTGGAGGTGGAAGGGAAGGTGAAGTGGTGTGTGTGGAGCGTGTGTGGAGGGGGTTGGGTAAAGGAGGGGGTGGGAAGGTGGGGTCAAGGGAAGGGGGGAGGGGGGAGGTACACTGGGAGAATGAGATGTATGTGGAGGGGGAGGGGAATGGGAAGCGGGGAGGGGACGGAGAAGGGGTGTTGGAAGGATGAATTGGTGGCTAGGAGTGTGGGGAGGGGAGGGGAGTAGGACGGGTAGAGGGGGTGGTGGAAGGATGAGTGCCTGGTCAGGTGTGTGCAGTAAGGAGGGAAGCTGGATAGGGTGAGAGGGGGAGGGGTGGTCGGAGGGGGTGGAGAATGAGGTGTTGGGAGGGTGAGTGCGTGGTTATATGTGTGCAGTGGGGAGGGGAGGAGGGATTGGAGACATGGGTGCTGTGAGGGTGAGTGCGTGGTTAGGTGTGTTTAGTGGGGAGGGGAGTGTGTGGGTAAGTGTGTGCAGAGGGGTGCCGATTGTAATTCTGTCCATTTCTTGACAACTGTTTTTTTTATTTCTCTATTTAAATTTCATCTTACTTCAAGCGCACACTTCATCATTTTAACAGATGCGCATTTCCTTTTTAAACACTTGTCTGTCATTCGGCATTGGATAGAGAAAGGAACGGTGGAATGAGGAAACCAATTGTCTGCGATTGAAATTTCCCCAACTTAACTCAATACCAAGAATACAATTTTCACAATAACATGTATCTTAAAAAGATAAAGTGAATGTTACTGTCAGCAGAATATGTCATTTGGCTACAATTTGTTTCCATTTCGTAGCAACTTTGGTATCACTACACCTGGCATCCCATACATGTGAGCAACGAGGGGCGGTGCAGTGTGCTATTCGATTGGGAACTCGGTGCTGATCCAGAAGCGGGTGTAGTTATATAGACAAATTGATAGCCGATAAACACCACTATACACCCTTGGCTATTGGCCATTAAGCGCTATTTCACAGACTATATCATAGGGGAGCCATATTGGAAGGAATGTTCCATATACTGCCCTTGCCACGTACCATCTACATGGTGGGATGCAACCTTTTTATTTAATGAAATCCTGCTATTGCTACTAAGTTCACCCTAGTGAGAAAATCGTCATTCCACAGTGGTTGGGAGCGGGACACAGCTCAGGCGGTAGCGTGTCCACCTGTGAAGGTGTCGGTCATCCTATCAATCCTGCTCAGAGGACCCATTTGCAGTTTGTGCTATATTCTGTTCCAACCAGTGGTCCACAACTGGTTCATGAAAGGCTGTGGTATGTGCTGTCCTGTCTGTGGGAATGTGCATATAAAAGACCCTTTGCTACTTATCGGAAAGAGTAGCCTATGTGGGGGCAGAGGGTTTTCTCCAAAGAAATATGTTAGAATGATCATATGTTTGACGTCCAATAGCCCATGATACAAAAATCAATATGTTTTAGAGGTGTCGTTAAATATAACAAGCTTTACTTTATCCCACAGTCGTTGAGCTCTGTATGAAGTCTAACTCTACCTACTATGTCCCGCAACTACAGTGATATCCTAGCAACATCTAAGGTCGCATTAGGAGGTGTACCCACTCATGACAATACTTTAATCGTACTGCTCTTCTGGGTAACCAGGCCACCGATCACATTATCCTGATACTGAGCAAAACAATCCTTGTCCCATCCTAATAATGTCGAGCACCAGGCGAGATAGCAATAAGTATCAATTTTGCAAGTCATTGATTTGACTCAACCGGGTGTTCGAACCCCCGACCTTCCGGATGGGAAGCCGGTGCTCTCACCGATTCGTCCACTGCTGTTTAGTGACAATAACACCTACTCTATCAACTCAACATCACGATACCCAAATCCCGTGTTGGTAGACCATGGGATCGTGGGTTCGAACCCAGGTCGAGTCAAACCAATGACTTAACAATTTATACTTGTTGCTCCCTAGCCAGGCGCTCGGATAGGGCAAGGACTGGTTGGCTCAGTGTCAGGATAATGTGACTGAGTGGGCTATCAGGTCATGGTGCTGGCAGCCTGGTCTCCCAGTGGGGCAGCACTATAAAGTCATCATGAGTGTGCACTGTCACAAGTTGGTACCCGTCCTGATATGACCTTCGATGTTGCTAGGACATTAAACAACAACAAACAAACAAAAACGATACTCAACTCAGGAGTTGGATAACAACAGAAGAGAAGAGAGAAGTGTTTCGTCCAGAAAGAGTCTTTACTTTGAAAGTATAGTTTTGCGAGTCATGTGGGACCTTCAGTCAATTCGATAGTTTCCTATTGGTTGCTGCAGGCCGCACTGCTAGATATGATTGACATGGAATAATGCTCCCTCATCGGTTGGTTGGTTGTTGGAGTTTTTCCTCCTCGCAACATCTAAGGTCATATCAGGACGGCTCCCTCACTGTTGCTCCGCCCACATGCCATCCCACTCACAGCGTTCCCTAGCCTTTCCCTTATTGGTCAATCCTGGCCTGTCCCACCTTGCATGTCAGGTGGCAGCCATGAGAGCAGGTGGCGTCCCCTACATATTCAATAATCCTCTTTTTTTTCCTTTTTTTTCTTTTTTTTTGTAAATATTGTTATTCATCTGAATACATATTTTGTCAGCGCCGGGCACTGGTCTTTCAGCCGTTGTAGCGATCACATTTGACCCAATAGATCCAGGCTAAGCAAGAATCTATTATGGTTGCATAGTCCGATAGTTTTAAGTTTCTGTCATTGTCCAAGATGAATATATTAGGTTAATCTTTATAATCTACCTTATATTATATCTTGAAGTAACTTTTATGTTAATTGGCTAACTTTTGAGATGTTCTAACTGCAACCATGGTCATTTAATTTTGGTAAGCACACCAAAACTCTGTCACCATAGGCTTCTGCAGAAACAGGTGTTATTTAATTGCCTCAGTATCCCCTTATATGTGGTGACAAATGTTTAATAAGTAAACCAGTATCTACGTTAGATATGTAGAATAAAATCTAGATTATTATTTTAGTTTAGAAAATGTGCTGGTTTTATCGGACTATGCAGCTTTAAACACCTGTCATAAACAGCAGATGCAGCTTTAACCCTAGATAAAGGATTCACCCGGTACTAGCAGTACATGGGTGAACGACAACGCAGTCTAAATACGGGCGAAAATAGCTTTAGTATGGAACAGGGAGTAGAATGCCTGCCTCCAGTATCAAATGGATACTTATATCGGCACAGAGTTGGTGAAATGGGAGAGAATGCAAAAAGACAAGATGGCGGCCACAGAACGCCGTCGATTTCACTTTTAAATTGCATTAAACTAGATATTATATTATATTTTTCAACTCAAAGGTAGCAGGCTATCAATAAGAGATATGTAAAGAATAAATGTTGCTTCTTAGATTGTGAAATTAGGCTCTCAATTCATTGACCCGTTTTTTCGACACCTTTTACATAGGGTTGGTTTGCACCCCTACTGCAGCAGTAGCCAGTACGGGGTGAATCTTGTATCTACTTTAACCCAGGCATCTATGGGTTATCAGGACACCTGTGAAAGTCAATGACACAGGCTATAAATAGACTTACCGTTTGCAGATCCGTTAGGCCGGTAGCTTTACGGCAGACGTCATAGATGATAGCTCCAAAGTCTGAAGCCCATTTGTCAATCCTAGAAAGAACAAGCGAGGCAGCATTACTACATGTACAGCATTACTATTCATTAAATGGCTAACTGGTGTTAATAACGCATTCTCTATGATGATATATATATTACCTCTTAAATCTTAACTCTTTACTCTGAACTTTTATTGTGATATGTATTAACTGTTAACTATCTACAAATATATAATTAAAACCAAACATAAATGGAAAAGGAAATGAATCCGTATGGATTATGCAGCGGTGAAAACAAGTGCATGCACTTATCCGTTAAGAGCAGATTCAAAAAACTATCACACACAATATATATATATATATATATATATATATATATCCATTACATTTACAATGCACAGTGTTGTATGCAGTCCAATAACACCGACAGTCTAATATCAATTCATGGTATTCTGGTTTTTTATTCAAATACATTTGAATTGCACTCCATTCTACCAAAACAAAATGTTAAAATTTGAAAGGCAAAGTTATTTAATAAATAGCGCATTGTCCTAATATGGGGTTTGAGGCCCTTGAGCCTCTGGTGTGTGCATTGTTGACCTTGCACAAGCATTGATCAATACCCATCCATATCGGGAAATAATAACTGCTTAATATATTGTCGGTAAATTGCATATTTATTATATATGTTATTTTTCGCCCCGAGTGAGGGCGCCGATCGGTAGCGAAGTGGTGAGGGAAGTGGCCGATGGGGGCGCCACAGGCAAAGTCGGTTACAGCTGGTAGATAGACGTGGATAACCTTCTGTTTATTTATACTCGCATAATGCATATATATCTCATATTGATGTAGATAAGCATTGGCTCCAATTGTTATCGGCTGTTTACTCTGATTTAAATAGAATTAAGTGCCAATTGACGCTATTCACGCCGCGGCCATGTTGAAACCATACTGAGGCCACGTACACATCTGCGAGGCGCCGCTGTATGAAAAGTAATGTGAATACTTTTTCATCGACCAATACCTCTCGAAATCACTCAAATTTGAGGGTATTCAGTTTTGAAACTACCATATTCATCTTTGCATACTTATTTTCTATCTATTGGCCGATTTTCACAAAGATTGGCTGACCCTTGCATGGTGATTTTCCCATTCTTTAACTACAATGTGACTGTCAACTTCAAGTCTGCATAGTTATGGCGGTATCATGTTATGCAGCACTGTCAGCGTAGTTATCTGTGTAACACAGTTTAACAACTAGTCTTAGTAATTACAAATTAATAAAAGCTTTAAAGGGGTTAAAATATATTTTAAAGATATATATATATATTAAGAGAGTTATGCAATTTTGAATTTAAGAAAAGATTGGCAACCAGGGTGAGTGACTTTGTTGACATCACCTACTGAAATGCATCTGATCATCACTCAATCTTCTTGAAAATTAACTAATAGATAGAAAAAAAAGTATGCAAAAATGAATATGATAGTTTAAAATGTGAATATCTTCAGACTTTACTCCTTTAATTTCTGTCGTAGTTCATACACATCAGCACACAGCACTGTCTTACTGCCATTTCCAATACCTGACGCATACTCAACCTCGTTCTGATGCCTAATTAGGTCATGCATGGATAGTGTGAATAAGATATAAAAAACAACCAGAGCTGTGCCCACTGTGGCCCAACCCTCCAGTACGTCCTGCCTGCTGGCCTCCACTTCCATATTGTCCCTTCCCACCAACATCAGGATTCCACGACCGTACTATCAAAAGGTTCTATCTGACAAAATGGTGCTTTCGAGATAATGAGGAATGAAGCTGTGTAACTGCATGATAGCAAAGCAGATAGAACAATATTATTTTTAATACATCTCAGTGAAAAATACCAGTTGAGAAACAGTTGTGTAACTGCATGATAGCCTTTTGTAGATAGAACATTTTTACATCCATGACACTAATTCGGTCACTTTGTCAGATAGAACCTTTTTGTAGTAAGTTCACGATTCCTCATTCCTCACACCAATGAATAAACCAATGAATAAACCATGTAAAAGATTTGTATAAATACCTATATACCTCTAACACTTACGGGCGAAAGACCAGTGCTACGGCACTGATGAAAGATATCTGTGAATCAAATTCATTTACCCCCAACATTGCTTTACATGTTATAATTAACATGGGTAATTCACACACTGTGACTGGACAACCTGATAACATGTACAAAAAGAGACTGTGGTGCCACCTTGTGGCTCCCACTGGAACCAGGTATGGCATTCACCAGCCATCACTCTACGGTGGCGCCCCCTGTAGGAACCCAGATAACTGCTAGGTGGCGACAACCACTATGAACCCTTCGTGCCAATACTCTCACATGACCTGATGGCTGTTTGAACTCCTCGCACAACTGTCGCAGCTGCTGCCATCTTCACAACCATCCAGCTTTCTTTGCCCACCCATCCACACCACTAGATAGAAGTTAACTCGATAGGGTTAAGGGTTTGAGTACTGCACGACCAAACCATCAGCAGTGAGCAGTAGGGGAGTAGATCAACAGCGGTTCTGGTTCATGATACATACACTGTAACTAATGACATCTCATGAAAAGTAAAGACCCTTGTAACCAATTGCTGTCACCGAGTTTGTGAATTACAGGTAACCTATCCCCATCACCTCCGCCCTGGGGCCTCTACTCAAATCGCATTGTTCTTGATTGCCTCCCAGTCTGATACCTGAGCCCCGCCTTCCTTTGTGCTTTCCTCACCTGTTCCCTCAGGACTGGTCCTTTATACCCTAGGTGGCGCCACCTGGGTCTGTCACTTTAATATCGGGGCATTTTAAAAAGAGGAAGTTGTGGTTTCAGGGTAAGACTACTACTTAGACTGATGCGCCAAAGCCGATTTATTTTTTTCTCAAAATGAGACTGTATCACACAAAATGAAAGGATAATAATAAAAATCTACATTTATATTTAATGGGAATTATATTAAATGGGAATTACTTACCCCAGCTATACCATAATATCAGCACAGTTTTTGCAGCGACCCACCATCTTAGCCCATAGCACTGAACTTATATTGGCTAACCCACTAACACACTAACCTCCTTCATAATCTACTAATATGCTCTACCTAAGTACCTGCTGATCTACTTATTTAAAATGTAATGTTAATGGCTGGAAGACCAGTGCCTCGGCGCTGAAAAATGTATATTCTGATGAATAAACTGTTTTACCAACAACAATAACAAATTAGAAAATGCCGTCGATAAGTAATCCTACAAGGTGTCGTCCTCTCCAGATTAATATCGCTGAGTCGGCAATACTTGTCTGAACGCATAAACAGGCAGTGCCTGCCTAGTGGCTGACCACATTGATGCGCACGCATCCTGGACACACAAGTTGCTAAAAATAACACATGCATTACTAGGAGTTGGAATTCGGAACCAAGTAATGCTAACGACCTTTTCAGTTGGTCGTTCTTGAAGTCAAACGCGAACTTTTCCAGCTCTCTCATGTGGTTGCTGATAAGCTGGCATCGGTCGATATTATGGGGTTTGAGGCACGAGAGCCTATGGAACGCGCACTGACCAAAATCACCGCTGAGGTTGATGTGAATTCCACAGGGCCGAGGGACTCACACCCTATATTAATAGAATATTCCATATAAGGCCAAATAAAAAAGAATTTAAGTTGGCGATCTTCCTTTTGATCACACATCAGGATCAGGCGGGCGGTTTTTATTCTCATTCTTTTATTTTTCTGGCATATGATTTAGACGTAATACGTAACCAGATGCGATGGCCGAATGAGTTGAGCATCCGCCTCCCGTTCTAGTAGTTCATGGGATTTGAACTCTTGGGTTCAAACCGTAGCTAAGTCAAACCAATGACTTAGAAATGTATACTTATCACTACATAGCCTGGCACTCGGAATTACTAGGATAGGGCAAGGAACAGTGGAATGAGCTCTGTGCATTTTAAACAATTTTTATCAACAAATCAAATATTTAAAAAATCAGGGGCGGGCAATGTTTCAGGCGATTTTTCAGTATCTCAGTCGCCTGTGAAATTAAGCGTTGCATTTGATCAAACAACTTATAATTATTTATAGGTATGTGCATGCATGGATATATGTATGTATGTATGTATGAATATATATATATATATATATATATTTTATTATATCCATATTATAAATATATTTATATATATTTATATATTATATATATATATGTGAATATATATATATAATATAATATTTATATATTTTATATATAAAGGTCAAACCGCCAATCTTACCGGAAGCACGGCCAACCGGAAGTGAGTGGAGAGCGATCGGAGCGTTGAATGCGCGCGCAACAAAGGCACGTGGGAGTGGGACGCGGGCAGCGGGTGGAAACCGACGTGTTTGTGAAAGTGGAGAAGGGAGGTGTGTGTACATCGTTTCGGTTCGTACCGTGTGAACTCCTCCTTCACACGGGTCCATCACTTAGGTTGTCAGTGTCGGCCTCCCGACAGAATAAACGGAGCGAACAGACCAAGTAGAATCTGCTAAATCGACCACTAATGATCTACGTGTGATTGCTCTGTTGCCTCGGTGTGGGATATCTAACCCGTTTGCTGTCACATTACCTGGTGGGGGTTGGGAGGGGGTGTCGCAGTTTGAGCGCCCTGCCAGTTTGAGCGCCCTTCTGTTGCTTCTGCGCATGCGCGGATAGAGACAACATTAAAACCACCCTAACTATCACAGTAATTTGTGATTTGTGGTGCTTTGAAAGCAAATTTCTCTTGTTTCTATTAAATAGTTCAGATCTTTCTCTACAATTTCACATTCAGCTTTTTTTTATCAGCCAATTGGAAGTTCTTGAATTTATTTTGCGAAAATAGTTTTTGAGACCATGATCTGGTAAGGCTAACACTGGCACTGACACTCAGAATATCACAACTTTCACTATTATCTCTGTTTTAATACTTTCAGAGTAAATTGCTCTTAGGTTACATTAAATACTTCAGATCTTCCTCTTCAATTGCACATTAAGATATTTTTAATCGATCCAATGAAAGCTTCTAAATCTATTTTACTAAAAAAGTATACAACCACTGGCAGGGCGCTCAAACTGGCAGGGCGCTCAAACTGCGACAGGGGATTGGGTCTATGTGCGCCGTGTGTGTGGTGTTGATATACAACAAGCCAATGTTATCATTTCACATGTCACACTGCCTGGAAGTCTTGATCGGGAGACCTCCCCGGGCTTTGCTCCCCCCACTCCTGCACCCCCCCCCCCCCCCCCCGCCGCCGTCTCAACTCGCCACCCCCATACGGTCTTATTCTCCACTGACTTGTCACATGACACTAAAGCCCTGGTCACATACTGAACGTAGTTGAACGTAGTTGAACGTAGTTGAACGTAGTTGAACGTAGGATAGATTAACATGGGTGAAATGTGCTCTCACTATGTTAAACTACATTAAGGTATGGCAGGTTTTGGTTGATCACACACCTAATAGTACGGATAAATATGTTACATTACGGATCCTGGTATGTTATGGTATGGATCCCGGTATGTCCAACTACATTCAACTATGTTCAACTATGTTCAACTACGTTACCCTCCACTATGTTCAACTACCTTCAACTTCATCCACTAACGGTTATGTGTCCATGGGAGAACGGCCTAGGTTTCGTGCAGGTCAAAGTATGCTAGAGTATGGTAGTGAAGTGGGCGAGACTGCCAGCCTGATGGCATTCACGGGCGTGCACCGATTAACCCGTATTTGGGAATACGGGCTACTCGCCATGGCAGACCGCGAATGCCCAAACATTCACGGGCGACGGGGTTTCCGGCCGTAAAGCGTTGCTAGGAGACGCGAATTGCGACTCGCCTGGCAACGAAAGGAGGTCGGGCGTTCGGGGCCAGACCGATCAGACGTACTTTGTGACGCTCTGATGTTTTAGCCGAGATTTAGGCCTATTTCATCTAAATTCCAAAGTGTTTCACATTAAACTGTAGGGGAAGGGTTGATAACATGTTTCTACACTATGTACGTTACTCGAATGTTAGTTTGGCTAAGAATAAACAAAGCCGTGAGCTCTTGGAAAAGTAAATTGGAACGTTCCTTGCATTCTTTACTGTCCTCCAGTTTTCTATGGAGTAAACCGCTATGGTCGAATCTAACATTGGAATACTTTATATATATAATTAAGGGCCTTGAGCCTAACTAGGCCTTACGCAGCTACTTAGCCCATCTGCGGGGAGATTGGAACAGACATATTAACGGAATTAACGTATAGATCTTCTTGGCTAAAATAAGACATTAACGTAGGCTGATTATCAGTGACAGTAGCAGAGACACTAGCGCCTCTGCTTAGTTCTGGATCAATTCAAACATATCAAATACACCGTAAGGCGAGTAGACCAGCCAGTAGTGGACACAATTAAATAATCGCTTTGTACTAACATATTACGGGCGGAGGCAAACCTCCGTATTTAGGCGATACTCTGGCTAGCCGACTTTAGCCCGAGAAGTACACCGACAGACACGGACTACCTGCAGACGGGACGAGGGGCAGCAGCGGCCCGCGGCCGGCCCGAGAAATTCACATGGAAATAATTATATAAATTAACACGAAGGCTTGCCTTTAGCGGGGGCGGAATAGCCCGACGGTTAAACTAGAGTATGCTAGAGTACAGTAAGAAGTATGCTAGAGTATGCTAGAGTACACTAGAGTATGCTTGAGTACACTAGATTACGTTATCATCACAGAGGCTACCTCTGCCTCAAACGTACCACTCTTTTGAACATGTCCAAAGCTTAAATCGGAACTCACGGCCCACACACGTTCTTATCACGTTCTTATCACGTTCTCATCACGGAGAATTACCCATGCTGGTACGTTCAACTACGTTCAACTAGGTTAGCCTCCACTACGTTCAACTACGTTCACAAACGTGTAAGTGACCGGGTCTTAAAGGCGGGGATTTCGGGGGACGCACGGGTACCGGGATATGAACTTCCGGTCTGCAAACTGACGGGGCATCGGAGCCTGCCACGTGACGCAGTGTGTTCACAGGTGAGTTCTGCTCACAGGTGTAGTCTGTACACAGACAGGCGTCTGTACAAGGTGCAGTATGTACACAGGTGAGGTATAAACCCAGGTGAGGTCTGTGCACAGGTGAGGTATGTACACAAGCGAGGTATGCACACAGGTGAGGTATGTACACAGGTGAGGTATGTACACAGGTGCAGTCTGTACACAAGTGAGGTATATACACATGTGATGTATGTATACAGGCGAGGTCTGCACACAGGTGTGGTCTGTACATAGGTGAGGTACGTACACAGGTGAGGTATGTACACAGGTGAGGTATGTATACAGGTGCAGTCTGTACACAAGTGAGGTCTCTACACAGGTGATGTCTGTACACAGGCGAGGTATGTAGACAGGTGAGGCGTGTACACAGGTATGGTATGTACACAGGTGAGGTCTCTACACAGGTAAGGTATGTACACATGTGAGGTTTGTACACAGTTGAGGTATTATACAGGTGCAGTCTGTACAATTGTGACGGATGTAGACGGGTGAGGTATGCACACAAGTGAGGTATGTGCACACCTAAGGTATTACACAGGTGAGGTATAGATACAGGTGCAGTATGTACACAGGTAAGGTATGTACACAGGTGAGGTCTGTACACAGCTGAGGTACGTATACAGGTAAGGTATGTACAAAGGTGACGTATTATACAGGTGCAGTCTGTAGACAGGTGAGGTCTGCACAGAGGTGATGTATGTACACAGGTATGGTCTGTACACGGTTAAGGTATGTACACAGGTGAGGTCTATACACAAGCAAGGTATGTACACAGGTGGGGGTCTGTGCACATGTGAGATCTGTACACAGGTGACGCCTGTACACAGCTGAGGGTTGTACACAAGAATGGTCTGTACACATGCGAGGTATACACACAGATAAGGTATGTACACAGGTGAGGTATTACACCGGTGTGATCTACACACAGGCGAGGTGTGTACACATGCGAGGTATGTAAACAGATGAGGTCTATACACAAGTGAGATATTACACAGGTGAGCAGATCAACAGGCGAGGTCGGTACACAGGCGAGGTGTAATGGGGGCCGGGGTGGCGCTGTAGACTAGAACAGGGTGGATCAGTTTCTAACATGGTCAGAGCTTACCAATGGAGAAGTGAGAGTGTGTAAACAAGGGTGGTATAGGCGAAAAGGGCGGGTCGGGGGATTTGTAAGCAGGCATGGTCCATGCGGGGAAGGTGGGAGGGGGTTGTGTCTATGTAAACAAAAATAGTTTAGTGAACTGGAGGGGAGGGGTGTATTAAAGGGAAATGCATAGGCTAGGTAGGTTGGGTATGTTTGTAAAGGATGGAGAGAAAGAATGATTTGTAAACAGACAATGAATAGACGGAGTATAGGTGGTGAAAAAGGACGGCTAGGCGTAAGTGGGTGCAAAAGGGAGTGTGAGCAGCTCTGTAAATAAATGATGTCTAGAAGTGTGAGCAGCTCAGTGAACAGCTGTGGTCTAGGAGTGTGAGCAGCTCTGTAAATAGGTGTGATCTAGGAGTGTGAGCAGATCTGTAAATAGGTCTGATCTAGGAGTGTGGGCAGCTCTGTAAATAGGTGTGATCTAGGAGTGTGATCAGCTCTGTAAATAGGTGTGATCTAGGAGTGTCAGCACCTCTGTAAATAGGTGTGGTCTAGGAGGGATGTGGGTAGCTCTTTAAACAGGTGTGGTCTAGGAGGGGTCCGAGTAGGTCTGTAAACAGGTTTGGTCTAGGAGGGATGTGAGTAGCTCTTTAAACAGGTGTGATCTAGGAGTGGTGTGAGTATATCTGTAATAGGAGGTATAGGAGCAGTGTGAGTAAGGGGTGTAAGCAATGTAGGTCTGGGCAAAGGGAAAATCTGTAAACATGTGGGGTGGCTTAGGAGTGGGGTGGAGTTAAGTGTCTCTCTAAATAAGGGCAGTTTATGTTAACACACTAGGAATGGGTGCGGATCTGAAAACAGGCAAGGTATAGCAGTAACCGAGGGTGAACGTTTATGTAAGCAACAACTAAGTCAAATGAAGAAGGTTTTGAAAACAGGCAAGGTCTAGACAGGGGGGGAGTGCGAGAGGAGGGGAGGCGGAGCATCGGGGAAGGGTGGGGGGGGGGTTGTAGCTAGTTATGGCGAGGCAATATAGTCGGCCTGGAGGGTTCTTTAGGATGGGTTTTGTTATCGATTGGCGAAAACCTTCTAGGTTGACCAGTGGGCACACAGCTGAGTCGGTGAGATGGAATGTTTAACCTCGGTGTCCACACTAGGTCGGACAAGGTTCACACAGATGCTCTTCTGTGCTAGGAATGAGAAGGGATTCGAATAAACTACATCGCCATTCCAGCCGCGTGGTGCATTGTGGGATGTGTGGAATAAAACAAACCTGCGAGAAGCACATGGCAAATGGGTGCTGCTATGAAATGTGCTAGCCTTTGCTCATCTCTGCTCTTGTTTGATAGATAGAATACAAACTAAAAAAATATATGTAATAAATTAAGATATTAATCTTTTATCCAGCATTGCATTTAAATCAATATAATCAGCACATGCAGTGTGCATTTAGATTTAGACAAATCTGGGTACTCAGACTAGTGTTAGAGCCATAGCCAGAGTCAGTTTTACTTATTTTATTCATGTTTTTATGTTATATCCTATGGTTAATGAAATATGTAGAAGTAGAAAATGAGTAGGGTTAATCAGATATTGGTTATATATTTCTTTGAAATAAGTTTTTGTTGACATTAATATTTAGAACAAGAATGACTTGTCTAATCAATGGTGGTGTAAAAATCAGCCTGTAAAGTGACTGAAATTGTATGTTTCTTAGCTCAAAATGCTTAATTATGGAGAGTTGTCTTAAACGTATTCATTATAATATTATATTGCATCCATCCATCCATGTTTCTGCCAAATTGTTATGTATTTTTATTAATTTTGAATAAAATTGAAGTTTTGCCCTACACGTATCAGCAAACTCAATGGCCATATGCCTGTGCTTTGCTGCCAGCGCCGCTTTCAGCGCATGCGCAGTCGGAACAGTGATCTCGTCTATTGATGCAGTGGCGAGTTGGAGCTGGTTCTGATGCCCACAAAGGCTTGGTAAGATTTTCCTCTTTTTTTTTCTTCTTTTTTTCTTTTAGGCGCAGTTTTGCACGGTAAGTGCCATCTTTTATTGATGTTTTCCTACAGGTGCCACCAGGGGCCTCTCAGCTGTGCCGCTCCACTGGAAGCAATCGGGCGCTTTCCTCAGGAGAATTCCCTCGAGAAGAAGGTCAAGGTCACCCAAGGTTACCCGGAAAGCATTGCTTTTGTGCTATAGTCGCCAAAGGGATTCTACCACGCACCACAGTAACCCACAAGGGGGCGAAGTGGGGGGGGGGGGGGGGGGGGGAGTCACACCATGGAAACACACACCTTAGCAGCGCAAAGGAATGGGATAAACAGTACCATGGCAACACACCCCCTAACAGTTCACAGGTGAGAAATAAATCTACCATGGCAATATACATTTTAGCAACCCACAGGTGTGTGAGATTAATCACATTACGGCAACACACACCCTAACAGTACATAGGTGAGGAATAGATCACACCATGGTAATGCACACCATAACAGTCCACAGGTGAGAAATAGATCACACCATGGTAATGCACACCTTAGCAGTCCATAGGCGAAAAATAGATCCCACCATGGTAACACACACCATAACAGTCCACACGTGAGAAATAAATCACACCATGGTAATGCACACTTTAGCAGTCCGCAGGTGAGAAATAGATCACACAATGGTAACGCACACCGTAACAGTCCGCAGGTGAGAAATAGATCACACCATGGTAATACACACCATAACAGTCTGCAGGTGAGAAATAGATCACACCATGGTAACCCGCACCTTAGCAGTCCACAGAAATATGATAGACAATACCAACACAGATCTTAGCAACCCACAGCCGTAAAATAAAATCATACCATGTCAACACACACCTTACCAATCCACAGGTGTGTGATAAATACTACCATGGCAACACAGACCCTAGCAGTCCACAGGTGAGAAATACATCTACCATGGAAACATACATCTTAGCAACCCACAGGTGTGTGAAATAAATGACACTATGGCAACACACACCTTAACAACCCACAAGTGTGGGAAATAAATCACACCATAGCAACACACAACTTAGCAGCCTACAGGTGTGGAATAACTCACGACATGGCAACCTACTTTAGCAACCCATAAATGTCAAATAAATCACTTCATGGCGATGGTTAGCCTATCGGGGGGACACACCTGGGTGCCATACAACATAGCAACCCACATGTTTGGACTGTTTATAACAACAGCAACACAAACCTTAGCAATCCACATTGGTGTCACGCCATAGTTGCACACCGTAGGTACCACAATGTTTGGGATGCTGACACCATGGTAACATACACGTTAGCAACTCATACCTTAGTAACACACACCCCAGCAAGCATTTCCGACTGGATGACCTAGTGGTTGGGCAGGACGTCGCTTTCTCCTGCAACAATTCTTGGGATCAATCCTCGGCCGAGTCAAGCCAAAGATTTACGCAATATTTTATATTGCTACTTTACCTGGTGCTCGACATTAATGGAATATTGTATGAATAAATAGGCTCAGTGTCAGGATAATATGACTGAGTGGGGGGATATCTGGTCATGGTACCAATGACATTGAATCCCAGCATGGCATAACTATAAAGTTACAATCTAGCGCAAGAGTAAACAATGAGTACCCATCCTTATATGATCTCAGGACGTAAACCCTGAGTATACCAAATCAAGTATACCTTCAACTACACCATGTATGTTGAACTGCTGTACACTATGTATGTGTGTCTGTATACATAGGTTTGGATGTTACTGTTGCACACTGAACCTGACTCTGTTCTTACACATACTGGTCTGCCGCTGTTACAAACTGTGCCTGTGTCTGTTCTTACACAGACTGGCCTGGCACTATTGCACACCGTGTCTGTGTGTCTGTTCTTACACAGTGTGTTGCACAGTGTGTCTATGTTTCTGTTCTTACACATACTGGTCTGATACTCTTGCACACTGTGTCTACGGGTCTGTTTTGACACATGCCTGTCTGTGTGTCTGTTCTTACAGAAACTGGTCTGATACTCTTGGACACTGTGTCTACCTGTCTGTTCTGACACATGCCTGTAATGTACTCTTGTACACTGTGTCTGTTCTTACACAGACTGGTCTGATACGCTTGCACACTGTGTTTATGTGTCTGTTCTGACACATGCCTTTATTTTACTCTTGCACACTGTACCTGTGTGTCTCTTATGACACATGCCTGTAATATACTCTTGCACACTGTGTCTATGTGTCTGTTCTGACACATGCCTGTAATGTACTCTTGCACACTGTGTCTGTGTGTCTGTTCTGACACATGGCTGTAATATACTCTTGCGCACTGTGTCTATGTGTCTGTTCTGACACATGCCTGTAATGTACTCTTGCACACTGTGTTTGTGTGTCTGTTCTTACACTGACTGACCTGGTACTCTTGTACACTGTGTATGTGTGTCTGTTCTTACACATACTGGCCTGGTACCCTTGCATACTGTGCCTGTGTGTCTGTTTTTACACAGACTGGCCTGGTACTCTTGCATACTGTGTCTGTGTGTCTGTCCTTACACTGACTGACCTGGTACTCTTGTACACTGGGTCTGTGTGCCTGTTCTTACACAGACTGGTCTGGTACTCTTGCATACTGTGTTTGTGTGTCTGTTTTTACACAGTCTGGCCTGGTACTCTTGCATACTGTGTCTGTGTGTCTGTTCTTACACTGACTGACCTGGTACTCTTGTACACTGGGTCTGTGTGTCTGTTCTTATACAGACTGGTCTGGTACTCTTGCATACTGTGTTTGTGTGTCTGTTTTTACACAGACTGGCCTGGTACTCTTGCATACTGTGTCTGTGTATCTGTTCTTGCACAGAATGGCCTGGTTCTCTTGTACACTGTGTCTGTTTGTTGACACACAGATATGTCTGGTACTGTTGCACAGTGTGGTTTGTTGTAGGTCTAGATCTACCTCCTCTGTGTACATGCACATGTCAGTGTCAGTGTATCTGTGTTGTTAGTCGATATCTACATTGTGTGTGTATGCGCGTGTGTAGCACGAGTGCGTGTCAGTGAGTGTGCTGTCCGTCTCTATCTATCTCCCCACAAGGCATGCACGCACGCCATGGCCTATGTCCGCGCATGCGTGTCTGTGCCGAGTTAGCCTGTTCCTACCTCCCTGCCTCCCCCACCCCCCCCCCCATCATTTTCCAGCACCCATCACCTCCCCCACCCATCGCTTCCTCGACCGCCTCGACCCCTTCCCCCACACTCTCCCCCACTCCCTCCCGAACCCTCCCCCTACTCTCTCTCCCATCCCCCACTCTCCCCCACCCACCCATTTCCCCACCCTTTCCCCGACCCCTCTCCCCCACCCTCTCCCTACCCCTTTCCCAACCACTTCCCAACCACCCCCCAGTCTCTCCACACGCCCTCCCCTACTCTCTCCCCCTCCTCCACTCCCACCGCCTCCCCCGATCACCTCCCCCAACCACCACATCTTTCCCCCCCACCCCTTCCCCCACCCTTCCCCCATCTTTCCCCCATCCCCTCTCCCCACTCCTTTCCCCGCCATCTTCCCCACCGCTACCCCAGTTTCTCCCACACTCTCTCCCCCCACCCCCCCTCCCCAGATCACCACCCTAACCATCACCGCACCCCCCACCACCACCCCTACCCCTCGCCTGCCCAGCCTGCCTCTGTGTACTGAATAATGCAGACGACACTCTGACAGTGAGAGTGGCGAGCGTAGCCTTAATAAAGGCCGACGTCCTGCCGCCGCCAGCAGCCGGGCCGCCGTCACCCGACCGCAGCGCCACCAGGCGGCGTGGGCGCCAACTGCTGAAAGCCTCGAATCTATTAAACCAGAACGCTTACCTAGGTTTGATCCTGCACATCAAACTTCCTAAATGGAGTGCTCATTGAACATGTTTTGCCGCATCGAAGAAATACCGAGTCAATTTAAAGTTGCACAGTCCGATAGTTTTGAGTTTCTGTCTTTTGTTTAAAGATAAATATATTATTATTAGGTTGATCGTTATAATCTACCTTACTTTGGTTCGTAGTAACTTCATTTGAAAATAGTTAACTTTGGAGATATTTGAAGTGCACACATTTTAAGTTAATTTTGGCAAACATGCCAAAAATCTGACATCATAATGCTTATGCGCCAGTAACAGGTTCTATTAAATTGACTCAGTATGCCCTTCTATGTGGCACCAAATATTTAATAAGTGTATCAGTATGAAAGTTAGATATGTAGAATCAAATATAGCTGAGTGCTTAGGTTGTATAAATTAGATGTTTTCATCGGACTATGCAGCTTTAAAGCCTCAAATTTACCAAAGACCCTATAATACTAAGACGGCTCACTCAGCCTTTACTGTGTAATCAAAATGATCAAACCCACCACTTGGTGCGCTGGCTGTTCTCTTGGTTAAACAGGTGCTATATTATATGTATAAATGTATATATAAATGTGAAAGATGTGTGATGATGATGATTCTGATGATGATGATGATGGATATTTGTTCATAGCAATTTCATATTGACGTGTATTCATACTTACCTATCTCATGTATAATATAATTGTATGTGTTTACATATGAAACACCAACCAACAGCTGGGCTGATCAAACCCACCACAAGGTGGCACTGCGAAATTTACATTACCATGGGAGAGATAGGGAGTGAGCTGTCTTAGTGCTATAGGGTCTTTGAATTTACTCAACCAGAACGCTTACCCAGCTTTGATCCTAAATATGCAACTTCAATACTGTAGCATTACTTAAACATGTATAGCTGTATCCAAGGAATATGGAATCAATTTAATAGAACCTGTCAATACTGAATTCTTTGGGGTCTGGCATTTCGATGTGCACGCCGAAATTAATTTAGTGTCGTTTTATGTTGAATATCATCACAGTTCACCTTTGAAAATGAAAGTTATTTCAGAGTAAGGTCAAGTAGAGTATAATGAGCAACCCTGTGTATATATCTATTAAATATGACTGGTGCTCAAAATCGTCACACTGTGATGAACAGCACTCACACAAAATCAAGCGCCAGCCTCCCGTTTTGGTAGGTCGTGGGATTCGAAAACCCGGGTTCGAATCCTGGCTGAATCCAACTACTGACATACAAATTACTATCTTGCCTGGTGCTTGGCATTACTAGGATAGGACAATGAGTATTTGAATGGTGAAGACCAGTTGTCCGTTATTTAAATTCCCTTGCTTAATCAACTAAAGTACAAAAAGCAGATGTACGCCTTACATATTTAGTTGTGTTATGTTTAGTTGTCTGTACATTTAGCGTGGAGTACAGTAAGAGTAACTGTACAATTAGTAGAAATAGTATGATCAGTCACAGTGCCAGCAGTAGAAGGAGTTGCAGTAGAAGTAGCAGCAGTAGAATAAGCAGAAGCAGCAGTAAAATAAGCAGAACCAACAGTAGGAATAACAGCAATAAAAATAGCAGTAGTGGAAGTAGCAGATGTAGAAACAGCAGCATCAGTAGGAGTAGTAGCAGTAGCATTGGAAGTAACAGTAGTAGTAGCAGTAACAGTGATTGATTGATTGATTGCTGGTTGTTTTACGCCATGTCGGCAGCTTAGGCCATATTCACGCCATCACTTTTACATGTAAAAGCATACAAAGCAGTTACAGTAACAGTATCATTAAAATTAGCAGTAGTAGTAGTAATAGGAGTATCAGTAGCAGAGACAGTAGCAGCAGCAGGAGCAGCAATAATAATAGTAGCAGCAGTAGCAGTAATATTAGAAGTAATAGTAGTAGTAGCAATAGAAGTAGCAGCAATAGTAGCAGCAGTAGCAGCACTAAAAGTAGTGGAAGTAATAGCAGTAGCAACATAATTTAGTAGTAGCAGTAGCAGCAGTAATAGAAATAGCAACAGTAGCAATAACAGTAGCAGTATTATTAGCAATAACGACAGTAGCAGTAACAGTGTCAGCAGTAGCACTAGCAGTAGCAGCAGCAATAGTAGTAGCAGCAGGGGAAGTACCAGCAGTATCAGTAGCAGCAGCAGTAGTATCAGTAGTATCACTCATAGCAATAGTAGTAGCAGTAGCAGTAGCAGTAGCAGCAGTAATAGTGGTAGCAGCAGTAGCAGCAGTATCACTCATAGCAGTAGCAGTAATAGCAGTAGCAGTAGCAATAGCAGTAGCAGCAGTAATAGTGGTAGCAACAGTAGCAGTAGCAGCATTAATAGTAGTAGCAGCAGTAGAAGCATTTGGCGTAGCAGTAGCAGCAGCAGTAATAGCAGTAGTATCACTCATAGCAGTAGCAGTAGCAGTAATAGCAGTAGCAGTAGCAATAGCACTAGCAGCAGTAATAGTGGTAGCAGCAGTAACACTAGCAGCAGTAATAGCAGTAGTGCCACTCATAGCAGTAGCAGTAGCAGTAATAGTAGTAGCAGTAGCAGTAACAGCCGTAATAGTGGTAGCAGCAGTAGCAGCAGTTGCCGTAGCAGTAGCAGCAGCAGTAATAGCAGTAGCAGCAATAGTATAAGTAGCAACAGCAGCAGTAATATCAGTACCAGTAGCAGCAATAGTATCAGTAGCAACAGCAGCAATAATAGCAGTAGCAGTAGCAGCAGCAATAGTATCAGTAGCAACAGCACCAGTAATATCAGTAGCAGCAGCAATAGTATCAGTAGCAACAGCATGAGTAATAGCAGTAGCAGTAGCAGCAATAGTATCAGTAGCAACAGCAGGAGTAATAGCAGTAGCAGTAGCAGCAATAGTATTAGTAGCAACAGCAGCAGTAATATCAGTAGCAGTAGCAGCAGCAATAGTACCAGTAGCAACAGCAGCATTATAAAGCATTAGCAGTAGCAGCAGCAATAGTATCAGTAGCAACATCAGTAGTAATAGCAGTAGCAGTAGCAGCATTGTAGCAGCATTAGTAGCATTAGCAGCAGTAGCACTAGCAGCAGTAAAAGCAGTGGCAGTCATGTTTGTCTGATTGGCAACACAAACCCATGCAGATGCAGAGTGTGGACGGGGGTGGGTTGGGAGGGGGGGGGTGTTTCTGGCATCGTTCCAATTCGCACTGAGCAATTCAATTTGTGAATACGGCGGTTATAAAGCTGTAGGTCCTACTGAGAGCAGCTCACGGCGACCGGGATACCCGCCACACCACGCGGGGCACACAGCCGACCCGCTGTAATTCACACTCCTAATTGCCTCACCCAAACACACCACACGCCAACCCGCCATGCCCCACTACGTCACACCCCTTACCGTTACACCTCCTCACACCACGCCTCACACCCTTACATACCCACTGTCTTCTCTCACCCTTCACGTCATTAAAGCTGTATATATTCCGATGAAATCTTTATTTTTTTTCAAGACGAAAACACTTACCTAGATTTAACCCTACATATTTATTTTAGATATCGATGCAGTTATTAAGCATTTGTTGCAGCATAGAAGGGGATATGACGTCAAGTTAATAGAAGTTGTTACTGCTGAAGCCTATGGCGTCTGAATTCTTTTTACATGGATGTATTTTGGTATGTTTTCATTCAAAATATCTCCAAAATTAGCCATTTAAAATTAAAGTTGTATCAAATTAAAGTAAGTTAGCATATCATTATCAACCTACTATATTTATCTAAACAGAAAATGGAGCACACTCAGAATCAGCGGATTATGCAACTTTAACTACAATACCTATGGTAACCTAATTCGTTGCAGTCCACCCATCACACCAAACCAATCACACCCCACACAGTGATACTCCAACACACAGCATGGCACTAATCGAATCCCCAACCAAGCATACACCAATCAACCACGCACCAAAAGATTACGCACTAACTAATCATGCACCAACTAATAATTCATTAACCAATCACGTAGTACCCAATTATGTACCAACCAAGCACGCATTGACAAAGTATGCACCAACCAATCATGCATCAACCAAACATTTCGCCAACCAATCACGGATTAACAAAGCATCACACCAATAAAGAGCTCTCCAGCTAATCGCATTCCAAGATCACACACTAACAAATCACATTTCAGTGAATCAATCCCCAATCAATTAAGTCAGAACCGATCATGATTAATTCAGATATATACCATACACCAACCAATCACACGCTGCTTCCGTTTGACAACCCTGCCTGTCACACCCTGTCCATGTTCACTCTTACCTCCCTGTCACACTCAAGCCACCACACACTTACCCATCACACCCTGTCCACTTCACGTCTACCTCCCTGTCACACTCAAACCACCACACACCTGCCTGTCACACCCCAGTCCACTTTCACACCTACTTCCCTATCACACTCAAGCCACCACAGACCTACCTATCACACCCTGTCCATGTTCACACCTACCTCCCTGTCACACTCAAGCCACCACACACCTACCCATCACACCCTGTCCACGTCACGCCTACCTCCCTGTCACACTCAAGCCACCACACACCTACCTGTCACACCCTGTCCATGTTCACGCCTACCTCCCTGTCACACTCAAGCCACCACACACTTACCCATCACACCCTGTCCACTTCACGTCTACCTCCCTGTCACACTCAAACCACCACACACCTGCCTGTCACACCCCAGTCCACTTTCACACCTACTTCCCTATCACACTCAAGCCACCACAGACCTACCTATCACACCCTGTCCATGTTCACACCTACTTCCCTATCACACTCAAGCCACCACAGACCTACCTATCACACCCTGTCCATGTTCACACCTACCTCCCTGTCACACTCAAGCCACCACACACCTACCCATCACACCCTGTCCACGTCACGCCTACCTCCCTGTCACACTCAAGCCACCACACACCTACCTGTCACACCCTGTCCATGTTCACGCCTACCTCCCTGTCACACTCAAGCCACCACACACCTACCTGTCACACCCTGTCCATGTTCACGCCTATCTCCCCACACTCAAGTCACCACACACCTACCTATCACACCCTGTCCACTTTCACGCCTACCTCCCTGTCACACTCAAGCCACCACACACCTACCTGTCACACCCTGTCCATTTTCACGCCTACCTCCCTGTCATACTCAAGCCACCACACACCTACCTGTCACACCCTGTCCATTTTCACGCCTACCTCCCTGTCACACTCAAGCCACCACACATCTACCCATCACACCCATCCACACCGCTCCTGTCACCCATCACGTGATTCATTACCAGACGTTGCATCGGGTCCACTGAAGGTGCTTTCCACAGGAAGCTGGCTACTTCCATCTCAGCGCAATGAATGCTGCACTCGTCATAAATAGACGATTTCCACCACCAAACCACCTCCTGAACTAGTGAGTTCTGAAATAGTCTTACTGTGCAGTATTCTCTATTTAAAAGACCCTATAGATAATTTCCACCACCAATGCACCCTCTGGCGGGAGTGGATGAACCAACGTTGTGGGTAACAGCTTAGTGTGCAACATGTGCTATTGAAAAGGTCTTATAGAGGATGCAAAATATAATCTTTTTTCTAACCACGTGTTAGTACCTACCACCAAATGACCATCAAAACTGTCTATTTACTTCTATTTACACTAGCTGACCTCAAAACATTCCTTATTTACACGAGATTAGGGATCCATTCATACTAGCTCGTGTAAATAGCTTTGTCCGCGACCTTCACCTTCTTGCTGTTTCGGCAGTCGGGCAGGCAATTATTACGATGCTATTCTAGAAGCCTTTCCAAGATGGTGGTCGATACTGGGTCCCATTCTCTACAAGAATGGCTCGGGAACCAGCCTAATGCTGGAGACTAATCTCATACTGGCCATGAGTCATCTGAAAATGGATGTGTAGGCGGAAGGTGCGGGGACCAGGGTGAGCGGTGGAGAGTGTACGAGGGGGTGGTGTGGGTGTGTGGAGGGGTGGGGGCAAGTCAGGTTGGGTGAGAGTAAAACCAAATGTCGGAATGACACGAGTATAATTAAAATCCTCATTCTGAATTGTCTTCCATTCAATCCACATTCGAACTTAAATACCGTCTGCGTGGAACTGCCATCTTGAAATGATGTCTCGTGCACTCATTTAGCTGCTGGAGTAAGATTACGCATGACAATAAGAAGGAGCAGTGGGGGGCGGTCTACTTTCTCGGCTGATTAATACGCCGTGTTATATTCAAGTCAGTTCCAAGATGGCAAAGTAGGTCAACTCAGGACAGCCCGGTAGAACATTGGTCACTGGAGGTGGGGTATCACCGGACTCGGTGGCCAAATCGATAGAGCGAAGGCTTTCCGTGCTGAAGGTCGGGAGTTCGAATCCCAGCCGAATCAAACCAATGACTTATCAAATTGATACTTATCACTTCCTAGCTCGGTGCTCGGCATTAATAGGATAGGACAAGGGCTGGTCAGCACACCGTCAGGATATAATATGACTGTGTCGGATATTGGGTCATGGTGCCAATGGCCTGGTCTCTCAGTGGGGTAGCAGAATAAAATCGCCATGAGTGTGCACTGTCACAAGTTGGTACCCATCCTGATATGACCTTAGATGGTGCTAGGATGTGAAACAACAACAAACAAACATGGAAGTGGGTATCACTATGTAGGTCACACTGCCATACCATGCGCCTTTGCGGATTACTCTGCTTTGAAATATTTATGTATGGTATAAATATTGTTGGTGGGGGAGATGGAAATGGGAAATATTGCACGTAGAGCAGGAATCGAAAGCACATCTCTTACATTCCGTGCTAGTGTGCTAACCATTACACCACCTAGGTGCCCTGATGTCATTACCTATCCATGCCCACCTGTCTATGTGGCTCCTTTCCCTAGAGGTCAGTGCAGGCCACTAAGCTCGTCAAACTGTATCAATGTACCTTCTAATGTTCTTTAAGGTTTACTAATTTAACTTGATCTCTAGCTTGCATGTACATAATATATACACCTGCAATGTAAAACTGGCTGGAAGCCTACTAGAACGCTGGCGCTGAGAAGAGAACTATTCAGATGAATAATTAATCACAACAACAACCACACATCCTCACAAAAGTGCAGCTGGGCTTTGTTTGTTTACACAGTGCGCAGAATTGGCCCACCCCTATCCTTCCGGTGTAGCTGCACGCCAGCAACCAGCTCCGGTGACTGAGAAGCACCAACCCGCAAGAGACATATTCCCTTGCTTGACCGTCTGGTGGGAGCGGGAGGGTGGAGAGCGTGGGGACGGGGGATGGGCGGGGGGTGGGGGGTGGGGTTGGGGGTTGGGAGGGGGGGAAGGGGCGAACATCCAGTAAAAACTAAACTACAAACAATAATATAAATATAAATAACGGTATGGACAGCTGACTGATTGATGAGCGGGTTGAAAAGGGAGTCGTTGAGAAAAGCACACGGGAAAGCCTAGCGGCAGAATGCTCGCTTCTCCGCGTGTGAAGTCGTGGTGGGTGTGATCCCCGGCCGAATTAAACCCTAAATTTGAAGGAAATTGGATATTATCGGTTGGGGATTTGGGGAGGGGGGTGGGGGATAATTAAATATCTATTCATTTGATCATATCATGTGTTACTGTTAGAACCGAATCACTGGTCTTCTACCCGTTTATATAGATATCCGTTTATATAATTGTTTGCACACGTATTTGCTAATGGATATATCAAACATTATAAATATATACATATACAGATATATATAGAGTAGACGGTCCCAGCTGGACTGCTGAGACTGTATGTCTAGAGTAGGTAATATGGGATGAATAATTAATTATGCGTATATAAGTAGGCGGAGTATATATTCCTTATTATTATTATTACTATTATTATTCTACCATTTAGTCCCTAAGTTATTATGTCCAATTGCTGACTTGCCTTGATTTGCCCCGGTTGCCCCGGAAATGCCGGGGACCGGGCAGGTCTAACTCAGTTCGCTACTCGATTTCAAACTTTACCGGTAAGCCTGTTTATTATGCTCGCCACGTCGCACAATAAAAGTGACCGACCCACCTCTCGTCTCTCTCTCTTATTACATTGCCCTACCTTCTATCAAATATAAAAATATAAAATGGCAATACGAGTTGCAACTTCCACTTACTTACAAGTTACAGTGTCACATTACTGTACTTTGTGAAAGCAGTTTGTTACAGTAATGTATGGCACACAATTGTGCAAGTGTGGTAGATAGATGATAGAATAGTGCATTACCACACTAATTGGTAATTAGTGAATAATTAGGAATCGGATAAAAATCCGTAATTACCCAGGACTGGGTGAATTTGTCTCAGTGCGCTTTGCTACGTTGGTCGGCGTCTTAAAGTTACATAGTCCGATGGCTTTCGAATTTTTGCATCATTTTTTAGATACATATATCAGGTTGACAATGATGACATACTATTCATTATTCTGGAGTCGTTTTGATGGAAAATGGCTAGTTTTGAAGCAATTTGAGCTGAAAGAACCCAAAATCATTTCAGCAGGCTTGTCAAAAGTCTTGTTGTTGTGGCCCACATTCACATCTCACGATGGTCACATGATGTGGAATGGCCTTGTAATGTGTAGGTAGTCTGGAACCTGAATAATGCCATATATGGTACTGGGAATGAGGGTAGGACTAATAAGGTCACGACATTGACCTAATTGGTTGGTGGCTCCCTGCCTAATGGCTATCTCAGAGTAGGTACCCAAAGGGATAGGGTCATAAATTCATTGATTATTCTGTATATACTGCCCTAAAGCCTTAGTTAATGCACCAGTACCTAAGTTGAATATATAGAATCAAATGTAGAGAAGTGTTTTGGTTTTGAAAAAAAATATGGTTCATCGCACCATGCAACTTTAAGTGGGCGCCATAGTTGGCGATAGGTGGCGCTGCGACGTGGTTCTGATGTGACTGGGAGATAGGGGCAGACGCAGGCATACACAGGAAACAGACACATACAGGCACATACACAAGCACATGCAGGCATGTATAGGCAGATGCCGGCACAAATAGACACACAGGCAAACACAGATACACACAGGCACATACAGGCACAGATTGACACACAGACACATAGACACACATATAAGGCAATTACAGACACACACTGACATACACAGGTGCACACACATACCACACACACCATACAGACACACATCTACCAAGCACACACATACATGTACACAGAGACACCACACACACCACACACACCACACACACCACACACACCACACACACCACACACACCACACACACCACACACACCACACACACCACACACACCACACACACCACACACACCACACACACCACACACACCACACACACCACACACACCACACACCACACACACACCACACAGATACACAAAGACACACACATCATACAGACACCACCCATGCACCATTCAGACACAGAAATCTACCAGACTAACACAGACACACACAGACACCACACACACCAACCACACACTACAGACACCACCCACACACGAGACACACATACCACACAGCCACACCGTCGTGCTGCCTGCCCAGACATTCAGATGCTGCTTCTCCAATGTGTAAATAGATAAATCAATGATTTATACTGAACTTTGTCTCAAAGTATAAGTGTAAGTATAAGTATGGCCCATAAGCTAGTGCGTGTGTACGGTGAAGGTCAGTGGCTGCACTCCCACAAACACTCTCCAGCATTGTCTGTACAGCCGGTATCAGCTGGGGCACCCACAGCTAATGCTTCATATATATATATATATATATATATATATATATATATATATATATATATATATTATATATACTGCTGCGAGTCAAAACAATGACTTACAAATTGAATCTTGTCACTACTCAGCCTGGCACTCAGCATTACTGGAAAAGGACAATGACTGGTTAGCTCAGTATCAGCATAATGTGACTGAGTGGGATATCGGGTCATGGTGCTGGTGGCCTGATCTTCCAGTGGGACAGCATTATAAAGTCACGATGAGTGTGCACTGTCACAAGTCGGTACCCGTCCTGAAATGACCTCAGTTGTTGCCAGGACATAAAGCTCCAACAAATAACCAAACAAACAATGATGCCACTCGCTCAACACGATGGGTATGGGTGTGGTATACCAAAAGGCAGGTCATATTGTGATGACTAGTTACACAATGACAAGATACACCAGATATAACCAGGGTCCATTCGCCACAGATCATTGTGAGCGCTGTAAGCACCCCATCACGCCGTGTTTACTGTATCCATCCACGCCCCATATATTATGATTGTCGTGGTTCGCAATCGCATCAGCAGTCTGGTATTAAGCAGACCGCTCCCTCGATACATGACAATAACCTAAAAACACTGCTGACGAATGCTAATAGACGAGATCAACGTTCCGAGTGAACATCCGCTGAAAACGGCGTTGGTAGCGAAGCAAGGGCGTACGGCCATTGAGTTTACTGGTATGCATAGGGCAAAACTTCGATTTTATTCCAAATTAATAAAAATGCATAACAATTTGGCACAAACATGGATGGATGGATGCAATATAATAATATAATGAATATGTTTAAGACACAACTCTCCATAATTAAGCATTTTGAGCTAAGAAACATACAATTTCAGTCACTTTACAGGCTGATGTTTGCATCACCATTGATTAGACATAAGTAATTCTTGTTCTAAATATTCAAATATCAAATGTGTCAACAAAAACTTGTTTCAAAGAAATATATAACCAATGTCAAATTAACCCTACACATTTCCTAGCCCCACAAATGTAATTAATCATAGGATATAAATAGAAAATTGAATAAAATGAGTAAAACTGACTCTGGCTATGTATGGCTCTACCACGAGTCTGAGTGCCCAGATTTTTCTCAATCTAAATGCAGATGGTATAAGATCTGCTGGGTAGATTGATCTAAATGCAATGCTAGATGAAAGATTAACATCTTAATTTATTATATATATGTCTTTAGTTGGTATTCTATGTTTCAAAATAGAGCTGAAATGAGCTGAAACTTGCACATTTCATAGCTGCACCCAGTGTCTTAGCATTAGCCATGTGCTTCGCGGGGGTTTGTTTATCTTCCACGCATCCCACAATGCACTGCCCGGCTGGAATGGCGATATAGTCTATAGGCACTACACATTCTTTTTCTTTTCTTTTACAGTATTTTTATTAAAGATCTCGCTCACACATGTAAGCACTAATCGGGCGTGTGGGTCTAATCGGTATAGCGCTGGCCTAGTCTGCGGAAGGTCGGGAATTCGTTTCCCGATCGAGTCAAACCAATGAATTATCAAATGTATACTTGTCGCTTCCTAGCCAAGTGCTTGGCATTTATAGGATAGGGCAAGGACTGGTTAGCTCAGTGTCAGGATAATGTGACTGAGTGGGATATCGGGTCATGGTGCCAGCAGTCTGATTTCCCAGTGGGGCAGCACTATGAAGTCACCAGGAGTGTGCACTGTCACAAGTCGGGATCCGTCCTGATATGACCTTAGATGTTGCCAGGATGTAAAACTCCAAGAACCAACCATGTTGCCACAGTATACGCCTTAAGCATATTCCCAATTAGGTTTATAGTTTACATGAGTTTATGGGTTACCTTGCCTAGAGCGGATTCGAACCCACATTCAAGTAGTCTTCCCCCATCTTAAGCGGATTCAATCAATCAATAGTTCCGTCCTCTAGTCGAGGGTTGGATGCAATGGTTCTCCACTTGTCCCAATGTTGTGCTGTTCTGATAGACTGTGAATAATTCAAGCCTGTCCACTGTGAAATATTTGTAAACCATGATGTTCTTGGTCTCCCTCTCCCTCTGCTGCCATTCACCTTCCCTTCCAACAATGTATGGTATATTGAACTCTGGCGAATGATGTGGCCAAAATAAATAAGTTTCTTTGTCTGTATAGTGGCAAACAAGCTTTTCTTATTTTTAATTTTTCTGAGAACTTCTTTGTTGATGATCTTCTTTGTCCATGATATTTTCAGCATCCTTCGATATAAGTGGATTACTGTTCTCAATTAGTTTGATATTTTACATGATTTTTTGATTACATGATTTATACATGATTTTATCATTACAAATTACGTGATTTTATAATTACAAATTACTTGATTTAATAATTACGAAATATTCCGCTAGAAATGTGGGCTTCTGCTATGGACATAACACAAGGCCGGTTCACTAACCATGCAGTATTCAGGATGTACAGCATCCTGGTCACGGCGCCAGTGTCATTCGAAATTGAAACCGCATAGGACATCGTGTCTAGTGCATAACTTGAACCCACACTATTGCCATTCACCACAAGTGAGAGTCCTACAATTGGACCACCTAGGCTCCCTGATGCAACCACCCAGGAGGCCCTCGCCTACCTGTTTGCGAGGCAGTTTACCTGTTCAAACGAGTTCAGCTTACTACGTAATTTGTTGGTCATTACCGACATGTTCCTTTCATTGTCATTTGAAGAAAAAAAGATGAATCGTGGGTCGGAAACTTCAAGACAAACAGACAATGCACCTGTCAAGCACTGAAAAGGCGTCAGTGTCCTTTGGAGATAAAGGCCACTAATTAAAGTAATCTGACTGTCAGCATGTTAACAAGAACTCTACCTGTATCTGAAGTTGCTACACACTCGTATAACGAGGCGATTTTAATTTTTTCAATTAAAAATTGAATGCTAATTAATTTGGCATTCACCCACATTTCTGTATGTCGTCTGCCTGTCATCAGGGGTGGGTTGAGTGGTTACATCAGGGAACCTAGGTCGTCCAATTATAATAGGACGCACGCTGGAAACCTAGGTCATCCAATTATAATAGGATGCTCGCCAGGAACCTAGGCTGTCCAATTATAATAGGACACTCGCCGGGAACCTAGGTTGTCCAATTATAATAGGATGCTCGCCGGGAACCTAGGTCATCCAATTATAATTGGATGCTCGCCAGGAACCTAGGTTGTCCAATTATAATAGGATGCTCGCCGGAAACCTAGGTCATCAAATTATAATAGGATGCTCACCGGGAACCTAGGTCGTCCAATTATAATAGGATGCTTGTCGGGAACCTAGGTCGTCCAATTATAATAGGACGCTCACCGGGAACTTAGGTCATCCAATTATAATAGGATGCTCACCGGGAACCTAGGTCGTCCAATTATAATAGGATGCTCGCCGGGAACCTAGGTCATCAAATTATAATAGGATGCTCACCAGGAACCTAGATTGTCCAATTATAATAGGATGCTTGCCAGGAACCTATGTGATCAAATTATAATAGGATGCTCGCCGGGAACCTAGGTCATCAAATTATAATAGGATGCTCTCCGGGAACCTAGGTCGTCCAATTATAATAGGATGCTCGCCGGGAACCTAGGTCATTCAATTATAATAGGATGCTTGCAGGGAACCTAGGTCATCAAATTATAATAGGACACTCGCTGGGAACCTAGGTCATCCAATTATAATAGGATGCTCACCAGGAACCTAGGTCGTCAAATTATAATAGGATGCTCACCTCTCCTGTGTCCAAAATTACATGGACATGAGATTATAAAACAATTAGCGCATGACCTTTGCATCATTATTACTCAAGATTTGGTCATGTGATGTTGCGTACACATGTATTCCTTGCGCGACTCTCTTTGCTACGCACTAGTGAAATATTCAGTTGCGAGAATTTCAGGTTTTTTTTATTTTAGCTTATTAGTGCTGCGAATACATCCATGGGTTACTGGAAGCATAAATCCCTACAGATTGGGTTAGAGCTAAGATATCACCATCCAGTGACGTCACACGGATACATTTTAAAGGTGGAATCACATCTTTTTAGGAGACATTAAAAAGGGAGAAGGGGTTTTCAATTCAAAGAAATATCCAAGGTATTCAAGGGAAGATGTTTTTATTTTTATTTTGTTGGTACATTAGATGTTTACGTAGGTGAAATTTCAATCACAGACGATTGGTCTTCCTCATTCCACTGCTCCTTGCCCTATCCTAATAATGCAGAGTGCCTGGCTAGGAAGCGACAAGTATACATTTTTAAGTCATTGGTTTGAATCGACCAGGGTTCGAACACACAATCCCATGATCTACCAACATGCGAGACAGACGCTCTAACTCAAGTTTGATTTTTCTAAGGGTTTCTTTCTATGCACTGTTCTATTGCAGTTGAGTGTGCCTTCATAATTATCCTTCATAATCAGTGAACTACAAATATAAAGATTTGGGGGACTATTTCATACAGGAAACAATATTAGTATTATTGGAGGCTTCGGTAAGCACAACACAATACATTAGTTGGATGGTTGAGTTAAAGTTGCATAGTCCGATGAAATGTATTTTTTTCAAAACCAAAACACTTATCTCAATTTGGTTCTATATATCCAACTTAGATATTAGTGCATTAGCTAAGGATTGGGGACAGCCTATACAGAATAATCAGTGAATTTAATATCTCATCTCCTTGGACACCTACTTTGAGACAGCCATTATGCAGCAACACTCATTAAGCAAGTAGGTCAATCTTGTGGCCTCATTAGCCAAACCTTCATTCCAATCACCATATGTAACCTAGTCAGGTTCCAGGATGTCCCACTGAAAGTTTGATGGCACCATAGCCTGAACTGTTTAAAAGTTGCATGGGCTCATGAAGCATAATCTTTTGTTGAATGCCAAACCACATACTTACATTTGATCCCATGTTTCCAACTCAGATGGAACAATGTTAGACTAAAAATCTGAAGTTACCCTGTTTTTTTTGTTTGGGGGGGGGGGATTTTTGTACATCAGTTTATAAAAGCTAAGGCTCGAATCCATGGCTGTGTAGGCAGGCTATGGTGAAATCAATACAGACAAAGAGAAAGGAAGACTATAAAGTGTAAAGAAGAAGAGAGAGTCAAGCCCTCTGGTTTATCATCTATATGGTTACATGGGTTCATGGTGGAGTACCACCCCACCCCCTTCCCCCAATGGAAAACAAGCATTCTTGGCCCTACCAATAGGGATCCAGCATTCCTGGTCCCCATGGATACCAGAGGTCTGCCCACCACCTCCAAGCTGTATGGCCCCACGGCCACCACCAACCTCGACCTTTGAGTGTGGCGATCCCTACCCCAGCAGAGGGGGCAGGCCCTGAGGCCACTCACACCCAGACCTGCCAGCACCACTATGTCTATTAACATCCCACTCAGGCACCACCCACCCATACATATATATATATACATACATGCGCCTGGTCACGTACACCGATCAGTAATAGAACATTTGCATCCCAGCCTATGCCATATATCGGAATATTTTACAAGTTGTTTAAGGAGGGGAATTTCCAATTGCATACAATTGGTCTTTCTCATTCTACTGCTCCTTGCCCTATCCTAATAATGCCAAACCCCAGGTTAGGTAGCGATAAGAATAAGTTTTGAAGTCATTGGTTTAACAAAACCAGGATTGAAAACCATGGCTTCAAATCCCATGACTTACCAAAAAGGGAAGTGGACGTTTAACACATTTGGGCACTCCTTCTACTTTCTAGTTAGTTTGAATCCTGTTCTGCCAGCTATTTTGTTATCTTTTTTTTTTTAATTCAATTTTTATTTTTACAGATGCGCAAATACATCAATAATAGATCAATATATGTACCCAATTTGATTAATGCTGTCTGTGGAATTGACTATGGACTGGTTATTAATTATGTAAATTAAATAAATACAATTAAATATGTATTCATATATATAAATACAATTAAATATTTAAAATATACATATATATTACTAAATGATACTGATATTTGTAATGTAGAACATACTGCCATATATGGTATAAATGTATAGTGAATATTATATTGAATGATATTACACCACTGGCAAGCAGCCAATGTATATGGTTAAAAGTACTCACAAAAATATAAACACACTGAAATTAATCAAACAATGCTAGTGTAAATAAAATAAAATATCTAAAAGTATCACATCACATGCCAACAAACAAATTATCGTGCAATGGCACCATCAGTAGAAACTACCAGGCTACATTTGAATTAGGTCATCCCACATCACGTGATCATCACGAGACATCAATACGCGTCATAGGGAGAGGACTTTTGGGAAGCTTGTCAAAAGTATGTTGGGTTCTTTCAAATCCAATTGCTTCAAAACTAGCCATTTTTCCTCAAAATTACTCCGGACTAATGATTAGTAAGGTATCATTGCTACCCGGGGCCCAGAGAAGACAGAAGCAGAGGTTGGGAATAACACAACTTTATTTCCATGACAGACAGGGTAACTGGCGGAGTAGTTGATTTCTACTTCTTACAGATATGAGTGGCCGGTAACAAGGCCCGACATGGCGAAGAAGTTATGGTATTTAATCAAGTTGACATTTTAATCATGAGTACAGGACATTTCAAGGATGGGGACCGGCATTTTTCATCAGTCATCAATCCGTCATTAATCAATCACAAAACATTATAACAATCATTAAACAATCATCAAATCTACATCAGGGCAAACATATCAATCATATTAGGTTCAAGTTTTTTTCAGTTCAATGGTTTTAGGTTTTTCAAGTTCTTCGTTCATTTTTTGTTTTTTGCTCGGGTTTATTTTTTAAAGATCGAGTTAAGAAGAGGTGTTGCTGCTACGGTGGGCCGGGTGCGACTGGCTGTGCCGGGCTCATCGGGGGAGTGTGGGGTTGTTTGGGAGGTCGAAGATGATTGGTTGAGGGGTTGGCTAATGGGATGGCCTGCTGTGAGTGGCAGGTGGGAGGGGCTGCTTCCCAGTTCTCTGTGCCCCAGCAATGACAGCAAATGAGCGTCACCCACTCATTTAACCCAATGATCAATTTTATATATTTATCTCAAAAATAAAATAAGAATTCAGACGCCATTGGACCATGCAACTTTGATCCTCTGGCTGGCATCGACAAAGGCCTCACCATTTATTTAAAGTGACATGGTCCGATTATTTTGAGATTTTGTCATTTTTCTGAGATAAATATATCAAATTGATTATTATAATCTAAGTTTGAAGAAACTTTTAAAAATTTTAAATGGCTAACTTTTCAGATATTTGAACTGTAGACAAGTAAAATAAGTCTTGCCAAGCACACCAAAGCTCTGACATCAATCACTTATAAAATTGATACTTGTCGCTTTGTAGCCTAGCACTCGGCATTAATAGGATAGGGCAAGGACTGGTTAGCTCAGTGTCAGTTTCTCCGCCCACCCACACACACACACTATCACCACCATAATAAATACATTGGCACCCCCCCCCCCACACACACACCATCACCACCATAATAACACATTGCCTAGCCCACCCACAGGCACACCCTTACCACTATAATGACATATTGCCCCGCCGACCCCCGCACACACCATCACCACAATTATAACACATTGCCCCACCCAACCCACACACACCATCACCACTATAATGACATATTGCCTAGCCCACCCACACACTCACACACCATCACCACCATAATAACAAATTGCCTAGCCCACCCACACACTCACACACTCACACTCACACACCATCACCACCATAATAACAAATTGCCTAGCCCACCCACACACTCACACACTCACCCTCACACACCATCACCACCATAATAACAAATTGCCTAGCCCACCCACACACTCACACACTCACACTCACACACACACCATTATAACACCTTGCCCCACCCACCACCCACACACACCAACACACCATTATAACACCTTGCCCCACCCACCACCCACGCACACCCACACACCATTATAACACCTTGCCCCACCCACCACCCACGCACACCCACACACCATGATAACACCTTGCCCCACCCACCACCCACACACACCCACACACCATTATAACACCTTGCCCCACCCACCACCCAGACACACCCACACACCATTATAACACCTTGCCCCACCCACCACCCACACACACCCACACACCATTATAACACCTTGTCCCACCCACCACCCGCACACACCATGATAACACCTTGCCCCACCCACCATACACACACACCCACACACCATTATAACACCTTGCCCCACCCACCACCCACGCACACCCACACACCATTATAACACCTTGCCCACCACCACCCATGCACACCACACACCATTATAACACCTTGCCCACCCACCACCCACGCACACCCACACACCATTATAACACCTTGCCCCACCCACCACCCACGCACACCCACACACCATTATAACACCTTGCCCCACCCACCACCCATGCACACCCACACACCATTATAACACCTTGCCCCATCCACCACCCACGCACACCCACACACCATTATAACACCTTGCCCCACCCACCACCCACCCCACCCCACCCCACCCACCATTATAACACATTACCCCACCCACCACCCACACACACCACCACACCGTCACACCGCATTGCCCCAGCGGCTCGCCACCCACACATGGCCGTCACGAGTAGCCCTGAGTGGTACAGAAGCGCTACACAATGCAGTGTGCACGAGACGGCCGAGACAATAAAAGAAGGCGGCGTCTCGCTGTGCGCCGTGTCCATATCAGCCACTTGTTTCATCCCATAGATGTATCGTGTGTCGTATTGATATATCGGCTCATGCCAGATGACAAGCCACCCGAAAAACACCACTCTGTCCTCTGTCATTTTCAAAAACACATTCTATATGTACAGTATGTAGGCCTACTATATATACACTATGTATTATATTATGTTATATATATATATAATAGCAGCCACCAGCAGCGTCAGCCATAATCGACTATGCAGCACCTATATATGTGTGTATGTATGTTTGTATGTGTAGATGTATGTATATATGTATGTGTATAGACCTATTTCAATGTTTATAAACATTGTGTATGCACACGCAGCTTGGCTGCAGAACAAATGCACACTGCCACTGAGTTTGCCGGTATGCGCAGTGCAAAACGTTTACTTTATTCAAAATTAATAGAAATGCAGAACCGTAACCATATAAATTTAATGTAATTTATTCGGTGAATATGTTTTCTATATGTGTTCCAAGCGGTTTCTGTCTAAGTGGTGTGGTTTTAGAGAGATTTCACTTTTTCTGTAAGAAGATTGCTCACGGCCATTCACAATGCACGGAGTTTGCCGATACGCGCAGTGCAAAACGCAGGTTTTATTCAAAATTAATAGAAATGCTGAACCCTAACCTTATGAATTTAATAGAACCTATTCCTTGAATATGTGTTATATATGTGTTCTAAGCGGTTTGTGTCTACGTGGTGTGGTTTTAGAGATATTTCACTTTTTCTGTATGAAGATTGCTCACGGCCATTGACAATGCATTGAGTTTGCTGTATGCGCAGTGCAAAACGTCTATTTAATTCAAAATTAATAGAAATGCAGAACCCTAACCTTCTGAATTTAATATAATCTATTCTGTGAATATGTTGTCTATATGTGTCCCAAGCGGTTTGTGTCTAAGTGGTGTGGTTTTAGAGATATTTCACTTTTTCTGTAAGAAGATTGCTCACAGCCATTGAGAATGCACTGAGTTTGCCGAAACGTGCAGTGCAAAACGTAGGTTTTATTCAAAATTAATAGAAATGCAGAACCCTAACCTTATGAATTTAATATAATCTATTCGTTGAATATATTTTCTATATGTGTTCCAAGCGGTTTGCGTCTAGGTGGTGTCGTTTTAGAGATATTTCACTTTGTCTGTAGGAAGTTTGCTTACGGCCATTGACAATGCATTGAGTTTGCCGGTATGCGCAGTGCAAAATGTTTATTTTATTCAAAATTAATAGAAATGCAGAACCCTAACCTTATAAATTTAATATAATCTATTCGTTGAATATGTTTTCTATATGTGTTCCAACCGGTGTATGCCTAGGTCGTGTCGTTTTAGAGATATTTCACTTTTTCTGTATGAAGATTGCTCATAGCCATTGAGTTTCCAGTGTGACAGTGTGTCGTCCTGTAGCCAAGCAGCGCGCACACTGACCTAAATGCCCATTCTGATGTCATATGAAATAGGTCTATATATGCATATATGTGCATATGTAAATATTATGTATATATGTATATATGTACATGTGTATATATGTGTATATGTGTATATGTGTATTTATGTATACAGTAAAACCTCCCTAACCGACCACCTCCACAGATCGACCACTCCCCTATATCGATCGCTTTATTTGGGTCCCAACAATACCATTGTAACCATATTCTAATTCCTAAACCAACCACCTCCCTAAATGGACACTTAAAGTTGGTCCCCAGGTCGGTCGATTTAGAGAGGTTTTACTGTGCGTATATATGTGTACATGTATATTTGCTATGTACACATGTATATATGTATATATGTGTATAGATATCTATCTGTATATATATATAGACAGTTAGGAGAAATTAGCCGCATTGGGGCACCAACCGGATGGTAGAGTCCATTTACAGATGGGGGTGGAAGGTTAGGTTACACAACTCACTCCCGATTATTGCGCCTGATAATCTCTTTATCACTATGCATATATATATATATATATATATATATATATATATATATATATACTCTGATATTCCAAGCCATAACCATACAGCTCTGTCACATCCAAGCCTAGACCGGACAGGCTGACCCGGAGAGTAGTGCTATGGCCTGAGAACTGGGTAGGGCGCCAACCTCTCATGTTGGAAGTCGTTGGCTTGGCTCGATCCCTGGCCGAGTCGAACCAATGACTTGCAAAACTGATATATGTTGCTACCTTTCTCGACGCTCGGCATTACTAGGATAGGGCAGTGACTCAGTATCAGGATAGTGTGACTGAGTGCGACATCGGGTGATGGTGTCGCCGTGATGGTATCCCAGGGAAGCAGCACTATGAAGTCGCTACGAGTGCGCACTGCTATACGCCCGTATCCGTTCGGATATGGCCTCATATGTTCTTAGGAACTCAAACCCTGATCAGCCCGGCTCAAGTCCAATTCCACAAGCTTTTTTTCTTTGCAAGATATGTGAACATATGTTCTACTTTATCATAGTGATTGGGGTTCCATCTTCTAGCAACATTTCAGAACATGTCAGGCAGGATACTGACTTGTGACTGCGCGCTGCTAACGCCTTTACAGTGCTGCCCTGATGAAAGCACAGCAATGTGATGTCTTACTCCATCACACTATCCTGGCCCTGGCAGAAATATTATCAATAAGATATATCGTATGAAATCATGTAGCATGCAAAATGCAGTAGCAAATATATATATATATATATATATATATATATATATATATATATTCAGATATATTCAGATATATTCAGATATATGAGTCGGTCTCACGAAAATGGGCCAATTGGTGGTCAATTTAAGATGTCGGCATCGCAATTGTTAAAGTGTAATACATTTCTTTGTTTTATATTAAATTATCCTAGAAACAAATAGGTAAGCTGTTGTTCTAACCTGGAATCTCTCAATTGAAGTGTGAGCGAGATATGAAAAAAATACATAAGGGCCTCTCTGGGCATTCAGATATAATGTAAATATCTGCAATGCATATGGCCGGAACACCAGTGCCTCGGCACTGAAAAAAAGTGTTTATTATGATCAATAATAAAATATTGTAATATCACCGGAAGTTCAGTGTGCACATGCAGGGCTCGTCAGCGTCATGATGTCACGTCTGTGTCTTACCCCCTTATTGTCGCCCCCCACACCCCGCCAAACCTACCAAATCAAGTTTGCACTAAATTAGAATAGGATGTTTAATAATACATGCAACCAAAATTGATCACGCCCACCACATTATATCGATGAAAAATGTATCGTTAAAAGCATGTGCACACGTGTGGGTAAGAACAGTCATCTCCTATCGACCGGATGTCCACGCAGTGCACACATGCTTATAACTGCCATAATGTGTTGCCTGAAAGGCTTCCCCCCAGACAACGTGGCGCCGAACCCCCCACACCCACACCCAACCCCACCCCCACACTCCCAGCTCAGCACCCATACCCCGGTAATGATGGCACCACATGGCCTTCTTCCACAACACAACATGATGTCAAGGTCAGCGCACACCTAACGACATTCCCGACATCAGCTTGGTTTGTTTCCAGGTACAACGCCCACCAAGCCACATTCCCGACATCAGCATGGTTTTGTTTAGGTACAGCGCACACCTAGCCACATTCCCGACATCAGCATGGTTTGTTTCTAGGTTCAGCGCACACCTAGCCACATTCCCGACATCAGCATGGTTTGTTTCTAGGTTCAACGCACACCAAGTCACATTCCCGACATCAGCATGGTTTGTTTCTAGGTTCAGCGCACACCTAGCCACATTCCCGACATCAGCATGGTTTGTTTCTAGGTTCACGACACCGCACATCCACACGTGAGTCAGCGCACATTCCCGACATCAGCATGGTTTGTTTCTAGGTTCAACGCACACCAAGCCACATTCCCGACATCAGCATAGTTTTGTTTAGGTACAGCGCACACCTAGCCACATTCCCGACGTCAGACTTGTTTTAATTGGGTCTTTAATACTTTTATTTTGGAGCATATTGAGGTTTATTGCTTATATTTTGAAAGTTTTCTTTTTATTTGGGGGGGGGGGTGCGAATTGTCGATTTGAGTGAGTGGACGCTATGCGATAGCAATGCGGTACATTGTCATGTGAAGTGTTGCAACAAACGATAATAACATGCCTAGGTCGGTCCTCAAGCCCACAGTTCTGCCATTCCGGACTGTGGGTTCGAACCATTAGTATATCTAGGCTCCATGATGGAATCATTCTACACATGCCGACCTTTGTAAGTGGCATACCACCTGCGGATGTCAGTGTACCTTAAAGTTGGTTGTTATAAGTCCGATGGTTATAAGTTTTTGTCATTTTCTGAGATAAATATATTAGGTTGATCATTATAATCTATCTCACTTTAGTTTGAAGTAACTTTTATTTTAAATCGCTAACTTTTGAAATATTTTAAGTGCAAACATGCTAAACTAATTTTGGCACACATGCTAAAACTCTGACACCATAGATTGCTGCAGTGTTAGGTTCTATTAAATTGCCTCCGCATTCCCTTCTATGTGGTGACAAATGTTTGATAAGTGTGCCAGTATCTAAGTTAGACATCTAGCATCAAATCTAGATTATTGCTATTGTTTTGAAAATTAAAAGTTTTCATCGGACTATGCAGCTTTAAGACGGGAAGAGAGGGGACCTGGTATGAAGGTAGACTGACATCTCCTTTCACGCTGCTGATACACACTTGTTGATACAGCCTCTATAGTTCCCACAGTCTGTTCGATCACCTTTCTTGTAGATGGTTACAATGCTGGCATCCTTCCATGCTTGGGGTACAGAATCCTCCTCCCAGGCATCGGTGATTAGTTGGTGCAGTCTGTTGAACAGATTGTCTCCTCCATGCTTCCATACTTCAGCAGGAATTCCATCACCTCCAGGTGCTTTGCCATCTTTCAGGCTGGCGATTGCTGTACCCATCTCATCCACCACACCACCACACCACCACACCACCACACCACCACAGCACCACACCACCACACCACCACACCACCACACCACCACACCACCACACCACCACACCACCACACCACCGCACCACCACACCACCACACCACCACACCACCACACCACTGCACAAACCACACCACCGCACCACCACACAACCGCACCACCACACCACCACACCACCACACCACCACACCACCACACCACCACACCACCACACCACCACACCACCACACCACCACACCACCAACACCACACCACCACACCACCACACCACCCACACCACCACACCACCACACCACCACACCACCACACCACCACACCACACCACCACACCACCACACCACCACACCACCACACCACCACACCACCACACCACTGCACAAACCACACCACCGCACCACCGCACCACCGCACCACCACACCACCACACCACCACACCACCACACCACCACACCACCACACCACCACACCACCACACCACCACACCACCACACCACCACACCACCACACCACCACACCACCACACCACCACACCACCACACCACCACACCACCACACCACCACACCACCACACCACCACACCACCACACCACCACACCACCACACCACCACACCACCACACCACCACACCACCACACCACCACACCACCACACCACCACACCACCACACCACCACACCACCACACCACCACACCACCACACCACCACACCACCACACCACCACACCACCACACCACCACACCACCACACCACCACACCACCACACCACCACACCACCACACCACCACACCACCACACCACCAGCCCTGGCGCGCACTACTAAGTAGATTGTGGTGAATTATAGATCGTCTTGATCATGAAGTATGCAGCGTCCGTTGGCTCAGGAAGGTTCGTCCTATTCAGCCCACAATAGCCGTTATAAAAGAACAACACCATTCTCAAACGCTTCATTGTGAAGGAATAAGAAGCCACCTGGCCCTACTTGTTCTTTTTCATGTTATCAAAATGTCCACAAATAATTCAATTGAAATGTTGAAGACAGAAATAATGTGCTTACTTTCTGAGATTCATGTTTTATTGAGCTGACTCATTCCCCAAGTCCTGACTAACTGGTCTTCTGCCCGTATCACAGTTACAGATTGCATTTCATGAATGAATTGTGGGGTGTTTTGTTTCAAAAATGATTAAAGCTGCATAGGCCAATGACAGCATCAAATTATTTGTAACAAAAGACTTATTGGGATTTGATTCTACATATCCAACGTAAATACCTATTTGTTTGAGCAATTCTTTAGGTATGCATTTTAATTTAGCGTCACATTGGTTGTTTCGATGAAAGATCATGCCTTCCCCAAGGGATGATCTTACTACATCTTTGTGGTTAAATAAAACTCAACTTAATTGACTAAACATCGGCTTCTGTAAATATGGGTAAATGATGTCAATTTGATCAACACTGTGACTGCTTAAATCTATTACATTAGAATCTGTATGTGTCCGACAAAGTATTGCATGCCGCCGGCACCATGACCCAATCTACTATTCAGTCACAATATACTGATAATACTGAGCCAACCCGTCCTTGCCATATCCTAGTTATGCTGAGTGCCAGGCTAGGTAGCCACAAGAATCAATTGTGTAAGTCATCGATTTGACTCAACTGGGACTCAAACTCCAGACCTTTTGCACAAGAAGCCTGCGCTTTTACAAATTCGGTCAGGGCATCCACTAGGGGCTACTAGAAGAACTCCATTTGGAGAAATGCAGTTTAACAATAACACATGGCATTGTTTTTACACCGCACCTTTTAATGATGAATTCAGCAAACAACAAATCTCAATAAAGACCTTACAAAAAAAAGAAATCAAAACGGTTTCAGGCCCTTCATCCGCGTACTTTTTCTACCCGACATCAACATTTTCATGTCCATTCAATTCATCACCTTTGTGTTTTGCAGTCGCTCTGGCATTCACTTGATTCTCTTTCTTTTTACTTCAAAGCTTTACATGTATGCCCCAGCCTTCCGCTCCATTGAATTCAAACACGGACATTCAATTCACTCACTAATGACGGAGCCTCCTGTATTCGCCCTTAACCCATTCACAGCGCCACCTATCATTTCACCACTGCATTAATGCCGCCACTGCTTTCCTCACTCTCTCCCAGAGGGCGCCACTACGGCCATCTATAGTAATTTGAAGGTGCTTCACCTCAGACATCTCATATAATTCACATGAACTTTGAAGTTAGTTCAAAGTTAGCGTCGCTCATAAAATTGATACTTGCCACTACCTAGCTTGGTGCTAGGCATTAATAGGATATGGCAAGGACTGGTTAGCTCAGTGTCAGGATAATGTGACTGAGTGGGATATTGGGTCATGGTGCTGGATCAGTGAAATGATTTCCCAGTAGAGCAGCACTATAAAGTTGCCATTAGTGCGCACTGTCACAAATCGGTACCCTTCTAGATATGACCTTAGATGTTGCTGGGATGTAAAACTCCAACAACCAAACAATCTAATAAGGCATAGCGCCTGTACACTGCACTGCTCTCATACAGCACTCCCCCGGCTACTGCAGGGGACTCTTAGTGTAAGGGACAGGTCACCTATTTATACGAAGCCATCGGTGGTCAGGTGACCAGCCCTCCGCTCTCGGGTAGGGTATTTAATAGCCTACGCCACCAGCGTCCGGGTCAGTTTATAACCATCGCATAACCTCTCAGGAGAATACAAGTTTGTACCAACACTTCCGGTAGTTATGTCTTTCTTTCTTCAGTTATGAGGTTCCAGTAGGAGAACTATTCTAATCAGATTACACGGCTAACATTCTTAAAGTTGCATAGTCCGATGGATTTGAGTTTCTGTCATTTTCTGAGATAAATATTATTAGGTTGATCGCTATAATCTACCTTACTTTAGTTTAAAGTAACATTTATTTTAAGTGGCTAACTTTTGAGATATGTGAAGTGCAGTAATTAAAAATTAGTTTTGGCAAGCATTCCCAAACTCTGACACCATAGAGAGGTTCTATTAAATTGCCTCGGAATTCTCATTTAAGTTTTATATGATAGTGCACCACTATCTAAGTTAAATATGTAGAATCAAATCTAAATACATGTAATTGTTTTGGTTTTGACAATTTGAGGTAGTCATTGAACTCTGCAAGTTTAATAATAACAAGATTGTTTGCATGAATGTGGGGAGGTGTCCGGGTTCAAAGGGTGCATTAATGCACTAGGTGTTATGGATAGTAAGGTTTGAGTGGTGTCCTTCCAAGAGAAGAGGCCGTGGGTTCAAACCCCGGTCGATTCAAACCAATGACTTGAAATGTTTTACTTGCTAGACTATCTAATCTAGCGCTTGGAAATACTAGTATTGAACAAGGATCAGTGAAATGAAAAGGCCCAATTGTCCACAGTTGAAATCATTCCTGTTTCATCAGCGAATGTAAGAAGGGAAAGGCAGGTGGTTTCTTGCACTGGTTAAGTGGGGTCAGTAGAAAGACTGCCTTCATAAATAGAGAAAGCTGATTATATTATCAATTAAAGTTGTGACTCAGGCTACTGAAACGGCGGTGGTCGATTGTCTCCCTGCTAGACTTCGTGAATGCATATTGTGTCTGAATTAAGGCTGTGTTGTCCAAGTTCATTAAGGAAGCTTCAGTTTTAAAACTGTTCCTGAACTAGTGACAGGAGTACAAGTTTAGAGCATATTGTGTCTAAATTAAGGCTACATTGTCTCACCGCCTCTGCCCCTCACCACCACCCTCGCCCCTCACTGCCGTGCACCGACCCTCACCTCCTCCTGCCTCTCACCACCACCCTAGCCACTCACCACCTCCCGCCTCTCACCGCATCCCGCCCCTCACCACCACCCTCGCCCCTCACTGCCGCGCCCCGCGCCCCGCGCCTCACCGCCTCCCGCCCCTCACCACCACCATCGCCGCTCACCACCTCCCCCCTCTCACCGCATTCCGCCCCTCACCACCACCCTCGCCCCTCACTGCCGCGTCCCGCCCCTCACCGCCACATCCCCTCACTCCATCCACCCCCCCCCCCTACTTTGTAGCAGACCAGTGCCCACCCCCCACCCACCCACCCACCCACAACCCCCACCGCCCCCGGCCACTCAACCCCTCAAGCCCGACCCCCACACGCCCCTCATCTCCCGCTGCAAGCGGATTAATGGCTCGTGCCTTGTCGGCCATTGGTCGGCGGCGGGTCAATACACGGTGTGTAAACTAGCAGGTTCGGCGCATCGTGCTATATCCGCCGTAACATGCACGGAGCATGAGTGCAGACCGGAGCCTGTTGGTGTGTCTTAGCATGGCGGTCCCATTTACCTACAAGTCCACACACCACCTCACCCATACACCCCCCACAGACACACCTCACTCCTACACCCCCACACCTTACCCCTACACCACACACACACACACCTCATCCCTACACCACACACACGCACGTCACCCCTACACTCCCCTCCACACACACCTCACCCCTATACCCCCCCTCCACACACACACCTCACCCAACAACCCCCACACAAACATCACCTCACCCCTACACACACACACACGTACATCACCTCTGCACCCCCGACATACACACCTCACCCCTACACCCCCCACACACACCTCACCCCTACACCCCCACACCTCACCGCTATACCCCCTCCACACACACACTTCACCCCTACACCCCTCACCAACCTCACCCCTAAAGCCCCCACACAACTCACCCCTACACCCCATACACACACCTCACCCTTACATCCCCTCCACACACACACATCACCCCTACACCCCATCAACACACACACACCCCACCTCAACCGACACACCCATCACCGCTACACCCCCTCCACACACGCACACCATCATCCAGGTCAACCGGATGCTGTGGCGAATCGGTAGAGCGCAGGCCTCCCGTGCTTAAAGTTGCATAGTCCGATGGTTTTGAGTTTATCTAATTTTCTGTGATAAACACATGTTTTTCATTATAATCTACCTTACTTTAGTTTGAAGTAACTTTGATTTTAAATCGCTAACTTTTGAGATATTTGAAATGGAAACATGCTAAATTAATGTTGGCGTGCTTGCCAAAACTCTATCAGCATAGGCTTCTGCAGTAACAGGTTCTATTAATTGACTCTGTATCCCCTTATATGTGACGACAGATATTTAATACCTGCACCGGCATCTAAGTTAGATATGTATAATCAAATCTAGATAATTGTTTTGGTTTTGACAATTTTATGTTTTCATCGGACTATGCAGCTTTAAGGTCAGGGGTTCAATTCCATGTCAAATTAAACCAATGACTTACTAAATTGTTAATTTTCGCTTTCTGGCTTGGCGCTCAGCATTAATAGGATAGGGCAAGGACTGGTTGGCTTAGAGTCAGGATAATGTGACTGAGTGGGATATCAGGTCATGGTACTGGAGGCCTGGTCTCCCAGTGGGGCAGCACTATAAAGTCACCATGAGTGAGCACTGTCACAAGTCGGTATCCATTCTAATATGACCTTAGATGTTACCAGGAAATAAAACTCCAACAACAAACCATCACGGTTGTGATGTACCTAGTTTGTAACAAGCTTATGGACAGAAACCATATAAAAGACTAGTCATCACTGACCTCTCAGGCAAAAGAGCCACTGTGTGTGAATAGGGTGATTGCATCAGGAATCTAGAGAGCCTAATCGATAGGACACTCGCCCAGGAATGGTAAGAGTGTGGGTTTGTGTCTAGGTGCAATGTTCCATTTGTTTGCAGAACCTCAAAATCATCGGACTATGAAACTTTAAATATCTAAAGGGAATGAATATATGGCTGTCTGTTTAGTATTCAAAAGTGATTCAGTTCCAACGCTTGTCACAAATATGAACAGCCAAAGCAATTCAGTAGAAAAGCGCACAGTTTCCATTTAGTGGTTGCTTCATGTCTCCTAACCGATACTGGCTCTACTTCATGCAAAAGGTATGTGGCCACTTTCGGGACTATAACTAAGTATGGACGAGATGGTCGAATGAGTAATAGCGCAGGCTCGCCTCCCGCATGGCAGGGTGTGAGCAGAGTCAAACCAATGACTTACAAAATTGATACTCGTTACGACCTCGCCTGTTGCCCGGCATTGCTAGCATAGGGCAACGATTGGTTGGCTTAATATTAGGATAATGTGACTGAATGGGATATCGCATCATGATGCTGGCAGCAGGGTATCCCAGTGGAACAACATTATATAGTATCCATGACTGTGTACTGTCAAAAGAGTCAGTACCCAGCCTGATATGACCATATGTGTTGATTCTACATATCAAACTTAGATACTGGTGAATTTATTAAGCATTTGTTGTCACATAAAAAGGGAATAATGAGCCAATTTTATAGAACAGGTTACTGTAGAAGCATATGGTGTCAGTACAAAACTGGTCAACCTAGTCCATATCCAGCACCTCACAATGACTGCATGATGGTGCTGAGGGAGCATAGTAGTATATAGGAAGTGCTTATTGGAACATTTATAGAGAGGATAATTTATTATCATTATATAAAAAGGCGGAACGGCTCTGAGATTATTGTTATTCGGATTACTACCACGCCGTAATTTGTTGTTCTATTATCCTACGATTAATATGTATATTGGCCACTCGCTGCCCGAGTTGTGTCTTTTCTTATATAAGAGTAACCTAACTTTATATCCATATAACTTATAAGACATTATGTAATATATATCAGGGAGTTTTAGGTGGTACACAAATGGAACAAGACGCCATTGGAATAAAACGCGATGGATTAAAACGCCATGAAAATTCATATATTTTAATTGTGCTAAGTATATTTGTAATCTCAGGTGGTATGTGGCTGCATACATACATAAGAAGCTAGGCCCCTTGCATATTTTGTGCGGCATCTTGTAAATGTGCACTGCTTCAGTCATGGGTAAACCCGGTGTAGCAGGAAATCGCAAACCCTGTAAATCGCAAACCCCCACTTGTGATTTCCTAGGAAATCGCAAACCCCCATGCCATATATGGGCATGGGGGGTTTGCGATTTCCTAGGAAATCGCATATCCCCCCTGGAGATCGCAAACCCCCCATTCTGAGTGTTAGCCTTACCATGATCTGGTAAGGCTAACACTGGCACTGACACTCAGAATATCCCAACTTTCACTATTATCTCTGTTTTTAATACTTTCAGATAAAATTGCTCTTAGGTTAAATTAAATACCTCAGATCTTCCTCTTCAATCGCGCATTGAGATATTTTTAATCGATTCGATGAAAGTTTTTTTATTTATTTTACAAAAATAAATGCTCCCCATAGACATAGCATTGCTGCAGCACACATCACGGCGTATTTTACCCTACTGCTAATATCTCCGCCGTTACGGCGGTAGCCTTAATAACGCTTCGAATTTAGGGTTAATTTAATGAAATTTCACGATTTGAGTATGTAATTCTGTTAAATATGGTCGCATTGAATAGATTTGGCCCGAATCAGTCCCAAAACCCAGGGGGGTTTGCGATTTCCAGGGGGGGTTTGTGATTTCCTAGTAAATCGCAAACCCCGGGGTGTGCAATTTCCAGGGGTTTGCGATTTACTGCCACACCGGTACCAGCTTCACAATGCATGTGATTTTACAACCACAATGTCAGTCAGAACTTGTCTGATGATATGCATGTAAAGACAACTTTTATGAGAAGCAACCGAGCGTAATTTTGGTAGTTAGAATGGAAAGCAAGGCCTTATAATAGGCAAAATAGATTGGAATGATGGGGGAAATAGCATCCACTTTCTACAAGTCTTCTGATCAGAACGGTGTCCTTTTCCATATTATTCTTTTAATGTCAGTTTTATAAACATACAGAATGCTTTTATTAATTTAACACATAAATCCACTGTTTAGTTCATATCATAATCAATTTTTTGATTGAAAAAGCCAAAATATAATTCGTTTTTGTATGAAATTTGAGGAATTGTAGGACGTGAAGTTAGGAAGTGTGAATAAAGGATTTTGCTCATTGAGAGTTTAATGGCTATTCAAATACAATTAAGCAAACTTGTTGCGCTATAATTTATGAAGTGAATTTGTTGTTGAAAGAGATTCTAATGAACACAACCAATGTCATTAGAATACAATTGTGACAATTTTGGTTGTTGACCTGTATTGAATACGTGAATGCGCGCACCGACATTGGCCGCCATTGGTCGCCAGGGGGCGCGTCGTTAGTCCGGCGTGTTGTCTGCACATTAGTGAAGAGGGAGAGAACGCAGGTCGGGTCCGGCCGGGTAATAATACCCGCCCTTACATCGACCCCTACCGGTCACTTTGGAACATGACCACACACACATGCACACACTGACAGTACACGGAGGGCAACACTCACACACTCACACACAGACGGGCATACTCACACACAGAGGGACACACTCACAAGCAGATGGGCAAACTCACACACAGAGGGGCACACTCACACACAGATGGGCACACTCACACACAGATGGGCACACTCACACATGGAGGGGCACACTCACACATGGAGGGGCACACTCACACACAGATGGGAACACTCACACACAGATGGGCACACTCACACACAGATGGGCACACTCACACACAGACATGCACTCACAGATGGAGAACATTCACACACGGAGGGGCACACTCACATACAGATGGGCACACTCACACATGGAGGGGCACACTCACACATGGAGGGGCACACTCACACACAGATGGGCACACTCACACATGGAGGAGCACACTCACACACAGATGGACACACTCACACACATATGGGCACACTCACACACTCATACACAGAGGGGCACACTCACACACATATGGGCACTCACACATGGAGGAGCACACTCATGCATGGAGGGGCACACTCACAAACAGATCGGCACACTCCCACGCGGAGGCACACACTGACACACAGATGGGCACACTCACACACAGAGCAGGGTGGACTGAATGTGGACTGGGTGTGTACTATCTCACCAATTATCTCATACTTGTGAGATATGAGATAATTGGCGACCAGCTATATGAGATATGAGGTAATTGGTGACCAGCTACATGAGATGTGAGATAATTGATGTACTGCTATGTGAGATATGAGATAATTGGTGACCAGCTACATGAGATGTGAGATAATTGATGTACTGCTATGTGAGATATGAGGTAATTGGTGACCAGCTACATGAGATGTGAGATAATTGATGTACTGCTATGTGAGATATGAGATAATTAGTGACCAGCTACATGAGATGTAAGCCATGCAGCGTCCCTGTACACAGTAAGGCTATACTCACGTCCTGATGGGGAGGTTCAGCTCCGCTTGTCCGGGCGTGCACGCCATGCACATCAGCACCACCAGCACCCCAACCAGCGTCCCGCGCCGCAACCACATCGTATCCACCCAGGTGAACGCCATGGCAACGGACCGCAGGTAACCTGTGTGCGACGGCGGCGGGCGGCGGGCGGTGGGTGGCGGGCGGCGGGCGGCCGGTGGCGGGCGTAGGGAAGGTGGGTGGGGTGGGGGTGGGTAGGAGGGAGGGTGGCGCGGTGGGAGCGGGCAGGGCAGGGCAGACGGCGGGCGGGCGGGTCGGGTGCACGGGCTCTCTCTGTGCACGAGGCCCGGGGATGTGGCGCGGGGCGGTGGGTGGGGAGGGGCCGGGTGAGGCGAGACGGGGCTGGGATGGCCCGGGGCCCGTCAAGTCTTTCTGATCGGAGTACAGGGGATCCGGCACCCGACTGCACACACTAGCAGCATCTGTATATGCTCAGCCCGGATATTGGTGATATATGTATGTGTATGATGTGTGTGCGTTACAAGGCTGCCTCACACAGACCTCTCGTCTCTACCTGAACACGCGCGTATTAATAGCTATGCACACATCCGGGGAGGGGGAGGGGGAGAGGGAGGGGGAGGGGGCTCGCCGCCGTCATCCGATGATCACACTGCAGCAGCTCGCAAATGAACCCAGCCCTGTCTTGCGGTGGGTATGTGTGTGTGTGGGGGGGGGGGGGGGGGGGGTGATGTGTAGGGGCGGGGTGAGGCGTGGAGGAATGGACCGGGGTTGGTATGGTAAGTGTGCCAGACGGTTAATCCTTGAGCCCGTTTTAGTCTTCAGTCCAGTGACGGCTGCTAAGAGGAAACGGGAGCTTTTTATGGCGCAATGTGCACGACGGTTAGCCGGGCCCCGCCCAGCAGTGAGGTGGGTGGTGGGTGGTGGGTGGTTGGTTGGATGGGTGGTGGGTGCTTACCAACTGGAGCAGACTCCTGACAGGCACCTCCTCTCCGGGCTCTCCCCGCCTCCTCTCCGGCCTCTCCCCCACCTCCTCTCCGGCCTCTCCCCACCTCCTGTTTACCCTCTCCCCGGCTCCTGAGACCCCTTCTATGGGCAGTCACTGTCCCGTCACGTACAGGTCATCCCTACCAGTGTTGCTCTGTCGGCCGCTTACTCGCAACCTCCAGTAAGTCATTCTCCAGTTCTCAGTCGAGGCAATTGGTGGTTTACTCCAGCAACATCCCACCATCCACACCCCTCCTCCATCCACACACCACACCACACCCCCTTTCTCGGTATCTATTCTATATCCTCGGTGTGCCAAGACGAGAATGATGCTATTGGTGTGGTGTTTGACTTGGGTGTGGTCTCTGAGCTAGCTTCCGGCCACTGACAACTCCACCGCCACCACCACCGCCACGGCCACCACCACCACCACGGCCACCACGACCGCCACCACCGCCGCCACCTGTTAATTGATGCTCGTCACTGATGCAGTCCTTGCAATTAGCGCCACTGAGTGCTGTTTTGTTGTTGTTATAGCTTCACGTCACGTAGTTTCTTGTTATGGTTGGTGGCGGCCCTCTTTATTATTGTTGTTATTATTTTTGTTATAGACCGTACCCAGTTCAGTCCAGGTTTCCCCCTGAGTCTGTCCACTGTTTGATCTCACTTCCTCCTCCTCGTTCCCCTCACACCCACTCCTCACCAGACACACACGCTCACTTCCCCAGCGTCCCACCGCGACGTCCCTCCCCTCTCCTTGCCAGACGGGTCTGCTCATGCACGGGACGCTCCTTCAGGGTCTCTTCCTCCAGTCGCCCAGATGTCGACGCGGTCTCGCCCGTTCTCAGCGGTCACCGTCCAGAGAGCGTGCGCATCTGTGTGCGCGTACGCGTGTGTGCCCGCGCGTGTGTGTATAGGGCGGTGTTGGCGGGTCTTGGCGGTGTTGGTGGCGCTTTTACGCATTGCCCGTAGGTGGCGCTGCGACCCGGCCTCCTCCTGTGGCTGCACAGTTACCTCACAGCCTGCTGTGTACGCAGGGGCGTGGCATGTAGGTGCCAGCTAGGTAGGTGGTAGGTAGGTAGGTAGGTAGGTACAGGACGGCAGCAACGGCCAGCTTAATATGCAGTCGCTCACTCATTCCTCCAGGGTGTCAATCAGATGAGAACTTAAACCAGCCTCTCTCTGTATCTCTGTCTCTCATCGCCACATTCCACGGACGCCAAGCCCCGTCTCCTCTTCCTCCACGGTCGAGTCAACAACAATTGTTACCTCCTGCACACAGCTGTAAACTCAACCTCCCTCCGGGCTCCCGCGTCTCCCACAAGCTCCTCCTGCACTGCGGGCTTCTATCAGGCTTCCTCCAGCGGGCGGCGGGCCCGGCTGCTCCCGGCCCCGGCAGCACCACCAAGCCGCTTCCGGTCGATCCGCGACGCGACGGGGGGTGATGAGGGGCGGCTGAGGGGGTGAGGGGCTTGCTTGCTTGGTACCCTCCTCCAGGCCGGCTCCCTCCTCCAGCAAGCAGCAGGCAAAGCAACACTCGGCCGCCGCTTCGCTGAGTCTATCAAAATCCCGAGATTGCACAAGCGTTGGGCAGTGTTCGACCTGGTCGGGTTTGTTAGAGAATGAGAATGCCCGTCACCACCGACCGGCGGCACCAGCAGCAGCAGCAGCGGCAGCAGCAGCAGGCCGGGCTGTACCTACTCGCCGGGCAGAGGGGTGGCGGGTGGTGTGTAACAGTCCCCCACGCGAACGGATCAATGGCAGCGCCACCGTCTCCCCGTAGCACCACCGGCCAGCCCTCACGGCGCAGGGCATTGTGGTATAGTCTGGCATAATGGGACGGTCCACCTTACGGGGAAAGCCGCGCTACATAATACAGCAGCGGTTGGCGGGGAGGTGTCGGCTGGCCCCCCGAGCAAGGGCCGGGGGAAATGGTGGGGGTGGGGTGGGGTGGGGGGAGGGGAGAAGGGGAGAATGGAGGAGAAGGGATAGGGAAGGGGAGAGAGGTGGGGGGAGGGGGGGGGGGCAGCCAGGCCATGAAGTGGCTATATATTCGCGTGACCACTTAACAAATAATGCGTTGGCAGTTAAAACTTACGAACCGACAAATTCAATAGCCAATGAAAAAAATAGTATCCGAAAGAAAACCGCAATAGCACTAGCTGTAGTGTGTATACGTGTGCGTGTGTGTGGTCAGGTTATGATTGGCGGGCGTGGGGTCACGTGGGTATTAATGGGTATGGCCACAGTTTGCCCGAGGCACCAGGGTGTGGCCCGGGATGTGGGCGCTTATAACCGGGTATGAGTATGAGTATGAGAATGAGTGTGAGCATGAGTATGAGTATGAGTATGATAAAGAGCATGAGTATGGGTATGAGTATAAGTATGAGTATGAGTATGGGTATGACTATGAGTATGAGTATGAGTATGAGAAAGAGTATGAGTATGAGTATGAGCATTGGTATGAGTATGAGTATGAGAATGAGAATAGGTATGGACATGGATATAAGCATGACTAAGAATATGAGTATTGGTATGAGTAGGAAAAGGAAAATAAGACTGAGTATGCGCATGAGTATGAGTATGAGCATGAGTATGAGCATGAGTATTTGTATGAGAATTAAAAGGACAATGAGTATGAGTGTGGACATGAGTATGAGTATGAGTAAAGATATGAGAATGGGAATGAAAATGAGAATGACTGAGTGTAAGTGTGAGTGTGTGTCAGTATAAGTGTGAGTGCCAGTGTCAGTGTCAGTGTGTGTGAGTGGGAGTGGGAGCGTAAGAATGAGTATGATGATGAGTGTGAGTGAGTATGAGAATGAGTGTGGTATGACTCTAGATATGGGTATCAGAATGAGTCCAAGTATCAAAAAGAGAATAAAAAATAGCATGAGCACGAGTATAGGGATGAGATTTAGCATATATGTGAATATGAGAAAATCACAATTGTTAGTGTGATTAGGAGAACGAGTATGAGCTTTAAGTTGCATGGTCCGATGAAATATAATTTTGTCAAAATTAAAACAACTACTTACATTTCATCCTATATATCCAACTTAGATACTGGTGTATTAGCTAATGATTTGGGACAGTATATACAGCATAACCAGTGAGTTTACAACCTCACCCCTTTGAACACTCAGTTTGAAACACCCATTATGCAGGAAGGCCATTAACCAATTAGGCCAATCTCATGACCTCATTAGCCACCCCCAACCAAGTAGGCCTACTGTACAGGTTCATAGAGGGGAAGGGGAAATGAGGGGTATGTTGCCCCTCCCCTCCATGTTGGATATTCAATGGGTAATTTAAATTTTGAAATTTATATATATATATATTACTATTGGCCGATCAGTATATATATATATTTTTTTTTGGTCCATATGAAGCATATATATATATGGACCAAAATGAACTATATATGTGACATATAAGCATTATGTGCATATAAATTTGCGGTGCTGCCTATTATTATTTAATTATTATTTATTTATTCACTCCCTTGATATATGATTTGCTCTGGGGCAGCCATCATAGTGTTAAGCCCAGAACCCGGCTCATTTGCGATGGATCCCGTCCAAACGATAATGTTGTCATAAAGCTGCAACAAATGTGTTTTCATATTACAAGTTTGTTAATAATGTCGTTAGAAGGCTGGGATGAGCTTGGATGCATTCATCTGTGGTAGGGCTTTCTAGGGATGCCAGGTTTGTATCTGTACGATGTGATCTCATAAAACTGTGGCCCATAAATTGTCATATTTCCATAGTTTTTTGGCCAAAAGTAGCTTTAAATGTTTACCTTTTAGATAACCCTGTAAGTAGGGCATTCAGAAAATATTGTCTTAGCATTGCCTATGTCTTTGCCATTATTAACCCTCAAATTGCGGAGTCCAGGTCAACTGCCTGGATAATAATCAGCATTTTTGTGTTGGGGAATTTTTAGCATAACCGTCCATCTGCAATGGTTTATAGGGGCCTATTGGTGTAAACTATCAATAAATAACACTAACTGCACACACAACTTCATTGACATGTGTGTCCCCCCCATAGTTTGATGTTTTTAAATTTCTGCCATTGGGACGATGTCAATCATATACCGATATATATCTGATGTTGGATATTTGATGCTACTTGGTCAATTCGATAGATATAAATCAAATTAACCTTTCTACAAAATAAGTTTCTTTTTTAAACCTTAGTGGCATGAGCCTATGGCACCACTGCGTCCCCAGAATGTTCACAATCCAAACAGAAATACCTACCTACAGCCCTGTCAGGTTCCAGGATTACTAGGTCATCTCACATCACGTGGTGGGCGCGAGATGACCATCTAGGTCATAGCCACAGGAGTTTTGACAAGCTTGTCGAAATTATTTTGGGTTCTTTCACCTCAAATTACTTCAAAACTAGTCATTTTTCATCAAAGTGACTCCAGACTAATGATTAGTAGCTCATAATGATCACTTTGATATATTTATCTAAAAAATAAGACAAAAATTCAAACCCCATCAGACCATGCAACTTTAACGTGAGTGAGTCTGCGCATTAATCTAAGATTGAACATGGACATGAACAAGAGTAAGAGTATGAGTGTGTGTATTAGTAGGTGTAAAAGTGTGCGTGCGAGTTAGGAACTTGAGTGTGGGTAAGAGCCAGGGCAGGATTGCGGCAGCACTGGGTGTGAACTGGGTATGGAGTGGGTATGGAGTGGGTATGGAGTGGGTCTGGAGGGGGTCTGGAGTGGGTGTGCACTAGGTGTGCACTGGGTGTGCACTGGGTATGGGGTAGGTGTGGACTGGGTGTGGACTAGGTGTGCACTTGGTGTGCACTGGGTGTGCACTGGGTGTGCACTGGGTGTGCACTGGGTGTGCACTGGGTATGGGGTAGGTGTGGACTGGGTGTGCACTGGGTGTGGACTAGGTGTGGGCTGGGTGTGGACTGGGTGTGTACTGGGTGTGGAGTGGGTGTGGACTGGCTATGGTGTAGGTGTGGACTGGGTGTGGACTGGGGGTGGACTGGGGGTGGAGTGGATCTGGAGTGGGTGTGCACTGGGTATGCACTGGGTGTGCACTAGGTATACACTGGGTGTGGAGTGGGTGTGGACTGGGTGTGGACTGGGTTTGCACTGGGTACGGGGTGGGGTGGACTGGGTGTGCACTGGGTGTGCACTTGGTATGGGTGGGTGTGCCCCGGGTGTGCACTGGGTATGGGGTGGGGGTGGACTGGGTGTGCACTGGGTGTGCACTGAATGTGGACTGGGTGTGTACTGAGTGTGGACCGGATGTGGACAATGGTAGGCGTTAACTAAAAGTGGCATTGCTCTCAGGTCACAGTAGGGCAATACTGGGGTATCCTGGACCTTAAACTCAGCCCCAACTCAGCCCCAACTCAGCCCCAACTCAGCCCCAACTCAGCCCCAACTCAGCCTCAACTCAGCCCCAATCCAGCCCCAACTCAGCCCCAACTCAGCCCCAACTCAGCCTCAACTCAGCCCCAACTCAGCCCCAACTCAGCCCCAACTCAGCCCCAACTCAGCCCCAACTCAGCCCCAACTCAGCCCCAACTCAGCCCCAACTCAGCCCCAACTCAGCCCCAACTCAGCCCCAACTCAGCCCCAACTCAGCCCCAACTCAGCCCCAACTCAGCCCCAACTCAGCCCAACTCAGCCCCAACTCAGCCCCAACTCAGCCCCAACTCAGCCCCAACTCAGCCCCAACTCAGCCCCAACTCAGCCCCAACTCAGCCCCAACTCAGCCCCAACTCAGCCCCAACTCAGCCCCAACTCAGCCCCAACTCAGCCCAACTCAGCCCCAACTCAGCCCCAACTCAGCCCCAACTCAGCCCCAACTCAGCCCCAACTCAGCCCCAACTCAGCCCCAACTCAGCCCCAACTCAGCCCAACTCAGCCCCAACTCAGCCCCAACTCAGCCCCAACTCAGCCCCAACTCAGCCCCAACTCAGCCCCAACTCAGCCCCAACTCAGCCCCAACTCAGCCCCAACTCAGCCCCAACTCAGCCCCAACTCAGCCCCAACTCAGCCCCAACTCAGCCCCAACTCAGCCCCAACTCAGCCCCAACTCAGCCCCAACTCAGCCCAACTCAGCCCCAACTCAGCCCCAACTCAGCCCCAACTCAGCCCCAACTCAGCCCCAACTCAGCCCCAACTCAGCCCCAACTCAGCCCCAACTCAGCCCCAACTCAGCCCCAACTCAGCCCCAACTCAGCCCCAACTCAGCCCCAACTCAGCCCCAACTCAGCCCCAACTCAGCCCCAACTCAGCCCCAACTCAGCGGGGCGGGGCGGGGCGGGGCGGGGCGGGGTGGGGTGGGGCGGGGCGGAGGGGCGGTGCGGGGCGTAGGTAACCAGACCCCCACCCCCCAAGCCCGCGCCAGTCCCCCATTTCCGCCTACTACTCGCCACCTGGCTGGGCTGTCGGCCGGCCGTGTGGGCGGGCAGGTACGGCAGGCAGAGTACGCCTCCCCACTACCCAGCTTCCCCGCAGTGAAGAGCTAGGGATGCTACTCGAAGCCTTTATTGGATTCGTCCATCCGATTTTCTTAAAACTTCTGGCAGTTCCATGGGATACTCAGACCAGCCGCTGCTGCTGCACCGGATGTGAAACCGGCACGCATGCTCCAAGGGATTAAAGGTGCGGGGTCGGTGGGCGCTCATTCGCTGTCATTGGTGGGGACACCGAGAGCAGCAAAGGTCACACCCCCTCAAACTCTCCCCATCGCTCATTGGCTCTCCTGACTCGCCAGCCAGCCAATCAGGTGCCACCTCTTACAGGTACTCTTCCTCGCCTTCCACCATCATCTTCTCACTCCATCACCTTATCTGACTGAATAGATTAGGTTCACTATGCACCCAATCAAACAAACAAATGCAACTATCTATGTTATCAAATCTCATAAGTTCATAAATGTTTGATGCGATACAATTATCCTATCCTACATGCGACATGGCGCAAATTCACCTTCAGAAATACATTGATCGATGACCCGGTCTGACTATGATACAGTATAACCCCGTTAAACCAAACTTGAAGGGACCCTAGAAATTTGTTTGGATTAACCGATCATTGGTTTAACCGAGCTTTGGCTTCAACTTTGACTTGGCTTTGGCATAAATGTGGGTGCATTATGTACGTAATATACAATGTATGTGGACACTTTGATTATTGTTTTTTATGTATATACAGTATAACCCCATAAAACCAAGCTTAGTTAGACCAAATGATCGGTTAATCCAAACTTTTTTCGGCAGCCCAGCAAAATACTACCATTTACCATATAAAAAAGTTGGTGGGGTCTCAGATGATCTTATAATCACATGAAAGTTTGGTTTAACCGTACCGGAAGTGGCCTGGGGTCCGACAATTTTGTTTGAATTAACCGATAGTTTGGATTAACCGACTTTGGTTTAACCAACTTTTTTATGCGATAAATGGTAGTATTTTGCCAGGCCGCCGAAAAAAGTTTGGATTAACCGAGCTTGGTTTTACGGGGTTGTACTGATCTTGTATACTGATTCTGATATACTGACCATGTTCTGACTGTGTTAAGGCCATATCACACTATACCGTATTGCATCTGCGTATCCCAACGTATGTGATTTTGCACCAACATGTTGGTGTATGCTGGTGTACGCTGGTGTACACTGAGACAAGTTATGGGTGTGATATGGGTACGTTTGGCATAAGTAATATTCATTAAATCCCACTGGTGTACATTGAGATAAGTTATGGGTAAGTTTGGCATAAGTCGTATTTTTGACAATGTTAAAAATTCTGCCGTATGACAGCGTATGTCGTCAAACGCGGACGCAATATGGCATAGTGTGACAGGGCCTTTATATTGCTCTATTTCAGTGTTTGACCGTTTACGTTCATGCCAGACTTTCTACCCGTCAGCCAGTTTATCAGGGTTTTTTTTAAATCATGACTAAAGCAGCCAGCAGACCAAATCATGCTGAGTCAGGAATAAAGTTGTGTGATGTTCCACTTCAAATAATGACAAATAGAAACTTGGTTTTGCTAGATATTGTATTACATAATCTAGGTGGGAAATTCCCTGTCAACAAAACCAGACGGGATGGTCGAATGAGTTGAGCGTCCGCCTCCTGTTTTGGTAGATCGTGGGATTCGAACCCACAGTTTCGAACCCTTGTTGAACCAAACCAAAGACTTAAAAATTGACTAAGTGTGCTCAAACTTCCTAGCCAGGCGCTCGGCATTAGTGAGGGTATGGCAAGGACTGGTTGGCTCAGTGTCAGGATTATGTGACAGAGCGGGATATCCGGTCATGGTGCTGGTAGCCTTGTCTCCCAGTTGGGCAGCACTATACAGTCGTAATGAGTGTGCACTGTCACAGGTCGCTACCCATCCCAATATGACCTTAGATGTTGTCAGGACGTAAAAACTCGAACAACCAACAACAACCCTGCTCACAAAATTACAAATAGTATAATCTTCCCACAGGCATTCAGTACCATTGATGTCAGCGGTGCAGCTGACCTACACCAGCAGATCACTGAGAATGCATGCAGTTGACCCCACTGCCACCCGGTGGTTTAACATTACAATGCTATTCCAAAGCCCGGCCTACACTAAGCGGCATTGGGTTAGGTTTTAACAAATATCTCCACTCACCTTTAACACCAATATATCTAAAATATGTCAACTGCATTTCTCTACCACTGTATCGCTTCTTGTCATTTTAGTTTTGCTTTGAGAGTCAAATTTGGCAAATTTAGCAATTTCAAAATTACATCAAATATTATTTTTGCTGTCATTTGACACAAATCTGACGATTTGAGATTGTCATGTCAATTTCAATGTAAGTGTGATGGGGCCCTTTCTCGGCCTCCCGGAACTTGACCCTCACTCTGTAGACCCCCCAAGTAAGCAGCAGAACAAGTATGTATGCTTCTTTCGTCTTTAATCTCCGCTTACTGCGGCATCCACGATCAAGTGACATGCCTCTTCCCTGCTGGGTCCGATGTCAACTTCCGGGGGAGGTTACACTAGCCGCATGCTGTAGATGGCAGCCCTGTCACAGCACTGCCCAGCGGCTACCCGTACCGCCACCTATCACTTAGGAACTGCGATGGTGACGGAGCAGTCCCTGCTGCCACCGTATGGTAGTGGAGCTCATGTCTGGACTACTACACTAGCAGATAAATGTGATCAATAAAACTTATACCACTAACTTTCTCCTGTGAATATGACACTTGCTGAAAACATTGTGTTAAACCATCATCAATCAATCAACTACTAATTCTCTACCTCTGCGTTCACATTCTTTGAGTTCTTCCAGCTTCTGGAATGTGCTTACCACTCTCGGCCAATAGTCATCCAGGAGCCCTTATGCCTTAAGCATCATATTGGAAAATAACTGCTTAATACACATCCGTTATGTCACATACTGGACTGGGAGGAGGGAAGTGATATTCTTTGTTCTGTAACATTTGTCCCTAAGCCTGTTATTTTATTTCATGGAATTGCAATATTCAATATAGAAAGTAATGCATCTTATTTGTCTTTTTCGTTTTGTTCCAAATTAATCCAATGAATATGTGACAACTATGAGAAGCAGTTACAAACTAAGAATGACATTGATAATGCTGTGGTAGAGAGGCTAAAGAGTAACGTTTGGGGTTGGGCGCTTCTTTAATTCCTTTAACTCTTCTTTTTCTTTTCTTGAATTTCAACATTTAACAAATAAATGCATTCATTTTATCTGTAGAAAGTGATTCGTTCAATATTAATCCAATAAATATATCACAACCAGCATTTACAAACCGGAAGGGCGAGTACAATGCTGTGGTTTGAAAAATTAAAAAAAGAGCTAGTCGGGGTGGGGGGGGCCTTGCTTTTCCCGGGTGAAGTAAATCAACGAATGTGAAAGGAAAACGTCGAGCACATGGGACTAGGCAGGTGGAGGATGGAGATTGAATTTATGTTGGGAAGAAAGAGGACCATCAGAACTATGACAAAGGTCAACTCATGGAAGTGTGATGGAAGGATTGGAAAGACTATACCTCACCCACGAGAGCACAAGGAAGGAGGCTCCAGAGGGAAGAGAAGCCAGAGCGAGGCTGACCGGAAATTACACGGAGTGAATGAAAAAGGAAGGATGGAAGAGGAGGAGGACAGATTGCTACAGGGAAGAGTTTTGGGACCAGATGGGTTATATAGCAGATTGGACAGCATACTAGAGGGGGTGGAGGAAGGGAGGAGGGAGGGGGGGAGGGAGGGGGTGATAAATAGGCACAATTAGTGAAAGGTTGCCTCATATGATGCGCCATTCGAGATTTTTATTTTTATTTTATTGTGGGGTGTGTGTAGATGGGGGTTAACAATGGCTATGGTCCATTTCTTACTATATTGCTTAGTACATGATTACTGTATGCAGTGAGAACTGTCATCCCAAATTCATTTAATTGTCACGTGGTGTGAGGCAACCTATACAAATAACTGACGCAGGTTCGCTACATACTGGCAGGCCTACATATATAAAGTTTAACTCACTAATATGTATCCAGGGATAAGTTTTTGTTTGATGGAGCTGTCGTACGGGGATTGCCAATGGGAGACATTTGGGCTCGAACCCACACTTCTGCCATTCCAGGGCTAGCATCCTAACAATGAGGCTATCTGGCCTCCCTGGTGGCATCAACCTACTTGTGCATGTGGCATTTCACCAGAGTAGGTCAGAGCACCTCGCTAGACTCCTTTGAATTGTAAGTCTCATACAGTTATACATATTCAGTTAGTGCAGTTACAGTACAACACACAGGGTAGGTTCAAGACTATGCTGCATGTAATCTATATAGTATCCTGGTCACAGCACCAACTTGTGGGGGTTGTTTTTGCAAATGAGAAACATTGCACATAGAATGGGACTCGAACTCATCATTATGCTATTCCAGGACTAGCATCCAAACGATTAGACTATCTAGACTTGATAATATGATTAACATACCCACGCCTACCTGTGCATGTCGCATTTCACCTGGGGAGGTACACCTCACTACAAAGTCATTAATCCCTTGCTAGGGAATATATTTTGCTCACATATGTTTGCATTAGTTTTTCTTGAACTATGAGATATAATGCATTATGTCTGGAGTTCGGGGAGTCCCAGAAGGCAGTGGAAAATAGAGAAGAATGGATAAAGACTGGTTACAAAGTAATCTGTGGTGTATCTATGGTGATGATAATAATGATGCATCATGAGTGAGTAAAAAGAAGGTAGGTTAGTTAGTGAAGTTGGTAAACATAGTACTACAAAAGCCTATGATGTCAGCATTTTGAAATGCTCGCCAAAATTAATTCTTGATGTTTTCACTTCAGATATCTCCAAATTTAGCCATTTATAACAAAGGTTACTTCAGAGTAAAGAAAGGTAGATTACAATGATCACTTTAATATATGTATCTATGATAAAATGGCAGCAACTCAAAACCAGGGGACCAGTCGGCGGGCAGCGGGCGGCGGGCGGCGGGCAGCGAGCGGCGGGCAGCGAGCGGTGGGCGCCGGGTGGCAGGCGGCGGGCGGTGGGCGGCGGGCAGCGAGCGGTGGGCGGCGAGCGGTGGGCGGTGGGTGGCGAGCGGCAAAGCCGGGAGTAGAACGTACGAGGGTGGGGGAAACCGTAGGTTACTGAGATAATCCCAGAATGCATTTGACCGGCGCGACTCCCCGGGGCGCGGGGCGCCGCGCGCACTGACCGCCGCTACCCGGAGCCTCAGCCATGATGTACCGGCAAGCGGTGGGCGGTGGGTGGCGAGCGGCAAAGCCGGGAGTAGAACGTACGAGGGTGGGGGAAACCGTAGGTTACTGAGATAATCCCAGAATGCATTTGACCGGCGCGACTCCCCGGGGCGCGGGGCGCAGCGCGCACTGACCGCCGCTACCCGGAGCCTCAGCCATGATGTACCGCCGTTTTATAGTGTCCATTCCGTCCACATGGTGGCGCACCGAACGAAGCGGTTGGAAGTGGAGTGCGTCACCGCGCTATCATCTGGCCATCGGTCATGTCACCAACCGTCAGCCACCGCTATATTACACACACACCTCCACCTCCCCCCTCGTCCCCTCCTCGCCCCCCGCCCCACCCTCCTGCTCCTGCTCCTGCCGCCGTCGGTGTGTTGGTGTGAGGGGAGGGGCGAGAGAGCGGGTCACTCGTCGGGTTATAGGTGGCCACATAGATATCCCGCTCCCACATAAAGCAGGGAACGAGGGGAGACTGGTCGAGGTTGGCGACGCGAAGGGGGGGAGGGGTGGGATTGAGGGGAGCCGGGAAGAAGGGGAAGGCAATGGAAGGAGGAGTGGGATTGGGAGGAAGTGAGGGGGATGGACGTGGAGATGGAGGGAAGGAGGGAGAGGGTTTCGGGGCGTGAGGATTGGAAGGTGGAAGAGAGAAGAGAAGGGGGGAGGGGCGGGTTGGGGTGAGGGATGGAAGGAGGAGTGAAGGGATGAAAGACGCGGGTAAAGGACGGGGGTGAAGGGGGCGGGGAGGAGGGGGTGAAGGGGGGGGGGGGGGGGGCGGGGGGGGGGGGGGGGGCGGGGAGGAGGGGGCAGGCTCGCTGGCGATGATGTTTATACATGATGAGACAAGAATCTAGCGACCATTGCTAGCCCTGATATTCGAATTGCTCACGAGCACCGGAAGTCTATACGGTGTGTTCTACCCACGTAGGAGGTCGTGGGTTCGATTTCCAACTGCGTCAAACTAAAATATAAATCAGAAATTGCCATTCGTCGTTACCTCCCTTTGACACTATGTGTGGAGCAGTGGGAGAGGGCAAGGGATGGGTGGCTCAGCGTTATGATAATGTGAGTGACACGGATATCACGCCCTCTGTTGGCAGTGGCCGTCACTAAAATTGTGGGCGGGTGGTAGCTTGGTGTGTATGCTATGTGCTCTATATCTGCAACAGGAGGAACATCAAGACAATAAGCAGCCAATAGTCGTAGTACAGCTTGAATACGCTAGTTGGTAGATGTTATCGGGAGCCTGCAATAACACTCCCTAAATATCCACCATTCTCATATCAAAGAACGTAAATTTAACGATGTAGTGAAAGAAGTAATAGTGTGCATTGCAGATCACAGTGCAGCTTGTTCTGTGGAAACAGTGTTCTTTAAGATTTCAACCACCAACCCGCCCTCTGTTGGCAGTGGTCGTAACTAAAGTTGTGGGTGGGTGGCAGCTTAGTGTACATGCTCCATGCATAGGGTCTATATCTACAACACTAGACACGTCAAGACAATGAGCGGCCATTAGTCGTAGTAAAGCATGAAAGCGCTAGTTGGTAGATGTTATCAGAAACCTGCAGTAAGGCTTCATAAACATCCACCATTCTCACATCAAAGAGCAGTAAACTTGTGAAAGTAGGTCAAATGTGCCATAGAGATTGTAACGGGCATCGAGCCTCTAGCCATCAAAACCACCATAAGCTGCAACGGGAGATAATTATTCAGGCCAAGCTAAACGAGGCCCAGTCCCTTTGGGGCAAGACCCTATTGCAGACAGAGTGAATAGCAGCTCACTCGGACATCAACTGAATAATTCTTTATCCTTTTTCTTCTTTTACGGCATTATGAGTAACACAAAATAATATAAACGTGGCACAGTTACAATGGGATTTGTTGTGGGTTATTTTTAACTAAATATTTGTATTATTTAAAAGGCATTATGAGTAACACAAATATAAACGTGGCACTGTTACAATTAGATTAGTTGTGGGTTATTTCTAACTAAATATTTGTATTATTTAGAAGGCATTATGAGTAACACAAATATAAATATGGCACTGTTACAATGGGATCGGTTGTGGTTATTTTTAAATAAATATTTGTATTATTTAAAAGGCATTATGAGTAACACAAATATAAATGTGGCACTGTTACAATGAGATTTGTTGTGGGTTATTTCTACCTAAATATTTCAATTATTTAAAAGGCATTATGAGTAACACAAATATAAACGTGGCACTGCTACAATGAGATTTGTTGTGGGTTATTTCTAACTAAATATTTTAATTATTTAAAAGGCATTATGGGTAACACAAGTATAAACGTGGCACTGTTACAATGGGATTGGTTGTGGTTATTTTTAACTAAATATTTTAATCTGCAGCAAGGGCCTAGCTCCCATATACTCAGGCATACAGTTACATACAACTTGAGATAATAATTTATTTTAATTAAAATATATGATTTTCATAGCCTTTTAAGTTTTATTCCAATAGCGTCTTATTCCATCTGCATAGCACCTGGCAGTCCGGATATAACCTTAGATGTTGCCTGGACGGAATGCTGACAATGACAACGACAATGATGATGATGGCAATGATGGTGATGGCGATGGAAATGACGACGATGATGATGATTGTTTGTGAAGTTGGTGTTGTTGAATTTATCTATATAGACTTAATCTGAGGTTGGTTCATGACTAGTGAGCTGCCATTGCCACTCGATACCAACCTGCCAACTTGGGCATACCACATACATATCTTAAATTTCACCTTGACAAATACATCATGTCCAACTCGCAAAATGAATCGAATGATGTGGGAGCGAACAAACTTCATTCTGTAAAGCCAGTATCGGGAGATTGGCAGTCCTCCTACAGATGGTCGAGATGGGTTGAGGTTATCCTCTGTTGGTCCCGTATTGGTCATACTTTCATGGTGCATAGTTTTAATTTGGCTGGGGACTGGCAGCCTCCATGTGAGCACTGCCAGTATATACTGACAGTGCGTCACATCTTGGTGAGATGTCCTCCCCTACAACCAGTTAGAGATGATGTATTTGGAAACGAGGGTGTGATCGAGTCATTCCGGAATCCATCTGCAACTCATTATTAATTTTGTTTAGGGAAACTGATATTAACAACATATATTTTTCCATTTTTAAATTGAAATTTTGTTTATGCTGGTTTTATTTAATATGTACAACTTCTAATTTTGACACAGTTGCATACTCTTTAGCATATAATTCTGTGCTCTAATTTACTTGTTTGAAATATAACATTTTTTTAGTCAGATATGTTTAACCACTTGCATGACCCTCAATAGCTGATGTTTACTTTTTGTGCTGCGGGGGGGGGGGGGGGGGGGGAGTCGTTAAACAAACAAAGCTACTTGATACCCAAATGGTATTCACTGAGTGGAGCCTAGGTGCACAGTGTGTTGTTTTTTTCAATTCCAGGACTTAGTTCTGCAGGCCCTTGTAGGTCAACCCTGACCTAGCCGAGGTCAGTGTTTATTTACTCCTTAATCAGATCAAATCTAAGGTTGTTCCAGAAATGTTTGGGTCAGCAGACAATTGTTTGCTGATCACACCACCTACTTTATTTCTAAGACACCACACCAACACTTTATTGATGTCCCATGACCCATTATTTCTTATTTTTATCACACCCGTTGCCATATTCAATTCATCAAAACTGAGTTTTAATAATAAATAATTCTTCAATATTATTATTGTTGATTAAATGAAAAGTTTGATGCATCTGCAAAGTGGATTATTATGGTGTAAATGCTTGATGGAGGTGGGGTACAATGGCATAGATAAACGTAGTACACATTTAATGCTGCATAGTCCGATGAAAACATCAAATTTTCAAAACCAAAACAATTATCTTGATCTGATTCTACATATCTAACTTAGGTACTGATGAACTTCTTAAACATTTGCTGCCACACAGAAAAGAATGCTGAACTGATTGAATAGAACTTGTAAGTGCAGAAGTCTATGGTGTCAAAGTTTTGGATTGCTTGCCAAAATTAATTTAGCATGTTTGCCCCTCAGCTATCTCAAAACTACGCCATTTAAAATAAAAGTTACTTCAAACTAAAGTAAGGTAGATTATAATGATCAACCTCATATATTTATCTCAAGAAAATATCAGAAACTCAAAACCATTGGATTATGCAACCTTAAGTACATTGTGAGATATGCATGTTCCATAAATCACAGGACTGTGGCACTTTAGCCACATATCCATGATTTTTTTAATTGTCAACAATATTCAAGCCACACATTTCAATATGGGTATTACAATGTACAGTGCACCTTTAAAGGTTGGGTTGGTGCCCCTCCCAGCCCTATGTTTTAAACTCACATTGCACTTATAAACACATGTTTCCTGATGACCGAACCTGGTAAAGGTTTTGCCGTACAATTGTATCTGATGTAGATTACAGTGGAATCTTTTCTTGAAGATTTATACTGCTTGTCATGGATAAGTCTGAATAGACTTGTTTTCACCATTAGACAGTTTGTTGATAGAAAGCCAGAGCCTACACTTTTACCGACCCAGGGGATTTTTAACCTCCAACACCACAAAGACATGGTATGAGAGCAACTGGCTTTTGATGATGCTGTAAGTTATACACAGCGGTGCAAATCCAAATTGGCAGAGGTGGGGGCACAGGGAATCGAACCACTGACCTTCAGATTAGGAGTCCGACCTAGAAAAAAGTCAGACACTCTAACCACTCCATCACAGAAAACACCTAGTGAGTATTTTACCTGAAATAAAATACCACGTCCTGTATGCGTGTTCACCACCTCACCCACCATCTCACTCCCCAATTGCCAAGTGCTGACTCTTGTCAACCACACCATGTTCGAGTTAGTAACCATGGTAACCCCACCACCCACCCATCTGTGTGTGCAGGCAGTAGAGGTTCTCTGCTGCACTACACACACTGTCCACTCTCTGTGCTATCACTGTCCACTCTGTGTCCACTCTGTGTCCTCTGTATCTGACGTGTCCTCTGTATCAGATATCTGGATTAATGCAGTGTGCTTCATCCCCACCTGAGCAAGGCAAGGAGCTTGATAAGTGGTCTGCAGGGGTCTAGCGATATCTCGAAAGAGTCATATTGCATTGACCTCCAACCTAGCTACTCCTGCAAGTCTGCATCGTATATTGGGATGCTAGATAACCCATAAGGAAAAGTGTCAAAAGGCTGGGTTATGGAAATAGATTTGGTCTTTTGGTCTTTTAATGTGCTAAATATTTTGTTCAAATACTTATCTGTCATAGCTCGCTATTTTTTAGGTGAATAATTGATTAAATCATGTAAATTAATAGACTTTAAAAGTCGATTTGACAGCTTTCTGTGGCCATCGTCTTCTTTTGGTTTGCTTCTGTATCTCTGCATTGAGCGAAGACTTTGCTAAAAGGAATAAATAAATTTACAACAAGAAAAGCATAAGTGCAAGATAGAGTCAGGTTAAATCGATGTGAATTTAGCCCGTGTTTTGATGTTTATTAGCTTTGATCCTGCTGGAAACAGCGATAGGATGACCCAGTTCGGGGACCACCTGCTTTCCTTGTAGGGTGGACTGTGATTGGGTTCGAACCGTGGCCGAGTCAAACTAAAGGTTTAATATTATCAGCACTTGTAACTAGGGAAAGGACTGGTTGGCTCAGTATCGACAATAATATGATTGAGTGTCGATAGCACATCGTGGGAACAGCGGCATGGTATATCAGCGGGCAGCACTATGAAGCCACCAGAAGTGAGCACTGTCAATAGCACATCTTGAAAATAGCGGCATGGTATCTCATCCGGACAGCACTATGAAGCCGCCAAAAGTAAGCACTGTCTAAGTTCTCTACCAGTCCCAATATGACCTCAGATGTTGCTAGTGTGAAAGCCAAGAAATCGCCCAACCGACACCGTGCGAGCGGCTCTTGTGTTGCCATAGCAACGCGCATGGTGCTCGTGAGGTGTGTGCACTGCGCATGTGCGAATGTGAGTGCGTGGGTATGCGTGGACGTGTGTGTGCGTATGTGTATGTGTGGATGCACGTATTTGTGCACGCAACTATGCATGTATGGTTAGTATCGCCGTGTGGCACTTAATAAGAAAATGCGTCCGCAGGCGTTCTTCGGGGGGGGGGGGGGGGGTTTGTTGTCTGTCGCTTTCACCCAGGCCCCGCTCCTCTCCTTTCCTCCCTCATCCTTTCTCCCTACTCCTTCCTCCCCCTCCTGTCCTCCCACCTCCTCTCCCCCCTCCGTCCCCTCCCTCCTCCCCCCGCCTCCTCCTCTAGCCTCCCCTATCCTCTCCCCTTCCCCCCCAGCCTTCCTCCTCACCCTCACCCCTCTTGATGCGCGAAAAGGAAGAAGGCAAGGCGGAGGTGGGAAAAAGAGGCGTTTATTGGGGCGCCTCTGGCAACAGAGGGTAGGGCAACAGTGAGGATGAACAGAGGAGCACAGTAAGGAAACAAGCAAGTAAGGCTCATGAGGAGCAGTGAACAAGGAATAAGTATATCAAGGGCTCATAAGGAGCAAATGTCAGAGAGGTGAATGAGTTCATGTGAGGGGGGGAGGGGCGCCGACGAGCCCTCCACCAGCTGTAAGAGAAAAGAGGGTAAGTAGAGAAAGTTGGGTGGGTGGGTGGAGGAAAAAGGGGGAGCGCGGAGGAGGGCAGGAAGGCGACTGACTGAGGGAGGCCGGCGGGCGGCCTTATAAGGGAGGCAGGAGGGCGGTGACAGGTGAGGTGCGAAAGCAGCAGGCCCGGGGGAGGGGGGAGGAGGAAGGCTGAGAGGCGGACGTCGCGCGAGGTGCGAATGCTGCGCGACGACCGGGGAGGCGGGGGGAGGGTCTCTTCCTCTCCACGCATCAAGCGCAATGCTCGCATTACGACCAATCGACCCCGTCCATCCTTTCCTTTCCCTCCCTCCTTCCTGTCTCTCTCATCCTCACCTTCAACCTCAACATCCTCCCTTATTCTCACCCCTGCAAGTCCACCCTCTCTTCTCTTCTCCACACTTTCCTCTCCTTCCCCCGTCCTCCTCATCCCCATCTTCCCCCCTCCACTCTCCTCTCTCCTCCTTTCCCCCTTCCTCCTTCCTCCCCAAATGTCCCTTATCCCCTCCCCACTCTTCATCCTTCTTCTGCTCCCGCTCCTCTCTATTCCCCCGTCCTCCTTCCCACTATGTCATTTTTTATCTCCCTCTCCCCCTACCGCTCCCCCTCCCTCTCCATTCCCTTCCCCCTCCCTCCCCCTCCCACTACAAACCCTTCCACTCTGCCCCACCTTACCCATTCCTTCTCTATCATTTCCCGTATCCTCTCCCCCACTCCCCCTCCGCCCCCTCACCCACACCCTTCCTCCTAGATACAAGATTCACCCCGTACTGCTGCAGTAGGGGTGCAAACCAACCCTATGTAATAGCTGTCGAAAATGCAGGTCAAAGAATTGAGAGCCTAATTTCACAATCTAAGAAGCAACAATTATTCTTTACATCTGTTTTATTATTAGCCTGCTACCTTTGAGTTGAAAAATATAATATAATATCTAGTTTAATCAGATTTAAAAGTGAAATCGACGGCGTTCTACGGCCGCCATCTTGTCTTTTTGCATTCTCTCCCATTTCACCAACTCTGTGCCTATAGAAGTATCCATTTGATACTGGAGGCAGACATTCTACTCCCTGTTCCATACTAAAGCTATTTTCGCCCGTATTTATACTAGGTTGTCATTCACCCGTGTACTACAAGTACCGGGTGAATCTTTTATCTACCTTCCTCCCTGCCCATCCCCCTCCCTCTTCCTCGCTTCCTCCCTCCCACCTCCCTCTTTTCATATCACCCCTCCCCACCCCTCCCCACCCCTCCCCCTCCCTCCCCCTCCCCATCCCCCTCCCCCTCCCCCTCCCCCTCCTCCTCCCCCTCCCCATCCCCATCCCCCTCCCCCTCCCCCTCCCCCTTCCCCTCCCCCCACCCCCTCCCCCTCCCCACCCCGGGGCTTCCTCTCACCCATATAGGCGTCGTAATCTGACGCGTGCTAATTGATAAACGCCGGTCGGCCGGAAGTGTCGAGTGGAGAGCGGCAAACATGCTCAGGTAGTGTAAGGCACATTAGTGCCGCCAGGGGCTCCAGTAGCAGCGCCCCCTGCAGCTTGAACGCGGCCCGCCATCAGCAGCCTGTATCACCCTGTAGCTTATATTCCATGGGCACACTTCTGTACACGATATCCAATATGCGTGAAAAAGAAATCAAAATGGCTGTGTGTCGGAGGGCGCAATTCCACAGACACAAAATTGTATATAGCACCAACGACATGTATAAAATTTAATCGGTCCATGTAGCGAGCAGTGCATTTCCATACACTAATTCGACCAGACATGATGGCCGAATGAGTTGACATCCGTCTTCCGTTTTGGTAAATCGTGGGATTCCAACCGATGGCTTCGAACCCTGGTTGAGTCAAACCAATGACTTAAAAATGTATACGTGTTGCTTCCTAGCCAGGTGGCGTTCACATTATCCTGACACTGTCCGCATCCAACCAGTCCGTGCCCTATCCTATTAATGCCGAGCGTCTGGCTAGGAAGCAACAAGTATCAATTTTGAAGTCATTGGTTTGACTCGACCAGGGTTCGAACCCACGACCCCACGATCTACCAGCACGGGAGACGGGCGCTCTTACTCATTCGGCCATCCCGTCTGGTCTTAAGCACCTTGTTGACGCGCTCTACTGTGCCATCTGGAATGATGGCTGGTGGCGCGCCACCCTCCCTGCTCAGTTCTCGGCTTTGTCCTCCGGGAATTATCAATGAGTGCTAATAAATGGAAGTTAACTGCATGACACATTTGGTGTTTTGACACTAGCCAGCTCTCGCACTTCTACTGCTGAATCAATTCGATCCACACTTGCGCTTCGTGAACACTCCTCAGTGTGTGGATTGTTAAGAGGCTGAACCACCGATGCAATGGTATTTTATTCACTTTCAAATCTCATTCAATCTCATACATCGACCACTTCTTATGCATTATTGGAACCTTTTATGATCAAGTCAAACCAATGACACTTGTCGCTTCCTAGCTTTGCGCTCAGCAATAATAGTATAGGGTTATGTCTGGATACTCAGTGTCAGAATAATGTGACTGAGTGAGATATCGGTTCATGGTGCTGCCGTCCTGATTTCCCAATGGGGGAGCACTATAATGTCACCATGAGTGCACACTGTCACAAGTCGGTACCCATCCTGATATGACCTTAGATGTTGCCAGGACATGAAACTCCAACAACCAACCAACTGGAATCTCTAAAAATGCATGTGGGGACACCTATCGAGCCACCACAAAACTATTGCAAGAAATCAATCACACATGCCATCTAGCGGAGTAATAATACATTTCCACTGCGGCCTCCCCACAAATCTAGTAAATTCTACACACGGACGGATCTAATCAGTTACTGTACAACTCATATGACCAGGAACGAAAGATTGATGGAAAAGCACTAATCAGCGCTTGAATCCCAACATTTTTCAGCCATCATTACGCAAATTACTTTCATGTGCATGCAGCCCCGCTGCCTGTGCCCGACTACGGTCAACTGTCGTCTGGCTGCCTCCTGGCACTGTGCACTGTCCCACGGAACGACAGTGCCACAGTGCTGTTCGGCTCCCGGCAGGTCAAAACAGTGAATGCGCCATAGCCCAGTCACCACCTCTCCACTTGAAATACACATCCAGCCTCATAAACCGCCTCATAACCCGCCTATATACATGTACAACAGACAGACGTAGATGTTATCGGGAGTGACACAAATAAACGGCAACAGCCTGCCTCCTATAGTAAGACTCGAACCACCATTTCTACCATTCCAGGACGTGTTTCCCTCTTGCCATCAACCTACATAGATCTATCTGTGTATGTGGCATTTCACATGTGGAGGTGAGTGCAACTCACTCACTGTACAGGCAAGCTCAACCCACTCAATAAACATATCCATTTTCACCGGACGCGGTGGCTGAATCAGTAGAGCGCCGGCCTCCTGTGCGGAAGGTCGGGAGTTCAATTCCCAGTCGAGTCAAACCAAAGACTTACAAAATTGATACTTGTCACTTCCTTGCCAGGCACTCTGCATTATTAGGATAGGGCAAGTACTGGTTGGCTCAGTGTCAGGATAATGTGACTGAGTGGGATATTAGGTCATGCTGCTGGCAGCCTGGTCTCCCAGTGGGCAGCACTATAAAGTCGCCATGAGTGTGTACGATTACAAGTCGGCACCCGTACTGATTTGACCTTAGATGTTGCCAGGATGTAAATCTCCAAAACCCTACCTATTCATTTTCCACTGGAAGGGATGGCCAAATGAGCTGAGCGCCTACTACTAGTACTACCTTTGTGAGAGGCAGGGCATGGGTTCGAAACATATGTACTCCTGGTTAATCTAGCTGGGGTGGTCGATTTGCTGAGGGTCAGAGCGATTGGGGTGCCACCACAGGACCTGGACTAACTAACCAGGCTGGGCATATCCATAGTTGACGTATATATCACACAACTAATGCATGTATCACAGTACTAATGTAGAGATCACCATAGTAACCCATATATCACAGTGCTAATGCATATATTACAGTAGTAATGTATATATCACAGTTCCAATGTGTATATATATCACAATACTAATGCATATATCACAGTTCTAATGTATATATCACAATACTGATGCACATATCACAGTTCTAATGTATATATTACAGAAACTGATGCATATATCATAGTTTTAATGTATCCATCACAGTACCGATGCATATATCAGAGTCCCAATATATATATTACAGTATTGATGCATATATCACAGTTTTAATGTATATATCACAGTACTATGCATATATCACAGTTCGAATGTATATATCACAGTACTGATGCATATATCACAGTTTCAATGCATATATCATAGTATGGTCATGATCATATTTGGGTCATGAGCCTGATCCTAACAATGAGTTTATATTTGCGCTACGTTTAGGGGACGCGTTTTTCTAAACACCAACTAATGTCTGATCGGCCGCGCACCCACAGTAACACAGACACACATATACAAGCACACAGACACACACAGATACACAGCTACACAGACTCACACATAGACACAAACACACACAAACAAACACACAGATATACAGACTCACACATACACATAGGCACACAGGCACACACAGACAAGCACACAGACACACGCAGAGACACATATACACAGACACACACAAGCACACGCAGACATCTTCAGAGAAGCACACAGACACACTCACAGATATACAGACTTACACATACACACAGAAACATACATACAAATACACAGACAGACATATATAAGCCTACAGACTCACACATAATACAAAGAGATACAGACAGACACACAGACAGACAGATATACAGACTCACTCACATATACATACAAAGACATACATACATACACACAGACAGACATATATACAGACTCACACATACACACAGGTACACACAGACACATACAGACACACACACGCAGAGAAACAGACATACACATACACACAGAGACACAGACACTGTGCACCACGTGTTCGAACATGTCCACCCTCCTCACCCCGGTTGTCTGTGACGCCGTCACCATTGTCAGCCTCGGTGGTGCCATCTGTCGTCAGAAGCTGGCCCGATGCCCCCAACCCACACACCCACACCCACACCCACACCCACACACCCACAGGCACACATATCCCCACACACATATATACACATACACACACATACACCCCCCACTCACACACATACACACACCCACACACACACCCACATACACAAATACACCCACACACATACACACACATACACCCACACCACACACACATACACGAATACACACATACACACACATACACACACCCACACACACACATACACACACACTCACACACACATACACAAATACACCCACACACACATACATACACCCACACCACACACACATACAAGCATACACACATACACAGCCGACTGCCGCCCACTTGATCTAATTAATGCTGACACATAGAATTGCAAGTAGCGCTTGGTGGGTCTCACATGCTGTGTGTACAGGGGTGTTGGGATGTACATGGGGAATGGGGGGTGGGGGGTGTAGGCTTGTTGGGAGGCGTGGAGATAGTGGGGGGGGAGGGGGGGAGGGGGTCAGTGTTTATGGAGGGTCAGTGTGCAGAGAGCTGAATGTGGATGTCAGGGTGGTGAGTAAAGAGTGAGGTAAGTGGGATGTGGAAAGTGTGTGGCGTGGAGATGAGTGGGAGTGAGTCCGTGTTTGTGGAGGATGAGTCAGTGAGTGGCTGAGTCAGTGAGTCAGTGAGTCAGTGAGTCAGTGAGTCAGTGAATGGGGGATGGCTGTGTGGATGAGAGTGAAGGGAGTGAGTGAGTGAGTGAGTGAGTGAGTGGGGGATGGGTGGGTGGACGAGTGTGAGGTGAGTGAGTGAGTGGGGGGGTGGGTAGGTGGATGAGTGTGAAGTGAGTGAGTGAGTGAGTGGGTGTGAGTGAGTGAGGGATGGGTGGGTGAGTGGCGCGGGGGATGGGTGGGTGGGTGAGTGTGTGGGGAGTGAGTGAGTGGGAGATGGGTAGGTGGGTGAGTGTGAAACAAGTGAGTGAGTGAGTGCGTGGGGGATGGGTGGGTGGATGCGTGTGAGGTGAGTGAGTGGGGGATGGGTGGGTGGATGAGTGTGTGGTGAGTGAGTGAGTGGGAGATGGGTGGGTGGATGAGTGTGAGGGGAGTGAGTGAGTGGGGGATGGGTGGGTGGATGCGTGTGAGGTGAGTGAGTGGGGGATGGATGGGTGGATGAGTGTGTGGTGAGTGAGTGAGTGGGGGATGGGTGGGTGGATGCGTGTGAGGTGAGTGAGTGGGGGATGGATGGGTGGATGAGTGTGTGGTGAGTGAGTGAGTGGGGGGTGGGTGGGTGGATGAGTGTGAGGGAGTGAGTGAGTGGGGGATGGGTAGATGGGTAAGTGTGAAGGGAGCGAGTGAGTGGGATATAGGTGAGTGGATGAATGTGTGGGGGTGAGTGAGTGGGTGATGAGTGGATGAGTGTGTGGGGATGAGTGTAATGAGGTGAGTGAATCTGCAGGGAGCTGGTGAAGGGGTAATGTAAATGGAGGGAGTGAGAGTGGAGGTGGTTGTAAGTTGGGGAGGGAGGATGTGAGTGGGTGAGTGGGTGGGTGGGTGGTGAGTGGGAGGGTGAGAGTGGAGGACACCAGCTGATGTTCTATCTGCGACTCATCTGAAAAGATTTTTAAAATAATTGTTAGCATGACAATCGTGAAAGCAAAAGTTTGAACTGACTGTGTTGGTAAATGGATTATATGGCTGTGTTAATTCGATCATCGCTCTTTTGATCGAAGAAAAGTCAGAAGGCTGCATTCGTAATGAGACGGGATGGATAATTATTTCCGGGGAGAGTGCCGTCTGTAAAAACGCCCACAGGTGAATGTGTGCGCAGCAAACGGGGATGCTTGATTTCCCACGTGGACGTGAGATCTCGCGTTGGCCCCGTAGATGTGCAACAGGCCCTATACATGTAGACTTGTGGCCGGTCTCTATAGACCCCTTTCAATGTTTACAAACGTTGTGTATGCGCGTGCAGCTTGGCTGCAGAATGAAGGCACACTACCATTGAGTTTGCTGATACCCGCAGTGCAAACCGTCAGTTTTATTCAAAATGAATAGAAATGGAGAACCCTAACCTTATAAATTTAATATAATCTGGTTGGTAAGCATGTTATCTGTTTGAGTGCCAAGCGGTTTGTTTCTAGGTGGTGTGGTTTTAGAGATATTTCACTTTTTCTGTAAGAAGATTGGTCACGGCCATTGACAATGCACCGAGTTTGCTGATACGCGCAGTACAAAACGTCAGTTTTATTCAAAATTAATAGAAATGGAGAACCCTAACCTTATAAATTTAATATAATCTGGTTGTTAAGCATATTATCTGTTTGAGTGCCAAGCGGTATATTTCTAGGTGGTGTTGTTTTAGAGATATTTCACTTTTTCTGTAAGAAGATTGGTCACGGCCATTGACAATGCACTGAGTTTGCTGATACGCGCCGTGCAAAACGTCAGTTTTATTCAAAATTAATAGAAATGGAGAACCCTAACCTTATAAATTTAATGTAATCTGGTTGTTAAGCATGTTATCTGTTTGAGTGCCAAGCGGTATATTTCTAGGTGGTGTGGTTTTAGAGATATTTCACCTTTTCTGTATGAAGATTGCTCATAGCCATTGACAATGCATTGAGTTTGCCGATACGCGCAGTGCAAAACGTAAGTTTTATTCAAAATTAATAGAAATGCATAACCCTAACCGTATCAATTTAATATAATTTCTAGGTCATCTGGTTTTAGAGATATTTCACTTTTTCTGTAAGAAGATTACTCACGGCCATTGACAATGCACTGAGTTTGCCGATACGCACAGTGCAAAACGTCAGTTTTATTCCAAATTAATAGAAATAAAGAACTCAAACCTTATAAATTCAATATAATCTGGTTGGTAAGCATGTTATCTGTTTGAGTGCCAAGTGGTTTGTTTTTAGGTGGTGTGGTTTTAGAGATATTTCTGTAAGAAGATTGCTCATAGCCATTGAGTTTGCAGTGTGACAGTGTGTCATCCTGCAGCCAAGCAGCACGCGCATCGACCTAAATACCTATGCTGACATCATATGAAATAGGTCTATACAGACTCTGGTGAGAGTACATGTGTGGCTGGTCTCTATATAGACCATGGTGGGAGTAGACTTGTGGCTGGTCTCTATACAGACTGTGGTGGGAGTAGACTTGTGGCTGGTCACTATGCAGACCGTGGTGGGAGTAGATTTGTGGCTGGTCTCTATACAGACTGTGGTTGGAGTAGACTTGTGACTGGTCTCTCTCTATACAGACCGTGGTGGGAGTAGACTTGTGGCTGGTCTCTATACAGACTGTGGTGGGAGTAGACTTGTGGCTGGTCTCTATGCAGACGGTGGAGGGAGTAGACTTGTGACTGGTCTCTATACAGACCATGGTGGGAGTAGACTTGTGACTGGTCACGGTCATTGACAATGCACCGAGTTTGCTGATACGCGCAGTGCAAAACGTCAGTTTTATTCAAAATTAATAGAAATGGAGAACCCTAACCTTATAAATTTAATATAATCTGGTTGTTAAGCATGTTATCTGTTTGACTGCCAAGTGGTATATTTCTAGGTGGTCTTGTTTTAGAGATATTTAACTTTTTCTGTAAGAAGATTGGTCACGGCCATTGACAATGCACTGAGTTTGCTGATACGCTCAGTGCAAAATGTCAGTTTTATTCAAAATTAATAGAAATGGAGAACCTTAGCCTTATAAATTTAATGTAATCTGGTTGTTAAGCATGTTATCTGTTTGAGTGCCAAGCGGTATATTTCTAGGTGGTGTGGTTTTAGAGATATTTCACCTTTTCTGTTTGAAGATTGCTCATAGCCATGGACAATGCATTGAGTTTGCCGATACATGCAGTGCAAAACGTCAGTTTTATTCAAAATTAATAGAAATGTATAACCCTAACCTTATAAATTTAATATAATCTGGTTGTTAAGCATGTTATCTGTTTTGAGTGCCAAGTGGTTTGTTTCTAGGTGGTGTGGTTTTAGAGATATTTCTGTAAGAAGATTTCTCATAGCCATTGAGTTTGCAGTGTGAGAGTGTGTCATCCTGCAGCCAAGGAGCGTGCATAGACCTAAATACCTATGCTGACGTCATATGAAATAGGTCTATACAGACTCTGGTGAGAGTACATGTGTGGCTGGTCTCTATATAGACCATGGTGGGAGTAGACTTGTGGCTGGTCACTATGCAGACCGTGGTGGGAGTAGACTTGTGACTGGTCTCTCTCTATACAGACCATGGTGGGAGTAGACTTGTGGCTGGTCTCTATGCAGACTGTCGTGGGAGCAGACTTGTAGCTGGTCTCTATACAGACTGTGGTGGGAGTAGACTTGGAGCTGGTATCTGTGCAGACCGTGGTGGACGTAGGCTTCAAGCCAGTATGAGTAGACTTGTAACTAGCATATGTGCACACTAGGGTGGGAGTAGAGTAATTGTAGCTGGTCTCTGTGTAGACTATGATAGAACAGACTTGTGCTGTCATTTTTCTTTATGTGACAATCCATGGAATAGTCTTCCAGATAAAGTGGTTGATGCGCCTATTGTAGAAGCATTTGAGAGAATGTTGGATAGACATTGGAGGGGACACCCATATTTATAAGACTTCAGGGCTCCATCTACCTCCATACATATGCAAAAAGATAGTTAATTTGTACTGTAGCAAGCTAGCATTAGAGGCCTCATAGGGTCTAGATCAGCCATAAGAGGTTCTATAAGTTCAGTTAGGTAAGAGATTTGATTTCAAAGATTAGATGCATTCCTCGAATATTGCAGCTTCAAAATCATATGATCGAACCTTTAACAGGACTAGGAAGAGCTCTGTAGCTTTAAAATCACGTGACTAGCAGGAACTCTGTAGCTTTAAAATCATGTGACCGAACCTTTAAGAGAATGAGCAGGAATGTTGCAGCTTTAAAATCATGTGACCAAACCTCTAAGGGGACTAGCAGGAACTCTGCAGCTTTAAAATCATGTGACTGAACCATTAAGAGGACTAGTAGGAACTCTGCAGCTTTAAAATCATGTGACCAAACCATTATGAGGACTAGCAGGAACTCTGCAGCTTTAAAATCATGTGACTGAACCATTATGAGGACTAGCAGGAAATCTGAAGCTTTCAAATCATGTGACTGAAACTTTAAGAGGACTAGCAGGAACTCTGCAGCTTTAAAATCATGTGACCAAACCATTATGAGGACTAGCAGGAACTCTGCAGCTTTAAAATCATGTGACCAAACCATTAAGAGGACTAGCAGGAAATCTGAAGCTTTCAAATCATGTGACTGAAACTTTAAGAGGACTAGCAGGAACTCTGCAGCTTTCAAATCATGTGACTGAAGCTTTAGGAGGACTAGCAGGAACTCTGCAGCTTTAAAATCACACGACTGAACCATTAAGAGGACCAGCAGGAACTCTGCAGCTTTAAAATCATGTTACCGAACCTATAAGAGAATTAGCAGCAAGCTCCATTGTAGCCTAGCATATTGGCGGACCAACTGAAATCGTAATCTGAATGGGGTTGTATATGGTCGTGTATAACACAGTTGGCTCTGCCTGATGCATGCACTATAGAGCGCGTGATATACCTATGAATCTTCCTGTACCTGAGGCTATGCTATTTTTGTAGAATAGCATCGCATGCATATATCTGTGGTACAGAACATTGTACAAACGGACGCGATGGCAGAATCGCTAAGAGCACTGTCTGGCTTCCCATCTCAGAGATTTTTGTTTGTTTGTTTACTAGGGATTTATGTTGCGGTTTCGAACCCTGGCCAAGTCAAACCAATGAGTTATTGGATTTATACTTGTCACTCCCTAGCCTAGCGCTTGGCATTACTAGGACACGGCAATGATTGACTTGCTCGTTATCAGGATAATGTGACTGAGTGAGATATCGGATCATGGTGATGGTGACCTGGTCTCCCAGTTCGGCAGCACTATAAAGCCGCCATGAGCGCGCACTGTCCCGAGCTGGTACCCGCCCGGATATGATCTAAGATGTTGCTAGGATGTAAAACTCCAACAAACAAACAAAGCAAAGCTGACAACCTAGTACAGTCTGTTCACTCTCACCATTTCTGCAGATGCTTGCTCAGACAGGGTGTCTGATTTCTGTGACGCTAGTTTCAAGTGGAATTAGATCAAGTGGATTAAGCTTCCATTCACTAATTTTATTAGCGCAATCTGATTGGTCTCAGTGGCCATTGAGAAGCAATGCTTTCGGAACAGACTCAACGTTCTCGTTAATCTCCATATCCGCACAGAGTGGGTAGAATATCGATGGAATCACGCAGTCCCCACTCAGTCATCCTACCATGGTTGTTTGGTTGTTGGAGTTTTACGTCCTGGCAACATCTAAGGTCATATCAGGACGGGTACTGAATTGTGAAAGTGTGCACGCATGGCAACTTTATAGTGCTGCCCCACTGGAAATCAGATCGCCAGCACTATGAGCTGATATCCCACTCAGTCACATTATCCTGACACTGAGCTAACCAGTCCTTGTCCTATCCTATTAATGCTGAGCGCCAAGAGTAATAATATTAAGACTGGACTTCAATGCCTCTTCAGTGAACTGTCAACGAAAATTAGTATCCTGGCGCTTGAACTAAATAGGATGCAAGTTAGATGAATTGGCCTATACTTAAATATTCTTGGTTCATTGTTGATACTAGTTCCTGTGGAATCAAAACAGGCGAGTTATATGCAGACTACACTCGTTACTAAAATATTCATTGCGAATGTCAAACTTTATTAGAAGGGGTTCACTGGAAGATGAAAGAACACGTTCCGTTAATAATTCAGCAGACAGAGACGGCGGATAAGGATGAGGTGTATGAAGGAGGAAGAGGAGAGGGGCAGGAGGAGGAAGGAAGTACAGAGGAGGACAGGAGAGGGTGGAAGAGGAGAAGTGGGAGGAAGAGGGAGGAGGAGTGGAAGGGGAGAAGGGGGAGGAGGAGAGGGGTAGGAAAGGAGGAGGAAGATGGAGGACAGGAGAGGGTGGAGGAGAAGTGGGAGGAAGAGAGAGGAGGAGGAATGTAGGAGAGGATGGACAGGATGAGGAAGGAAGAGAAGGAGGGGACAGGGGAGGGTGCGGGAAGAGAAGTGGAAGGAAGAGAGAGGAGGAGTGGAGGAGGAGGAAGCGAAGGAGGAGAGGGGCAGGAGAAGAGGAGGCAGGGGGGATGAAGTGGAGGAGGAGTGGAGAGGGTGGAGGAGGAGAAGTGAGAGGAAGAGAGAGGAGTGGAGGAGAAGGAGGAAAGAGGTAGGAGAGGAGGAGGCAGGAGGAGGAAGGAGGAGGACAGGAGAGGGTGGAGGAGGAGAAGTGGGAGGAAGAGAGAGGCGGAGGAGATGAAGGGTGGGGAGAAGAGAGGAAAGGGGAGAGAAGGAGTGGATGATACGGAAGCATATATGGGAATCGAACCTGGGTCCTTTCCACTGCTCTTGCCCATACACAGAACATGTGGGGCCGTCTAACTATAACACAATCGACCAGTGAGGCTGTCTCAAGTCAGTATCCGTCAGGATGACTTTAAATGTTGATAGGATGTAAAGGCTCGGCAAACAAATTTTATTCTTGCCATGCTATATAGCCTTATAGAGCACCGTTTTATTTAGCGCTGCATTTGTAGGAATGTATCTGGAGCGATAAGTTGGGTACACCGGTGCCAACTTGCTAACCCAAACGACCACACCAACTCTACCCAGCCTGTCTGATTATATTTGTTCAATTTCACTGTGTCAATATTAATTAAACTTGCGAAGCATAATGGTTTTAACTTTCTTCCAAATTGTTCAGATAAATGTATTTAGCTGATCGCTATAAGCTACCTTCCTTTGCTGTGAACCAACTTCCATCATAAATATAAAAATGTGGAGATTGAACTGAAAATATGCTAAGATAATTTTTGAGTGCACATCAAAATGCTTGGCACCACAGCCTTCAGCAGTAGCAGGTTCTATTAATATTAACTTATATTCCATTCTATGCAGCAATATATATTTACTAAGTGCACCAATATCTAAGTTGAATATCAAGGTATCAAGGAGCAATACTACGTATGCGCTTTGATTTCGAAAATGTGATGCTCTCATCAGATTATGTCTCTTTAATGGTACTATGTTGTGCACAATTTAATAAAACATTTTTAAATTACTATGACCGGTGTCGCAGTTTCAACGCCCGGTCAGTTTCCACGGCCCGTATAGACTCAAACTCAAGGCATTGTCAATGGTCGTGAGCAATCTTCATACAGAAAATACAGCAAAAGTAAAATATCTCTAAAACTACACCACCTATTAACAAATCGCTTGGTACACATATAGAAAACATCTTTACCAAAAAGACTGTATTAAATTTATGAGGTTAGGGTTCTTGATTAATATTAATTTTGAATAAAACTAAGGTTTTGCACTGCACGTACCGTCAAACTCAAGGCATTGTCAATGGTCGCTAGCAATCTTCATACAGAAAATACAGGAAAAGTGATATATCTCTAAAACCACACCACCTAGAAACAAATCGCTTTGTACACATGTAGAAAACATCTTTACCAAAAACATTATATTAAATTTATAAGGTTAGTCACGATGATGTTAGATTTTGACGCATGCGCATGAAACTGACCGGGCGCTGAAACTGACCGGGCGCTGAAACTGCGACACCGGTGTGTTGATATGTGACTCCAACAAGCAAGTTGGTACAACTACAAGTGGTTTGTTAGGTCAGCTCCACTCACCAGGATGCAAACATTAAAGCTAAGATTCCTTATATGCGGTACGCGGTATGCGGCATGCAGCATGCGGCATGCGAATGTCGTATATGTGGCATAGATATATGCCAACTCCCAACATTTTTGGGGTTTTTTCCTCCAAATTTGTGAAGGAACAGTATTGTTTTCTATGGCAAACAGAGCAGTATTTGCATTTGCATTTGCATTCGCATTCGCATTCACATTCGCATTTGCATTCGCAGGGATCGGTCCATGGGTCGATCCATTTGCCACATTCACATTCGCATTCGCATTCACATTCGCGTTCGCTTTCGCGTTCGCCTTTCATATTCGCAGTCGGACGTATAGAAGCACCACTATTCATTTACATGCTTTTCGATTTTTATTTGCATTCACATTCGCATTCGCATTCGCATTTGCATTCACATTCACATGCCGCATACCGCGTATAAGGAATCTTAGCTTAAGGTGGCACTACACTAAGTATCGAGACAACCGGAATACCAGTAGGATGATGTTGGTGGTGAGATTGTTTCTGAAAGAAAACAACCCCTGCTTAATGCTTAATAAAGAGATGTTCGAAGAACCCGGAGAAGAAATACCACCGGAAGAGAATGGATACAAATGGAAGAAGAACAAGAAAGGTTATTTTTAGAACAGTTGTGTGGATAGATAGGAAATATAGCACACGTGATGGTGTTCCTTCAGTAACCAACTGCCTGCTACCATCCCTACACTGCCTGGCAATAGTGTGGTCCTAACCATTGAGATAGATCCGCGGCAACAGTGTGGGAGGGGGAGGGGGGAGTGGGGGGGGGGGGGGGGGGGGAGTGGGGGAGTGTGTGGGGAGGAGTGGGGGGGGGGGGGGGGTGATCGTGTTCTAGCAGGAAATCCTGCGTCATTGGATGTTATTGGAAGCGGGTGAGGCTCAGGCGGGATCAGACTCCTGAAGGCTTTACGATGTGGGTGATTGCGGGCTGTGGGCGATAATAGGGTATGGTAGGATGAGGTGTTGGGAGTGAATGAATCATCTGGTAACATCTGAGGTCACATGCATCCTAGTAACATCTGAGGTCACATCAAAACAGGTTTGCACGTGTGGTACTGCATGTCTGTACGGTTTTATAGTACTGCCCCAGCGAGATTCCATGCCACCACTATCCCAGCATAGTGATGCAACTTCCCTATGCATGGATAATGTATCCAGACACCAAGCCGTCCAGTCCTCATACTAGCCTTCTACAAAAATGGCCAGGACAAGGTGAGACAGTGACAACTGCCAACTTTTGTATTACATCTTCTTTATGTATTATTATTACATTTATTGATTAAGCAGGGGAATTTTCAATCACAGAAAATTGGTCTTCTTCATTCCATTGCTCGTTGCCCTATCCTAGTAATGCTGAGTGCCAGACAAGGTAGCAACAAGTATAATTTTGTTTAAATTGATTTGACTCGGCCAGCGTTTGAGCACCCACCGATTTGACTCCCATGACCTGCCGCATATAAAGTGAACGCTTAACTCATTTGGTGATTCTTTCTGTTTGACTCAACTGGGTGTAAAGTCGACGGCTGGCGGTTTGATAGGCTAATAGGAAATCACTACAGGCAGGGAAGGAAAGTAGATAAAGAGTGAAAGGTAGGAGAGTGAGACTCCCTCATTTATTGTATATATAGTTTTAGGAAACAAGATGGTGGTGATCACATGATCCAGTCTTCCAATCACTAACAGGCATTCCTCTATCCACCAATGAGGGTACAATATCCTTGTAACCAAGGCATGGTTAGATCTGGCTACAGTGCCCTGTTGTGTCTGGTGTGCAGTGATCCATAAATAACACTTGGAGGGGAGGGGTATGTGAGGAGAGTTCCAAAGACTCTCTCATAAGTCAAGAAGTGACCCTCTCTCACTATCTATATTGATATACACTTTCTATCTTTAATTAGTAATGGATCACCAACTGCACATATACCTCATATACCTTTGGTTTTACATACCATCTACCATAATATAGACTATTTGCAATTTATTATAGAGTAGTTCTCCATAGCCCATATCTCAAATATCGGAAAGTTTTACATGGAGTTTAAATGAGTATTCGAACTCCCACACGAAAGGTGAATGTTGTACCACTAGTCCATACCGAACAACTGGATTGAGGCAGTTATAGATGGAGTGTGTGTTGTGTGTGTGTGTTGGTGAGGTGACAATTTGTTCAGCAGTGCCAGGTGTCAATACGCCAACGTTGACACGTGGTCGTGTGAAAGTCACATTATATACCGATATAATCTAATTACTCACCACGGTGGTGAGTGACCATATCCAGCACGATGAGGTGTGTCAAAGGTCCACTTATAAAACTCCCCGACATATTAGGCTAGTTCGGTAATCAGCTCTCCTCTGATTATGATTACCTTAATGAAAGTGGTTATATTCGCAACTGGGCCGTTTAGCGTTAATTATATGGTAGATCAGCCAAATTTAATATAAATGAGGAAGAAGTTTGGATCCACAGGAAATACCAAAATGTAGGAATCATAGAAAAACTATTCTGGTATAAAATGCATAAAATTTACAAGACAGAAATATACGTAAAGTGTAGTAAAGGCATTGCCTGAGTGTAGAAGTAATTTGCAATATTAAGTAGCTGTGGCATCTATATATTCATGTTAGGAATTTATATATTACCATATATATGTCCCAATAGAAGCACACTACCCAATAGAAGCATACCCCTCATTTCAAGATAGAAAGCCCGCACAAATTTACGATCATATTCAGACTGAATGCACATAAAATAAGACAATCCCACTTTATTTCAGAGGCACAACAAAAACAAATAAAAATTCATGATCATATTCAGACTGAATGCATATAAAAATAAGACAATCCCACTTTATTTCAGAGGCACGACAAAAACTAATCCATGAAATTCTTTAACTTTGAATAGCTGTGCATCCATGTGTCTGCACTCGCACAGTGCGCATCTATTGGGACATACACGGTATTCTCATACTATCTCTCAGAAGGTAAAGTTCAGACAATACAGAGGATACAAGCTCTAAGATGTAACTGTTGTATAACTGGATGTACCATGAGTGTGGATTGTTCGGTGAAGATAAGCAGTGAAGGCCTACAAAGCATGCACTGAGTACGGTAATCCAGGAAAAGGCTGAAATAAGGCAGCGATGGAATCATCATATACAGAGGCTATCTACAGTATGTTTATTGTGGTAGGTGTAATCTCAATGAGAGACGTAGGAGCAGTGGGACAACCCTTAAGGGTGGGGCTTAGACTAAGGGCTAATCCTATTGGTCAAAGGTGAAGAACCAATGGGATCGCTTGAAAACACCGCTGCATGTGTCTGATGTCACCTGATAGATTGGAATAAAAAGGAGAAAGGTCGGCTTTTGGCCAGCAGGAGAGCAGTGCTCTGAACATCACACCACAGCCATCATGTTGAGATATATACCGCAGTTGAAATAGCTGGGTAGTGGTGCATGGGCATAGAGTAAGGTAATGAGTAGAGTCACAATGCTGGAGTCACTTTGGGAGTCCACATCTATATTCAAAATATTATGTGATGCATAACGCATTATACGAGTATAAATGCTAATGGAACATATATACTTTGCTACTTCCTCCATTGGCGCATTGGTCGAGTGCCCCCCCCCCCCTGACCCCTTGTTGTCTGGGAGTTGTATACGGGTGAGGACCCCTCGCGCCACACAGACTGGAGGAAATTTGTATTCAAATAAAGGAAATCTATTTTTTAAATCACACATCCAACAGAGAACAATATACATATATATATATATATATATATATATATATATATATATATATATATATATATATATATATATACTGTGCAACATACTCTGTGGAAAATGTCTTATAAGTTACACATACAATAATATTGTAGTGGTCCTTCACTGACCTCTCAGGCAAGTAACCACATAGACAGGTAGGCGTGGGGAGTGTGTTGATATCAGGGAGCCTAGGTGGTGTAATGGTTAGCACACTGGCCCGGGAATGCAAGGAGATGTGGGTTCGAGTCCCGCTCTAGGCACAATATTTCCCATTTTCATCACCCCCACGACACTGGTTGCCGTGATCAGGATCCTGTACAAGCTTTGTGCTGTATGGTTGTTGAACCTACCCTGTGTATGTATGTGTTAGTGCATTGCCTGTATGTATGTAAATTGTAAGCATTACAAGACTTACAATTCCAGGGGGACGAGTGTAGTGGTCTTCACTGACCTCTCAGGCAAGTAACCACATAGACAGGTAGGCGTGGGGAGTGTGTTGATATCAGGGAGCCTAGGTGGTGTAATGGTTAGCACACTGGCCCGGAATGCAAAGAGATGTGGGTTCGAGTCCCGCTCTAGGCACAGTATTTCCCATTTTCATCACCCCCACGACATATTATATATATAATTATTGTGTGTGTAACGTTAATAATATACAACGTGGATAGGGATGCGAAATTTTCTGTTTTCTAATTTGGTTCTTCGCCCCACCCTCCCCTTATAATAATTAATATGCTTAACACTATCAGATTTGCCAGAGGTCAACTGTCAGCTTCCTTCTTTCCTTTATTCGGGGCGATTCTCATTCATCCCCGATATGTTCATGTGAGAAATGCACGTTTAAAGTCACACGGATGAAACTGGAAGGAGTGATCTGGGTACATACAGGGTCGGTACCACGTGACAGGAAACTCGGCTCACTGTGCAGCGCCCCTGGTGTGTTCAGTAAGGAAGCGACAAGTATAAATTGTTAAGTCATTGGTTTGACTCGACCAGGGCCCGATCTGCCAAAGCGGGAGACGGACGCTCAACTCATTCGGCCATCCCGTCCAGTCGCACTCCTTACACTTATACCCCTGTCACACTACGACATAACGAGCCAACGTAAGCCTGACGTGCTCACGTTTCGTCATTACGTTGATGTATGTTGGGTTACATTATGATGACGTCAGAATGACATTAGACTGATGTTGAGCTACATCACATTACATCATGTTACGTCGGTGCACGTCAAGGTTTTGAACCTGTTCAAAACTTTCGACGTAACTCGAACATAAGGGTTCTGTACATGTTCGGCGAATGTCAATGACGTTAAACGGACGTTAGTCAAATGCTGCTCACTATGTTCCACTACGATCCACTACGTTGACCCACATTAAAGCCAGTGGAAACATCCACGCGGCGTAATGGGAACATCAGGAGAAGGTACGCCGAATGTACGTCCAACCTTACGTTCAGCATTTCGCCACCATGTCATGACGTATGTAACATCACGCAACGTAAAGCAACATAGTTCTGGCGATGGAATAATGTACATAACGTTCCGTGAGCATAATAACGTTGTCCTCTCTCATTGAATAACGCTATCACTATGCTTTACCGACGTTACGCTCTCATCAACTACGCTGCATCCACGTTCAACTTGTGGCCAAATTTGCATACTATGCTGAGAAGTTCGACATTTTTCACGTTCTCCCTACGCTGACGTCATTACATCGTAGTGTGACAGGGCCTTTACAGGCAGCCCTCCGCCCCATTGTCCCTACCCCCATTCCCCAGTCGCACTTCACGTCGATAGCCACCCCCCACCCCAGCTCCAGTGGCAGGCGCCCCGGGTTAAAGATTCCCCCCTCCCCCACCCCACCCTCACTCCACACCACCCCCACCCTCACCCTCACCCTCACCCTCACCACACCCCACCGCACTGGTGACACTGACAGCACCCTCCACCCCTCTCACCCACATCCTCTTGTACAAAACAGCTGCTTCCAGACAGTTCCTGGTTGTGGGATGCCGTTTCTTACCCAACCAACTTCTTTATGAAATAGACGACTTCCATCACCATCCCACCCTCTGACGTCAGTGGAAGAACTAATGCATCGGATAGCCGATCACTGTGTAATAGGCTCTGCGGAAAAGGCCTTCTAAACGATTTCCACCACCATCGCACCATCTGCTGCCATCAAATGGCGTCCCATCCTGGACAACCTGATCTCCTCCCTCACACACACGGACACACACATGGACACACACACCCTCAGACACACACAGACAGTACAGCGCTGATCTCCCTGTGACTGAGGGACCAGACTGGATAGTTGACTGAGTTGAGCGTTTGTCTCCCGTTTTGGTAGATCATGGGATTCGAACCCACACGGGTTCGAACCCTGGTCGAGTCAAATGATTTTAAAATTGATATTTGTCGCTTCCTAGCCAGGTGCTTGGCGTCATTAGGATAGGGCAAACACTGGTTTTCTCAGTGTCAAAATAATGTGACTGAGTGGGATATCAGGTCATGGTGCTGGCGGCCTGGCCTCCCAGTGGGGCAGTGCTATAAATGAGTGTGCACTGTCACAAGTTGGTACCCGTCCTGATATGACCGTAGATGTTGCCAGGACGTAAAACCCCAACAACCAATCAATCTCCTCACACACACCCATGGACACACACGGACTCACACACCCATGGACACACACGAACACACACACATACGGACACACACGGACACACACGCACCCATGGACACCCATGGACACACACATGGACACACACGGACACACACACACAGCGTTGACCTCGATGCGCCTGGGGTGGGGGTGGGGCTCATTTCACCATCTTCCCGTCACAAACAGACGTAGATCTGACCAGACAACAGAGGCTTCTAAGTGCCTCGGGACCTACGTTAGATTCTGTTCCTGACACAGAAGGAGACGAACAGACATCAAAAGCCAGCATGACCAACGCGTACCTTACAACATAAGAGGGTCCTGAAAGTTGCACAGTCCAATGTTTTTGAGTTTCTATCATTTTTCTTTAGGTAGGCCTATATATATATTTGGTTGATCGTTATAATTTACCTTACTTTAGTGTGGTGTGAGATTGACTTAATATCGCTAACTTTGGAGATATTTGAAACGTAAAGATTGCTGTTTGTTTGTTGTTGTTTTACGTCCTAGCAACATCTAAGGTCATATCAGGACGGGGAAACGTAAAGATGTCATACCCCTGTCACACTATGACATAACGCACCAGCATAGGGACAAAGTGAAAATAAATTCTACGCGTCGAAATTCCAGGCATAATATTAAATATGGGGCCAAGTTGGACGTCAGTGCCACGTAGTTGACGTGAGCGTATCATCGGTATAGCGTAGTTATAACGTAGTTCAACAAGTGAGGACAAGGGAATAATTAATTGTCTCAACGTGAGGCTAGTGAAACTCCAGCGCGCGCGAAGTGAGCCTAGCATGACATTAGTGGCGGCTTAGTGTCAAACTGGCATGATCACGCCTGCGCTAATGTTGCCATGTCCAACTCAACCGTTTTTCCTGAAGTGAGTCAATGTTGGCCCGCCGAGTGATTAGCGTTGCACTGACGTGAGTCCAGCATGGCCAACGTGGCCAGCGTGACGGCAGCACATGCTCAACGCGCTTGGCATGAGTGAAACGTGGGCTGCCATGCGGAAAAGCACCCGACCCACCCGCGCCTTGGGTATAAATAAGGGCGCTGTGTTGCTCTCTCCTCACAACTTCTCCAGCATGCCACCGAAACATCCAGCTCCAGCTCCAGCTCCACTTCCACTTGTGCTCAAACCCCCACTATGGGAGGGGAAGAGGGAAGGGGAGGAAGAGGATGACTAGTACACTACCACCATCAGCAGCAGCACCATCTCCACCATCTCATATGGTCTCGTCTCCTGCTCACCCGACCGATGACACAGAGGAGACTATGGACACACAGTCCCTGTCTCCATCTTCTCAGCATTCCCATGAATCATCTGCAGCCTCCACCTCCTCCAGCTCACACCGTCTGCAAGGATCATGCAAGAGGAGGGTGCACAAGTTTGACTGCACTCTGCCTATAGACGAGGAGGAGGTGGTGCTGGATTTTCTGCAGGACACCCCGGTCCTCTGGAACATCAAGTTGACCGACTACCAGAGGACCGACAAAAAGAGCAAGCTGTGGCAGGACCAGGCCCAGAAGATGAGGAGAACCACTGGACATCTCCAGGGCTGGTTCAAATCCATGTGGGACATTGACACCAGGATGCATAAAAAGAAGAGTAGTGACGGGTCGACCGAGCGGACTGAGAGGGAGCAGTGGATCATGGACAATTTCGGCTTCCTCAGCTCAGTCATGCGGCACCCGCTGAAGCCCTGCAGAAGTGTAAGTACTATCTTTTTTCATTTGCATTCATGTGGATATTAATTTTTAATGTTTTTATTTAATTATTTATTAATTCTTTTAGACCTCATTGTGCACAAATCATTTTATATATTTAATGGCATTATAATATGCAAGCATGTGGATTTATTTATTATTGACCTCATTGTGGATAAATCCTTGTATATATTTAATGGCATTATTATATGCAATCATGTGGATTTATTTATTATTGCCCTCATTATGTAAAGTCATGTTGTCTTGTATTCATTGTACTTATGTTGCTTTATTACTTTGTCTTGCAGGTGTTGGCCACCATTGATGCAGCGCATGGTGATCTGGGGGCTGTGGAGACTGCCTGCGCTGAGCTGCAGATTGGGTTGGATGAGAAGCAGCCCGAACAACGACCCCTATCCGAGGCCCGAGGCAAGGGGAAGCAGTCCATGAAGGAGGATGACCTGCTGGATGCTCTAAAGCAATGCATTGACACCTCAGGCAACCTGTTGGACAGCCAAACAATCACACGCATGACCCAGATAACCACGTTTGCAAACTATGTGCGGGACTGTTTGTCGACAATGACCAAGAGTGAGTTCCACCATGCGTGGACTGCGATAAGCATCATCCTGTCGCAGGTGATGGAGTCGGAGGTGGCAGATGACGGGACCATAGTCTTGGGGCCGGCGCTGTCCCGAGTCTGCCCCCCATAACCCCCCCCATGACTCAGAGTGTGCGCCCCCCTCTGTGATGTCATGCTACTCCTCTTCATCCAATGCATCCCCTTGCCCATCGCTAAACGAGGGGTACCAGATGCATCCCCACCAGTGGCGACATCAACCACAAGCAGGAACACCCTGGGCACCCCAAAGCTTAGACTATATGCAGCAATACATGCTGCAGCCACTTCTGCCTCTGCCGCTCCAGCCTGCGGCAATGCTGATGCAGCCTCCGCCACTGCCAGCGTTGCGGGTGCAGCCTCAGTTCCCCGCAGACAATGGGTCGGCCCGCACCGGTGACAAGTCAGCCACCACGATAGCAGCCTGCAGCACATGCAATTGGCAGCGCATTAATGTTGGTATGGCTCCTCATCCAGAGTGTCAGTATGCCAGCGGGAATGACACCAACAGCCATGGATGGATTCCTGAATCTGTCCGGCCTGTCGGCATATCCAACATGTCAAACCTGAACATTGAGGCGCAGGAGCTCTTTGGGCCAGGGGAACTCGACACCCCCCCAAAAGGGCACGGTCAGGCCCCAGATAAGTGAACAGAACTGACAGTATTTATTGTGCCTGCCTGTACATATATATGGGCCGTTCTCAGAAGTTGTGTACCAATACTGTGACATCAGTACCACAAAATTAAAATGATGTCAAAGTCCTATATACAAGCTTCCTCAATGTGTATGTCCTTTTGCATCTGAATAATTGAAAATAAACATATTCTGACATTTTCAAGTAGGTCAAATGATGCTCACACTTAATAAATAGCAGTATAGCATGGAAACCAATCTGATTCCAAAATCAAATATTTTCCACACAAAGCTTGACATTTTTAGGACATTTCACATGCCACTTGCTTTATAAACAGTAGTAATAATAATTTGAAACCTAGTTGCTATGGTTTTGTCTTATTTGTGACATTTTTAGGACATTTCACATGCCACTTGCTTTATAAACAGTAGTAATAATAATTTGAAACCTAGTTGCTATGGTTTTGTCTTATTTGTGATGATTAAAGAGAAAAGCTGAAAAATATTAGCACGGTAACAGTCCAAGTGGAATCAACAATTTTACACAAATGTTCGGCTCAAATTTCAATGTTTATAGGCAATTTCAGGATTTATCTTTTACTATTCCATAACTGGGTCTGTGTATAGAGTGTCAAATGGTGAAAATAGTTCCTGTACTCTATCTGTACTCAGTGTTTGATACAGAGTTTCATAGTACTTGCAAGTGGAAACGAAATGTTACGATGTTAATGACTCCAGAAAAAGTTAACTATTTCATCATTTTTATAATTGAAAAAAAAAAATGTCTTCAACTTAATGAAGACATGGTATATGACCATTTGAAGTGAAATGTGCTGTTAAGATGTTTTCATTAAGTTTGTGACTTTATTTTCAATGTTGTTGACAATGTCACAAATGAATGATGTAATTTTCTATTTATTTAGCTACATCCATCCCAATAAGATACATAATACACAATATTAACATTTACTTTTGATCTAAAATATCTCCCACATTATTGGGCTAAATTATGAAATCTAAATATTGACACTCCAATAATGGGTTTCTTTGAAATATGCATTTCAAGTAGACTACCTCAAGTGGTACACACTTTCTGAGAACGACCCATATATATTTGGTATTATTTTTTCTGTTTTCATTTGTATTTCTTTTTTTTACTGTGTCACTGAGAGTATTTCGTGTGTGCTTGCCTATACATATGTATATATTTTGTATCCTTTTTCCTGTTTTCCTTTGTATGTCTTTTGTTTTACTGTGTAGCTGTATATATTTAGTAAAGTATTGCACCTGAGAGTAATCTGTAAAAGTTGTTGTAAACAAAAAACTATTTGTATTGTAAACAAGATTTTGGTCTCTGAGTCAATTTGTTAGTAAACATTATCATATGATTATTATAATAAGTAATACACAAGTACCCCCAAATAAAATTGAAAGAATAAATAAGGCCTTTGTCCATATGTCATGCTTAACAAATTATATGACATGTAACTTTGTCCCTAGAAAACCCTTTCCTCTCCTCCCCTACTCCCCCTTAAAATAACTAACATGTAAATTTTGTCAGTGTTAATTACAGTAATCTTCCCCATAACGTTATCTTCCCCACCCAAATATATAAATCACATGTAAATTTGTCAGTGTTAAATGCCCCCCTTAAAAATAAAGTAATATCCCCCAACCAAATTTATAACTGACATGTAAATTTGTCAGTGTCAAATGCCCCCTTTATAATTAAGGTAATATCCCCCCAAGCAAATTTATAACTGACATGTAAATTTGTCAGTGTCATATGGCCCCTTAATCAATAAAGTAATATCCCCCAACCAAATTTATAACTGACATGTAAATTTGTGAGTGTCAAATGCCCCCCTTAAAGATAGTTATATTCCCCCTTTTTTCCACACCCACAATTATAACTGACACATACATTAAGGTTTGATATCAATAACAGATTGATATCTTTTATTTAACTAAGCTATAATATCTGGACATCTCATATTTTTGCATATCACACAGTACATTTCAGAGATGACATTTGTACATATCACATTGATTAAATATCACACAGTACATTTGTACATATCACATTTTTGCATATCACACTGTACACTTCAGAAATGATGACACCACAGTACAGAAATATCCCAGTGCACACACTTCATATATTCATATCATATTCTCCTGCCATTCCTCTGATCCCGCTGGTGAGTTGACCCAGTCTTTGAGGAAATTCTGCTGTTCCTTTCCTGCCCTTGAGCCAGTGTTCTGGCCAGGTAGTTGTGTTGCAATGTCTGGCAGGTTTCTGCCCTGTCTCCATGCTCCAGGGATGAAATTGCAGTTGATTCTGGAGTAGGGGATATCGGATCTTCATCATGTTGTGTATGACATTCACACGCTGGGATGATGAGCTTCATGGTGGAGGGGTGGTGCTGCATCGTGCTGAGCAGAACCTGAAATTGGTTTGCCAGGATGCCGAACGCATTCTCCATACTCTCCTCGCTCTGGAAATCCTGTAGTTGAAGTTGCATTCCTCATGCGTCATAGCCCTCCTGCTGTATGGCTTCATCATTGTCGGGCGTAGGCCGAAGGCATCGTCACTGATCAGGAAGTATGGAACCGTCCTCTGGCCAGTCACAATAGGCTTGGGTTCCAGGAAACCTATGGCACCATCTTCAGTGCTGGCCTTCAGCTCAGAATCATTGAACAGCTGTGCATCTGATGCGGAGCCTTTACCACCGACATCGGTCCAGATGAACTTGTAGTCTGCATTAACGAGCGCCATGAGAACTATGGAGTAGAATCCCTTATAGTTGTAGTATAAGGATCCACTCTTTGGGGGACACCGACAGGCAACATGCTTCCCATCAAGTGCCCCGCAGGTATGGGGGAAGTTCCACCTCTCAAGAAGTTGTTGTGGATGGCATGCCACCCCTCCGGAGTGGTGGGGCAGGTCATCACCTCGTTGATGTACTCTGCAATGATGGCCTTGCACACCTCTCTCACGATGAGAGATTGGGTGTTGTGTGGCACCCTCCACCCAAACTTCATGGAAGTGTACTTGTTGCCCGATGCTAGGTGACACAGAATGAGGGCAAGCTTCAGGCCAGGCTTGAGCGGTGCCCTGTAGGTAGTGTAATTTTTGGTGATCCACGGACCCACTCTGGCTAGCATCTCATCAAACATCTGGGGAAGCATCTGCATGAATTTGACGAAGGAAGCTGTGTTCTCATTATGGAGTTCCACCAGAAGCTGGTCATACAAGCCAAATTCATGCCACCTCCCGATCCACTGCCGCACCCACAATCGCTTCGTCCGAGATTTTTTTTCTTCTCCAGCCTCAATATAGTGCAGTAACAACACGTTTGTCTCATGGTGAACTTTGAGAATGGCCAGTTGGTAGTCCTGCATGACCCACTCAGGCACATGTATCCACTGCGAAGAGCGGAGCTGTTCTGCTGACAGGAGGACATCTGAGGCCTATATATGCTCGAAGGCAAAGCGTTCACGCCACGTTCACAACTAGTTTGACAATGTTTGAAGCACATGACAGACATTACTCGCACGCTAGACTTTCAGCAACTATGTCAGGACACGTTTGCGATACATTTGAGCAACGTTAGGCACACGTCACAGACACATTTGACCTACGTTGAGATATGTTAACCCCACATTGTCTGAGCGCGGGCCACACGTTCGCCCCGCCTGTGTGTCACTCTCACGTAACACAATATTGATCTAACATTGCCAACGCAGCTCTATCGCGCGGCTAACATATCTCAACCTTGGCCTAATGTGAGTGTAACGTCATCCCAACATAACTGCTTTACTTTGCGATGTGCTGAAAGGTTTGGTTATGTCCAAAACCTTGACACATGCTGCTGTAACTCGACGTAACCTGACATATCTCGACATAACTTGACATCTGCCTAACGTAAGCATGACATAACCCGCCGTATCTCAATGTAATGACCAAAATTCACCTACGTCGGTTCACGTTAGCTCGTTATGTCGTAGTGTGACAGGGCCACTACTTGAATGTAAAGTCCGAACAAATAAACAAACATCCTTAGTATTATTATTATCAGGATGGCTGAATGATTTGAGGATTTGAACCCATTAGCTTCAAATCTGATTGAGTCAAAACAATGACTTTTAAATTTTGGTCTTACCTAGCTTTCGTGCTTGGAATTAATAGAATGGGGCAAGGAGCAGTGTAAAGCTGCGAACACACAGGACGCGTTTCTGGCATGGGCGTCAAGTGTCGCTCAGGCGGCAAAAATTAAAATATATGTAATAAAGAGAAGCTGAACACACTGGCCGGGCGGTTCTCACGCGGTTCTCATGTGGGCATCACGCGGCAGGATAGGATCGCTTTCGGAGCGATTTTTACCACTTGACGTGTGGTGCTGCTTGGCTTTTGACTGACTTTTCCCGACTATGCCTGACTTTTCCCGATTTTGCCCGACTTGACTTTACCCGACTTGACTTTACACGACTTGACTTTACACGAGCTGACTTTACCCGACCTGACTTTACACGATCTGACTTTACATGACCTGACTTTACCTGACCTGACTTTACCCGACCTGACTTTACACGACTTGACTTTACACAAGCTGAATTTACACGACTTGACGTTACACAACCTGACTTTACCTGACCTGACTTTACTCGACCTGACTTTACACGGCCTGACTACACAACTTGACTTTACACGACCTGAATTTACCCGACCTGACTTTACACGACTTAACTTTACACGACCTGACTTTACCCGACCTGAATTTACACGACTTGACTTTACACAATGTGACTTTACCCAACCTGACTTTACCCGACCTGACTTTACACGACCTGACTTTACACGACTTGACTTTACCCGACCTGACTTTACACAACTTGACTTTACACCACTTGACTTTACACGACTTGACTTTACACGACCAGACTTTACATGACCTGACTTTACACGACTTGACTTTACACGACTTGACTTTACATCACTTGACTTTACACCACTTGACTTTACACGATTTGACTTTACACGAATTGACTTTACACAACGACTTCTTGGTGTTGTTCGGTAAAGACAGGTCGGATAAAAATCAAGTCAGGTAAAGTTAAGTCATGTAAAGTCAGGTCGGGTAAAGTCAGGTAGTGTAAAGTCATGTGGTGTAAAGTCAAGTCGTGTAAGGTCAAGTCAACAGCACTAGTCCTTTCCCAAATGACATTATTTGCCGCTTGGCAGATGCGTGGCAACGCATCCAGTGTGTTCGCTATTTCAGCGTGAGAACCGTGTGCCGTCCGCTTGTACTTACCGCACGTCATCCTGTCTGTCCGTAGCTTAATGGGGAAGACCAATTGTCCACGATATTTGAAGTGAAAATGAACTAAGTTGCTGTTGGCGGGCATATTAAAATGATGGATACCATAGGCTTGAGTAGGAACATGGGTTTTTAAACAATTAAATTGACATATTACATTCGTTGGTAAGGAAAGGCAAATTTCAGTTGCAGACAATAAATTATCGGGCTTCCTCATTCCACTGCTCCTTATCATATCTTACTAACTTTCTTAATAATGCCAAATCCAAGCTAGGTGGCAATATGCATACATTTGTTGGATCATTAGTTTGATTTGGTTGCATTTGAGTCCCACAGGTTCAAATCCCACGACCTGCCATACCGGAAGTGGGTGTTGAATTTATTCTCCTACCCTGTTTTACTCAGTATTCCTTTTCATGCAGCAATGTTTAATATGTGCACTAGTTCCCAAGTTGGACAAGTACCATAAAATCGCCTGGGTTTCGAAAAGTTTTTGCTTTCATGATTATGCAGTTTCAAAAATCAGGGTCGCACCCGGAATAGTGTCGTCACCTAGGGGTTTGAATTAAAATCAATCAGCTTTAGTATTTGTGCTGCCACCTAGCGGTTTGATCGATTGCCTGCATGTGACCAGCCTGCTGTATGCATGAGGCAGTTCACACAGCACAACTTTAGGCCGAACTAGATAAGGTGACCTAGATAAGGTGACCTAGATGAGGCGAACTAGGCGGGAAAGTGTGTCGTATCCACACATCCAGTGCTTGGGGCGGCTTAAGCCAGAAATTGATATCTGCACATGAGCAAGTCCATACTAACCAGCGCCACTTTCGGTTAGTCAACGTCACCACGAGAGAGTGGGTTCGACCTAGATATGTATAGACTGAGTCGTATTGTTTTGGAACGGTCAAAACTTCTGCTGGGCAGTGAAAACCTATAAATAAATTATGAACAAAATATGTGCACAGCTAGCGGTTTCATAGACCAAATTATATAATATGAGCTTTTGATCGACCAGAAAGTCAACAAACTAAGGTCTCGACTGCGCATGCATGTGACGTGCTTAAGCCGCCTCAAAGTAAACCGCTATCGTCCACACAAGCAAGATGGGCCGACTTAAGCTAGTTTGCTTCATATATAATACCTCGCGACGTGGTTTACTTGAAGTGAACTAGATCAATCAACTCAGCCCTAATCCCCTTCAGTGTCGCGTCCACACGGCCAATGTGAGCCGAACTAGACAAGGTGAACTAGTTGAGGCGACTTAACGACCGTGTGTGAACGGGGCTTTTAGCGAGGCAGACTATGTGTAGAGATCGTCTGCTTCTCAAGCGACATTGGCGTCCACCCCTAACTAAGTTAAACTCACCAAAATTACGAAGTGCTAGCTGTCGCCATCTTGTTTGGAGGTTGGACCTACTAGGATAATATCAGGATAGTGTCGTTTGGAGTGGGGAGACATTGGGTCGCAATTCTGCTGATATATCTCAATGGGTTTGATTGATTGATTGATTGATTGGTAATGATCTAATCACGTGTCGGCAGCAAAGGCCACCTTCATGTTGAAAAAGTAGAATTTATTTTGTCGCTTTGAGTCTGCAATGTCTGGCACATTTATGTTTACGGTGGTTGTTGGTAGTTTTACATCCAGGCAACATCTAAGGTCATATCAGGACGGGTGCTGGCAACTTTATAGTGCGGCCCCACTGGGAGACCAGCTCACCAGCACTACATGACCTGATATCCCACTCAGTCACATTATCCTGACACTGAGCTAACCAGTCCTTGTCCTATCCAGGCTGAGAAGTGAAAAGTATCAATTTTTTAGTCGTTGGTTTGACCCGACCAAGGTTCAAACCCGTGGGTTCGAATCCCATGATCTACCAAAACAGGAGACGGACACTCAACACATTCGGTCATCTTTTATCTTTACGTCAACAATTAATCAAAATTCGGAAATGGTCCGATTTGTGTCTAACCACAGACAAATCTATCTCATGGGCAATTTTAAAGGTGGTTAAATTTGTGTCAAATGACGGCAAAATTGAAATCCCAAGAGTTACTAAGACAGTTAAATTACAAAAGGCAGTACAGTCCAGCTGTCCTCAGGAACTGTAAAATGGGTACATGGTAAGGTATTGCATGTCATTTACACTTAAAAAATGTCCATTGGGCAGCTTTATAAATTTGCTGTGTGGGCAAGTCACAAGTCAGTATCTATCCTGATATTACCTTAGATGTTGCTCGGACACAAAACCCCAATCAGTGACCTGCACAGATTTTCACAGCAGAAAGAGCTCAGTTGAAAAAAAGAGCACTCCCCTAACATCTTTTAAATTGTAATCCTTTTGCCTAAAAGTAGGTACTCCAAAGTGATTTCTATTTTCAACAGGTCAGTATTACATCTTATATATCTGTACAGATCTTTTAAATTGAATCTCAATGATATAAAAATCATTTAGTTCGATTGAATAGCTGCAAAGTTATGAGTGTTTAAAGATTCATTTTTTTGCCCCGATTTGTGCACATTTCCAAATTAGCCAAATCTTGGATTTTAGGGTCCCACCTGGAAGCTATTTTGCATATGATCTGTCCAATATTAAAGAATCTCATTCTCTATAGTACAAATAAGAAGCTCAATTTTTTACAGACCATCACTGTTAGTATTCTTTCTGAAATTTCATGTCAAACTTGCTAAATTCCTTAATTTCCAGCAAACACCAATAATAAATTCAGTAAAATATAGAAAAATAGCATAACTCCCGTTCTAATTGTCCTATCACAGCAATCTTTATACCAAAATAACCAGAATCAAAAGCTCTACATGATGACATAATTTTCTAACTGATCAGAGAAAGAAAGACAACATTCAATTTTAGGCATCACGAGCTGACAATAAAATTAAGAAAAATAGCATAACTCCCATTCTAATTGTCCGATCACTGCACTCTTTATACCAAAGTAACCAGAATTTAAAGCTCTACATGATGACATCATTTTCTAACTCATCAGAGAAAGAAAGACAACATTCTCTTTTAAGCATCGCGAGCTGACAATAGCCAAATTCTTGCAGCAGTCACTTCTCAGACCATGCTTGATGCGCATGATATAAATCTCAACCAAATATTGTTCTGGTTAGGTAGAGGAATGGTAGCTTTCTGATGATATAATTTTCAAAACGATCCTGATCAATTTTCAAGGAGGATTAATGTCTTAATGTTTTCACTCCTTCAGTTCAATCAAATTTCCCACTCAGAAACACTCATGCTTGATATGCTAATGAAGCCTAGATTCTTCTCTATCTTTTATTGGTGGTTATTTTTAGCTCAGGTCAATGTACTCACCAAGCCATCAAGTTTAGGGAAGGGAGTAGCTCAGACTGGATGAAAACAAAATCGGCGAGCATGCTCAGAGCTGCCGATGGTACCCGCCAACAAGTGTCCATTGACTGTGATTTATTTCATAATGATAATTAAAAATCAGACAGCCTAAAAGACAAAAGAACAAGCTTTAATTTGATATAATTTTGATTTCAAACCAAGCAGAATTAGTGGAGATTCAAGTCTTTTTAAAAGGGTTAAAATAGGTCAAATTTCGCGCTGTGGACACCGTATACGCCGACTTTGGAGTACCTACTAAAAGGGCACTTTTGATATGAAGAAGAGCAAGGTCTCAGGGTTTAACCCAGGCTGTCTCAAACTAACGACTTAAAATGTTATACTTTTCACTTATCGCTACTTACCCTGGTGTTTGGCATTACTGGAATAGGGAAAGCAGCAGTGGAATGAGGAAGACCAATTGTCTGCGATTGAAATTTTGGATGCTTATTCAACAAATGTAAAAATGAGAGAAAGAATTGATTAAAAAGAAATGTAATCCTTGCTTTAAATGAATCACTCATTACATGTCAGTTATTTCAACTTTGGATTCGTTTATTTTAAAAGTGCAAATATTTACAGGTGATTATGTAACCACTTTCACAACAAGAAAAAGGTGGCATGTGTAGAGTACGTCACGCTGAATGTATAGGAAGGGGGGGGGGGGTTCTGGATAACCAGATTGAATGATTGATTGATTGATTGATTGGTGGCAAAGGCCATATTCACAGCAAGGTGTGTTTGACCTTTAATATGTCACATTATTATTAATATTATTATTATTATTATTCAGCTATTACTTTTACACATAACTTAAAATCTTACACAATCAATTATATGATGATGGTTAAATCTAACAATCATGAAAATTGTGGTAAAGGAAAAGAAAATCTGAGGTAATGGCACCAGGTAGAGATAGGGGTTGGAGATATTTGGATAATTACGACATAACGATTATTCTTTTTTATCTTCCTCAGATGCGATTTTTGCCAATTGGTCGTAATGCTTGCATTGCGTTTGATTCGCGGCGAAGGAGGAGTGCCCCCCCCCACCCCACCCTCTCTTCCTGCCTGCCCCGCCGCTGGGTTACGCAATGCCCCCCCCCCCCTCCCTTCTCTCCGCCGCAGGCCGCGCCCGAGGAGCGGAAGCCGAAGGGGAGGGCGGTTAAAATAAATAAATTTAAAGTCCGATTGTTTTAAATTTCTACCATAGCTTTAAAAAAAAAATGTATATAGATATAGTGTTAAATTTGGAGTTAATTAATGCGAAAACATACAAAAATAATGTTGGTGTGCACACTGAAATTCCAGATGCGAAATGTTTCAGCAGTGACAGATCCCATTAAACTGACTCAATATTCCGTTCTATGCAGCATTAAATGTTTAATGAGTGCATGGGATCCAAGTTGAACAAATGTAGATTGTGGTTTCGAAAATTGTATTCTTTCACCAGCTTTAAGCTGTCTGTTCTGCCACAATTCAGGTATCTGTAAAACTGATACATTCAATGGGTTTTATTTGCATCTGGTAACTTTAGCTAAATAGTAAATTAAATGACAATGATCAGACGGGATGGCCGAATGAGGTGAGTGCACGCTTCGCATTTTGGCAGATCATAGGTAGCCTGGTGTTTGACATCACTATGATAGGGCAAGGAGCAGTGGAATGAGGAAGACCAATTGTCTGTGATTGAAATTTCCCCTGCTTAATCATCTAATAATGGACAAAAACAACAAATTAAATGACAAAAGTAAAAAAAGTCAATGTTTCCCTTGAATAGTAACTTTCAACTCAAGGAACTAACAAACATCGGGTTAATCAAGGGTTAGGGGCTGGGGGTTGGGTGGGTATGGATCTCAATAATGGATGGGGTTGGGGGTTGGGTGCTGAGGGTAATACGGGTGAGTGAACCTACTGAGTGTGCTAAATGAGGCGTGGTGGGAGGAGGGGATGATGAAAACGATAAAACTATGCGTGACGTACTTTAAGCACGGCCCCTACGAACTACATGAAAGAACACAGCGCAGTTGCTCTACTGCACAATAACAAACTGTGTTTCTAATTCCTCAAGGATCTGTTCAAACTGTCAAATAATCAGGATGTCATGTGATCAGTGGCACTGTCAGGTGATCAGCGGCACTGGCACATGATCAGCGGCACTGTCACGTGATCAGCCCCAGTCACATGATCAGTGCCACTGTCACGTTATCCGCACCACTGTCACATGATCAGCGCCACTGTCATGTGATCCGCGCCACTGTCACATGATCAGCGCCACTCTCATATGATCAGCGCCACTGTCACATGATCAGCGTCACTGTCACGTTTTCAGAACCATTGTCACGTGATCAGTGTCACTGTCACATGATCAGCCCCACTGTCACATGATCAGCCCCACTGTCAAATGATCACCGCCACTGTCACATTATCAGCACCACTGTCAGGTGATCAGCGCCACTGTCACGTGATCAGCGGCACTGTCACATGATCAGTGCCACTGTCACATGATCAGCAATACTGTCACGTGATCACTGTCACTGTCACATGCTCAGCACCACTGTCACATAATTATGGTGTCACATAAGCAGCTCAACTGTCACATGATCAGCGCCACTGTCACGTGATCAGCATGACTGTCAAGTGACCAGCGCCACTGTCACGTGATTAGCACCACGGTCACATATGCAGCATGACTACCAAATAATCAGTGTTATATAATCATATGTATGTCATAGCTTTGTCATGCACATATAAGCATGTGTCATACATTCTCATACAAATGCATGTCATACATTGCGAGATACATGTGTGTCATACATTGTCATGCACATACTGCTGTCCGTGGTTATTCCACATGAGTCTGGGAGCTGACAGAATGACACCCTGATGTCTGAAGGCATGCGTTCACACTACACCATCTATGAATTAGTGCAACGCTGTGAAACCGCTCATACAAGCTGTAAAAATGTCAACTCGGTATTGTTAACATGTAAAGAATGCTGCCTGCCAGTTAACGCACACAAATTGCAGTTTGCATTATCAAGTTGGTAGAATGAGCTTTATGCATCACAACTGCATTTAAGTGTGAACCGATGAGTGTCGTCTAGATGTGTAGTCTACTCCTCTTACTACACACACATTACGCATCAGTTAGTAACGCCTCCCAGGTCAGGTTCAGATAAGGTTCTTCCTACGACGAAGTCTCAATGGGCGTAGTAATGGTGGGGGTGGTCGAGGTGGTGGTGGTAATGATGGTGCTGGTGTCTGCCGGGACTTCAACGGTGGCTGGAGATGGCATGGCGCGCTTTGCAGCTGGAGAAGCAACAGTGGGTGCCTCAGCAGGGGCAGCGGCAGCAGCTGGCGTTGCAACAGCTGATTCAGACACCTTGGATATGGCAACCTTAAAGATATTGATCTTGGTGGTTAGAAGACTGGATTCCAGGTGCTCGGTCAATGCAGTGATGCTGATTAACTTCTCCTTACCATCACCACGGTCATCAAGGAATGTCAAGCATTCCACCTTCTTGCCTGGCTCGATCATGTCAGACTGCAGGGAAATGTTTCCGCCTTCTGTTGTGATGCCCCACTCCAGAGTCTTCAGTGTAGTCAGTGGCTTAACCGCCTTCAGAGTGTTTGCATTAATCAGTGCCGCCTGAGTGAAAACATAACGCTGGTTAGTGTGAATAGGCACACACAACTCTAAATGCAAAACAAAATTATTACAGCTCAGACATCCTATGCATAGTCCTCTCCTCTCCACATAAAAGAAAGCTTATTACCACCAGGATTTGTGTGTGACGTAGTCATAACATTACTCCTGCATCGTGGTTGGATAAAAGCAGTTCATTCTGCTATCAAGTGTATGTAAATAAAACAAAAAGCACAAATCTATTCACTGATATGATCTAATTCTGTTATTTAGGACCATGAATATTCAATCGGGGGTTGAAATAATATCATTTATGAGAATAGCTTACTCAAAAAGTGAAATCCTGTCAAATTAAACCCTAAATCCTGGCGATATTAACGCCACCGCCGCATCGGCAGTGTTATGCTGTACTTTCTATCCAACCATGATAGCCGACGAGGCACTGATCACGTGGTGCTAATCGTTTCACGCAAATCCTCAATAAAAAACCTATATAACTGTAGTGAGGTGCACTGACCTCCCCAGTTGAAATGTCACATACACAGGTCAGCATGGGTAGGTTGATTGCATTGCGAAATCTAAATAGGATAATGGTTAGACTGCTGGTCCCACAATGGCAGAAGTGTGGGTTTGAGTCCTGCTTTAGGCATACTTTTTTGCACACACAAAAAAACAGCCTTCATAACATAATTAATCATTTCTTATGCGACATAAAAAATAGGTGTCGATTGATCAAAATTGGATTTGTATTTGATAGAAACTGCCATCGACTCATTCTAAATATTTCAATTTTCAATCATTTTTTTATTTTGATAATTTTTAATTCGTCCCTCATATTTAAGCTTCTTATCCACTAATACAGATACACTAAGTTATTCTGAATTCCCTTGAATCGATGTCCCGAATTGAGAAAAGATTTTAATTCAGATTTAAATCAGATACAGATGCTCATCACTCCTTACATTATATATAGAGAGGGCCGGCTTTAAGCCAATTGACTCAATTGCTCCCAATTGGGCTCAGCGCCCATGGGTCACCACGCTAGGGTAATCTACGCAAGTAAATCATTTCACTAAAACAGACCGTAGGTGTGAACCTGGGCGCCCCACCAAAAATGTTCCCAATTGGGAAATGCAATTCCAAAGGCCGGCCTTCAGTATATATATATACCATATTCTCAATAGATTTTCATCTGAATATTTGGAGCTCTTGTTGCCATATTCTCTCCTATTTTTTCCAATGGCATTAACAATGTGTAAACTACTATGGTTAAGTTGTTAGCGATGCAACACAAACTCACCTTATCCAGGATATCTGGCCACAGTGTGACTGATGTCAGCTTAGGGAGTTCCTTCAGGGCACCAGCCAACGTGGCATCCACTGCGTACCTGATAAGTTCCAGCTTTTCGAGTCTGTAACCACGAAACATGCAATAGCGGGTATATAACTTACCATCTGACATTAATTAACATTGGCAGTGGAAAAGAGGGGGGCTACCATAAGGTACTGCACATCTCATACAAAGAGCCTGTTACCAAAGAAGAAGTCAGTGCAAATATCCAGCGGACAATTGGACCACAGGAAGATCTCCTGACGATCGTAAACAGATGCATACTGCAGTGGTATGGTCGTATTTTCCGTTTATCAGGTTTTGGTCAAAACCATCTTGAAAGGCACAGTGAAAGGGGGAAGAAAACAAGGCGGACAATGGAAGAAGTGGGAAGACACCATCAGGGAGTGGACAGGCCTGGAATTTGGCAAGTCCCAGAGGGCAGTAGAAAGCAGGGGACAATGGAGAAAATTGATTGCAAAGTCATCTGTGGTGCCCCACTGATCACAGTTAAGGGATTAATGATGATGATGATGATGATGATAATGATGATTGAAGATTTATACTGCATATCATGGATAAGTCTGAATAGACTTGTTTTCACCATTATACAGTTTGTCGATAGAAAGCCCGAGCCTACACTTTTACCGACCCAAGGGATTTTGAACCTCCCACACCGCATAGACATAGTATGAGAGCAACCAGCCTTTGATGACGCTGTAAGTTATACACAGCGGTGGAAATCCAAAGTGGCAGAGATGGGGGCATGGGGAATCGAACCACTGACCTTCAGATTAGGAGTCCAACCTAGAAAAAAGTCACACTCTAACCACTCCGCCACAGAGAACACCACATGATGTGCAGCATACTCTGTGGAAAAGGTCTTATAGATGATTTTGACCAACTTACTCTCTGACTTTAGTTGAAGAACTACTATTGTTGGTAGCAACTTTCTCTGCAGGATGTTCTGTAGAAAAGGTCTTAAGAGAGGATTTTCACTTGTTTCTAGCAACTCATTGTGCAGCCTGCTCTGTGGGAAATGTCTTATAGAGGATTTTCACCATCAACACACCCTCTGCTAGCAGTAGCAAGAGTAAAAGTTCACAGTGCGACATACTCTGTGGAAAGGTTGTTATAATGATGTTGTGGCTAGCAGCTCCCTGCACATGCTCTGAGAACAAGATCTATTACTTACTTCTTGAGCTGCTTGATAGCGTTACCGACGGCTGGTTCAAGAGTGTCTCCGCCACATTCTAAACGCACTCTTCGCAGATTGGTCAGCTCAGCAAACTGCATGTATACCTGTAAATAAAAAAGGCTTGCTTACATCAACTAAACTTTTGTAATAAATTTATCTTATTTGTAAGTTTTATCAATCTGAACTGTATGTGATGCTTACATGTTAATTAGCATAGAATGAAACTACATTCCCTTATGAATTACATTAGAGGGCCAAACATAGTCACTACTCTCCCCCTACCCCCCCCCTGCCCTTGCCCCTCCCCCCCCCCCGCCCTTGCCGCTCCCCCACCTCACCATCCCGTGGTTAGAGCTATGAACTAGTGGTCGTGACGCGGGAACCAGCAGTTAAATTTGGCCAACTCGGCAGTGACAAAAAACTGACCAGATAAGCGAAGTATCACATTACTTTGCTACACATACTTATATTTACTTCATACTACTAATTTAAACACATGGCTTACACATATTTTGTAATAAGCTTCATTCACCTCCTCAAGTGAAATGCCACATAGAACATACAAAAGTAGGTGGGGATAGGTTGATTGCATCACACAGCTTAGATAGTTAGGAACATGCCACGGAATAGTAGGCTATTGAACCTTCCGCGTATATGTAATAGATAGATGGTTGGTTGATTGGCTGTTGGAGTTGTAACGTCCTAGCAACATCTAAAGTCATATCATTTGTTTGTTTGTTGTTGTTTTAGCAACATCTAAGGTCATATCAGGACGGTAGGTCTTATCAGGACGGGTACCAACTTGTGACTCGCCGTGACTATGGCCTATGCTGCCGATACGGCGTAAAGCAACCACCAATCAATCAATCAACCAACTTGTGACAGTGTGCACTCATGGTGACTTTATAGTGCTGCCCCACTGGGAGACCAGACTGCCAGCACCATGACCTGATATCCCACTCAGTCACATTATCCTGACTGAGCCAACCATTCATTGCCCTATTCTAATAATACCAATTTCCTGGCTAGGAAGCGACAAGTATAAATTTTATAAGTCATTGGTTTTACTCGACCGGGAATTGAACTGCCGCCCTTCCGTACGGGAGACCTGCGGTCTACCAATTCGGCCACCGCATCCGGTAACCATAAGTTTGAGAGTTAGGATTCCAGGGGAACAGGATAGTGAGTGACACCCATGTTCCCAGGGGAAATGCCACATACACGTGACATGAGTAGGATGATGGTATCAGGGAACTTTGAAGTTAGGAACCTCACTCTATGAGGAGTGCCGCTCTAGGCAGGGTGCCGTGACCAGAATACTGTACATGCTGAGTGCTGTATCACTATACCCACTATACAACCTGGGCTAGTTGGGGTTTCTTTTTTTTGGGGGGGGGAAGGGCAGTATCAATCAACCTAATCACTCTGCGCACCACCTACCTGTTCCGTCCACATGGCACAGTCGCCAATCTCGAGCACTTCCAGGTTCTTGAGATTCTTGAGGAACATAAACTCAGACTCGGGAATGTTGCGTAGCGTCGTCAGTACCTGGAGCCAAAAGGCAGCCAAAGCATTATGTTATATATATATTATGTAATGACTTCAGACATTGCCAGACCCAACTAACCAATATATATATATTTGAGCTACATAAGAACATGGAAGACATCCATGTGTATATAAATGTTGTAGCTCATATATAAATATTATATATATATGGTATCAGACTTTAACAGTGACAGGTTCTGTTAAAATAACTTAATATTTCTTTTCTGTAACAATTAATGTTTACCAAATATAGCAGTATCTAAATAAATCTACAAATGGATTGCATCTAAGTAAGTGTTTTGGTTTATAAAAGGTATTATTCAACATCCATATGGCATGAAATATATTATTCGAATATAAAAACACAGAAACATTTTTATTCTTGTCCTACAAGGCTATCAATAGCTGAAGTACTATATCACACACTGTAAAATGTTGATACAGAATTTTAGTCTGTCAAACTTCAATTAGTAATCAGCAGGCAGAAAGTAACTTACTAGTGTCTTGAGGTTTGTAAGTGCTGCTAAGTCGACGAGTCCACCACTGAAGGAGAAAGCTGGCAGCACAAGACCGCAAACACCTCGCAGTTTCAGGTGATCCAGCTGTTTCATGGAGGCGAATTTTCCAATGTCGATCTTTGTATTTGTTGTCCTATAGATAGATAGATAGATAGAACAGATTAAAATCAGTGATTTAATTCTCTGGATGCTGCAGGGTTCGATATGGGCATCAACTTTTCTAAACCAAAACACTTCCCAAGATTTGATTCCACATTGCTAACTTCCTGTATTCCCATGGGTTAATGCCCATATGTGGATTAATGCCCACCCCCCACTTGGCCGTCTCCCGTTTTGGTAGATCGTAGTATTCGAACCCACAGGTTCAGACCCTGGTAGAGTCAAACCAAAGACATAAACATTTACACTTGTCACTTCCTAGCCAGGTGCTCTGCATTATTCGGATAGGGCAAGAACTGGTTGGCTCAGTGTCAAGATAATGTGACTGAGTGGGATATCAGGTCATTGTGCTGGTGGACTGGTCCCCCACTGGGGCAGCACTATAAAATCGACATGAGTGCGCAGTGTCACAAGTCAGTACCCATCCTGATATGAGCTTAGATGTTTCCAGGATGTAAAACTCTTAACAACCAACCCACCTCCCCAGTACATCAACTCTAGTATTCAGAATATTAAGAAAGAATAGTCAAATGATAAAAATTGAGTGTTAAAAATAAATGTTATGAACACAATAAGCAAAAATATTAAAACTGACAATTACAAATTCCAATAACAGTTAACTAACCACATCTGTGACTCTGCCACCATGTCCGTAACTGACTCAGCACACAGTACTTCGAGTTTGTGCAACTTCTCGACAATGGCATGTAGGATGCAGGCAGGCGAGTAGTCGAAGTGCATGCATCGCACTTGGTCGAGATTCTCGAGAACTGCAGTGAACTGATGCCAGGTCCGGTTACGGTCTTCAGACAGCATACCCCGTAGGTCCTGTTAGAACATAAGTATCTTCTGTTTATTTCATGGAGTAGAGTGGCACAAAGTTGATATATGAACACACATATCAAAATACATTTCGACCTTAAATTGGGATAGCAGGGAGGTGGGGGGTACAGTTGAAAGAATCACATTAAGGTGGTCTGCAACCCAGAATTATGCACTAACTTAAATATTAGTTAATTAAAGTTGCATAATCCGATGGCTTTGGGTTTTTGCCATATTTCTTTTACATTATATTATGCTTATCATTATAATCTACTTTACTTAGTTTGAAGTTATTTTTTATTTTTAAACGCTAACTTTGGAGATATTTAAATTGAAAACACGCAAAACTATGTACTTCAAAATGCTAGGCATCAGACTTTAGCAGTGACAGGTTCTGCTAAATAACTTAATATCGCTTTTCTGAAAGAATAAATGCTTACCAAAGATACACCAGTATCTAAATAATCTATGAATGGATTGAATCTAAGTAATCGTTTTGGTTTATAAAATTGTTTGCTTTCAACGGCTTATGCAACTTTAATGTAGCCCGATGCAATTAGTTGCAGAGATAACAGAACACCATAAACTGACTTACCAGAGAGTATGTGTTGTGACTTTTAAATCTCTTAGCGGCTTCTTCCCAGTTAGAGACTCTGCTTCCTCTCAGTCTGACCTCCTTCCACTGAGAATAGATGGAAAAAAAGAGAGATGCTAGCCTACTGACAAGTATTACATTCACATACCTGTCTACCCCAAATAACCTATTTGGTTATTCCAGTGAAAATAATTACGTACTTTCCTAAATAAATGTGTACTTACAAAATTTTGTGGATACATAAAATTATAATTTAGTGTACTCTGGCTTAAAACTTTGTACAAAATAAACAAAAGTTATATCGGTAGGTAGGCCTCTTGCCTACCCAAATTTCCTATTGGGTACTCCAGTAAAAGAAAGACTGTGTACTTTCAACAACAACAAATATATAGCAAACAGCAGCATCGCGGCATTATGACAAGTGTCCATTCTTACTGGAAGCAAGGACCGGATGTAGTGGCTAAATCGCTAAGAGTACTGGCTTCCCAGTCTCAAGGTTAAGGATTCGAATCCCAGCTGAGTTTTAACCAATGACTTACAAAATTGATACTTGTCATGACCTAGCCTGGCACTCAGCATTAACAGGAATGGACAAGGACTGGTTAGTTCAGTATCAGGATAATGTGACTGAGTGGGATAATCAGGTCATGGTGCCAGTGGCCTGGTCTCCCAGTGGGGCAGTACTATAAAGTTGCCATGAGTGAATGCTGTCACAAGTCAGTACCCGTCCTGATATGACCTTACATATTGCTAGGACATAAATCCCCAAGAAACAAACAAACAAAGTGAAAGCAGGCAACCCTCTTTGGTTGTACTCACAAATGTGTCGTGAGATGACAACTTCGCCCACATCCGACAAACTCTGGCCACCCTGAAAGCAGAGATTTAAAAGATGTAACCTTAACGAACAACTGTAGTGAACAATCAACCAGGCGGGATGACCAAATGAGTTCATCACCCGTGTCTCGTCCACTTCCCTCATTGTCTTTGCCTGAGTCAAATTAATGATGACTTAAAGATTTATACTTGCCGCCATCTAGCTTGACTTTCAGCATTACTTGGATTGTACGAGGAACAGTGGAATGAGGAAGAGATTGAAATTGCCCCCGCTTAATCAACAAATGTGAACCCAATGATATATATGTACACAAATTGATACTTGTCGCTACATAGCCTGGTGCTCGACATTACTGGGATTGGGAAAGGACTGGTTAGCTAAGTATCAGGATAATGTGACTGACTGAGATATTGGGTCATGGTGCTAGCAGCCTGATCTCCCAGTTGGCCAAATAGTATAAAGTCACCATGAGTGCGCATTGTCACAAGTCGATACCCATCGCGATATGACCATAGATGTTGCTAGGACGTAAAACCGTAACAAATATACAAATTGATCACTGAAGCCGGGTAACTACTGTAACTGCAATATCGAACCAACCTTAACAAGTCTGCTACGCCGACGAACTTGAAGATTTTGATCAAGAGGCTTGAATGCAGCTTCAAGAAGTGACACTCGTTGGGGTTGACGACCACAATTTGCTTGCACCACATCTTCCCTAGTAAAGCCTCAGCCTTCTTTCCCTCTGCGCCATCACCACCTTCCACGCCCAGTGTGGCTGCAGATGTCATCTCACCCTGGTCCGCGATGTTGAGAATCTGCTCATCATCCTGTGCGTAGAATTTGAAGTCAATCGGATCGTTCCTCTCCCTGAAGAGCGTCTCGGGTAGAGTTCCGGACGGTAGAAGCACCTTCAGCGACCCGTTGAATGAGATGAAGCAATTCGGTGGGATCATCAGCACTTTGTTGTTCACTTTGAGCGCGAGCGGCTGAGACATGTCCAGATGCTTTAATACACCAGGGGGTAGTGTCATCAACTGCCCGCTCACCTGCATCTGGTTTATGATATTGGCTAAGTCCACCATCGTCACATCATCGCAAGGGCTTTTGGGAGAGACTGCCTTGGATTTGTTGAGTTCATCAACGACCTCCATAGACTGATGTTGATTGTCTACCAAATCACTTGATCCACATGACTGGAAGATACCAAAAGACAATTATATTCGATGTACAATTAAATTTGTCTGAGAATATTCTGAAAGATTACTCTTAAGGGACAAGCCTCAATTCAAATAATAGCGTTTTTTTATCAAATTGTAGTGGTCTGCACTGACCTCTTAGGCAAGGAGCCGCATAAACAGGTAGGCGTGGGTAGTGTGTTGATATCAGGGAGCCTAGGTGGTGTAATGGTTAGCACACTGGCCCGGAATGGACCGGAATGCAGAGATGTGGGTTCGAGTCCCGCTCTCGGCACAATATTTCCCATTTTCATCACCCCCATGACACTGGTTGCCATGACCAGGATCCTGTACAAGCTACGCGCTGTATAGTTGTTGAACCTACCCTGTGTATGTAAGTGCGTTGCATTGCCTGTATGTATGTAATTGTAAGCATTAAAAGACTTACAATTCCAGGGGGACGAGTGTAGTGGTCTGCACTGACCTCTTAGGCAAGGAGCCGCATAGACAGGTAGGCGTGGGTAGTGTGTTGATATCAGGGAGGTGGTGTAAAGCCTAGGTGGTGTAATGGTTAGCACACTGGCCTGGAATGGCGCGGAATGCAAAGATGTGGGTTCGAGTCCCGCTCTCAGCACAATATTTCCCATTTTCATCACCCCCCATGACAAAATGTAATTTTAGCCTTATATTTTGTAAATATGTTCATTATACTGAATGTTCTTTTGTCAGCGCCAAAGCATCGGTGTTTAAACGGGTGTTCAAGGCAGATTATTTACACCAAATTTTGTATTTTGATATTTTATTTATAATTATAATTACTGATAAAGTGATATGCGCTTACAAATACCACTAGAATATTACCAGATTAATATATTAGATGGATTGATGTGAATAGTTAGTTTGTTTTTATCTGTGGGGTCTTACGTTCTAGCAACATCTAAGGTAATATCAGAACGGCTTAACAATAGTAGATGAGTATATGTGAAACAAAAATTGCGTACAGAATATGGTATTTATATGGGGTTTGATTTGTGTCACCTAAATGACATCTGCTATCAACTCAATGCAGGCGCGTACTATTGGAGTACAGAACTGACCATCCTAGTCCTTACCCAGTGCCATTAGTAGCATACCTTGCATGTAAAATCGAGGACGCCCGCACGTTGGCCGACACAAGCCGGATGGAACAGCATGGTGCACTTTTTGCAACACAGTGTCGGAGGAAGGCCTTCACAATCTGGGCATGCCAGTCCACATTGGGGAGCGTTGTCACCACTGCTTATAATAAAACAACATCAAGTAAGCTTATTAAGTCAGTAACTTGATCAACAAATTTAAAATGAACTATAAATTTCTAAAGAAAATATTTTAACCAGGTTTCTTTAAATCGCAACAAAGAGAAACAGGATTCACAAAATATTCTGTAACAAAAGTGTTTGCGGGGAGGCACCCCGAGATGGCCAATGCAGGCGAGGAAGGAAATCCACCTATGATTTTTGGCCAGGGACGAGTACGCATTGCACGCACACACATATTTCAGTATTTTTAGATGGGAAATGGACCGCTTCCCCTGATCCAGCTATTCGCTGTCAGCGGGGTTTTGTTCCCCTGAAGGGTTATCCTACAGCCAGGCCTATGTATGTGTAACAACGCATTGTATTGCAGATGCAGAGACGTCGAATCTATCAGGGCTTCCTCCACTCTAATTTTATGGCAATGACAACCTGCAGCCTCGTAGAATTTGCCCTGAACTGGACCGACCAATCTCTTCATGATGAATCGTTCAGTTCAGTACGTGGCTGCGGGGTGTAATTTAATTATTACTTTTGGTAGTTTAATTTTTTTTAGTGCTTTCATCTTGGTATTCTCCCCATTATTTTTAGCCCACGATTTGATCAATCAACACGAGTAAAATGCGCAGTGGCGTTCAGTAATTTAAAGAAATATACGTATCAATTTAAAAAAAAAAATAAAAAACAACATCATAACCATATTCCTGTGGGGTGATGCTCGGCGCAAGAAAAATGCGCAGAGGCTTTCGGAATGTATAGTTGGGATATTCATAAGCGATACTCCATCTTTGGAGTATCGGCTGTGAAATCCCCTATTGTAGTTAATTTTTAAAAGTTCCTGTTCGTGCTACGGATCATCGAGAGAAGATATCTCCGGCCAGCAGCAACCATTCTACGTACGCTTCCCCGAGAAGTCCGCCCAGGAGTATTTTTGTGGGGCTTGATCCAGGTAGGTCGGCGGTGTTCCAGGGCAGGGCAGTTTATGTATTAGTTTGATCAGGACACCGCCGACATGTCGGGTGTTATGCGCGGAAGCGTCGGCCCCGAGCGGCCGGCTACAGCGTCACGTTGTTAATCTTAAGCGAGCTCACGCTTTTTCTCCTTAGTTACCTTCAAAAGGAGATTGTATCTTATTTTAATTAATTACTGTCGTATTTCTCTGTTTGCCATTAGGCTTATGATCCTTAATGTGCATATTCATAATCCTAATTAATTCTCTTCGTAAACCAAAAAGGAAATCGCCACTAAATTTGTGATAGGCACATATTTGCGCTCTGGTGCGTTTTCCGTGTTTACGTTTGAAGAACTATATGGGTGCGCAATTTGCGTTATACCTGAATACATTCCTAAATACACTTATTAAATATACCACGACTTTGCATATGCATTTGCGCTATCGCACAACTCTAGGCCTTACTGTTCATACCTCCAAGCACTTATCACATATTATGAATGTCTAGAGAGCCTTAGGCGCCTTGGCGTCTGGTTATAAAAAAAAGATAATAATAGAAAGATTTTTTTTACGTGCTTAACAGACGTATTTCTGGAAATATAAATATATACGTACTTAGGCTTTCAATTTAAAATAAATACGTACTTACGTGTACGTATTTTTGGTTATTAAAAATAAATAGAAATAAAATATATATACGTATCTAAAAGGACGTATTTATATTTTTGGTTATTAACATTAATATACGTACTTAAACGCACGTATTATTTGGTTCAATTAATATTGACATTGAAAAAAAATAACACAACGAGAAGTTTCTTTTTTACGCCCTGGCTCGGGCAGCGATATTTTCGCTGAACGCGCCAGGAGACGGTCAGGTCTGTTATTATTGTTTATTGTGCTACACCCGTGGACCGTTGTAGCTCCGCCCACTTTTCTCTTCTTAGACGAACATCAATTCTTGTTGTTCGTCTGGGGGAGCAGTGAAGTGGGCGTGCCTACTCGCCTAAGCCATTTGCGCGCGCGCAAATTGCGCGCGCGCAAATTGCTAACACTTGTGCACGCGAGGGTTCTCGGTGGTAAAGCGTTGCTTAGCGACTAGCTAAGCAACGAGGGGTTCGGGCGTTCGGGGCCAGACCCGGCGGACGTGTTTCTACACGCTCCGTCGTTTTCCACCGATATTTAGGCTTTTTGGGGTCAAAATTCTAAACTAAATTATAGAAACAACACGGGAGGGAACGGGAGACCTGCGTTACTATTTATGTTGGTATCCTTGTTAGTCTTTGGTTAAGAATAAATCGTGAGCTCTTGTAAAGGTGAATCAGGACGTTCCTTGCATTCTTTCCTATCCTCCAGTCTTATTGTAGATTAACCGCTATGGAACCTATATTCGATTGCTTTCTATGAACTGAGAGGCCTTAAGCCTAAGTCGGCCTTCTGCAAGTAATACACCCCTCTGCGGGAATCTAATAACTGACGCATTTACAGAATTAACGTAGTGTAACTTTTAGGCTAGAACCACGACACGTAAGGTAAATTAAACAGTAGTGACAGCGGCAGCAACTCGTGCTGGACTGCGCATATTCGGATTCATTTAGTAACATTCATAATATCTCTAACGACGAAGGAGGCAGCCAGTAGTTGAAATAACCTAATGTAAATACACTTTAGGCCGATAAATGCGCACGGTGGCAAATCTAGTATTTAGACGATACTCTGGCTGGCGCCTACAGTACGGGACGGACACCGACGACGGAATACGCGCAGGCGGGCGGTAAGGCTACGACGGCGGCGGCGGGCCAAGGAAATTCACATGGAAACAATTAATTATATTAACACGTTAGGCTCGCCTTAAGCGGGGGTGGAATAGCCAGACGGTTAAACAGGTATGACTCGCAAGTGGTGCCAGTTCTGAATAGTGAGGACTCACGGAACTAACCATGCAACACAGCTCCAATTGTAATAACATTGGTATATTAAAACATACAACACCAAACTACCAGCAATTGAAATTATTGAAACTATCGAAACTATCAAAATAGAGACATCTTATAAGTTATATAGAATATTCTGAAACACATGCAGTGGTGAACATACTATTTGTATGAACTTTGGCATCTTGAATGAAATTGATTTAAATACACATATTCACAATAAAGAATAAAGAGACCTTGCTTAAACTCTGTATTGCAAACTGTACCTGTATGCCCGTCACCTCCTGCGCACTGATCTCCAAACCCAACTAAACCACTCAGAGCTGAGGACAAGCCACAACTGTCTCCGGCTGTTGCTTGTGTACTATTGGCAAGCTTTAACTGGCCCGACAGCCCGACAAGACAGGCATCTGCCAACAATTGCTTAGTGCTCAACTCTCGACTGGTTTTTTGTAATGGTGGCTCCGCTGTTTTGTCTTATGAAACATGCTATTCGAGGCGATTTTAAAATTTGAATCGAAAGCAGCTGCGTGTTCGCTTAATTAAAGCAGGACATTCCATCATCCAGGATGCTTTGTGCAAGACACGCAATTGGTGTGTGTATGAATACAAATACAGTTGCACCTGTCGTAACTGTCTCCAGCTGCTCCTTGTGTACTAATGGCAAGCTTTAACTCGCCTGACAGCCCGACAAGACAGGCGGCTGGCAACAACTGCTTAGTGCTCAACTCTCAGTGGTTATGTGATGGCGTCTCTGCTGTTTTGTCTCATGAAACAAGCTATTCGAACCAATTTTAAAATTTGAATCGAAAACAGCCGAGTGTTCCCTTAATTAAAGCAGGACATTCCAGGTGGTGCTGGTGCTGGTGATGCTGATCATGACTCAAAGACTAAGTCTAAGGAATCGTACTTCAATGGACAACTCTGAATCTAGACCAATATTATACTAACGTTAGCTGGTGTCGAGTTATCACAGGGGCCGACAAATGTGACAATAGACAGTCTACACATTGACAAAGAAAATCCGCAAATGGCAGGGATTCATCAATCATAGCAGTCGCTGAAGACAGCCGCTACTGTACCTCACCTGCCCTAGATGCATACAGACATGACTAGCTTTTCCTAACTAAGACAAGACAGTCGGCCACGATAAGAATCGGGCAATGTGCTATACAGTCGGTCCAGTTAAAACTTAGCATTCTACATTAAACACTAGCTCGCGAAGACTTGACAGATTTCAAACTGGCGATTTCAACCTTACTTCACTTTGATGTAACGTTTGTTTTTAATGGCTACCGTTTGAGATATTTGAAGTGCAAGCATGCACGCCAAAACGAGGCTTATGCAGTAACAGGTTCTATTAAATTCACTCTGTATGCTATTCTATGTGGCAACAAATGTTTAATAAGCGCACCAGTAGTGAAGTTAGATATTTAAAATCAAATTTAGTTTGAGTGCTTTGGTTTTGAAAATGTGATGCTTCATCGGACTATGCAACTCTAAGTCAATTTAATAGAACCTCTTACTGTTGTTTGCAAGCCTATAATTCCAGCATGTTGGTTTACGCACCAAATATTTACACTTCAAATAACGCAATAGTTAGCAATTTATAATCAAAGGTGTACCAACATAGAGTAAACGATCAAGCTAATATAAATATTTTTAAAGTGTGGTAAAAATTGAAACCAACCAGATTAGCCAATTCAAAAACTTGATTTCCGTTGCACCGAATACATATCGTGCATTCTTGTTTCTTTCTTTATTTATGAACTATGCAATTGGAGCTAGGAAAAGGGGAAAGGTTAAGGGTTCGATCCCATGTACATTTCGTCCGTTATTAATTATGCACAGATTATGCTCACATTTGTTTTTAACTGACCGTAATTACATTTACAGACAAATTCTCCGGAAAATGCTCTCCAGCAAATGTTGGCACAACTTCCACCGATTCCTAAGCATGTGTTGGGAGAGTGTTTGGAAGTAGACAGGTATGACCAAGCGGTTTATGTTTTACTTCATTTGGACTTGGTACTTGCTGGTAGTGTCTTTTACTTACTTAGATGGATAAATTGTAGTGTTGGCTCGGTATTCAAACGCAAATCAACTATGATGCCTCGCCAAAAATAGGCATGTGTACAAATAATGCACACACAGAATGTTTGCTACAATCTAGATGCATCATAACCAATTATAGACAAAAACAAACAAAAAGATTTAAAATTGGGAACTTCCCGATTTTATACCACAAACAAGTTTACAGAGATAATTGATAAAGGAAATCAATCCATATGGATTATGACCACTCGTGCACAGCGGTGAAAACAAGTGCATGCACTTAACCATTATGAGTAGAATAAACAAACGATCACTAAAAAAAAAGAATTTTTTTTTTTTTTTTTTTTTGGTCCATTAGTTGCTTAAGCAGGGGAAATTTCAGTCATAGACGACTGGTCTTCCTCATTCCACTGCTGGTCGATAGAAAGCCCGAGCCTACACTTTTACCGACCCAAGGGATTTTTAACCTCCCACACCACATAGACATGGTATGAGAGCAACCGGCCTTTGATGACGCTGTAAGTTATACACAGCGGTGGAAATCCAAATTGGCAGAGCTGGGGGCACGGGGAATCGAACCGCCGACCCTCAGATTAGAAGTCTGACCTAGAAAAAAGTCAGACACTCTAACCACTCCGCCACAGAGAACGCCACTTAGTTAGCTAAATTAGTATTTTTACCTAAACCCAGAATGTACTGAATTAACCCTGCGTGGGAAAACTCCCTAAAACCCTGTCTACATATAAAATGCACACAGTGAATGACTGCTCCCGCATAAATACAACACAAACGCTTTATTAGATAAATGCAGTAACAATACTCTATTATCTTAAATTTGTCCTTGTAATTAAATGGTGTAAATGACTGAAGTTAAACATGGCCAGAAGACCAGTGCCTCAGCTCTGAAGAAAGATGGTATTCAAATGAATTTAAACAAAATTATTTTACCAAATAATACCCAAAAAAGGTTCTTTGTAGCATTTTAAAGAGCAGTATGAATGCGGTTATCCACTCACCCGTCGGTAACATCAGATGTCGCCGGTTTCTCAGGCTCCTTCTCAGTTGTTGACTCAGTCATGGCTTTTAGCGGCTTTTCTGATGTAGACTCGACAATTGGTTTTGCAGGTTTCTCAGGCACCGACTCGACCGTTCGCTTTACCACCTTTGCGGATGCTGACTCGACGATTGGGTTCATTGAATTTTCAGATGCTGGTTCGACTGCAGGCTTTAGTGGTTTGTCGGTTGTGGACTCAACCACTGGACTCTTTGGTTCATCATGTGTCATCACAACCGGTTTATCGGATGGGGTTACCGCCTTCTCGGAAGGTGATGACGCAGCATCTGTTACAAATTTCTCAGGTGGAGACTCAACATCCATGGCTACCCGCTTCGCAGGTGGATACTCGACATCTGCGGTTGCCAACTTCTCGGGTGGAGAAGCAGGTGGAGACTCAACATCTGAGATGACACGCTTCTGGGGCAGAGATTCTATATCTGCTTTTACCCATTTCTCAGGTGGAGAAGCAGGTGGAGACTCGATATCCGCAGTTACCCACCTCTCGGATGGAGACTCGACATCTGTTGTTACCCGTTTCTCAGGCGGTGACTCAACTTCAAATTCTGCCTGTTTTTCTGGTGGAGATCTATCTACAGCATCAACACGATCATCTGGAATCCTTGGTGCAGTTTTCTTTTTTGACATCGGAGCTGTATGCTTACGGGCAACAGCAAGTTTTCGGACAGGCTCCACCACCGAAGGCATTGGGACCGAAATGGTAGCAGATATTTGCTCATGCTTACTTGATGTTTCATACTTAAACGGTTTATCATGCTTACTTTTGTGGTGCTTATGTGGCTTGTCATGCTTACTTGACTTGTGTTTGTCTTTGTCGTGCTTATCAATTCTGTCATGTTTGTCATGCTTCTTCGATTTGTCATGCTTACTCGATTTGTCATGCTTATATGGTTTGTCATGTTTCCCCAGCATCTCTGGCTTACTTGGTCTACCAGGTTTACTTGGACGAGTGGCTGTGAGATCCATGACAATCGAATGCTTTGAAGCAAAGCTCATCTGCGGTTTGTATTTTTTCATTGGCGGTCCCAACTCTGAGCTAAGCATATCATCTTCAGCGTTAGCAATGTTCGGAAAGAGCTTCTTCGACCTGTTCAAAACGGAAGAGTCAGAGGAGTCTGACGAGTCAGAGTCAGATAAGAGCAGACGCTTCTGGCCTTCATTGCCACCATGTCCCCGACCTCGACCCCGACCTCTACCCCGCCCACGTCCCCGACCGGAAGTCGAGGTGGAAGACTCCGAGTCGGACGCATTCTCGCGCTTGACCCCGCGACCTCGACCTCGACCTCGACCTCTGCCACGACCCCTGGTGGGGGACGGTGTACCGTCGAGAGGCGCCGGCATGCCGCTGGTGCCCAAGCTGGACTTGGACACTCGACCAGGTTGCAGGTTTGCACCACGCATCATTTCCTGTGGCTCCTTGTAAATGGTGCGTTTCTGGAACGTGAAGTTGTCCTTCGACAGATCTGTGATGCCGAATTGGTCCACTGTAAGACAACGGTCAGATACATGCAAAAGACATTTCTACGATAAGTGAATACAGAGGAAGACGGACATGATATGACATCCCGTCCATAGGTAGTAGAAATATATATATTCGAAAACAGAGCCAGCTGGATGTGAATACAGAGGAGGGTGGAGATGACATGTCATCCCTAGTTTCGTAAACAGAAATATATATATTAGAAAACAGAGCCAGCTGGATGTCATCCCTAGTTTCGTAAACAGAAATATATATATTAGCAAGCAGAGATGTGAATATAGAGGAGGGTGGGAATAACATGCTATTCATACAAAAATATATATTAGCGAAACATAGAGAAATGTGATGAAACTAGAACCTCATAATTTTTATAGGTGCATAATTCAAGTTGCAAATCCGATGTTTTTGAGTTTCTGCCATATTCTGGGATCTGATTGGCTATCAGCAAAAAACTGAAAGTCTGACCGGGGGTTTGGAGGCCACCCAGGTTTGGCCAATAAGAATTGATTTTACAATAAGGAGTGCCATCTAATAATGATCTAGCACAAATAGTCAACAACTGAATGTACCGCAACTTTGTGAAAGCCAGTATTACCAGCAAACCAGCTGGCTTCCCGGGCACAGGTTAAGCCCCCCCCCCCCCAATATAACACCATGTATCTTTTAACCGGATCTGCAAGAATCACAAAAATGACCAATTCCATTATTAAAAACTCGTAAATCTCTGAATCTGTGGAAAAATCACATTCCTGCATATTTGTTTGATTAATATATTAGGTTAATGGTTGTAATAAACCTTACTTTAGTTTGAACTAACTGTTTATTAAAAATGGCTAATTTTGTAGGTATTTTAAAGTGAAAATATGCTAAATAACTTTTGGTGTGCACACCAAAATGCGGGACACCATAGATATTAGCAGTAACAGGTTCTATTAAATTGACTGAGTATTATTCCCTATGGTACTATAGAAAGTATCATAAAACACACATACCACTAAGACTACAACTGCTGCTACTACTACTAGCAGTGTAGTAGTTTCAGTAACTGTAGTAGTAGTATTAGTAATAGTAGTAGTTTCAGTAACAGTATTTTATGCTACTATCTGTAGAAGTAGTAGTATTATTAGTAATAGTAGTATTACTACTAGTACTATACTACTGCTACTACTTACTATTAGAGAGCATTTGACACAGTAGACCACAAAATACTACTGGAAAAACTAAAAACTATGGGCATAAAATCCAACACTATGGATTGGATAAGATGCTACCTGAACAACAGGCAACAGAAAACAAAAATAAACAATACACTATCAGACAACCAACCTGTCACATGTGGTGTACCCCAAGGGTCAGTGTTAGGGCCACTACTCTTTATAATCTATATAAACGATCTTGAAAAATGGTTGCAAACTGAATGCCTCCAACTATATGCAGATGACACAGTCATATACGCAAATGGCACCACAGAAGAGGAGGTAATAACTAAACTAAATAAACTCCTACTAAAACTAGATGAGTGGTGTGGGTCCAACAAAATAACCATCAACACTAGCAAATCAAAAACAGTACTCTTCTCGCATAAATTAGAAAATTACACTGTAAGTTAGGAAACCAAACACTAGAAAATGTAGACCATTAGAAATACCTTGGCCTTGAGTTGGACAGCCAACTAAACTACAACCTATGTATAAATAAAATTATACAAAAAGTAAACCACAAACTGTGGCTATTTGCAAAGCTAAGAGACTACATGACACAAGAAATGTCAATAAAAATCTTCAAGGGCATGGTGCACCCCTATTTTGACTATGGAGATGTAAACTACATGGGTGTGAGAAAAGAACTACTAAAAAAACTGCAAACACTGCAGAACAGAGCCCTAAAAATCTGTCTAAGAGTAGACAAGCTGCACCCCACCTATGACATACACAAAAGAACCAAAGTGAAATTACTAGAAAATAGGAGAATAATTCATTTGAACACATTAGCATATAGCTATAGTCAAAACATTAAACTTCTAACAAAACCACAAAGGGCTACTAGAGCAAATAATGCGCCACTACTAAAGCAGACCAGAAGCCAAATAAAAGCTCATGAGAGAAGCACGCTCGAAATGGCTGCCAAGGTGTGGAATGCCCAAACGGTAAAGGAACGACAAATTCCTGACCTAAAAACTTACAAAAAATATCTGTGCAAAATAAGGCTAGGAAACCCCCACTAAGCTGCACTGCAAAGGGCATGTGATATGTCACGGCCCACCAGCGGGATGCCCAATGGAAGGTAACCATGCCAAAAGTAGCCAGATAACACCCCACACAGCTACGTACAAGCCTATGATATGTAAATAGGAGTAGGCTAGTCTAGTAATAAGAGTAGAAAAAATAAATACACATATACCAAGAAAATCCAAAAAAACTAACATAGGCTATTAACCATACCAACCAATTATCTATCTGCTACTAAAATGCAGGCAAACAAATACCTTATCAGCAGCTACTGTGGGGTAAGATAACACCAACACTACAACTGGCCAGCATTGAAAACAAGCCTGGGTACCCGGGCTTATATGCTATGGACAGTATAAATACAGCCTCAATAATTAAAAACAAAAAAACAAAAAAAACAACAGTTACCTTCTAGTTCTAATCTAATTATGGACGTTCCTGCCAAATGCATGTTTCACTATTAATTTTAATATACTCACAGTACTTTTCGATTTCCACATAAGACCGCTGAAAAAATAGACAAGAAACATGTGTATGAGTGCCAGCACGAGTGTTGGCCATGCTTAATGAATGTTATTTTGTACATGTTTACACCATGAAACCTATACAGGGATGATAGTGATTTCAGGGAGAAAAAAAGCGGAAATCAAGCCAAGATTATTATCTCGATGGTAAATTTGCGTCTTAGAGGCTAGGTACCGTACCACATCTTTTTTATTTAAATGTCCCCAGCCTGTGAAAAAACCTCGGAAATCCACTTAAAAACGGAAAAATATCATCCCTGCTATAACAGTAATCTTGGAGAAATCCAATTGACGAGACGGCTGGAGAGCACTACAGTAGTGCCTGGCTTCAATGACAGCGATATCCAGTACAGTGAAACCCTGTTATAATACGATCGTTGGGGTCCATACAACGTCATCGCAAAAACAGTGGGGTTGCATTAAATTGGGGGTCAGTTTATATAATTACATCATTGTCGTCATCATCATCATTATCATGATGACGACAATGATGTAATTATATAAACTGAACCCCAATTTAATGCAACCCCACTGTTTTTGCGATGATGTTGTATGGACCCCAACGATCGTATTATAACAAGGTTTCACTGTACTGATATGACCTTAGATGTTGCTAGGACGTAAAACAACAACAAACAAACAACAATCATCATTATCATATTAGATTAGATAGTGAACTATCAGAACATATATCTTGATTACTAACTATCAGAACATATATCTTGATTAGTACTGAGATGGCAATGTACATATTGGAATGCCTAATAGTTATTAAGGAAGTAAGTGGAAGTAGGTGTAAGTAAGTATCAGTAACGGTAAGTAGATGGAAGTAGCTGGAAGTAAGTAAGTGGAAGTAGATGGAAGTAGGTGTAAGTAAGCAGAAGTAAGTGGAAGTAGGTGGAAGTATCAGTAAGAGTAAGTAGGTGGAAGTAAGTGGAAGTAGATGTAAGTAGGTGTAAGTAGGTGTAAGTAAGCGGCAGTAGGTGTAAGTGGGTGTAAGTAGGTGTAAGTATCAGTAAGAGTAAGTAGGTGGAAGTAGGTGGAAGTGAGTGGAAGTAGATGTAAGTAGGTGTAAGTAAGCAGAAGTGTAAGTAGGTGTAAGTAGGTGTAAGTAGGTGTAAGTATCAGTAAGAGTAAGTAGGTGTAAATAAGTGGAAGTGGAAATAAGATGTAAGTAGGTGGAAGTAGGCGCAAGCAAGTGTAAGTAGGTGTATGTATCTGTAAGTAAGTGAAGTAAGCTTAAGTAAGTTCAAGTGTGTGTAACTGGAAGTATGTTTAAGTATCTGTAAGTATTTATAAGTAAATGTCAGTACGTATAAGTAAATGTAATAAGTGTGTAAGTAAATGTATGTGTAAGCAGGTGTAAGTATGTACAACTAAGTGTAAGTATGCATAAGTATGTTTAACTAAGTAAATAAATAAGTACGTAAACAATCAAGTAGTTGGGACTCACCAGTTTTTTGCCCTTGGGTGTGAAGTAATATGCATCGAGAGTGGCGCTTGTGGCCCGCTGGACAATTTCTCTCCGCCATCCTGTAAATAGCCATGTTACATTACAGTTACAGTTATTGCCTGCTGTCTACGAGGTTTCTTCTGCTGTGGTGGTAATAGTTGTTTGTTTGTTGTTGTTTTACATCCTAGCAACATCTAAGGTTATATCAGGTACCGAGTTGTAACAGTGCGCACTCATGGTGACTTCATAGTGCTGCCCCACTGGAAGACCAGGCCAACAGCACCATGACCTGATATCCCACTCAGTCACATTATCCTGACACTGAGCCAACCAGTCCTTGACCTATCCTAATCATGCCAAGCGCCAGGCTACGAAGCGACAAGTATACATTTTTACGTCATTGGTTTGACTCGACCAGGGTTCGAACCCACGATCCCATGGTCTACCAACACGGGAGACCGACGCCCTAACTCATTCGGCCATCCCGTCTGGTGTGGTGGTAATAGACAACCAACATAGTTGACATAAGAAGCAAGGACCACCTAACACCAAAGCTCAATTGGTGATCTTTTGTGACATGATAAACTATATCTAATTTGTATTAAGAATATAAATCTATTGAAATATCCACTTTACAGATTGATTTGATCGATTTGATAGATTATTTTATGCCATTTCGGCAGTAAAAGTCATTGCCATAGCGGTGAAATTCCAATATTTTCATGTATTTCCTAACAACAGGGATGAGAACAGGTCAGGCTGGTATATAATATTAATAAGGTGCTTTAGAACAGAGTAAATTGAGGGGTACTTACCTGTCTCAAACGGAACAAGCCACCGAGGGTCGATATCAGTGTTGGACGACTTTGCACCTAATAAAAAACAAAGATCATAATTTGTTTAAATCATTCAATAAAATACTAAGAATAAACCAAAAATACAATTATTCGCTCGTGTTTTAGAATTTCTTTTAGCACATAATTCTTATTGTGTCTACAGGATAGATATGACCTGGTTTCTAGACATTACTCTTAGTGAATGAAACTACAACTGACTTCACCAAATACCATGAAACCCCAATTTAACGCGCCCCGATATAACTTGAATTTGGGTATAATGTGATGATTCATTGGACACGAAATTCTTTAATTTAAAGGTAATTCAATCAACTGAACCCCCAATTTAGCGCGAACCCGCTTTTTTTGTGATGACTTTCTATGGACTTCAACGATGCCCTTATAACGGGGTTTCCTTGTCATCTAATAGGCCGCACTAGACTAATTCCTCCATTATAAGCCGCAGCTATGTGTTCTGGGGGATCTATACAGCGTTCATGCGTTGCTAATATTGCCACAGACCTCTGCCGCGCCCACGGCCCTTCGGTGACCGTGCAGGTACATCAAAGCCTTCGCCCACGTTGAACTCCTGGTCGATTGGCTCTTCGAGGAGCCTTCGCTCAAAGTCGTCCATGTCCCTCTCCTTTCGATTGTGCCGGGTAGTGACTTCCTTCTTATCGTCGTTGGACTCCGAAGAGCAGTAAATATGACACAACACTTACTACCAACAGAACCTGCTCCTTATTCTCACTATTCCCAGCAAAGCAGCGTTCCCCTGCCGCTTACTGCAACGCTGTCCACCAGAATCGACTGACGTACACTTCCGGTCAGTAACTTCCGGTCTATATGTGCCCTTCCCTGCTAGGGGCTGACAGGTTTTGGCTGCAGCCACCAGGGTGTTTTTTTTCTCTTTTGTTTTACGACACTGAATCACAAAAGGAAAGAATGTTGATTTAGTAAATGCGCCGTAGAATTCAAGTCTAGGATTATTGGGGTTTTACATCCTAACAAGAATAAAGGTCATATCAGGATTGATACCCACATGTGGCAGTGTGCCGTCATTGGGGCTTTATAGTACTGCCTCACTAGGATAACATGGAACTGGCGCTGTAGACATCCTGATAACAGACTTATAAGTTATAGCCTACCAAATAAGTAGTTGATAAGTATCACTCAATATCTCACTCAGTCACAGTATCCAGACATTGAGCCAACTGGTGCTTGCCCCATTCTAGAAATGCTGAGCATCAGGCAAGGTAATGTCAAGTACTGACTTTGCAAGTCTTTAATTTGATCTGGTGGTCTATCAATCTGACATACACCAACACTCATGTTACAAAATTGGCAGTTGACGTAAGGACTGGTTCGTTCAGTGTAAGGATAATGTGACTCAGTGGGATATTGTATCATGGTGCCAATGGCACTATAAGGCGAGCCAGAATAGAGTCACAAATTACAACCTATTCTGAGTGTGCGTGGAGTTTTACGTCCTGGCAACATCTAAGGTAATATCCTGATGGGCACCGACTTGTGACAGTGCACACTTATGATGGGTTTATAGTGCTGCTCCACTGGGAGACCAGGCCACCAACATCATGACCCAGTATCCCACTCAGTCACATTATCCTGATACTGAACTAACTAGTCCTTGCCCTATTCCAGTAATGCCAAGCACCAAGCTAGGTAACAACAAGAATCAATTTTGTAAGTCATTGGTTTGACTCGACCGGGAGTTAAACTACCGACGTTCCGCACAGGAAGCCTGCTATCTATCTATTCAGCCACAGTGTCCGGTCTGTTTATTCTGATATGACCCCAGATATTGCTAGGATGATAGTAGTGGGGGTGGTGGTGGTGGTGGTGGTGATAGTAATGATGACGATGAGTTTGATTGACTGATTAGTGGTTGCTTTACGCCGTGTCGGCAGCATAGGCCATATTCAGGGCGAAGAGATGATGACGATGATGACTGTCAGTGATTTTACACAATGTCGGCATTGAAAGTCATTCACAGTGAAAAGCGAGTAGAATTTATTGTTATCCTGCTTTTTCTAGAAAATAACACGTGTCAAGAGACAGTAAATTTGTTTGTCAAAAGACATAGGTTAACGTTACTGATACTAGTGACAGGATGGACAACCCCAACCACTCTTTCACGTACGACATTAGTTCAAATAAACGCCTTTTTAGAGTTTGCTAATTGCTTACTTCTAGTAATTTATTGTAAGTGTACGTACGTAGTCATTGTTTATTCTCAACAAGAAATTCTTTAGTAGGCCTACATATCTATATTTGGTTTGGTATTGACATATTGGTCTTCCAGCCATATAATTGGCACAAGTTATATTATATTGACACAAGTGAGTTGGCTGTTTTTATGATAGTTTTTTTTTTAGATATCTATCTCCCCGCCCCCTTTTCCCCTGCGCGTAATCCCAAGTAGGAAAACGAAGTGAAAATGATGTGTAATTGGATTATATGGATATTGTGTGATGGAAGCAGCTAACCAGTCCTCGTCCTATCTTAGTAATGCCAAGCGCCAGGCTCGGTAGTGATAAATATCAATTTTATAAGTCATTGGTTTGACTCGACCAAGATTCGAACTTCCTACCTTCCACCACCACATTCAGTTATTTAACCCTTTAAAACTGGAAACGCCCGCAAGTTTCATGTCCAGGAGCGCCTGAATGCATCCACCATATCTCATATCGTATCTCCTAATCGGTGATACCAAGGAGGCACAATTTGTTATCATTTGAAAGAGAAATGACAGGGGGGTGGGGTTTAACAATTTAATTAGTACTCCAAGGACTTAACAATTTAAATCTCTTTCAAGGCTGCTAGGGTTATGGCAGAGTGTAATGAGATGACCTGAGTGGTATATTGCCAGGATTACAGCATCTCAGTAGGGCAGCATTGTAAAGCTTGCAGGAGTCGGTATTAGACTTGAAAGGGTTTTGGACATTACTAGAATGCAAAACCCAACTAGCTTCGTTAGTTGTGACCAACCTTGGTTGACTGATTGATTGATAAATCTATAGTAATCTTAGTGTTCGCAGTAAATCACAGCAAATGACCAATCCTATGAATGACCAATCCTAGGGGGTTATAATTGTCCAAATTTAGTTTTATAGGGATTACTACAATATAGACCTTCCACTTTCAAGAATTATACAATTTATTCAAACTATCTCCATTGGTTACTATTTTATGGTGCTTTTCTTCGCTTGACATTCAGCCAATTGAGTGAGTTGTGGGACAGTTAAATAGTTAAATAAATCAGCACTATAAAGACTAGCATTATAAGCTGCATGTCCTAATCATACAATCGGCAATATAAATACTAGTATTGTAAGCTGCATGTCCTGTTCATACAATCGGCAATATAAATACTAGTATTGTAAGCTGAATGTCCTGGTCATACAATCAGCAATATAAATACTAGTATTGTAAGCTGAATGTCCTGATCACATAACTATCTGCACTATAAATACTAATATTGTAAGCTGCATGTTCTGATCACACAGCCAGCGATAATATAAATACTAGTATTGTCATTGTGTCCTGATCACACAACTATTGGCAATATATACTAGTATTTTAAGCTGTGTCCTGATCACACAGCCATCAGCAATATAAAAACTAATATTGTAAGTTGTGCCGATCACACAGATCACACAGCTATTGGCAATATAAATATTAGTATTGTAGCTGTGTTATGATCACACAGCTATGAGCATTATAAATACTAGTATTGTAGCTGTGTCATGATCACACAACTATCAGCAATATACATACTAGTATTGTAGCTGTGTCATGATCACACAACTATCGGCAATATATATACTAGTATTGTAGCTGTGTCATGATCACACAACTATCGGCAATATATATACTAGTATTGTAGCTGTGTCATGATCATACAGCTATCAGCAATATATATACTAGTATTGTAGCTGTGTCATGATCACACAACTATCGGCAATATACATACTAGTATTGTAGCTGTGTCATGATCACACAACTATCAGCAATATATATATACTAGTATTGTAGCTGTGTCATGACCACACAATTATCGGCAATATATATATACTAGTGTAGCTGTGTCATGATCACACAGCTATTGGCACTATAAATACTAGCATTGTAAGCTGCATGTCCTGATCACACAGCTATCGGCACTATACATATTAGCAATATAAATACTAATATTGTAAGCTGTGCTGATCACAGCTTTCGACAAAATAAATAATAGTATTGTAGCTGTGTCATTATCACACAGCTGTGTCCTGATTACACAGAATAAACATTAATATTCTAGGTCTCCTAGAATAGGTGGGAACAAGACATTCTGTAAATTTGTGGTTGGAAGACCGACATGCTAGTGTTGGGATAAGAAATTCATTTTTATGATTAAAAACAGTGAGAACAAAACCAAAAGGTTATACATTACAAAAGCTCACATTGTAAAAGGAAGGTTTGTTGATGTGTCCACAGATAGTTATTACAAATAAAACCTTGGATTAAATAACTAAGCAAAATTCAAATGCATTCTCAAACATAATGAATAACAGAAAGACCACTTATTCCAAATAGTATTTACACGCATGGAATAAACATATTAGAATCACTAACAAATTATCTTAAATACTTTATTTTCTAACCAACGATTGATACATGTAACAGTACACTTTCAGTCGACTGACCAAGCAGATGATCACAATATAAAACGATGTAATCTAATTGGAAAAAGAATAACCAATTAAAAATAAAATATACATATAAAACCACACCCACCCTAAAAAAAGAAAAAGAAATAAATTTGGTACTGACGGACAAATAGATACTTCGCTACTAGAGAAACTATTCAAAATGCATGCAGCATAGCATAGCACACCTATATATATATATATATATACACTACAGGTTTCATACCCAATTTGACGTCAAATTCCAGGACTTTCCGGTGCAAAATTCCAGGACGTTTTTAAAAATTAAAGTGCCCCAAAACACAGCTTTAGTCAGTCGATTCACTAGGTGAGATGTGAATTGTGAATAAACATGAGAAATAACAATGACTATATGTATCATCTTAATATAAAAATTAAGAGGTGGGCTAACAAACCTATAAAAATCACTTTTAATACAAAACATCACTGATTGAAGTTTGGGCACATCAGCGAAAATAGGCTTTAAAAGAAACATGGTCATGATTTTCCATTTTCAAGGATCTTTAGACAAATTCCAGGCCTTTCCAGGCCTTGAATGCCGCAAATTCCAGGATTTTCAATGTTTTCAAGGACCCGTACGAACCCGATACTAATATTTACATCAACCAAATACATATCTGTTCTATTTGAGGATTAGTCCTCATAAAATAATTAGTAACTAATTTTGAGATAATAATTCCGGAGACAAATAACACTAAGCACTGTGAATTAAAACAATATCTGTAAAGAGCCTTAGAATGTCTCCTGTGACTGTGAGTATGGGCGTGTTGTCAAGTTTACCTTATAATTATAGCTATAAGTGGCGAGTTCTATTCACATATCCTGTTAACACTTCCTTCTGTACAGTATCCAACTGTCACTATCTACACGTGGTGGGCATCACAAGTGTCGGGGTGTAGCCTATCAATTATCAGCTGCTGCTTCACAAATGCCACTTTATAATACAAAGCAGGTACCGCCCGATATGAGGGTTTCAGACCTTCGGGAATTAGGATATTCTGAGAACCGCTGATCTGTAGTGACAGCTTACACGGTGAAAATTGATGTTGGTGCCCCTCCCAGCCCTGTCCTTCGCAATAGGTTAGTTGTTGGAATTTTACATCCTGGCAACACATACGGTCATATCAGGGTGACTTTATAGTGTTGCACCACTGGGAAAGCAGACCGCCAGCACCACAACCTGATATCCCCCTGTCACATTAGCCTAACACTGAGCTAATAGACCCTATACTAACTCGCTTTGCACGTATAACCACATTCATCCTAATGACCAAACTTGGCATGGTTCTTGCCATACATTTTTTCTTTTTTTGGTAAAGTATTTATTCATCTGAATATGACATTTGTCAGCATCAGAGCACTGGTCTTCCCGCCATCTTAACTATTGGAATTGACAGTCTAAATAATCTAAGTTTGGTCAGTGCTGTATTAGTCACAGCATCGATCTTGTAGAATTAAAGGAGTGGCTCCTGCTGTATAATGTACAGCACCAGTCACTGTAATACATGCAAAAATGGGGAGCAGCACCGAGTAGGTGTATACTCGGGGCAACTCAAACAATCGTTGTGGGTTAAATTTTTTCTCTTAAAAAACAAGCTAAGTTTATAGTTGACTAGACATTTCGTCTGTCTTATATAATGTTCAATGTGTTTAAACAGATTGATAGTTGTGTAGGATGTTCGGTGTGTTGATGGTTTGTTCATGATGGTTAGGGTAGATTGAGGTGAATTATCCTAGCAAATATTTTATATTCAATTTTTTTGTTTAACTGTTTAAAATACTAGTATTTTATTCAACTGTTTCGTGTATGTGTATTCACCACCTCTCCTAACCTTCCGTTGCGTAAGCTGTGACCCAGAGTGCTGCATCACAGCTTCCGTCCTTCCTGAGGTACCAGCAGAACTGAACTGAGTATTGACCTAGGCAAAGCTGATGTTGCTACACATTCCAGAAGCCTGCCTCAAATCCTACATTAGCACAACTAAGTGGTTATTAAATGACGTCAGCATTCAAACCAGTCATTTTTGATTAATAGGAACTGTAATTTCATTGTATTTTAACATATAACCAACACTATACCAAAATATGATATCAGATAGCAGGGGTTAGTTTTATCACACTGGACACTGCAATGGATTATCACCAGAGATAAGCAATACCATACAGGGCATTTAATAAATCTATATATATAACACAAAATGACACATGGTTGGAATTTAGCCAAATCAGCGTAACCTCCCTAGAGTTTACAATCATATTATGCACAAAAATTAACATTTTCTGTCGCAAAACATGATAATAAAGATCACCTATTTCTTCCCCTTGTAGTCACAATAGGAATTTAATGACTGTTTTGGCGGATACCTCTTTACTTTTGTATCTATTTAGTCAAGGCAACAAGTACACATACAAATCCAGCGTTTCCACCACGACTTGAAAATTACTAGTTTGGTGTATGAAGGGTTTTTTCACCCTTTAGCGATGTGTCTGCAAACAAATCTGATACCAGAAGATTAATGGGATTTTAAATAGAAATTAAGATTCAGGAAAGGGGCAAAAGAAATTCAGTGTTAACGACTCATATATTGACAAAATGTAATGGAAACAATTGTTCTTTACCCATCTCTGCCTAAAAGCAAGTAATATTTGGACATGAGTTATATAAATATATGGTACCTATGCTAAACATTAAGCATTGAAATTTTTTTATTTTTTTAAAATTAAGATATCCTTATCGGCAACCAAGGCATTGTATGTACTGGCTACCAGAATAGTGTTTAGTGCCGCATCTACCAGCATGTGGCCACGCACTGCTCTGGAGTCAGCCTTGCCAGTCATCATGACTCATGTGGCTTACTGTGTTGTCGGCGTACACCACCTCAAGCCTCTATAAAGGTATTTCATTAAAAGGCACCTCTACCCCCATCCAACAAAAATAATTATAATTTTCAAAATTAACATATCACATGATGGTAAGGACAGTTGTGCTTATGTGTTTTATTTCATCAATACATGGTGCGACATAGCACTGTAGACAGGTCCAGTGTGAGCATCCAAGGAAGGTGCACTCGTATGATGACGACGCACCGGAAACTGTCTGCTGCATCTTGTCCCGCCAACCCGTGTTTACAGTGAGATGGCAGTCGGGCACACTTGTGGTGATGAAGAGCCCTGCCCTGCCCTGCCCTGCCCTGCCCTCTTGTGGGCAAAGGATGAATTAACTGTGAACGCCACAGGGATGCCAAGCTGGGTTTGGGGAGGTGGGGAAAGAACTTTTATTAGGTAAATAGGCATGCCTGGTCATTAGCAGTATTGTGTGTAAAAAAGGGCCGCGTTTGAAATTCTCCCTGCTTAATTAACTAATGTACAAAAAAAAAGGGCAGGGTCCAAGGGTTACCAGTCACGGCGACCCTCCCCAGCACCAGGGTTTTCAGGGGCAGTGCGCGTACTATAGGCCTGTCATGGGGGGGGGGGGGGGTGAAAATAGTAACTATTGTGCCCAGAGGAGAATTCGAACCCACACTTGCCATTCCAGGACTAGATGCGAACCATTACATGACCTAGGCTCCCTGATGCAATCACCGTATCCTACTAAATGGTTTACATCGATGTCGTTCAATGCTTACAAATACAGACTACATGCAATGCACACACGGTAGGTTCAACAACCATACAGTGCATAGCTTGTATGGGGCTCGTCACAGCATCAGTGCCAAGGGGGGGAATGGGAGATATTGTACTTCTTGCCATTACAAGGCTAGCATGCTAACCATTACACAACCTAGGCTCCCTGACGCAACCACCTCATCCACGCCTACCTGTCTACTGTGGCTCCTTGCCTGAAAGGTCAGTGCGGACTACGACAGGCCTATGTACATGACCCTGAAAAGCCTAAAAGTGAATTCCCCAGTTAGCCAGGTGAGCGGAAGGCACTGACACTCACTGGCTGTGCAGGTCAAATGGACCTGGGTTTGTTTGTTTTACGTCCTAGCAACATGTAAGGTCATATCAGGACCAAATGGATCTGGGAGGCAATTGGGAAGTACTAGGAGGAATAGTGGCAAATAACAACAAAAAAGATATCAGTGAAAAAAATTTTTATAGCAATTATGCTATTTACAAACTATTGTTTATTTTTCTCAATCAAAATGAACTTGGGCCAATTATTTGGGAAATCTTTGAAGGTTGGTATCCCTGTGAGGCAGTGGTCTTGGTAGAAATCTGATTTACAATGCAATGATTTGACACCGCTCCCCAACCAGCGACAACAGTTTACTACTTCATGACAAGCGCACTGCCCTGAAGCTGGATTGACTTAAATAATGATTTATCGATATGGAAGTGATTAATATGAGGGCTTAGTATTCTGCGCTATAATAACCGCTACATCTATGTAAAACTTTCTTTTAATTTTTATTTTTTTTTTTTTAAACTAAATGTGTGGTTTGCAGGGCTAGTATATAACAGCCACATAGGCAGGTATGGATGTGCATGGGTTCAGAAGTGTGCATTGTCTGCAGTCGGACATCATCTTGCCCGCATTGTTTAGTCATCACTCAAAGCGTGCACTGAGTTATTATTCTTAGTTCCCATTATTTTCCACACCATGCCCTATTTCATCTATGACAACTCGCGAGCAAATGAGCTTATCATCTTCGTCACTGTTTATATATATATCAAGTCCATTGAATTGAGCTGCATAGTATCAGCTCACCTTATAAGTTTCCCGACACTCACACTTCCAAATGCTACCCGTTCCAGTCACGGGCACATGTTGATAAGTTATTTAAGTAGATCCCCACCCACTCCCTTCCTATCCCTGCCAACATAAAAGAAAATTATTGTTTATGTGTGAACCCACCCATAACCCTTCACTACACATGCCTCCCAACCCCCTACCCACCCTTAGGTCAGGTCCACAGCGTCTGCTAGAGTTTCACCATCTCGATTTGGGGAGAGGACCAAACTGTCTGCAGGTGTGGCGTTGGCACTAGAAGGTGGGGTCGATGCTTTAGGGGTGGCTGCAGTGGTGATGGGAGCAGCAGCAGTGACAGCGGCGACAGCAGCAGTGGCAGCGGCAGCAGCAGCAGCCGGGGTGGCAACAGCTATGTCAGACACCTTGGATATGGGAACCTTGAAGACAGTGATCTTGGTGGTTGGAAGGGCAGCTCCCAGTTGATCCATCAGCGCTGTGATGCTAATGAACTTTTCCTTGCGCTCCTCTTCCCCATCGACGGGGTCTTCCAGGAATGTTAAACATTCCACCTTCTTGCCTTCCTCTACCTGTAGCGATATGGTGGCTGCCTCAGACATGATGCCCCACTCCAAAGTTTTCAATGTCATCAGCTGCTTAAGTGCCTTCAGCGTGTTTGTGTTAATCAGCGCCGCCTGAGTGGGAAATGATAACATACAATGTGAACCCAGTTAAAGTAATACAATATAAACAAGCAAACCGATGTTGGAAAATCTTTAATACATTCATAGATCAAAGCAATCAAGATGACCTAATATTGTAACCAAAGAATTTGTTGAATCGTCAGATAGTTCCACTGCCCGCCCAAACTAAATGTACATACAGAACCCTGAAAACCCTAACCCTGGTAACAAGAGAACCGCAGTGACTGCTCATGCAAATCCAGGCTCGAGTGAAGTAAGGGGCAGAAAAGAGGGAGAGTGGGAGTTGTAAAAAGAAAGACTAATGTATGTTCTGAAGCAATTGTTTTGTTTTCCCATTAGAATTGAATTTTAGAACTTGTTCTCTCCCCCCCCCCCCCCCCCCCCCCCCCCCCCCTCAACCCAATTCTTGAAACTGAGACTTGGATTTCTGAGCTATGCATAAATGGGGAAAATCCCATTTGCGTTTTCCACTATCAAAGATCACTGGAGGAAATTGAAGGATGGGGGCCCATTGGACCTTTAATGATTGGGCCAATAATGCATATTGAGGATTTGCCATGTAACGTAGGCATCACACTACTCCTGCATCATGGTTGGATAGAAGCAGTACCTTCTACTATCAAGTGTGTGTGATAAGTCACTGAATATGCTTAATTTGAACACTTATTGAGTAAGTTATGCTCCTAAATAACATTATTTCAACTCCCCAGTGAATAATCATGGTTCTAAATAACAGAATTATATGATAGTAGTGACTGTTCACACACACTTGATACTAAAGGGAATTGCTTCTATCCAACCATGGTGGCAGACTAGGCACTGGTCATGTGGTGCTAATCTTTTGACGCAAATCCTTAATGTGTGTGTAATTCAGCATAGTAGTCTGCACTGACCTTTCAGACAAGACTCCACATTATACAGGTAGGCGTGGGTAGTGTGATTGCATTAGGGAGCCTAGGTAATGCAATGGTTAGCACCCCAATATGTAGTTGCCCTATCCACGCCATTCGATGGCTAGCATGCTAACCAATCACCCTATCCACACCAACATGTGGATCCATGCCTGAGAAGTCAGTGCAGAGTACTACATCAGCATCAATACACATCAAATTGAAGCCTATTTCGTATTTGTAAACTATGTGTGCCATGCAGATTTCTTATGCTCAACCAGAGGTAATGGCTGTATTATGGAAAATGCCTCATCATTTTCTCCAACTGCTCCATGTAACCTAGGTACAAGATTCACCCCATACTGCTGCAGTAGGGGTGCAAACCAGCCTTATGTAAAAGGTGGCGAAAAAACGGGTCAAAGAAATGAGAGCCTAATTTCACAATGTAAGATGCAACAATTATTCTTTACATATATCTTATTATTTACCCGCTATCTTTGAGTTGAAAAATATAATATAATATCTAGTTTAATAAGATTTAAAAGTGACATCGACGGCGTTCTACGACCGCCATCTTGTCTTTTTTGCATTCTCTCCCATTTCACCAACTCTGTGCCTTAGAAGTATCCATTTCATACTGGAGCCTCACTTCCATACTGGAGCCTCACTTCCATACTGACGGTATTTTCGCCCGTATTTACATAAGGCTGGTCTTCACCCGTGTACTACAACGGGTGAATCTTTTATCTACATGTAACCCTGCCTCCACCCAGCGGTGCTGGTTTGCGTTGACAAGTCCACTGTTCTCATATATTCATTCCCATTCCAAAGACACCAAAATAGCGCTAACCACTATGGCTACTGCCGCAACAAACTTACATTTTCTGATATATCTGGCCACACAGTGAGTGACGTCAGTTTCGGCAGTTCCTTTAAGGAATCTTCTAACCTGGTGTCCACCGCAAACTTGATCAGCTCCAGCTTTTGCAGTCTGAAAATCAGCAAATACAAAATTTGGAATCCTCACACATGCATTAAAGATCTGATTATTATGTATTCCTTACTATATCTTAACAAAATGTACATATTCTTGGAACATCAATTGCATCGCACTGCTAAATCCGGATGCGGTGGTCGGATCGGTAGAGCGCAGGCTTCCCATGCGGAAGGTCAGATCATCAAATACCAGATGAGTAAAAACAATATCTTACAAAATTGATACTTGTCATTTCCTAGTCTGGCGCTCTGCATTATTAGGATAGGGTAAGGACTGGTTAGCTCAGTGTCAGGATAATGTGACAGTGGGATATCAGGTCCTGGTGCTGGTAGACTGGTCTCCCAGTGGCGCAGCACTATAATGTCGCCCTGAGTGTACACTGTCAGTAGGTATCCGTCATGATATAACCGTAGATGTTACTAGGATGCAAAATTGATGTATTACCTTAAAGTGTTGCCCTACTGGGAGACCATGCCACCAGCACCATGACTGAATATCTTACTCAGTGACATTATTCTGATAATGACAAACCAGTCCTTGCCCCATCCTATTAATGCCGAGCATCAGGCGATTAGTTTCGATTTTGTAAGTCATTGGTTTAACTCGGCCAGGGTTCTAATCCATGACCTCCTACACAGAACCTCAGCCAGCGTTCTTATGAATTGGCCACCGTGTCCAAAGAGGTTAGAATAGTGTTAGACTATTACTGTCCAGCAATGAAAAGAAGTCATTATGTTAAAAAAAAATTTAGTCAGCAACAAATCATTTGAACTAATGAAAATCGAATCGTTTCCTTTTTGATAAGGGATGATTCAGTAAACCTCAACTTACTGTTTAAGGTGCTTCAACGCTTCGCCAAGTGCGGGTTCAGGGCTTTCGCCGCCACATTCCAGACGCAGAGTCCTCAGTTTGGTCAGCTCACCCAGCTGCTTGTACACCTTCGTTAAGAAGTAGACACAAAATGCGGAGTTATTTAAAATGATAGTCTAAAGGAAACAAAGCTAAAACCATACAATACAATGCAATCTTTCCAACACATCTTGCTATATATTTGTTTCTAATGTACATTGCAGTAAAATTAGATATGTATATCTCTGGTTTGATTCAGTCAATCGGGCATGGTAACACCAAGTATCAACTTTAGTATATCTTTGGTTTGATTCAGTCAATCAGGCATGGTAACACCATGTATGAACTTTAGTATATCTTTGGTTTGATTCAGTCAATCAGGCATGGTAACACCAAGTATCAACTTTAGTACATCTTTGGTTTGATTCAGTCAATCAGGCATGGTAACACCAAGTATCAACTTTAGTATATCTTTGGTTTGATTGCATCAATCAGGCATGGTAACACCATTTATCAACTTTAGTATATCTTTGGTTTGATTCAGTCAATCAGGCATGGTAACACCATGTATCAACTTTAGTATATCTTTGGTTTGATTCAGTCAATCAGGCATGGTAACACCAAGTATCAACTTTAGTATATCTTTGGTTTGATTCAGTCAATCAGGCATGGTAACACCAAGTATCAACTTTAGTATATCTTTGGTTTGATTTCATCAATCAGGTATGGAAAAGACAAGTATCAATTTAGTATATCTTTGGTTTGACTTGGGTCATTCGCATAACCTGCAGTTCCTCTCCCCCCCCCCCCTCTCCCCAACCCCACCACCACCCCACCACCCCACCCCAACGCCAGATGGGAAGCGCTCTGATAATATAACCATAATTCCGTTCATACGACCCATGGCTCTATTTTTTTCAAAATTGAGACGGCAATAGTATAAAACGAAAATGGACACAACAGCTGAACTTACCTCTTCGGTCCACATGTCGCAGTCACCAATCTCAAGGACCTCAAGACTCTGGAGCTTATTGAGGAAAAGGAACTCTGCACTGGGGATGCTCCGCATCGTAGTCAACACCTTGCGGTAGAAGAGAAGTTTATGCAGTCATGTGATAAGTGCAAACACCATGAATAGATGCTGACTGTGCAATTGTGGGGAACATTACTTCCAAGAATTATGTTATTATGAGATGTGTTAGTTGCATAGTCCAATGATTTAGTGTCTGGTATATTTGTTTAGATTGATAGTTATAATTTCATTTACTTTAGTTTGAAGTAACTTACTTTAAAGGATAACTATTTGAATTGAAAACAGAATAAATTAATTTTGGCGTGCACGTTGAAATGCTAGATATCACATGCTTCAGCAGTGACAAGTACTATTAAATTTACTTAGTATTCCTTCTATAGGCCGACAGCAATAAAAGGTGCACCGGTTTCAAAATTGGATATGTAGGATCAAATCTAGGGAAGCATTTAGATTTAGAAAATTGGGTGCCCTCATCAGATTATGAGTCTTTAACATATGCTGCCATGTTATTAATGTATAGCAGTGGAAATAAATGATTCAATCTATTACAATACTGATGTAATGAGAATATTCAGCTTTCAAATTTGTTGGGTTCCAATCGCAGAGACAAAAGCAACTTACAAGTGTCTTGAGGTTTGTGAGTGCTGCTAAGTCAACGAGTCCGCCACTGAAGGAGAAAGCTGGCAGCACAAGACCGCAAACACCTCGTAGTTTCAAATGCTCCAGCTGCTTCAGTGAGGCAAATTTACCGATGTCGATTTTTGTATTTGTAGTCCTGTCAATGAATATCAAATTATCGGAAATAAGAATTCTCGTTTTTTTAAACCACCGCAACTAACAACAGTGATGGTGAATTGAAAAAGGTATTGGACAGATCTAACCCAAATGATAGCAGCAAATCAAATGTCTCCTTAATTCATTGGATTCAAATATAAAAGGAGTTACATATTAAAGTAACAGAACGTACCACATTAGTGATTCTGCTATCATGTCAGTGACTGACTCCGCACATAGTACTTCAAGTTTATCCAACTTTTCGACAACAGCATGTAGGATGCAGGCAGGTGAGTGGCCAAAGTGTATGTGTCGTAGTTGGTCAAAATTCTCAAGCACGGCTGTAAATTGATGCCACGTCCGGTTACGGTCTTCAGACAGCAGCATACCTTGCAAGTCCTGTCAGATAAAAACTAGTTTGTTTATTTGATCACATACATTTGTCAATAGCAGTACTGTATATTAAGTCTGACCAAATGCCCAATGCAACCGAATTGTGAGGTCTCAATAAATAAGGCTTTTACCATTATCCATTCTTAAAAGAGAAGTTAATTAGAAAAAAAGTTAATTAGGCAGTTTTCCTGGGTGGGGATTAAAAAAAAAAGTAGTTATAATTATTTTACTGTTTTATCAACAAAATATTTATGGTTAAGCATTTCTAATTCGGAATATGCGGATTAAGATTTACTTACCAAAAACCATGTGTTGTGGTTCTTAAACCTTCTAGCAGCTTGTTCCCAGTCAGAGACTCGGCTTCCTTTCAATTTCACAACCTTCCACTGATTGCATATAAAACAAATAAAAAACAATTAATGTAATTATGAATAAAATAATGCACATGAAACATAAATCTTCATTTATAAGCAACAGAGCTTTATTAGTTTGAATTAATGTGATAACAATTTTTTTAATGTTTAAACAATGTAATTATGTGAACAAAATAACGCATATTAAACACAGAAATCCGTATAAAATGGTTAATAAAATGGTGGAATAGAATACAATAACTAGCTTCACTTAAAGTTGCAATGGCCGCTGTTTTTGCTATTCTGCCATATTTGGAGATAGATACGAGATTGATCAGTGTAATCTCCCGTACCGTAACTTGACTTTAATCATAAATGGCTAATTTTCGAGATAGCTTAAGTGAAAATATGCTAAATTATTTTTGGCTGAGACATCCACATCCATAGGCTTTCAGTAGAAACAATTTCTATCAAATTGACTTATAACTCCCTGCTATGCAGCAATAAATGCTTCATAAGAGTACCAGTATCTAAGTTGGGTATGTAGGATCAAATCTATTTCATTTCATCGGAATATGCAGCTTTAATAGAAGTTACATTACAAAGCATTATTACGGTGATAATCTGACAGAGGGCGCTGTGATACAATTCAGATCGACGCGGTATTATTGAGGATTTGCTCGTGACGTAGGTATCACACTACTCCTGCATTGTGGTTGGATAGAAGCAGATCCTTCTACTATCAAGTGTGTGTGTTAAGGCCACCGTACAACAAAAAGCGCAAATCTATTCACTGCTACGATCTAATTCTGTTATTTAGAACCATGAATATTCACTTGGGCGTTCAAATAATGTTATTTAGTAGCATAGCTTACTCAATAAGTGAAATTCGGTCAAATTACGCCCTAAATCCAAGCGATATTAAGGACGCTGCCACATCGGCAGCGTTATTGCCATTGTCGCTGTACTTTCACTCAGATTTTGGGTTAAATTTGACCAGAATTTCACTATTTGAGTAAGTTATGCTTCTAAATAACATTATTTCAACCCTTCAGTGAATATTCATGTTTCTAAATAACAGAATTAGATCGTAGTAGTGACTATTCACACACACTTGATACTAAAGGGAACTGCTTCTATCCAACCATGATGGCCGACTAGGCACTGGTCATGTGGTGCTAATCTTTTGACACAAATCCTCAATAGCATAGGTGGTTGGCCTAAGAGGTGGCGCCATCTAGTGTACACGGCCAGCGACAGTAAACAGTACCCGGGAGAGGCCCGAATTGCAAATCAGTGCCACCTGTCGACTCGTTCGTAATTATGTTCAAAGTGTGAACCCATAACAAGAGTTTTCAGAATTCTGCTGGTCCCTAAAGCTGAGACACAGCATGCCAGGTCACAGCTTCAGCACACACACCGAACGTTGGATTTGGTACCCCTGCCAGCCCTATCCTTCACTACAGACCCTATAATTTAAATTTACTTTGCACATATACAACCATATGCTTCCTGATCAAACTCGGTAGCGTTCTTGCCATACATTTATTTCTGATCCAGGGAAAGTTTCCCAGCAAACATCACCAACTCTCCCGGACCAGACGGGATGGCCGAATGAGTTTAGCATCTCCCGTTTTCGTAGATCGTGGAACCCACAGGTTCGAACCCTGGTCGAATCAAACCAATGATTTAAAAATTGATACGTGTCGCTTCTTAGCCAGACGCTCAGCATTATTAGGATAGGCCAAGGACTGGTTGGCTCATTGTCAGGAAAATGTGACTGAGTAAGATATCAATTCATGGTGGTGGTGGCCTGGCCTCCCAGTGTGGCAGCATTATATAGTCACCATGAATGCGCACTGTCACAAGTCGGTACCAACCCTGATATGACCATAGATGTTGCCAGGAAATAAAACTCCAACAACCAACCAACCGACTCTCCCACATTCCAGCGGGTAAGCTGAAGCTGCGACCCGGCATGCTCGTGCATGCTGGATCACAGTTTGTCCTTCAATAAAGAACTGCCGTCTACAGTACTCACAAGGCTGTCTTGACATGCCACTTTGGCCCACGTTCGACACACCCTGGCTGCCCTGCAAGATCAAAAGGGTACACTGAATTTAATACATGCACACCGTTACGAAAATAACGAATTGTATGGGGTTTTTAAAGTAGTATACAAGGTATATCAGCGATGATAGTAAAGGTCTTTAATAAATCTGCTTATACCCCAGTCAGACTACAGCTTGCGACCACTCTGCAGCCACCTTAGACCAAAGAACCCACACTAACCCATGATATCCTTGCTACCAAAACAATGGTTGCCAATGTCTGGGCATCACTGGTGAGTGTGTGTTCTTTGGCCTAAGGTGGTCGCAAGCTGTAGTGTGACTGGAGTATTAAAAAAGCACATGGAAGTGTAGAGCAGGAATGAAAGTGGTCTCCGGCAAAAAACCGCAGAAATCAGGCAGGGACCATGGCGCCACCTAGCGGGTTCCGGTAGAACCAAGCTTTGGTTATTACACCGAAATCTGACTTTTGGTAAATTTAACAAGGCGTATGGGGGGGAAAATGGCACCTATGAACATATCGGAAATCCACCCGAAAATCGGATATTTCTCATCCCCGGACTCCAAATTGATCAGTAGACAGAGTGTAATTTTACCTCCCTGTGAATACGTACGAAGGAAGGGTGGGCTATTTATTAATGCTTTCTTCTTTGACAAATCTGTATTAACCCTTTCAGCACTAAAGATATTTATTTCAATTGTTAAGTCCCTGGAGTCCTTAGCGAATTGTTGAAAAATCTGCATGTTATGTTAGTGCAATTAAATTGATATATCACAAAAACTATTGAAAATCAAGTTGATTTTATATGAAAGTAAATTGGTTTCTCTTTCAAATGATAGTAAATTTAGCCTCCTTGGTATTACTGGTCATAAGATATGACATGAGATATGATAATATATATGGCGGGCGCATTCAGGTGCTCCTGGCCGGCAAACATGTGTTACTTGAAAGCACATTTGAAAGCTCCCGTCCTTTAAAGGGTTAAAATATATTATAATTAATTGGAGCTGCTATGTAGTAGTTATTACTATAAACAAATATATATTGCATTTAACATGGTGGTTATTCTATAAATTGTGATTACATTCACTTAATGAATTGCATGGAACATAAATACTGAAAATTTCTTCAAATTAACTTGAATAAGTTCTCTAGGTTTGTCTCCACCCCGGTCTTCTTTTTGTTATTTTGAGCCAGGTAGCTTTTTTTGATTAGGTACTCGAGGCGAGGGTGGAGGCTGGTACTATTCAAGGATTTACGATATACAAATCTACCAACCGTAGCAGGTCTGCGATGCTGAGGAACTTGAAAATGTTGATCATGCAGTCGTAACCGGATTGCAGCTTTAGGAAGTGGCAGTCACTGGGCGGAACCACTTTCATTTGTTTGTGTGACATCTTTGCCTGTGTCATATTCGACATGTTTTCCTTATCACCACCGGCCTCCCCACTTGCTGCATCTTTGGTTGCTGGGGGCGGGGCACTACTCGGGTCTGTAAAGTTGAGTATTTGTTCATTGTTTTTAGCGTAAAAGTTGAAATTTATTGGCAGGTTCTTCTCCTTAAAGAGCGTGTTGGGCAGCGTTCCAGGCGGTAGAAACACCTTCACTGCAGAGTCTGAGGAGATGAAACAATTCGGTGGGATCATCAACACCTTGTTGTTCACTTTGAGCGCGAGCGGCTGAGACATGTCCAAGTGGTTTAATACACCAGGAGGCAGTGTTAGCAACTGCCCACTCACCTGGTTTTGGTTAATAATTCTCGATAGATCTATTGTCGATACACCATCTTGGGGGCTTTTTGAGGGTGATGAGAATGCACTTTCCACAGAGTTCCCCGGAACACGAACCACTTCCATTGGTCGAGTACTTGACGATGCTGGTCCACATGTCTGGAAGAAAAAGCATACTTTCTATGACACAGAATAAACAGTTTTTATTATTTCCAACACCATTATTACTTTTGCAAATAGTATTATTTTGTTGAATGTGGAAATAATGTTCATAACAATATCTTTCTCCCTCTCTTCCCTCCTCCCTCCCCCGAGCCAATTCGACATAATGACATAAAATTGATACTTTCGCTATCTATCCCTGGCACTCTGCATTAATAGAAAAAGGCATGGACCGGTTTGCTCATTATTAGGATAATGTGACTGAGTGGGATTATGCATCATGGTGCCAGCAGCCTGGTTTTCCAATGGGACAGAACTAAAAGGTTGCCACAAAGGCACACTGTCACAAGTCGGTACCCATTCTAAATTCTAATATGACCATTCCGGTTGTGTAAACACACCGGGCAGCAGCTTCAGTCCTTGTCAGCAACCAGCACACAATAACGCAGAAGTGCTGACAAAGGCTGTCATCGAATAACAACTAATTCTGTCTTAATAATTTTTTTTTGCACTAGTTAAAGTTGAATACAGTAAAACCTCTCTAAATCGACCGACCATGGGACCGACTTTAAATGGTTCATTTAGGGAGGTGGTCAGCTTAGGGAGTTTATTTATCGTTACAATGGGCGATCGTTTGAGACCCAAATAAAGCAATCGATATAGAGCAGTGGTCGATCTGTGGTCCGTCAGAGAAGTGTTGCTGTAGAGTGATGGTGTTGGGTTTCTATAATTTTCTGAGATAAATATATGAGGTTGATCGCTATAATCTACCTTACATTAGCTTGAAGTGACTTCGATTTAAAATAGCTAACTTTGGATATATTTGAAGTGTAAACATGCGAAATTAATGTTGCTATGCTTGCCAAAACTCTGACCCCATAGCAGTAACATGTTCAGTTAGATTCACTTAGTATGCCCTTCTATGCAGCAACAAATACTAAATAAGTGCACCAGTATCAAAGTCGGATATGCAGGTTCAAATCTAGGTATGTATTTTGCTTTTGAAAATTTGATGCTTTTATGGGACTATGCAACTTTAAGGAGCCAGGAACCAGCAGACAATGAGTATTGACAAAGGCTGTCATCGCATAACAAATAACTACAGTAAAACCGCTCTAACCAACCACCTCCACAGATCGCCCACTCCCTTATTTTGATCGCTTTATTTGGGTCCCAAACGATCGTCCATACAATACAACTGTAATGATAAAAAAAACTCCCTAAACTGACCACCTCCCTAAATGAATCATTTAAAGTCGGTCCCATGGTCGGTCAATTCAGAGAGGTTTTACTGTATGTCTAAAAAATAAAATTTTGTAGAAACAGTAGTTTTCTTTAAATGTTTGCTGATTGAACTGAATTTTGGTAAAAATCTGGATATGCACTAGGGTACCCAGTTCTGTACGCACACAAAGGGTCTTCAGCAAATTGTTGCATAATGACTTTTATTGTGTTTATATAATCAAATAGTTAGTTGAGTAACTGGAAGTACAAGCTCATCAATATGCATTTTCTATTTTGTTTGCAGGGATGAAAGAAATCTATGATGAGGTTATCTGTCAATAATGTTGTGCCAATAATAGCACATTATCTTAGTGATTATTATTATTCTTAAAAGAAGGAATTTATTCACGGTGAAAAAAATAGATACTACTAGCTTTTCACCATGAATTTGGCCCTTTTCCCTTCTTTTAATAATAATAACAATAATAATTAGTCTGCTAGGATAACGTGCTGTTATTGGAGCAACATTTAAGGAAAGATACCACTAGCATATCGACACTTTTGTGGTAATTATGTTTATTTTGCTGAATAAGCTTTTTGTCAGTGCCGAAGCGGCCATGATATCAGCGTTTTTTACAACACAAGGAATTTCCGTGAAAATCCGGACCGTTTACCATATGCTTAGCACTGTCAGGGAATCGCGGAAAATTCCCGGAAGTCGGGTTTGGTACAGTACTCTCCTAACACTATCTTAGCTCCATTCCACTGATCAATCAGCACAGATCACTATCCTTGTTGTGACTGTATTATCACCCATGTCTACACAGACAGTGCTGCAGGGTAGACCAATAGTAGAGGCCATATGGCATTGCCTTAAATCTCCCTTTTCTCTCCGCACTCACTGATTGATTTTCTGCTTGAATGGATTTTTATGTCCTAGCAATATCTAAGGTCATATAAGAAGGGGATTCGGACTGATCAATTGCTGTCATATTATATATCCATGGTATTTTTTTAAACATTAATCGGTGAATATAAAAAATCGCGCAAATCCGCGAAATCGCGGGGGTCTTTCTCCCTGGTTTGGTACGCAGTTTTGCTCTTTAGTTGTTTGTTAGTACTTCCTTATTTCAGTTGTTTTGATGGAAGAATAGCAGTGAATTCAAATGCAAATCAAATACGATATCTCCCAGAAATATGGACATGTAAAAATAATTCAAAACTGAACTGAACAGTATACATTTTCTACCTGGGTTGCATTAAATGATACGGACTATGCACACACAACGCTAGCGAGCATTTGTCAGGGTACAGAACTGATTATCCTAGTGTAGTCTATTCCTTCCCAACAATATCCGAATGGTTCCAGTTCAACATACCTTGCATGTGAAGTCCATCGTTCCTGGAAGTTGGCCGACGCATGCCGGATGGAACAGCATCATGCATTTTGAACAGTGCAGCGTCGGGGGAAGTCCTTCCCGGCCTGGGCACGCCAGACCACACAGGGTAGTCGTCCCTACACTGCATACAAAACAATAAAAGTGGAACACGCAAATAAACAACAAGCTCAAAAGTAGCTGGCAGAACCTCATACACAGAAATAAACAGAACTTTCAAATGAAGGCAACTGTTGCCCAACTATCAGTGCAAACTAAGTCACACAATATTAGTTTTTAAAAACCTAGACTAAGACAATAAAAACCAACTTCAAGGTCAATTTTCGATCCCCCACACACTTTCCAATATCCACTGGTCTGTGCCCCAATTTCCCAATCTATATTGAAAATCATTGTACAATTAGTGGTAGTATAATTTTCATATGAATAGTAAATGCTTATGAATATAGAGTACTTATTACTAGTGGTTGATTGATTGGTGGTTCCTTAACAAGCCATATTCGCAGCGATATTTCTAATAGTACACTTGATTGATTGATTGATTGATTGGTGGTTGCTTTACGCCGTGTCGGTAGCATAGGCCATATTCACGGCGACTAATGGTACACAATACATGTATCACAATGCTTGTAACTCATCGTTGTGCTATAAGCTAAGTATAAGCAGATCCCTGACTGACACCCTATTAATGATTATTAATTCCTCCCACCCCCATTAAAAAATAAGGTGTTCCCTCTACCGGCACATGCTTCCACAGCTCAAATCGTTGATTGCAGACAGGGGGAAATCTTCTGCTTCATCTTTAACAAGACCTAACAATAAATCTATTCTTACCCTCCAGATGAGTTGGGTGATTTATTAAACGAGTTTGCAGTCACGCTCGAGCTCGGAGTCCTTGGCGCAGTTCTCTTCTTGGCCACCGGCCCCGTGCGCTTTTTGGCAAGAGGACCTTTATTGTCTGCATTTGCACCTCCCTGAGCAGCTGGTGTCATCGAAAGCACCTTGTTCATCATGCGCAACTGGGGCTCAGTCTTTTTCGGTGTGCTGTATTCACTGAATTCATTGTCCGTGAGGTCCACAAAGACTGTCGGATTGGACGGAAAGCTTGAATTTGGCTTCATCTTCTTAGCCTGCGGTGGCATGTTCCATAAACTCTGGGTGCCTGCAATGTTTGGATAGAGGCCACCAGCATTCGAAATACCAGAAGTTGGTGTGAAGGACTCGGTTTCAGATGTTCGGTCTCGCTTATAAGACCAGCCAAAACCTCGACCACGTCCACTGCCATACACCGAAGAGGAGATGTTCATGGGGGAGTCCGAGTCTGAGGCACTTTCGAATTGGGAACTGTGTCCCCGACCTCGACCTCGACCTCGACCCCTTCCTCTTCCACGTCCACGAGCCGGAGATTTTATGTCATTATTTAAAGCTGCCGGCTTATCCTTTTCACCCGATTCTAGGCGGATAACTGGTCTTGCACTCCGCAACACATCATATGGGTCTTTGTAAATTATTCGTTTTGTAAAAGTAAAATTATCCTTTGTGAGATCAAGGATAAGCGATTTTTCCACTGGAAAAAGAGAAGAGAAAAGAATAAATAGTACAGGTTTGGGCTATGACTTTCCCATTCATATTTGCGCCTATCTTTTTTAATCCATTTATAGCGCCACCTACCAGTTTTTCCCTACATTAATGTCACCACTTATTTCCCTACGATCTCCGAGGGGGGTCGCTGATGGAATGGTGGAGGTGACCCAGAATCTGGGCCAATGCGGGCCTGACCTGCAAGTGCCACCAGTTCCAGTTATTGAGGACCCACGGAACTAAGCAGGCAGCACCACTCCAATTGTAACAACATTGGCATATTCAAATATACAACACATATCTAATATCCTTTCCGTAAGCATAAGCTAGTTAAATCTACCCTTTTAAAAAAATGTTAAATATAATACATTCATGCAGGTGATGTCATACTGCGATAATGGCTTAATTCAGGTGGCATCCTCATTGCATTAATACACCTACCAGTACTTATGTCAGGGATGCCAGTTGGGGTTGATGAAATTAGTGGAAAAGTTTAGTTTGGGCAGTACCCACTAGGTGGCGCCACCATACTTCAGACACCGCTAACAGGTAGGCTTCATATTGACGGTAGTGTTCTCGTAATGCAACAGGAGGCGCCACTGGTGGTGTCAGTGATTAGCATTATGAGAAAGTTGATGTCGAATATTGACCAATCACAGCACAACAAATTCTTCATATTTTTCCCGTTCCATTAAAGATTTTCCAGTAGAAATTAGTGGAATTATGGAAAATCTTCTATCTAAAAAAAAAAAAAGAATGAAAAAATGTTATCTAAAACGTATAGAAAAATCTTATTTGAAAAAAATGGGGGGGTAAAATCAGTAGTAATGGACATTCATAGAATTGGAAAATTTAAAAGATCTACGTCATCCCAAATTGTCTAAAACATTAATAAAAAATTGTTAAAATGAAAAAAGGAGAAATTTGGAAATTATTGGAATTCCATTAATCAGTGGAATACTGGCATCCCTGTCATGTTTAAGGGTGTTTCCTCATCTAAAAACATTTACACTTTCTTTAATCTGTTACTATGCAGTTTTTTGGGGTTTTCTTGAGGGGGAGGGGTTTCTTGGGGTCTATTTTTTAAAAGCTATGTTAAAGCTTGGGGTCTATTTTTTAAAAGCTATGTTAAAGAGTATGAACAATTCTATTCATTTAGTAGGTGATTAAGCTCTAACAACAACGGTACTTACAGTATTTCTCGATGTCAACAAGTGACCTCTGTAAACATGAAAGAAAAGATATATATAAATAATGAGTCCTTGGTAAGGCCTCAGCGTACAGATCTTTATACAGGATATCAAAATGGCAAATTTGAAGGTGGGAAATGAAAAACAAAGGTTGCATAGCTCCATTTGGGGTGAGGCAGAATTAACCTATAAAAAGGCCGTGGGATGGGGGGAGGAGAGAAATTTAAAATCGCATGGGATGGCTGAATGAGTTGGGCGTCTGTTTTCAGTGCGGCAAGTGACGGGGTTCAAAACCTGGCCGATGACTTAAAAATTGACTGTTATGACCCAATTATGTACTCAGCTGCAGGTTTCACGGTGGTAGAAAACCATAGCCTAGTAACATGGCCCAGTCATTTACTCAGCTGCAGGTTTCATGATGGTAGAAAACTTTAGCCTAACATCACCCAAATATGAACTCAGCTGCAGGTTTCACAGTGGTAGAAAATCATAGCCTAACATGACTCAATGATGAACTCAGCTGCAGGTTTTACTGTGTTAGAAAACCATAGCTTAGTAACATGGCCCAGTTATGTACTCAGCTGCAGATTTAATGGTGGTAGAAAACCGTAGCCTAACAAAACCCGATTATGAACTCAGCTGCAGGTTTCACGGTGGTAGACAATCATATCCTAACATGACCCAATTATGAACCCAGCTGCAGGTTTCATGGTGGTAGAAAACCATATCCTAACATGACCCAATTATGAACCCAGCTGCAGGTTTCTTGGTGGTAGAAAACCGTATCCTAACATGACCCAATTATGAACCCAGCTGCAGGTTTCATGGTGGTAGAAAACCATATCCTAACATGACCCAATTATGAACCCAGCTGCAGGTTTCATGGTGGTAGAAAACCATATCCTAACATGACCCAATTATGAACCCAGCTACAGGTTTCATGGTGGTAGAAAACTTTAGCCTAAGATGACCCAATTATGTACTCAGCTGCAAGTTTCACGATTGTAGAACACCGTACAGAAAAACCTCTCTAAATTGATCGACCATGGGACCAACTTTAAATAGTCCATTTAGGGAGGTGGTCGACTTCGGGAGGTTTGTTTTTTCTCGTTACAATGGTATTGCATGGGCGATCGTTTGGGACCCAAATAAAACGATCGATAGGGGAATGGGCGATCTGTGGAGGTGGTCGGTTAGAGAGGTTTTACTGTACTTATATGCTAAAATATTAGTTTGATGAAAAAAACATCTATTAACAAAAAGAACTAAATAAAACAACTTACCAGTTTTTTCCCTTGAGGAGGAAAGTAGTAGGTGTCGTATGAATCACAATTTGTCCGCTGGACGACTTCTCGCTTCCAGCCTGCAAGTAGCAGTAATTAGATACGTATTCTGCCATGAGTCTGATATCACCTTTTGGTACTTTACTTTACAATGGCTGGATATATATTTTGTAATAGATTGAAATGTCAGCTTCTACTGACAAAAATAGCTTCGGTTTAAAAGCTAATTATCACGCAAGACGCTGGAATACATGCTGCCCCGATGCCAGTGATTTATCATCTCCATATCAAGAAGATTGATTAATGGTTATTTTACGCCGTGTCGGCGAAAATTAAGCAAAAAGTATTCTGTTAGAGAATTTAATATTATTCGTACTTATTAAATGCAATAAATAAAGATTTATGATAGTAAATTCTAAATTGTAATATATTTGTTTACAGATAATAATAGTGAGTGTCATTAAATTAAATAAGCATACTATTTAAATTGTAATCCCAAAAGAAACCATGCTAGAAAAACAAATAAGTCATGCAGAATTTTCTCTTTAACAAAGTAATTATATATTAACAAAATAGTTCCTCATAATATTATAATGTACTGCAAATGATTATTTTTTTTTACCGACATACAACAATTTGGTGCAACGTAAACATTTAGCTCTCGCAGTTAGATTTAACTCAATTCTTCCAAACACTTACCTGAGCTGAACGGCACCAACCAACGAGCATCTATTTCTGTGCTTGGTTTGTTTCCTAAAACAAATACAATCAGAAAATAACTAACATGATTCAAACCAAACTCATTAAGGATGTGGGTCATTCTCTAAAACTGGGCACAAAGTGTGACATGGAACCCAAAAGTAAAAACCTTCCAAATAATAGCAAAAATCCTTCCAAATAATAGCCTAATCCAATGTCCTATGAAGGTTTGCATGTTGTGCATATGTCAGAGTTGAACAAAATTAGTTTCACTTTTTGAATTAGATCTTATACAAATTGAGCAATACATTAAAATCACTTGTGCAACATCAAAATGAAAGACATATCCAGAACCTCATCTTAACATATACAACATAGTAAAACAAGAGTTTATGATTACTGTTAAGCAGACAACTAAAAAGTTGGAAAAAAAAGTCGAAAAATAAGTCGAAAAAAAGTTTGGCTAAATGTATGGTGTCAATGTGTACATTTTCACTCTAGCGCAAAATCATACTATTATAATTTTGATATCTTTTGTGGGATAAATTCAATACATGTAGAACTGCTAACATACCCAATAGAAATAGGCTACAATCATTATTTGACTTGCTCTCAATAAAACAGACTTAATTATCAGCATTGTAACATGCAGACCAAATATGTGGTGCCCAGTTTTGGAGAATAACCCATGTCCATAATTGCCAACATGACGTGAAACTAACACCATTCACTGCCTCATTTATACCATTACACCTAATTCGGGCTACGTAGGGATGTACACAATTTCAGTTCTAAATGGCATATGTATGGCTATTAACAAATTTGTATTATGGTAATATATGGGTGCAGGAGAGAGCCCTTGAGAAGGGGGGAGCACTGATGTACACTATTTTGACTGGTGATTAGACTTCATGATCTGATTTAGGAACTGGTCATGCTTCTGCGAGTCTACATCATCAAAACAGTGAATGCACAATTATTTTCTTAGTATTTCCACACTACTTCGGGGGGGGGGGGGGTTCAGTTAAAGGGAATATTGAAAAACTAATTTTGTACAAATTCCTTAAATTCTTATAAACTAAAGATGTTAAAGTTAGTCTGGTGGCTTGGAGTTTGACATTATTCAGATAAATATATTAGGTTAATCATTATAATCTACTTTGCTTTACTTTGAAGTAACTTTTATTATAAATGGCTAACTTTGTGGAGATATTCTAGGTAAAAACAAGGAAATTAATTTTGGTGTGTATACCAAAATGCTGGACTTCATTAAACTGACTTAGCATTAAAATATATGATGAATAAGTGCACCAGTTGCAGGCGGATATCTAGGATCAAATCTGGGTAAGTGATTTGGCTTTGATAATTTGATAATTTAACGCTTTCATCAGACTACGCAGCTTTAAATTACCATTAGACAGTAGCTAGGCAGTAGTTCAAATTTCATAATCAATAGAACATATAATCCAACAACAACAAAAAAAGGAATCCACAGATTCATAGAGCAGTGGTCTCCCCAGTATTCAGGAGAAGGATGGCAGGAATCTGTAGAGATGGTACCTGTTAGGAAAGGGATGACGGGAATTGGTAGAGTTGGTGGGAAACATATACTAGTTATTGGCAGCATGTGTAAGTTGTGCGACTCACACTGCAATCAGAGGGCGGGCTTACTGAAATCGGTCAATGTATGCTGCAACAGATGGTGGGCCCGCCATCCCTTGTGACCCTGTAGAGGAAACAAATTGGAAACTTCCCGAGTTTACCCATAAACAAGTTAACAGAAATTATTGATAAAGGGTTGATTGATTGATTGATTGATTGGTGGTTGCTTTACGCTGTGTCGGCAGCATCGGCCATATTCACGGCGAGAAATGTTTGAATTTTGTTCAAACCCATGACAAAGGAAATCAATCACTACACGACTGCACAGCGGGGAAAACAAGTTTAATGCACTTAACCCTTATCAGCAGAATAAACAAGCAACCACAAAAATAAGGGGAAAAAAGAGGATAACAAGGACACATACCTTTAAACCCACCTCGTCCCCGGCTACGCCGTGCTGATGGAGTCGTCACCTTACTGTCCGCACCAACATTTATCTCCTGGTCAATGGGCTCCTCAAGAAGCCGTTGCTCAAAGTCACTCAGCCCACCGTCCTTCGCAGCATGTGCAGCTGAATTGTTGCCTGTATCCCCATTGGACTCGGACTCGGTCGCCATGATACCCGATAGTTTCTGCTTCTTGTTGCCACTACCGTCAATGTGTGATGTGTCTTCGCAACTACTGTTAAGGCTGCTGAGCGCATTGAAAATGGCATCGGTCGGTGCCAAGAACTCTTCGTCTCCGGTGAATCTTTGCTCAGTAACCGTCAGCAGGTCATCCATCTGACCTACTCAGCCTGGCAGCAGTGATTGAGCACGTGACCACAGTCAGACAACTGAAATGACCAGAAAGGCAAGTTAACACACAAAGCCGCAATCCAATTCACTGGCACATTGGAGGTGGGGGTGGGACGTGTTTGTAAGGAGATGCAATCATGAGGATCAACTAAAGCAATTAGGTAAATAGCTAAGTACCACATCATTAAAATTTGATTTATTACAACAGTTCAGGGCCTCTGCAATGCTACCCATATCGCAACCTAACTTTCTCTCCATTCAAACAAAGAAAATATGAAAAATTGTAACTAATACCTGCTAATATTACAATAGCATTGGGGTTGAGCCATGGCCGAGTCAAACCAAATGACTCAAATAATGATAGTTGTTGCTAGCTAGCCTGTCGTTTGGCATTATTAGGATAGGGCAAGGAGCAGTGGAATGAGGAAGACCAATTGTCCACAGCTGAAATTATTTCACCTGCTTAATCAACGAATGACACTTTTTCTTAAACCATACATGAACTGCTGGTAATTATATTTTAATACCCATGCATTATTCTGAAGCTATTCATTAATTGCAGTGGAAGTGTAATACTTTTATATTGTTCTACTTATGTCTAACCAAATTAAGTTTTTAATTTAGACTAAGCCATAGCCATGTACCATACAAGAGAACATGAGAAGTCAATAGGGACACCATATTTGGTTATTAAAACACTGATTAAAATTACAATACAGGAGTTATTGGGCGGTCTAAACACATTTTAAAACCACAGAAATATAACTATATATAATAAGACAGAGTTTCAGCAAGAAAATAATTTGAGGGTACGCAGAATTGGAGGGCGAGGTCTGGGGGGTCTGGATACTTTGTTCTCTGGCTCCTTAGGAACCTTTTTTTTTTTTAAATGATCCCAATTTGATGGTGCAGTCATACGCTTAGAAAATATAAGGGTACAGAATAGAGGGATTCAATGTTGTATGCATTCAGAGTGTACAATACCAAGGCTTTATGTCGTCGTTTCCAATGTATCCATATAGGCACTAAACTAAATCAGACATTCTGTATTGGGGAGCCTGGTTAAAATGTCTTAGGCACAAATGGTAATTGCTAATATGTTTGACTTTAAACAATTTTTCTTTTTTAATTAAATGAAGAAAATCCCCCCTTTTTTTTTTTTTAGTTTACTAGTTACATCTGAGTTATCCCGAAGTTATAATTAGCAGTTTATTATACAAAGATAAATATATGAAAAATTTAGAAAATCTGACAGTTCTCAACCGTATTTACAAATACTCAATTTTCAAGCACATATTTAGCTACAGGCCTATATAGAAAAGAGAACTCATGCAAAATTCTGCTGGAGATCATGAGTTGATAAACACATATTAAACCAGATGTGATGTGAACTGTAATTGCGATGCAGATAGAGACTCACCAGTGCACCAAACTTCTGAATTTAAATCTAGAAAAGTTTTTATTTTATTCACTTCAAAAATATATATATGATGGTCCATAGCAAGCGTAGAAAATGGTATAGGATTTATCCATCATTTTATACACCTTTTGAAAAAGTTCTTGTTGACATTTGATTATTTTCTGCACTTAGATCTAGAAAATACTAGATTTAGTACAAGAGAAAGGGCATTTTACGTGTTGATTTACTTTTACTAGTTAAAAATATAAATTATATTTACCATGCACATAGAACTATGCTCACTTTATCTGTGTAAACTTGACAACACTCCAACTACTAAACCAAGTCTAGACATTGCAGATTGGTCACAGTTTATTGGACGCCTAGAAGAAAATATACTAACATAACAGCATGTATGCAGAATACAAATATTGGGAACGAATAGAAGCAACAGATCGAAAAGTAGATCCACGATCTCTCAGGTTACTTCAACACTAAAAATCCAATTACATAGCTTAGAAATGGATCTTAGAAATATTTACGACATAATCTACATTTTTAGCCTAGATTGTCATTACCGAGATAAACCTCTGCTTTGCAACAAATGTAAAATGGTCTTTGGTAAAGCATTTTCCACCAACACCTCATATAATAGAAACATGACTAGTCCTCTCAAAGGTCACTTTAATTTGATTCTTGCAATTCCGAATAAACAGACTAGACCTAAGTTCTTTTTTAAACACGGCTCAGTTCACAAACGATGTTCTAATTCCATAGCTTTTCACTACGTCTAAACTACTCCAGTGTCATCTGATTCAGTTTATTTGCACAACTAGCTAATCATCAATCTACAAAAGATAGCCTTCTTTATTAAATTTGATGTGGTGTAATGCTCTGTCTTCGGGCCCCCATCTTATTCTGTCTATGTATACGCTCTTCGGTCCATTGTCCTCAACCTGAAAGTGTATACGGACAATACTGTGTTAATGCCGATAACATAAGATTTGCAAAGCTATTTAAATAATTTTAAAAATTAATTCTAATGCTCCCAAAATGTTTGTCTACAGCCTTGATGACCACCTTATTCCCTGTAATAATTTGGAAAATGTCTCCCCATCATTTCATTGGCAGGCTTACATATTCCTTTAGTAAAGGCATAGTATAACAGCTAGATTGCATCACTGACCACAACAAAGGTCCTTAACTAGTCATAGGACATATGGCTCCTAATGAATGGTACTGCCCTTACTGCCAAGACCACCTCACGATTTTATTTAGACAAATAAGCATGCAAACCCAATATATTTTTCTTGCAAATATTTCTAATCGAAGTCTGTTACACTTATTTAAAGAAGTAGCATAGAGCACAAACAAAAGTATTTGAATACATACCAAACAAGGAATTAGAAAACTGTGTTACAAGCAGAGGTTTATCTAAACTAGTGGCTACAATCTAGGATTTCAACTATTTTTACTACAAAAATATATACATTTAGTGGCGAGTTTAAACAAATATATCTAAAAAAAAATAATGTCATTACTTAATGCAATTTATATGGATACAAGCTAAAATGAATTGTGGAACTTTCAGGTTCTTTGTTGGGAGTTTTACATTTTTGCAGCATTTAAGGTCACATCACGACGAGGGAGCTTCCTGAGAATGTCTGAACTGCTCATTCTTAAATCATAAAATAAAGATAATTTTTGCTCACTTTACCCTCAACCACTAGAGGTTTTACTTTTGAGTGCATAACCACGATACAACAGGATAACTTCATATTAGCTTGATGATTATACTCCAACTTTACTCTAATTGGAAGTGATTTACTCAAAAAGGGTTAACTTTTGGAAAGATTTAAAGTGAACACATAATCAATTAATTTGGGTGTGCAGTTCAAAATGCTGGACCCCATAGGCTTTAACAGTGATAGTGTATATTAAATTGACTTGGTATTCCTTCTATTCAGCAATAAATGTTTAATAAGTGCATCGGGGTCAATACGAGTTTTGGATTAGAAAATATGCTTTCATCGAAATATACAACTTAAAAATAAACCCAGAGATTAAATCAAATCAAATATAGCCCAATATAATCGCCTAACTTGTAGGAGTGGAGAGATTTTATTCTCATTCTAACCACTGTGGAAACTAGACTTTGTGAGAATATTGGATCTATTCTGAAAGTAACGTCCTCTAAACCAATGACTTCGAAATCAACATATGTCAAAATCACTTCAAATGTATGGGTTTTGAAATGCTCCATAATTGTTGATTTTGATATAATCCAGAATATTAACTTCTGGGATAAATGTACATATCGTGATCAGACTAATTCCTGATGAGGTGGTTACAGCAATGGACTGCTGCTATAGTATAGGAAACCAGCCTTGGTGTGTTCACTTATATTGGCAGTTTAATTATTGTTTACATATTTCCACAACGATCTAACTGAAACAACTGTTCCTGAATTTAAATATCTACTTACAAATATTTGTTTTAAACGGTAAACGTAATTATGAGATGCCTAGGGAGATGAAGTAAACTACCTAACCTGATGTAGAGCTTTTGACACCTGATTGGTCAATCTGTTTCCGCTAACTTTAATGTACCCATCCCCACCATAAGGATCTGGAATAAATTACCTTAATTTCTCGAGTAAAAGCCATAGTATATATAGAGAATGGTTCTCCAGACCCCACAGCAAAGACCCCAAAGATCAGTACCTGGCCTATCTCCTGAAATCAAAATTGAAATGGACATCCACTCCCCGCCCCCTTAAAAATCGGCCCTAACTACAATATAGCAAACAGTTGGTGATAGAGGGTGTGGGATACGACAGCATAATATATATTTTGATATATAAAAAGTACTGCAACACAAAACTAACTTTATTTGAGTCGATTAGGCATAAATCCATCATTCTACGGATAGAAAAATCGTCAGATATAGAGACAGCACATCAGCATATCTACATTCTTAACTACTTATTAAAAATCAAATCTACTAATGTTAATTAATATGGAAAAGAATGATTTACCATGGTTTGGTGTGCCAATAAACTTGATGGATGATACTGCAGTAAAAGATGGTAGCGTCGTAAAATGTGAATCAAGCCATAGTTGTTTCATTTGTTGTCGTGTTCCATCCGCCGTGTTGCTTCAACTGCTGTTTCATTCATGGTTGTTTCACTTGTAGCTGTTCCACATTAATTAGATGTTATGGTCACCCATTACATCAACTTAATCATTGATGTGATCATTGACTTTAAAGTCTTATTGGTCAGTTCCAGACCTTGAAAACTACCACAGATTTCTGTGTCGCCCTCATCTTGAATCTTCATATTACTATTAATTCCATGTTCATGAAAATCCTGTATATGAAAAAATCTTTATGCTGGGACATGTTACCCAATGCTTAAAAATCCTAGTTGTACATAATTTTAATTCTATTCATCATTCTTAGAATCGTCGAAGTCGATGATTGCCAGCTTGGTCACTATAGCTAGGCACTTGGAAAAAAAATTCCTGTTTTATCAGCAAGAGGCTTCTAAATGCTGCACAAAAATACCTTATTTGTTATAATAGCCTTATTAGAACCCGAGATATGAGGCTTTAAAGGTGCCAAATTCAGACCCTTTTGTTACTAGTATTTGTATTACAAAGCTTTGGAAAATTGTGACAGCCTTGACATTTTGGACAAAAATGTTTCATTGGCTTAATTATGTCAACACAACCCTACCATGAAACATGTGACCTCATGAATATAATTAATAACATTAACTGAAGATTAAATCATCGAGTACTAAGTCAGGCAGGGGAAGTGACAAATGCCTCCCAGAATTGTCTTGATATTTTCGCAATTGTGTGACTTCAGTGCGATCTGCAAATTTACGGAACGGAAAAACGGCAGTGCAGAAATTCAGACCGCTCTGAAACTTCACAAGTTAATAGTTAAGACATGAAATAACTGGTTTACCTAAGAAAAAAAGTGGTCTGCTAAATAGCAAGAGTGTCATAATGTAAGCAAAGTTACCTTAAACTTCAGAAAGCTGGGTATCTGTCTCTTACTGTTGGATTTTGATCGGACAAAAACTAGAATGTCAAAATTAGTGTCCTTCAAAATGGTACCATTTGTACCCTATTTTCAGCAGAGCTATTGTCCTAAATCAGCATTTTCGCGAAAGACGAAAAAAGCAGCACTGAAAAGTGCTGACGTCACAGCGCTAGTTTAGCGAGGCCGGCAAGCGCGGCGGATTTCCAAGTGCCTGCGATAGCAACGATCCTCTGTTTTCCATATTTACATAATTTGCATGCTCCAGAATGACTAGATAAGAATCTAATCTCAGCACCGCCATATGGGTGCAGTGAGGACTATAAACATCAACATTGGAGGTGGCATATTTGACTTCTGAAGAGAACCATATTTTCCTAGTTGTTGTGCTTCCATGAATTCTGGCCTAAAAGGTCGGACCCAGACTATATAGAGCCCATGCAGTGCTTTCAAAAAGTTATGAAATAGAAGTTAGAATTGTAAAAGTAGAAGTTGCAGGTGCGGTAACAAACACATAACACTGGAGTGTAGTCCACCATGTGGAACAGGTACAGGTCGCAGGGGAGCATGTAGACGGTGCTGGCGGTGTGCGTCAGCTTGTTTTGATAGCACTGCCATGGCAGACAAACATATCGCAGACATATGATATATAATATATGCAATTGTCTACACAGCATTGCATCAATGACCAGCTACCGGGATATGTGTGTGTGTGTGGGGGGGGGGGGGGGGGTTGTCAGCTTTGTACTGAAATTAGTGAGTCATTCACCCCCACGATCTTAGGTCAATCCACTCTAGATAAAAAAAAATGTCACATGTCCTGATGAAACCATAGGAAACTCCGCCCCCTTGAATAATCAACTATCCCCTCTAGTTGGCCATGTGTGGGCAACAAGCCATTGCATCTGCTTAAGGGGCATGTCATACTACAACGTATAGCGTTAGCGTATCCCGATATATGCGATTTTCTACCAACACGTCAGCATACAGCATCATAGGTTACGTATACGTTGGGCATACGTCGAATACGCTTGAGGTATCGCGGCATAGGTCGAGCCGCTAAAAATATTTTGTGCATGTTCAAAATTTTCAACATGTCACCGCATGGCTCATACGTTTCTCATACGCTTGGCGTACGTTAGGCACATGTTAGCCTACGTTCAGCTGTGCAGTACGCGTACAGCCAACGGATGCACAACGTACTCCTAACATACTTCGAACGTATGCCTGCCATATCTCCAGTGTACTTAACATACTTCTAGCGATGAAGTAACGTACGTAACTTTGGTAAGCATACCGTGAGCGTATGCGATAGGTCAGAGATACGTTCTTCATACATTACATACATTGTGTTACGTTATGTTACGCCCATTTTTATCCCCTGCCCTGCAAAGTTCGATGAATGCCGACGTACTGGCAAATTGGCATACGTTGGGTACACGCTGACGCCATAGTGTGACAGGGCCTTAAGAAATAGTTGAAACAGTTGAAGGTCAACAGTGATATATCCCATCTACAAAAGAGTTGACGGTTCATTTATTTTAGCAATAATAATTTACGGAAAACAATATATATTAAGTTTATTTCAAAGTCACCAACTAGAAGCTACCCACCTCGTTCTCACTGTAAAATATTTAGACTTTCTGCACATAATTACATTATGAAAATTGATCACACTTAAATCAGACAGTTTGTCTTTGTAAGAAACTGTCATGTTATATATATATATATATATATCGGATCTGTTATTGAGAAAACCAGATATGATTATGTCTGATCTGGTTTCCAGAATTATGTTTTCTGCTAGGATGTGGGAAAGTGTTGGGAAAACCTGAGCTGTACACATTCCCACCAAATTAGTGGTTATTTTCTAGTACACCAAGATGGCGGAAATAAACAGTAAAATTATTCCCTGTTAAAGGAGTGGCTAATGGTATCATTTACCTCATTTGGATATATCTGTATTTGTATTGGTAATTTGTTTGTTGTTTTATGTCCTAGAATCATCTACGGTCATATCTGGACGGGTACCGACTTGTGACAGTGCGCACTCATAGCGACTTTATATTGCTGCCCCACTGGAAGACCAGGCTGCCAGAACCATGACCTGATATCCCACTCAGTCTCATTATCCTGACACTGAGCCAACCAGTTGTTGCCCTATTTGATATTAGAAATGTTTGTGCAAGTCTGTAAGACTACGTTCTAGTTCAAATAGCATCAATCAGCAATGGACATAAATTTATCACGCCTGAACCTGAGTCTTACCGCGTGGCGCTACTCTTGATGAGTGTGCATTCTTTATTATAAATCTGCTACTACTGAGTACTGTAGTTATTGAATTAAGCACTGCCACTAATGCAGTATAAGTGGTAACAGTGGTGAGTACGGTACTGCTACCGCTGACAGTGAAACTGTTACCAGATAGGTACCCCACAATCCGCCGGGGGCGCCACTATCGCCTGACCAATAAACTTGTACAACTTTTTGCAACCTCATCTCAGGCAGAGTAGAGTCAGGAAAAGACTCATGTGCAGTACCCTTACTGTTACATCCGTTTTTGAAGCACCAGAGATTTCAGCAAAGATAGCGACTATTTTCATTGTTGTACGACATTTCAAAGGCATTTTAGTAAGCTATTCAAGTCTTCAGATGCAAAATTCAGAGGGAAGACTGCCAGGAATGTCCATGCTAACTATTAGAATGTGAATCTTTAGCATTTTTTTTGCTAAAATTGGTCATGCAATGACTACAACTGGAATCGCAAGTCTAGAACTTGGCAGAGTATTGTAGGTGTCTACAACCTCATGTTTACAATTTGCAAATCCGTTCACATTTTCTGTGTCTGTACACATTCAGAAGATTTTACTTGATTTCTACACTCAAAGTCCACCTTCTATATATCTCGGGTAGCTTTAAAAGGTATATGGACATTTAAATCTGTTATTAATTGACCATTGTGTGAAGTTTCATGATGTTGTAAGGTCGAAAAGGTACTTTGCTAGGTGCCCAAGGTTTCAGTGTTATAAGATCAATCATATCAATGACAACCAAAAATCCACTAACGATTCTGAAGAGTCTTCCCAAGTGTTTGAGTCCAAAAACAAGCATATTTCAGCATTTCTTCTTGATTCGGCAGACAGATTAAGTTGAAAGGGAAGTTTGTTACCCTTAAATCAACATCATACCTTGTTTTCCTGTAATTCCCAATGTTTACACCGATTCTATGGCCTGTTCTCTTTTAAACAATGTTTGAGTGAAGGTTGTGGCTTGCTGCAGTATGGTGCAGTATGTAGGTATGTTGGAATTTTTTTTTAATTTATCATATAGAAATGATACTCATACCATTGAAAAGAGCCAAAAAAATGCTTTTAAATGACACAAAGATCATGCATATCGGTCTAGTATTAAGAAAGTTATGATTTTTTTAATATTTAAAATCGCATGTTTTTGGGTCCTGTAATTAAACTGAAACAAAGGCAATGGTTGTGACCTTAAGCCAGCATGCGTGTTGGTGAGCATGTTGGTGTGCGTGGAACACAACCATGTCACTTTCCGATTCAAAATTAACCACTTTCGACGTATAGGATCGGGATAATATTTGGTATAATGTGAGAAAAGACCTTAATAATTTGGGCTACATATTTTTTATTTATCCCCATAGTGATTTTGAACTGATTTTAAACCGAAAATGAGTGCAAGGCAGAGGTAAGCCTGTCACTATAGTGCCAAAGTCATGACACTTTCCATTTCAAAATTAACCACTTTCGAAGTATAGTACCTTGATAATATTTGGCATAATGTGAGAAAAGACATTAATAATCTGGGCCATTTATTTTTTATTTATGGCCAAAGTGATTTTGAACTGATTTGAGCATCCACAAATGAGTGCAAATGTTCAAAATTGTGTCACGAACGAACGAATCAGCAGAAATGCAAAATTCGAAAACTATGACATTCAGAAAGCTTTCCTTTATATGTGGTGATAATGATTCCCCGATCCCCCCACCGGTTAGCCTATGAGAAGCGATTTGGGAAGCGATGTTGAGAACCGTTTGCGCACTCCCGACCACAGCGATCGGGAACAACACCGCGGCCGCGCAGCGCGTCGATGTCAACATACCTACAGTATGTCAATTTGTAAAAAACGATTTCAAAATTCAATATAATACCGCCGATCGACGTTTTATAAAGTGTCACAACTTCCTTTATAATTGTCACAGGATATTGATTTAGGTATCATTAGAAAGGTCTTTCCAATACCTTTGCAATGATATATTTTATGTTGGAATCTGTTGATTTTGACATTTTTTGTGGGCTATATTTGCATGTGGTTTCACCAAGTTCCCCCATAGTAAAGTGTCCATGAATTAAGACAAAAGAGTGAAATGAAAACCATCAGAACTATTTTATTAACAATGCTACAGAGCTAAAAAAAATTAAATTAAAAAAAGGTGTATTCAACTCCGAATTTGAAGGACTTCAATTCTGTTCTATTCATGGTGTTCTAGGCCTGTTTTAAAATTTTCGTGTGTGGTCCCTACAGATAGGTTTGGTTTGAAAATGTTGCCCACATTGCTAGTATTTAATACTAATATTAATAATAGTATCAGAAACTGGCACCTGGAGAGGGAAACCTCCCACGGCGACCGATCCAAATGAAAATTCATGATGATCATGATGGACTGAGATCTCAAGCTTATTTGGTTGATCACATGTTGTTATGAGTGCCTATAATCCTATAACTTTATACACGCTTTTCACATCGTAAACTTGGATGGAACCAAGAGCCTGGGCTGAGCCAAACATTAAACAGTAATTGTTGTTTGTGACACTCGACGTCATACCGGCCCAAGTCAAAACAACAAAATGTTTCTGTCGATCTACGATACATATCACAATAATGCAGTCTACTGTGTTATAAATCCTGAAATACTTCACTAAAAATGAGCAATTTGGGTTTAATACAGACGCAATTATTCATTACTTACCGTCACTTTACCGCGCGAATGGCCGCCTTAAACTAGGTCAATATCGTGAAATCTCGTCTGAACGTGACTTGTTGGCCTTTGTCTTAAAATTGGAAGATGTATGCAACATATAGTCAAGGATCACTTTCATTTAAGTAATTTTACCAAGTCATATTTCAGTATTAAATATGTGCAAGTCAAACAATCCCCCGTGAAACAAGATTATTACGCTGGTTCTTGGCTCACGATTTAGAATTCGTTCGAAGGTCATATGTGTACGCTGGGACAAGCCTGGATTCGCCCGTGTGTGAACTCGGCTCATATGGGCGTAAATCCCACCGTGTCTGCTGCATGGATAATTTTGGTTCACTTTATAAAGGTTCTACGGTGCTTCCCTCTCCCCCTTCAATTTATTCGAATTCCACGACCTGCCAAAAGGGGAAGTAGTTACTCAACTCATTCGGTCATCCCGTTTGGTTAATTTTAATTGATTATCCATTAATGGTGTTAGGCCGCAAACCCCACAAACATATTTGAATAGAAATGGTTGATGTGGTGGATTGTAGCAACTGTCACTGCCACTGGCTCCATTTTTTTAGCCATGTTCACACACACAACTTAAGTTTAGGTCGATTTAGATGAGGCGAACTAGTTGTGAAAGTGTGTCGAGTCCACACATGCATGATGCAGTAGGCCTACTTGGGGCGGTTTAAGGCGGAAGTCGATATCTGCGCATGAGCGTGACTGACCAAACCAGCACCAGTTTCGGTTAGTTGATGTCAGTCATCACGAGATTGTGTGGGTTTGACCTAGATCTGTATTGACTGAATTGTATTGTTTTGGAACTGTCCAAACTTCTGCTGGGCAGCGAAAACCTATAAAAAAAAAATGACAAAAATATCTGTGCACAGCTAGCTCTTTCATAAGCTGTGTTCACACCCACAACTTTAGGCCAAACTAGATAAGGCGAACTAGGCGTGAAAGTGTGTCGTGTCCACACATCCAGTACTTGGGGCGGTTTAAGCTGGAAATCGATATCTGCTCATGAGCAAGTCCATACTAACCAGCACCACTTTCGGTTAGTCGGTGTCGCCACCAGAGAGTGTGGGTTCGACCTAGATATGTATAGACTGAGTATTGTTTTGGAACGGTCAAAACTTCTGCTGGGCAGTGAAAACCTAAAAATAAATGATGAAAAAAATATCTGTGCACAGCTAGCGGTTTCATAGACCAAATCATATAATATGCGCTTTTGATCGACCGGAAAGTCAACAAACTAAGGTCTCGACTGCACATGCGTGTGACGTCCTTAATCCGGCTCATCTAAGCCGCTACCGTTCACACTATGAACTTGGGCCGACTTAAGCTAGTTCGCTTCATCAATACTACCTCGCGACATGGTTTACTTGAAGCGAACTAGATGAATCGACTCAGCCCTAATCCGCCTCAGCGTCGCATCCACACGGCGAATGTGAGCCGAACTAGACAAGGCGAACTAGTTCAGGCGACTTAATGCCCGTGTGTGAACACGGCTATAGACCAAATTATATAGTATGCGCTTGTGATCGACCGGAAAATCAACAAACTTAGCCCTGGACTGTGCATGCATGTGACATGCTTAAGCCGCCTCAAGTAAACCGCTACCGTCCACACACACAAGATAGGCCGACCCAAGCTAGTTCGCTTCATGTAAACTACCTCGCGATGCGGTGTACTTGAGGCGAACTAGATCAGTCGACTCAGCCCTAATTCGCCTCAGCGTCGCGGCCACACGGCCAATGTGAGTCGACTTAGATGAGGCGAACTAGTTGAGGTGACTTAAGGCCCATGTGTGAACAAGGCTCAAGATATACCTAATGTTTTACCAGTATGCATCCAGTCGGGACTTGAAACAGTTCACCGACTCTTGCTTGTTTAGATTAGTTTGTACGTTCAACATTGCCTGTCCGATAAACGCATCAAATTGTCAAAAGCATATAGATTTTACCTAGATAAAGGATTCACCCCGTACACCCATTACAGTACACCCTATGTAAAAGCTGGCGATAGCTGCTTTAGTATGGAACAGGAAGTAGAAACCCTGGCTCCGGTATCAAAGGGCTACCCATATCGGCACAGAGTTGGTGAAATGGCAGAGAATGCAAAAAGACAAGATGGCGGCGATAAAACCTCGTCGGTTTTATTTTTTTAATATGTTTTATTATATATTTCAAATCAAGAGTAACGGGTAAATATGAAGATTTATGTGAACAATATATTTTGCCTGTTTTTCTAATATGTTGGTTTTCACCCCTGTACTGTAAGTACTGGGTGAATCTTTTATCTATATTTTACCCTAAATATCTTGTAACAATATCTAGCTAAACACTTACAAGAGCCCAGTAGCCTGAGTAGGTCATTAATAATTTACAGATTAACTCACAGATCATGTTACGTTGTTAGGCATCACACTATCCTGCTTCGTGGTTGGATAGAAGCAGTTCTTTCTACTATCAAGACAAGTTTGTGTGTTAAGTCACTGATATGTTTATTTTGAATAACATTATTTCAACCCCCAGTGAATATTCATGTTTTAAATAACACTTGGGGGTTGAAATAGTGTTATTTATGAGCATAACTTAATCAATAAGTGAAATTCAGCTCAAATTAAACCCCAAATCCTAGCGATATTAAGGCCGCAGCAGCGTTATTGCGAATGTAAGTAAAACAAAAAGCATAAACCTATTCAATGCTACGATCTAATTATGTTATTTAGAACCATGAATATTTACTCGGGGGTTGAAATATGTTATTTAGGAGCATAACTTACTCAATAAATGAAATTCGGTCAAATTAAACCCAAAATCGCAGGATTATTGCCGTTATCGCTGTACTTTCACTCGGATTTTGGGTTTAATTTGACCAAAATTTCACTTATAGAGGGGGTGTAGTAACGTCACAAGACAACTTTCGGTGGCCATATTGGATTACATACAGAAGGCTTGCAACTGCCTACACTTTGCTTATTTACTGATTTGTTGGTTTATTTGTCACTGTTTTGAGCAGTTTGGCCTCAGAAGTTGTTGCTAAAGTACTGTAAAGCCGTGTTTACACGGGGAATTGTGAAACGTTCTAGACAAGGTGATTTATATGCAGCGTTTTAGAGACATGTTTACACGGCGGAGTTGGAAAGTGTGTCGGCGCCGGGAATCAGCAGGCGCCTGTAGCCAGCAAGCACTGCTATTTGTTTAGTTTACACACGTCGATTTGACGCAGATGTAGCTGCTACGTTAATATCGCTTGGAATTTAAGGTTAATTTAATTAAATTTCATTATTTCAGTCCGTAATTCTGTTAAATATGATCGCATTCACTAGATTTCGGACTAATCGGTCCCTAACACTGCTGGGCACCAGTGAATAGACCTGAGCCTGTATCCGGCGAGCACTGCTATTGTACACAATCACCGCCCGGGAACCAGCTGAAACGTTTCCTGTAAACCACCTCCAGAGGTGGTATACTCAGAACGTTCCAGCTGAAACCTTTCAGCCCTAAAACGCCTCAGTGGTGCGTTTACACGGACACATTTAAAACGAACTAGGCAACTGGTTCTACCTAGGACGTTTCAACTCGCCCGTGTAAATGCAGCTTATGTAAACACATTGGATGTAAACTGCCCAGCACACAAGAAAACTCTGTTTTACTGCATCTGCATGCATTCACAACATGGCTAGGGAGGGTGCTCGTAATCCAAGATGGCTGACTGCTGAGTGATGACGTCACATGCACTCCCTCTATTGAGTAGGGCCTAAGTTATGCTTCTAAATAAGATTATTTGAACACCCCAGTGAATAGTCATGTTTCTAAATAACAGAATTAGATCATAGTAGTGTATAGCCCTGTTCACACGGGCAATGTAAATCGATTCGTAGAAAGCGACTTGCCTAGTTCGCCTCACATTTGCCGTGTGAACGGACGTCTGAGGCGGATTAGGGCTGATTCGACTCACGTGATGCGGATCATGTAGACCACCTAAGCGAGGTAGTCTACGTGAGGCGATTTCTCTGATTCGATTTATTTTGCCCGTGTGGACGCACTGTGGCGGATTAAGCACCTCACACGCATGCGCAGTCGACCTTAGTTTGTTGACTTTCCGGTCGATCAAAAGCGCATATTATATAATTTAATTAATGAAACCGCTATATCTACGCACAGATATTTTTTTCATCATTTATTTTTAGGGTTTCACTGCCCAGCAGAAGTTTTGATCGTTCCAAACCAATAAGATTCATTAAATACATATCTAGGTCGAACCCACACTCTCTGGTGCCAGCATCGTCGAACCCAAAATGGTGCTGGTTAGTCTGTACTTGCTCATGCGCAGATATCCACTTCCGCCTCACGCAGTGTCCGTGTGAACGGGCGCCTAATTCGCCTCACCTGATTCGATTTGCCTGATTCGCCTCACATTTTGCCCGTGTGAACAGGGCTTATAATTCACACACACTTGATACTAAAGGGAACTGCTTCGATCCAACGATGACGACGACTATAAGCACTGGTCACGTGCTAATCGTTTGACCCAAATCCTCAATGGCTATGGAGTTAGTTTTGACAATCATGTTTACACTTCAAATATTATTTTAGCATGTTTGCATTAAAAATGTGTCCAAAGTTACTTCAAACCAAAATAAGGGAAATTGTAATGATCAATGTAATATATTTATCTCAGAAATTACGGAAAGTCAAAACCATGGGACTGTGGGGTGGAGTAGGGGGTTGAGGGTGTGCATGGTTGGGGTGTAGGTGTGTGTGGTAGGGGTTGAGGGGGGGGGGGGTAGGGGTTGAGGGGTGTAGGTGGATGTGGTTGGGGTACATGGTTGGTGGTGGGAGCATATTTTTGTGTGATGGGGTGTGTGGTGGGGACATATGTGGGTGTGTGGTAGAGGTGTAGGGGTGTGGTAAGGATTTTGGTGTGTGTGGTGGTGGGGATTTAGTGGTGAGTGGGTATGGTGGGGGTTGGCAGTGTGGTGGGGACTTAGGTATGTGGTGGGGGCTTAGGGATGTGGTGGGGGTGTAGGTGTGTTTGGTGGGGGTTGACGGTGTCTGTGGTTGGGGTGTAGGCAGGTATGGTGGGGGTGCAGGTGTGTGTGTGGTAGAGGTGTAGGCGGTTTGCGGTTGAGGTGTAGGAGTGTCTTGCAGATCAGCACCTCACAATCTTTAGCATCCCTAATTCCCACCACACACCTACACCCCTACCATAGCCCTAAACCCCCACCACACACCTATACCCCCACCCCACCACACACACCTAAACCTCCCACCACACACACCTACACACACATCACACCTACACCACCAACATATGCACCTACACCCTCACCACACCCCTAAACCCTCACCACACACCTACACCCCCACCACACACACCTACACCACCAACACACACCTACACCCTCACCACACCTCTAAACCCTCACCACACCCCTAAACCCTCACCACACCCCTAAACCCCCACTAAAAGCTAAGATTCCTTATACGCGGTATGCAACATGCGAATGCGGCAAAAAAATGAAAAGCATGTAAATGAATAGTGGTGCTTCCATACGTCCGAATGTGAATGCGAATGCGCAAGTGAATCGGTGCATGGACCGATTGGTGTGAATGCGAATGCAGAAACGCAAGGGGGAATCCTGATTTTAACATCACGGTGTGGGGTATCCCTGATAATGAAATGGGCACGGGTAGAGTAGTGGTGGGGCGTGAGGGGTAGTAGCGGGTGGGGAGGGGTGGGGTAGACACTGGAGCGGGTAACTGCATATGCCCTATCAGTTTATGTATGTTTGATAACTTCAGCTCTTTTGACTTGAATAATCAACAAAGAAGTACTTTATTGTGTTGTTTATATTTACGCGCATATGCACCCATGCATAGCACACTCTCACCCACTCACTCACTCACTCACACACACTCATTTATTCACACTCACATGCACTCAACACTCACTATATGTTAAAGACCGCCACTGACTGCATCAATGCGACCGGTCATTATCACATTTATAGAATCAAACCAAATCGCTGCATGCCACATGCCGCATGGGTATGGAATCAACCAAATCGCATGCTGCATGCCGCATTCGCATACCGCGGATAAGGAATAGCTTAACCATTGGCCCCAGTGCATAACCATGTCGGTCATTGGCCCGAGTTGCGTCGCAGCGCCATCTATCGATAATTCCTCATTCCACTGGCACTGCGCTTTTCCCTTTCCTAAATGCTGAGCGTGGTTAGGTACTGGTAGTGACAAGTATCAATTTTTAAGTCATTGGTTTCACTCAGTCAGGGTTCAAACCCACCATGGGTTCATAAACTGTGATCGACCAAAACGGGAGGTGGATGCTCAACTCTTTCAGCCATCCTATTTAGTTATTCTGGAAGCTTTTATCTAGAGTGACCCTTAATTTCCTGTTTAAGAAAAAGAAGATCATATATAGCATCCTATATATAGGGACCTACTTATTGGGAACTTTATTTTGAGTTAGGCCCTGTAGACATAAATTTAGTAACATGCATATTGCTCGTAATTTAATTGTGTCGAAAATAAGTGTAGAATTAGCTAGGAATTTAATATTCTTCAGCACATGTCTGATGCAACCCATTCATGCAATTTAATATTCTTCACCATGTCAGATGCAAACTATAATATGTAATCCTAATTAACACAAATTGCAAGCACTATATATCGCATATAGTCCAGTGTGTTTGAGTTAGAATTTGTTAATTCAATTTTATTTTGATATATTTTGAGCTAAATATAAGCCGTGTTCACACCTCGGCGTTAAGTCGCCTCATCTAGTGCGCCTAATCTAAGTCGGCTCACATTGGCTGTGTGAACCCGATTCTGAGGCGGATTAAGGCTGAGTCGCCTCATCTAGTTCGCCTCAAGTAGACCGCATCGCGAGGTGGTTTAAAAGAAGCGAACTAGCTTAAGTCGGCCCATATTGCCTGTGTGGACGGTAGCGGTTTAGATGCGGCGGATTAAGGACGTGACAGTCGAGACCTGAGTGTGTTGACTTTCCGCTAAATTTGCTGTATGAAGCTGCTAGCTGTGCACAGATATTTTTTTCATCATTTATTTTTAGGGTTTCACTGCCCATCAGAAGTTTTGACTGTTCCAAAACAATACGATTCAGTCGAAACAGATCTAGGTCGCACCCACACTCTCTAGTGCCGACGTCGACTAACCGAAACTGGCACTGGTTAGTTTGGACTTGCTCATGCGCAGATATCGATTTCCGCCTTAATACACTCCGTGTGTGGACACGACACTAGTTCGCCTCATCTAGTTTGCCTTATCTAGTTTGGCCTAAAGTTGTGGGTGTGAACACGGTGTGGCGGTTTCAGCGTGTTCCCGTGCTCAGCCGTGTCCCGTTGCTTCTGCGCATGCGCGGATTTCGCATCAACTCAGATCACCCGAGACACTTATTGGCGCATGCGCACATCCTACAAACTCGGGTCGAATAATCGAATACGCTTCTCCGCGCTCGGGTGGACATTTTTTTTTTTTTTTTAATAACCAATAAAAAATACAGCAAAATAGGATTTAGAGTATTTTATGATGGCCTAGTTTACCTATATTTCCATTTAATTAATCTAAGTTATTCTTTTTTTGCACACGGCACGTGTATTTGTCGACTCCACTCGCTGTGTTCTATTTGAAATTCTGACGACTGGGATGACCCGAGTCGCCCGGGTAGTGTTAATCGATTACGGCCATGTTTATTAGATTCTGACGCATGCGCAGAAGCGAGGTACACGTCTGAGCACGGGAACACGCTGAAACCGCCACACCGGCTCTAGATAGGCCAAATCTAGGTAAGGACTTTGGTTTAGAAATTTCGAAACTTTCACCGAACTATGCAGCTCTAACTTCTAAGCAGCTCCGATATAAGAACTGACACCTACATAATTATATATTTTATAATTAGATGTTACTTATTTTTTAGTTATTAAAGTCCAAGTTTCGGTTGCACAATATTACTAATTACTCTCGCAGCTATGTTTTGTCCACTGCAGGTGACTATTTGATCGAGTATCTATTCTTACTTGAAATTCGCTATCATCCTTGGCCCAACTCCTTTGCCTTGTGTATACTTGGTGAAGTACAGAGAATGCATTTAGACTTCTGCAAGTACGGTATGCTTAGATGGTAAATAGTGCAGGTTTCTCTCGATACATGTCGATTGATTCAACGAATAACACTTAACGTAAAGACTAATGACGGTTAACTTACTTGGTGTACTATCCATTTCCTTCAATGGTGTTATTTATATTCAACCATAATAGATCATTGGCCTACTAGACTAGTGTTATTATTGTTACTTATTTATAGACCTATTTCATATGACGTCAGCATAGCTATTTAGGTCAGAGCATACACAGCTTGGCTACAGGACGACACATGGGCACATAGATAAAGGATTCACCCGGTACTCGCAGTACACCTGCAGCAGTACGGGGTGAATCTTTTTTGTATCTAATGGTCACACTGCAAACTCAATGGCTATGAGCAATCTTCATAGAGAAAAGGTGAAATATCTCTAAAACCAAACCACCTAGAAACAAACTGCTTGGCACACATATAGAAAACATATTCAATGAAAAGATTATATTAGGTATGTGCCAAAAATTTTCAAACCCCTTCAATAATAAAACAAAAGGCACCACTGGAAAGACCTTGAAACGCCATTCAACATGACACCAAGATTATGGGAATAGGTGGAGTATTAAGGAAGTTATGGCCTTTTCCAACTCTGAAATTGGTAATTATTTTCTTACATAAAATTAAGGTATAAGCACTAGATTTCTGTGACTGAAATTGGTGACTCATTCTCTGACCAATAAGCCACCACATGTAGCTCCTCTATTGCATTCCGCCTCGTGCCAATTCTGAGTGCCTCGTCACAATTTCCCCAAACTCAACAGTATATAAGATTAATAATGGCTACACATTCCAGTTAACATTTTTTTAATTCCAGATTGATATAGAAGGATGAATTTGCAGGTTGAAATTGAGTGAAACTTTTGAAGTTATTATTGGTTTGTAGCTCCTCTATTGCATTGTGGCTCGTGCCAATTCTGAGTGCCTAGTCAAAATTTCCCCAAACTCAACAGTATATAAGATTAATAATGGCTACACATTCCAGTTAACTTTTTTTAAATTCTAGATTGATATAAAAGGGTGAATTTGCATGTTGAAATTGAGTGAAACTTTTAAAGTTATTATTGGAATAGCAAACTTCACCAAATTGAAATATTGTTAAACTAAGCTGTAAAGGGATTCCCATGCTACATAATAGACAAGAATAATCAAGATTGACCAATGCAAACCAATCATAGAGGCGTTTTTCTAGACCCCTCCAAAAAAAAGGTGCGATTGGCTGGATCAGTTTTGTTGTAAGAAAATATCCGCCGTTTGCGCACATACCTAATTATATTAAATTTATACGGTTAGGGTTATGCATTTTTATTAATTTTGAATAGAATTGATGTTTTGCACTGCACATATCGGTAAACTCAATGCATTGTCAATGGACGTGAGCAATGTTCATACAGAAAAAGTTAAATATCTCTAAAATCACACCACCAATAACAAACCGCTTGACACACATACAGAAAACATATTCAATGACAAGATTATATTAAATTTATATGGTTAGGTTTCTGCATTTCTATTAATTTTGAATAAAATTGACGTGGTGCACTGCACGTATAGGCAAACTCAATGCATTGCCAATGGCCATGAACAATCTTCATACAGAAAAAGTGAAATATCTCTAAAACCACCCCACCTAGAAACAAACCACTGGGCACACATACAGAAAACATATTCAACAACAAGATTATATTAAATTTATGCAGTTAGGGTTCTGTATTTCTATTAATTTTGAATAAAATCGACGTGTTCCACTGTGCGTATCGGCAAACTCAATGGCAGTGTGCCTTCGTTCTGCAGCCAACGTGTGCGCGCATACACAATGTTTATAACTTTAAAAGGGGTAGTAGTCTATACTAATATTATAGTAGGCATGTTAGAAATGGCAGTAAGACACTGATGTGTATGAACATTAATTAAAGGAGTGAAATTAAATACGACAGAAATTAAAGGAGTGAAATTTGAAGATATTCACATTTTAAACTATCATATTCATTTTTGCATGAATTTGTTCTATCTTTTGGTCAATTTTCATGAAGGTTAAGTGATGATCAGATGCATTTCAGTAGGCGATGTCAACAAAGTCACTCACCCTGGTTACCAATCTTTTCTTAAATTAAAAATTGCATAACTTTCTTAATATATATATGTTTTTAAAATATATTTTGAAGCTTTTATTAATTTGTAATTACCAAGAGTAGTTGGTCAACTGTGTTACACATATAACTATGCTGACAGTGCTGCATTACATGACACCACCAAAACTTTGCAGATTTGAAGTGGACAACCACATTGTAGTTAAAGAATGGGAAAATCACCAATCAATGTTCACCCAATCGTTGTGAAAATTGGCCAATAGGTAGAAAACAGGTATGCAAAGATGAATATGGTAGTTTAAAAAATGAATACCCTCAAATCTGAGTGATTTCGAGAGGTATTGGTCAACGAAAAAGTATTCATATTACTTTTCATACAGCGGTGCCTCGCAGATGCGTACGTGTCCTCGGTATGGTTTCAACATGGCTGCGGCGTGAATAGCATCAATAGACCCCTTTCAATGTTTATAGACATTGTGTATGCGCGCGCACGTTGGCTGCAGAACGAATGCACACTGCCATTGAGTTTGCTGGTACGCTCAGTGCAAAATGTCTATTTTATTCAAAATTAATAGAAATCCAGAAGCCTAACCTTATAAATTGAATATAATCTGTTTGTTGAATATGTTTTCTATATGTGTTCCAAGCGGTTTATTTCTAGGTGGTGTAGTTTTAGAGATATTTAACTTTTTCTGTATGAAGATTGCTCAAGGCCATTGACAATGCATTGAGTTTGGCGGTACACGCAGTTCAAAACATCAATTTTATTTAAAATTAATAGAAATACAGAAACCTAACCGTATAAATTTAATATGATCTATTCGGTGAATATGTTTTCTATATGTGTTCCAATCGGTTTGTTTCTAGGTGGTGTGGTTTTAAAGATATTTCACCTTTTCTGTATGAAGATTGCTCACGGCCATTGACAATGTATTGAGTTTGCAGTGCAAAACATTAGTTTTATTCAAAATTAATAGAAAATGCAGAACCCTAACTGTATAAATTTAATATAATCGGTTTGTTGAATATGTTTTCTATATCTGTTCCAAGCGGTTTGTTTCTAGCTGTTGTTTTTTTAAGAGATATTTAAACTTTTCTCTATGAAGATTGCTCATAACCATTAAGTTTCCCGTGTGACCGTATGTCGTCCTGCAGCTAAGCAGCGTGCGCACTGACCTAAATACCTATGCTGACGTCATATGAAATAGATATATAGGCATACTACTAGTCGTACTAGTAGAACATCAATGTGAAGTAACTCTGTGGTCTCACAGTTGTATAAGACCAAACCCGAATGGGCTTTAGGTCAAACATCTGCTTAATAGGATAATGGTCCTTTTTTTTAAAATTGTGGTTATAATTATAATATAATTACTATCCAGCTAAATATAACTTATATTTAGCTGGATAGTAATCATTTAATTTCATTAATGTACACAATTATGAATTTTAAAATTCCCTACAGCAAAAACGCCACATTTAAAGAAGCCTAAATCTCCTCTAAATTTCCGCTTTATGTCCGTCTTCCATTTGACAGGTAATAAGTAATTTTAATAATATCCACACGAATATATTAGAGTAGCATGTATGGTAATTAAGTAGAAACAGTTACTATCACCTATCCCGAGCAGCTGTATCCTAGTAAAGTTCTAGTTACTCCCGCAGCCCTGCCAAATAACCCATTAGAAAAAGGGGCGAAAGGCTGGGTAAATGAAATCAGTACATACATTCTTATATTAAGAAGCTCAATATATTCTTCATATACATCTTCATACTACTTTTGAGTTGAAAAATATAATAAAACTAGTAGTTTAATGGACTTTAAAAGTGGAAATTGATAGCATTCTGTGGTTGCCATCTTGTCTTTTTACCTTCTCTACCATTTCACCAACTGTGCTAATATAAGTATCCATTAGATATTGGAAACAGGAATTCCACTTCCAAACTAAAGGAATTTTCACCGGTATTTAGACTACGTTGTCATTCACCCCTACTGTGCATACGTATGGGTGAATCTTTTATCCACCCACAGCCCTGGTCCTGTGACTGGGCTGCTGAACAACCCACTAGAAAAAGTGTCAAACGGCTGGGCTAGGGAAATAACCGTATGATTTTGAAATCTAATGTACTAAATATATTGGTGAAAGGCTTATTCAGTATAGCCCACTATTTTTTATTGAAGAATGGATTAAATAATGTAGATTTACACACTTTAAAAGTAGAATTGAGTCCTTCCTGTGGCCGCTATCTTGTGGGTTTTTTGTGTGCATTCTTTCTCAACTTTACGCCAGTGTAAATATAAATTGCACACTGGAATGACCACCTCCACAATTAATTCCTACTGAGCAGCTTTTGCTTAGATTTAAGCAGGCTTGTCAATCACCCCTACTCTGGATAGGGGTGAATCCTTTATCTACTATTTCCCGACCCTCATGGGCAGCTCCTTAATTGTTCCTCGCCGAAGTAAATATTTTATATACTGAAAGCATAGACCACTAGGCCCATGCTTCAATTATCTTTTGGTAATGACGATTTGAGCCGAACTCTCCCTTAATTATTAAATAGTTGTACTTGGTGGCTACCAGGGCCTTTTGACTACGATGTTATGACTGGTTAGGTAAAATATCAAAAAGGTTCTTTGATGAGAGCCATTCGTAAACCTGCGGAGGTCCTTGTTCCAGACAGCATTGTTTATCTATATAGTATATTGGAATAGAGTTGCTGAACTGGAAGAGAATGCTACCATCAAAGTGGTGGCCATTGAATTATCTCGATTCACCTTTGAAAATCTAATTACATACTTTCACCAATGCAGCACTCCAAAAGTAATAGGATATGAAAGATGAGTATATGAATAATAATGCTGTGTAAATTTGCTAGATTGATTAATTGAAATGATTATGTCTATAATCCAGCAGTCTGATAGTTTATCTTTACGATGGTTTAGTAGACCTGTTCACAGGCAACATGAGTATCTAAACTGATATCATTGTCAAGCAAGTTATCAGGGGCCATTATTGAGTTACAAAGTTAATCACTACTTTACAATAGCACAAGGAGGATATGGCATTGTGAATGCACAAATATAAGCACTATGTCATTGGGACTGAAAGGGGGATTCAAATTTTGGTGAATTAATATTGATTCCATATCCATAGGTATAAGCTTTGATTTATTAACTGAAATGGTATGCTACATTTAATTTAGCATTGACACCAATATATGTGTTGTATGTTATACTAGCGTGGTGAGAGGTAATGGAGGGGAGGGGATGGTTACAACTGAATATCCTTCTAGAGGTAACATACTGTGATGGTGGGGTGTGGGATGGTCCTCTGTGGTTGAAGAGATATTCAAGGTAATCTCAGGTTGGGCCTATAGTTAGTGTAAGTAGGTGGTTATTAATGAATGATGTACCTCAGTATTCTTCACCATCTTAAGTTAATGACCTCGCACTGTGCTGTTTACAGACATGAATGATGGCAGTCTTTGCGAAGACTGGGAGCATCCTGATGTGCTGGCCAGGGCAGTACTATTTGATCAGGCGGTTTCTACATGGACCCCGATTACTACAGGAAACATCGAAGCCGGTGAAGCGCAAGCTGGGCCGCGATGCTAAGGTGCCACGTCTCATCGACAAGAGAGTCGCGCAGGATGTTGCGCAAGCACTCAAACCACACCTCAGCCAGAGGCTAGTCTACGAATGTTGTCCAGGTGTGAAGTTCATTTGATTGTTGGGGTTATACATTCTCACAACATCTACGGTTATATCAGGATGGGCAACAACTAGTGCCATTGCACATCCATGGTGATTATATATAGGCCCTATACAGTAAAACCACCTCCACAGATCGACCACTCCCTTATATTGATCGCTTTATTTGGGTCCCAAACGATCACCCATACAATATCATTGTAGCGATAAAAAACTCCCTAAACTAACCACCTCCCTAAATGGACCATTTAAAGTCGCTCCCATGGTTGGTCAATTTAGGGAATGTTTACTGTAGATATATAGATATATATTTAATGCTACCCCACAGAGAGGCTATGCTGCCGACAACATTGACCCGATATCCCATGCAGTCATATCCCAATACTGTGTAAACCAGTCCTTGCCCTGGGTAATATGAGAGGCAGGATTGGTAGCGATAAGTATAAATGTGTGTAAGATTTTGGTTTGACTGATCCAGTCATCTCGTCCAGTTACAGGTCTGAAGAGATACTAAGCAGGTGTTGCCTGATATGGGGTTTAGAGGGCTCAGGGGATGTGATAGGTATGTCAGATACCGATAGGGGCGTGTCGGTCACCATGTCTATAGTAAAATGTTTCTGCATTTTCACCATTCCGGCCTTGATTAAAGTACTTTCACATTGGAATATTTTCATAAATTTTATATCACTGGAAAGAACATGACATAATCTCACCGAAAATATACATTAAAATACCAAAATCAAAATACTTAGAACATAGAAAGCTGTAACAATGTGGCAATGGTAGCCGTTTATTATAATGGTGAATCCAGACTAAATTTAACAATTAAGCTGACATTAGAAATGCTATAATTTTCTCCCCTATTAAGATATTTTCAAAATTTCAACAGATTTGAGTTTGTCTCAGCAAGATCTGTTGAAAGAGCTTAAATTTATACTGTTTGTTGTGTTTTGAAATTTTAGCTGATCTACCTAGCTGTGATAGTTGAATGAAAATGGACAGAATACAAGTTCACTTCTCGCCATGAATATGGCCTTTGCTGCCAACACGACGTAAAACAACCACCAATCAATCAAACCATTCTTCCACTGACATTTGAGGGCACGTTGGTGGTGGAACTCATCTATAAGGATGCTTGTTTGTAGGCTTAACTCATTATCATCATCATCATGCTGTCGGTCGCGATGCGACAAAGACTGCTTTCATTACTTGACTGCCGCTCTCCATTGTTTTGTGCGGTTGTACATTTCATGAAAGCTGCCTGCAAAAGTGTTGAAGTGCTGCTGGCTTTTGCAAGTTACCAGCGGCACTCTCTCGGGGAGCAAATAGAGGTTTCACACCGGTAAGAACATGTCAAGACAGGCGCAAAACTATTTGTCCCTGCAGTGGCTGGGTGGGGGATGTTGGGAGTTCCATACATCAACCGCCCTTATTGCTGCCACAGTGACATGGTTTTCTGTTTAGGGTTTGCTCCCTTAGCCTTCGGTTCTGTCAAGAACCTGTACCACAAGGCAGTGGTTTACAACTCTGCAGGCTTAACTAATAAGCTAAGATTCCATATACAGTATAATACAGGGATGGAAGATGTCCGCGGTTTCTCGGATTTCCGCGATTTTTATATTTTCACAAAATGCCAAGGATCTTTAATATGACAGTAATTGGTCAGTTTAAATCCAGTTCTTATATGACCTTAGTTATTGCTAGGACATAAAACCCAATCAAACAGCAAAGCAAGTATAGTGAGTACAGATAGGAAAGAGGGATTGGCATCATGGGCGATAATACAGTCACAACAAGGACAGCACCACTCTCAAATAATAGCCTGACTGATTGATCAGTGGAATGGAGCTAGGATAGTGCTTGGAGAGTACTGTACCAAACCTGACTTCCGGGAATTTTCCGCGATTCTCTGACAGTGCTAAGCCTATGGGGAGAAGATGATCAGCGTTTTCGCGGAAATTCGCTGTTTCGGCAAGAACGTGATATCACAGTGATATGACGGGGGAATGTGAGTGGCATCTTTCTTTAGATAATAGTTCATTATCCTAGTAATTATTACTATTATAGGAAACGGTTTTACTGCTTTGTCGGCGAAAATTAAGATAACCTCACCATAAATTTCCGCTTTTTTTTTGCCGGAGACCACTTTCATCTACACGGTATGAAAATACGACAAAAAATTGGAAAGCATGTAGATGCAGTGGTGCTTCCATATGTCCGGATGCGAATGCGAAAATGGCGAATGCGAATGCTACTCCATTTGCAATAGAGCAAACAGGAACTTTGACTTTCCTTCACAAATTTGTAGCAAGAAATACCGAAAATGGCATGCCGCATACACATTCGTATTCGCATGCTGGATACCGCGTATATGGAATCTTAGCTTTAGCTACATTACTGATTTATGTCCTTTCTTCGATTTTCCACCATCAAAGGTAAAGGTCTGCTGTCTGAAGCACTGCTGAACGTGGGAGTCCAGCACCTCGTTCTCTTGGAGCCACAGCAAAAATATTGGCCCCGGCTTGAGGTAAATATTAAGGTTGCATAATCTGATGATTTTGAATTTCGGTATTCTTTTAAAGATAAATATATTAGCTTGGTCGTTACCTTGCCTTATTTTGAAGGAACTTTTATTTTAATTGACTAACTCTGGGGATGTTTGGAGTGAAAACATGCCAAAATTAATTTTTGTGTGCAAGTTAAAACAATGTCAATTTATGCATTGACAAATTGCCGGGCCGGTGTCATGGTATAAAACCCCGGCCCGATCGCAGCCCCTGCCGTGAAGACAGTTGACTAAGCATTTATTTTTGTCAAATAAATTTAAAAACTTTCAGTGGATCGATTAAAAATATCTTAATGCGCGATTGAAGAGGAAGATCTGAAGTATTTAATGTAACCTAAGAGCAATTTATGCTGAAAGTATTAAAAACAGAGATAATAGTGAAAGTTGGGATATTCTGAGTGTCAGTGCAATCTTCATACAGAAAAAGTGAAATATCTATGAAACTTACACCACCTAGAAACAAACCCCTGGAACATATATAGAAAACATATCCAACGAACAGATTATATTAAATTTATACGGTTAGGGTTGTGCATTTCTATTAATCTTTAATAGACACTGGCAGTGTGTATTCGTTCAGCAGCCGAGCTGAGCTTGTTTACAACCTCTGCGCATGCGCAGAAGCCACGGCAGGGGCTGCGATCTGGCAGGGGGTTTATACCATGACACCGGGGTTCGCCAATCACAGGGATCACTAAGACATGTGGTAGTACTGGAACTGTTGACTGCGTTCGCATAGATCTCCGAAAACCCTTGAAAACCTTCAAGAATACCAGAAAACCCTTGAATATCGCCTGTTTTCACATAAAACCTTTGCTCTTTATGCCGCTAGTGTAAAACTTGTTTTGTTGCTGCCATGTCAAGTGTTGTTGTGATGAGTGTTTATCAAGGTGGTTGTACGTTAACTTGTACACTAGCCTGTAAATAAATGTTCTATAATGTTATGTTGTCATTTTATACTTAGTTGAACTAAAACATATGTTGCCGAGAAAACATTGAAAACATTGGATCTTGTGGCACATTTTGAACACATGAAAAACCCTTGAAAAACGTGTTTATGAAATTCCACAAAACCCTTGAAAACCCTTGAATTTCATTTTCAAATGTTTGTATGAACCCTCTGTTGACAATGTAGGAGTAGTGCAAAGATTGTAACAAAAACACTGTTTTAGTTGGGTAGTAAATAATTGCAAAGAATTTTCAGTTGTTCAAACCTGGCTATTGTGGGTTTATATAAAACTAGAGGAAACCATAATATACGCATTTGTTATTAATTACAGGACTTGGTAAATCGGAACGAACAGGTGAAACTCGAAAAGGAGAGTCTTTTCCAAAAGAGACTGCCTCCCGATTTTCAAACGGACTACATGAAGCCAAAGAGTCACACTTGGAGTGAAGGTTCGTGTTGTTGCCAACTAGTTCTAATCTGCACTTAATTAAAGTTGCATAGTCCGATGGTTTTGACAGGGCTGGTAAAACCCTTGAAAATCCTGGAAAATAAAGTAATGTATTTAAGCCCTTGAATACCCCTTGAAAATCATCTTGCGGTTTGGAAAACCCTTGAAAATGTTAATTTTATGTCAGATCAAATATAAGGACCTAAAATGTTGTTTTAAATATATATCACAATGAGAGAATTTTGTGGCCACAAATTCCAAGCAATAGCATCGCCATATTGGTAAGCGTCGCCATATTGGCTCAATAAGATCCTTGAATTTTGGTAAAATTGAGCTGGAAAGTACTTGAAAAACGCTTGAATTTTGATTTCCTTCAAGTGTATGGACCATATTTTGAGGTAAATATTTCGGGGTGATTATTTCAATACACCTTACTTGGTTTTAATTTTGTTTATTTTTTTTGATTTTACGTTCTCACAACATTTAAGGTCATACATATCAGGACGGGTACCGATTTGTGACAGTCCACACTCAAGGCGATTTTTATAGTGATGCCTCACTGGAAGACCAGGCCGCCAGGACCAGGACCCGATATCCCACTCATTCACATTATCCTGATACTGAGAAAATCAGTCCTTACCATAGCTTTCTTATTGATAAATGACTAACTTTGGAAATGTTTGAAATGAAAACATGCAAAATGAACTTTGGCGTGCACGTTCAAATGTTTAGACACCATAGGCATAGGCTTCAGCAATAACAAATTCTATTAAATTGACTTAGTATTCAGCCACTTCAGTGCAGCAACAGATGTTCAATAAATACACCAGTATCTGAGTTGGATATATATGATAGAGGAATTTGAGAGAAGGCTAGATAGACATTGGAGAGGACACGCATAATTATATCACTTCAGGGTTCCATCCACCTCAATATGTGTGCAACAAAATATTTATTTTTACCATAATGAGCTGACATTAGAGGTCCAATAGGGCCTAGATCAGCCAGAAGAGGATCTGTAAGTTAATTTGTTAGGTATTTATTCAGTTTTACTTTTTGCTGCCAGGTATGCAAGTGCAGGTGGTAGGTATTGGGCATCCGAAGGACATTGGCCTGTGGATGGCCCAGAATGCACACGCCATGGCAACGGGCAGGTTCCCACACCATCAGGGCCGTGCCCAACTGTTCCTCCTAGTTTCCGGCCGTGAACACCAGGTACGCACTCTCACCGTCTCAGGCAGTACAATTATGAGTAATCTTGTTTAGAGAGCCACCAGACAGGACAGTCGACTGGATCGAGCACGTGCTTCGCATTTTCTACTTAAGCCTGCATAGTCCGATGAAAAACATCAAATTTTCAAAATCAAATTCGATGATCTAGATTTGATTCTACATATATAACTTAGATGATGGTGCATTTATTAGACATTTATTAGACATCTATTGCGACATAGAAGGGAATACTGAGGGAATTTAATAGAACTTCTTACTGCAGAAGCCTATGGTGTCAAAGTTTTGGTGTGCTTGCCAAAATGAAATTGGCATGATTTCACTTCAAATACCTAAAAAGTTAGGCATTTAAAATAAAAGTTACTTCAAACTAAAGTAAGGTAGATTATAGCGATCAGCTTACTATATTTATCTCAGGAAATGAGAGAAACTCAAAATCATCGGATTATGGAACTTTAAATTTAAGTGGTCATGGGGTCAATCACTAGTCGAGTTAACCGAACGACTAACACAAAATTGATAATTGTCGCTACATTGCCCAGTGTCTGGTATTACTAGAATAGGGCAAGGACTGGTAGGTTCAGTGTTCGGATAATGCAACAGAGTGGGATATTGGGGTCATGATAGTAGCCTCCCAACATCCCACTGGCACAGCACTATTAAGTCGCCATGAGTGTGCACTGTCATGTGCCATGAATGCCACCTGCAATGTGTGGATGATGTTATCCCTCAGGTTGATTTGTCCTCAGAAGTTATGTTGGCTTGTATCACACTGTCATCAGATTATTGTGCATTGTTATGCATTTGTGCTTAATGCAAAGCGCAAGTGGATATTTATTCCTCAGGTTGATTTGTCCTCAGAAGCTATGTTGGCTTGTATCACAATGTCATCAGAGTATTGTGCATTGTTATGCGTTTGTGCTTAATGCAAAGCGCAAGTGGATATTTATTCCTCAGGTTGATTTGTCCTCAGAAGCTATATTATAGGGTCTTTGGCTTGTATCACACTGTCATCAGATTCTTGTGTATTGTTATGTGTTTGTGCTTAATGCAAAGCGCAAGTGAATGATTAGGGTTTTACATCCCGTCAATATGTTATCCAGTCTCGCATTATGACAGTGCGCACTCCTGGTGGTTTTCTAGTGATGCCCCACTGAGATATCCCACTGCCGGCACCATGATTTGATAACCGACTCAGTCACTCTATCATGATACTGAGCCAACCAGTCCATGTCCTATCCCCGTCCTGATATGACGGTAGATGGTGCCAGGACTTAAAACTCCAACAACCAACGAACCTTGTCATATCCTACTAATGCACAGCACAAAATGAGCCAGCGGCCTGTGTCCTATTTGGCCAGGGATCGAACCCATGACCTCTTTCTCATACATTGTATGTGGTTACAGTTGATGGTAAACCAGGACGACGCTCTGGGTGGCATGCATGGCCCTGTTCCACTAAGGGTCCATGACTACCAACTCTACTACAGAATCTCTACCTTGCTAAAAGTAAGTTCCGTTTTCATTAAAAGCGTGAATAGGGTAGATGACACATTCTTTGTGATGGTATCCAGTACAATTCCCAGTAGCCTGCCTGGTCTGATAAAAGTGATATCATGCAGGCTGGTCTGACCTCGTTATTTATTTTTAAATAGAATTCTTTTGTTCAAATTAATTAATTCTTTTATTTAAATTTCTACTACTCAAAACTTCATAATGGGCAATAATGGCTTAATAATTGCTTTCTGTCATCTATGCCCTTTGTAGAATCTTGGGACATTTTTTCTACTTAAATGGTTGCAGGAGTAAATATGGAATGAGATCAGATTTTCTAACTTTGGGATCGCAGTTGGTATGGTTTGATGGCAGCAGAATTTTAGTGATTGTAGGACGCCCTCGCAAAGTCTACTAAATCCTCACTTTGATTGATTATATTTCTCTTTTTAAATATATTAATCTTAGCTCTTCAAGTATTTGAATATTGTCTGTGTACCAATAGTTCCTTCCTGTCACATGCAGATACCAAAGCTCGCACTTGACGGTGAAGTGGACTATCGCAGCAAAGTTCCAAAGGTGAGAAAATGGAAAATAAGTGCATGTTCTAATATTTAAGAAGTTCCTGGAACTTACCTGTGCCTTAGTGTAATACAAAACCTATGCATTATATATATATATATATATATATATATATATATATATATATATATATATATATATATATATTTTACCTCGGTATACCGGCTCTGGCTAGCCGCAGGCTAGGGAGAAGGAAGCACATCCGGGTCCAGCAATTAGCATAAGTGACTCACAACGGGAGGACGTTTGTGAGTTGCTCCAACAGGATTTATCTACTAACTACTTCTTAATCACAAAGTAAGTAATGGGAATTTAGTTTAAACTGTTTATGATGCCTTATAGCATCACATTATGAAAGTTCAGAACTTTCTCAGGTCCAATTTGGACTTTGTATGTGTTTTTTACTTGAGGATAGAACACTGCGTGCCGCTGGCACTTACGAAACCGATAGTCCTTTGTTCTATCGACACCTGTTTTTGAGACAGGGAGAAATGGTAACCCGAGTTGCTCATTTCCTAAGAAAATTCTCCCGGATCCTGCCTAGAGGATGTTGTTGGGGATGCTTCTGGGTGTTTTTTATAAACACCCCAGACCGGTTTTTAAGGCGAACCTCCGAGTTTCGTAATATTTTCTCCAACTTGCTGGCGTCGTAGTCGCGGGTGGGAGAAGTGTACGGAACAGAGAGAGTGGGCGATCTTCGGATCGATACCCCCGTTTGGTTGGTTTCGTTACCATAACCTTACGGCAAAACTTAGCTTCACGCCTGTACTGAAACGTTGTAATACACGCTATTCTGTACCATATACCTCAACCCAGTTTTCTGGCTACACTTTGTGTTGTTGATATGATTCCGGTTAAGTAACACATTTGTCGTTACAGGAACCGATGGCCACTCGGCGGAATAAGCAGCCTGCGGCAGCAGAGGGCATTGCCCCTACGGATTACGATTCGTCACCAGCGCTTACGGCTCCGCCGTCTCCACAGCCCGGGGCACAGGTTTCCGACAGGGACAGTGACCAGCCACCTCAACCAAATGATTGGGAGGCTAAGATGGCAGCCATGATGGAGGATAAGATGCGCCAATTCCAGGCTCTTTCCTTTGCGGGCCCTCCCCAAATCCCTGATGAGGATTGGGAGGACTTTTCGGATGACGAGGAGGACACGGTTTCGGCCCCCGAGGTTCCGAAACCGAAAGCGCGCGGCAAGAAACGCCGCACTGTGAGCAGCTCAGGTGACGAGTTCACCAAAGCCTCAAACGCTAAACGTCCTAAGAAATCAAAGAAAAGAAAAAGAAAAAGAAAGACTCGTCCTCGGACTCGTCAAACGACTCCTCTTCCACGGAATCAGATTCCGATACGGAACGTGCGGGAGTGTACGCCAAAATAGGCGCTAAAGTTGGCAAAAAGATTGTCAAGAAAAAGGCAAAGAAGGTGCGTACCACAACCATGATGCGGAATACCGTCAATGGCCACTTTACCACGTTCAAACCGGTGGAGGTCATTAATAAATTGACCGAACAGATTTCCGGCGTCAAAGGTATTCCGGCTACGGTGTGTAAGGAGATGGATGCGGGCATCCATCTGTCCGACGAACGGCGCCGCTATGAAACTGCCCTTTCTGTAATCCATAAGGCAGTTTTGGGCTCCTTGACCTCGATAATCCCCATTGCTAACCGCATGCAGACCGAGAATAAGTTCTCGTCCTTAGCTCGGGTTATGGATAGGGGCATTGCCGTGCTCGCTGCAGCGAGCAACTATATGACACATCGCCGCTTCGAAAATGTCTTTAAATCCGTTACCACCGACGCGGGCAAAGAAGTCGCCCGGTCAAAGAAGATGACGGACCATGACGGCAAGGAATACACCGTCTATTCCGGACCTACCCCCATCAAAGGCAAGCCTCTGGACAAGTCCAAGATGTTTGGGGGTCAGCTTGCTTATTTGTACAAGCAGGTAGAGGTGGACACTAAGAGTGCTAAGAATACGGAACTCAAGGGCCGTAAGTCACAAAACCCACTCGGGTTCCGCCGCAGCCGCACGGATTTTCGCTTCCGCCGAGGAGGAAGGCCGTTCCGGGGAGGCCCATCCTTCGCATTCAGCCAGAGGGGAAGAGGTCGAGGCGACAGACAATCCTCAAGCTGGAACGACAACCGCGGGTACAAACGGGACTTTGTCCCCAAGCCGCAGTTCCCCAAACCAGGGAACAAGTAGAGAACGCCACACAAACTTTTCAGCAGCCTGGCCCTGACATGGTCACAGAGGAAACTCAAACTGATGTAAGCCTTTTTCAAGCGGGCAACATTGTTAATTGTTTAGAACGATGGCAACAATTAACCACTAACCCAGAGGTTCTTAGTATTGTTAGAGGCATTGCTAATCCTTTCACAGAACTCCCTGTACAGAAAAGAGCACCTTTTCCATATAAGTTCAATTCACACGAAAAATTCCAACTAAATGAACAGGTTGGGGTTTTTGAAGCCAAAGGCATTGTCAAACGAGTAGAACATACTAGAGGTGAATTCATTTCCAATATTTTCTCCACGCCTAAACCAGATGGGTCTATTCGCATGATTTTAGACTTAACTAAATTGAATGAAATCATTGAATACCAACATTTCAAAATGTTTTCTTTAGAAACAGCTCGCGAGCTGATCACCCCAGAGTGTTGGCTAGCGAGTGTTGATTTAAGCGATGCTTACTATACCGTCCCTATTCAAGAGGGGTTTCGAACATTTTTACGGTTTGTTTGGAATGACCAGCTTTTTGAATTTACCTGCCTACCTAATGGTTTGGCGTGTGCGCCACAACTTTTTACTAAGTTGTTGAAACCGGTTTTTTCAAACATGGCTAAACTGGGTCATTGTATGTTTCCATACATTGATGATTCTTTCATTATGGGACAATCTTTCGAACAATGCGAACTCGCCGTTCAAGATTTATGTAAACTTTTCTCAAACTTGGGTTTCTTCATCCATGCTAAGAAATCAGTTTTTTCTCCTACTAAGCAGCTTCAGTGTCTAGGCTTCATTTTGGACACGACGGCCATGACCGTGTCACTTACACAACAAAAGAAAGATAAGCTGCGGGACACAGCGATACAGCTGTTAGACATTTCTAGGCCAAAGATAAGACAGGTCGCAGTCTTAATCGGTATAATGATTTCATACAGCCTTGCTATTCTATATGGGGCCGCACACATTAAGTCGCTGGAAATCGATAAAAATCTAGCTTTGGCCCGCACTAAGGGAAACTTTGAAAAGACAATGTTTATCTCTGAAAGTGGACTAGCCAACATATTTTGGTGGCTAAGTCACTTTGATAACTCCCCCAATCCCATTCGAATGGGTGAGCCCAATACTACAGTTACGACTGACGCCTCACTCCAAGGTTGGGGGGCACATCGCAATGATGTAGCAACGGGGGGACGCTGGCTAGATTCGGAAATTTCTGAACATATTAATGTTTTAGAATTACGAGCCATTTACTTAGGTTTAACCAGCCTTGTTAAAGTACCCAAAAATAATGTTTGTATCCTTATGGATAACACCACAGCCACGGGTTATGTCAGGAATATGGGAGGTACTAAATCTATTAAGTGTAACGAGTTGGCACTACTCATTTGGAATTGGGCGCAAAAGTTTGACGTCTGGTTAACAATTACACACATACCCGGCACGCAGAATTGCCTTGCCGATAAGATGAGTCGCCATTTCCATGACCACTTGGAGTGGTCACTAAACCCATCAATTTTCAAACACATCTGTCAATTATGGGGCTGGCCGGATATAGATTTATTTGCTTCACGTAATAACTTTAAACTGGAGAAATATGTTTCATGGCACCCAGAACCAAATGCTTGGCACATAGATGCCTTCTCGCTAACTTGGCAAAATCATTTCTTTTACATTTTCCCCCCTTTTACCATTATTAGCAAAGTCGCCCGAAAGATACTAATGGAGAAAACACACGCCATCCTCATCGTCCCCGAATGGGACACTCAACCCTGGCTAGCGAGACTAGTCGCGACGGCCAAAAGCATGCTGCGCTTCCTAAGATACCAAGGAAATCTGAAACATCAGGGACCGTTAGCGTGCCACGGAAACGTGTCGACGACTCCTTTGGTAGCATTCCTTTTTTAAATAAATATTTGGAACAATTCGGCTTGGATAAGATTACACAACAACGTTTGGTCTCTCACGCCTGGAGGAAGGGAACTGTGAAAATGTATACCACGTATTTAAAGAAATGGGGTATTTATTGCTTACTTAAGAAAGTTAAGCCTATGAACCCAACAATATCCCAGGTAGGACGTTTCCTACGTTTTTTGGAAGACGAAGGTTTAGGGTATGGCGCTATCAATGCAGCCAGATGTGCGCTCTCAATTATCCTACCTAGGATTAATGGAGAAACAATGGGAAAACATCATGTTATTTGCTGGATCGTACGATCAATTTATCAGAGGAATCCTCCCAAACCCAAATATAATAGGTTTTGGGATGTTTCTCTTGTGTTTAAACTCTTCAAGGATTGGCCAGAGAATAAATTCCTGGACGTTAAGCTTTTAGGCTTCAAAGTAGCTTTGCTCCTTCTGCTCGTTACAGGACACAGGGGCCAAACAATAGTCGCCCTGTCGCTCAATGGTCTTGAAATCGATAGCAAGGAAGCAACGTTTGATCTAACAACTTTGTTGAAATCAAATCGTTTAGGTGATCCCCTGTCGACAATAAGTGTCACTAGTTTCACAGAGGATCGCAAATTATGTGTAGTCTCCGCAATACGGACATATATATCCAAGACACGAATAATACGCAACTCAAGGCAGCTTTTGGTGAGCTTTATTAAGCCACACAAGGGCATTTCGAGGGACACCCTCGCCAGATGGACCATGACGGTGTTAAAACTTTCAGGAGTAAACACAAACAGATATTCATCGCACTCTACACGTGGTGCAATGGTATCTAAGGCCAGATCACTTGGCATTTCCGTCAAACGGATCCTGGCTCATGCAGGATGGAAAACTGCTAGATCGTTTGCAAAACATTATCACAAGCGACTAGAGAAGCCTCAACCTATCGCACAGAGGCTACTCACCAACTAAAAGACATAGGTGAGACAGTGCACTTTTTCGCTTTTTTGTCATGACAATTGTACAAACATACTTAAATAAGACTTGATAATAGAATAGTAACTAACAGGAATATCAGGATAAAAATGATATTACGTAAAGGTCTCCCTAGCCTGCGGCTAGCCAGAGGCGGTATACCGAGGTAAAATAGATTAGTTAGACGAATCTTACCTGGGTATAGATGATGGATAACTATTGTTTTACCGAGGTAGGAGCCTCGGGTAGACGTGGGCGAGGGCCCACCCACCACGCCCTGCCACGTCTATTAAATCACTTGTACCAAGATTAGGTCACATTACCATAGTTTTTTGGTTTTTTGGAATCATTTTATCCTGAATTAGTAGGTAAAGATTGCTGGACCCGGATGTGCTTCCTTCTCCCTCGCCCACGTCTACCCGAGGCTCCTACCTCGGTAAAACAAAAGTTATCCATCATCTATACCCAGGTAAGATTCGTCTAACTAATCTCTATATATATATACATATATATATATATATTAGTTGATTAAGCAGGGGAAATTTCAATTGCAGACAATTGGTCTTCCTCATGCACCAACCCGATCCTAGTAATGCTGAGCACCAGGCTAGGTAGCGACAACTATCAATTTTTAAGTCTCTGGGTTGACTCGGCCAGGGTTCAAACTCGGAGGTTTGAATCTCACGACCTACCAAAACAGGAGACGGACGCTCAACTCATTCAGCCATCTGATCTTGTTAGCTAAGTATTCACACTATTCACGCGTGACCTAATTTGACATCAGAACTAGTCTGAGCATGCATCGATATTGGAAATGGCCATAAGACACTGCTGTGTCCGATGTGTATGAACTACTACAGAAATTAAAGGAGTAAAATTTGAAGATAGTCACTTTTTGAAACTATCATATTCATTTTTGCATACCTTTTTTCTATTTATTGCTCAATTTTCATGAAGATTGGTCGTAATGCGAAGCATTACGTTTGATGCGAGGAGAGGAAGAGACCCTCCCCCGCCCCGGGCTGTCGTGCTGCTTCTCACCTCACCCGACGCCGCCGCGCGCCGCTCCCTCCCCCGCCCCCGTGTCGCGTAGCATTCGCGCCTCACCCGACGCCCGCTGCTCACCGCCACTCGCCCTCCCCGGGGCCGGCAGCATTCACACCTCACCTGCTGTCGCCCGTCCTCCCTTCCCTTATAAGGCCGCCCGCCGGCCTCCCTCAGGCACTCGCCATCCTGCCGGCCTCCCTCAGGCACTCGCCATCCTGCCGCCTTCCAGCTCTCTTCCCTTTTTCCTTTGGGATCACCTCCACCTCGGACCACTGCTTCACCTCAGGCCACACCATGCCAGGACAAGGGAAAGGCAAAGGACGCAAGGGCTCCCGGGCGGCCGCCCTCGGCACCCCGGGGCCATCTTCAACCCCGCGGCGGGACGAGTCTCCCGCCTCGGCCCCGGCGTCTCCCTCGGCGCCCTCGGACCCCACCTCGGGCGCCGAAACGTCGGCGATACTGGAGGCCCTCCAGCGTCTCCTAGATCGAGCAGCGCCAGACTGCCGCCGACATCCATGCCCGGATGGACGCCCTGGAGGCCGGGGAGGCTCGGCCTGCCCCGGAGGCGCCTTCTCCTGCACCCAGGCGCCAGGCCGCCTACTCTGCCGCGCCCGCCCCCGCACCTTGGGCGTGCACCGCGGCCGGAGCCCGGCCCCCGCCGCCACCTCCGGCGGCCCTGCCGGGGGCCGCTCACCCCCAGTATGAGCGGTACCAGGTTCTCGACACCCAAGCTTCACCTGCCCCGTCGCCGGCCTACCACGAGGAGCCGACGCAGCACACCCCGGCTTCCGCGGCCTACGCCGTCCGGGAAATTCTTGCCTCCGCCGAGGCGCGGCACTCAGTGAGGCGCCAAGGTATCCCGGTCGATTATATATTTCCTTCAGACCTGGTAGAGAGGGGGCCTGAGAGGAAGCCGGTGAAGAGGGGCGAGGCGATGAAAGACGAATATAGCCTCGCCCTTCTCACCCTCATTGACCACCCCGACTTCCTCGCCCACTCTGCCCAGGGACTACACCACCACCACCTCACCGTGCTCCGGGATAACCTCATCTACCCGTGGCCGACCGTCCGCCGCTATTCCGAGACGGTCTTTACTTGGATCGCGGACGGGAGGCTCCCCCACGGGTGGCATGACCCGGTTGCACTCAACCTCCTGAGGGTGGAGACCCTCGCCCTGCCCTCTCCTCAGGCCGCCCCTGCGCAGCGGTCCCCCGAGGTGACGACCCTCCCCGAGGCGCGCACCTGCCCCGAGCCCAAGTCGACACCCGCATCACTTACGACCGGCAGACACACGGGGCCCCCTGCCCCGCCTGGAACCGCGACCCCGCCTCGTGCGATCGGGCCCCCGTCGGGGAGGCCCACGGCGAGGCGGGGGACAGGCGTCGGCACGTCTGCGCCTACTGCGCCAACGTGCGGCGCATACTCACCATGCACAGCGAGGCCGGCTGCATAACCAAACAAGCCCGTGAGCGCCAGACCCCCCCGTCCTCCCCGGCGCCTCACCCTCACCACTGCCGACAGCCCCGCGACCCCCACCGACAACCCCCCAGCGACCACCGATCGAAGCGACGCCCAGCCAGAGACGGGGATCATCACCCCGCACCTCACGCCTCAGACCACAGCCCAGCCCAGCCTCACGAGGAACCCTCAGACCACAGCCCAGCCCAGCCTCACGAGGAACCCTCTTCCGATGCCACAGCCGCCGACCTTCACGACACCGCCTTCCTCAACCCGCCCGACCCAACCCCAACCCCCACCCCACCCAGCCCTGAGGACTTCGCTGCCCTCCTGCTCAACCCTCGCTGGACCTCCTCACCGGATCTCTCCAAGGAGCGGGCCTCCTCTCTCTTTGGCCGCCCGCCCCTTTTCGACGTAGGCCCCGGACACTCGCCGCCCACACAGGGAACCTCAGGACACCTGGACCTCCGAGGCGGTCCATGCTTACGTGCCCCCCCTCGCCCCCTCGGGCGCGCCGCGAGCCCTCTCCGCCGCTTTGGTGGAGGGCTCCTCGGCACCCCCTCACTGAACATCTACAGACATTGACACTGATCCTATACAACATTGACTCTGCCTGTACATTCCTATTTTGCTCCTGTACATTCCTATTGTGGCTCCTCATGAGCCCCTATCATTGCATTTGCTCCTCACGAGCCTGTTTATTATCTTTTCCTCTGTATACTCTGCATGTTGAGGTGTCAATAAACGCCTTTCTTTCCACCCCCGCCTTCCCTTCTTCCTTTTCGCGCATCAGTGATGATCAGATGCATTTCAGTAGGCAATGTCAACAAACCTTGGCTGCCAATCTTTTCTTAAATTCAAAATTGCATAACTTTCTTAATATATATATATTAATTTTTTTAAATGTTAACCCTATTAAAGCTTTTATTAATTTGTAATTACTAAGACTATTTGTTTAACTGTGCTGCACAGATAACTACGCTAACAGTTCTGCATTACATGATACCTCCATAACTATGCAGACTTGAAGTTGACAGTCACATTGTAGTTAAAGAATGGGAAAATCACCATGCAAGGGTCACCCAATCTTCGTGAAAATTGGCCAATAGATAGAAAACAGGTATGCAAAGATGAATATGGTAGTTTAAAAAATGAATACCCTAAAAGTTTTGTGATTTCGAGAGGTATCTGTCGACAAAAAAGTATTTGCATGACTTTTCATACAGCAGCACCTCGCAAATGCGTAAGTGGTCTGGTTTCAACATGGCCACGGCGTGAATAGTGTGAATTGCATGGAAAGGTGTCCGAAATGTTGGAGTTGAATATTAAAGGGGTGCAATATGGTACATTCTTGGTGGCAGACAGCGACGTGGGACCAGAATAACTACTACCTGATGGAAGTGACCCCGCGCGCAGACCTCTTCACCGCCATCTGTGAGAAGGATGCATTCACAAGCTTCATCTCCTTCGACCAGCAGCTCCATCGAGTTCGCAGAGCGAACCTCATTCAGAGACTGGAGTAAGGTCCCGTCCAAAGTTGGTAACATTTTCATGGTTGTACAAAGAGTACTATTTTACAGACGTCCCCCTCTTCTCATCAAAGTAGTACAGATGAACATTTTACATACACTTCAATTTGCACTATTAGTGTAAATTAAATATCAACATTTTTTTAATGATAAAAGTTGTATATGACTAACAGCCCCGCCCACCCCCATCGTATGCTGTGTACGACCATGGAAATGTTGACTGCCCCAAAGTCATGTCAATCCTTAGTATAAACTCTCTAGTTGAGTATCTATTGCTCACTGGAAGTATCCATTGCTAACTGACTATTGTCCTAAAAAAAGTAACTTTTAGTTTTTGTCTTTTGGTTCTCGAAAAATGTGCCATCATATAGGGCTTTTAATTCCAAATATCTTTTTGTATAAAAAATATAATGATAGGACAAGTGGAACAGGAGTTATGGTTTGGTTTTTTTAAACTGAATTTATTGTTGATAGTCTGGAAATTATTGAAATTAGCTAATTTAATGTGAACATTCTGAAAGAATTATAAAGATATGGTGGGGGGGAAATTGGGCCTATTATTTGTAGGATGGGATTGAGATTTGTAGAGTAAAATTCTTTAATATTGGACAGATTATATGTAAAATAGCATCCATGTAGTGGTGGGGGGGGCCTTAAAAACCAAGATTTCCCTAATTTTGAATTTCTGATAACTTCACTGCTTATGAAACAAAACATGTGTTCGGAGAGTGATAGGAAGTACAAAGGTATCACCATACAGGTTTTTCTTTTGTTGTGGGTTTTGTAGTGGCTTGTATTGTTTTAACTTGAGATTCAAATACAAACCATCTAGGATGCCTCTCAGAAATAATGACGTGCAGAAAGAATTTAGTATCGAACTGAACACAGTATATATTTAGCATTTGCTTTGTGTCTGTCACGTATACAAGCTAGAGGGCATTTATCAGAGTACAGAACTGACCATCTTTGTTTTATTTCTTCCATTTCCAATGTGTTTATCCTTCAACTAATTGGTATTTCATTACTTTGCAGGCAGTGGTGCCCTGGGCTGGGGTTGGTAGCTCTGGACATGGGCTACAATATGCTGGATATTGTTAAGAATCTACAACCACAGCATCTTCCCTGTATCTTCAAGGTTAGTCCTACAGTAGATCTATAGAATCTACTTAATCTATAGGCTGGACGAGGTGGCCGAATCGGTAGAGCGCAGGCTTCCTGTGCGGAAGGTCGAAAGTTCGAGTCCCAGCCGAGTGAAACCAATGACTTACAAAATTGATACTTGTCACTATCTAGCCTGAGAGTTGGTATTAATAGGATAGGACAAGGACTGGTTAGCACAGTATCAGGATAATGTGACTGGGATATCGGGTCCTTGTCCTGGCGGCCTGGTCTTCTACTGGGGCAGCACTATAAAGTTGCCATGAGTGTGTAGTGACCTTAGATGTTAGGACATAAAATAGCATCTAACAACAAACAAGCAACCTAATCTACATAATTCGCACTCAAGCCTCACTCCACATTCAGGCGGGTGTGCATTGGGCAGGTAAGGCTATTCCAAGTTCCGCTGGTTCCTCCGGAAGGACTGAAGCTGAGACCCACCTTGCCAGGGCCGTGTTCAGGGTACGCCTCAGAGTCGACTCTGAGATGGCTCCACGATGTCTTTTTTGCTAATTTGCATTGAACATGTGCCTCGGAGTTGACTGAGATGTTGCGCTTTTCGAGTAGGAGGCAAAAGCGAACAGTCGGTCGTGCATGCGCACTGAGCAGCAGGGAAGTACATGCCATGGAGGCCTCTATTTTTGTGGCACCTGACAGCAAAATGCCGTTCAGACTAGTGCGACATTCAGAATTTCTCCAAGGCGCACAGTTAAATACGGCCCAGGTCTCGACTACAGCTTACATGGCCGCAGCTGGTGGAAGATGGTGAATACACATATAGAAAGTGGTATTTTATCTAATGTAAAATATTTGCTAAGATAAGTACAAATGTATGGCAACCATTCTACCAAGTTTGGTCATCAGGAGGCATGTTGTTATATGTGCAAAGGGAGTTTAAAGTATAAGGTCTAAAGTGAAGCATAGGACTGGGAGGGGACTATCCTCATCTATTGTCATGTAAGCTGTAGCTACGACCTGGCGTGCTGAATCACAGCTACTGTTCTTACTGAAGGAAGGACCAGCGGAACTAGGAATTCCAATATTAAAAATGTTATCGCTGAATAAATGACAATCGAAAACAATGAACGGATAATTTACTTCTCAATGTAGGTTATACTATATTTATTATGCTAAATTGAAGTATTGAAATGATACAAAATTGCGGAAGTAATGCAACAAAAGGGGAAAAAACTAGTGTATTAATTTTAAAACATGTACTTGGAGAGTGGTTTTCTTCAACTATTTTTGGGTTGAATGATAAATGAGTGAGTGACTGAGAATTTACGTCCTATCTACATCCCAGGTCAATTTAGAATTGGTACCAACTGGTGACAGTGCTCACTCATGGTGACTTTATAGCACTGCCCAACTAAGATATAGTGCCATTAACACCATGCTGTGATATCTCACTCAATCACATTTTTTCTGACACTGAACCAGCCGGCCCTTGTACTGTTCTTAGTAATGTCAAGTGTCGAGCATGGTATAGACAAGTATGCATTTTGAAAGTCTTTAGTTTGACTCGGTGAGGGATTGAAACCACGATGAGAGTCGAGCGTGCTAACCACTTGTTCATCCGATCCAGTTAAACTGTTTTAGGATCATGTCTATCCCATAACTATTGTAATATAACACTGATGTTCGTGTACTAAACTTTTATTTAAATGGACACAGCTGATGCGTACAAATCTCTTATTTTCTTTGTTTATTTTTCATTATTAGGAATTTCAGGCAAGAGGCGGACTCGAGAATCTGTCATTCTGGACTCCACATGACGATGCTCTCACAAGAGGCACCAGGGCAACTGTTGACTTGGAGAAAGAGACGTCAATGTTTCCCACAGTGGATCCCAAGAACCTGGTCATGGAGCCGGCAACTCTCTCCACAGTGGACAAACCGGTAAAAAGGACAAAACTGGCCCAGAAGGTGAAAGAGGGAGCAGCCTTGAAGGTAACTCACAGTCATCACATAGAAGTCATAGAGGAGCACAGTGGCATTCTTGAGAACGAGGCTCGGTTAGCTGGGGCTATGCGACTCACCCTACAGGAGGGCACATTGAAAAAACAAAAACAGGAACAGAAGAAGACGAAAGAACATAGAGGTACACAGGAAGAACATTACAGTCAGATAACAGACACAGGGAACATCAAGACCAAGGCCCAGTTAGCTGGGACTGTGCGACATGTCCACGAGGAGAAAGCTGCGAAAAAACAAAGGCGGGAACAAACAATGAAAGAACATAGAGGTACGCAGGAAGAAGATTGTAGTCAGCTAAGAGATACAAAGGACTTCAAGCCCGAGATTTGGTTAGCTGAGACTATGCGACATATTCCAGAGGAGAAAGGACAGGAAAAACTAAAATGGGAACAAAAGAAGACAAGTGGCCAAGAAAAGAGCAAGGATAGTCAGAAGGTAAAAGCTAGCAAAGAGCAAAATACTAGTCAGGTGGCAGTGGCATCGTTAGCGAAGCCTTCCATGCTTGTCTTGGAGGGCAAGACAGTAAAGAAAGGAAGGCCAGCAAAGGAAAAGACGAAATATACTCAAGGCACTCAGAAAAAGAGGAAAAGTAGCCAGGACTTGCATGAAGTTCAGAAAGAGCTCAGTGTTAAGGCTAAAAAGAATACTGAACAGAAGACGCCTTGGTACGAAACACCAGTGATGACAGAAGCTGTCAGTGTCAGTAAGGCTGAGACAAAGGTGGTAGAAACTGGCAGTGTCAGTAAGTCTGGGACTAAGGAAGCAGATGCTGTCACTGTCAATAAGGCTGTGAGAAAGGTGGTACAAACTGTCGCTGTCAATAAGGCTGGGACTAAGGAGCCAGAAGCTGTCAGTGTCAGTAAGTCTGGGACTAAGAAGGCAGAAGCTGTCAAAGTCAGTAAGTCTAGAACTAAGGCAATGGAAGCTGTCAAAGTCAGTAAGTCTGGAACTAAGGAGGCAGAAGCTGTCAGTGTCAGTAAGGCTGAGACTAAGAAGGCAGAAGCTGTCAGTGTCAACGTTAGTAAGGCTGGCAACCAGGTGGCAAGTGTTTATATGCAGCAGAGACATGCTCCTGATCCTGAGGCAACTCAGGGCGGCAGTCAATTGTTAGGGAAAGAACCTTACAACTACCCATCACTGACTGAGACTGATAGCAAGGACAGTGAGAACACAGGGTCTGGTCCAGCATACCGCACATCTGAACCTGAGATTTTGTCCCGGCCATCACTGACTGCTGAATCATCAAAATCTGCCACTTTAGGAGCCGCACCCTCAGCCACAACCCCCTCAGACCGCCCTCATAGAAAGCCAGAGAATGTAGCTACAAGGTCAAATGCCTCCACCAGTCCGGTATCACAGCCAATTCTTGAATCAGCGAAGAGCGATATGAAAACTGAAAGCATACAAAAACTTGAAGTTGTGACTGGGAAGCTTAGCACAGTTCAGCCCAAGGCAGTGGTGGCTGAGGATGCTACCAGCGTCTCAGTAGCAGCCAAGCAGAAAAAGCCATGGTGGAAAAAACTGTTTGGAAGTTAGGAGTGGCTTCAGAATCCCCCAAATCAGTGTGAAACTATAATATTATTAAAGCTGCATAGTCCGATGAAAGCATCGAATTTTCAAAACCGAAGCAATTATCTATACTTGATTGTACATTTCCATTATTAAGGATTTGGTCTGCATATAAGGGGGTACTAAGCCAATTTAATAGAACCCATTACTGCTGAAACCCTATGATGTCAGGCATACTTGCCTAAATTATCTCCAAAGTTAGACATTTAAAATAAAAAGTCACTCCAAACTGAAGTAATGTAAATTATAACGATCAATCTAATGTAATTATCTCAGAAAATGGCAACAATTCAAATCCATCGGACTATGCAACTGTATGTAGAGTTTGAAGTTTAAATCTTTGATCTCCTAAATAAATAACTGATTGCTTGCTTACTTTGGCTTGTTTTGTTTCTTTTATCTAAAGAGAAACACAAGGTCATGAAATTGACGAAAAACTCCATTGCCAATAAAAATCGTTTTGACTGATCGAATTCAGCTGAAATTGGAAGTTGATGGACCCATCTCACTGGACACTACCTGAGAAGCCTACACTTATATACTGGTCAACAAAAACTGTCGCTGGATTCATTATTCCTTGATGTAATAGTGTTACCATGTTAAGCGAACATATGGTTAAGATTTAGCAAGCCGACTTATAAGACTTTTCTGTAACATTGTATGGTGAACTGCAGATATTTCAAGGCCTTCTATGATAAGAGTGCATTATGAAACAATTTGTATTATGTGTGGTAATCTATGCTTGATATAATATAAGTTATGTGTAATGCTTAAGATCTGGTCACTTGACTTTAACATATTTTTTTATATGACTTCGCCATATTTTAGCAAAATTCTGTGAATATTAACTGTGAAAGTGCACTTGGAACTGCTAAGAATTGATTAAAATATATTAACCAGGAATAATCCTATTTGACTACGGTAATTCTGATTAAGTAAACTTGTGTTGGTCATTTTACCCTACCGGCCGCGGTGGCCGTATCGGTAGAGTACGGGCCTCGCGTGCGGGAGATGGGAGTTTGGTTCCTGGTCAAGTCAAACCAATGACTTATAAAATTGATACTTGTAGCTTCCTAGGCTGGTGCTCGGCATTACTAAGATAGGGCAAGGACTGGTTAGCTCAGTGTCAGGATAATGTGACTGAGTGGGATATCGGGTCATGGTGCCAGTGGCCTGATTTCCCAGTGGGGCAGCACTATAAAGTCACCATGAGTGAACACTGCCAGAATTGGAACCTATCCTGATATGACCTTAGATACTACAAGGATGTAAAACTCCAACAACCAACCTGTAACTGCCCTTTAAAGTCTCCCGTTATACCTCGTGGCGACGGGGACTGTACTCCGACAAATGCTCTCCAAGCACAACTCTGCCTAGGTTTTATGTTTGTATAACCAGATATGTGTGGGGGGAGAGTTGAAGACTCACTGCACCTGAACTGAATCAGGGAGAGTGCTGAGATCAGTGGGGGGGGGGGGGGGGGTGCTGAGGTTGGGACTCCCGTTGCTATTTTGAAAATGCCTGAGTGAGTGGAGAGAATAGAGAGTAAAACTGAGGTGTTTTCAATTGTGTAGTTCAAACAGAAAGTATATTTGCTTTAATGTAAAATATATTTTAGTACAGTTTACATTGCATAATTCAATCGGAAACACATATAGAAGGAAAACGGTTTTTTGTTGTTGAATGCAAAAAGGAATAAACCATACTGGGTTTGAACCCACAGCACCAAACATCTTCAGATTATAAGTTCAACCCCCTAACCACTAGACCACAAAGGCCCACATAGTTGTCTCAGTTCAGGCTATTTGTATATAAGTCATATATACAAGGTGTGTCTATGTGTGTATACATATATATATATATACATATATGTCTATGTGTGTATACATATATCAGGGATGAAAGACTTCCGTGATTTCGCGGATTTCCGCGATTTTGATAAATTTGCATTTTTTCGAGATATGTCTAAATTTGGATAGTTTGACAGGTTTTATCTTAATCTAAGCCCTAAATAGTATAATGATATATTTGAACGTTATTCTTTGTGCTAGTGCTGGTCAGTGGCTCTTGGCACTATTCACGGAAAGGGGTATGGCTAGAAGCGGCCGTCGGCACAGCAAGGGGTGGTACGCGGTGGCTGGTAGTGCCCTGGCCATCGCCATAGCACCCTGCAATGCTATCATAATGAAGAGTGGATTTCCGCGATAATCCGGAGACTTCCCTATAGCCTTAACACTGTCAGGGAATCGCGGAAAGTTACCGGAAGTCAGGTTTCATCCAATACTCTCCCAGCATATTCTGCACCCTTTTTCTAATCAAATGTCAGCATAGACTCTGTGTGGAGAGCTCGTGCCCAATATGACCTACTTAGAGCCACATGAATTGCCGCACAAACTTATCACCAAATCGCCGTAATTAATCGCCGTTATTCACTTATTCAGATTGGCTACTGAATGTGTCTAAGTAAGTGTGGTTTATTGGAGTGAAGGGAACGTCACACTGTTGATGTAGATTGTACCGTTACGTTACGCTGTCAATGTTTTTACTGTATTATCACCCATAGAGTTACATTCACCGCGAGTGTAATCAGTGAGAGGGAGGAGTGTAGTGATAGTTGTGTAAGGACACTGTCAACTTATATTATCTTTCATATCAAGTTTCAAAATGGCAACAAAGGAGGTGGATAGGACAGCCAACATTACCGAAATTGATGCAAACGTTAAGAATAAGTTTAGATGGGAATGGCTCAGTGACGAAGACAAAAATGGAGACTTTTTTTCTGATTATGTGAGAAAGATTCTTAAACCAGGATATGTTATCTGTAAGTGGTGTGATGCACATATAAATCATGGAACTTCTGGTAAGAGGGCACTTAGTGATCACTCCAAGACTGTGAAGCATAGAACGAGAAAGGTGGTAATTAAGGGAAGCCAAACACTACCGTCAGTCTTTACAGCAACACAAGCAATCATAGATGGAACAAATAATGTACAAGGCATTGGCTCTTCTATAGGGCAAAGCACAGAAAGTTCCCATTCAAAACCCTATGGAGCAGCACCCAATGTACCTGGGACACACACACACAACTTGTGATACAAGACCAACAGTGAATATAATGGATAGAAAGGCCAATGCTGAGGCATGTACTCTATCTTTTATAGCTGAACATTCTCTATCTCTCAGTTTGATACCTCACCTAATAAATTATGCTAAGGAAATGGCACGAGATCCCAAAGCCTTAAATGGACTTAATATGGAAAGAACAACAGGTGCATATAAACTGAGAGAAGGTCTGGGTTCTGTGCTAAAAAAACGCTTGGTAGTGACTTGAGACACTACACATTTTCTATGAATGTTGATGAATGTATGAGTGCATCACATCAGAAAATATTCTCTGTCTTAGTATCATATTTCTCTGAGGAAGATCAAAGCAGTGTTGTAAAGCATTACATGTCGGTGAACATGTCAACTGTCAATGCTGAAACTCTCCATAATATTTTGATAGATACTCTTGAAAAGGATGGGATCCCTCTCAAAAATCTCATTTCTATCCTCTCTGACTCAGCTAACTACATGAGAGGAAAAATTAGTGGATTTGAGACAAGAATGCGTCTAGATGCTAACCATCTCCTTGATATTGATGGTGATGTGTGCCACCATGTTAGCAATGTGGTCAAGAAATTCACATCTCTATTCAATAACCAAGTTGAGAGTTTGTCTGATGATTTGTACACTGACTTTAAATGGAGTCCTGATCTGAGAGCTCATTTAAAAGAAATATGCATAATGCTTGAGATTAAATGTCAGCTACCAAAACAAAGAATTCCCCACAGATGGCTCTCAACATTCGATGTGATTCTTCCTAACTACAGTATGTTCAGAGTGTACACACTCTTTTACTGGCCTTGGCTTTCAAAAACAGATCAGTCTCTTTATAAACACCTCATTGCTGAAGTGAAATCATCTCTCTCAGAAGAGGCCAAATGTGCTATAGCCTTGATACATGAAAAGCTCAGAAACAAAAAGCTCACTGATAATGGAAGAGAAAGGAAAAAGAGGCTGGTGGAAAAGATCTTTTTCAAAAGGGATTATTCCCTCCTGGTCATGGAATTTTTCATTGACCTGGTGCACCGTCTTCATGATGAACTCAAAGACTTGGTGAAAAAGTTCTTGTCGGGATTCATCAAACCTGAATATCTGAAGAATAAGTCTGCAAAGCAACTTGCAAACACACAGGTAATAGACTTAGCACTCCAGTTGAAAAAGAATGAGGTATACATTGGGAAAAAAGCAGAAAAGCATCTCCAATCACTCCCTAAAACAAGCTTTTTGAAACAAGAATTCCTGAAAAATGTCCTTGATGCATATACCAAAGCTGGATCCTACATGCTTGAGAAGTTCCCTTTGGACAACAAAACTTTGCGTTGTCTCTCAGCACTTGATCCAAAGGTTCAGGGTCATGATGTCACTCTAAGGACTCTGAAAGAGCTAGGGATGCTTTTCCAAACAAATCTCAAATCAGGAGACATGCATGAATATAATGAAGAGTGTCGGGCCATGCAGATTGTAGATGCAAAGGACATGCCATCAAGTGATAATCAAGATGGTAAAGTGAGGAGACCAGATCACTGGTGGGCTAAGATACTAGCTTCTGGGAAATATCCCAATTTATCAAAAATAGTTAAAGCTTGTCTCAGCATCTTCACTGGCCCACAGATCGAACAAGCTTTTTCTCAGATGAACCAAATCATCACACCCACCTCCAATAGATTTGAAATTCAAACTTATGCAGCCATCATATCAATCAAGTTCCACCTTAAAGCAAAGAAGACCACCTCACTTTCTCTTTTCCATAGGAATAACATTTATAAAGATCCAGTGGACAAGGGCATAGCTTATGCTATGCAATCTGCATACAGCCTGTACCAGAAGAAGCTGGCTCTAGAACGGAAGGCCAAGCTTGACAGGCGCCAGAGCCTTAAGGTGGCACAGTCTGAGCCAACCAAGAAACATGACATTCATGCCATGGCTAATAAAATAGGAAAGCGCATTCAGAGGAAGAGAAAGGGAATCCCTGATGGTCCTACTTCTGGGGGGAAAAAGAAACATTCAGCAACCTAATGTGAGTGTCACTCTTTTATTATGAGAAGATTGTCCATCTTAATAACATAACCTTTCTCCAGTTGTTTTTATAGTTATTTTTATTTGTGCTATTCCAAATTTAATGTAATGTTTAAAGCTGCATAGTTTGATCAAAGTATCAAATTTTCAAAATCAAAAAACTTTTCTAGATTTGATTCTACATATCTAACTTAAATACTGGTGCACCATTTATTGCTGCATATGTTAAATTAATAGATTCTGATACTGCCGACATCTAAGGTGTCAGAATCTTGATGTGCACACATAATCATAATGAATAACTTAATACATTTATGTACACAAATAACTAACTCAAAAACCTTTTAAATATGGGCAATTTTAAGTTAGCTTGTCACCAATTTCCGCTTTTTTTGTCATGGGTCACTTTCATCCCTGATATATATATATATATATATACCATGTATATATGTCATATATATATGACATATATACTAGTGCATATATAAAATGTAAAACCACATGGCGGTCTCGACTATGCTGATCCTTGCCAGTCAGGAGGATCGACAGGTGGACCATTTCATTCATTTCTAGGGGTTACCTCCCACCAGAGCCAGAGGTTATATATTACCTGACTGCAATGGCAGGTCACTTCTATTCTGACATAGGCGGAATAAACCCGGGAAGGACACCAAGGTGTTAAAATATCTATTGTGCCGTTCATTATTCCTTAGGTGAATTGTTGATGTTATTCTTAACATCAGTACTTTGCGCCAGAGACGAGACATCCCGAGCTACGACACTACACAAACTGAACCAAATATCAAGACCGACGGCCTGGATCTCCCATGTGGTTAACTCAGTATGGTGGCGTCACCTAGCGTTAACGCCGACACGAACTGACCAACGATGTTAGTTCCAAACTTTTCCGCCAAATGCCGCCACGAGCACCAACACGACTGACGCTACCCGAGCACGCCAAATTCGAACAATCGACCACAACTGCCGCAGCAGCCTTCACATCAACATCTCCCAGCATTTCTTCACCCACCCACCCACACCTATTCCTAATGATCAAGCTGTAGGGTTGAGGGTTTGATTCCTGTGTCTTAACCATTGATTGTGGAGAAATGGCTGTCTTCGGTTGCTGTGATCTCTTGCTGTTCATGATTGTCTTAATGAGTCCTTCCGACGAATAAACTACCCATATATACAGCATGTTGTCTCGGTGTCGTGAATTAGTCTGTCATGATGCGTTTGTGGTGTCTTCTTTTAATTGTGTTTTACTTGGCATTATTAGGATAGGGCAAGGACTGGTTAGCCATATCAGGATAATGTGATGATGATGTGGGATATCAGGTAATTATTATTATATTTTATTATTATCCTCTTCTTCGATGCAGGCTTGTGGTAGCCTATACAAAGCTCGTACCTCTCAGCTCTAGTGGTATGCAGCCTCGAAATCGTACAGGAATGTTTCTCTGGCCCAGGCCCTGTCCAGCGCATTCTTGAATTGATTTATGGTAGCTGCTTCCACCGCTTCTTCCGGTAGCTCATTCCACATGTTTATTACTCACTGTGAAAAGAACACCCCTCTGAGTGAGCTGTTGTACCTTGGCTTGAAAAGCTTCTTGGAGTGACCTCTGGTACTGCTTCCCTGTATGCGTCTGAATAGCAAGGCCTCATTCACATTATACTGAGCATTCAGGAACTTCCACATGTTGATCATGTCCCCACAAAATCTTCTGTACGTGATGCTTGGCAACTTGAGTCTCCTGAGTCTGTCCAGATAACTGAGGTCCTTCAGATGTGGCACTAGCTTAGTTAACCTTCTCTGAACAGCTTCAATGGATTTAATATACTTTTTCAACATTGGGTGTCATATAGTGACTCCATGCTTTAGTATTGGCCGTACTTGGCTCTTGTACAAAGTGATCAGCATCTTCATCCAAATATTTGAAGGTTCTGCGAATCATTCCCACAATCTTATTAGCTTTGGATATGGTTTGTTGTATGTGCTGAGAGAAACTTAGCCTATTGTCTACAAATACTCCTAAATCTTTCTCTACCTCACTCTCTTCAAGATTTAGTGGCTGGCCAGTAGAATTATCATGCATAACATATGTATAGTCTGGGTGGTGTCTCCCTATTCGCATGACCTGGCATTTATTCGGATGGAACTTCATCTGCCACTGCTTGGCCCAGTTCTCCATTTCCAGCAGGTCCTTTTGCAGATCAGCACAGTCTTCCGTGGAATTCACAGTTCTGTAGAACTTTGTGTCATCTGCAAATAATTTTATCCCACATGATGCGATGAAAATATCATGGACAAAGAAGATCACCAACAAAGAAGTTCTCAGAAAAATTAAAAATAAGAAAAGCTTGTTTGCCACTATACAGACAAAGAAACTTATTTATTTTGGCCACATCATTCGTCAGAGTTCAATATACCGTACATTGTTGGAAGGGAAGGTGAATGGCAGCAGAGGGAGAGGGAGACCAAGAACATCATGGTTTACAAATATTTCACAGTGGACAGGCTTGAATTATTCACAGTCTATCAGAACAGCACAACATCGGGACAAGTGGAGAACCATTGCATCCAACCCTCGACTCGAGGATGGAACTATTGATTGATTGATTGATGCGATCTCTGGCAGGTCATTGATGAAAATGACGAACAGAATAGGGCCCAGTACACCCCTTGAGGTATTCCACTGAGAACCTCTTTGAAGGAAGATTACTACCATTTACTACGACTTGCTGTTTCCTTCCAGTTAAAAGACTTTGGATCCATCTCAGAGTATTGTAACTTGGTAGCTAGCCTCTGGTGGGGGACAGTATCGAATGCCTTCATGAAATCTAAGTATATAGTACCTAGTGATTCCCCCCTATCCAATGCGTTGGTCCATATTTCCAAAGTTTCTAGTAGCTGCGTAACTGTTGATTTCTTTGCTAGAAACCCATGCTGGTGGTCCGACATCAATTTGTTCTCTAGCATATGGCTGAGCATGTGCTCTCTGATGATACTTTCCATTACTTTGCATACTATTGATGTGAGACTTACCGGCCTATAATTTGCTGGAGAATGCCGGTTTCCTTTTTTGAAAATTGGGATAACATTTGCTATTTTCCATTTGTTGGATAGGCAACCAGATTCAAATGACTTAATTGAAAATTATAGCAAGTGGTTTTGCAACCACCACACTCAATTCCTTCAGCACTTGTACTCCATCAGGTTCAGGTGATTTGCCTGTTTTGAGTTTGTCCAGCTTTTTAAAAACAATGTCTGGTGTTAATAGCACCTCAGCGAAGTCCTTTATCAATTTGCATTTTTGTACCAGGGGTAATGTGTTAACATCCTCTGTAGTGAAAACTCCTGAGAAAAAATTATTTAATACCTCTGCTTTATCAATATCCTTTGAAGCTAGGCTCCCATCTGGTTGTTCCAGTTCATCTATTTCATCTTAGAGTTTATATATGCCCAAAATGATTTTGCATTATCCTTGGCTTCTTGGGCAATGATTTTCTCAAAGTTTCTTGTAGCCTTATGTGACTGCCCTCGTACCTGGTTTCTGAATTTGGCATATATTTTGTGTTCATCAGAGCTTCTTGTGGCTGAGTATTTCCTCCACGCTCGTTGTTTGAGTATGACTTTGGTAGACACTTCTTTGTTCATCCACAGTGGCCTGGTTCTTGCATCTGGATGGATTGTCTTTGTCGGTATGTGTTTCCACACTGCTTCTTCCAGCTTTTGTGATAACTCACCCCAGCATTCATGTATACTATTATCTTGGAAATGGCTGTTCCAATCGATGTCCATGAGTTCCCTCATCTCACTATAATTTCCACGTGAGTAGAATGTTTTTAAGTATGACTTCTCAGTTTCTTGAATCCTTCTGTATGGCACTGAAAGTTGAAAGCTAATGTGAGGTGATCACTCTTGCCATGGGGGGGGGGGGGGCTTGGGCTGAGATATCTGTGATAATGTTCTCTTCATTTGTGAATATCAGGTCTAATATTGATGCTTGTTGTCCTTCTCGATACCTGGTAGGATGTTCGACATGTTGGAACAGAAAGGCATCACCGGTGCTTTCAAAGAATTTGCTTGCCCCGATGGGTTTCCCCTACTGTTGTGTTCCCCCTCCAATCGATCTCAGGCATGTTGAAGTCTCCGATGATCAGTACATGGGATGCTTCTGTGCCATTTGCTTCCCTGATTAGGTCACCTAATTTTTCATTGGTTGCATCACTGCTGTTTGGGCTTCTGTATATACACCCAACTAGGATAGTATCTTCCTTGTTTGGTTTTACTTGGATCCAGACGCATTCTGAAAAACCTATACTCTGATTTATGTTGCTTTCTCGATAGGTGATATTATCAGATTCCAATACATAAATAGACACGAGCCTGCCTTCCTGCTCTAGGTTCCACACCAGACTGAATCCAGAGATTCTAATGTCTTGCTTTGTAATTTCATAAGTGCAGTTCTTTGGTTTAGCCTCAGTCACTGCAATCAAAGTTGGTTTCTCTCCATCGATGATAACCTGTAGTTCTTCTATTTTGTTAGGCAGTGAATGGTGCTGGCAGTCTGGTCTCCCAGTGGGACAGCGCTATAAAGTCACCATGAGTGTGCACTTTCATAAGTCAGTACCCATCCTGATGACCTTAGATGTTGCCAGGATGTAGAACTCCAACAACCAACCAACTGCACAGCGGCCATGCGAATAGTCACTTCCTAAATAAACAAAAAACATGGAACCCTAATCATAACCCAGTTACAACTAACAAGTAATTTGGGATGATACACGAGACAAAATAATTGAAAGGGTTGTAAATATAATCTTAAATAAGCATACTGGTGAAATTTAAATAAGATCTCTATATTTTCAGGAGGTGGTTTTATTATTGTCATATCTAGAATAAGGCCAGATTGGGGAGAAATGTGGTTTTGGTGGACTGGTAAAACTGTCATTTGTCGAATGCTTTGAATCTCAGATCGCCATGTTTTCATCACGGCGTATGCCTGTGCAAAGCTTCCCAAAGCATTGTGAATAATAAATAAAATGGTTGGATGATTATATACATAAAATTATAAATTTTGTTCATAGCCTACATTGTATCTTGTGATTTGACCAATCTTGCACACCGTCGTGTTTGTGATATAAATATCGTAATCCATATATTGGGCAGTTATCTGGGTTGTTATTTAATTTTCTTTTTGTTGTAAGAAATCTTAGAAACCAGTCAAGTAGTCTACTTTACAGTGATACAACTCAAGGTCAGACATCTTTAAATGGCTCTGTGAAAACTATATTACCCTGAATTAAAATTGACTATATCTGGCCTAGCCTTTATCGACGCCATATTTTCACAAAATAAATGGCAATTTTCGTTTGTTCAAATTTTTTATTCCAGTTGAATTACATTTTTTTCCCCAGCACTGAGGCGCTGGTGTTCAGGCCTTAACATTTATGGTGCATATGAAATATTTATGGATGAGATGGGATGATATGAACAATATAGACAAGAAGGCTCTCCAGATATGGGGATCTTATTTTGTACATGTGGATAGAGGATAGTCATTTACCTTTTGAGTGTCATTGATTTGCTGATCATACCTGTGAGGAGGCATTAATACTTTTGGTATGACTTGTTACTGCTAGTAGTGAATTTGGGATTATGCAGATAATGATTGCAGGATACATTTAAATTGACTTGGTCAACTGTAGCTTTGATAAATGATAAACTTAGCATTTTTGGTTTTGTTTCACCAAGATACGTACTGTAAACAAAACTTTAAATGCTACATTATAACCGAATTACTCTGCTATTGCTGAATTTCGTATCAACGTGGACAAATCATTCAACATTTTCACACATGTGATAGTAACCATGATGAAATTGTAGAGCATACTAGCAAGATTAATTGGACTGGATGGGATTTAGCAATAACAAAAGCAATTACTTAACTGCAGTGTATATTTCTGTGTGGAGCTTACCAAATCAGTAGTGGATAAGTTTATCCATATGTGTATACCTAGTGGTAGGACTGCCTACATAAAGGTTGCACAAAACATGATGGACTCCATACAGTGTGATGACATGATGAAGGATATATAATCGTGCTTATATTATGAATAACAAATTATTAAGATGATATGGAGGGAGAATAATAGAGGTTACCATAGTAACAAAACTAAGGGTATGAAGTATAGCTACTTTGTAAACGATTACGTAACCAGTATCAGACTCATCAAGTCAAGCACTGAAAATTTAAACTGGGTACAATCTTGATTTGCACATCGAAATTTACCAGTATTATAAATAGCTTCAGACACTTCTCAGCTTAAAGTTGCATAGTCCGATAAAAGCATCAAATTTCTATAATGAAAAAAAGCAAAACACTTACCTAGATTTGAACCTACATATCAAACTTATATACTGGTGCACTTATTAAGTGTGTTGCTACATAGAAGACTATGTTTAGGGAATATAAATATCGATCAAGAAATAGATGCTGGGATTGGTATAGGTTATACGGTTAATGCCTTGATGGTTTATTGGCTTAACACTTTGATGGCTCCGCCTCATAGTAGTGCATGCCGGTGTCACGGATTAGATTCTCAGTGGGTTTAGTCTACGCTCGGGGTAATGTGCATGCATGTATTCGATTAACACAACCCGGGTCACCCGAGTTGCCAGAAATTCAAATAGAACACCACGAGTGGAGTTGACAAAAACACGTGCCTTGTGCAAACAGTTTAGCCCACCTCTTGGCTGGGTTTGGCTAGGAGCGATGGCATCACATTTGTGCATCAAAAAGTTGCTAGGGTCACCCGAGTTGATTAATCGAATATGCTGAAATGCGTTAGATTTTGACGCATGCGCATAACCCCGAAAGTAGACTAAACCCACTGAGAATTTAAACCGTGACACCGGCGGAGGAACACTGATACTGGTCCCTCCCTACATGGCTTCCATATATGGTCCGATGACATAATGCTTTGTGCCAAGCCTAAAGGGGCTGTCACATTAGAGTTTTTTGCGGGAGCGTATGGCGGCGTAGGCGCGTTACGTCATATACGTCGGCATACGCCGTATACGCTACTCATACGCTACGCATACGCTACTCATACGCTACTCATACGCCGCCAGATGCCGGCTTATATGAAGCGTATGAGGCATACGCCGCCATATGCTTTCATAAATCCGTCCGTCCAAATTTTTTTGTGCATGCTCAAAAAAACTCGACCTATGAGGGCGTATGGCCCATACTGTCAAAAAATGTCACAGCACGCTCCCATACGCTCCTCGTAGGTTCCACATACGCTCAAAACCACCCGAAAGGTCACCAAATGTCATCATAGGCCGGCACGCGCAGGACCTACGTAGGTTTTCAATACGCTCCCGCCATACGCCGTAATGTGACAGGGCCTTAATGTCTATGCGACTGGCGGGGAACCAAGCTAGAGCCTGTCCGTGCCATGCCACCTTCCAGTAGGATTTTGTGGTTGTTCACCAATGGCCAGCTGCTCTGTGTTGATTGGTTCATATGCTATGCTCTGTGAGGAGGCTTGGTATGCGCTCTCACGTGGTTTCACAGTTCTACCAATTGCGCTGCGTAGAGCTTGGTTCTCGCTGCAGTAAAGTACCAGAAGCATCGTCTGGATGGTTTGCCTCAGCGGCTAACTGACGACAATTAACAGCATTTACAGGACACGATCTCTCCAGATATGGTTATGTCCTCTACATTCAATGGCGAATTGAGACTGAGGTCTGGGACTACTTCATTGATTTTACCTCCAGACGACGAATAGTACACCGAGATCTGTGAATTAAAGAAACACATGGAGTATAAGAAATGGGCTAAAAGTTAGGTATTAGGCCTATAATTGAATGTTCACTTGATTTAGTAGAAAATTGTATGTTCTACTTCTAAAACAGTTAGTCATATTAGGATAGCAGAGTGACTGTATGCACTCCTGACCGTTTTACCCGCACTGTATTCATATCCATGTTTTAAATTATTGAGCGAGAACGAGGCTGGTCCCGCATACAAGGAGCTGAAGGAGTGCATGTGTGTGCATTAATTGATTTTTTAAATTTTATTTATATTTTTTTATTGAGGCTGTATTTATCCTGTCCATAGCATATAAGCCCGGGTACCCAGGCTTGTTTTCAATGCTGGCCAGTTGTAGTGTTGGTGTTATCTTACCACACAGTGGCTGCTGATAAGGTATTTGATTGCCTGCATTTCAGTAGCAGATAGATAATTGGTTGGTATGGTTAATAGCCTATGTTAGTTTTTTTTGATTTTCTTGGTATATATGTATTTATTTTTTCTACTCTTATTACTAGACTAGCCTACTCCTATTTACATATGATAGGCTTGTACGTAGCTGTGTGGTGTGTTATCTGGCTACTTTTGGCATGGTTACCTTTCATTGGGCGTCCCGCTGGTGGGCCGTGACATATCACATGCCCCTTTGCAGTGCAGCTTATTGGGGGTTTCCTAGCCATATTTTGCACAGGTATTTTTTGTAAGTTTTTAGGTCAGGAATTTGTCGTTCCTTTACCGTTTGGGCATTCCACACCTTGGCAGCCATTTCCAGCGTGCTTCTCTCATGAGCTTTTATTTGGCTTCTGGTCTGCTTTAGTAGTGGCGCATTATTTGCTCTAGTAGCCCTTTGTGGTTTTGTTATAAGCATAGGAACTTTTAATCACAGGCAATTAGTCTTCCTCCTTCCACTGATCCTTGCAATATCCTATTAATGCCAAACGCCAGATTATATAGTGCCAAATATAAACTTGTAAGGCATTGGTTTGCCTCAGGCAGCATTCAAATCAGTTCTTTATTTCAGACGATGTCACTCGTCCATAGACAAGTGGATGTCTATATAACTATTTAATAAGAATATATATATTCTTATTTACTCTTATCTTAATGTTGTCTCTATTATATATAATGTTCTGATAGTCTCTGTTAAATATATAACATAATGCATAGTCTATGTTATGTATATATATATACACACACACATATATATATATATATATATATTAGTATAGTTATACGAGTCTTACCTGGGTATAGATGATGAATAACTGTTGTTTTCCCGAGGTATAAGCCTCGGATAGACGTGGGCTAGGGAGAAGGAAGCACATCCGGGTCCAGCAATCTTTACCTACTTATTCAGGATAAAAATGATCTTCAATACAATGGATTCTATGATTTTCCCGTAATGGTACAATAACGGAATAGATGTGGTAGGGTGTGGTGGGCGGGCCCTAGCCCACGTCTATCCGAGGCTTATACCTCGGGAAAACAACAGTTATCCATCATCTATACCCAGGTAAGACTCGTATAACTATACTATTTTACCTTGGTATACAGCCTCAGGCTAGCCTCAGGCTAGGGAGACCTTTACATAATTCATTTTTATCCTTAATATCATTTTATTCTTATTATTAACATGTTTATGTGCCATTGTATTAGTTATTCGGACATTCAAAGTTTTTTGTTCTCACCTATTCTTGTTAGTTGGCGAGCAGGCGTTTTGCAATGCCGCTAGGCTTTTCTAGTCGCTTGTTGTAATGTTTTGCAAACGACTTAGCCGTCTTCCAGCCTGCGTGCGCTAGGATTCTTTTGACAGAAATCCCAAGCAAACGTGCCTTGGAAACCATGGCACCTCTGGTTGAGTGGGAAGCGTATTTTCCCGTATCCACCCCAGCCAATTTCAACACCGTGATCGTCCATCTGGCAAGGGTGTCTCTTGAAATTGCATTATGTGGCTTTATGAAGCTCACTAACAGTTGTTGTGAGGTACGTATGTCCTTAGTCTTGGATATATAAGCCCTTATCGCTGACACAACACATAATTTACGATCCTCTGGGAAGTAGTCTAAGTGAACCGTAGATAAAGGGTCACCTAGCCTGTTTGATTTTAATAACTGTGCTAAATCAAACGTAGCTTGTTTCCTGTCTATTTCTAATCCGTCTAAGGATAATGCGACAATGGTTTGTCCTCTGTGTTCTGTTACTAGTAGTAACAAGACAGCTACCTTAAAACCTAATTGTTTTACATCTAAATGAGAGTTGTGAGGCCAAGCCTTAAACAACTTAAATACGATGGAAACATCCCAAAAGCGACTATATTTTGGTTTATGGGGATTCCTTTGATAAATTGAACGAAGCAACAAGTGAAGGACATAATGTTTACCGACTGTATCTCCCTCAATTCTAGGTCAAATAACCGATAAAGCGCATCCTTCTGCATTGACAGCCCCAAACCCTAGTCCTTCATCCTCTAGAGAATGGAGAAAACGGGCCACTTGTGCAATTGTTGGATTTGTTGGTTTGACTTTCATTAGCAAACAATGTACACCCTATTTTCTTAAATATGTTGTGTACATTTTGACAGTTCCTGGCCTCCATGCATCGGATATTATTCTGTCTTCAGTGATCTTATCTAATCCAAATTGCTGTAAGTGTTTCCTCAGAAAAGGAATGCCAATAGGGGTGTCGCTGACATGTCTCCGTGGACCGATAGCGGTCCGTGGTGCGTTAGGTTCCCGGATTTTCTTGGGAATCGTATATGTTGTTTTGCCAGTTGTGAAACTGCTGGCAGCCAAGGTTGCGTGTCCCAACCGGGCACGATCAGTATGGCGTGTGTCCCCTCCATGCTGATCTTTCTCACCACTGGGCTGATAATGCTAAACGGTGGGAAAATATAGAAATAATTATCTACCCAGGTAATAGCAAAAGCATCAACTTTCCATGCATCTGGTTCAGGATGCCAAGAAACATAGTGGGGTAACTTGTTATTGTTTCGTGATGCAAACAAGTCAATATCAGGTGTACCCCATTTGGCACAAATCAAGTTAAACAGGGGCGTAGATAGAGACCATTCTAAATGGTCATGGAATTTTCTACTCTTGTGGTCTGCAAGTGTGTTTTGTGACCCTGGGATATGTGCTACAGTCAGCCAGACTTGTTGGGCCTGCGCCCAGTTCCAAATCAGTTTTCCTAACTGATTGCAAGGCTTCAATTTTGTTCCCCCCATGTTGCAGATATATGCCATAGCAGTAGTGTTATCAGTTAGTATTCTAACTTGTGCTTTGGGTACCTTCACTAAGCTACGTAGTCCTAGATAAATGGCGCGCAATTCTAATGCATTAATGTGGTCTGAGATTTCATCATCCAGCCATCTACCTCCTGTCGCTATCCCATCTTGATGGGCTCCCCAACCTTCTAAAGAGGCATCAGTGGTAATTACTGTATTTGGTTCCGCCATGCGGATTGGATTAGGTGAGTTTGCTATATGTTGCATCCACCATTCAATATCCTGCAAACCCTCTTCGGAAATAAACATTTTCCGTTCAAAATTGCCTTTAGTTCTTGCTAAAGCTAAGTTTTTGTCTATTTCTAGAGATTTAATATGGGCTTTCCCGTATAGAATAGTGGGTGCATAAGATATCATTATGCCGATAAGGACCGCGACCTGTCTAATCTTAGCGTCTTGCAAGTCGACACTAGCCATCCACGCATCTGGTGTTATCAGATCTTGTGCTGTTTCTAATGAGAACATTTTTAAATGGCGATATTCTATCATTTTATTTAGGATTGTTAAATCCAGGATCATTCGAACCTCACTATTAGGTTTCGGTCGAGAAAATATGTTTGAGATAAACTCTCCTGGGCAGTGCGTCACTTTTTGTATAATTCCTTTATCAAAGAATTTATGTACCTGTTTAGTTAGTGCCTCTCGTTCAAGTGGTTCAATTTTGTATGGAAAAGGAATTCTTCCTTGTACTGGAATGTCTATGAAGGGAATTTGAACACCATTAACTATATCTAAAATATCTCAATCATTCGTAATTTTGTTCCATTCAGAAAAATGGTTATTAATATTGCCTGCCACAAAGTTGCTTACAGTTTGTGTGGTTTTAGAGGCCGCGGGGACTTGTAGTGTCTGCGTTTGAGCCTCTACCTGGTCCCACCCCTGGGGAAGGGTCTCTGCGAGTTGAAGCCCCGGCCGATGGGCCAGGCGGTGTTGTCGGTCCAGCCTGGCCGTGAACCCCGGCCCCGGAAGGACTGGCTGTAGCTTGTGCCTGGTCTGGTTCCTCTGGCCAGGCGTCACGGGCGAAAATCCCCACGGGATCTTTTGAAGCGCGGGGCTTCTGGCTTCTTTTTCCCATCCATGTTTTTGCCACTTTTGGCCGCCGTTTCTACCTCCTTAAAGAGGTACTGGAGCTGGCCCCGAACATTTTGGTCTCATCCAAAGGTTTCACTTTGATAGGTTCTGGGGCCAGGAAGAGCGTATACTCTTTCCCATCATTATCTGTGACCTTCTTAGAACGGGCCACCTCCTTACCGGCGTCTGTGCACACTGATTTGAACACATTTTCATATCTTCTATATGACAGGTAATTGCCTGCCGCCGTAAGCATGGCGATGCCTTTGTCCATGGTTTTGGCCAGGGATGAGAACTTGTTCTCACGCTGCATTCTATTCGCCACTGGTGTGATGGCAGTAAGAGTACCGAGGACCTCTTTCTGCACTAGATGCAACACCCCTTCGAATCGTTTACGGTCCTCGGTCATGTTCACGTCCCTATCCATCTCTTTGATGATGGAGTTGGGGACGCCTTTGATGCCAGTAAGTTCATCTCCCAGCTTGGAAATTACTTCCGCAGGTTTAAACGTGCGGAAGTGACCATTAATGGTCTCGCGCATAAGCGTGGTGGTTTTCACACGCTTTGCTCTAGGTTTTTCAACCTTCTTAGCCACTTTGCCACCAATGGCAGCATAGACCCCCTCATATTATGTATGTTGTTTTTCACCCGCGCGCCAAAACAATATGGCGCGCGGGTGAAAAGACGTTCTCCATCGGCGCGGAGTTAAATCACGGAAAAATACATCTCTAACGGACAGTAACTAACCATATTTGCAAGATTCAAAGATGAAAGGGGTGTCCAGCAGAAGTCAAGCTTGGATTATTTAAACTTGGACTATTACACCGTGGAATGTGTGCTGTTTGTGGGTTTTGGCAGTGTATGGGTAACTCGTGTGAGCGATAATAGGCGCCCGCAGTACTGACACAGTCATTCTCGATGTCGGCGAAGGGTAAAATACTGCCGTGATGTGTGCTGCGCAGTGCTATGTCTATGGGGAGCATTTATTTTTGTAAAATAAATTTAAAAACTTTCATCGGATCGATTAAAAATATCTTAATGCGCGATTGAAGAGGAAGATCTGAGGTATTTAATTTAACCTAAGAGCAATTTTCTCTGAAAGTATTAAAAACAGAGATAATAGTGAAAGTTGGGATATTCTGAGTGTCAGTGCCAGTGTTAGCCTTACCAGAGCATGGCCTCAAAAACTATTTTCGCCAAATAAATTCAAGAACTTCCAATTGGCAGATTACAAAAAAAAAAAAGAAGATGAATGTGAAATTGTAGAGAATGAACTGAACTATTTAATAGAAATAAGATAAATTTGCTTTCAAAGCACCAAAACGCACAAATTCGATACGTTAGAAACTGGGGCGCAAACACTGCCGTACATCTAGACTGGCAGGCCACGAATATGGCTCACGTACGCTGAATATGAAATTATAGAGAAAGATCTGAAAGATCTGAACTATTTAATACAAACAAGAGAAATTTGTTTTCAAAGCACCAAGAGGCAAAAATCACTGTGATAGATAGGGTAGTTTTAATGTTGTTTCTGTGAGAGTGGCATTTGTTTTGCCCTCCGCGTGCCGTGAACCCCAAAAGTGCCCGGATGTCCGACATCGAGAATGGTCTTGGATTGTTTGAACTAATTTAGACAAGCTTGGATTACTTAAACGTGGAATGTGTGCTTGGACTATTTAAACTTGGATTATTAAGCCGTGGAGTGTGTGCTGTTTGTGGGTTTTGGCGGTGAACGGGTGACTCGTCTGAGCGATAATAGGCATCAATGGGATATATGTCATACTGACTGTGGAAACTTTAATCATGTCTGCCAAAAACTAAGGTCAGTAAACAACAACTAAGGTCAGTGAACTGGTGAAGGTCGACAGCACGTATTTGATAGTTGTTTGACAACAGCACATATTTGACAGTTGTGTGACAATAGATGATTGGCCGAAATATTAACGTATGTGTTTGGACGGTGTAAACTTGGATGCATCGATAGGATATATGTCATACTGACTGTGGAAACTTTAATCATGTCTGCCAAAAGCTGAGATCAGCACACCTTCTATCGCCGATAATACCCATGAACGGTTAGTTAAATTCTTCCAAGCATTAAAATGCTGTCCTTGTTGTGACCGTATTGTCACCCACACTGCCACTCTGACACCAACACCGACAGAAATCAGTCTGGGACATTACACAGATGACGAGTTTCCACGATAGAGCGGATTTCACAAGTTAACTTGGCGTTGTCCGGGGATCGAGGGAAGGTGCCGGGAGTTGGGTTGCTGCTGTCCTTGTTGTGACCGGATTTACAGCACTGCCACTTACACAGATGACGAGTTTCCACGATAGAGCAGATTTCTCAGGTTGACTTGGCGTTGACCGGGGATCGGGGGAAAATACCAGGAGTTGGTTTGCGGCTGTCCTTGTTGTGACCGGATTTACAGCACTTCCACACTGATACCAACACCGACACCCGCACCAACACCTGACAACTGACAACTACTAGCTCCGAACTTGACAAGTACGCTTTCGATATTGTTATTAAATCATATTCATGAATAACAGAATTTGATCAAGGGACCCCCGAAAAATCTACCGATAAATCCCCCTCACCTAGATCGACTTTCTCACTGATAGCCCTGCAGGAGTGTCAAAGCCATCATTTTGATCGTAACAGTGGATAGTCATGCTCATAAATAACGGAGATAACAGAATGTGATCTGAAACAGTGAACTGTCGATCTCGGATTGTCATTTGTCGTTTTTGTCTTATTGGTGCTTGCTACGGGATTGCATTAACTGTTGCCGCCACCCTCACAACCTATACAATATAGGAAATGCCATTATAGAATGCGGGAGAGAGGAAGTTATTTGCTCTACTATAGATTATAGGAGTTCCGAAGACAGACGGGCGGCGTGCGACGGTGTAGGCTGGCGTGCGACAGTGTAGAATGCAGGAGAGAGGAACTTGTGTGGCTTTCTGCGTGTGTAGGGACTATATTTGACTATCTGTGTGTGTAGGGACTGTATTTGACTATCGGCGTGTGTGGGGACTGTATTTGACTATCTGTAACTAGCAGGGTTCGCGGGATTGCACTGGTGATTTTGTCACTGAGGAATAATTATGTCACAGAAACAGCTAGCTGACAAGACCAGGACACGTGGGAAGGCAGCGTCACAGCCACAGTCGTCCATGGCTCTGACCTCAACAAATTCACCACCTAGGAAGAGTACTACCACAGCTCTGGATCACCCAGAAACTGGGGCCAATGATTCTGTGCTTGCCCAATTGTTGGCTAGGATGGATCGACTGGATGCCAGCATGGATGCCAAACTAATGAATGTGGTACACGTAGTTGATAGTATACGTGACAGGGCTGCCACTGATATGACAAAGTTAACAGCCCTCCTGGAGGCTAACCGCCAGGAACAGGAAGCCGACAGACGGTCTTTATTATTTACCAAGCAGAGCCTGACGGTTGCTCTAGAGTCAAATAAGAAATTGGAGTACCGAATCAATGATCTAGAGAACCAAGCTAAATTAATAAATATCAAGATAGACGGTAAAGCTGAAGAGGAGGCAGAAAATCTCTATAAATATGTATCAGACTTGGCCTCGCATCTCATCCCGGCCCATGATCCTCCAGCAGTACTGTCAGTGTACAGGATCGGGAAACGGAGGCTGGCGGCCCCCGGGGCTCACCAGTCGCAGGCTACCAACCGTCCCCGCCCAATTATGGTTACATTCAAACATACACATGAGAGAAATGCTTTCTATTTTGCACGAACCAAGCTAAAGAATAGCGAGAAATATGGAGGTATCTACCTGGGTGATGATGTGACCCAACTGACCAGGAAAATGAGAGATGAGTTCAGGTCAGTTGCAGCACTTGCCAGATCGGCTGGTGCGGAGGTGCGGGTACATGGAGATGGTGTCATCATTGATGGCCGTAAGTACAGACACACCGAACTCAACTCCCTCCCACCCCAGTTTTCGCTGGCCAAAGCAAAAACAGTGAGCAGGGATGGACAGATTTATTTCCACTCTGAACATTCCTACCTTTCCAATTTTGCCCGGTCTCCCATTCTGCATGAAGGAGTTGCATACCCAACAGCAGAACACATGTTCCAGGCAATCAAATGCAAAATGGCTAATGACCCGGACCGCCTTGAACAGATTGGCCTGACACCGACCCCCCTGGAGGCCAAGCGCATAACAGATCAGCTTATAGTCACCGGAGTGGCGTGCTAAACGTGACGAAGTGCTGGCATTGGTCATTAGTGAGAAATTTGATCAAAATCCACAACTAGCAAAGCTTTTGGTTGAGACGGGAGACATACCACTGAACGAGGCCACTTCTAACTCGTACTATGGAATCGGAGCCACACTACATAGTCGGGAGGTACGGGATAAAACATACAAAGGGCTTAATAAGTTAGGCCTGGCATTGGCTGCTAAGCGCAAAGATCTTACTGCCTCCCGTCAGTCTAAATGCTGACCCACTGTATGCGGAATTACCCTGGAACTGCACCTGGAACTGCACTCCAGTCTGATGACTCCTGGATTCCTGGTTCGAGATTGGACACGCACTGTCTATGCATCCTGATATTGGACTACATCCTGGACTCCTTGTCAGGCTTGCTTGCCTGCCTTGGGCACATTTTGTGCATGCCATCCTGATCTCGGACTATTATGTGGCTTCTTTGTAAATTGCTCCCTGAATATGAAGGGGTATGGGCGCATCCCATTGGGTGGTCATGGTTATGGGCATGAGCTTGCCTACCCCCCTCATGGGATACACTTTGAGTATACCATCCTGATCCTTATCAGCGGCTCCTCACATACATACGAGTGTGGATATGGAAAATTGGCCATTTGTGTGTTCAAGACTCTGCGTATAGGCTTTCCCAGACCTACCTTAAAGTCTTCATGATTATGAATATAGGCTGACTTAGTCCTGCCTTGGGAACATTCTTCCTCTGTCACTGAGGTTCTGGACTTATGTTGTGCTTCCATATTGCTTGCAGCTGTTTATTGGTTTCTCGTTACAGATGTTCTTTGTGTGACTGTGTATATATGTGTATGTATGTCTGTGTGTGTATGCTCATATGTATGTTGTGTGCGAATATGTGTGCATATACATGTATATATTGTTTAGAGCTGTTCATCTGTGTGAGAGTGGATGCTCACTTGGTCCCGCAATAGTGTGACTGGGCACATCCACAGGGATTTGTCTGTAACCATTATCGACTGGAGTTGAATTTGTCACACATGGTTTTATCGGGGCCCTGGACTCGCATGTGAGCCACATGTTTTCATCTGTTTTCAAATGTCAGATGGCAGTCATGTGCTCTTCAGTGCACACACGCCACTGTTCATATTTGCACTGGCTGACAACTTGCACTAATCTAGTACCAACGGTCTAAGCCGCTGGTCTGAAATCACAACCCATTATCTAACTTGTAACCAGTAACTATCTCTGGATGCGCACAGGGGCTCTTTTACCCCCCCCCCCTGGCACCTCATGGAAATCAAAGCACTCACCTCAACTGACCGACACATACACTAATGCCCTTACATTGGTTTGTATGGCTGCGGTTGATACCCCACTACCACTTGCAAACTACTTTCTAACCATTACCTGCAACTTACAAGAGACAAATGATAATATTAAAACTGAACACTCCAGCCATCACTACTAAAATCATGAGAATGTCAACTACTGGTTCCAAAGCCAGATCAATACATATCAGCTTAAATATGCTGTTCATCTTCATTCATCTTCACAGAAAAACTGTTTTGGGGATTAGTTTGCTTTGTTTTGCTTTATTTACAAAATCTAATAGAATGACAACACAGGAGGGACCTGGGTGCCAAGAGACAGTGTACAGTGGTTATAGGCAAGGGACACATAGCTGGACAGACTTCCTCTGAATGAACTGAAGGGTCTGCCAGGTTTCAAAATAGCACATCTCAATGTACATAGCCTCACACATAAAATAGAACAATTAAGAATTGATCTACCAGAGTCAGGAATCGACATTTTCACAGTTTCAGAAACATGGCTCAATAGCCATACAGAAAATAAACTGACATCGATAGCAAGCTACACTTTCCTCAGATCTGATCGTGAAGCAAAACACCTAAATGGGCAAACAAAGGCTGGAGGTGGACTAGGAATTTACTATAGAAGCTCTTTACAAGTAGACCCTAATAAATATGCGGATAAAAACATTTCAAATGCTATGCTAGAACTGCAGTGGGTGGTTGTCACAAGGCCTTATACAAAGAAGATCCTGATTGGGAATGTGTACAGACCACCAGACGGAAGTGTTAAGCAGGCCTTTGAGCTCTTGACCAATGTGATTAGTGAAATACAGGATATAGACAAATATGAAATCCTCCTGATAGGTGACTTCAATGCAGATTATAGTGCTAAGAGAAAGCTACCAGCCATAACCATAAATCAATTTGCTTCGGAACATGAGCTCCAACAGCTGATAGACAAGCCAACCAGATCAACTAGAAATACCACAACAATAATTGATTTAGCCTTTACTAACATCAAGTATTGCACTCAAGCAGGAGTCCTTAACTACAACATCAGTGACCACAAGCCAGTCTATATTGTCAAAAAGAAACCCAGGAACAACCAAAGAATCACAACATACTGGGGCAGAACATATAGAAACTTTACAACTGAGGCACTAACAACAATCTTACAGAGTTATAACTACAGCACAATACTTGAAGAGCAAAATTCAAATAAATGTTGGGACCTTTTAGAAGATATAATCAACCAGGCAGCAGATAGACTTTGTCCAATGACTGAACTAACAATAAAAGTGAGCACAGCTGCGTACATCACCAGTGAACTGATAGAACTACAAAAGGACAGAGATTATTTTAAGGAAAAGGCTGACCTGACAAAAGACCCAGGAGACCAGTTCATAGCAAAATGCTTGATAAGCAAAGCCAGGACAGAGCTGAGGAAAGCAAAATCTATGTACTACATTGATCAAGCCATAAAGCACAACCAGAATCCTAAGAAATTCTGGTATGAACTAAGTCAAATTCAACCAGAATCCAAACCACAGATCAACAACATAATAGATGACAGCACAGGAGAGAGAGTGCCTGATGGCCAGTTAGCCGAAGTAATAAACAATTATTTTGTAGATATTGGGGCAAACCTTGCAACAAAATTCAAACAAAACACCAGTGATAAAAAAACATACCAGCCAGTCGCAAATCGATACAAATACAATCTTGAAAAAACAACAAGAGAAGAAGTACTTGCCAAGGTTGATAAACTCTCATCATATAAATCATCTGGAATGATGAACATAAATTCTGCCTTTGTTAAGACAGCCATTATCATCCTAATAGACAAATTTACACATCTATACAACCTTGTCATTGAAACAGGTTTATTCCCGGATAAATGGAAAATAGCTACTGTCACACCAATACCAAAGATAAGGAATCCTAAATCATGTAATGAACTGCGACCAATATCAATACTACCCCTTCCTGGCAAGGTCATTGAACAAATAATCCACGACCAAATAAAAACCTTTCTAGAAGACACCAACTACCTTACCAAACAGCAAAATGGCTTCAGAAAAGAAAAATCAACCACAATAGCATTAGCCAGTCTGTTGGATGAACTGCTGATTAACATGGATAGAGGAGAACTGACAATAACCGTCTTTCTTGATTTCAAGAAAGCTTTTGACACCATAGACCATGAAATTTTACTCTGGAAAATTGAAAGAGCAGGACTCTGTCCTAAATCTTGTACATTTATAGCCAACTATCTATCAAATAGGCAACAAGTTACAAATATAAATGACACTAAATCAACAGAGAGATCAATTACAACTGGAGTACCCCAGGGTTCTACACTTGGGCCACTACTCTTCCTCATATTTATTAATGACTTGCCCTTGGTAACGAAGGAGGCAATGTTTACACTTTTCGCCGATGATACTGCCCTCACAGTCCATGGACAAAACATTGAATCTGCAGCGGAGATAGCTGAGGATGTGCTAGCTAAGGTTAACATCTGGTGTAAGGAAAATAAACTGACAATAAATGCAAAGAAATCTGAATACGTAATTTTTGCAACCAAAGCAAAGAAATCAAGAGCACAACCTATCACTCTACATTTGGGTGATACAGCACTGAATGAGGTAGACACATACAAATATTTAGGGACCACACTCGATTCAACGCTTAATGGTAATCGACAACTGTCAAAACTCAATCAAATGATAGCTGTAAAAATGACAACTTTTAGGAAAATTAGATACTATATGAGTGAGAACACAGCTCTTTTGCTATATAAAGCCACTATTCTTCCAATAATTGACTACAATGATTTGATCTATGGACTACTGACGAAACAGCAGGAAACCAAATTACAGAGGATTCAAAACAGGGCACTTAGAACTGTCTACAGAGGTAAAAACCTGTCTGTAAAGGAAATGCATACCAAAGCACAAATCAGCTACCTTAGCCAAAGGAGGGACTCACATCTCCTCACTCTCATGTATAAAAGATCGAATGATGAGCAATATGTTGACCATACAAACAGAGTCACCAGACAGAGTGATGCTACACTCCTAAAAATGCCCAAGCCACTAACAAACAAGCTGACTAAAGCACCGATTTACAGAGGAGGTACATTATGGAATAAACTCCCAGTGAGGACAAGACTGTCCACAAGTCTCCTTGAATTCAAAAACTTAATAAAAATACAACAGGCCTGTCAGACCCCTACACAGTTGCAGGTATCCTAAAGGCCACCCTTGCCCTGACCCCTGTACACTCATACATACAAATAGTCTCAAATTCACTACATGGCCCAGTGAGCGAAGCCCCTACCCACCCATGCTACAACGCCCAGTACGTACCTAGTACCTTTTTATCCCCAATACAATCTCAGACCCCCATTCCATTCATCAAATCATACAATACAGAGAACTAGCAATTACTAATTGCATATATACTGTGCATGTATTTTAAAATAGGTATATATATTTTGATATATTTCTTTCTATACCCTTGTAATACATATTGTTGACTGAATTTGCATGATGCTTTGTTGGACTGAATCTGTACACAGTTACTACTACAGCTGAAAATTCATTTATAGAATGTATGGTGCTTCTAGTGGCAAACGGGATTTGCATGCAGTCGCTATTGCAACTGATAGTAGTTTCATTTATGCATGATACTTATTGGACTGGACTTGTACACAGCTGATACTTCATTTATAAAATGTATAATACTTTTAGTATGCAGTTACAACTACAGCTGATACTTCATTTATAAAATGTATAATACTTTTAGTAACAAACAGGATTTGCGCACAGTCGCTATTACATCTGGTGGTGGTTTCATTTATGTATTAGGGAATTGTACTGTACGGCCGGAAGACCAGTGCTCTGGCGCTGACAAAAGATATTATTCGAGGAATAAATACTTGAACCCCAAAAAAAATATATTGGGTGTTTGAGTCAGATTCCGTTGATGTCGAATCTGGCGAAGAGTCCGAAGAAGAATCCTTCTTCTTCTTCTTCTTCTTCGACTTTGGCTTCCGCTTTTTGCGTAGCCCCGCCTTATTCCGTTTATTGGTGTAGCCATCACCCGAGGAACTCACTTGCTTCTTCTTCTTCCTCCATTTGGGAGGAGGAGGAGCAGCCTTTGGCTCAATCGCCGAGTGTGTTTCGGAGAAATCCTCCCAGTCAGACTCATCGTGGAAAACTGGCAAAGGCCGTTTCCGAGACGTAGCAGGCGGTTGTAATGAGAGTATTTGACTCTCCATCGCAGCCCAATGGGCTTCCCAGTCAGGAGCTGCCGGTCCCGTGGGCCTTGCTTCCTCTTCCGGGTCGGAGAGGATGTGCGCCCCGGGCTGTGGTGAAGGCATGGCCGACAACCCTGGTGAGGAGTCATACTCCTCGTCCGAGCCCCTCGGAGCGCGGCCTTCAGCTGCCGTCGCAACTCTCTTACACCGCTTCGTGGCCATCGGGATCTGAAACAATAATATTGGTCAGTCCCGGTATTTTCTAAACGTCACAATTTTGTTGTTGAACTTAATTGGACATTTAGTGGTGTTAGAGAACGTGTTCATACCGTTCTAACACAGGCGTAGTAAGCTAAATTGTTGGCGTAGGTTGTGGGTCAAAGCCCAAACCTAACGCGGGGTCGGGACCAGTGTATCGGGCCGCCCATCCCTCTGTTCCGCACACTTCTCCCTCCTGCGACTACTGCGCCAGCAAGTTGGAGAAAATGCTACGAAACTCGGAGAAACGCCTGAAAAAAGTTGTGGGGAGTCTGTAAAAGAAACCCAGGATCATCTCCAACAACACTCTCTCTTAGAGTCCGAGAGAATCTCCACAGGAGATGAGGCAGAGCCCACATCTCTACCCATGTAACACGGGTGTTGATAGAACCGCTAAGTATCGGTTTCGTTCGTTAGACAAAAGAAATCTAGAGCGTTCTATCCTGGTTTTTTAAAACCGTAAATCTAGTCCATAAAAGGACATATGAAAGTTCTGAACTTTCCAATTTGATGCTATAATGCATCATAAATAAGCTAACCACAGTTAATAACATACTTACTGCATATTAGCTTGTTTGTAGACTAAATTTGCTGGAGCAACTCAACGAATGTAATCCAGTCGTGAGTTGTTTATGCTAATTGCTGGACCCGGATGTGCTTCCTTCTCCCTAGCCTGAGGCTAGCCTGAGCCTGTATACCGAGGTAAAATATATATATATATATAAGTATATATATATATATATATATATATATATATATATGTATATAAAAAAAAGTATTTTAATTATATATAATTATATATGTATATAAGGATAGCGATAAACCCTTTATTACATGTAATATGCTCTGTAGTGTCTTGGCCCCCTCCACCCCCCTCCGCCAACGCGGGGTTGGGGTCCAGGCATACACCACTCTACCCCCACCCCCACTCATGCGCGGGGCGTAAAACTCCACTCGCTCGGAATCTTTGTGTGTCTGCCCATTGTTCAGGAAATGGATGGCTGGAATCTGTTGAGCTAGTAGCTTGTAGAAAGGGGATGGCGGGAATCGGTAGAGCTGGTGGAAACTAATAGGCAATTTAAGCTGCCAAAGGATGGCGGGCTTACAAAAATAAGTGAACGTACACAGGCATATATTAACATAGACATACATTAATAAATCTACCTGGTTAGACCACAAGAGTTGAGAACAGAAATGAAAACATAGGCTCAAATCACTCCACACCCTTCTCCCCTTTCCCACTCTCGAAACCTCCCTGGAAAAAAAGAGTAAAATAAATATAAACAACACTACCAAAGTATAACCTCCATCCTGTAACACCTGACTGAACTCATAAAACACATCCTAGCCACAAAGCTATAGTTGACCGAGACACTTTAAATGAATAATACAACCATTGTCTGTTTAATCTAACTGTAGCAAAGTCATACCCATTGTATTAATGTCTCCTCACAGGGATGATCAGTAAATCAATGACATAGTCTAAAGGTAAATGACTATCACCCAGTCTACATGTGCAAAATAAGATCCCCCATTATATTTGTAATGCCTGATTGCTACCTGCTATTGTCTATATTGTTCATACCATCTCATCATTTCATCGAAGTTGGTTGGTTGTTGGTGTTTTACGTCCTGGCAACATATAGTCATATCAGGACGGGTACTGACTTGTGACAATGCGCACTCAAGGTGAATGCATAGTGCTGCCCCACTGAGAAATCAGGTTGCCGCCACCATGACCCGATATCCCACTCAGTCACATTATCTGACACTGGGCTAGCCAGTCCTTGCTATATCCTATTAATGCAGAGCACCAGGCTAGGAAGCAACAAGTATCAATTTTATAAGTCATTGGTTTGACTCGACCGGGAACTGAACTCCCGATCTCCCGAATACGAGGCCCGCGCTCTACCGATTAGGTCACCACGCCAATAGTTCATTCGCACCATAGCTGCTAAGGTCAGAAAACCAGTACATCCGTGCTGAAAAAAAGAAGGTTTTCTAGGGACATTCTGTATAGGCTATGTATTGGAGAGAATATCAGACTGCTGACATGGGCTCTTTCTGTAGTCTGTCTTTAATTAAAGCTGCATAGTCCGATGAAGACATTACATTTTCGAAACCAAAACAATTATCTAGATTTCATTTTACATATCTAATTTAGATACTGGTGTAATTATTAAACATTTGTCACCACATAGAAGGGAATACTGAGGCAATTTAATAGAACCTGTTACTGCAGAAACCTATGGTGTCAGAGTTTTGGCATGCTTGCCAAAATGAATTTAGTGTATTCGCACTTCAAATATCCCAAAAGTTAGCAATTTAAGTTAGCTTTTAAAAAGTAGCCCTTCACTGGAGCAAGGTTTAAAGTCCACATGGAGCACAGCTTTTATTTTAAAGTTTGTATTAAATAAGATTAAATCATGTTCTGTAAATTTATGTTATGGCTGGGGGGTTGGCACCCTTTTGCTGAGAAAAGAATTCTCTTACGGAAAACGCTTGGTACAAATCAATGAATAGAACCTTTGATTCCTCCAAGACGGGGGTCGGGGAAAGGACTATGTGGATGAAAAGTATAAGAGGGGATGCATTGATGTGGCAGCATCACACTGATCTGTAGAGGACCCACTTCCTAAATGGGAAGTCGTTAGATCAATCACCAGCTGATCCAAACAAGACTTACACAGTTGATACCTGTCGCCACCTTGCCAGGCACTCGACATTGCTGTGGTGTTCTCTGTGGCGGAGTGGTTAGAGTGTCTGATATTTTTCTAGGTCGGACTCCTAACCTGAAGGTCGGTGGTTCGATTCCCCATGCCCCCATCTCTGCCAATTTGGATTTCCACTGCTGTGTATAACTTACAGCGACATCAAAGGCCAGTTGCTCTCATACCATGTCTATGTGGTGTGGGAGGTTAAAAATCCCTTGGGTCGGTAAAAGTGGAGGCTCGGGCTTTCTATCGACAAACTGTCTAATGGTGAAAACAAGCCTATTCAGGCTTATCCATGATAGGCAGTATAAATCTTCAACAACAACAACAACAAAAGTATAAGACAAGGACTTGTATGGCCCAATGTCAGGATGATATGAATCAGTGGGATATCATGCTTGTGATGTCACAAGCAGTGTCCCACTCTGTCAGCATTATAAAGTCGCCATGCAAATTGGCTGTCAAGGAAGGTTAGTTAGTACCTATCCTGATATGAACTTATATGTTGTTAGGATGCAAAACTCCCGTAAACGCGACAGCAGGTGTTAAGCATAGTAGACGGTCAGCATTGGTTGAAAATAAAACAATCTAGGCTAGGCGCCACCTAGAGGAAGTAAGAGAGCCAATGTAGAAAGTAGAAACACGTGGCACCACCTGGAGGAAGTAGGAACGAAAAGGTCGAATGGTGGCGACGCCTGGAGGAGAAAAAGCAGAAAAAACGGGCGACTGTGGCTCAACCGGAAGTGAGTGTTGGAGGTACAGACAGCTTCAGCACTTTCTTCTCCAATCTGCTTGCCATGTGATGACAATGAAACAATGTGTTGGGTGGAAACTCGCTGTGTAGCATGCACTGCACCAAAGGTCTTATAGAAGATTTCCACCATTAATCTGCTTGGCAGTAGAAACACAAATGTATTAGATGGAAACTCACTGTGTAGCATGCTCTGCACAAAAGGTTTTAGAGATAACCTCATCATCATCTGTGGGGCCATATGCATGACGCGGTGGTAGCGAGTCAAAACTGGTTTTGGTGGAGATTTCTAGGTTAGCGGCGAAAACTCAGTACACAAGGAGCGGTGTTAACGCAAACACACCGAGTGTAAGCTAACACCGCGTCATGCATACGGGCTGGACTTTGCAACCAGTTTTCTCTGGTTTGTCCTGTTCTCCACTTCCCTTTGTGACTGCCCAACTCCAAGCCTGTGCATTCACTGATGTTGTCTTCCCACCTCTTCCTTTGTCTGCTTTATTTTCTTTCCTCCGTTCAGTGTGCCGTGCAAGATGGTTTTGGCCAGACCTAACGAAATGGGAAATACGGCCATTCCACTGCGGATTACATCTCTTTATGATTGTCTGGAGATCTTTGTGTGGTCGAATTGCTTGCTGGATCATGGCACAGACCTCCTTGTTGGTAATGTGGTCTTTGAATGAGATGTGCAGTACCTTGCAGCTGCAGCTCATTTCCATGGCTTGCATTCTTCTTTGGAGCTCTGCTACGAAGGTCCATGATTCACAAGCATACAGGAAGCTGGATGTGACAAGGGAGGATATCAATCGTATCTTGGGGCTAAGAGAAATATTTTTGTCAAACCAAACTGGTTTCAGCCTTGTCAACTCTGCTATCCAAGAGAGTATATCAGGCTTGAAACCCTCATCAGTTACAACTGAGTCCAGGTATTTGAAGTTTGTGACTGTCACAAGCCTCTGTCAAGTCCATTCACTTTGATATGTGTGTTGATACCACTGGGGTTGTTTGTCATCAGCTGGGTTTTCTCAGCACTGATCTCCATACAATAGGCTGTTGAGGCTTTGTCAAGATGCTCAACTAAATTTGCCGGTTCTTCTTCCTCTCTTGCTAAGCCATCAATGGTATCAGCAAAGCGGAGATTGGTGATTGTTTTACCTCCAATGCTGACCATGCATAACGATCATCTAGTAGGCATCTTTCAAGATACTTTTCATAAATATATTGAAGAGAATGACATCCCTGTCAGATTCCAACCGTTGTTTGGAACCAATCTCCTAAGATATTGTTGAGGAAGACAGCCCTAATGTCTTTGCTATAAAGGTTTTTGGGGATAACTTGGACAAGGCTTGTGCTAATGTACTTCCTTAATGGTTGCCCATAAAGCTTCATGCCCTGTTAAATGCCTTCTTGAAGTCTATGAAGACATAGTATAGGTTTTCACGTGGCTGCAGATATCGTTTTACATGTGCATCTCCACTTGTGGCTTCAATCTGTTCAGTAAAATCTTCAACATGATTTTGCTTGAGTGATTGATGAGGCGTATTGTTCGGTCCCATTAACCTGCCTTCAGAAGGTAGTGGAAACAGAAATGTATTGAAAATTCTCTGTGTAGCATGGTCTTATAGAAGAATTCCACCAGTAACCTGCCCTCTGAGAGCAACAGCAGGAACTAATGCTGTGGGTTGTAGCTCAATGTGCATCCTTGGCTGAAAAGGTCTATTATGGGCGATCAATGGGGGACATGTTGCGTAGTTCATTTTCTGACACTTGGTGGCGCGTCGGTACTAGTGGGCCTACACGGTTATTGACAATGCCTTGAGTTTGCCGGTACGCGGTGCAACACGTATATTTTATTCAAAATTAATAGAAATGCAGGAGCCTAACCTTATAAATTTAATATAATCTACTCGTTGAATATGTTTTCTATATGTGTACCAAGCGGTTTGTCTCTAGGTGGTGTGGTTTTAGAGATATTTGACTTCTTCTGTATGAAGATTGCTTACGGCCATTGACAAATCACTGAGTTTGCCGGTATGCGCAGTGCAAAACGTCTATTTTATTCAAAATTAATAGAAATTCAGAACCCTAACCTTATAAATTTAATATAATCTATTCGTTTAATATGTTTTCTATATGTGTATCAAGCGGTTTGTCTCTAGGTGGTGTGCTTTTAGAGATATTTGACTTCTTCTGTATGAAGATTGCTCATAGCCATTGGGTTTGCAGTGTGACAGTGTGCCGAATAGGCCCACTGGTTCAGTGGCGACGCGAACGGCAGGAATTTGAACTAAAAAGTCGGAGGTCCCCCATTGTAATTGTTCTGTCAAGGGCTGAATGTTGCAATAATCAGTTGCCACACTTTGCCAGCGAATAGACGGAATAGTGGATGGCCGAACTAAGCGTTGGGTTTAACACCATGCTAGTGTACCAGCCCGGAGAAATAGGTACTTCAATGCTCCGTGTGGATTGTGGTGCCGTGACTCGGGTCTTTGGGTGCGTCACAAGCTGAAGCCTCTAGTTTTACTATGTTCATTCTGCAAGCAGTGCGGGATTGTTATAGTAAGTAATATCACAGTGAAAAAATTTCACAGATCACAAGGTATATTTGTTATTCACTTAGATTCGAGTTAAGAAACCTTATTGAAATCATTTAAAAAAAACAAGTTTGAATGTTAATGAAATAAACTGCAACCAAACGTGAGTGGAATTTAAACTGGTTAAGTTGAATGCTGATAATATTGATGAATTAGAAATGTGATTCATTGGCAGCAACTGTAAGCAACAAAGCACTTAACCCCTTAAACGAACTATTCAACATCATATGAAATATATATGGGAGAATCATTTAGTGAATATCACAAATTAAAACAAACAAAAATCACTCTGGTTTCTGATGAAGAACATCAAATTCACGAGACTACTGCGTTCCTTAAATACTAGTAGTAGAAGTACGGACTTGCTGACTGAACTTATACAAATAAATGAACCCATGCAATCACCACTTCCTAATTCAGGGATGACAGATCACCGCAATTCCGCGGATTTCCGGGATTTTTCAATTCCGCAGCACCATCAATGTAGATCTATACTAATACATGGTGGAGACGCTGCAGCACTATCAGCGTATACCACTAATAAATGCTCCAAACGCCACAGCACTATGGGCGAATACTACTACCATTCCTACTTCAAACGACGCAGCACTATCAGCATATACCAATATATATGAAACCTCACTTCCGGACATTTTCTGTGATTCCCTGACAGTGCTAAACCTATGGGAGAATATCCGCATTTCCGCTTTTTCCCCAAGAGATCACTTTCATCCCTGCTAATTAGTCCTTCTGAATGCTAAACATCAACAACAATAAAAAGAAGCCATACCAAATTGTGTAAAAGAACAAACACTAACGAGAACCTTTACAACAAATGAATGATTTTATTCATCATTCTGTCAACAAGTATAGATAGCTAGGATGCACTGTTGTCCGGTGCAGTCCATCGATTGTAAGCTGTTATCGGTCCGTAGCTAACAGCCATCTGTACGGTCCACATACTCTCTGGTAGAAGTCACTGTTTAGAGGGGCTTACACGTCATAGGTCTTACAACGCATAGTCACAGAAGGAACCTATAGAACATTTAGGGGCATACTATTTCAGACCGACACCGCCGCATCGGATCGCACCACGTCTCCGTAAACCATTCCATTTAATTAAGCAGAACTCCCAATTAATTTAAGTATACCTTTAAAAAAAAAAGTTTGTTCATTATGTCGTAACTAAGTATGTGTCTGTAATACATTATAGAGCACATACACACATATATATACATATGTATAAATACACATATATATATTATATATATCTTGTGCGGTGGGCGGGACTGTTCATGGTTAAATGGTGCAGCAGAATAAACTCGATCTAACTGACAGTTAGTAAAACTTGCCACGTGGTCATTACCACCACAAAGGGGGTTGGGGTAGTAGTAAGCAACTCCGCCCAAACAGGAAGTCCTCTATCACAGAGCACAGAAACCGCATGCGCGATCAACTGGTCTGTATGCAGAGACCCACGCAGGTGCCCGTGGAGGATCCCGCGACAGTTCTTGTTCCTACAGTAATGTGCTTAAGGTTGTAGATCATAGATAATGAAACGTAGTAGGGATGGCACATATAGAGGAGACACCAGTCTTCTTTTTTGTCTTTCTTTTTTCCCGTTTTGTTTATGTTTATGTTTACACCACATTGTACACAAGCCACTCAAAACGGGCTAGGGGAAAATAGCTCAAATTAAAACTGAAAGTCACAGCCTCCGTCTCCCTGGTGGCAAAACACTCACTTATTGATGATATCGATATGCTATGTACACATGCCATCAGAGGGCGGCACCGGTTCGCTCACCAGGGGGCGCGGCTGCATAGTACTACACTATAGTAGAACATGCAGACGCAGGCCAAAATTGCCTTAACTACCAGAGGGGTGTTGCTAAAAGACACCTGTCCCTACATAGTGAGGCTCATGCGGTCTGAAGGGGCCCGCGGTGCAGTAGTCTGGTACCCGGGCCCACCCAGCTAATGGCTCAGGCATCGACCACTATCTTGGCTGGCATCCATTGTTGGCTGGCATCGGTATGGGAAGAAATGGCGCTATTATTTTCGGAATTTAGTTAGTTATGAATGAAATTTAGAATTTCGTGAGCATATATATTGTATATATAATTATATATATACATTAGTATTATATTTATAATGTAAGTGTTTTTCAAAATGCAGCATACGGGTGCAGCCATTAAGCTGCATAGTCCGATGAAAACATCAAATTTTCAAAAACAAAACACTTACCTAGATTTGAACCTAGATATCTAACTTTGATAGGCCTACTGGTGCACATATTAAACATTTGTCGCCACATGTAACAAAATACTGAGGCCATTTAATAGAACCTGTTACTCCAGAAGTCTATGGTGTCAGTTTTGGTGTGCTTGCCAACATTAATTTGGCATGTTTGCACTTCAAATATCTCAAAAGGTAGCAATTTAAAATAAAAGTTACTTCTGAGTAAAGATGGGTAGATTGTACTGATCAACCTAATCTATTTATCTCAGAAAATGACAGAAGCTCAAAACCACCGGACTATGCAACTTTAAGGAACTACTGGCAAATAAGTAATACTTATCAGCGTCTGCACCGCGTTAGGTGCTGCCACCTGGTGGTTCGAAATAACAATAATAATTAGCTTAAATAGCAGTTCCAAGACAGGTCAAGTTAGTAATCACTATAACTTTGTATAAATCATTTATGCATGAACACATGTATGGTGCTGCCACCTAGTGGCTCAAGTTAAACTAGTTGCTAGTTCTGCGAGATGCTCAAGGTCGATCCAAAATTGTGGTAGGCACGTGACCCATTAGTAAGTTGGGTCAGAGAACCCGGCTATGGGATGTACCGTCAAGCCTAAGTGGCGCTATGCAGATCACACAAATCAATTCGGCGCCAGGTGACTGATCTTTATTAATTAAGCGCCTGGCATGTGAGCCTTAGATAGAAGGATGGGATGGTTGGGTACTGTCCCCACAAACGTCCACAACCCAGTTCCACATATCCCCATTCAATATACACTGTGTATTACGAGTCTTGGTTTAAATTTGAACAAGAAAATCGATTACTGAATTAACCTGGGCGTGTTAATCTTAAGTTCCTAGGGAAAGATCCATTAACAACAGCAATCTCTGATAAGAACAAATAAAATCGCCGAAACTTAAAAATCACTAAATAAAGAAAACCCCCTCCCTAAAACATATTAAATATATTTCTTCGAGCAAATTACGTTGAGGTTCGCAGACTATTTTCGTTAAAATAGATTGATACGAATTCGCTCTATTGTAGCGGAGCGTGTTCGTATGTCTTTATTTTGGTGGAAATGGTCGGGAATGAGTTAGTAAGACGTGGCGATGCTCCCGACCACCAGGGTGCTGGACTACGGTAGATGAACCCCCACGAAAAACAGGTGCGTCAAACTCTTTAATCCACACTGCCCAATGCCTACACCTCCATTTCGCCAATTTTAAAACTGAATTTTGCTCCATGTTTACCGATTTGCTTATTTAATTATTTATTATTATATTAATGAGAAGGTGGAACGAAACTAACCAACAAGTGGAAGAGGGTGACGGCCTTAATAATGCGAGTGTTAAATAACTAATAATAAATGTATACTTAATAGACACAGACACACACATAAAATAAACTTTAAACAAAATACACAGACACATGATCAAGCTTTCATCGCACGAGTGCACATTGTGTTTGTCGCCAAGTTCAAGTATCACAGCTAGGTTCTGTGAGAAAACTAATCGAAGCTCCAGTTTAGACTTTTAGTACACCTGACGAAACTGTGTTGGTTGTAATGTGATCAATTCTGATATACAGCAAAACACTGAACACAGGTTCCCAGGTACATGGCAGTGCGCTACTGGTTCCAGCCTTCAGCTCTAGAGGGGTGTTTAGGGGGGCGGGGGGGAGACAACGATAACTGCAGTGAAGACATTCCAAGTCACGTGTCACATTTACCACCGTGAGAGCAACCCAAAATTGTCGACTGACTGAGAGGGGGAGAGACGTGTATTAACAATATAGGGTATTCACGTGACGACACGAACCGGATGCGCGGCCATTGTGGCGATATCAACCAGTAAACATCCCATAGAGTTTGGCTGTACGCGCAGTGGAAAACGTGTATTTCATTCAAAATTAATAGAATTCCGGAACCCTAACCTTATAAATTTTATATAATCTATTCGTTGAATATGTTTTCTATATGTGTTCCAAGCAGTTTGTTTCTAAGTGGTGTAGTTTTAGAGATATTTCACTTTTTCTGTATGAAGATTGCTCACGGCCATTGACAATGCACTGGCACTGACACTCAGAATATCCCAACTTTCACTATTATCTCTTGTTTTTAATACTTTCAGCGTAAATTGCTCTTAGGTTACATTAAATACTTCAGATCTTCCTCTTCAATCGCGCATTAAGATATTTTTAATCGATCCAATGAAAGCTTTTAAATTTATTTTACAAAAATAAATGCTCCACATAGACATAGCATTGCCGTATTTTACCCTTCGCGGGCAGTTTGCCGGTACGCGCAGTGCAAAACGTCGATTTTATTCAAAATTTATAGAAATCCAGAACCCTAACCTTAAAAATTTAATATAGTCTTATTGGTAAACATGTTTTCTATATGTGTACCAACCGATTTGTTTCTAGGTGGGTTAGTTTTATAGATATTTCACTTTTTCTGTATGAAGATTGCTCATAGCCATTGAGTTTGCAGTGTGACAGTGTGTTATTATTGTGGTTACTATCGCCACAATGGCCGCGCTACCGGTTTGCGTGACGTGAGTGCATACCCTATATAAATAAATAATAAACAAGAGTATATCAGAATTCCCTCGTATACTATATCCCCAAAACGACATTAGTTATATTATTTCCTAGATTATTGTCTGACCGCTGTTCTCCCCCCTCCCCCCCCTTGTTACCGTAAATATCTCTTATTTACATTTAATTTTTTTATATCGTCAGCATCGGTCGTGCTTAGATCACTACTATGATTGGGCGGAAATGATTGCCAATGTGTGTGCAAGAACTCCCGGATGCACAAGTCGCCATCGACCCGTTGCAACCAACACAGTGGCGTTGGATGCATGACGTTATCCCCCCCCCCCCCCCCCCCCCAAAAAAAGAAGAAGAACCAAAGAATTACATAGGAGCGTGCAACAAAATCAAAACAAATACTACAAAACAAACTGTCTCTTAAAAAGAATTTCCAATGGCATGTAGCTTGAGGAATATAATCATGCCTGACTTATGGTATATATATACAATACGGTGTATATAATATATAATTACTGTTTGAACGTAGGATATGCAATAACCCAGTTAAACAATCTTGTTGCTGATCCCTTGAACCACAAGATGCCTTGGATTAAAATGAACTCATGAATGCAAACTGCTAAGTTAAATGCATGAACTGATTAAAATGGACTCATGAATGCAAATTGCAAAGTTAAGAACATGAACTGATTAAAATGAACTCATGAATGCAAGTTGTTAAATTAAAAGCATGAACTATCTGATTTCTGCTCAATATGATAGACCAGTGGTAGGTTTCGCTAGGAATATTGGGCTATGAATAAAGACACACAGGGTTCGGGGCATACACCGGAACTATTCACACAGCGAAAATACATCTTACGGTCACCCCCCCCCCCCCCCAAATAAACAAAAGCAATCGGTTCTGGAATAATACAGCCTTTAAAGTGATAACAAGATGCACATAATATGCCATTTCCTGCACGCACTTCTCGAACAATCTACTTATCTGAATGGCCTTTATCGAACATAATTAAGACAAAATGGGAAGTCCAGTTGTGAATCAAATTAGGAAGGGTAATAACTAATTGCTCTTGAACCAGTTGCAAAAGAACGCGTAGAATTCCTCTATTGCCAAACAATTTACCATTTATGTGTGGATGTACATACAGAAAACCGATTGACCTCTCAAGTCCTTAAATTTCTACAGCTATTGCACAGGAAGCCACTCCTTGTGAACTGCACATGCGTCGAGCGCAGGTAGTGCCAGTAATCAGTTGAGAGAAAGTTTTGATAGGGTTTATAAAAAGAATATCTAATATTTAATTTGTTCTGGGAGTTATTAGACAACTACAGTACAATTTAGAGATTTGTATTTCAGCGTCGTGAACGAGCATTGTAAATTTTAAGATTATAATATGATTAAAATAATATTAAAATGGGCATGTGCATAGCATTTAAAAATGATATATTGTGGTTACCTATTTATAAATAAAAATGTTTTAAAGAAAAAAGGACCGAAAGAGTACCCAATGCAGTTCTGTACTCCGAACGACAGAGTTGGTAATAACAAAAAAGGTTTGGGGTGGATCTGTATCGATTGCCTTAAATTATAGGGATGTTCCAGTTTTAATAGGATAACCAGCAAGGTAATATACTTTAACTTAAAACGACAAGAAAACTTCACATTAACTTAATTCCAACGTAGCCTCATATATACCTTTCAGAGTAGGCGCGCAGACAAGGTCATTAAGTCACCTCCAGACACAAATCGCAGACGTAAAAAAAAAGACACCCCAAAAAACTGAGACTCAAGTGAGTAAATAACACATATTGGTGTATCCCCTTACTGGCCAGTTTTTTTTGTTTTTTTTAAATGCCTCGTAAGTAATACATCCGCTGTGAAATTAGTCGACAATAAATAATACAACATTTTTAGCTTTCCACAGAGTGCACTTACATCGTCAAACGAAAACCTTAAAGTTGCATAGTCCGATGGTTTTGAGTTTCTGTCATTTTTCTGAGATAAATATACTAAATTGATCGTTATAATCTACCTACTTTAGTCTGAAGTAACTTTTATTTTAAATGGATAACTTCTGAGATATTTGAAGTGCAAACATGTAAGATTAGTTTTGGCAAGCATGCCAAAACTCTGACTCCATAGGCTTCTGCAGTAACAGGTTCTATTGAATTGGCTTGGTATTCCCTGCTATGTGGCAACAAAGGCTTAATAAGTGAACCAGTATCTATATTAGATATGTAGAATCAATTGTAGATAATTGCTTTGTCTTTGAAAATTTGATGCTTGATCGGACTAAGCAGCTTTAACAGAGAGAATAAACCAGCTGAGCTTTTTTTTTTTTTTTTTTTTTTTTTTTAAACCAAGTACTACTAATATCAATGAGTATGCCGACCCAACGTAAGTGACGGGCAGAGCGGACGTGGTGGTGGAAGGACGTGGAAGCAGTATTGGTCTACGCGTCCAAAGGGGCAGTACAGATAGACACCCCCCCCCCCCCCCAGCACTTATTACCCCACTTTATACTGTAGCAGTGTTGTGCTGTTGTGACCTGTTCCCCGGCAGGACCCAACGGTGGACACGTGACACATTAGGGACAAAGGGTGAGTAATATACACATTAGTGACAATATTGGGGATTTAATGACGCTTCCACCATTTAATATAAATGATGACTTCTACCGGTTGAACTGAACTGATGTAGTCGCCATCTGCATGCTTAGAGGTATTTACAACTTAATGATCAATAACATACAATTAATGTTCCTTTTCCCTTTATATATATATATATATATATATATATATATATATATATATATATATATATATATATATATTATATGAACACACGGGGGGGGGGGATAGCCCCGACACAATATCAGCTCGCGTTGTGCACATTGAGCAGCAATGCAAATAAATCCAACACAGTTAGTAAACAATAATAAGTAAGTTGTCAGTCGACACAACTGGGTCAGATTCAAATCAAGTGGGTGTTTGTGTGTTTGATAAGCCGAGTATAAATCTATGCCGTTCTTGACATAACTAAAATACGGTAGAACACAATACAATTAACAAATAAAGTACATTTAAAAAATAATAAAATCCCACCCTGTCCTGTTGGAAGATTTAACGGACAAAATGACGGCTTTTCGTTATGGGCGCTGAGCGGACAATTCGAGCACCACACCCTTCCAACTACAACTGGGAGTTGTGGTTAATACGACGACAAAAATACTTTTAAAAGTTCCCCATAGACCGAGTTGAATATGACTTATACACAGTGTCGGGGGAGGAAAGCGGATGTGGGTGTGTGAGGGTGTGGATAGGCCAGGGAAGGTGGCAGGGGGGGGGGGCGGGGGGTTCTAGGTTCCCTTTCAGAAGGAGATATCCAGATATGTCCTCACCAAGATGGGAGCAGTTGCTGCTAATGGGGATAATATCAAGTCGATTCCCATTTAGGCCTGTGTACATCCATTATAAAACGCTATTTCACACACCTCGTCTGACCTCTGAACTGCACCAATACCTCAGTGCTGTATGAATTACAAAACTAGCATAACATCTGTATCTGAAAATGCACCGAAAAGGGACAGGAGCACGCCTTCAGATTCTCTCATCACAACCAGGTATTATACATATATATTACTTAATAATGGAACTCCAGGGTTTTCTTTTTTCGAGGAGGATTGGGGTCTTTCCCCTCAATTATAACTGTCCCCTTTCTTTGGTTGGGTAGGTTTACTCCAGTGTCTACATGTCAGTTAACCATAGCATGAATCTATATGATGTATTCCACACTAGGATATTGTATTCACACAATACGAGATGTTTTTTCTCGTTAGAAACATACCATGTCGATGTGTAAAATATAATTAGTTTTTTTCCCCGTCCCCCACGAAGAACATGTGCTGCTTTCAGATGGTGAGTTGTTGTGTGTTTTTTTTAATTGTTTAGAAAGGACTATTATTAAAACACAGTGGTTTCTAGAAAGGGACACAGCTCTCGGTGTTTTCCATACTGCGAATTGCTAAATCACACAGATTCTGATGACAAATGGTGATGTTGTAAAGTCCAGCAAACGGAACAGAAATGAAGATGTCACGCCATGCAAAACGCATTGTCGCGTTGTCATGGTAACGTCCATATTGTCGCGTGGGTTGACAGCGCGGGAATCTGCAGTTTGTTGGTAGGTTGACACTTGGACATTAAATGATTAATGACTGCGTCCACTAGCGTGTCACACTGCAGTCTGTATGTTTCAGCCTTTGACACAGCGTTGTTGTTGATGATGAAGTTATTATTGTTGTTGTTGTTGTTGTTGGGGGAGGTCCGTGCAGCTTATTTTTAACTCACCAAAAAAGAAAATCATCTATGAAAATAAAAATAAAACTGCACACACGAAGTTAAACCAAGACGGCCACTAGCCATAGTTTTCTAATCTTAGAAATGCAGTATTATGTACAGAGCGTGACCGCGTCACAACCGGACGTGTCCGTGCAGACGACAACACTCGCCTCCCAGGATGCACATCGGCAGCGTCGCGCCGCGCGGCGCGGCCCACCAATTTGTCTGTCTCGCCATCGACGTCGTCTAATCCATTTGCCGCCATTGCTCTCGTCCTACAGACACACTCGTACATGGCGGGTGGCTCGCCTCGCTTCCATAGAGCGCCGAGTAGTTCTCATCGACATATACATATACACACCTACATATATATATATATATATATATACACATATATATATATATATAATCGCCATCATCGACATTCCAGATAAATCCGTTCGTAAAAACTATGCAGTGGTTTACATATCTTTGATCATCATCATTGCGAAGCAAACAAGTTTCCGATAACTGGTGGTCCAGGGCCCAGTGCCATTGTTTTTGCCTTAGGAAATGTGAGCCTCGCTCTCGTCTCCCGCCTTCGAGAGACCGCACAGTTATGTGGTGCATCACCGTCCACCCCGCTGTCTGCGAGCATGGCTCATGTGTATGGTGATAATCATAATAATCATAATAATAATCCAAGGGGTGAAAGTTCCGGTTGAGTGGTTGGTAGAACAGAAGTTCCGGTTGAGTGGTTGGTAGAACAGAAGATTCCAGCATGTCACACCAGTTGCGCTCAGCAGACAGTAATGCGCCTCCTCCTGCCACCCCTAGCACTGCCTTTGCACCGTACGGCCGCCACCATCAAAAAGCCCCCACATCTTTTGAAAGCAGCAGGCGGAGGAGGGGAAGTGGGTGCCGAACACATGTGGTTGAATACCACCGCCATGGGGGGTACTGCTCCGAATATACTTGGTCCCGGTTGCTGAACACTCATCACATTTATCATCTCTCTCAAATTTGTTAAAAAATATATCCATCCTTTCCCCCCGCTTCCGTTGGGGCTTTTTTCTTGCATTTAAATTTGACAAAATATATTCAGAATAGAGCTTATAATTGTTTATATATATATGTGTGTGTATTTAAAAATGAAAAAAAAACACCTAACAATAAACAAAACTAGTCCCATTTGCAGGAGTGCTCCAATGTGGATTTCAACAACAAGCGCTTAAGAGCTAGGCAAGCTTTCTCCACCAGTGTATTTTGTTTTTGGTATTGTTGGAGAAATGAAGCAGGAGATTATTTTATTTTCTCTTTTAAAAAAAAAAAGGGCTTAACGAGGCCACCAACATAAGAGTACTCACTACTGGCTAAGACAATGACGGCACAGTGGGGGTGTTTAAAGATGGGTGGCTGGCTGGCGACAGCGGTAGCACGCTCTACCCCTAACTGGCCAACAGTGTTGCAGGCATAACACACGCCGTTCCAGGGTGGCCACCAGGAGGCGTTGTAGCGGTAGCGGCGTGAGGGGAGGACCAGCGGTGACGGGTGCAAGTTCCACAGTGGTCAACCCCCAATCGACAGACGGGCGTCTTTATCTAACGCCCTCGAACATGCATCCGCAGCATAGCCCAGCGCTGGGGGTTGGGTGGTCACAGTCAGCAAAACAATACACATATATACCGGATCTAAAAAGCAATGCTTCAAGATATGTGACACCACACAGCCTACTTGAAAAAAACACCAACTAACAAACCTAAAAAAGAACGGGCAGCAATGGACGACGGCGCCTCTGTGCCGGAACCACGGGGGGGGGGGGCGGCGAAACAAAGTTTCTGGTAGGCCTGCTAAAGCAACCAACTTCACGGAGCTACAAACAAAATCTGCACACAACTTTTGTGACGAATCAAAAAATTTTTTATTAGTTTTGTTAGTTTGTGTTTTTTTTAATAAATTAAAAAAAAATTCACAAAACATAAATGCAGTAGACAAAACTTGGGTGTGATTTTCAGTGCCTGAAAAATTAATCAATTATGTCATGTTTCTTTTCAAATACACATGATTTTTGTTTAGTTTTCTTGGGGTCTCTCCCCCAAAAAGGTGAATTGTTTGGGGTGTCTGACATACGCCCGTGGAGGAGAGGTGCTGTATTTGTAAATAACTTGAGGTTTGGTGTCATTCAGCCTGGTTTGACCGCTGTCAGATCCGGGTTAGGTGTGGGGTGTGGGAGTGTGGGCACACAGGCGGGTTAAGACAGCAGCAGGTTGGTGGGCAACTACATGATAGCGTGTGGGGACGGCAGGGATGGCGGGGGGGGGGGGGGGTTGTAACTGACATAGGCAGTGGTTAGTTGAGGAGGAGGAGTAGGGGGGGGGAGGAAGAGTAGACGGAGGAGTAGGAGGAGGGGGAGGAGGAAGGGACTGGGTGGTTGCAATAATAATCATAATCGTAACAATCATAAGGATACGATAAATGTGCATGATAAGGGGCTAATCCTAATAATGTGGAGTTATGGTTAGGACAGGGCTTTTGAAATATTACTAATTTACAATACAAGGTGAGATTTAAGGTTGGATGTCGTGAGGGGAGGTCACAAGGGGGGAGGACGGGGGGGGGGGGAGGAGGGAGGGGCAGGGGGGGGGGATGTGCTATGATCATTGACCACTGCGTAGCTCTATCCACCACCAACTCGCCATGGCGCGTGTTATTGTGAGCTTTGCGCATGCGTCTCCGCACCGGAAGTATCCAGTTGGGTGGCAAGCAGTCCTTTGGTGGGGGCGGCTGTAGATCTACTATACTAGTAGCAAGGAGGCGGGAGATGGGGTTGGGGGGAGGAGCAGCGGGGGTTGGGGGGTTGGCGTGGGGTTAGGGGTGGGGTGGGGTTAAGATTAGGGGCGAGGGACACCAGCGTACAAAGTGACAAGTGTTCGGTGCATGGGGGGACAGGGGGCAAAAGAAGGAATAGCAATCGTGTATCATGCAAATCATCAGGTGCTGAGTTGCTAGTGCGCAATAAGTGAGCTAGGACTACCACCAATGAATGAGCTGGGCGATGAAAAGATTCTAGAATGTATGGAAAGGTGGGAAGCATAGCCAGCTATCCCACAATGGAGTCATTTCTTTCTTTGAAGAAAACAAAAGGAAAAAAAGAGAGGCTTATTCAAAAGAGAGGAAGGGAAGGCCCAATGAGTTAGTTGGCAACATGGTATACAATTAACGATATGTCCGAACTTGATTGAGTGTGATCTGTTTCAAAAATTCAAAAATGTCATCAAATATTTTGTTTCACCCCCACAATAATGACAAAAAGAAAAGAAAACCCACTCCACCCAGCCCCACCACGGTCACATGACCCTTCCCGGGGGAGGGGGAAGGGCGGACTCAGCTGGTGGTGCTGGCGCTAAGGTCTCGCAGTCGTCGCACTTCGCTGGCAAAACGCTTTTTGCTCTGGAAACAGCAAAATTGTGAGATTGGGTCAATTGCAGTTTTGCGGAAAAGCATCAAGGCAACTAAAAAATACAAAAAAATACGTGGATAGCAAAATGCGCAGCTGTCTAAAAGTCTACAAAAGTCCTCCTGGTGGTAGTATTGGTAGTACACAGTTGCAGTGGTGGTGACAGTGGAGTAGTGGTAGTGGTGGTGGTAGTATTAGTGGTATTGGTGGTGGTAGTGGTAGTGGTAGCAGTAGTAGTAGTAGTAGTAGTAGTAGTAGTAGTAGTAGTAGTGAGCTGCTGGTGATCCATGTTGCTTGGCGGCAGGCATTATAGACACAAGCGGCGAGTCTGCACGCAATAATGCAAGCACAATACTGGACGACTGGTGGTGGATGGGGCAGAGGAGCAGGCAGTGCGCATAGAGGATACAGCGAACACACAATATAGTGGTGGTAGTGGTGGAGGGGCGTAGCGGAACGGATGCGTAGATAAGAGCTATTACGCCTCTGTACAAAATTGTGCTGGTGCTGATGCTGATGGTGGCAGGGGATATCTCAACGCTTTTTTTTTGGTATTATCTCTCTCTCTCCATTGCAAGTGACACAACGCAGCACAATTATTAATAATAATCATAATAATAATGGTGATAAATAAGAGAGCCAAGGAGAGTCAGACTAGGGTGGCTGCAGTGAACTAACTTCCCACGTGACCAGCCGGTGCTACGGGAGATAGCGGTCAAGCAACACATCACTCAAGTGTCTAATAGTGGTGGCACCAGTGAGGCATGCTCCAGGGGGGCGTAGCCCGGCACGCCGACAGGTCGCTAGTACAGTTTGTGTGCTACACAGGAGGCAGGCTGGAGCGAGTGCAGCACAGCGCTGGCTGCAGTCAGTGCTGGTCGTGCTTGGACACACGGTTGGGGGGTGTGGCGCGCCTGGCGTGCAGTGCGCGAACTGCCGGCCCCCAGGGGGCAGGACTAGTGAGTGAGACGTGTAACCAACCACCAGGTCTCATGGGCCGCCTATACTTAAACTTGGAAGCTTGGGGATGATGGACCGAGTCTGCTGTAATGGAAGAGAAGACAAAACAAAACACACGCGTGTCTCACAAATGGCGGTTAGTACAAACTGGCGGTGCTGGCTGGCATGGTGGGTCCCAGGCAGGCATTGTAGTGTCACTGTATGACACCTGGCATCGTGAGTGAATTGAAGCTGCTTCAGTGGTTATTTTTGTAATATTCTTTTTAGTGCTGAGGTAATGAGTGTATGTTAGCTATATTGGAGATAACATATATATATATTACAAAAATTATTATTTTCACAAAGAAATTGTTTTTAAAAGGGTTGTGTACATAAACAACATAGTTGGGATGAATAGTGCAAACGTAAAATAGGGTGACGATATAAATATATGTGTATATAATATATATATAGACGTGTCAGGGCATGTCACATTGAACTTAACGATAATTATGGAAGGAACAGAAATCAGCTAGTGCAGTAGTAGGAAACCATGAAGTTGGGTGCAAGCAGCAAACTGAGAAACAGGGTTACCGGAAATGACGGGAAATACGAACAGACGACGTCAACCAGAGGAAGTAGCCAATCAGAACCGGTTGTTAGAGGAGGTCAAGGTCAGTCAAGGAGAGGGCTTCTGAGAGGAGGTACACAGGAACCAAGTGAATGCCATACTTAGAACTAGCACAAAAGTCTTTAGTCTGCAGCAAGAGGAGAGACTAAGGATACACCAATCAGGGAACATGTGGACGCGTTTCTTAGCAACGAGGGAAAGGATAACACACGGACCAGACGAGAATGGAAAAAGTCAAGTCAATCTTGTGGAAATAAATAAAATATGTTGGCGGCAAAAAACCCAAAAATCCAACATAAAAAATACCACAAACACAAAATGACCCCAACAAAAACAGCAATAATAATAAACAAGTTTGCATCAAGTTTAAAGGCAAAGAAAATACTGTTAATATAAACCATCCACTGCAGCAACCACACGAACGTCGGAGCACTGTAACCTATTGCCGGGGTGAAAACTAGAAAGGTTTGGCACTAAAAGACAGTCACGCTACTGAAACAATATAATAACAATCATCCAAGTAAATGAAACAGTCACAAATCTGCCTACATCGTAATATTAGGATCAGAAGTAATACCAAAAAAAAGGATGGGGGTGGGAGGGAAAGAAGAATTGACACAAAAGCAATGCTGCCCCTTCTACCAGCAACCGTTATTTTCTTTGCAAATACTATTCTACCGGTGGCTCTGTACTGTTAGAACAAATTAACCCTCCCCCCGACCTACACAGGGTGGCATCCTCATATCAAGTGTCCAAAATAGTCTCATCGGTAAATAAATATACGAGCTATGAATAGGGTTCAGAAACCTTTTTTCTCTTTCTTCTTTTCGGAGCCATCACCCGTTGCTTTTTTTTTCTTAAGTTTTTTTCTTTTGTTTTTAAGGAAAATGAAACGGAAAATGTGGCACCTTTTTCTTTCCGCCTGCAATTAGCTCCTTATACATGTCTGAGCGGAGATATCTACTGTAACTGTCGCTTTTCATCAAGTTGAATATATGCTCCTGCAAAGAGAAGAAAGTGGGAAAAGATATTTGTATTGTCAATATTCAAAGTTTATAAACGCGCATTTTCTTTCGTTGGGGAAACCGTCTTAGGAAATTCCAATTAAGAATCGGACTATGATATCTATTTCTTTTTAAATGTCAATCAAATTGATTTGTTTTTGCTTGCATAATAACTGTCGGAAATTATGGCTTAATGCTATTTTCCATCAAATTTAGCCGATATACTCATTGCTATTATACCTTATTCATGTCAACAACAAAAGCACCCATTATGAAGACTCAGGTGGCAACTGAAAAATGTCTGAACTGGTACTGATTACAGCGCCAATTTACATAATGTGAGACCCCTGGTGTTAAAACGTGGTATTTGATACAAGATTCTCAGTTTCCCCAATTAAATTAAATACTATTCAGATGCTCATTACATATCCCTTAGTTGGTTCCAGTATATATCACGTATCTATCCACTCGTCACCACCCTTATCTAATATTGTTGTCTACTTCTAGTCCTATTTTTTAATAATGACATTTTATTCAGCTAATAAAGTGAGGTTTTTTTTCCAGCCCAGGATATTGGTCTTATGCCTATATTATGTCGCATCCATTCACATATAAAATATAATCCAAGATAAACAAAGATTTGCTATAATGAAAAGAAAGAATAGTGCCGCTACACCACAGATATTGTGAAAATAACAACGTGTACATTTGATTTTTTTTGTCCAGTGTCGTGAGTAGGGTCACTTTGAATTAATAATCAATTAGTTTATATGCATTACATACAGTTGCCGTGTTGTGAACACATCAGCGAAGGCTACGCAAGCCTATGAATGGATTCTACTCGGAAGGTACCAGTACATTATGGATGCTACTTTAGCGTACAGTCTACCGGTAATGTGCGGTCTACATCACTGAACACCCACATCAGTATCTTCCACTAAAGTGTAAATGGCCAGGTAGACTGCACACTAAAGTATAAATGGCGAGGTAGACCGCACACTAAAGTGTAAATGGCGAGGTAGACTGCACACTAAAGTGTAAATGGTGAGGTAGACCGCACACTAGAGTGAAAATGGCTAGGTAGACCACACACTAAAGCGTAAATGGCGAGGTAGACCACACACTAAAGTGTAAATCGCTAGGTAGACCGCACACTAAAGTGTAAATAGCGAGGTAGACCGCACACTAAAGTGTAAATGGCGAGGTAGACCGCACACTAAAGTGTAAATGGCAAGGTAGACCACATAGTGAAGTGTAAATGGCGAGGTAGACCACACACTAAAGTGTAAATGGCGAGGTAGACCACACACTAAAGTGGCACAACCTTGTTACTTACATAAGTTAGTAACTACATTAGAGTAATGGGTTGGACAGATGCTCAAAGATGAAGTTATTCTCATAACGAACCACTAAATTCCCAACTAGACCACGTGGTTAATGACTTCCTCTGACACAATGTGAGCACACCTACGTGAGTGTTAATAATGCCTGTGGCTTACCTCTGCTTCCTCAAAACAATATCTATCTGTGGAGTTATTTATTCTTCGCCGTACAGTTTCTGAAACCCGAGCATCCACATTGACAGGGTCATGGGCGCCAGGTGCCAGGAATTCACTAAAAATGCAAGGACAGGTAAAAGGTTAGCATGGAGGGTATTACGCGATACACACATACCGGTCACCCTGCTAAGGCGGTCAATTTAGTGCGAAAATAGCCTTCCAGGGTTTATACAGCTATTCAGCAACCAAATTTAAGGCTCTTTTAGAGTCTTTTCGGGTAAGATCCAGAGTGTAAAGATGTTAGAGCTGTATAGTCCGATGAAGTCATTACATTTTCGAAACTAAAACACTTAGCTACATTTTATCTAGATAAAGGATCCACCCGGTACTCGCAGTACACGGGTGAACGACAGCGTAGTCTAAATACGGGCGAAAATAGCTTTAGTATGGAACAGAGAGTAGAATGCCTGCCTCCAGTATCAAATGGATACTTCTATAGGCACAGGTGAGGTGTGTGTGCGGGGGTGTGGGTGGGCCGTTGTGTCCGCATCGTGTCTCCACGTGGTGGCGTTTTGGCGGGAGCATCTGGCTACCGTTGGGGGCCGCGTCGCATCTCCACATGGCGGCATTTTGGTTGGAGCGTCTGGGGAGGGCGCATGGGGCGGTGCAGCCGCTATGTAAGGCAGCAGTTTTGTCGCACCACATGGTAGGGGAATTTTGCCTCCTGTGCATTGATGAGATCAGCGTCATTGCCACTATTCCCGTTGGCTCTGTGCGGTCTTGTGTGGCGGTTTGGTCGGCCTCAGACTGTCCGGTTAGCGAAAATCCGCCTTGTTGCCTTCTTCGTTGTCTGCCGCCGCCTTCTTGTCTAGTTGGCGTTTCTTATTGTTGCATTCTTGCTTCTTGTGCGATTTTGCCTTTCTGTATTTGTTTGCGCACCAAGCGCACACGTACGCAAACCGCGCGCTACGCATCCCGTGTGAGCTGGTAAAGCCACAATCCGTTCCCCAGTTCCACCTGTGGCAAGGGTGCCCATCACTGTCCGTGTTGAACTCGGGGCGTTTGTACGGTGTACTGGACGACTGGCCCAGGTGTTCGTCGGTGCAGGTGGTGTAGGGGCGGTACTGGTGATCTGGCTTGGCTGACCATTTCTCTTCCTCCTTCCGGATACCTGAGAGGCACGCTCCTCGTTGTAGATTTTTGATTGACTGTGCATCTCACCACCCCCTGGGGAGTCGTCCATCGTCGATCATTTCAAATACCTTCTCTGACCACGCCAGGCAGGTGTCCCACTGCCACTCCGATGGTATTTCGAAGATCTCGTCCTGGTGGGCCAACATGGGCTTGATCCAGGAGTGGGCCACTTTGGGGTCTTTCCGCATACGGGAGAGTGCAGCAAAGTACTCATGCCAGTTACTCTCCCTCAGGCCCACCTTGCCTTTCCTCTCGTCCCTTATCACGTACGTATGGGGAATAAGGGGCCTCCTACCTCTCTTGTTGGATCTGGGGTCGTAGTTTGAGTCCACTATCGCTTTGACGACCTCTCAGTGGCGTGCATCGTCTTCACTGGAGGATGACACGAGTGTGTGGTGTGGTTCCCTGATCCTGCGTTGTCTGCTCCATCCGTCTGAGGTCGATCTGTCGTGATGTGCTCGGGTGTTCCGTACCTTGCTTCTGCGCGACTCGCTGCACGTCGGGCACGGTGATCGACTACGTGGTGTCTTGGGTGACTTTGTCGAGTCCCTCTCCGTACGTCTCCTCCGTTTCGGCATGGATCTGTTGGCGGAGGAGTTGCTGGCTTGTCGTGGATGCTTTGACGTCTCCAGTGCCTCCAGTCAGTCGCTCATTGTTTTCGTGAACTGGGCCTGTTGTTGGATGGAGTTGGCCACAGACTGTCTCAGGAGGGAAAGTTGTGCCACTGCGAACCCGTCATCACTACTCATGTCGTCTTGCTGGGGCGGAATCGCCGCTTTCTTAGCCACCACGAGGGCGGAAGTGACGTAACAGAGGCGCGGCCCGGGTACGAGCGGCGGCTACCAGCACGCAGGCACAGAGGGCGCCACTTGGAGTCGCCTCCCAGCCCCCTATAGTTAAAAGGGGGAACTAAGGTATAGGTCAGTGGAAGGGGGAGCGGTGGGAGCCAGGAGTCCCGTGTCGATCCCGAATTACCCATGTTGCCTATGCAACATGACCAATAAGTCAATTTAATAGAGCCTGTTACTACTGAAGTCTGCGGTGTCAGAGTTTTGGCGTGCTTGCCAACATTAATTTGGCATGTTTTGACATCAAATATCTCCAAAGTTAGTCATTTAAAATAAAATTGACTTCCAACTGAAATAAAATAGATTACAACTATCATCATAATGTATTTATCTCAGAAAATGGCAGAAACTCGAAAGCATCGGACTATGCAACTTTAATCAACTCGGGCCACCTGAGCCACTTTTTGGCGCATGCACACATCCTACAGACTCGGGTCGAATAATCAAATACGCTTCTCCACGCTCGGGATGGAAAAAATGGTGGCTTAATCCAAAAACCTTTTTCTATCTTAATAAACGATCTAACTACAGCAAAATAGGATTTAAAGTATTTTATGATTGCATAGTTTAGTTATATTTCCATTTCATTAATCTGGGTTATTACCAAAAAAAAACATGTAGGATTGGTACTGGTAGCTGTTATCCTGAAGGACGGTACCAGAGCAAATGTGATGTCATCGTTCCTAGCCACCCCCAGCCAGGACGTGGGTTACTGAGGTCAGGCCTTTTTGCACACGGCACGTGTTTTTGTCAACTCCACTCGCAGTGTTCGATTTGAAATTATAGCAACTCGGGTGAACCGAGTTGCCCGGGTCGTGTTAATCGAATACGGCCCATTTGTGTGTGTACCTAGGCACCAGTTCTGGGTAGCGACAGTTCGCGGAACTACTCAGGCAGTACCAGCTACCACCGTTACAGGCAGATAATTAGAATATGCATCACGACAGCTAGAAGTTAATTAGTGATGATATTTGGTTTGCGACAACAGTACCGAATAGTCACTTATACAACTATAGCTGGAAGCTAATGTATGACAGTAGTCGGCCGTTGACAACAAGCATCCGATTCTTACCTATATATTTCTTGTACTTTGCGATCTACATCTTTGGCAGAAATCATCCGAAGCTCTTGGCAAGCCATCCAAAACCTGAGAAAAAGAAGAGAGTTAGAAATGTTAGCATTAAATCAGTTATTACAGTATGGAGTACATGTTTCATTCCAAGATGTTTACTACCTTTCCAACAGTGTTATGTCTAGGCATTGTGCATTTTGCGATAGGGGACAGATATCATTTATACACTAAATTCTGAATCACGTGACCACCGGCGTTTACAGCGGACGGAGAGGCCGAATCGGTAAGAGTGCTGGCTGACTTCCTATGCGAGAGGTCGTGGGTGCGAAACCTAACCAAGACAAACCAATATAATTACAAAATTGATAGTTATCACCATCTAGCGCGGCACTGAGTACTAGTAGGATAGTTTAAGGATTTACTTGCTCAATATCAGGATAATATGGCAGAAACTCAAAATCATTGGATTTTTGCAAGTTTAAAATAAGTGGAAAATAATGGAAGGAACAAGGCTTAGAGTTAGGAGAGCCATTGTTGCTCACGTCCCCCTCTTTATCAATACCAATTGCAGTAATGGAGATTAATCAGATTTGTTATGCTGTTGCTAGGTTTTTGGAGTATTCATGGGCAATGGGTATGCGAGGAGGCCTGGCAATTGGGAAGGATCGTCTTACTTGAGGTTTTCTGCACTGAATTCCTTCTCAAGGAATTTGTGGAAATGTTCTCTGCCAGCGAGGTCTCGTAGAAGCTCATGGATTGAGTAGCCCCAGCGCTTAACTCGTCGAGAGGGTATATCACGCCTGTAATAGAAGCAATAGTAGCCATTAAGCTTTTAAGTCGCCCGCCATCAGGTGATTTATTGTGCATGCATTATTTTGATATTGGCCAGCTTTCCGCTTAGTCAAAATATTACCGCCACCATAACCCCTGAGACACACATACATACTATCTTGAACACAAACACAACAATGGTAACAAAATTCCTGCATACACAAATTTGAAAATGTACACATCAACACCATGTATTTACCCAAATATTTTTCAACATATTTTTCCTATTTTTTTCTGGTAAGACATAATCTTGTTTTCTTAACTGTAATCAATAAAACCTTGTTTGAATTTGTTTTGTATGCTAAAATGATGTTCTGAATGTGTACTTGATTTCTATGTTAGACAAGTGATTTCAACATTTTGCTCAAGTCGTAAAAGATCAAAATCAAAAAGTGAAATAGCTTCATTTTAAACTCTTACATATAGATAACATGCAAACCTTCATTCGAACATGGACTTTGATATTATTTGGAATGTTTTCTACTATTATTTGAAAGGGTTTCACATTAGGTTTCCATGTCACACTTTAGTGCCCAGTTTCAGAGATGACCCATGTATCAAGGAGAATGGAATGGACTTTCACCCTTCAAAATATCACCACCACCTAAGAAAAAAATGTATATCAAGGAGAATGAATGCACTCATGTGAACCAGCTTCCCTGCTTTTCCTGACGCGCATGCTCTTAACTGAGTAAATTGTGAAAGCTTACATTGTAGATTGCTGCTCCCAGAAATCCGTGTTGTCTGATATCCAGGGGTTGGATGGTTCAGCGTTCGTAATGAACGGATCGAACTCGGTATACTGTTCGAGGTAGAGCAGGTAGCTGTGAATGGAGAGAACCAGTCATTGATTAGTAACATGCCTAGACCCTAGTGCCGGGAAGTGGTTGCATCTTCATAATCAATCATCGATTTGAGCATACACATACATATATTTTTATATATATATATATATATACATATAGTATAGTTATACAAATCTTACCTGGGTACAGATGATGGATAACTCTTGTTTTCCCGAGGTACAAGCCTCGGATAGTCGTGGGCTAGGGAGAAGGAAGCAGCATCCGGGTTCAGCAATCTTCACCTATTTATTCAGGATAAAAATGAGCTTAATGATGGAAATCTGATGTTTTCGTTTGGCACAAGTGAACGTAATAGTCGTGGTAGGGTGTGGTGGGCGGGCCCTAGCCCACGACTATCCGAGGCTTGTTCCTCGGGAAAACAAGAGCTATCCATCATCTGTACCCAGGTAAGATTCGTATAACTATACTATTTTACCTCGGTACTAAGCCTCTGGCTACTCGTGGTCGAGGGAGACCTTTACGTAGCCTCATTCTTATCCTCAATTATCTGATGAACATGTTAATGTGTCAATAGTAATATTAAACTTTGTACATCTCACCCGATCTTGCTAGTTGGTGAGTAGGCGGGTTGCAATCCCGCTTTTCTTTTCCAGTCGTTTGTTGTAGTGTTTTGCAAACGATCTCGCCGTCTTCCAACCGGCGTGGGTTAGGATTCTCCTGACTGAGATTCCCAATTGTCTTGCCTTCGAGGCCATCGCACCTCGTGTAGAGTGCGAAGCGTAGCGTGCTGTGTCTATGCCAGCTAACTTGAGCACCTTAATCGTCCATCTGGCAAGCGTGTCTCGTGAGATAGCTTTATGTGGTTTGATGAAACTCACCAAAAGCTGTTTGGAATCACGTATTCCCTTAGTCTTGGATATATAAGCCCTAATGGCGGAAACTACACATAACTTCCTATCGTGTGGGAAACTGGTTAAATGAATGGAGGAGAGTGGATCTCCTGTACGGTTTGATTTTAACAGTTTGTCCAAATCCAACGTGGCCTCCTTGCTATCGATGTCGAGACCCTGTAATGAGAGTGCCACAATTGTCTGTCCCCTATGTCCGGTTACCAACAGTAATAAAACCGCTAATTTATATCCTAACTGTTGGACAAAGAGAAATTTATTCTCGGGCCATTGTTGAAATATTTTAAACACTGAAGACCCGTCCCAAAACCGGCTATATTTCGGTTTTGGAGAATTCCTTTCGTACACTGACCTCATAAACCAATGAATGACCTCATGTTTGCCCACTGTTTCGCCGTCAATCCTAGGTAGGATGACTGAAAGTGCGCAGCGAGCTGCATTAATGGCACCGTACCCGAGTCCGTCGTCTTCCATCAAACGTAGGAAACGGCCTACCTGGGCGATGGATGGTTCCATTGGCTTTACTTTATGCAGCAGCCAATGGAGGCCCCATTTCTTTAGATAACTAGTGTATAGCTTAACGGTACCTGGTCTCCAGTCATGGGAAATCAACCTTTCTTGGGTGACTTTGTCCAATCCATATTTTTGTAAATATCTACTTAAAAAAGGAATGCCAATAGCGGTGTGGTGGACACGTCCCCTTGGTTCGTCACTCTGCCCTGATGTTGTAGGTTTATTGGCCCTCTTGGGAATCTTAAATTGTCTTTCGATTCCCATTCGACTGCTGCCCGCCACGGCTGAGTGTTCCAGTCCGGTACCACCAGCACTGCATGTGCCTGGTCTAGCCTGATCTTTCTGGCTACTCTGCTTATTAGGCTGAATGGGGGAAAGATATAATAAAATGCTTTATTCCAGATTATAGAAAATGCATCCACTTGCCAGGAATCTGGCTCTGGATGCCAAGATACATATTTATCAAGTTTTTTTGTTCCTATGAGAGGCAAAAAGATCTATTTCTGGAGTTCCCCATTTTTGACAAATTGTGTCAAAAATGTCTATACTTAGGGACCATTCTAAATGGTCATGGAAGTGGCGGCTCTTGTTGTCTGCTAATGTATTTTGAGTGCCCGGAATATGCGCGACTGTGATCCAAACTTTCTGTTTTTCAGCCCAATCCCAGATGAGTTTAGCTATGGTGTTGCACACGGAGGATTTACTACCTCCCATGTTACAAATGTATGCCATCGCGGTAGTGTTATCAGTTAACACCTGGACACTAAGTTTTTGTACTTTGACCAAGCTTGTTAAGCCTAAATAAATAGCTTGTAGCTCTAACACATTTATGTGGTCATCTATCTCATCGTCTAACCAACGGCCCCCTGTGGCTTCATTATCTCTGTGGGCGCCCCATCCTTCTAACGAGGCATCAGTAGTGACTATCGTGTTAGGTTCATCCATTTAGATGGGATTATGGGTATGAGTGATGTGTTTTAGCCACCAAAGTATGTTTGCATGTCCTGCTTTGGAAATGGTCATAATATTTTCAAAATTCCTTTGGTTCCGGTTAAGGCGATATTTTTATCTATCTCTAGAGATTTTATATGTGCTCTGCCATATAACACAGCTGGTGCGTAAGCGACCATTAGTCCGATAAGGACTGCCACTTGCCTTATCTTTGGTCTTTTTATTGTTAACAAATTAGAAACTGTGGTGTTAAATTTATCTACCTTGTCTGAAGTCAAGGAGATGGTCATTTGTTGTGTGTCTATAAAGAAACCCAAGAATTTTAAATTTGTGGTAGGTAAGAGAACGGATTTGTTCTTGTGAATGTAAAAGCCCAATCGGCGCAAAGTATCACATAAGTGCTTTACCGCTAAGTGACAATCATGGCCTTTCTTGGCCATTTCAGCAAAAACAGCCTTTAGCAACATTGTAATCAATCATGGGGCGCAAGCCAGACCATTTGGTAAACATGTAAACTGATAGAGTTGATTCCTCCAAATAAACCGAAGGAATTTTCGGTGTGCCTCATATATTGGGACCGTATAATAGGCATCTTTTAGGTCTACACTTGCCATCCAAGAACCGGGCATCACCAGGTCTCTGGCTGTTTCTAAAGAAAACATTTTGAAGTGGTTATATACTACTAAGTCATTAAGGGTTGTCAAATCCAGAATCATTCTAACATCCCCATTAGGTTTGGGCCTAGAGAAAACATTGGAAATATATTCTCCGTCTGTATGTAGAACAGGGGTAATAATACCCTTAGTGGCAAATTTTGTCACTTCTAGATCTAAAGCTAGTTGTTTGTCTACCGCTATCCGGTAAGGAAAAGGTACTCTGTCCTGCACCGGGGTTTTTCTGAATGGAATGAATACCCCCTAACTATATCTAGGACCTTCTGATTATTAGTAAGCTGTTCCCAGTCGTTTAAATGGTTGGCAACGTTACCCGCTTTAAACGTGCTTACACTGGTTTGTGTGGCCGACTCTACTTGTTCCCTGGCTTGGGGAACTGCTTCTGGGAGGACGAGTCTCTCCTGAAGGGGTGGTTCCCATCGTTCCAGCCGTACTGGTTCCTCTGACCGCGTCCCCTCGGCTGGTAGCTGTGGCTCCGGTTTCCGAATCGGCTGTTGGGTAGGCCGGTTCGCCGCCCTAAAAAATCCGACCTGGATTTCTTGAATTTGGACGTGTTTGCTTCCTTCTTGCCGTCGAGGTGCTTTGATTGTTTGGTTGCTGTTTCCACTTGTTTAAACAAGTACTGCAGTTGGCCTCCAAACATCTTCGTGTGGTCTAGTGGCTTGCCTTTGATTGGCTTGGGCGCCAAGAAGAGTGTGTACTCTTTGCCGTCGTTATTGACCACCTTTTTGGATCTTGCCACTTGTTTTCCGGCGTCGGTGGTGACTGATTTAAATACAATCTCGAACCTATGGTAGGAGAGAAAATTGCTGGTCGCTGTAAGCGCCGCAATCGCCGAGTTCATGTCAGCCGTGACGGTGGTGAACTTGTTGCCGGTCATCATATGGTTAGCAACCGGCATGATGGCGGCGAGTGCTACTAGCACTCCTTTGTGGACCGTGTGGAGACAGGTCTCGAATTTCTTACTATCGTCACTCATTGTGATGTCGTCGTCCATCTCTTTGATGGTGGCCTATGGGATCCCTTTGATCCCTGTGTACTGCTCCGCGAGCTTGGTCAAGGTCTCCGCGGGTTTTAAGGTGTCAAAATGGCCCTTCAAGTTCTTGCACATTAATGAGCAAGTGTTTATCTTCTTCTTTTTGTCCGCACGTATCTTTTTGGACACCTTTTCCGTGATGTCGGCAAAGGTACCCGAATGCGGATCGTCAGACTCGGAATCTGTTGTGGTAGAGTCATCCGAGGAGTCAGACGACGAGGATTTGGCCTTCTTCTTCTTAGATTTTGACTTCTTTTTAGTTCTCTTGACTTTCCTAAGCTTATTCCTGGCCTTGTAGTATTCGTCTCCTTCAGACGAATGCTTTCGGGAGTGTTTTCTCTTTTTTCCTAAAGCGATCTCCGAGTCCGTAGTCTGCGGGTCGGAAAAATCCTTCCACTCGGATTTTTCCGACTGCGGGGTGTGAGGCTTTGTTGAAGTCTTAGACGGCGGGGTCGGGAGGAGCTGTTGGAGCTGCTCACGGATGAGCCGAACGATATGTTCGTTCCCATCGGCTTGGGATGGCCCTGCCTCCGGCGAGCGGTCACGTGACAGCGCGGACAGCTGTCCAGGGGTCGTGTCTCCCTCACTCAACGTGTGTGGTACACCCTTGTTACCTCGCTTCGCGGCCATCTCGAGTCGTCTGTAACCACCAAAAAAGGTAAATTAAAACGTACTCAAGGAGCAACTGAACCAGTGGAACAGTGCTAAACCTGCCTCTGGCACTCAAGGGTAATAAAACTATTTACACCAGTTTTACACCAGGCGTGATAAGCTAAAGGTGGATCGAAAGTGTAACGGTCGGACGAACCGAACCGATCGAGGGGTCGGGACCAGTGTACCGTTCCCGCCCACACTCTCTGTAACATACACTTCTCCCTCCCGTGGCTTCTACGCAAACAAGTTGGAGAAAATACTATGAAACTCGGAGGTACACCTCAGAAAAAACTAACGTAACGACGAAATGGCTCCGGCCAACATGTCTCTCCGTTCGGCAACGGGCGGCAAAAATAAAATCTATCTAAGCGACGAAATGACTCCTGCCAACATGTCTCTCCGTTCGGCAACGGGCGGCAAAAACAAAATGGATGCCTCAATCTCTACGGCACCGGATAAAAGCACAGCTTCAAATTAAGTATAATATATAGGAAACAACTTGTGGAAAAGTTGATAAGCATGTACTATGATCATTCATAAACATCTGTGTCAGTTTATGTCTCGGTACTTACAATAGAAACTGAGTAAATCCTTGGTAAAAACTGCTGAGCTGCTCGGAACGTCCTCCAGTTATGAGCGGAATATGCTAATTGCTGAACCCGGTTGTTGCTTCCTTCTCCCTCGACCACGAGTAGCCAGAGGCTTAGTACCGAGGTAAAATATATATATATATATATATATATATATATATATATACATATACACACATATATTTAATACATATATATGTCTATAGCTTGGTTGGCTGTTGGTGTCTTACGTTCTGGCAACATCTAAGGTCATATCAGGACGGATATAGTGCTGCCCCACTGGGAAATCAGGCCGACGACATGATCATAGCAAATTTATTTGCCTCAAATGTACACATATTAAACATATATATATATATATACATATATATATATATACACACAAGGCTTGACAATTTAATGTCAACTAAAATCGATAGTTACTTTTTGTAAACAAGTGCTCGCTAAAACAACCGACTTTCGACTCTAGTCAATGACCATCCCACCACTACTAGACCCACAGATGGTTTGTATTCAAACTAAGTACAGCAATTAGATATATACTCAAAATCATTAGCTTAAAGTCGTACGTAAGGGGACATAATACCATTTAGTTAGTATCTTGCATGTTAATCGTTGATAACTTTAAGAAGTAATTTCAATAAACAATTATTACCTGTCAGCGACCTTTGATACCTTTACTCTTCTCCTTTCTAGATCCTTTTTTAGATCGTGTACCTGCAAACAAAGTTGTCCAACTCATTTTAATCAACTGAGTAGAAGTAGCACATGGCTCTGTAACAAGTTCTAACTACCGTTACGAGTAGACAAGTAGGAAATCTTCTAACAAATTATATTCTTAAAATTAATACTCAGTCCAATCTGTTTTTTGGGGTTTTTTTTATGGGGCGTTTATGCTGTCCATAATATATACGCTCGAATGATCGAGCTTGTTTTCAATGATGGGCAGTTATCGGTCTGTGTTTGGTTAGTGATCTATGTTAGTTTTTTTTTATTTTCTTGGTAAGAGTCTTCCTCTTTTAATTTTTCCTAATTCTAGACTAGCCTACTCTATTTACATATTATAGGCTTGTACGTAATAGGTAGTTGGTTTATGTTTGTATTTGATGTTATCTGGCTGTTTTCTGGCACGGGATTACCTCTCATGGGCTGTCCAGCTGGTGGGCTGTGACATATCACATGCCCCCTTGTGGAACAGCTTAGAGGGGGTTTCCTGGTTTTATTTTGCACAGATATTTTTTGTATGTTTTTAGGTCAGGAATTTGTCGTTCCCAGCAAAGTAACTCGGTTGATACAGCTTTTAAAATTGCATTACTACTTATAAAATATAAGCTGTAAATTACCAAAATATGAAAGCTTAGGTGTTACACGGCTATGATAAAAGCAGTGGTCGCAAAGTAGTCAGTAAGCGGTCGGTGATCAGGAGGTTGCAGATGCTGCACCAAAAACCTTGCAACCAAAACGTTCGCTGACCAGTCGCCGACCAATCGCCTTGTCTTTTCTCCTATTTTTTGCTTTGGTCGCAACGTCGACGGCTTTTGGTTGCAAAGTGGTCACAAATGGTCACAATCTGTAGTGTGACCGAGGCCTTAATAAGCCACACCACGTTTGCAGCACTTAAAATGAGTAGACGTGTTCTTGCGTAATAGTGACATTTTCCAAATGAGTAACACCAACTCCAGTAATTGGGTCCACTACTGTTTACACCATCACTATAAACACTTATATACGACTAGCTACCACTACCCTAAGGCCTAACAGGTCTCTACCTCTCTCTATCGCAATATAGGTATGAGGCGCAGTTTATTTAGTCTTGTTATTATTATTATTATTATTATCCTCTTCTTTGATGCAGGCTTGTGGTAGCCTATACAAAGCTCTAATGGTATGCAGCCTCGAAATCGTACAGGAATGTTTCTCTGGCCCAGGCCCTGTCCAGCGCGTTCATCAAAGTTTGATAATACTCCTGAGTACTTCACTTAATAATTGTTTGATTGTCATTACAATACACTGCATTATGTGAAAAAAGTGTATATAACTCCAATGATGCATGACCAAGATCAGCACATTTTATTATGTGCAAGAAGTGTTTACAACTCAAACTATGCACGGCCAAGATCAGCTAGTGCCTTGGTGCTGACAAAAAGACTATTTACAAGAATCATTAAGATATTACATTAAAGGTGGGGGGAAAGACAATACACAGGTATGTTTGGAGAGCCCGACACTCTAGCTGGACAGAAAAAGACTTATAAAAAAATGTACTCAAATAAAATTCCCCGTGGAAATAGGCCGAGTGAAGGGGAGAGCTGGACAGACACTGGGGGCGTAATCGATTAATCGACTCTGGTCACCCGAGCCACTTTTTGGCGCATGCGCACATCCTGCAGACTCGGGTCGAATAACCGAATAAGCTTCTGCACGCTCAGGGCGGAAAAAATGGTGGCTTAATCTAAAACATAATTATTTGTTTTAATAACCAATATAAGTACAGCAAAATAGGATTTAAAGTATTTTAGGATCGTATAAGCTGACAATCTGGGTTATTTAAAAAAAAGCATTAAAACAACGAATAGGACTTGTAGTGGTAGCTACAGGTACCAGCTCAGGTATGACGTCATCGTTCCTAGCAAACCCCAGCCAAGAGGTGGGTTACTGGCGTCGGGTCGTTTTGCACACGGCACGTGTTTTTGTCGACTCCACTCGCGGTGTTCGATTTGAAATTCAGTCGACTCGGGTGACCCGAGTCGCCCGGGTCGTGTTAATCGATTACGGCCTGGGAAAAGGTTCATAGACCAGACAACTGATATCCAGGTCGCTCCAACTGCACTTATATGTCTAGCAGAAGCAGGTTTGAGTAGCAATAACAATACAGACACAATACATATTTAATAATATACGTATTATCTGCGCTACAAGGAAGACAAACAATACATAAATAATGTAAATGGAGTGAGTATCTAGGCTCTGGCTAGCCCTAACCCAACTCTTTTATTAAAGAGACAAAATCTGATTGAAGTGACCAACCGGCATTGGGACAGGAAACAATTGTTTACCAGCTGCACTTTCCTTATCTACCCCAATACAGACAACAGAAATCCATGATAGTGGTTTCAGGCAATACAAACCGGAAATCAAGCCGAGATTATTATCCGGACACAAACATTTACATCCTAGAGGCTAGGAGCGTACCCCCATCATATATAAAAAATGCTCCCAGGCTGTGAAAACCCCCGGAAATCCGCTTAAAAACGGAAAATATCATCTCTGCTCCAACTGCGCACCTGATGGAACCTTACGGAATCAATACATGGTGATCTAATCCCCCCCAAAAAAGAAGAAAAAATCCTTTTTCTAAGATATAAACAACAAAAAAGTTAAATCTCTTTTAAAAATAAAAGGTATGAAAAGTGGGGGTTGATGCTCACTTCATCGGTTACTTGCTTACAAGCCTCGTGCGTCTTGCTCTCGTTGTTAGTGTTCCTGAGACTATCCTCAGACACGCTGGGACTGATCCGGCCGCCGGGAACGTTGTAGCTCGCCTACAAAGAGACGCGCCAGTTAGAACAGTCAGCGCTGGTGCCCGAGTCACCCATAGGCTACAGGAGGCGAGGTAAATCAGGAAAACGTGCAGCCAAATCAGCGAGCAACTTCAACTATTCGGTGTCAGGTCAGTAAATCCACCCAAAAACCAAACATGGCAGCGTAAAATAAAAATGGAAAATAATTTGAATGGCTCAAAACAAAAAACTCCCTTGAGTGTCATAATACACTAGCTGACCAAACACAATGAGCTTATAATAGCACGGGCGTGTGGAAATTATCTGCGCTGATGGTTGAATTTGTCAGAAATATAAGGCAGGGTACTTTTCAGATTAAAAAAACAACAAAAGACTCTAAAAAGAAACACCCCTTCCTAGAAGTAATCGTGCTTGCGGATGTGGATACATGTGTTGTTTATCAATAAGCTCTTCCCATCTGCCCATTGTTGTCGTGTTTTGCCAGACCGGGTTTTGAAGTGAAAATAAAACACTCACCAGGGTTTTTAAGTGAAAACAAAACACCCACCAAAGGTTTAAGGATTAAGGATTACATTACGATACGCCACATTTGGCCAGATTCAGATTGCCATAACCAACAAGGAATGTGCTTTCCACAGTTTAATTACACCTTCGACTATTAAATAACCATCGTCCAATCAGGAAGCTGTAATTCTTAACCACTTCTGGTTTTGTGATTGGAATCTTAAGTGCCTTGTACTTGCGAAAATGTTTCCAGTGCTCCCCTATTTGACATAATTCTTGGAGACATGCATACAATTATCGATTGGTGGCTTTTACAAACACATCATGTCCAAAATGGGTAATCGTGTGTATGATTGACTTCTTATATAATATATATATATTTATATATATATACATATATATATATATACATATATATTTATATATACATATATATGTATATATATATTTACATATATATATCAGAAGAAGCAAGGCGATAATGCCAGCTTATAGAGTGCAGTGCTTAGGAGTGAATACAAGTTATGCTACAATGGCTCTTACTCTAATCTACTCCCACTTTGCTGCATGAGTGTCATCAACAAAAACATGCTTTCTCATCTCACCCTCTCTACAACAGCTCCTCTGACGCCTCTTGGATGCACTAAACTCTCGTGTGAACCTAGCATCTACGGATGTGTAATGCCATAACGAAAAGGCCGGTGTAGGGAGTCAGAGGAAAGTTGTGGTGATCATGCATGTGGATACTGTTGTGCTAACCGAGCCCAGCTAACAAGAAGAGGGCTTCCACTGAGAGTGACAAAAAGGCCTGCTAACCTCATTGATGGGCTATGGATGGTGGGTGGTGATTCCAGGTTTGATGTATGTAATGCAATAAGTCATCGGAACAGTAGTTTTGGTAATTAAAAACCTAAGTAAGTAGCATAGACAGCAGTCTTTAAAACAAAGGATGCAAGAAAGCATGAACAAAATGGTGCCAAACAATCACTCTGTGCAGATTAGCTAACGTGTCACCGAGAAACCTTTTTCAAATGTGCGTTTTATCCGGTGATTTGTGAAATCGATTCCAGAACAATTGGTTGACTTAAAAAACGGAAATCCTTCATATTACTGGTGCAGCTGTACAACACTTGTTAAGACAACACATACCTTATAGCAAACAGAATTAAACAACTGGCACAAACCTTCTCCAATTCCTACGAGTTAAAGGAAGAAACAAAACCAGATTAAGCAGAGTAAAGAACAATATTAATGAAAAGAAAACAAGGAACGAAGTGATAGCAACCCTTTTCTCTTGCATATGTATGATATGGCTACTTGTAACAGTTAGATAGTAGTACACAAACAAACAACCATTCGAAACCTATGCGTAAAGGTGAGATCTGAAGAATAACCATTCTAGGTCTACTTGCACAGGTCAGATTAGGATAGCAAATTCTGTATGAAGTACACGTGTACAGATCAGATTAGGATAAATGCATTATCTAAACACTAACACGTGCTAGTGTGATGAGCTTGGTGTATCTGTATGTGGGTGATGTATTTGTGCTGTTGATTAATTTGTATGCAGGTACTGTCATAGTTTAGTTGTTGTTTGTTGGACTTTTATGTACTGGCAACATCTAAGGTCATATCAGGATGGCTACTGACTTGTGACAGTGCACACTCATGGTGATTTTATAGTGCTGCCACACTGGGAGATCAGGATGCTGGCACAATGACCCGATTTCCCACTCAGTCACATTATCCTGATAATGAGCTAACCATTCTCTGCCCTATCCTAGTAATGTTAATTGCCAGGCTAGGTAGCGAAAAGTATCAATTTTTGTAAGTCATTGGCTTTACTCGACCGGGAATCAAATTCCCGACCTTCTGTTCTACCAATTCGGCCACTGCGTCCAGTACCGTCATTGTTCTTGTTCAACTAGCATACAGATAGTGTAATAGTGTAATAGTTAAAGCACCGAAACACTTAGGTATAATAATAGGGTTCTATTAGAGTGCCGGCTGGATCCCAGTGTGGGAGGCTAAGAGTTCGAACATCGGCCGAATCAAACGAATGACTTAACCAAATTTACACTTGTCTCTACCTGGTCTGGTGCTCGGTGTGAATAGAATAAGGAAAGGACTGGTTTGCCCAATATCAGGATAAGGTGACTGACTGGGATATCAGATATAGGTCAACATAGTCAGAATACAAATGATACACCCAGCGAGTTTCACTACACACAAGCTCTGGTTCAGTCAAATTAAACCAGGATCTGGGGTTGGGGTGGGGGGGGGGGCATTCTTATTAGTTCATCAAGTTCTAGATGGGTTTCTGTATGACATCGGGGATGGAGGAGACATACATTAGTGGCTACCTATTGTACTGGACCCTCACCTACCTACTAAGTGAGCCTAAAGTGTTTCTAGTTAGATCTTATTGAGATTTTTAATCAATCAATATCAACCCTCTTACCCTAATTATAGGCCTCACATGAGATTACCCAAAGATCACTTCACCACTAAAACCCCACACTACACCCTACCATCACCAACTTTCTGACAGCAAGTCATTTCTAGAAAGATCCCCCCGCCACTACCTATCACCATAATACTCTAACACAGCTCACATTATATATCACACTTTTTATAGTGTTAGTAATGTATATATGAGTTATTTTTTAACTGGGGAAAGCGCCTCATAAGAATTGTACTTTAGCTTTCTGCTTTTTCATGTGAAACATTAGTGATATAAATAGCAACTTGTATGTACAATGATCATGTGGAAATAAATATTTCATTATTATTATAACCTTGTTTAGTGTGTAGCAGCGATTCTCATTATAACTGGAAGACCGGTGCCTCAGCACTGACAACATCTTATTTTAGAGGAATAAGACCATTTGAACAACAACAACAACAACAAAGAAAGGTTTCTTGGCTATGATCCATCGATTTGATGACATCCTAATCCTTAGAGCAAAGCGGAAGTGAATCAACACCACCTGACCACCCTTAATTAGTTTGTACCTGGCGTGTGTACATATCGTGTATCGCTAGCTGTAAAGGACAATGCTTTGATAACTTAGTTCTATCCCAGTAAAACATACATGGGACAGATTTACACCTTTAATTTCATCTATCAAAGCTTTAATTTAATCTATTTTGCGAGTCCAACATTGGGTGCTAGGATTAACAAGTGTTGACTGCATCTGTGATGTATAAGGATTATGTGAGTATAAAGGCATGGAAGGGATTGTTCCCTATATTATCACCCATATGTTGTGTACTACTTTATGGGTGACCCCTTTTCACAGTTGGGTCAGGTGGCGCCACCATCCCCAAACCCTACCAGTGGCGCGAAATGCTGTCACTCACACAATGGAATTGATATATATACATATATATACATGTATATATGTACATATATACACATACACATACTGTACTATATTTCTACTTATATACAAGTGAGCAGGGTAGCAGTTGGCTCACGGCGTATCGGAGGCGGGGGAGAGGAGAATGGCCGCTCCGCAGTGAACAAATGGAAGTTAAGGTGGTTAGAGAGAAACATTAGAGGGCTGATGTTCTTTATATCCACATAATAAATTATATAGTACATATATATATATATATATATATACATATATACTCAAATATTATATCGTATACATTGCATATACGATATATTATTAGCTGCAAGAAAAACTCTTACTAATTTTACTCTCCACCCTTTCTACCCCGCTCTGAGTGGAGGGTTTTCAGTTAGTGGTGTACATGCAGGTTGTAGGGGGGGGTGCAGGGCGGGCAGGCGCCAACTTACCTTTAAGGATGTGGCCGGTTTGGTCATCCGACAAGCCTTCTTTATGTCCATATCTGTCGTGTTGACACATCCCGGCTGAGAATAGTTGTAATGGAGGGCGAAAATAAAATTATACAGTTATTCATGAAGCAACCGCCATATTGTTGAGTTGAGTTGAGCTTTATTTAACCACAAACATCGCGATGGCCGAATGAGTTGATCGTTCGCCTCCCGTTCTGGGAGGTCGTGGGATTCGAACCCCCAGGTATGAACCCTGGCCGAGTCAAACCGAAGACTTAAAAATGCATACTTGCCGCTACCTAGCCTGGCGCTCAGCATTACTAGGATAGGGCAAGGAGCAGTGGAATGAGGAAGACCAATTGTCTGCAATTGAAATTTCCCCTATTTAATCAACTAATGTACAAATAACAAAAAAAAAGGTCACTGTATGGCTTCTCCAAGGACTAATCTTCCAGTCGGGCAACCAATGTTAAATTAAATTCAAGTTTCACCTATAAGTATCAATTGATGGCTATATTAAAGCTTCATAGGCCGAGGAATGCATCAAATTTTCGAGAGAGAAAACACTCATCTAGATTTGATTCTTCATACTTAACTTATACACTGGTGCACTTTTTAAGCATGTGTTGCTGCATGGACAATTTAATAGAACATGTTACTACTGAAGCTTATCACGTCAAGAGTTTGTATATGCATGCCAACATTAATTCTGCATGTTTGCACTTCCAAGTATTTCCATGTTAGCCATTTAAAATAAAAAATTACTACCAGTACCACCTAAAGGATGGTAGATTATATCTACAAAATCTATACACAAATTTGTATTAAATATATTTTTATATATAATTATATATATATAATTATATATATATGCAGGTATTGCAGGTATTGCAATACCTCAGGGAGTTTGACGCCCCTGCCCTGCAGAGTTGTAAACCACTGCCTTATGGTACAGGTTCTTGACAGAACCGAAGGCTAAGGGAGCAAACTCTAAACAGAAAACCATGTCACTGTGGCAGCATTAAGGGCGGTTGATGTTGGGAGTTCAATACATCAACCGCCCTTAATGCTGCCACAGTGACATGGTTTTCTGTTTAGGGTTTGCTCCCTTAGCCTTCGGTTCTGTCAAATATTGGCATGCATGTAGAAATTCTGACACCATAAAATTCAGCAGTAACAGGTTCTATTAAATTTACTTGTTATTTCCTTCTGTACAGAGTACACCAGTAAGGAGTAGACCAGTATCTAAGTTGGCTATATAGAATCATATCTAGATGAGTGTTTTGTTTTGTCATAATTGATGCTTTCATCGGACTATGTAGCTTTTAGTAAATAGCAGAGGTGCCAGGTCTCCCGATTTGGCAGATCTCCCTAAAATACAGCAGAATAACCCCAATCTTCGGACTTCCCACTTTTAATTTGTAATTTGTAATAACATCACGCCAAAGAATCATTCTAGCATTTTTCTTTGTATGCACATTTTTTGTCAAAATGCACCAGCATGCACCCTTTTAGATCACTTTTTTCCAGATTTATTGGCCGAACCCCCCCCCCCCCCTCCTCCCGCATGTTCCCCCACCCAGCCACGCTATTTCTCCCTATTTACAATTTACGTATTAGGGAGATCGCCCTACTCACACTCTTATCTACTTGCTACTTCTGAAATAGGCGGCTGGTTCTTGCGATGAAAGCGTTTACCACTTACTGCTGGTCGGTGAACATCCCAGAAGGCCCGCTCTTGGCTGTCAAGAACCTTGCGTTCAAGTTTGTCTCTTTTCTTATCGACTCTACAAGAAAGGTGTACATTCCTGGTTAGTCATAAATGCAAATCCTAAATATCAGTATTATAGTAAATCATTCAACTCCACCACCCACAACCCACCACGTACAACCTGCTTTAATGATTGGGCATTACACGGATTAAAATAGGAACTAGGAATTATGTAGTAAATCTATAGAATTAATAAACGTAGAGGGGGAAAAAAGCTTGCAAGCTTAGCTGGTGTTGAAAGTAGTCTGTGCTGAAGTATGTTAACTAGTGATCACTTGCTGAACACGCTCACTCTTGTTTCCCTGTAAATATTTAACCTTCGCATAGAAAGAAATGGCTTGATTCCTGGGCTGTTGTGGACCTATAAATGTCACATTGATTGTCAGTTCCTACAATATCCTGCCAACAAACTAGGAAAATAAAACCAACATGCTACGTATACGATCACCAAAGTTGAACAATACCAAATTATATAATTGAATAATAATTGACTATAATTGATATAATTGACTATTATTGTCATACATTTACTTTGATGGTACATCAGTCAGGGTGCGTTAGGAACCTGTCCTCTTGTATTAATGGTATAGCAGTCAGGCTGGGTTAGGGGACCTGTCTAATTGCCTTGTTTGCCATTGGGTGGCAACACTGCATCTGTATTTCACGGGAAGGTGCTGAGTGGCGCGTCTTGTCATACATTGTCTTTGACAATACTAAGCATTGTTTGTACTTAGATGGGTGACCACCTGGGAAATATGAGGTGCACTTGACATTCTGATACAGGCTTACGGCCGACCAAAATCAGTAGTGGATAAGATAGATATAAAAAAATCAGCAATCCCAGTTCACATATCCAAGATTTACACACGTCATAAAATAAAAATGCAGCTTATGGTCAGTACCCTGTTGCAGTTATTCGCATCATCTGAAGGCTTGTACACATTCCTACTCATCTCAGTTTCTCCAGCGGAAAAACAGCTGCAAACCTAATAGGCGAATGCAGTATTTCTTGTCAGTGATGGTAGCATCACCACGCTCATTAGCTGATAACTTAGTCTTAATATTTTTTATATTTTTTATTTGAAGTAAGGTACAAATCTTTCTCCGCCCTGATGCGTGTTTCTCCAGCTAGAAAACATGTGGTTGGACTCAGTGTACTAAGCCTCAAGCAGTTTATCAAACAAATCCTTAACAATTACAGGGTCTGTACACACGTGAACATATGGAAATCAAGGCTATTTCAAGGCTTTTCAATGCTGTTTTTGATAGGAATTCAAGACTATTTCCATTTGGATTTCAGGGAAAAATAACAATGGCAAATGGCAATTTCGGACTAATTTAGATCAGTGGGGACAGTTTAATGGAATTCAAGGCTTTTCAAGACTAATTACCCAAAATAGGTTAATTTCAAGGCTTTGAAATGGGACAAATGAAGCTGATGACTTTTCAAGACTTTCCAGGCCCCATACGGACCCTCCAATTAGGATATGACCACAGAAGTACTCCTAATGTTACTTACAAGTTACGTACACAGTTGGAAACAGTTCAATTGGCAATAATGAATGGGAATGGGAAGGGTCATGTTTCACAACAATTTGGTTATTCTTTTTTTTGAGCTTCGCTAAAATTGGGTTGGATGAGTGTTAATGCTGTCATAGCTGGGAAGTGAAGCCCTCAGCCGTTCACAGGTATTGTGGTGGCTTGCCAGGCGTGACACTCACACCTCACCGTTCTCCTCATTGGCTGAGCTACTCACGCCCCCTCCCACCTCCTCCAGCTACTAAACTTAAACTTGCATAAATGCATAACCTGACACATTGATCTTTGAAAACCGCATTAACTTTTGTGTTTGTGAAATCGCATTGACTGTTTACTATTGGTTATGTTATATATATAATACCTATACATATATTATAGATGCATATATATATTGTATATACATTTTCCTAGGCTAGACTTTGTACTTCAGACAGTAGGTTTCTCAGCAAACCACACTAAGAGCACACAGGCCTGTGAGTCAAACTTTGTATTGATTGATCGACTGATTGATTGATTTTTGATGATTTAAAGCAATGTCAGCAGCAACGGCCATATTCATGGTGAAAGGTTAGTGGCATTTATTGTCACTTTTGTTAATACACTTATATGTCTACATTGAAATTTACATGAAAATATGAAATGGTCAGATTTATGTCAAATGACAGCAAATAAATTACGTCAGATTCAATTCTGAAGTGGTAAAATCTGTGCCAAATGACAGCAAACTTTACTTCACAAAACATAGCTAAAATTATAGGAGACGACACAGTTCAGTTGTTTTTTATGAACTCTAAAGTTTGTTGATGCTTTACATTGATAAAGAGGTCTCGCATGCTATTTACATGAGAACATTATTGGCACAAGGCCATGAAATCTGCACATTCAAGCAGAAGCAGAATGTGTCTTAATATCAGTGGACACTGACATCCAATGCACTCAGAGGGTGGTTCTCCCTTGAGTAAAAATGCATGAGTCAGCGAAGAGTGGCCAAATGAGGATTATTCGGTCCTGTCAATACCCAACATGATGCTGTGAATGTTTTTAATGCATCGGGTGATGTTATGCATGCAACCTATTGCTTGGATGCTCGTCTCATTCATGCTGTCATTTTGATTTGTGCTGAGTTTGAATAAAGCATTGTTTTCCCCACTATAGCCTCCTCATTCGGTGTGCGCTAAGATCTGATTGTTACTGAGTGTAGGTTACTGTGCCGAAATTACCAATATCCTTTTTAAAGATGACACGTTATACAGGCACCTTAATCAAAACTGACCATTCTTTGAATATATGTAAGCTTTGAACATGACATTATTTCTAGCGCTCTTCTTATCATTTCATTATTAGTTTATTTAATTGCCTTCCTTTTGATGTCTTCCTTGACAAATACACTTTCAATGTCGCATACAGTCTGGCTGTATAGCCCTTATATACAATCTCTCCATGAATATGACTATAGTTGCCGACATCACATAAAAACCCCAAGTTACTAACTCACTCACACTCACCATTATAATGGTGTATACAGAGTTAAACAGGGTTTTGCGAATTCGCAAATCACCAGTACTTGATAGATTGATTGATTGATTGGTGGTTTCTTTACGCCGTGTCGGCAGCATAGGCCATATTCACGGCGAGAATTGTTTGTTTTTTATTCAACCATCGCTTTCACAGAATGCAAAAGCACAGAATCAATTTTGTGTCAGTAGACTGTGGATCTAAAAAGCTCACAGTTGCATAATTTGTGGCTAAAGGAAATAGAATTAAGATAAAAGTTAAAGGTTGCTAATGGATCTAATTTGTTTAAGGGACTATATGTGATGATATAGACCAGCTGCCCTGAAAAAGGCTAAAATGTTTTCTTGTTTTACTTTTGTGAAAAGGTCATGCATGCTGCTTGCAGTGTAAAACTGTTGGCGCAGGGCCAAGAAATCTACACAACTCAACAAAATGTGTTTGAGTGTAAGGCAGGACTGACACCCAATACATTCAGGGGGAGGGTCCCCCTTGAACAGAAAAGCATGTGTAAACCGCGAGTGGCCAAGACGGCAGCGGCTAAGGACCACTTGGTCCCGCCGACCTCCCGCATGAGTCTGTGGTGGTTTTCCCACAGATGGTTCAATTTCTTTAAGTTTATTAATGTTTTCATCCCACTCATGCTGCCATTTGGATTTTATGTGGGTGGCTATTAGTGGTTTCAGATCAGAGTGAGGGATCAGACACGGTTCAAGATCACATTTCAGGGCCTTCTTCACAGCCCGATCAGCTCGTTCGTTTCCTTGTATGCCGATAGATAGCACCACTAATCCAACGCAGTTTTCACTGGCGATAATACTTTCAAAGACTGAGCCAGGAAGGGGTTAGGGCAGAACAGGGCATGGGTTAGCACGAGTACTTGGATTGGCAGATTGTCAACTGCGAAGAAAATGCCAAACCACACTTCCTCTTGGCTCAGTAGCAAAACGTCTCTACCACTGGCAATGAGAGGTCATGGTCTGGTCATTGACCCGAGATCAATGTCGCCAACATCCGAGAGTTCTACTTTGGATTATTATTTTTTTTGTTAGAGTGGCAGTCTCATTGTGCATGTTGCGGCGGCAACATGGGTAATTTGGGATGCGGGACCGAAAGCCCTTCAGCCTTAAACTCTATGGACAACCGTGGCGCCACCTATACTCAACGAGACTCACTATCGAACCGATGCGCTACCTGGCGGATCCTTCACAAACTCGCCAGCGGAGGAGCCCGAGCAGCTCACACCGACCAGTGCGCCCGAACCTGCACTGAAGCTTTGCTGTCTTTTCTAGGCATTCATCATGCCTGCCACCCGCACTAAGCGCACCAGGGATCCAACTCCCGACTCGCCAACCGCGGTCGAACCCACGCCCGCGCGGAAACCTCGTGGTAGGCCGAAATCCGTCGTCTCACACGAGGATGTGACAAAGAAAACACGCACTCGTTCAAGTCGCACCGAGGAGCGACGCGAGAGCACCACCAATGCCGATACACCGACACACAGCACTAGCCGTCGCAGCTCCGAGCACGGAAGCGGCGCCCTGATCACTGCACTCAATGGATTCCAATTAAAAATGGACGAGAGGCTCGACCGTATAGCACGCAGTATGACTGAACGGATGGATGAGTTTGAACGCACGGCAGAGAAACGCCGCCAAACCGGCTCACCACGCGCGAACCAAGATGGCCGCTCTCCCACCCGGGCACGCTCGCCTCGCCGGAGCCGGAGCAAAGAGCAGCGCACTGGCACGGGCGACGTGGCCCCCCCCGCACCACCGCAGCCGTAGCAGTGACCGCCACCGTGACACCGGCGCCAACGTGACGTGCCCCGATCAGTACTACTACGCCCCGCAGGTGGATGGACACAAAAACCGTGAGTTCGTTCCTTTTGACAACCCTTTCCGCACACCCGCTGCCCTGGCACGTGACCGCGTCACATCCCGCACACCCTTCTACGAGCTACTCTCAAACACTGACCACGAGGAAACGGATCGCGCAGATGTGGTTAACGAGTTGCTCGCCGCGGCCGGCACGGCCCTCGGCGACAAAAGAGGTAATAACATTATTGCACCGCATAGATATGTCATTCGGGGCCACCGTAGCACTAAAGTTGGTCTTGATCAGGCGACGTGGGCGGAATACTTTGCCGCGCTGTGCCGTATGATACACGACAAAGCCATGCCGACGAGCTGGGCCGAGCCGTTACTGCAGCACATGCAACAACTCGCCACAATGGCCACGTTGTACGACTGGCAAACATGCAGACGCTGGTCTGAGAACGTATTCATCATGATAAGCGACGGACGCTTGCAGCACGGGTGGGCTGACCAATACGCAATTAAGGATATCCAGCGCGACGCCTGCGTCGAAGGCACTAGACTGGACGCCAAAAAAATCCGGCCGTACGACCGTAGACGAGACGCCGACGAGGAAAGCGGAGAGTGCTGCCCCACGTAACGACAGAACTGACTATGTCCGCCCAGTCTACAGCAAAGACGCCGACGGGAAGCCGTGCTCTAAATGGAACTGGGGCAATGAATGCGGGTTCACAACCTCGCACGGCATGCACCCCGACCGTAAATGCCACCTGTGCGCCTGGTGTGCGTCTAAGTATGGAAAGGCTAACCCACACCCTGAGAAAGACTGCCAGAACAAGCGCCGTTTTAACGAGAGGAAGAACGGCGGAGAGAAAGCCGACCAAAAAGCGGATTTTCGCTAAGCGGCCGCCCATACGACTCGGATTATGGAACGGATACCGCCGCCCCACCAGTTGACGGCCCGCTCGACGGCGAGCGGATCGCATGCACTGCCGTGACGAGCCAGCCTGGCGGCCTCTCGCCCGCCATCAGCACGCCGCCAACCACACCCCCCCTACCACAGCCCGCCCCCCACCCTTCCCGTGAAGCCAGTGTTGTTGTACGTGACCTAGATACCGAAGCCACCCCCGGCACCGCATGCGCCCACCACACACAAGGTGGCGCCACCCACGTCCCACGCACAGGCGGCCGGCCGCCATCTTGCCGCCCTGCACTGACGGCAGGTGGCAGCACTGACGGTGGCCATGACAGTTCCCTCCACCACAACAACAACACCCAGGCCACGCCCACCATAACACACCCCTCTGAACCATGCAACGACCCCGCCCCACCACCCCCCCCTCACCCCCGCCACCTCCCACACACACCACAACCCCACACCTCACCGCTACCAGCAGGGCACTCGGACCGCCCACACGGCCACGCCCACGCCATTCACACACCAACGGCCGTTCACAACCACCGCCACGACCACATCCCGGCAGCGGACGCACATCCCCGCCAACACACAGCCCCCGAGCCGCCCACGGCGCCCCTCGAAGAGCTCGACGGTGACCAATATGACGTCAATACTGACGAGCTGCTGCGCCACAGGCAGCCTAACGACATAGACACCGTTCTCGACGACTACGGTGCGGCGGCCGCCCCGCCCTACAACCCACCGCTCACCCCCACCGAGTATAGGACGACACTACACTCCATATGGCCCCGCACGATACCCCGACTCTGGAAAAACAACGCGACATACATGAAGATATACGACCGGGTACGACACTGCGCCCTCCCCAACTACATGGGCACAAGAATACCGGTCCCCTCCGGCCTGAATATACCGGCTTGGAGGCACATGCTACGCGATTATCACGACAAACAGGTGGTCGAATTCCTTGAGTTTGGTTGGCCAGCCGACTACACGGGCCCCCTCCCGCCCGTGCCGGCCACCGCGAACCACTCGGAGGACCCCGCTCACGACGTCCACATCCAGAAGTTTGTGTTCAAGGAGGTGGAACTCGGGCACTGCTGGGCCCCTTCGACCAACCCCCATTCAAACCATGGACTCAGATCAGCCCGATGATGACGCGGCCGAAGAGGGTCTCCTCCGACCGGCGCGTCATCATCGACCTCTCATACCCAGGAAAGGCGAGCGTGAACGCGGGCATACGCCGAGCGCAATACCAAGGCGTCCCCGCGACCTACACCTTACCTAGCATGATCGACCTGGCCGATGAGGTTGCCCGACTCGGTACCGGCTCGTACATCTGGAGCGCCGACCTCGCAAGAGCATACCGCCAACTCCGCACCTGCCCGCTCTCGACCCCGCTACTCGGTATCACATACGGGGGTCGGTACTACATCGACGCCGCACCCCCGTTCGGGTGCAGAACGTCCTCGAAGGCCTGCGCCAGAACCACAAACGCGGTGGTGTACCTCATGCGGAAGAGAGGGCACTTCGTGTTGTGCTACCTGGATGACTTTGTGGGCGCGGCCGCCACCCACCAGAAGGCCCAGGAGGCGTACACGGACTTCCTGCGACTCGCCCGTGACCTCGGCTTGGACCTTGTCCCCTCCAAGTGCGTCCCCCCGGCGAAGAAGATACACTGGCTGGGCTTCGAGATCTCGTCAGCCACCATGAGGCTCGAGATCCCCCGCGACAAGCTGGCCGACGTCCTCACTGAGTGCGGCCTCTGGGTCGTCGGGAGGAGGGCCTCACGACGCGACATACAGAGGCTCGTCGGCAGGCTCCAACACGTCGCGAAGTGCATACGCCCGGCCCGCCGATTCATGTCCAGAATACTTGCCGCACTCAGGAACGCCCCGCTGCACGGAAAGCGCACCACACCGGAGGACCTCGTCGACGACATCCGTTGGTTCGACAGGTTCGCCGAGTCATTCAACGGGTATGTCCTCCTGCAGTCGGCGCCCAGGATCGGCTGGACCATCGAGTGTGACTCTTCCCCAACCGGGGCGGGCGCGCACTCACCTACCCACTTCTATGCCAAACGCTACCCCGACGAGGTGCGGGAGAAGGGCATGACAATAGCCCAGCTAGAGGCCTTAAACCTCGTCGCGGCTGTCAGGGCTCTCCTCCCCAAGCACCCCCACCACCACACCATCCGGGTCAACACCGACAACTCCGCTTCCCAGCAGGTCCTTTCGACGGGATGCGGCCGCGACCCCGTCCTAACCGCCTGCGCGAGGGAGATCTGGCTCATCGCGGCCAATTTGAGCACGGAAATCCAGATACAACATAAGGCCGGCAAGGACCTCGTCCTGGCCGACGCCCTCAGCAGGCGGCACGACGACACCCAAGCTCGACGGACGGCTGAGGCCCTGGTCGCACAGCGTGGCCTCGTACAAGTCCACGTCGACCTGATCAATGTGCTCACCCCAAGACTATAACCTGCGAATGCAACTAATTTTTGCCTTCATCCGCAGGTTTCACGCCGCGACACCACCAACGGTTGACGAACATGATAGCCACCGGGCTGGCCCCGGGAACCTGGAGGAACAAGAACAGACAGGCGGCCAGGTACGTCACCATGCGACAACACGGGTCCGACCCGGCGACCCCCACACACTACGTGATACTATCATACTTACTACAGCTCGCGGATGACCTCGCCTCCCCCGGGGCCGCTCTCAACTACTTCAGCGGCGCACGCACCTGGATAAGGGCGATTGGGGGGAATACTGCCGCGTTCGACACCTACCCCGTCGCCCTACTAAAAAGGGGCATACAGCGCGCATCCACACACGAGACGACCCGAGCCCCAGCCCTCACGCCTCATGACATTAAGAAAGTCGTCAGGTTCTTCGAGACCGCGGGCCCCAACGGCAGGGTCCTCACGGCGGCTCTGCTCCTCGCCTACTTCACCATACTACGACAGTCCAACCTACTCCAATCCACCGACCCCACGACCCGCGGGCACGCCATACGCGCCAAGGACATCTCCATCACGGCGACAGGGATGAATGTCCACGTGTCCTCCACCAAGACGCGCTGGAGGGTGGGCCATCACCTCGACATAGCCGTACCGGCGATACCGGGGTCACCAGACTGCCCGGTCGCCGCCTGGCGCGGGTACGCGACTCGTACCCCGCCGCCGCTCAACGGCCCCGCCTTCATCACCACTTCGGGCATGCCCCTTCGCCCCTCCGCCCTCCTACGGCTCGCACTGGCGGCCACGGGCCACCAGGCCCCTCGCGCAGTCACCCTCCACAGTCTGCGTCGAGGCGGCGCGCAGGCCTGTGCCGCGCTCGGCTCTACACTGGACGACATCCAGAACTTTGGGACGTGGACCTCGACCGCCGTCCACCTCTACGTCCCACGCGACGCCATCCGCGCATGCCCCACCACGCTCTCCACTACTTTTGGCTGAGCGCACGTGGGACAAAAACTAACTATACCAAACTTTAACTACTCGAAACCCAAGAACTCCATCATAAGAAAAAAGATCAATAAACTACCACTTTATACCACTTTCGTGTCCTGTGTCTGAATTGTGCATGTTGCGGCGGCAACATGGGTAATTTGGGACGCGGGACCGAAAGCCCTTCAGCCTTAAACTCTATGGACAACTGTGGCGCCACCTATACTCAACGAGACTCACTATCGAACCGATGCGCTACCTGGCGGATCCTTCACAAACTCGCCAGCGGAGGAGCCCGAGCAGCTCACACCGACCAGTGCGCCCGAACCTGCCGCGTGGCCACTGAAGCTTTGCTGTCTTTTCTAGCCGTCCCACCCACCCATCTGGCACGCAAGGCTGAGCGCACGTGGGACAAAAACTAACTATACCGAACTTTAACTACTCGAAACCCAAGAACTCCATCATAAGAAAAAAGATCAATAAACTACCACTTTATACCACTTTCGTGTCCTGTGTCTGAATTATAACACCCCCTTCCCTTTCACCCCTCCACCACACATGAACCACCATGCAGCTGTGTTATGATGGAACTTTAACATAGCCTTACAATTCTCCTTACTAATATTCCACAACAATTATTTCTCAAGGATCTGTTCACCTGAATTTAATATGTATTCCTTTCATGAATATGCATTCAATAATCATATTTCAGAAAGGCCAATTTCATTTTGTTCAGAACCGCTCAGAACTGCTCAGAACTGCTAAGAATATTTATGGGATACTCATCCTAATGTTCCTGCACATATCGGTTGTGCCTATTGAGTCAGAGCTCAAATAACCCATATTATGATGGCGTGCAGGAAAGGGATGGTGTAATTGTATTGATTATAAAGTACAGTTAAAGGGCTTCAAATTCATTAGCATTCAAAGTAGGCGTTGTGAACCTTTCTTTGAGGACCCCTACAATAGATAACTGATTTTGTATAACCGTTATCTATAATTAATTACCCCCATGAATCTAACCATATTTCAGAGAAGGCCTATCCAGCTGTAAGTATTCCTTGCCTTATATCACTACATGGCTGAGGAGGTCATTAGAACTGAATGACACACATCCTCACAGCTTAGCAGCAGAGACAGAGGTGAGCTCTGATTGGGCTCTAAATAACTCTCAAGAGAGAATAGCTGGTTACAAATGAACAGCCATATTGTACCATGCTAATTGGGAATAAATAATGTCATATTGGTCATGTTACTGTCCCTTTAAGAGACAAAGAAGAGGCAAGTGAGAGAGTAGGTGTTGAGTAAGGTGAGTAAGTAGAACAAGTGCTGTTATTGGTGGACTTGGAGAAGAGACTGCATAGAGGCCATTTAGCAGGGCTCTATGTTGGTCCGCTGTGTACAGTGAATGGACGCCAATCACTCATTCAACACTATACATTCTTATTTTGCGTTAGTGATTGCTGATGCTTCAACCCAGTGTTTGTAAACACCCAGAAGTGGGATGAATGCAGTGGCGTGCAGAGGCTTTGTGATGCCCGGGGCCAACTCCTTGATTGCATGCCCTTAAAACGCAAGTATAGGGTCTAGTACTGAGAAATGTGAGCATGAAACACATTTTAAATATGCCCCTGTTATAGATGCCCGGGTCCGTCGCACCCCCTGCCCCCCTCTCCGCACGCTACTGGCTGAATGTCCTTCCCAGCTCCATCTTACATCTTAGGCATAAACGTGATGCTCACTTTCAACCAATAAATACATGGTTCCTGATGGAACATTTCTTGTCCCAGCATTTCAGCTCATTTCAGCTAAATACAACATAGTTTCCAAGCACACATGTTACCAGCATGGGCTAAATGATAAACCTATATATAAATGGCCATGTCTTTGAAATGAAACAATTCGCAAGATATCCTCACGCGAAAGCATTTCCAGCAAACCAGACAACAGAAGATCTCAGTGAAATAAAAGATACCCAATCGAACATTCAATATATAATTGGTGGAAATTAACGAGAACAACAGATGAACCTATTTGGTGTTTTGCTCAAAGTAAGGTGTACATGTTTATGTATCGTATATCAGGTGCTATATATGCTACACTTTACCCCTTATACCAAGTTACAATACATGTTCTATCTATCTTAATAGCCAAAAAGGAGACGAACAATAGACGAGCAGAAATACCCTACTCAGGAGGTGGGCCACAGCAACTTACAACAGAGATGTTGGAGTCAGAAGCCTCTTTTTAAAAATTCTGGATAGGTGACGAGCTGGAAGCTACGGGTCGGAATGTTTGAGGATGAGGGTGAAGGGTGATGAAAGAGGGGGGAGCGAGCGGAGGGGGGGGGGGGAGGAAGGACCTCTTCATTGCAATGGAAGCTTACAAGCGCCTAGGAACTTAAGCCAGCTAGTGGCCAACATAGGTCCAAATGGGTAACAGAATAGGCTCACCATATAGCATCCTAACATCTATGCCGCTCTAATAAAGGTGGACACTAGCAGTATGTCAACATATATGCATATACATATATATGCATATATATACACATATATATGGATATATATACATATATAATATATATATATACTATACTCGAAAGAACACAACATTGCATACATGCAGGCAATAGCTAATAAATCGCTTGAGTGGGTGGGTGGAGTGATTTCAAATGGGTTTAAATCAGACGCTGAGGCCCATTTGAAACCATTTCACCCAACCGTGAGGTCTATTATGATGCATACAGGTATGTACAATCATGTCTTTCAGTTTTTATTGCACGTGTACAGCACTATTTTGCTATTCACTATGAGACTATATTCTAGTGATCTCATAATGGAACCAGTGGGCTTCAGCAAAGGACAAGGCACTCTTGTATCAAAGTAACACTATGAGACTATATTCTAGTGACTTTGTAGTCCCCGCTGACACTCAAACACATTTGACTAAGTTGCGTTGATTTTTTGGCCCTGCGCCAACAGTTCTACACTGCAGACAGTATGCATGACCTCTTTACTAAGGTAAAACAGGAAAACATTTCAGCCTTTTTGAGGGCAGCTGAACTGTCCACCTCATATAGTTTACTAAATAGATTCTATCAATTATTAATCAAACTTTTCTTTTTCTATGTATGGGAGTTTGTTTCACTTGACCACAAATATATGATTGTGAGCTTTCTAATTTAATGAGTGTCTATTGGCACATAATTGATTGTCTGCTTTTAGATGTAGCAGCGATGGTTTGAACAAAAACAAACATTTCTCGCCGTGAATATGGCCTATGCTGCCGACACGGCATAAAGCAACCACCAATCAATCAATCAATCAAAGTGACTTCGTATGGCACTCGTGCCATTCGGAAAAGCAGAAGGCAGCCCTTTATTAAAGTAACACATGTGCAATAAAAAATATATGTATATTATATATATATATATATATATATTTATATATATATATATATATATATACATATATATGTGTGTCTATACATCCATATATATTGTGGTTGTAATAATGTAATAGTGGACAATATGAACAAGACACAGACATGGCTTTCTAACCTTGATCTAGTTTTTAACCACTTCCACCAGCTTTGACGAGGGGTTAAATCTGAGGAGGAGTTCGCCGTTCCTGCCACTCTACAAAGAGCAACCCGGCGCGTTGGTGCGGGACAGACAGACAGACGCAAGAGGGAGACGGATCAGTTAGCAGTCCAGTCGTATCTCTAACAGCATGTGTAGGTGAGGTGGCCACTTCAGGCCAGGAATTTGTTATAACACCGACAATGTTTATTTAGTGTGGGAAAGTGGCCTCTTGAAAGGCCTTAGTTGTATTTGATTAAACTACTGCACGTGTGTTTTACACTTGGAATTTAATTAAATTTAATGTGCAGGCAAACATTAGTTATACCTTTAATTATCTGTAGGAAATATATATATATGCATATATACATGCATATATATGTATGAATATATCAATATAGATATGTACATATATGTATATGTACATATATGTATATGTATATATATATATATATATATATATTTATTCATACATATAGTAATGGATCCAGTGGAACATTTACTTATTATTAATGGTAGCAGGGTTCTGATTGGTGCATATTAATTCTTCAGCATTCCACACAAGTGAGACACTTTATTTGCATTCTTCACGCTTAAATTAAATGCAGAACTTGCAGTTTGCATTTTAAGAATTAACTTGTGGACTATAAATACATACAGCAATATTCAAAGTATTCGTTGGCACGATTGAATTGTACGCGAAAAGGAGTTAAAATATTTGCAAAGCAACCATACATCAATGAAGCATGTGGCTGACAATGAGTACATGAAATGAATACTTTTAAAAATACTTTTCTCTCTCATAAATACATGAACTTTGGAATCACTTTGACAAATTAGCCGCCATGTATTTAATATAAAAAAGTTAAGCCCACATTTCTCCTTAAATTTCTTTTTTCCCCTTTATTATAATAGTTATCATATAAACAATATTTTTTAATACAAATAACAAATTGCCTTGATGCACTTAAAAAAAAAGAATTTCATTTAAATGTTTTCAATAAGAGAACATTAGAAGCCCCGTTTAAAAAAACACACCTTTATGCACTTAAAAAAAGAAAACACTCATTTTCCTTTAAAATCTGTCCTATTCATTGACAGGTATTTCCATGGTACTGCCCTTGGAGATGAATATTAATAATGTAGAGAGCATACCTAACAGATTGGGAGTAATGCGGAAGGTTACTGCTAATGGGGGTGGGGAGGAGTGGAGTGGAAGGGGAGCAACAGGGGGGGGGGGAGTAATACAAAAAATGACTCGATACAATATTAACATTTCTGTTATTGATAGAAATGGATAGACAGACGTAGAAATGGATGAATATACGCAAAGACTTGAATGCTATTCAAGAGAATAATAATATTGTGTGCAAGAACACATTTACCTCGTTAAACACCATAGTATTTAGTTCTACATCTTCTGACCAGAATTAAATGTTGGACTTTAAAGAAGAAAATATAAAGAAGAAAGCCAGCATCTCTCGACAAATTAAAATGTATCCTCAAAACTCACCTGTTTATTCAATGTTAATAATATTTCTCTATCCATCAACTAGTTGTAAATGTGGTTTGATTGAGTCAGTGCCTGAGGTTTGATTAAATTAGTGTCTTAGGTCTGATTGAATTAATACCTTAGAATGGTTCCTGCTAGTGAGTGTGCTCTATTAATGTTTACATTATTGCTATTATCATTATTAAATAAATATCCAATTTAATTGCAGTAAGTCATGGACTTGCATGTACTAAACCTTGTGCACTAATACCTTAATAGAGATATACATTTCAAGATATACATTCCAAGCTGCGTGGCAAATTGCACCAGCAATTGTCGATGAAAAGGAGACTATTTTACTCACTTGATTCATTTAATTGTTAATCTAAACTCAACGCTAACAAAATCATAAAAGGCACACATTAAATGAAATTAAAGTAAATATTCATATACACTCCAATACAATGTCTATATTAATGCTACATTGGATGAACCACTGTCTAACTGATCAAACATTTAACAATTCCAAATAAATTTAATCAAACTAATTTGATATCAGTAATATAAGAACTAATAATAATAGTATTAATAACTAATTCCTATAGGTTTAATATACGTCATTGTAAGTTTGTAGTTAGTATGGAATGTGGTGAGGTGCATAGTTATATCCTTGCATATCAACATTATTCTGTTAGGGGTCGGAGAACAGACACAATTCTAGCCCATTATTCCACTGTTATTATTAACAGTGGAATAATGATCGCCTATATTTAGGGAGAGATTTATTTAACTGCGGCCATTTATTTATTTTTGGATGAACTGTCATTGAAATTCGTGAATCGATGTGTTTGTGATTAATCTATTAGTCCCATTGTATCTTTCTACCTGTCCTTTACTACATTTATTTTTATATCTACCTACTATGGACTAAAGTATGTAACTACCATAATGCTTAGTCTGAAATAAAGAATTGAATTGTACTGGTCCCACTGTTTCTACCTGTCATTCATTACACTCGTCCCACTGTATCTACTTGTCAATTAGTATCCCTGGTCCCACTGTCTCTACCTGCCATTCATCATACTGGTCCCACTGTCTCTACCTGCTACTCATTAGACCGGTCCTACTGTCTGTACCTGCCATTCATTAGACTGGTCCCACTGTATCTACTTGTCATTTATTATCCCTAGTTCCACTGTCTCCACCTGTCATTCATTACACTGGTCCCACTGTCTCTACCTGCCATTCATTACATTGGTCCCACTGTTTTTACCTGACATTCATTACCTACCTACCTTTCATTATACTGGTGTGACTGTAGGTACTTGTCATTTATAATCGCTAGTTCCAATGTATCTACCTGCCATTCATTATACTGGTGTGACTGTACCTACTTCTCATTTATAATCGCTAGTTCCAATGTATCTACCTGCCATTCATTATACTGGTTACACTGTTTTTACCTGACATTCATTACACTGGTCCCAATGTATCTACCTACCTTTCATTATACTGGTGTGACTGTACCTACTTCTCATTTATAATCACTAGTTCCAATGTATCTACCTGCCATTCATTATACTGGTGTGACTGTACCTACTTCTCATTTATAATCGCTAGTTCCAATGTATCTACCTGCCATTCATTATACTGGTTCCACTGTTTTTACCTGACATTCATTACACTGGTCCCACTGTACCTACCTACCTTTCATCATACTGGTGTGACTGTACCTACTTGTCATTTATAATCGCTAGTTCCAATGTATCTAACTGCCATTCATTATATTGGTTCCACTTTTTTTACCTGACATTCATTACAATGGTCCCACTGTACCTACCTACCTTTCATTATACTGGTGTGACTGTACATACTTGTCATTTATAATCGCTAGCTCCAATGTATCTACCTGCCATTCATTATTCTGGTTCCATTGTACCTACTTCTCAGTTATTATACTGGTCGCACTGTACCTACTTGTCAGTTATTATCCCCAGTTTCACTGTATCTACCTGCCATTTGTTGGATCTTGTATTTTTGTAGCTACGTATGTATTGTACTGCTATTCGTGACAGGCGATAAATACAGGTTGATTGGAATAATCTACATTACTTTAATTTGGAGTCACTTTTATTATAAATGTTTAACTAGGGAGTTACTTGAAGTAAATTTCAATATACTAAAGACATTTGGTGTGTATACTGAAATGTTGGACATCATAGGCTGGTATGACTTGCAGAAATGACAAATTGTATTAAATTGACTTAATATTCACCCATGCAGCAATAAATGTGCACCAGTACTTAAATTGGCTACGTTGGATCATGTAGACAAGCTCTTCAGTTTAAAAGGTTCCTGGTTTCATCAATTATGGAACTGTAAATATATCTTCATCAAAAAGTGGATTTAATTCTAGACATTTAGTACCTTGTTAACTGCAGACTGTCTACCCATACAGCGCAATAAATGTCACAAAACAATCATCTGCAATAAAAACAAATTTAAGAAAAGAAATAGCACCCAATATTTGAATGAAATCATCCTATATCAGAATCTAGAACTATATATCAGAACCACCTATTTTACAATCTATATATTAGCGAAAACTTATTTCTTTTAAGTTAATTAATTCTGTGACTAAGAATAGTCAACATTGTGCCGACAAATATTTCGCGAAAATAAAATAAAAAATAAAATAATCAAAAAGAATAATTAATAAGAATTACCTACAGAAGCCGAGTGTAAACATACCTATATATGTTATCAATGGAATAAGTACAAACTTGTGGTTCATATTTAGACTATGTGACATCAGTTTTGACAATGAACCCTTGGTGAGACTTTAATATCGGCTAGATGCACACCAAAACAACCTCTTTCGTCATAGTAATGAACAAATAGAAACATTTCTGGAAATAATTATTAATCTAAATACCATGTGAATATTCACATTGATCTGACTAATATTGATCTAGTTATATGGCACTACTTTTGCTATATTGCTATGGAACTTTTGGGTTACAGAATTTCATTGTGTTATATGCTGCAAATTGTGTATTCAACAGTTATTGTATACCTTACTCTATATTAAATTTTATTCTAAATCTAGAATTTAATATTGAATCTTTTAAATTCTAGTAATTGAATAATAGCAATAATAATATTTGTTCGAATCATCTAATTGTTCATATTATATATACACATGTATGTATATATACATATGTAGATACATTTACATGTATATATTTATATATATTTAATAAATATGTATAAATGTATACATAATATATATTACGTATATATTTATAAGTGTCACGTATAATAACATGATCGGTGACTGTTGTGGCTGCCTTTTCCCACATCACTGCCGTTTAGCCTGACATGTACATCCATCATCAACTGAGACTCTATACATGTATGATTGGCTACAGCTTACATACAGTGGATAATCTATGTCCATCAACACCTCATCAACTGAGACTCTATACCTGCATGGTTGGCTACAGCTTACAGACAGTGGATAATCTATGTCCATCAACACCTCACCAACTGAGACTCTATACCTGTAAGGTTGGCTACAGCTTACAGACAGTGGATAAGCTATATCCATCAACACCTCATCAACTGAGACTCTGTACATGTATGGTTGGCTACAGCTTACAGACAGTGGATAATCTATCTCCATCAACACCTCATCAACTGAGACTCTGTACATGTATGGTTGGCTACAGCTTACAGACAGTGGATAATCTATGTCCATCAACACCTCATCAACTAAGACTCTATACCTGTATGGTTGGCTACAGCTTACAGACAGTGGATAATCTATATCCATCAACACCTCAAGGCAACTGAGACATGGAATATGCACCAAGAGGACTGAGTGTATCTATCATTCATATGGACTACACAGACGGTTGTGAGTGTGATATCATACCATTGAGAATTTATATGTAACTGTACACTTTGTAATTGAGAATATATGTTATAACTACATATTTGTGTATCGTTACTTGTCTTCTTTACTAAGAATAGAAGATGTTCCAAATTCTCTTTTCTCCTCACTATATTAGCTAGTCTATAAGATTAGGCATTAGTTATTATACATGACAGAAATTTCTCTGTCACGTGTAATAACTAATGGGATTATTTTATACATAGTTTGAACCATTTTTTAGCAAAACAAAATTCGATATGACTATGGCCTTTCCCCCCGGCCCGATGGAAAACTATCAAGAATCAATCTATCATTTTTAGCCAAGCGTGTCACATAGTATTAATACACCAAGGAAACACCGAGGGACTTTTGATAATGACCGAGTAAGGATATAAAAAAAACGACGAGAGGTTTGCTTCTCTAGAAACGGGAACACAGTAATACTAAAGCTATACACCGGGTCGGTGAACACTGTCTTAATAGGGAATTGATTGACACAACAAATAATCTAAAAATATACAATAAAAAACGATACACGTAGGTTAACCCTATACTATCTTAATACATTATCATTTTTACTTACAAGAGTCTAAAAGGGAGATGGAAACAAGTAGGGAATCTCTTTAAAATGTCTGCTCCATTACTCAAGGGCACCAGGGGAGAAGTAAATACCAAAGTGTGAAACATACAACATATTCCATCACAAACAAAGTCGTGCCTTGAGAAAGTATAAAATTCATATATATATATATATATATATGTTATATGAGTCTTACCTGGGTATAGATGATGGATAACTGTTGTTTTCCCGAGGTATAAGCCTCGGGTAGACGTGGGCTAGGGAGAAGGAAGCACATCCGGGTCCAGCAATCTTTACCTACTTATTCAGGATAAAAAAGATTTTTCAATACAATGGATACTATGATTTTCCCGTAATGGTACAACAACGGAATAGACGTGGTAGGGTGTGGTGGGCGGGCCCTAGCCCACGTCTACCCGAGGCTTATACCTCGGGAAAACAACAGTTATCCATCATCTATACCCAGGTAAGACTCGTATAACTATACTATTTTACCTCGGTATACAGCCTCATCCAAAGGTTTCCCTTTGATCGGCTCTGGGGGCCAGAAAGAGCGTATATTCTTTCCCATCATTGTCCGTGACCTTTGAGCGGGCCACCTCTTTGCCGGCGTCTGTGCAAACCGACTTGAAGACATTCTCATATCTTCTGTACGACAGGTAATTACCTGCCGCTGTTAGCATTGCGATGCCTTTGTCCATGGTTTTAGCCAAGGACGAGAACTTGTTTTCTCGTTGCATCCTATTTGCCACCGGGGTGATGGCCGTCAGGGTACCGAGCACCGCCTTATGCACTATGTGAAACACGCTCTCAAATTTCTTACGGTCTTCCGTCATGTTGACATCTCTGTCCATCTCTTTAATGATGGAGTTGGGGACACCTTTAATGCCCGTCAATTCATCTCCTAGCTTGGAGATGATTTCCGCCGGTTTAAACGTGCGGAAATGACCATTGATAGTCTCGCGCATAAGCGTGGTAGTTTTCACCCGCTTAGCTTTCGGCTTCTCTACCTTTTTTGCCACTTTGCCACCAATGGCAGCATAGACACCCTCATATTGTGTGTCTGAGTCTGATTCCGTCGAAGTGGAATCAGGGGAGGAATTGGATGAAGAAGAATCTTTCCTCTTCTTCTTTTTCTTTGACTTGGGCTTCCGCTTTTTGTGAAGCCCGGTCTTATTTCGTTCCTTGGTGAACTCGTCACCCGAAGAAGTGACCTGGTTCTTCTTCTTGCTCCGTTTAGGAGGAGGAGGAGGAGGAGCTCTAGGCTCCATCGCTGAGTCTGTCTCTGAGAAGTCTTCCCAGTCCGACTCGTCTTGGAACACCGGCAATGGCCGTTTACGAGAAAGCGGTGGTTTGAGAGACAGAATATGGGTCTCCATAGCCGCCCAGCGTGTCTCCCAATCAGGAGCTGTGGGGCCCTCAGGCACTGTCTCTTCTTCCGCCTCGGAGAGGATATGCGCCCCGCGCTGTGGTGAAGGCATGGCCGACAACACCGGTGAGGAGTCGTACTCCTCGTCCGAGCCTCTCGGAGCGCGTCCCTCGGCTGCTGCTGCAACGCGCTTACTCCACTTCGTGGCCATCGGGATCTGAAACAAATGAATGGTCAGTCCCGGTATTTCTAAATGTCACAATCTTGTCATTCAAAACTTAATTGGACATCTAGTGGTGTTAGAGAACGTGTTTATACCGTTCTAACACAGGCGTAATAAGCTAAATTTGTGCGTGGATTGTGGGTCAAGCCCAAATCTTACGTGGGGTCGGGACCAGTGTATCGGCTCGCCCATCCCTCTGTTCCGCACACTTCCCCCTGCGACTATTGCGCCAGCAGGTCGGAGAAAATACTACGAAACTCGGAGAAACGCCTGAAAAAGTTTGTGGGGAGTCTATAAAAGAAACCCAGGAGCATCTCCAACAACACTCTCTATTAGAGTCCGAGAGAATTTCCACAGGAGATGAGGCAGAGCCCACATCTCTACCCATGTTCACACGGGTGTTGATAGAACCGCTAAGTATCGGTTTCGTTCCTTCGAGAAGGAATCTAAGAGCGTTCTATCCTTCGTTTTTTATAACCGAATAAACTAGTCCAAAAAGGACCAAAGAAAGTTCTGAACTTTCCATAATGATGCTATAATGCATCATAATTAAGCTAACCACAGTTTTTATTATACTTACTGCGTAATTACTTGTGTGGGGATTAAATTTGCGGGAGCAACTCCACGAAACGTAATCCAATCGTGAGTTGTTTATGCTAATTGCTGGACCCGGATGTGCTTCCTTCTCCCTAGCCTGAGGCTAGCCTGATGCTGTATACCGAGGTAAAATATATATATATGAACATTTTTAATTGATCCACGATGTAATTAAATATCACAATCTTGATCAAATGCCTATATGGAGCTTCTAACGCATTATATCTGGTTATATTCATTACAACAAATGATGACCTGCCTTGTCCGAAAAAACTTATATCCGTATGGCAAGTGGGATATCACTGCATGGTATTTTATTGTGGTGGATTATGTGGCCAAATTAACTTTAAATTCAGGTTTCTACTGATCAAATTATTTCAAGGTGTAAAAATTATATTAATTAAATATGCTTTCGTGTATATAATTCTATACTGAGCAATATATATGGTAAGTATCTGCTATTATTTTATCCCACCCCATTCGTAAGAGGGTAGGTTGCATTGACGAACACGAAGCTGGAGACACACATACAAAATATGATTGGCTCGAGGACAAGGTTGGCCCTGATTGGTTGAGAGGCTAGAGAGGTGCGGGTGAATAGAATGGAGGGAGCTGATTGGACGAGAGCAGCGAGGTGCGAATGCCTTCACCAGCGCCCAGCAATGGCAGCCAATGATCGCCCAATGTTCTTACTTGTATCATGCCGTTACCAAGGATTCAGCTATAAACTATATTAACTAAAAATCTGAAAAATATAGCAATTTGGTCACGTGATCGAGAAGTCACAAGATGGGTGAGATGATGCAAAGGCTGCGACGGACTCTGTTTCTCAATAAAGGCTACTATTTTCGTTGCACACACATACAAAAAGACCCTCCCCCCTTAATTACTATTTGTGGCCATACCGGGTAGGCTATTTATTCACAATATTCATGTATGAATATACAGGGCATCGACTGGGAATTGATAAGAATCTCTAGTTGGCACATCAATATAGATATTATGACCAAATCGAGTTTAGATATGGGGGTTAGGAGCCACGGGTGCTAACATATTATCAACAAATATAACCAGACCTGTGCGCCCGATCTAGCAGCATTCAGTATTGTCAAAGCTATTCTTGAATGACTCTCAGTAACACTTTTACCATGGAAACATAAACAATTACATAATATTCACAAGCAAACTTTCCATGCTTGATAATAAGCCCCTTTCAAAAACCCCAAACTCACGCTGCAATTTTTACAAACTTTTTTTAGACCAGTGATTCTATAACGAAACAACCAAATGCATATTTCCGTACTCAGTTATCGATTCCACAACAAATAGGAAGAATACGGAGGGTGTGCATGTCTGTCAGTAATGTTCAACTGCAATATTGTTTGTGCAGCTCGCATTGATAACGAGGTTGATTGCTCGGTTAACGCACCAAAACAGGCGCAAAAAGGCTCACATAGCTGCCCCAATTGGCAAAAGAACTGGGCTACTGCCAGCCAATCACTGCCAGCCAATCACAGCCAATTTTCATACAATACACGATTTCCGCGACTAGTACAACACCTGGTGTTAGGCAATGCCACTCTTGTTGTGGGTCGACAGTGTGTCACTGTATTGTTTTACACTGACGATCGAGCTTTTTAATCAATCAATCAATCAATCAATAGGATACAGCTATAATGATAAAAAAATGATTCAAAATGGTAAGTATGTTTTCTCTATATATCCACATTTGTGCGAAAACTGTCAGTGGCTCAATATGAAGCCAGTGTTAACAGAGCCTGAATTACCTCTCCACAGACTATGTGACCCACAAGTCCAGTCTGGATTACGCTCTGCGCATGCGTCGTGGAAATTGTGTACTTAAGACCTATTTTCATATTAAATTAGGGGATTTCCACACACTAACCAATCAGTAAAAAGTTTTCAAAGTATGTATGCACTTGTTACTAGTACATTTTGGTCAGTAGATTATAGCGTCAACTTCAAGACATTTCAGCTCCACAGCATTTGTGCTCATGTGTGAAGATAGCTGATAAAACATCTTGAAAAAATATTATAGTGGCCAAATCCAAACTAAGGCCTTTTTAAGACCTTTCACGGGTAAGTTACCGAATCTAAGACTTTTCAAGGCCTTGAAAAATGACTAATCAATTTAAGACTTTTAAAGACTTTTCAAGGATTCGCGGGAACCCTGAAAAACCAAAACAGGAGTAAATCCTGCAATGGAGTGCCTAGCTGATGCCCTGAATATATAAATGATATTAAGCATATGTATCAATGGATAACAAATTCATACAATCTAACCCTTGTCCCCGAAGTTCATCTTGGTTAACTACTTCATTACTCCAATTAGGTCTACTGCTTTTTCACCAACGGACCAGTGCACTTTGTAATCTCCAATAATTATATCACACTTGGGCAGTAAAGCTCACCATTTAATTATGTCATTTGAGGTGTGACAAAGTAAAGGTGACAGAATAGGCACATGTCATTGGCGTTATATATATATATATATATATATATATATATATATATATATATATATAATATATATATATATATATATATATATATATAAAACAGAATGTGTCCATATATGTAATTACATATGTACTATATAAAATACGTGTTCAAATTACTTTATATAATATATATATATACATTGGAATTGATATTAATAATATGAATTGTATTTTCATTGGAAACTTATAATTGAAATTTATATCGTATATAATATATCAAAATCATAGATGCATTGCAATTTACATATCAGAAAAAGACTTTAAATTTCATTTGATCTAGCGTACGTAGAGAATTTTCAGAATATAATTCCAATATATATACATACATATATATATATATATAAATTTGTCTATGCACAAACGGTAGAAAGACAACATAGTTTTAACAGAGTTTAAAATTGTTCCGCGAATGACAACATGGCGGCAATATCAAAGCACCGGAAATGGGACAGGCGGCGGCAGCGCTCAGCTTCACAGCAAATGTACACACGTACAGGATTCGTCCAATATTAAATAACAAATAAACAAGCAGTGGTGGAATAAATAATAATAATAATAAAGCAGACACCGCAAATTTATAATCATATAATAAATTATATTACAAATATATATATTATGTACACACATAAATAGAAGGGTGATTCCCCTGAAACAGACACAGAGCACTGCTAGAGATGATCCCTGTAATAACACTGCTGAGGAATCCGCACCTACTGATCACTTATCACGTGACCTGCACCAGAGACCCAAGCAGCAGACACCCGAGCAGCTCTGCACCAGAGACACCCGAGCAGCTTAGCACCAGAGGCACCCGTGCAGCTCTACACCAGACACCCGAGCAGCTCTGCACCAGACACCCACGCAGCTGTGCACCAGAGACACCCGAGTAGCTTAGCAGGAGACCCCCGAGCAGCTCTACATCAGAGACACCCAAGCAGCTCTACATCAGAGACACCCGAGTAGCTCTACACCAGAGACACCCAAGTGGCTTAGCACGAGACACCTGACCAGCTCTACATCAGAGACACACCGAGCAGCTCTACACCAGACACCCAACCAGCTTAGCACGAGAGACACCCGAGTAGCTCTACACCAGTGACGCCAGAGCAGCTCTGCATGAGACACCCACGGAGCTCTGCACCAGACACACGAGCAGCTTAGCACGAGAGACAACTGAGCAGTCTACACCAGACACCAGAGCAGTTCTGCACGAGACACCCGAGCAGCTTAGCACGAGACACCCGAGCAGCTCTGCACGAGACACCCGAGCAGCTCTACACTAGAGACAAACGACTTGTACACCAGACACACGAGCAGCTCGGTGTCACACACACGGGAAACAAACGTGCCAACCCACTTACTTTGCTTGTGCCTCAGCCTGCATAAAAATAAACTCCCATTTCCGAGAGAACATTTTCTGTAGCCGCGCCAAATTCTCTGCTTCGTAATCGGCCAGCTCCAATCGTTGCTTGTTTTGCATCGTTCGTTTGCATAAGTACACCGCTGAAAGACAGAGGGCGCCACTGTGTTATTTGCGATATATAATTCATTATGTTGTTATGAATAACATCACAGATGGCACAGCTCGACTCTTCCAACTATCTTCTACATTGATTAAGACAATATGTGTTAATATAATTATGTATATATAAATGCTACAATATATTAGGTTTATATACCTGTTAATATATTAGATACATATATCTGTTATTATATTTGGTAAATATATACTGTCAATATATTAGGCACAACATATTTAACATACTAGTAACATATATCTGGCAATATATCAGATATATATATTGCCAAATATAGATCTATATATACTAATATAAATATATATATATGTCAATATATTAGGTTTCGATATCTATTAAAAATATAAATTAAATATACAAATATATATATATTGACAAATATCTTTATACCTACGAATAAAAATTCCAGTGCGCGAGTGACAATATTCGCGGCACTGGGGGGTGGCGCCAGCTGTCCCACCCAGGGGAGGGGCCACCCATAAAGTAGTACACAGAATCAGGGTGGCCAGTAGGGGATATTCCCTTACGCGCCTTTATACTCGCATAAGTTTTATACATCACATATATATATATATATTTATATATATTACATGCATGAAAGATAGTGAGACACAGCTTGTTTATATTCACATGAAACTTTTCATAACACATATATAAATACAGATGAGACCAGCAGCGTGAGGTGTGGTAGGTGTTGCTTTTATCTGTGCCAAAAGCAATTACAACGCATTGCCTGAAGAACATGCAATGAGGAAACTGGAGCAGGGAAAAGAAGATATTATTCAAACTCAGGAGAAAGCTCGGCTCGCAGGCGGGTGTGGTTTCAGCGTGTTTAGCCGGGCAACCTGCTGACAAAGGCACACTCTTCTGTACATGAACATATATGTATACATAACGTAAAGATGAGCGACAACGAAAGCAATTTCACGAACAACTAATGACTTGCATCTATGAATACAGCAGTTAGTACTCTTTGCTAAAGATGTGTTTACATGGCAAAACAAGTTGTGCGACTTGTTGCGCAACTTGTTGAGCGCAATTTAGGGTGGCATGTGTGTGCATCTACCACTTTGAGTAGCACCATCTATGAAAAGATCGAGGAAAATAGGTCCCATGATTAGAGAGGCACATTTTCATTGATCTTTGTGCTCAGCATCTCAACAGGGCTCCACAAAATAGAACAAATCCTATTTTGTTGCTTGTTCCACTCAACAAACTTTGTACACTGTAAACAACATGTTGCGCTGTGCCGTGTATTGTAAATTGAGTGATTTGTTGAAGCAATGTTGTATTCAACATGTTGCGCTGTGCCGTGTATTGTAAATTGAGTGATTTGTTGAAGCAATGTTGTATTCAACATGTTGTGCTGTGCCGTGTTTTGTAAATTGAGTGATTTGTTGAAGCAATGTTGTATTCAACATGTTGCACTGTGCCATGTATTGTAAATTGAGTGATTTGTTGAAGCAATGTTGTATTCAACATGTTGCGCTGTGCCGTTTATTGTAAATTGAGTGATTTGTTGAAGCAATGTTGTATTCAACATGTTGCGCTGTGCCGTTTATTGTAAATTGAGTGATTTGTTGAGGCAATCTTGTATTCAACATGTTGCTTTGTGTCGTGTATTGTAAATTGAGTGATTTGTTGAGGCAATGTTGTATTCAATATCTTGCGCTGTGCCGTGTACCCATAAGGCAAACAGTGGATTGGTGGAGGGAATCAAATCACCACACCCGTACAGAGTTTCCCAACCGTGTCTAATGAGCGTGACCTTCAAGCCCGAGGAGGCAGGGACTTACTCCATAGTTCAAGGGCATGCTCACACAACTTTGCAAGAACAGATGAATTTGATTCTTCTTCACACTCGCTCTGAATGATTGATTGATTGATTGATTGGTGGTTGCTTTACGCCGTGTCGGCAATATAGGCCATATTCACGGCGAGAAATGTTTGTTTTTTGTTCAAACCATTGCATTTGCATGTAAAAGCAGACAATCAATTATGTGCCAATAGACACTCATTAAATTAGAAAGCTCACAATCATATATTTGTGGTCAAGGGAAACAAATTCCCATAGAAAAAGAAAAGTTTTATTAATAATTGATAGAATCTATTTAGTAAACTATAAGAGGTGGTACAGTTCAGCTGCCCTCAAGAAGGCTAAAATGTTTTCCTGTTTTACCTTAGTAAAGAGGACATGGAACACAGTGTAGAACCATTGGAGCAGGGCCAACAAATCAACGCAACTTAGTAAAATGTGTTTGAGTGTCAGCGGGGACTGACACCCAATACATTCAGGGGGATGTTCCCCATTGAGCAGAAAAGCATGTATAAGCCACGAGTGGCCAATAAGGCAGCGGCTAAGGACCACTTGGTCCCGCCGACCTCCCACATGAGTCTGCGGTGGCTTTCCCACAGATGGTTCAATTTCTTTAAGTTTATTAATGTTTTCATCCCACTCATGTTGCCATTTGGATTTTATGTGGGTGGCTATTAGTGGTTTCAGATCAGAGTGAGGGATCAGACACGGTTCAAGATCACAGTTCAGGGCCTCGCTCTGAATGAAATGGAATGGAATGGAAATTAGATAGCTTGGGTCCATCCTGAAAGCATTCTTTCCCTTACTACTGACCATGATCAATCAGATTGCACATTCCTCTGATTTAAAACCCTACTCACCACTTGACCTAGATCCGCTTGACCTAGTTCCGGTTGAAATCAACGCCATGCAATAATACACAATGAAGCCGGCCACAGGTAGTGTGCACTGACTGGCTCGCTAGTCACTAGCTGTTGTTGCATGCAGCTATCAAAGACAAAACCACTACAGAAGCCACTAACTAATAGAAGCCACTACAGAAGCCACCAAGGTGCACAGCTAGACTTAGCAGACAGGGGGACCGGGCTGAAGAACCCCGGAAGTGGCTGATGCATGCACACACTGGTACCACTCACCATAGTCCGTGTTCTCGGGCTCTCCGGACTTTGAGGGCCAAAAGCACGGAGTCTAGAGCAAAGAGGCAAAGTGAACGGTCAGTAATTAACGTGGTGATGAACCAACTGCTTCCAAACACTTACCATAATGCGTGTCTACGGGATGAGCATGTTTCTCAGTGAAAAACTTTGACTGGGAAGTAAAGGAAAGGAGGTGAAGGTCAACTAGGGTCTAAGGGTCAAGGTTGAGCATGCGTGGGAAGGTCGTTGAGATGCATAATCCGATGACAGGATTGAATTTATCTAAACCAAAGCGCTTCCTTAGAATTGGTGCTTAATGTCCTATCTAAATACTGGTGGTCATTGTATTTTTGTGGGGTTTTCTTTTTTGAGGGCAGGGGGGTTGTAAATGAATTTGATTCATATCCATGTCATTTAATTTGATTCATATCCATGTCATTTCTCAGTGCCATAGCACTGGTCAGTCGTCTGGTTGTGAGTGAAGTTATTTACAGAAAGTTTTACATGATTTTTAAAGAGTAATTAAAATGCACATGACACAATAAGGAAAAGGATATGAGGTACAATATTTTAGAATTCCTTAGTAAGGTTGTGAAGCTTTACAAAGTTGTGTAATAGTGTGAAGTTTTGTAAAGTCTTTGTCACAGGGTAATTAAACGTTTACTGCAGCATAGCAGGAATCCTACATCAAATTAATAGAACCTAATGCTGCTAAATGATGTGCGACATTTTGGCATGCAAGTCAAAAGAAATCTTGCATGGTTTCACTTTAAATATCTCCAAGGTTAACCCATTAAAATAAAAGTTACTTCATGTGGCAGAAACTCAAAATCATCGGATTATGCAAATGTTATATTGTGAGGTATAGATAGCACAGTAAAACAGGTATTAGTGGAAATCCTGTTGAGTTATCACCAATCAAAAACCACAACATGCGACGTCTAATGTAATATGAGTGGAAAAATCATTGAAAAATAAATGGACACACATATGAACACATGATTCATCTATGTCATATATTATAAGGTGTCAAATGGATTCCGCGTCAACGATTCTCCGGTGATTCAGCAGTGATGTAAACATTCTGTACTTATCGTAGTAATCGGGAGTTCCATTGTTTGTTTTATTATTTTTGCAGTTGTTCAGTAGGTGTCCTATTAATTGTGTATTATCGCTGCTTACTGTTTATCCGACTATACTATTTGTTATGTAAGTTCATCTCTCATCATCATCATCATCATGCTGTCGGTCGCGATGCAAAGACTGCTTTCTACTGACTGCCGCTCCATTAGCCATTCTGAAAGCTGCTGCAAAGTTGAGTGCTGCTGGCTTTTGCAAGTTACCACGGCCTCTCTCAGGAGCAATGGTTCACACCGGCAGAATGTCAGACAGCGCAAACTATTGTCCTGCAGTGCGGTCGGAGATGTTGGGAGTCCTACTCAACTGCCTTAATGCTGCCACGTGACTGGTTTCTGTTTAGGTTGCTCCTAGCCTTCAGTTCTCAGGACCTGTCCCAGGCAGTGGTTTAGACTCGCAGGGGGCGTCAACTCCTAGGTATTGCTATACCTGCATACCTCGTCATGTTACTGCCCCTTTAAAAGACAACCTTCTGTACATCAATTCGGGATGATTGCACCCTTTCAGAACGCGCCCCCCCCCCCCCACACACACAACCCCTGCATACTCCACTACAATTTGTAACAGCCTCTCCAACCAAAGCCACTATTAAAGTTCCTTCCTCACACACACACACACATGACACACACTCTCACAATCTCTAACCCCCAATCTATAACACCAGCAGAAATCAGAGAGTTGGTTCCCAATGACCGCTCCCTCACCCCCCGCCCCTCACACACACACAAACACAAGCCGGTCCCAGACACAGATACTCTCCAGGGTCTCCGGTTGAATAGTGGGACGCGGTGGCTATGGACACCCATGAGACCCCAGGAGCGCAGTCATTCAAGACGTTGGCGGATCGCCACTAGCCACCCACCTCGCTTAATGTCCAGCCCAGCAACAAGCTTCCTCTCCTCGTCTGAGAACCCACCCTGCCACGCCACGCCCAGCCTCAGCCGATTACCGGCCTAGCCTCCCTTTCTGTTCAGTTCTCCTCAAAACCAGCACTCCCCAGTCCTGTGTTCCTTGTCTTCCACTCACCACCCCCTTGACCTCTCCTTCATCTTTATCCCTATAGCAACCTATCCTTCCTCCTCCCCTCTCCTGTCTCTCCCTGTCCTCTAGTTTACCCATCTCCCTATAGCAACCATTCCTATACTAGCAACCTCTCCTTCCTCACCATTTTGTCTCTCCCCTGTGCTCTCCTTTATCCTTCTCCCTATCGCAACCTATCCTTCCTCGCCCTCTCCTGTCCCGCCCTCTGTCCTCTCCTTTACCCTTCTCCCTATCTCAACCTATCCTCTCTCCCCTCTCCTCTCCTCTCCATGCCCTCTCCCTTATCCCTTTTCACCATTCCTTCCTCGTCCTATCTCTTGTCCCTCCCTCTGCCTTCCCCCTCTCCTTCTCCCTATAACAACCTATCCTCCTCCCTCTCCTCTCCCCTCCCTCGCAGATCCTTTATCCTTCTCCCGATAGCAACCTATCCTTCCTCCTCCGCATTTCCTGTATCACCCTGCCCTCTCCTTTATCCTTCTCCCTATAGCAACCATTCCATTCCCCTTTCCGTGATCGTTCTACCTGTGGAAACCTTTGTCTCTGTCTGCTTTTCTGCCCTCCCCCCATTGATCTCTCCTTTATCCTGCCCGCTCCTGTCCTATGTCGCGTCCTTTACCTTGTTCCTCTTCCCCATTCCCTCTCCCTTTCTTGACTTTTCCTGTGCCCCCTCCCGTGCCCCCTTCCCCCACTTGCTCCCTTTCGTCCCGTCACCCCTCTTTTCCTCTTCGGCCTCCTCCCCTACCTGCCCTACTCCCCCCCACCCAACCCCCACCCCTATCCTCCCCCCACTCCTTCGCCCTCGCTGGTCAGCTGCTCTGTGCGGTTGGGTTGGTGTGGGGGCTGGTGTGGGGGTGGGGTGGAGAGTAGAGTCCGATGGGGAGGAGGTGTGTAATGCTATGTACAGCAGTCTGCCCTGCCCGAAGCAGCCAGCCGCCACCTGCTGCCACCTGGTGGAGACGTAGGGAACTATTTGTATATGGTCTGGCACAGGCGATGAGGCTGAGTCAAAGACCCTATAATACTAAGATGGCTCACTCCCTATCTCTCCCATGGTAATGTAAATTTCGCAGTGCCACCTTGTGGTGGGTTTGATCAGCCCAGCTGCTGGTTGGTGTTTCACATGTAAACACATGCAATTATATTATACATGAGATAGGTAAGTATGAATACACATCAATATGAAATTGCTATGAACAAATACACCTCATCATCAGCATCATCATCAGCATCGCCATCATCACACATCTTTCACATTCATATATACATTTATACATATAATATAGCACCTGTTTAACCAGGAGAACAGCCAGCGCACCAAGTGGTGGGTTTGATCATTTTGATTACACAGTACAGGCTGAGTGAGCCGTCTTAGTATTATACTATTTATAGGGTCTTTGGCTGAGTCCTTAAAAAAGAACCCTGTCTAGTGAAGGCAACTACTATCGAGGCACCACAATACATACAATACAGCCTCAGGACAAAGACCTCCATTCATTTTGAATGATATATTTAATTAAATCCTTTGTTTGTGGCGGTTTATTTATGCTGCCCGTTTTATCACTGGCCTACATAGCTTCTACTACTTGTCACTAATTAGCAAATACTCGTTGCAGTAAAATTTCGAAAGCCTACACACTTTATTGTTTATTAGAACTTGTATGGATCACCTAATTCAATTTGAAAAATGGAAAGTACAGTGATGGGGAGATAATCAGACTTCAGCAATATTGTTAAATTAGGCTCCTAGTTGGGTTATCATCAGGTGACCATCGGGTTACCACTAGGTGACCGTTGTCACCATTGGGTTGCCATTAGGTTGCCATTGGGTTACCACTAGGTGACCACTGGGTTGCCATAGGATTACCATTGGGTTGTCATTGGTTACCATTGGGTTATCATAGGTTACCATTGGGTTACCATTGGATTATCAATGGGTTACCATAGGGCTGTCATTGGGTTGCCATTGTGTTACTATTGGATTGCCATTAGGCCACCATTGGGCTATCTTTAGGTGACCATTGGGTTGCCTTTGGGTTACCATTGGGTTGCCGGTGGGTTACCTTTGGGGCACTATTGGGATACCATCGGGTTACCAATGGGTTACCATTGAATTGCCATATGGTTACCATTGGGCCACCATTGGCTTGCTATGGGGCTACCATTTTCACTTGGCTTACAATTAGGGAGATAGGAAACAGTTACAAGTTCGCCTAGTGCTATCACATGACATATGCCACGTGAAAAGAAAAGAAAATGTTTGCATTATACCAAAAAAGTGATAAAGATGCATCCACTAATGGTGAAAACATTAGCTGAATGATATATTTAGTGCAAACTAACCACCATAAAAGAAGCCTTGAAAATCTGCTTAACAGAGGTAGCTTGCCATTTCCACTATGACGAGGACCAGTAGATCAGCTCGGACCTCTCATTCTTCTAAGTATAAATTTAATTACTGGGACAACAGAAACAGAAACAGAAAAGTTCTCTTACGTCCTGAATATTTATTATAAACTCAAATTCCAAATGACCTAACTTAAGTTGCTGATCATCAACTGTCTTACGGAGTCTAGGCGTTCTTAGCACACAAGATGCGATGACCTAGTTGATATGATGTGCTCTTCTCATTCGGGAAGTAGTGGGTTCGATCCACAATCAACCTAAACCAAAGACTTAACAACTAATATTGGCACTTCTCATTGCCTCTTCAGGTTCTGAACATTGTCATTGGTAGGATAAAGCATACACGCTGGCTGTTTCATTGCTAGGACACTGTGACTGGGTAGAATATTCCAACATTGTTCCATCAGCATGGAATCTTAAAGGGAAAAGCACTATAAATACGTCATGAGTGCGCACTATTACAAGTCGGTAGTCGTCCTGAAATGACCTTAGATGTTGCGAAGGGAAATACCCCAATCACTCAATCAGTCAACAATCAGTCATAAGTCGCTACCCTTCCAGACATGACGTCAAATGTTGCTAAGACATAAACTCCAATCACTAAATTAACATTCTTGGTAAGACTCCACCATTCTCTCACCAGTGCCATTTCTGCAACAGCAATTAGTGTATTTCGAATAGTGCATAGAAGGAACCACACAACCATTATATATATATCCTTTAAAAAAAAAGATAATTTGAAGATGTTTGTAGTGAGGGCTGGCCTGGATACAAGAACAACTAAATAAAAGTTCGCCGGGGAGAACACTACATTGGTTGTCACCTGGCGCTTAATGGGAGAGAGGGGACGGCGTTCATTCCAGTGTTGCTGGTGTTGTGCACTAGGTGGCGCACTGTTGGAGCAGCTGCCGTCGTGACCTAATTCCCGACCGGACGCCGGCCGGGCAGGCGGTCTCCACCGTGCTGGGATCACAGGCAAAGTTACCTCCTTCCGCCATCATAGTAATGCGCGTCTAGTTAAAAAAACAACAACAAAGATTGACAACCAAACACCACACGGCTCTTAATGTCATGGCTCGAGTGCAGGCCGCCTCTGGTAGCGTCACTACGCATGCGCAGTATGCGCATCTACCATGCGCGCGCACGGCAAGCCGCACGTGTACTACTACTACTGTGCTTGTGTGTGTGTGACTGACTGTGAGTGTGTACGAAGCCGATATTGACCAATATGCGGCTTGAGGCACAACTAACGGACCCAAGCTGACATTGATACACATCTCAGAGACCTGCGCCCCCAATCGGAGTGATATTGATTCTACTAAGTAGTTATTGCCCAATATGCGGGTTGACGTGGGACTAACTGATCCAAGGTGAAGCGGAGGCCATTACAGAGGCCTGGGGCTGGAAACTCAAATAGAAAACAAATGGTTGCAAGTAGTTGCAAGTCTAGTGTGGCTGGGATTTTGTCACCACCTTGGTCGTAATGCGTAGCATTACGTTTGATGCGAGGAGAGGAAGAGACCCTCCCCCGCCCCGCGCTGTCGCGCTGCTTTCCCACCTCGCCCGACGCCGCCGCGCGCCGCCACCTCCCCCCGGCCCCGTGTCGCGCAGCACTCGCGCCTCACCCGACGCCCGCTGCTCGCCACCTCTCGCCCTCCCCCGGGCCGGCAGCATTCACACCTCACCTGCTGTCGCCCCTCCCCCTTCCCTTATAAGGTCGCCCGCCGGCCTCCCTCAGGCACTCGCCCTCCTGCCGCGTTCCAGCTCTCTTCTCGTTTTCCTGTTTGGCATTCTTCACCTCGGACCGCTGCATCCCCTCGGACCGCTCCAGGATGCCCAGACACGGCAAGGGCACGGGCCGCCAGAGCTCCCGGGCGACCGCCCTGGCCACGCCGGGACCCTCCTCGGGCGCGCCGGGAGGCGCGTCGCCCTCCTCGGCCCCGGCCTCTCCGTCGGCACCCTCGGACCCCGCCTCGGGCACCGAGACAAGTTCGATTCTCAAGGCTCTCCTCGACCTTGGGGCCCTCCAGCGCGCCACCACCGCCCGCCTCTACGCCCGCCTGGACGCCCTCAAATCGAGGAGAGCCCGAGGGCAACCCCCTTGCACCACGCCGACCGCCTACACCACGCCGACCGCCCCAGCACCTCGGGCGCGCGCCGCAGGTGGGGCCTCCCCCCCCGCCGCCGCCTCAAGCGACCCTGCCGGGGGCGGCCCACCCGCAACAAGAACACGGCAGCCGTCTCACCGCCGCGCCCGAGGCGACGCCACCGCCCACCCCGAGGCGGCGGACGGCGTACGCCACACCGCCCATCCCAGCACCTCGGGCACACGCCCCCGCGGGGGCGCGCCCTCCCCCGCCGCCTCAAGCACCGGACGCCCTGGAGCTCCCCGCGCGGCAGCCGTCTCACCGCCGCGCCCGAGGGGACGCCACCACCCACCCCGAGGCGGCGGACGGCGTACGGCACACCGCCCATCCCAGCACCTCGGGCACACGCCCCCGCGGGGGCGCGCCCTCCCCCGCCGCCTCAAGCACCGCGGAAGGGACCCCGGACGACCGCCGCGGCCACGCCGGCCCCCTCCTCGGGCACGCCGGGAGGCGCCTCGCCCAGCTCGGCCCCGGGTCCCTCCCCGGCGCCTCGGGACCAGCCCTCGGGCGCCGAGGCTGCCCTCCGACAGATCACGGCCCGTCGGCTTCGGACGACGTACAGCCCACCGCCCATCACATCACCTCGGGCACACGTCGCCGGGGGAGCGCACCCCCCCCCCCGCCACCTCAAGCACCGCCCCGGGGAGCACAGACCCCGGCCGCCTCGGCGGATTTTTTATCCGCCGCCCCCCCCCCCCCGGGCCGGCCCGGGGGGCCCTCTCTGGCGCCTCACCACCACCTCCATGCCGACAACCTCCTCACCTCCACCGACAACCTCCCAGCGACCACCGATCGAAGCGCCGCCCAGTCAGAGCCGGGGATCATCACCTCGGACCGCACACCTCAGACCACAGCCCAGCCCAGCCTCACGAGGAACCCTCTGCCGATACCACAGCCATGGCACCCTGGAACTATCTCCAGCCACCCTGCCTACGCTCTCACCGCAGTCACCATCGGATTGCTGGTCACCCACGTCACCCACGTCACCCAGCCATGGCACCCTGGAACTACCTCCAGCCACCCTGCCTACGCTATTCGCCGCAGTCACCATCGGACTGCTGGTCACCCACGTCACCCACGTCACCCAGCCATGGCACCCTGGAACTGCCTCCAGCCACCCTGCCTACGCTCTCGCCGCAGTCACCATCAGACTGCTGGTCACCCATGCCCCCAGGTCACCCTGGTCACCCAGCCATGGCACCCTGGAACTATGTCCAGCCACCCTGCCTACGCTCTCACCGCAATCACCATCAGACTGCTGGTCACCCATGCCCCCAGGTCACCCTGGTCACCCAGCCCCACAGCCCAGCCCAGCCTCACAGGAACCCTCTGCCGACATCACATCTCAGGAGCGGGCCCCCCTTTTTTTGGGCCGCCCGCTCCCCCCCCCACCTAGGCCCCGGACCCTCCTCTCACCCAGACCTCCATCTCCGGGCCCCCGCCTCGGGCGCCCCGTGCCCCCGCCTCGGGCGCGCCTCGAGCCCTCTCCTACTCTTTGGTGGAGGGCTCCTCGGCACCCCCTCACTGAACATCTACATGACATTTGACTCTAACTGAACCTTTACTCTTCATGTACATCTCCTCTCTGCTCCTCATGAGCCCCCCCTGCTGTATTGCTCCTCATGAGCCTCTTTACCTTTCTTCTTTTATTGTCATTTTATTTACACTGTTGCTCCTTATGAGCTTATTTACTGTTGCTCCTCATGAGCCTCTCTGTCATGCCTCTGTATACTCTGTATTGCTCCTCATGAGCCTCTTTACCTTTCTTCTTTTATTGTCATTTTATTTACACTTTGCTCCTTATGAGCTTATCTACTGTTGCTCCTCATGAGCCTCTCTATCATGCCTCTGTATACTCTGTCTCTCTGAGGCGTAAATAAACGCCTTTATTTCCACCCCCGCCTTCCTCTCTTCCTTTTCGCGCATCAATGCATCATAGCATATTGCACACTGCATACTACCTACATTTATCAAATACTCGCAGATGATATCCACATAGGAATGAAGTGACCTAAACTATGCTCGATTAAAGTGGCGACAATATGATCAACACAAGTTTACTTATGCTATGCTATGCTAGGCCAGGCCAGGTTAGGCCAGGCCAGGTTAGGCCAGGCCAGGTTAGGCCAGGCCAGGCCAGGCCAGGCTAGGCCAGGCTAGGCTAGGCTAGGCCAGGCCAGGCCAGGCCAGGCCAGGCCAGGCCAGGCCAGGCCAGGCCAGGCCAGGCCAGGCCAGGCCAGGCCAGGCCAGGCTAGGCTAGGCCAGGCTAGGCCAGGCCAGGCTAGGCTAGGCTAGGCTAGGCTAGGCTAGGCTAGTTTGTTTAGGTGAGTTCAGTTAGTGGCCTTCACAATTCTTGCAGCAAGTTCCAGGTGAAGATGTGGAGCTTAGCAGTTCGTCTGCAGCCCGCCAGGCGGCGCGCCTCGCACTCAGTCAACTCCACCTCCCTCCAGGCCACACCCCACCTACACATACAGACACCACACCACATACACACACACCACACACTCACCTCCAGTAGTGCCTGGACACCGGCTGAATATTTAGTTTTTTTAAATCAATGCACCTCACCTCCTCAGCTCTGTTGATGTTAACTTTTACTTCTAAAACAAAAGCAGGTTTCAAAGCTCTCCAGAGGCCTGCTGAATCACCGCCGCCCGGCTACGAACGCTCCCTGGCAGCAGTTTCAATTTCACTACCCGCGTTGTGTGTGCGCCTAATGGTGCGTGTGTTGGCGAGTGTGTTGGTGTGCGTTAGTGTTGGTGTGGGTGTAGGTGTGTGTTGGTGAAGGCGATCGTGTGAGTGTTAGTGTGGGTGTTGGCGTAGGTTAGTGTTGGTGTGGGTGTGTGTATGTGTTGGTGCAGGCCATCGTGTGAGTTTTGGTGTGAGTGTTGGTGTGGGTGTTGGTTGATGCGAGTGTTGGTGAGTGCTGGTGCCAGTGTCGGTATGTGTGTTGGTACATATGATAGTGTTGGAGTGTTGGTACATGATTTGGTGTGGGTGTTGGTACAAGTGTTGATGTGGTTGTTGGGTGTGTATGTTAGTTTTAGTGTGAGTGTTAGTGTGGGTATTGGTATGAGTGTTGGTGTGGCTGTTGGTGGGTGTGTTGGTGGGTGTTGGTATGAGTGCTGGTGTGGGTTGGTGTAAGTGTGTTGGTGTAAGTGTTGGTATGTGTGTTGGTGTGAGTGTTGGTGTGGGTTTTGGCATTAGTGTACTGTGTTCATTGGTGAGTGTATTGGTTCAAGTTGTAAAAATATATGGATTTTCGGTTAAAAATTATATATTGGCAGAGAGCATTATTATTCTTGGGCGACGGAGTGGGGACAATGTTATGTAAACTAAAAGCAATAGTGTCCCACTCCCATGGTGACATGATGTAAGCGGTGTGAAATATATGTGATGCCTGAAATTAAGTAAGAGATGTTTCTATAGAAGAAGACAGACAGTACATGATTATTGACATGTTTCTCTATGCATCCATAAAGAGTGCAATTGGAGAAAAGGTCATATTAACAGAGATCTATTGTAACTGTTGCAACTACCTGCCCACCCATGACCGCGGGGCGGGCCCACCACAGCCTCATTTGCATATGCACCCAGGGCACCACCTGCAGCTGAGTTGAGTGACAGCCACCACCAGTTGGGGGGTGGCTCCCACCCCAGCCGTGGGAGTGCCTGATTGGCTGACTGTGGGACTGCCCAGTCACCTACACTACCTTGGCCCTCTGACCACACTAGCCTCATTCTGAGATTCATTAATTATGCAAGACTCTGTTTCAGACACACTGAAGAGAGATCACTCTACTCCTGGCTCTTGAGTGAGACACACCTACTCTAGAGCAGGAACCCCAGACACTCTGTCTGATGCTATCAAAATTCATCTATTCCAATTGAGTGTGTACACGGCCATAGGACTCCTGTTCAATGGGCTGTAGGCACTGCTTTCTATACAGGCTAAAGTGGTAATGATATTCTGTGTCGACAGAAGGTAAGGGGTATGGGTGATAGGTCACTGGTAGGTGGACAGGAGTTGATGCCATTAAAGCACAACTTCACCACTGTTTATCTGTGTGACTTGTCTTCCTTTTAATCCTGAGGAGTTTATAGAAGGGTTGTTTAAGGGATGCATCAGGGAGTGAGATGAAAGAGAGAGTTTTGTAGTATTATCTGGTGTTCATGCGGCCGAGCATCTAGTAATATTATAAAGTGTTGGTGTGAGTGCTGATGTGCGTGTTGGTGTAAGTGTGTTGGTGTAAGTGTGTTGGTGTAAGTGTGTTGGTGTAAGTGTGTTGGTGTAAGTGTGTTGGTGTAAGTGTGTTGGTGTAAGTGTTGGTATGTGTGTTGGTGTGGGTTTTGGCATTAGTGTACTGTGTTCATTGGTGAGTGTATTGGTTCAAGTGTTGGTGTGAGTGCTGATGTGTGTGTTGGTGTAAGTGTGTTGGTGTAAGTGTGTTGGTGAAAGTGTGTTGGTGTAAGTGTTGGTATGTGTGTTGGTGTGAGTGCTGGTGTGGGTTTTGGCATTAGTGTACTGTGTTCATTGTTGAGTGTATTGATTCAAGTGTTGTTGCATTCTTTGTTGCGTGTGTTAATCATTTGCTTTAGTGTATAATCATTTTCTTTATTGAGTACACTGATTGTGTGTTCATTGTATGTCTTGGTGCATTTGTGAGTGGGTGCTGTGTGTTACAATGTGTGTTTGTGTATGCTATATGATTGAGTGAGTGAGTGAGTGAGTGTGTGTGTGTGTGTGTTGGTGAGTGTGCGTTTATAAGTACATTAGTGAGTGAGTGGCGAGGGTAAGTAAGTGTGCTGGTAACTGAGTGTTGGTAATTGAGTGAGTGTGTAAGTGAATGAGTGATTGTGTGAGTGAGTGAGTGAGTGAGTGAGTGAGTGAGTGAGTAGATGAGTGACTAAGTGAGTGAGCCGGTGAATTTGTGAGTTAAAGTTTCTTGGAGTGTGTATTGGTGCTGATGTCTGTTGAAACATGTGTGTGCTGGGGGGTTTTCTGTTACCTTACAGTACCCCCACCCCACCCCCACCAAACCCGACTCCTCGGCCCTGTTCCTCAGTCTATATCATAGCCACCACCACTAGGGCACTAGCAGGCCCCCAGCTCACCCAGCTTCAATATGTATACAAATTATTGTATACAACATATATACAGGTTGCTATATCTATAAGCTTCAATATATATATACATTTAGATATATACACACAAGTTGTCTATATATACATAGTTGAAACACACATATATACAAGTTGTTAAATATTTATATATGTTATAATACCAAGGCGGAATATCAGTGGAATGGTACCAACGCTGCGCATAAGGGTGAACCATTAAGTTAGTCTGTAGCGGTGAAAGAATGCCATAAAAAGGTAGTGGCGTTCCAGTGAGCAGTGAACGATTAGTAATAGTAGTGCCAATACGTGGGAACAAGTGCATGACGACCAGGCAGTGTAAGTGTCAGTAGTGCGGGAAGGATCAGGGTGTGTGTGTGTGTGGGGGGGGGGGGGGGGTACACTAACAAGACGCTGTCTCTATCCAGCTACATCTCACTCATTACATACAGAGTAAATATTATATTCAATATCATCACTTTCGTAAATACCTAAATCAGTTTAATATATATATTGGACATTTTATTAGGTTTTGCATTGTGAATTGCGAGACAAGTCTTCTTTTTTCTTCTTTAGCGAATATAATAGATTTTAATTTCTACACAAAAGGAGCGACAACTAATCAATTTCATTATTATTTACCAGTTGTTGCTAGGCAGAATGCTCCAAAAGAAAATTACCCTTGCTACATTTAGAAAATCTGGACAATAAATCAACGATTTTAACTAAATTATCCAGGGCCTATCTAACTAGGGCCTATCTAACTAGATATAGATGATCATATACAATGTTCTATAAAGGTGATATATTAAAAAAATCTATTAATATGACATAAAGCATTAAAGAAGCAACATCACTGATTAGATTTAGAGTTAAATCACATCAGCTTATTATGGCAATAGAAACAATAACAAGTTGAACAAGAGCAGTCATATCCTCACCTGGAACCGATAGTAGGTGTTATCATTCTTGACTGTCAGTATGTGGTCGTCTATTGGGAATAGGTATCCGTGTGCTGCCATTAGATGAGCGAGATGCAGCGCTTCCGCTGGAATCGAAAAATGTACATGTAGTCGCAGACTAGATAAGATAGAGGATGGCCGTAGTTCCCTGGTAGCCAGACGGGATGGCCGAATGAGTTAGAGCGCCCGTCTCCCGTGTTGGTAGATCGTGGGTTCGAATCTTGGTCGAGTCAAACCAATGACTTAAAAATTGATACTTGTCGCTTCCTAGCTAGGTGCTCAGCATTAATAGGATAGGGCAAGGAGCTGTGGAATGACGAAGACCAATGATCCGCGATTGAAATTTCCCCTGTTTAAACAACTAATGTACCAACAAAAATAAGCTCAATTTATTTCTGTCTCAACTTTCCTGCACACAGACCGTCTTTTCGTGTTTGTGTTGAATGGCAACTAGCTGACACAGATATGACGTCATGCAAGTTTGATGGATTGATTGATTGATTGATTACTGATGGTGTAATGGCATGCCAGCAGCAAGGGCCATATTCACAACAACAAGTTAGTGGTATTTATTGTCAGTTTTGTTTATCATATTTACACGACAATCTGAAGTGGTCAAATTTGTGTCAAATGACGGTAAGAAATTATCCCTGATGCAATTTTGAAGTGGCTAAATTAATCATTTAACTCAAACAACCTAGCTAAATTGACAGGAAGCAATAAAGCCCTGTTGGTCTCAGGAACTCTGAAATCTGTTCATGTTTTACATTGGTAAAATCGTCTTGCATGTCGTTTACATTAAAACATTGTTGACACAAGGCCATGAAATCCACACACTCAATCCGAATGTGTCCGAGGGTCTGTGGGTCTGTGGACCATATCACACAAGGTATTTGAGTAAAAATCAATCATCCAATAGTGTCCAATGCAACATCAAGTGAGGACTACTTAGTCCCACTAACACTCAATATGATTGCGGATGTTCTTAAATGCATGACGTGGTGTTATGCAACGAATTGTTTGGATGCTGGTCCCATTTATGTCGCCATTTTGAGTTGATATACTTGAGAATAAGTGGCCTCAGATCAGAGTGAGGGATCAAAAACAGTGTAACAAAACCGTTTAGAGACATTTTCACAGTCTGGTCAGCTTGCTCATTTGCTTGCTTGGATGCCGGCATGACCAGACACCCAACACAAGTGGATGTTATACCCAGCCATATAAGCAAGTGATATATATGAGTGAATGACTGGAATACAAACCCTGTATGTATATATATATATATATATATATATATATATATATATATATATATATATATATATATATATATATATATAATTATATATAATTATCTATAATTAAATAAAATCGTGTTAATTGGATGAGTGGTTTGTAACCAATCATGAGAATAAGGTGTCATCAGGCTGGCAGAGTAGAGACTGACCAGGATATTTGTTTGTTGTTTGTTGTTGTTTTATGTCCTAGCAACATCTAAGGTCAGGACGGATACCAACTTTTAACAGTGCACACTGACGCCGAATTTATAGTGCTACCCCACTGGGAGACCAGGCCGTCAACACCATGACCAGATATTCCACAGTCACATTATCCTGATACTGTGCTAACCAGTTCATGTCCTATCTTATTAATGCCTGAGGGTCAGGCTAGGTATCGAGAAGCATACATTTTTATAAGTCATTGGTTTTACTCAGCCGGGATTCGAACCCCCGATCTACCGCATGGGAATACTGCACTCTACCGATTCGGACACCAAGAAAGGGAGCACGGTAAGCGTTGAGGTGTGATTGGGCAGATTGGTAGGTATGGCCAGCCAATGGGTGAGAAGCAATGGGCGTGGCCGAGGTGTGAGTGGCAGGTCCCGGGGGCATGCAGGAAGTGTTTTGTGGTTCTCCGCCTCCCAGTAATGACCACGAATGATCATGCTCATTCAAATCAATGAGGACCTTTCAGTTTGCATGAGTCTCTCGTCAGATGGTGACTCATGCCGGTCTCTGTAATACTTTGGTTGGTACCCCTTACACCCCAACCACCCACCTAAACCCCCACCACACACTTACACCCCCACCACCCACCTACACCCACACCACCCACCTACACCCCACCACACAACTACACCACCACACACCTACACCCCCACCACACACCTACACCACCACACTCCTACACCTCATCCCTAAACCCTCACCACACACCTACACCCCCACCACACACCTACACCTACACCACACACCCACCACACCCCTAAGCCGTCACCACACACCTACACCCCCACCACACACCTACATCCCCACCACACCCCTAAACCCTCACCACACACCTACACCCCAACCACACACACACATACACCCCCACCACATCCCTAAACCCCCACCACACACCTACACCCCCACCACACCCTAAACCCTCACCACACACCCACCATACACCTACACCCCAACCACACACACACACCACATCCCTACACCCCCACCACACAACCACACCACACACCTACACCCCCACCACACCCGTAAACCCTCACCACACACCTACACCCCAACCACACACACACACCAAATCCCTAAACCCCCACCACACACCTACACCCCACCACACCCCTAAACCCTCACCACACACCCAACACACCTACACCCCAACCACAGACATACCTACACCCCCACCACATCCTTAAACCTCCACCAACACACACACACCTAAACCCTTCTATCCAACCATGATGGCCGTTTGGACCGGGAACGGGTGCTGCCACCAAGTGTAAAGTGAGAGAACTGGTTCATGAAAGCTCCCCATTAAAGTAACGGATTCATTTTTCTCCTTTTTTATCAAAGAACTATATATTTTTATTTTTAAATTATGCCTTGTTGGTATAAATGATTCGCTAATCTTGACATCAAAATATGAAAACTATGGTATTATCAGGTTTCGGAAGGACAATTGTTATTGCGATTATCAGATTATATATATGTAATGACATATATAATATATATACAATATATATATATAAATTATATATGCCATATTTCATCAATTAATAATAGCGAGTATCGTTATTCAATTCCGTGGACACTGGGGAGATTTCACCAAATTATTCCTACAATGATTTTTCATTCAACTAAAGAATAGGACATAGCTTTGCACAGGGTGTAATCCAGAATGCCGGTGCCTCAGTGAGAACATGCAATTTATTCCAATGAATAACAAATGTTGTAGTTTAAAGCAACAACACACACACACACACAAACCCATCAAATTGAAGAATTATGTCCTTTCTATATTCCATCTGAAACATTTGACTGGTTATAACAAATGAGACGTATTTGATCTTGAATTAAAAAGTTGTGACAAAGACCTGTTCATATTAACCCTGCTGGTCAAATTGTAGGAATATCAGTTAAATGCTAATGCTATGTAGAGTACTAAAAAAATATAGAAACTGATAAAGCCTTACTTTGGTCATCGACGTCCAGATTCCGCATCATCCAGCTTATAAGGTCAGTACCTGCAACACAAAACAATACTGTTAGTATTCCTTTGAATTAAGTCACCTCATTAAAAATAATACAGGGCAGCATTACCCGTCTTCAGCAACATCTTTGATTGACAAACCCCTGCCACATGCGAACAATTTTCCGATGTACAAAAGAGGTTTTGTTTCATTTGACTGTCCCTCCTCCGATGACAGGACATCTGCTAAGTCAGGACAACATTGGTGCGCATGTAGAGTTGTCCGTTGAAGACAGGTAGTACTGTGGTGGATTTTGGAAGAGTCTGTGCGTGGTGGGGAGAATAGTGAAAGGTGGGAGGAGATGGGGTTGGGGGCGGGAGGACTATAATTGAAAACATTTCTTTTTCTCAGACATTGGCTTATGCATGGATGAAAGTGGTCTCCGGGGGAAAAAGCGGAAATGCGGATATTCTCCCATAGGGGTAGCATTGTCAGGGAATCACGGAAAATATCTGGAAATCAGGTTTAATATATATATTGGTATATGCTGATAGTGCTGCACCGTTTGAAGCACGTATTAGTAGTAGGGCCTATACACTGATACGTCTGCACCACATATTAGTATATGCTGATGGTGCTACAGGATTGAAAAATCCAGGAAATCCGCGAAATCGCGGAAATCTTTTATCCCTGCTTATGGCATATCCGCTCTGGCTTCCGAAGCTTCATCTGTCAGGTGGCTTCCGTACTAGCTTCTACTTCATGGTTATACATTGGCATCATATGGCCTCTAAAATGATTCTATTGTGGATTCCCTGTAATTCCTTAACTAATAACACATACTTCGCCATGGCAGTAATTTCCACAGCACATCCTGTATGGTGTTTAGTCCGATGAAAACATCCAATTTTCAAAATCGGAACATTTACCGAGAGCGGCTGTCACGCATAACCGGATTGAACAGACAGAATTGTCTAGTCCAGTGGTATTTCGGCGTGATAAGTATCCAATGTATTAAAATGTTGCAATATCGGGACAAGGGGGCTGGACGAACAGACATGAAACGGACATGAAACAGACATGAACGGATAACCAACGGACGGTAAGTGGACTAAACGGACTCAAACCGGACAAGAACCGTAGAATCCGGTGGCATCCGTTCCAAGTTTTGTGTATGTTAAAAAATTGTACCAGATCAGGCCGGATATCAACGGATATCAACAGATATGCAACGGACACAAACCGGACTTTGCCGGATATCAACAAACTTTGTTCAGTTTATTTCCGTTTTCCCAATCCGGTGATGTGTGACAGCCGCTTTAGATTTGAACATACATATTCAATTAAGCATCGGTTGCTGAATAGAAGAGGATACCATGTTAATTTAATAGAACATGTTACTGCTGAAGTATAAGGTATCAGAATTTACTTGGCATGTTTTCACTTCAAATATCTCCAAATTTAGACATTTAAAATTAAAGTTACTTCAATCTAAAGTGAGGTAAATCATAATGATATATATTTATCTCGAAATATGGCAGAAACGCATCAGACTATGCAAATCGAGGCAAAAGTTGGGTATGATTGCATTACTATTACACGTCACAGTGAGATACTTCTACTAGTGCTAGCCTCAGAAATATCAGATCCATATTATAGATATATTATTTCTGAGAGAAGCAACACAATGAACACCAATAGTTAAGGACAAAAAGGTTAATAGTATGTAATAGTGGCTACCTGAAACATCACAAGCCACACATATGTGTAGTCAGCTACAGTGGTAACCTTTACGTGTACGAGTTGGATGTTCGCTTGTACCAGACCTAACACTGTGGGAAATACGAATGTCAGGCGATAGAATAACCAGTAGCGAAATGCAGTAAGTGCATGCCCTTTTCACTACGCTTAAAAAAGGAAGCCACGTAACTGTAGCAGCTAAGTCGGTGTAACATCATCGATTGGTACCTTGGCGCACTGCTTGCCTCTGCATGATTGATGGCAGAGATCAGTTGAAACAATTCCAGGTAACAGCAGTGCATTACAAGTCCAACCTCGACATTACTGCAGCACACAGACCTCCCCTACCCCCCCCCTCCCCCGCCCCACACCACCATATTCACTTATTGCATGCCTCTAAATCCCTCATTGCACCTCTCCTTCCACCCCTATACTCATTTATTGCATTCCCCTACCTACCTCACTCCACCTCGCTTATCGCTCAGCTCTACCTCCCTCACTCCACCTATCCCTCAACCACCCCCATATTCGATTATGCACACCCCTACCTCCCTCAGTCTCCGCGTACACTGCCATTACCCCCTCTCCCGACACACACACCCTCCCTGCCGCACCCACCCGACTTCATTCACCACCTACACCGCCACCCTCCCCCCCCCCCCCGCATCCACCTCGACCCCCCTGCCTGGCACCGTATACCCTGCCTCCTCCACTCTATACACTGCCTCCACACTCCACCCTCCCCTGCCCCTTCCACTCTATACACTGCCTTCACACTCCACCCTCCCCTGCCTCCTCCACTCTATACACTGCCTCCACACTCCACCCTCCCCTGCCCCTTCCACTCTATACACTGCCTTCACACTCCACCCTCCCCTGCCTCCTCCACTCTATACACTGCCTCCACACTCCACCCTCCCCTGCCTCCTCCACTCTATACACTGCCTTCACACTGAACCCTCCCCTGCCTCCTCCACTCTATACACTGCCTCTACACTCCATCCTCCCCTGCCTCCTCCACTCTATACACTGCCTCCACACTCCACCATCCCCTGCCTCCTCCACTATATACACTGCCTCTACACTACACTCCACCCTCCCCTGCCTCCTCTACTATATACACTGCCTCTACAATCTACCCTCCGCTGCCTCCTCCACTATATACACTGCCTCCACACTCCACCCTCCCCTGCCTCCTCCACTCTATACACTGCCTCTACACTCCACCCTCCCCTGCCTCCTCCACTCTATACACTGCCTCCTCACTCCACCCTCCCCTGCCTCCTCCACTCTATACACTGCCTCTACACTCCACCCTCCCCTGCCTCCTCCACTCTATACATCGCCTCTACGCTCCACCCTCCGCTGCCTTCTCTACTCTATACATTACCTCTACACTCCACCCTCCCCTGCCTCCTCTACTCTATACACTGCCTCTACCCTCCACCCTCCCCTGCCTCATCTACTCTATACACTGCCTCTACACTCCACCCTCCCCTGCCTCCTCCACTCTATACACCGCCTCTACGCTCCACCCTCCGCTGCCTTCTCTACTCTATACATTACCTCTACACTCCACCCTCCCTTGCCTCCTCCACTCTATACACTGCCTCTACACTCCACCTTCCTCTGCCTCCTCCACTCTATACACTGCCTCTACACTCCACCCTCCCCTGCCTCCTCCACTCTATACATTGGCTCTACACTCCACCCTCCCCTGCCTCCTCCACTCTATACACTGCCTCCACACTCCACCCTCCCCTGCCTCCTCCACTCTATACACTGCCTCCACACTCCACCCTCCCCTGCCTCCTCCACTCTAGACACTGCCTCCACACTCCACCCTCCCCTGCCTCCTCCACTCTATACACTGCCTCTACACTCCACCCTCCCCTGCCTCATCTACTCTATACACTGCCTCTACACTTCACCCTCACCTGCCTCCTCCACTCTATACATTGCCTCTACACTCCACCCTCCCCTGCCTCCTCCACTCTATACACTGCCTCTACACTCCACCCTCCCCTGCCTCCTCCACTTTATACACTGCCTCTACACTCCACCCTCCCCTGCCTCCTCCACTCTATACATTGCCTCCACACTCCACCCTCCCCTGCCTCCTCCACTCTATACATTGCCTCCACACTCCACCCTCCCCTGCCTCTTCCACCACACACTGCCTCCACACTCCACCCTCCCCTGCCTCATCTACTCTATACACTGTCTCTACACTGCACCCTCCCCTGCCTCCTCCACTCTATACACTGTCTCTACACTCCACCTTCCCCTGCACCCTCCACCATACACTGCCTCTACACCCTGCCCTCCCCTGCCCTCCCCTGCCCGCTCACCTTCTTTACTCCCTTTGCTTAAAAGAAATCCTATATCCATCCCTCTCTTACACCGCTTCCCCGTTGCCCCTCTGACGGCGCCAACCTCAACACCCCCACCCACCTCCACCTCCACCCCCACCCATACCCACCTCCACAACTTCCTACACCACTGCTCGCCTCTCACACCTGGCAGACTATGTATTCCCGCTTGTCTTGGTACCATGGCAACGTACACGAGAGGCTACAAATCTGACCCCTGCACTTCTCGCCGCTGTTGCCCGGTCAGCTGAGACCTGGACGAGATTCACGAGGCTGCGGCGAGGCATGCGGCTGGATAAAGAAACTTCCGACACCGGCAACATGCACAATAGTAACTCATACAGACCGGTCAGTGTGTGCACTGATGGGTGGGTGTGAAGTTACCATGGTTACCCCATGGAGGTCATGATGTGAGTGACCTGGGTCTGCACTCAGTTGCTAACGGTCAGGTAGTTAATGAGCATGCATAGAGGATATGACATGCTATTTTATGTTTTATATTTTGCAATTGCAATGCAATCTACACGATTAAAACAAAAATCCAATATTGTTGGCCTTTTCGTGAGCATACAACACATACAACAGGACCAGAGAGGAGTGAGTGTTAGTCATGTACAACTTTTATGGTCGTATTAATTGTTCATATAATATAAACCACTGGCATTTTCTGTGATAAAATGTTGATGTATACTACTTTGTGTGGGGGGTGGGGGGGGGAGGTGAGTCTGGGAAAGTAGTACTCCTTGTATGACATTGAAAATGTTGATAAGCTTCCAGTCATTTAACAAATAAATCCCAAAACGAGGCACAGAGCAGTAGGATTTGAAAAGCTGGGGATATAGATGGGGAGGAAACCGTTACTAGGGGTTCTTTTCTTTTTATGCTGTCGGTCTGGTATTTAATTTCTTGTTTTTAATTAAACAAGCTTGAAACAAAATGCATGAGGCATAGCCATGTGTGCGTGCGTGTGTATGCGTGTGCGTGTGTGTGTATGTGTGTGTGTTTGGAGGGGCATAAATGTTTATGTGTGTGTGTGGATGGAGTGGAGTGGAGTGGATGGGAGGGAAGGGGGGATGGGGAAGGGGTGGATGGGGAAGGGGCAAGAGAGAGGAGGGGAGGGGTGGAAGAGGGGAGAGAGAGGGGAGTGGAGAGGAGGGGGAGCAAAAGAAGGGGATGGAAGGGGAAGGGACAAGAGAGAGAAGAGAGGATAGGAGGGGAGGGGAGGGGAGGGGATTTGAGGGGAGGGGAGGGGAAGGGAGGGGAAGGGAGGTAAAGGGAGAGGAGGGGCTAGGGCTAGAAGAGGAGGATAGGGAGAGTGGAAGGGAGGGTAGGTGGAGATGGTGGTGTGGAGGGTATTCTATTACCCCTAACCCCCACATAATAAAGCAGGTCACACATGAATTAGCTAGGAATAATGTTTGCGTGTCTCTGATTGGCCGGGCATGTGTCTGCGTTCCCACATCGTTATAGGTGGGAGGTAAGGGCTACCACCCGCAGCCGTGTACGTCAGATGGGGATGTGGTGGGGGCAGGGGGGAGGTGGGGGTGGTGCCTGTAATCTGATACATGCCGGTTTGCTGCAGCGTCATGCCAGCCATGATGATGAGTAGTCAGTGCCTCATAACACGCCACGCATGCACGGATCACGTGTCCTTTGATGGCCCTTTTGTACTGAATCAGTTAAAGACACTGCCTATGGACTGAGACGGGCAGTGCCTTATCGCCAACAAGCACCTTTCATACTAAATCAGTTAAAGACACTGCCTACGGACTGAGATGGGCAGTACCTTATCGCCAACAAGCACCTTTCATACTGAATCAGTTAAAGACACTGCCTATGGACTGAGACTGGCAGTGCCTTATCGCCAACAAGCACCTTTCATACTGAATCAGTTAAAGACACTGCCTATGGACTGAGACGGGCAGTGCCTTATCGCCAACAAGCACCTTTCATACTGAATCAGTTAAAGACACTGCCTATGGACTGAGACGGGCAGTGCCTTATCGCCAACAAGCACCTTTCATACTGAATCAGTTAAAGACACTGCCTATGGACTGAGACAGGCAGTGCCTTATCGCCAACAAGCACCTTTCATACTGAATCAGTTAAAGACACTGCCTATGGACTGAGACGGGCAGTGCCTTATCGCCAACAAGCACCTTTCATACTGAATCAGTTAAAGACACTGCCTATGGACTGAGATGGGCAGTGCCTTATCGCCAATAAGCACCTTTCCTACTGAATCAGTTAAAGCACTGCCTATGTACCGATACAGGCAGTTCCTTATCGCCAATAAGCACCTTTCTTACTGAATCAGTTAAAGACACTGCCTATGCACTGAGACGTCGGCAGTGCCTTATCGCCAACAAGCACCTTTCATACTGAATCAGTTAAAGACACTGCCTATGAACTGAGACGGGCAGTGCCTTATCGTCAACAAGCACCTTTCATACTGAATCAGTTAAAGACACTGCCTATGGACTGAGACGGGCAGTGCCTTATCGCCAACAAGCACCTTTCTTACTGAATCAGTTAAAGACACTGCCTATGGACTGAGACGGCAGTGCCTTATCGCCAACAAGCACCTTTCATACTGAATCAGTTAAAGACACTGCCTATGGACTGAGACGGGCAGTGCCTTATCGCCAACAAGCACCTTTCATACTGAATCAGTTAAAGACACTGCCTATGGACTGAGACGGGCAGTGCCTTATCGCCAACAAGCACCTTTCATACTGAATCAGTTAATGACACTGCCTATGGACTGATATGGGCAGTACCTTATCGGCAATTAGCACCTTTCCTACTGAATCAGTTAAAGCACTGCCTATGTACCGATACAGGCAGTTCCTTATCGCCAATAAGCACCTTTCTTACTGAATCAGTTAAAGACACTGCCTATGTACTGATACAGGCAGTTCCTTATCGCCAATAAGCACCTTTCTTACTGAATCAGTTAAAGACACTGCCTATGCACTGAGACGGTCCGGTCCATACCTTATCATCTATAAGCACCTTTCACACTTAATCAGTTAAAGACACTGCCTATGAATTAAAACGGGCAGTGCCTTATTGTCAACAAGCACCTTTTGTACTGAATCAGTTAAAGACACTGCCTGTACTGATACAGGCAGTTTCTTATCGCCAACTAGCACCTTTCATACTGAATCAGTTCAAGATACAGCATGTGAAATGAGACAGTCAGTACCTTATCACCAACAAGCACTTTTCATACTGAATCAGAAAGACACTACATATGGACTTAGGTGGCTAGTGCCCTATCACCAACAAACAGTTTTCATACTGAATCAGTTAAAGACACTACTTATGGACTGAGATTGGCAATACCTTATTGATAACAAGTACCTTTTGTACTGGATCAGTTAGACGTACTGCCTATGTACTGAGACAGTCCGTGCCTTATTAGCAACAGCCACCTTTTGCAATGAATCAGTTAAAGACCCTGTCTATGGACTGAGGCGGGAAGTGCCTAATTGCCAACAAGCACCTTTCCTACTGAATCAGTACCTATGGACTGAGAGGGTCAGTGCCTTGTCACCAACAAGCACCTTTTGCACTGAATCATTTAAAGACACTGCCTATGGACTGAGACGGGCAGTGCCAACAAGCACCTTTTGTACTGGATCAGTTAAAGAAAGAAATATATATACATATATATATAATATATGTGTGTGTACATATATAGGCTATATATCTAAATGACTCAAATTGAAAGTCTATGGTGTTATTTTCAAGTCAGAAAATTGTAAAGGTTATTGACTATTCTACATATATTATAGTATTATATGTATAAATCAAGAATTGACCATTTTGCATCGATATATATATAGATATATCAAAATGAATCGATTTGTAAGTCTAGGATGATATTTTCAAGTTATAACCATTACAAAGGAGATTCTTCCTTCTATATCTACACATGACTCAAACTGAAACAACATGCATCAAAATGAAAGTGTAGTTGTGGCATTTCGAAATCAAACCCATTGAAAAGGTGGTTGGGTTTTCTATATCGATTTGTTTCGGGAATGTGTTGATAAATAAAGCACAGACTCCGATTTGTTTCAACAAACAACCATACTAATCCTTTTTGAGTGTGCTATAAATAATGAACAGATATTCTTTTAACCTTCACAGTGAATATTGGACTTTAAAACAGACTCCACTGCTTAAAATCAATGAACACCATATAAAAACTAGCTATTTCAACGTTAATTTTAAATGGCCAACTTTGGAGATAGTTAAAGTGAAAATATGCCAAATCAAATTTGGGTTTGCATATAAACAATTATGGCACCATAGACTTCAGCAGTAAGTTTGACTTGCATATCACAAAATACGGCATCATAGGCTTCAACAGTGATATGTTGTATTAAATTAACTTAGCGTGTCCTATGCAGTAAGAAGTGCACAGCATCGAAGTTGGATTTGGAGGATCACAAGTGTTTTGGTTTAGAAAGTTGATGCTTTCATTAGCCTATGCAGTATTAATAGAACCTATTACTGCTGAAGTGCATAGTCCTAACACTTCGGTGAGTACACTAAAAGTAATTGTGCATGTTTCCACTTCAAATATCCCCAAAGTTAACCTTAATTCATTGAAGAAAACAGAATTAAGACTGGCAACATTTTGTAGGATCGGTTGTGCAACTGGAAACAAAACTTTTCTTTTTAACGCTAGCCTACTGAAAGTTATGCAAAATATCGATAAGTTAGATGATCAGAAAACCAGTGCTCCTGAATTGAACAAAAAAATCAAAATTCTGCAGAATAAGGTATTCCCGCCCCTTAAAACTATATCTACTTGAACTGAGAGCTCCTCCATCCCCAGTGACTCAACGGTATATATACCATCATGAACACCTCTTCAACGTAACTCAAACAAAGTTTGCCCCAGGGATGCCTCAGCCATTTCGCACGCCATGACTCTAAATTATTACAGCTATGAGTCAATCAGATCGATGAGTTTGAAAGTACAGTCAGCAAAACCGCTTCAGCATCAGTACTCAAATGTCAGTTAAGTGCTGACCTGATTACAAGTACTTCAGCAAGTTAGGTCGGAAGACCAATGCACTAGCGCTGAAAAAAAGATCACTCTTTTTCAATGAATAAAATTACATTTACACCGCAAAATGTGTAAGGGGAGCAGAGATTCTCCTAACAATAGTAACATACAATACAGGTATTCTGAGTTTTGCTGGTCCTTCAAGCGTTACTGAAGCTGTGACCCAGCACACCCGGTCACAGCTTCAACCTACATACGGGTTGGTGCCAGCGGCAGTACTGTCCTTCATTATGTACCCTATACTTTAAACTCACATCGCACCTAATAACCACATGCTTGGTACAATTCTTGCAATGGAGGAGTGCTTAGAGTGTCTGACTTTTTTCTAGGTCGGACTCCTAATCTGAAGGTTGGTGGTTCGATTCCCCATGCCCCCACCTCTGCCAATTTGGATTTCCACTGCTGTGTATAACTTACAGCGTCATCAAAGCAGTTGCTCTCATACCATGTCTATGTGGTGTGGGAGGTTAAAAATCCCTTGGGTCGGTAAAAGTGTAGGCACAGGCTTTCTATTGACAAACTGCCTAATGGTGAAAACAAGTCTATTCAGACTTATCCATAATAGGCAGTATAAATCTTCAAGAAGAATTTGTTTCTAATGCAGGTTGCGGCAGCCTGATCTCTAAGTTGGGCAGGACTAAAAGGTCGCCATGAGTGTGCACTGCCACAAGTCGATACCCGTCCTGATATGACCTTACATATAAAAGAACATATAACCCCAACAAACAAAGTACACTGAATTAAGCCTTTTTTTTGTATATATACTCTCGGACCCCCTCCCTTCCGGGCCCCTAAGATTTAAGCCTGTGCAGCCTAATAGTTAATCCGCCACCACTGCTAGGGTAGGGTGGGTCTACACTTGCATGAATCCAGAAAACTGATGCAGTGTACATGTCAAACACAGGGGGGGGGGGGGGTGCACAGTGGTATCACATACAGTGAACAGTATATGTGTGGTGCACTGATGGAGCAGCAGTGACTCCTGCTACTTTCAGACAGGGGCGGGTGAGTTACAGGGTCCGTGTACACATGTGAAGATATGGAATTCAAGGCTATTTCAAGGCTTTTCAAGGCTGTTTTGATAGAAATTCAAGACTATTTTCATTTGAATTTCAGGAAAAAACAACAATGGTGAATGGTGATTTCAGACTAATTTAGATCAGTGGGGACAGTTTAATGGAATTCAAGGCTTTTCAAAACTAATTACCCAAAATAGGTTAAATTCAAGGCTTTTCAAGGCCTTGAAATGGGGCAAATGAAGTTCAAGACTTTTCAAGACCTTCCAAGACTTTCCAGGCCCCGTAAGGACCCTGAGTCAGGGTGTGACTAACCAGGTCCATTACTGAGGAGTCTGCGGCTGTCAGCTGTCAGAGCGTGGGGTAGCTAGTGAATGTACATACATGCCGCAAATGGTATTTAATCTAAGGCAAAATGCTTGCGAGAACAATTTCACTGCAATCTACATTAGAAACAAATCTAGGGCAGGAACGGCACCAAGTTTAGTCAATAACAAAATGTGCGTATGGGTTCAGAGTGAACTTAAGGTTGCACAGTCCGATTAAGCGTGGATATGGTGATGACATCAGGGAGCCTAGGTGGTGAAATGGTTAGAACACTGGCCCGGAATGCAAGAGATGTGGGTTCGAGTCCCATTCTAGATGCAATATTTCCCATTTTTACCACCCCCACGACACTGGTTGTCATGACCAGGATCTTGCACAGGCTATGCGTTGTATGTTCGTTGAATCTAGTCGTGCATGTATATATATGTAAGTGTCCATCACCCCCACGACAAAAGAAAATGGCAGAAAATCAAAACCATTGGATTATGCAACTTTAATTAGAAGTGGCGTCGTGAATGCCTATGTTTTAAAGCTGCATAGTCTGATGAAGTATCAAATTTTCAAAACCAAAACAATTATCTGGAATTGATTCTACATATCTAACTTAGATACTGATGCACATATTAAGCATTTGTTGCCAAATAGCAGGGAATACTGAGGCAATTTAATAGAACTTCTTACTGCAGAAGCCTATGGTGTCAAAGTTTTGGTGTACTTGCCAAAATGAAATTGGCATGATTTCACTTCAAATACCTCAAAACATAACTGTTTAAAATAAACAGGACTTGAAGGTGAAGTAAGATCGATTATAATGATCAGGTTAATCCATTTATCTCAGAAAAATTACAGAAACTCAACACCATCGGACTATGCAACTTTAACTACGCTATGTATGTATGTATGTATGTATGTATGTATGTATGTATGTATGCATGTATGTATGTATGTATGTATGTGGGTATGTATGTATGTATGTATGCATGTATGTATGTATGTATGTATGTATGTATGTATGTATATATGTTTTTTGTGTTTTTTACACAAGTGTTTATTCATCAGAATAAGTATACTATCAGCGCCGGTATGTATGTATGGATGTATGTATGAGTATGACTGTATGATTGTATCTATGTGTATGTGAGTATGTATGTATGCATATGTATGTAAAAGTATGTATATGTATATGTATGTATATATGTATGTTTGTGTATGTATGTATATCTATGTATGTATGCATGCATGTATGTGTGTACATGTATGTATGCATGTATGTGTATGTATGTATGCATGTACATGTATGTATGTATGCATGTATGTGTGTACATGCATGTATGCATGCATGTATATGTATGCATGTATGTATGCATGTATGTATGTGTGTACATGTATGTATGCATATATATGTATGTATGTATGTATACATGTATAGATGCATGGCATCTATGTATGCATGTGGGTGTATGTATGTGTAGCAGGGTGCAGTGCTGCAGTGTGCTTCACTCTGACCATAGCATGGCTGGGGCTAGATAAAGGATTCACCTGGTACTCGCAGTACACGGGTGAAGACCAGCCTTATATAAACACAGTCGAAAGATCGGGCTAATGAACTGAGTCTTTATGAGAGCCTAATTTCACAATCTAAGAAGCAACATTTATTCTTTGTATATGTCTTCATATTTACCCGCTACCTTTGAGTTGAAAAATATAATACAATATCTAGTTTAATACAATTTAAAAGTGAAATAGACGGCGTTCTAGTGCCGCCATCTTGTCTTTTTGCAATCTCGCACATTTCACCAACTCTGTGCCTATATATGTAACCATTTGATCCTGGAACCACAGTTTCTCGTTCCTGTCCCATACTAAAGCTATTTTCGACCGTATTTACACTACGTTGTCGTTCACCCGTGTACTACAAGGGTGAATCTTTTATCTAGGCCGGGGCGTGACTAGGGGCTGTGTTTGCAGCAACCTTAGTGTAGATCTAGGAAGTGGTGAATTGTGTGAGAGCTTAGAACACTTTGAATAAACCATGCCCCAGTTCAGTTCAACCACGTGACCGGTTCAATTAAACCATATAACGACCTAACCCAACCACAGAAACCACGTGACTGCTTCAAACAAGCACCAGACAGGCACAGCTAACCATCTGATGGCATTAACAACCCACGTGACAGTTTCAATCGGCCATGTGACAGCTTCAATCGAACACATGACAGTCCAAACTAGTCAAGTGATTGATGCTGTCAGTCTTAACATCGTCGGATCTATTTTCGTGGCTGACCCGCTGAGCTGCAGAAGCCACCTGGTGGGAGAAAAATAAGCCAGCGCAACGAGTAAGTAGATGGGCAACCATAAATAGGCCGGGATAACACTCACATTACCCAGTTCCGGCCGGTAAACAGTGGTATTTGGTTCAACCCGTGATGCGGTAGAGGTGTGCAACCAGGAAGTGACGTCACTAGAACAGGACACTGGTTAGGCCTGGGTTAGATTGCGAAAAATCCCCGTCCCGCCCCCGCTCTACACATCTGTCACCACCACCACCACCACCACCACCACCACCACCGCCACCACCATATGATGACGGCAATCCACTAAATGAATTGTGAGGAGAGAAGTATAACATCTCAGCCATCTTATATCTATCAGCACGTCGTCACAAGCCTCGCTCAGTGGAGAGGCGGGTTTAAAACTGCAGCCGTGTTAAGCATCAACACATCATCAAAAGTCTCAATCAAGCTCACGATTAGCTAAGAGATACAGGTCCCACACAGTGGCTGTGTTAAGCATCAACACATCGTCAAAAGTCTCAATCAAGCTCACGACTCGCTAAGAGATACAGGTCCCACACAGCGGCTGTGTTAAGCATCAACACATCGTCAAAAGTCTCAATCAAGCTCACGACTTGCTAAGAGATACAGGTCCCACACAGTGGCTGTGTTAAGCATCAACACATCGTCAAAAGTCTCAATCAAGCTTGTGACTCGCTAAGAGATACAGGTCCCACACAGCGGCTGTGTTAAGCATCAACACATCGTCAAAAGTCTCAATCAAGCTCACGGCTCGCTAAGAGATACAGGTCCCACACAGCGGCTGTGTTAAGTATCAGCACATCGTCAAAAGTCTCAATCAAGCTTGTGACTCGCTAAGAGGAGAGACTGGTCTAAAACTGTGGATGTGTTAAGCATCAACACATTGTCAAATGCCTCGATCAACCACATGAACCACGTGACTCGCTAAGAGTAGACCCGGGTACAAAACTTGGGCTCTGCTATGCATCTTCTCATCGTCAAGAGCAGCGGCTTCTCGTGTCGACATGATAATTTATTCCGGTTCGGCGACAGACTCAATAATGTTGTCAGCTGACATCATGTTTGAATACGCCAGTTATTTAGAGAATATGAGCGCACGGCATGAACCGCAAGTTGTCAGTATGCGTAATGTCTGTATTTACACAGTATTACACTGGAGAACAAAATAATTATGAGTGAGTCAATATACTTGTCATTGGGGAGGGGGTGCAAATGAAGGGAACATGACGCCTGGATCGGGATTCGAACCCACATTTCTTGCCATTTCGGTGTGAGTGTCCTAACCATTAAACTATCTACGCTCCCTGATGTAATTATCCAATCCACGTTTACCTTCCTGAGGTCAACTACTACATGCGTCACTTGGGAATCATAAGTCTTTTAAATAGTTTACATCCATAAGTAATGTAATGCTTAAAATTACACACATGCAGGCATTACATGGCACATGTATGCACAAGGCATAACTTGTACAGGTTCCTGGTCATGGAACCAGTGTCAGGGTGGTTGATTTTGCAAATGAAAGGGAATATTAGGCTTAGAACTACATTCTAACTTACACTTCTTGCCATTCCAGGGTTAGCATCCTAACCATTAGACTATCGAAGTTCCATTGTATTAATTATTTGTTACAAAACTTTCAAGATAAACCTCCATGCACATTTAAATCAACCAGCCTAGGTCAAAGCAGATCAATGATACACTGGGGTCGGTGTTGCCATTCCTTTCCCTGTCGCCCCACTCGCCCCCCCAAACAAACAAACAAACATACACTGTAAACTCAATCAGTAGCGGCCAACTAGACCAAATAAATCCATCTACAATGGAATGAGCCTGGAAATGATTCTAGTTGGATCCTACTGAGGTACATGATTAATCAATATTAACCTACTTACTAACTCAATAGGCCCCACCTGAGATTACCATGAACACAAGATCAATCACAAAGGCCCACCCTACATCCCCCATCACCCTTTCAACGAGTATGTTACTACTAGAAAGATAATCAGTTATGCCCCACCTCCTACTAACGCCTACCATGCTAGTCGAACATAGTTTCTCTTATCTTGTTCTTTACCTATCATTCATGTACCAATGTTTTGCTTATTTCCCTGTAATTGTCTATCTGTATATTGTTGTAGATTTGTTTACTGTGTAGAGGCAATTGTGCTTAGGGCTGGAAGACCAGTGCATTAGCACTGACCACATGTTATTCAGAGGAATAAAAACACTTGAACAAAAAAAAAACATATTGCTTATTATTAGTTAGCAATACCAAATTTGCTATATTTAATTTCGGATTGAATATTTAAATTGAAAGATTAGTTTTTTTGTTATTGCTTTATGTCCTAGCAACATCTAAGGTCATATCAGGACGGGTACGGTCTTGTGACTGCGCACACATGGCGACTTAATAGTGCTGTCCCACTGAGAGACCAGATCGCTTGCACCATGACCCGATATCCCACTCAGTCCCATTATCCGGATACTGTACTAACCAGTCCTTGTCCTATCCTATTAATGCTGACTTATCAATTTTATAACTTATAGGTTTGACTCGGCCGGGGATTGATCCCACGATCGCCGGGATGGGAAATGGGGGCCCTAACCACCCTGTCGTCCATTCGGTTCTTCGTTCGCCTCTCTACGGCAACCACGGGATGCTCCCCTATGTAGTGACCCTTTCTCCTGTCATGGGGGTGATGAAAATGGGAAATATTGCGCCTAGAGCGGGACTCGAACCCACATCTCTTTGCATTCCAGGCCAGTGTGCTAACCATTACACCACCTAGGCTCCCTGATATCACCACAGTACCCACGCCTACCTGTCTATGTGGTTACTTGCCTGAGAGGTCAGTGCAGACCACTACACTCCTGTAACCACAAGGTCAAAGGTCAAAGGTCCAAAGATCAACCAGGCAAGAAAGACCACAACTCACACACTTTGACGTCGGTTGTTGAATAAATATCGATAATTCCCCCTCATTTAAATCTGCATAATCTGATGTAAGTGCAGGCAACACATTGTTTCAACAAAACACTTGCTACTACATATCCATCTTATATACTGGATTGTTCATTAAACATTTATTTCAGTTTGGTGTCGAAAAGCCCATGTCCGGCAGTTAGACTCCATCGACTTAACAACAGAAATCTCTTTAGAGATGAAAGGCTTAAGGTGGCAAAGCATTCTTGTTCCTACTTTAAATTTGTGTTTATTTGTTAAATAAATGTTCGCACTCCAAAACTGAATCGATCCTGAACTGACGCCACCAAGCTTCTAGATTACAGCGTGCTGGTAGAGCGGTCTGTACTGTTTGACAGTATTTAACACTTTGTACCCACCCACCCTTCCACTACCCTACTTCTGAAAGCTTATGAACGGTATCGCTATCACATCACTCCGATTCTTGATCAAAGAACACCCCGGACATTTTTAAGACTGCAAATGTCGGCTTTAGTAGTTTGGAGAGTCATAAAATGGCTATGACTGCACCCTCACCTACACGGGTCTGCCGACACCACACATATCTGTCCCGAAGTGGAGTAGCACACACCAGTGGCTTAGGAATTGATCAACCCTTGCATGTCGAATCAGTAATATAATCAGAAACAGCCGTTATATTCTGTGTTGTACAATTTATTATGCATATATGTTTGTGGTAGTGGAACATCTATCTGTTGAGGATGCGTGTTAACAGTAGCACCTGTCTAGTATATACACTTATCCAGTACTTAACCGCTACTGATTTGCAAGGCTACAAGCCTGTGTCAGGATGTCCCCTGCACCTTGTAACCCCAGGTGGTCACCCATCCAAGTACTGACAGAGCTCAACGTTGTTGAAGTTTGAGGATCAATGTATTTATCCTCAGATATCCGTGTGAGGTACCGATTATTAGGATAGCTAACATTAGGAAGTTAATGTTCGAGTGGCAAGGTGCTCACCATGCTTTGACACATGTCGACAAATACCTTCTAGATGTACTCCCATGATAGCCCAATAACAGCCTCAGCCATGAACATTATACTTTCAAATATTAAAAATAGGGTCTATTTCGAACTAGTAAGGGGGGTGTCTCGACCAATTCTTTATTTTTGTTAGTGATCGTTTGTTTATTCTGCTCATAACGGTTAAGTGCATGCACTTGTTTTCACTGCTGTGCAGTATGGTCATAATCCATACCGATTGATTTCCTTTCCCAATTCTTTTGGTTTTCGATTATATTTTTGTACATAGTTAACATTTGTAATACATAGTTAACATTTGTAATACCCATTTCAGAATTTCATTGTGTTACATGGTGCAAATTGTCTATTCAACAGGTATTGTACACCTTATTCTATATACCTTTTGTGTAAATAACCCTGAATTGAAAAATGGCTGGAAGACCAGTGCTTCGGCACTGACAAAAGACTTATTCAGCAGAATAAACATATTTACCAACAAAACAAAAATAAAAAATGTGTACCCATGCAATTGGTGTTTTAATCTAAATATACTATGTTAGTTTTTTGTTTTTGTCACATCTTCTTATTACTAACTGCGGAACAGGTGTAATAATAGGGAGACAGTTACATTTATCCTTTTATATAACAATTCTAAACCGCAGTTAAAAATAAATAAGCAACTGAAATAGCACCACCAGAATGTGTTAGAACAGATCGATAGATGCGCCTCCCAGGGATGAAACCTGACACAGCAACAAAGATCCAAATATATAGATTTATACCTATATCCGCATAGTCTCTGTCTAGTTTAACTCAGAGACGAAAGTGGTCTCTGACAACAACAAAAAGACACAAAAAGAGCGGAAATCTATGGCAACGTTGTCTGTAAATAATGTTTCTCCAATAATAGTGTTCTTATTCTAATCATTATTGCCTTGCATTCTTCAATATAATAACAATTTCACAGAGAAAAAAAGGAGGGAAATTGATGGCGAGTTGGTCGACAATACAATCGCAACAAGGGCAATGGAAAGGTCTCCAAGGATAGTCTACACTGACTCACTAGTGTAATAAGAGCTGGGATAGTGCTAGGAGATTACTAGATAAAATCTGACTTCTGGGAGTTTTCCACGATTCCCTGACAGTGGTAAATATGCACATGAGAATTTCTGTATTTTCGCAGAAATTCAGTTCCATTCAGTATAAGGAAAGCCCAACACTGATCGTCCACCAACCGAACACCCACCGTCACCAGCCTGGGGTACAGTCAAATGATTCATGTGTCTCCAGAATTTGTCAGGTGAATAAGACAAGGTGGACACATGAAGAGGTAGGAAGAGAACATCGGGGAATGGACAGGCCTGGAGTTCGCTAAGTCCCAGAGGGCAGTGGAGAACAAGGAAAAATGGGGAAAAAAGCCTGGTGGCAACGTCATCTGTGGTGTACCAACGACCTTCACGGTTAAGGGATTGACAATGATGATGACATGCATACATCATTTGTACCTTTTTGGAGTAAATTGAGTTGAGAATGACGCCACCTACCTGTGAATACACTCGGTATCTTTGACATGAAGCTTTTGACGGTTCGGACAGGCACTCCGGAGTGGCCGTCCTGCATTCGCTCCAGAATGCCCTCCATCTGAAAAAAACACAACCAACATTGCCTTAGACCACCTGCACCTTACAGCCGACATCGCATATCTCGTCAGATCATAGCTTCACATGCACATAGATCAAATAAACTAAAGGTTATTTCAATACAATGTTTGTTTTGGGTGTTTTTTTTCTTTTAAGTTAAAGTTCTTAAAAGGTTATACTTGTCGTTTCCTACCAAAGTGCTTGGCATTATTGGGATATGGCAAGGACTGGTTGGCTCAGTGTCAGGATAATGTGACTGAGTGGGATATCAGGTCATGGTGCTGGTCTCCCAGTGAGACAACAGTAACTTTTATTTTAAATTGCAAACTTTGGCGATATTTGAAGTGAAAACATGCCAAATTAATTTTTGGAAACCACATCAAAATGCTGAGACCATGGGCTTCAGCAATTAGAGGCTCTATTAAATTGGCTTAATACTCTCCTTCTAAGTAGCCTCACATGCTTAAAGCTGCATAGTCCGATGAAATATCAAATTTTCAAAACCAAACCAATTATCTAGATTTGATTTTACATATCTAACTTAGAAACTGATGCACTTATTAAGTATTTGTTTCTGTGTAGAAGGCAATACTGATTCAATTTAACAGAACCTGTTACTGCAGAAGTCTATGGTGTCAGAGTTTTGGCAAGCATGTCAAAACTAATTTTCCATGCTTGCACTCAAAATATCACAAAAGTTTACCATTTTAAATAAAAGTAACTTTGAACTAGTGTAAAGTAGATACTAGTGATCGATCTAATATATTTATCTCAGAAAAAATACGGAAATTCAAAACCATCGGACTATGCAACTTTAATACGGGCACCAGTATCTAAGTTTGATATGTAAGTCTGATAGGTAAGTGTTTTGGTTTTGAAAATGTGACTATGCAGCTTTTAATTCTCCCAACATAAGTGATTCTTGCATCACAAATTCTGTGTAGTCATACCAAATGGCCTACACTAGCACCAACTGATTTTTTAACTCAATCTTTTCCGCTTAATAAGGTCCAGTGAACATCAGTGCAGAAATAGCAAAATGGCATCCAGGTGTAGTTTAATTTCATCATAATCTTACTCTGTGTATTACATACAAGTACTGATGAACTATAGATACATGAATGTGCATAATCTCATTTTGGTTCAGTGTTATGGCACTTCCATTACATTTTATTCACTTGATTTTACAACAACGACGAAAGTAAAATACCACCGATCATAAACTGCACATAGGAAGGGACACTAATTAAAATCTATTTAAACTTTTCATTTTTAAATGACATTCACATTCAGTGGTTGTCATTGTATTTGATTATATCTCAAGCTAAACAAAAGTGTCAGTGAAGGAAAGATTGTCTCCTACACCCACCAAACTCTCTGACCAGCTGACTGCAGCTACACACACATGTCCAATGTGCCACCACACATTCCGAGCACGAATTGGGATCATCAGTCATCGACAAGTTCGCAACAAATGACGAGTTGCTGTCATCATCGCCACCAATGGACAACCAATAAGATTAGTACGGATGTGAAAACGGCTCATAGATTTTCTTTTTAAGAAGATATACACATATATAATAAATTAATTCAAGTGCATATTTGTTTTAAATTCCGTTATTCTTCTTTTGTAATTCCTAATCGTTTGTGCTTTGTTGTATAAGGAACAGATAGTAATGTAGTAGTTGTAAACGTCGGGGTGTCGCCAGCTTGCCAATAAGTGACGAGAGAGCGGGAAGTGGGAAGAAAGGTGTGAAAGCCCGCTGGCCAATCAGGTGGATGGACAGTGGACTCATCTGTCCACCCAAAGTCCAAAAGCACAGCAGGCACAGGTGGTACTGTGTCATTCTCTCCGAATCAAACACAATATCATTGCAACCAATCTTAAATAACTGAACATGGTCCTTATTCCAAATAACATGACTGTAAATTAACATTATTTGTACAGAAGTGAAATTCAAACATTGCTAAAATTGTAACCTATTCATCCATGGGAAATGCTATAAATAAGCATGTGGGACACTATGCTTAGAGTTGGATTCGAACCCACATTTCTGATAGTCTAGGGTGAGCGTCCTAACCATTGGGTTACAAAGACTCCCTGGTGCAATCACCATACCCGCACTTTACCAGCGCATGTGGCATTTCACCTGGGGAGGTGAGTACAGCTCACAAACAATTCTATTGAGTAGAAAGTGACTGAAATCGACAATAAAAACACTATTAAAATGTCACAGACCGGCTATTTCAAATTAAATTCAGCTTACTCTTTCCAGTAATTTAGGGGGGGACCCAATCATTTAATTTGTAACTTTCTGGGATAATCACCAATTCTATTACAAAAGAGGCAAACATATAAAAACTGTGTATATAGGTTCTGCTTGTTTGTTATTATTTGCTGGGTTCTTAAATCGTAGCAACAACTAAGGTCATATGAAGACTGGTACCGACTTGTGACAATGCACACTGTTGGCGACCTTTTGGTGCGGCCCCATTGGCATACCGGCTGCTGGTACTCAGGCATAATATCCTGATAATGAGAAGACCGGTCCTTTCCATGATGTTACATTGCAAATTTGATTAGGTTTGCGCTGCGGGAGCTGCAGCGGTTAGCTTAAGTAATGATTGATTGATAACATAGCAACGGATATAATCATGAACTAGCTGTCTCTCCAATATAGTGTAGAAACAGTTTACATATAATTATATATATATATACATATATATATATATAATAATAATAATTATTATATATATATATATATTATATGAATATATATGAGTGAGTGGTAAATGCGTGAGGCAGAGACAGGCGAGGATACGGCAGGTGGCGCCACCAGGTGAGACAGAAGGCTAGGCAGAAGACCTGACCAGTAGATGACTGGAGGAGTGTCAGTTAGGAGTATAGTCTCAGGTTGATATGAACTGTGACTGAAATCGAAAAAAAAAGCTATTAAAATGTCACACACCGGACATTTCAAATTAACTTCAGCTTACTCTTGCCAGTAATTGGGGGGGGGACCAATCATTTAATTTGTAACTTTCTGGGACAATTACCAATTCCACCACGTGAGGTAGAAGGGGAGGCATAAGGCCTGACCAGTAGATGACTGGAGGAGTGTCAGTTAGTGGTGTAGTGTCAGGTTCATATGAACTGTGACCGAAATCGACAATTATATATATATATAATGAGTCAGCCTCACGAAAATGGGCCAATTGATAGTTTATTTAAGATGTCGGCATCCCAATTCTTAAAGTGTAGTGCATTTCTTTGTTTTATATTAAATTATCCTAAAAACAAATAAGGTTGTTGTATTTTCTCTACCTTTACATTCAGGATAGATTTAAGGACTTTGCAACACCCCTGTCAATGCTAAACTATAATTATGATGATCGACGCCGACATCCAATGATCTACGCAGATAACTTTACCAGGATGTCGGCGTCGCAATTCATAAAGTGTAGTGCATTTCTTTGTTTTATATTAAATTATCCTAGAAACAAATAAGGTTGTTGTATTTTTTCTACCTTTACATTCAGGATAAATTTAAGGACTTTCCAATACCTCTGTCAATGCTAAACTATAATTATGACGATCGATGCCGACATCCAATGATCGACGCCAACAACTTCCCCCAATTGTCCTCTTTTCGTGATCCTGACCTATATATATATCTCATGAAAATAGGCCAATTGGTGCATGGGGTAGAAGTTGTCGGCGTCGCACATCATAAGTTGTCGGCGCCGCACATCTACTACAGTAAAACCTCTCTAACCGACCACCTACACAGATTGACCACTCCCCTATATCGATCGCTATATTTGGTAACCATATTCCAACTCCCTAAACTGACCATCTCCCTGAATGGACCACTTAAAGTCGGTCCCAGGATCGGTCGATTTAGAGACGTTTTACTGTATACCTGGGTTCTTCTTCAGTGCTGGTCCTAATTGGTTGGTCCCTCACATTGTAACTGTTTTCTTCCAAATTAATTCTCCTTTTCATACCAAATGAAGAAAATTCCTTTCATTATACCCCAAAGAAGCAATGACAGCAATCCAGTGGGAAAAAAATATTTGGTTAATATTTTATTGTAAAAATAGATTCATTTGTCACGTAAATATGACAGCTAAAAATGGGAATGGTGAAACTGTAGTGCTTGTGTTGGAAACTATTTCATAGCAGACCAACGTATTCAAACATAGCTAGTTTATTTGCAAAGTTGTAACATGCAAAAATGTCAAAAAACTAATTTTAGGACTGTTGAGTGTGTGTGGTTAAAACAACGATGCTTGAAAGTGAGCATAACGCGTGTTTCATGAGGTGTCACATCATGAAACACACGTTCACCTTCAATTTTCACAATATCCAACTATGCAACGTGCAAGCCAGGAAAATCCTACTGCTATAAGTAGCCTAGCATCATAGATGCCTAGTTCTGAACACAAAAATCTTAATATTATTTCCTGAAATGCATTAAAAGTGCTATACAAAATCCAACAATGGATCAAATCTCTTCTCACCACAATTTTCAAATATACTGTGGGCATCTACACACCTAGTGATCATGTGGTGTCAAGTCATAAACAGGATGTTGTGCTATGATGCTATTACTGTGGCATGTCACACATCGATGAAGAAGAAACAAGCGTTCACCTGTTGTCATCATCATGCTCTAAGTCATCACAATATCTTTTTCTACATAAGAAAACTTATAACACTCAAAAGAAATATTTGCATACATGTAATGTGTACAAATAATGCCCTGAACAAATACATTTTTTTTGCATGCTATTAGCAGTTTCTAACCTAAGTCATTATTGAGTGTCACGTGAAACATGCATTACATGTTACATGAAACATGTGTTACAATTCCAAGAAAATCAGAAGTTAGGGAAGTGTTCCAAGATTACTTTGAAATATGTCCACAGCATAAAAAACTAAATATGCAAAAATACTTTTTCATCATCTGTGGTGCTTGTTTCATCATGAAGGAACAACTTTTCCTTTCCATGTCACGCATGTTTCAGTGTCACAATTTTATATGTTATCTGTTCTACTCACAAGTGGACGAACACTCATAAAATTGCACTTAGTTACTCATAGTGACTGCTGTTCATAACCTAACTAGGAAATATTATGGGTCTTGTTCTAAATATTACATAATGAGGGGTGTTGTGTCAGGCAGAAACACGTTTAACGTTCTCCACTTGGTCATGTTCGAAGCCACCCTGACTTGCAGTCGGGGTCCAAACTGCTTTTTTTTAAATCATGTCTTAAAATTGGATGCATGTGGAACACAACAAGCCTAATTGGGAGAGGCTGTAACATATTTCAGTTTTTACCTCCGATTCCCCCTTTTTAGGACCAGCACTGAAGAAGAACCCACCTATAGGTTATATATGTTTTGTGAAAAACAAAAATGATTTAATACAAATGTAATATGGGATTATGAATGGCCAATTTTCGTTGTTCAGACACAAATATATGTAGTTTGAGGAAAAAGGAAAATAAATACCTTTAAGACAATTTTTTTTTTCCCCATGCACCAATTGGCCTATTTTCATGAGACTGACTCTTTTACAGATGTCCATTTAAGGTATATAATATAAGTGACCAGAAGTTGACCGTGGGTCACAGTTCAGCGGAGGCAGGAACCAACACCAATGTGCTGGTCATGGTCAGGCGGATGCAGGGAATGAGAGCATGACTGAATATTATCATCTGAGTGTCAGTTAAGGATGAAGCGTGTGTCAGGCAGTGACACCGAAACATTGAGTGTGGTCCTTTATTTATATACACATAATGAATTATATAGTGTATATTGGCGGTAGTAGTAGGTAATAGCAGGTAGTAGGTAGTATACACATATATACATACAAACATAATTCTTCAGAGATCTTCTAACGGTATGTCACTGCTGGAAGATGTCCAACTACTCCCCCCCCCCCCTCCCCCAAGTAACCATGCTAGTCTAAGAGCTCACTAAGACATTTCTCTTCTTTTATATCAATCTTTATCTATTGATTGTTATTAATGCTTTGCTCTGTGTTTTCTTATAAATGTCTGCATACAGACCTTTAACTTTGCTCAGCATGTAGTGAATTTCGTTATAAGAGTTGGAACACCATCACTTTGGCACTGACATGTTATTTGTTTGGTGTGGTTTTATGTCTTGACAACATCTAAAATCGTATAAGATGGGTACTGACTTGTAACAATGCACACTCATGATGACTTTATAGTGTTGCCCCACTGAGATATTAGACCAGCAGCACCATAACCTGATATCCCACCCAGTCACATTATCCTGATACTGAGAAAACATGTCCTTTTCCAATCCTAGTAATGCTAAAAGCCGGACTAGGTAGTGCCATGTATCAATTTTAACCCACGACCTGCCGCATTGGAAGCCAGCCAATGCTTTTACCGGTTCAGCCATCCCATTCAACTTGTTATTCATACTCACAGGAATAAAATCACTTAAACAATAACTATAAATGGACAACAAACAATTATGCCATAGATACCTCCCAACCTCTAGACAGTTCAACCATCATCAAAAACGTTGAGCTCTGTCAGTACTTGGATGGGTGACCACTTGGTGATACACGATGCAGGAGACATCCCGATACAGGCCTACAGCCTTGCAAAGCAGTGGTAGCTAAGTAGCGGATAAGTGTATACTAGACAGGTGATAATGTTAGCACGCATCGTCAACAAATAAATGTTCCACTACTACACACATATATTTCCACGCCACTCATCATCCCAACCTGAAAACCCTAATGAACCTCTCCACCCTCACCCCCACCCACCCCTCTCTAGGGTGATTAATAACATACATCGGGATGACCGGGTGCGGTGGCCGATTCGGTAGAGCGCGGGCCTCACGTGTGAAAGGTCGAGAGTTCGGTTCCTGGTCGAGTCAAACCAATGACTTATAAAATTGATACTTGTCACTTCCTAACCTGGTGCTCAGCATTAATAGGATAGGGCAAGGACTGGTTAGCTCAATGTCAGGACAATGTGACTAGATGGGATATCAGATCATGGTGCTGGCAGCCTGATTTCCCAGTGGGGCAGCACTATAAAGTCACATTCTCACAATGAGTGCACACTGTCACAAGTCAGTACCCGTCCTGATGTGACCTTAGGTATTGCCAGGACGTAAAACTCCCAACAACCAACCAACCTACATCGGGATGACCTTGACCTGACCTTGGCCTATGCTAAATAGACGGATGCTAATCTGAATGTCACCACGCAGGCTCACCCTGATTCCGACATGTTTTCCTCACAGCGAGCAGCTCTCTGCCTGTGGCTGAGCAGCTCTCAGCGGCACTCGGTGATTGACCCAATAACGGAGTAGCAGGCCCTCCCACACACCCACACCCGTACGCACACACCAGCAGCTACAGCGGCATACCGCTCACAGCACAGGGCCAGCAGGCCGGCCTGCACATTAGCCGTGACTGCAGCATTCCGCCCACAGTGGCTGGTAGTAGTCCTCCTACATTACCAGGTCTGCGGCGACAGTCGGGCGCTGCCGAGGCCTCCCAACTACCGGTTCATCACAGCGCCGTCTGCAGCGCTGGTGGTAGTAGTGGTGGTAGTAGTGGTGGTAGTGGCAGTAGTCTGGTCCCCGAGCCCTGCTCATGTAGACTGGTCCGGTATCGACCGGCATTTTGGGAAGCCATCGGTGGCATCGTCGCGAAATCGGCTGAATTGACCGAGATTTCTTTTTGTTTTTTACTTTTTAATTGATTTAATTTACCTAATTTGTTTAGCTTATTAAATCCTTTGATTGATTGATTTATTTATTTATTTAGTCATGAGAGGGTAATAATATACTCACCAGAGATTATTTGGGATTTTGTTGTGAATTTAAACAAAAATATTTTATTTACTTAATTTATTTACTTTATTCATTTTATTTGTAACAATATACTCAGCAAAAATTAATTAAAACTTTGTTGTTCACATTTATTTGTCAGAATAGCTATTTATTGGTTGTCATTTTTTGTTGTTATCATTTTCAGGTTATATACATAATATTTGGAGATGGCAACATAAGCAACGTCTTTCCAATGATACATATGACAGAGATATTGCAAGATATGATAGATAGATAGATAGATAGATAGATAGATAGATAGATAGATAGACAGACATATAGATAGACAGATAGATAGATAGATAGACACACAACCGCAGTCACCCACACACACACACACTCACCACTACCCCACAACCACATCACACCTAAACAGAACAGCCACAGCTGGCACCACAGCAGCGGCTTTGCAAAGTCTCCAGATTTGTCAGTCCCCCCCCACCCCCACACACACACACACTACCACCACGCACTCACCCATATTACACAACAAACCCCACACCAGTCCACACACAACTCCGCACTGTGGCAACGTGCTACATACGTGCACATGTGAGTACAAATAAATTTCAATTTTACATTACCAAATTGGGAATAATTTCTCACATTTTCATCATAATAACAACGGTAACAACGAAGATAAGGATGGTCGTGGTGACGATATTGACAGTGATGATGAGGATGAGGATGATGATGATAGTAATGATGATTATAAGGATTGTGGCTATAACTTTATAAGGATGAGGATGCCAATGATTATATGGATGATGATGATGATGATGATGGTGATGATAATGACAAGGATGATCATGACAAGGATGATGACAAAGATGCTGCTATCGATGCAACTGTTGATGATGAGAGTGATGAGGATGAGGATAACAACAACGAGGACGAAGCCATGGCCTCGCTATTTTGATAGTAGAACTGTTTATGTGGGGTCAGCTCAGTGCACTTAATAACAAATTTGGTTGCTATGGCAGCATAGCAGCTATGGATAGATAAACGCAACACACTCACAACTGAACTGGCAATAACACTTAGTACATGGCTTCTCCCTCCCGCCTCTGGCCGGTTATGTGGTTCATCTGGTGGTTCTGCTTGTTTGATGGGATACTCAACGCCTGTCAATAATTATGTAACGCTATCCAGGCACTCTGTTGCAATCAGTTCACTTCGCTAAGTTCAAAATGTGGTTGCTATAGTAACATTGCGTTAGTTATGTAAGGACATGGTTCTCACGGTGTCTACTTCCTACACCAGTCGCATACACACAACACCGCCAACCAGGTGCCCAAATTAGCCTGTCACCTGCACATGTTTACTCGCCCCTCCACACCCACACAGACACGCGCACAAAGACACACAGACAGACACACAGATGTAGACACAGACATACACACAGATGTACACACAGACATACACACAGACACACACACATACACACAACACCGCCAACCAGGTGCCCAAATTAGCCTGTCACCAGCACATGTTTACTCCCCCACCCACACCACACCCAAACAGATGCATGCAGAAAGACACACAGACAGACACACAGACGTACACACAGACATACACACAGACATACACACAGACACACACATACACACAACATCGCCAACAAGGTGCCCAAATTAGCCTGTCACCTGCACATGTTTATTCCCCCCCCTCCCACACCCGCACAGAAGCGCGCAGTAAGACACAGACACACAGACGTACACAACACCGCCAACCAGGGCCCGTATGCATGAACAACTATTTACCGGCTCCGGTGTTAAGAGCCTCCGCCGGGGTACCTAACACTGGTGTGCCGAAATGGGTCACAGGGTATGTACGGGGCCAAAGCATGGTGGTGTTAGTTACCATTTCAGTTATTTATAGATTTGGGGAATGCCACTGAGCCTGTTCAAGGCGAGCACCACTATTTGGGTGTTTAGTCCATTGGAACCAGCCGGTTACATATATATATATGCACAGAACAGCACTGCACCCGGTTAGACTCACTGTTGATATGACGTGACACAATCAAGTCTCTCTTTCCTCAGGAATTCATGGAGAACATACACACTCAAGGAACACAGACATGCAACACTTGTCAACGTGGAATAACTAGGCATAGTTAAGGGTGGCACTGTGTTGTGTAAACACCACACATATCTCTCAGTAATAGCAGTGAATAGATTTGTGCATTTTGTTTTGTTTACATTCGACAATATGAATATCGCCGCCGATGTAGCGGCAGTGTTAATATCGCCTCGATTTTGGGTATAATTTGACCAAATTTCACTTTTTGAGTATGTTATTCTGTTAAATATGATAGCAGTGAATAGATTTGGGCCTAATCGGTACCTAACACCACCCTTAACTTGCTACGGAGTGGTGTTAGCCTACCTGATCTTAAACTCACTGTGTTTGCCTAACACTGCTCCTTGCATACTGACTTTTTGCCGCTAAACTAGAAATCCCGGGCAAAACCAGTTTTGCCTCGCTAACACCGCGTCATGCATATGGGCCCTAGTGCCCAAATTAGCCTGTCACCTGCACATGTTTACTTCCCCGCACCACCACACCCACACAGACGTGCGCAGAAAGACACACAGACAGACACACAGATGTACACACAGACATACACACATACAGCACATCCAATCAGGTGTCCAAATTAGCCTGTCACCTGTCCATGTTCACTGTCCACCCACTCACACAGACGCGCGCAGACAGACATATGGACATACACAGACATACTATCAAACATACTATCATACATACATACATACACACACATACACACATACATACATACATACATACATACATACATACATACATACATACATACATACACACATACACACATCACTGTCAACAAGGTGCCCAAATTAGCCTGTCACCTGCACATGTTTACTCCCCACCCCCCCACCTCACTCACACAGACATCCAGACACACAGACATACGCAGACACACAAATACATATACACCGCCACACAGACACATACACACATACAGACACACACAGACACGTGCACATGCATATGCAGTCACACACAGACATACACGTACACACGGATATACATGCATACACGCCAATTCACACACAAGTCCACACATACACCTACACAGACACTCGGCGGCCAACACAGACAGACAGGCACACACACGCAGGCAGTGGGATGCGGCCATACAAGAAGCCCACTGCCATGCCAGTATAAATAAGCCGGTGGGAGCTGTGAGGCAGCCCGCCGCTTCCGCTTCCCATGTAGCAGTTAGTCCGAGTCAACCGAAGCTCTTCCGCCTCCCCCCCCCCCTCCCAAAAAAAACACCCCAACAATGATGGCACTTGTGGCTATCTCAGCTTGCATTGGGCAACTGAAGAATAAAGCAAGAAATGCCCTGTTTGGCGACGGGATATTGTGACTGAGTGGGATATCGATCGCATCAAGGTGCCGGCGGATCGGTACCTCAATGAAGCTGCACTATAAAGCTACTAGGCGTGCATACTGTCACAAACCATTTTTAACCTGGCATGGTTGTTTTTTTTAATCAAATTAACTCAAGTGGTGCTAGGAGGTAAAACCCCAATCATCTTGCAAACAGCTCAACCCAGAACTCCACCACTGCAACGTAATACAGTATAACCCAGTTAAACCAAGCTAGGTTAATCCAAACTTTTTTCGGCGGCCCGGCAAAATACTACCATTTATCATATAAAAAAGTTGGTTAAACCAAAGTCGGTTAATCCAAATAACCGATTAATCCAAACAAAATTGTCAGACCCCAGGCCACTACGGTATGGTTAAACCAAACTGTCATGTTGTTATAAGGTCATCTGAGACCCAACTGACTTTTTTATATGATAAATTGTAGTATTTTGCCGGGGCGCCGAAAAAAGTTTGGATTAAGCAATGGTTTGGTTTAACCGAGCTTGGTTTAACGGGGTTATACCCTACATACATAAATGTTTCAGCATTTGGATGTATGATGGTCTGGCTGATCCATAGACCATGGAGCCATAATCGAGCTTTGATCGGACCAGTGCACAAGATAGAGAAAGAAGAGTGGTGTGGTTGCCCCCCCCCCCCCCAATTGGTATGAGCAACAACTCTCAGGAGGTCTAGAGCTTTTTGACATTTCTTTTTGACATATTTAATGTGCGAAATAAAGTTCAATTTCTTGTCAAAAATGACACACAAGAATTTGGTTTCTTCAACCACAGGAATCTGTGTTTGGTTGAGATAGATCTCTGGGTCTGGGTGTACACCCCGCTGTTGACAGAAATGCACACACATAGTTTTGCTGAGAGAGAATTTAAAACCATTTTCGTCATGCCATTCGGCTATTCTGTTCAGGTGATGTTGCAGTTTTCTTTCTATAGCTGCCATGTTTCTAGACCTGTAACAAAGATTGAAATCATCTACAAAGAGAGATTTATTAATGTCAGGTCTGACACAACCCACAATGCTATTATTGTATTAATTTTGATTATGAACAGTGTAACCGATATGATGCTCCCTTGGGGTACCCCCATTTCTTGGTCAAAGGCTTCTGAGAGAGTACTTCTGGCACGCACTCAGAAACACCTATTTCAAAGAAATTGCTATATAAAAAGAGGTAGTCTGCCTCTCAATCCACTATCCTGGATGTCTTTCATAATGCCATATTTCCATTGGTCTTCTTCCACCTCCCAAGGAAAATCAAGGAAAACTTGGGGGGAGCACATGGTGAGGTCAATTGAAGTTAAGGAACCTGTACCTGGATGGAGATATGTGGGACTATCATCAATCCACAGACAGAGATTCTGCCTGCTCATGAAATCTTCTACAATGCATCCCTTTGGATCGGTATTGTCTGTGGCACTCCAGAGGTGATTGTGGGAATTAAAATCTCCCATTATGATACAAGGTTGGGGTAATTGAGCAAAAATATTATTTAAATCCGCAGCTATTACAGGACTAGAAGGAGGAAGATATAATGAACAAAATGTTATTGTGGTGTGAAGAGTTATTTTGGCAGCGACAGCTTGTAAATTTGTATTTAAATTAACTTCACTCTGTGGCAGAGAGCTTTTTGTAAAAAAATAGACACCCCACCTACCCATAGCATCTGTTGTGCCTTTTTTGTGATAAGATTCAAAACCTTTTAAACTCATGTTTGCATTATCTATTTTTGTTTCTTGCAGGCAAATTACAGATGAATTATATTTTTGAATGACTAGTTCCAGTTCATTCGATTTGCCTGTAAACTATGACAGTTCAACTGTATTATATTTGCAGCAGCCATTAAAAACAATAAATATATACAGTTAAAAACAACTAAAATGCTACGGGGGGTGAACTGGGGAGAGATACCTAGCTCTCGTTCACTCTCCACCTCCATATCATCCAAGTGGCCAAACTTGTTGAATAATTTGAGTGTCATTTGAGCCCTTCGATTGTCTTCCAGTTCTTTGTGATTTATTATGTATTTTCTTTGTCACTTGCGAGTTTGTGTTTAAGGGAGGTTATGATTTTAAATTGCTTGACGCATTGTTATTGCTCTTATGTGTTACTTTCTTGCTATTTGATGTTGCATGTTCATTAGATGTATTAGTTTGTACAGAAATTCAAGTGCTAGTGCTAGGCTTAGGCGTTGTGATAAGCTAGTCCTCCAATGTTACAAATGTATTAGCATTCTCAATTGGCCAGGACAATTCAGTCTGTGTTTCAACTGAAACACAGACCAACTTGACTGGGCTTGGAGCAACAGACTTTATCACATGTGCATATGATGCTCTGAGGCTGACATTCAAACTTTTAACAATCTTTCTTGCCTGTGGAAAACTGACCTGTCTTGTATGGTTAATCTTCTGCACTTCTTTTTCAAATTCATATTTTGTGCATTGCCAAGAGTATGATGGATGATCTCCCTTGCAGTTGGCACATTTAAAAATGGTACTTTCACAAGAATTGTCATCATAATTTCCAGTACATTTAGCACAAACCAATTGCTGCCTGCATCTATCTGTACCTTGTCCGAATCTTTGACATTTGAAACAACGGAGCAGACCAGGGATGTATGTATCAAGCCTAACATTTAAATATCCAACTTTAATTGAATCTGGTAGAATCGTTGTTTCAAATGTCAAGATGAAAGTCTGAGTCGGCTTTCTGACACCTTCCCTTTTGGTATGGATGTGAAATGCATGTAATACTCTCTGGTTAGCCAATTCTCTAACAATTTCATCCTCAGAGCAATCAATTAAATCTGCACATCGTGTGACACCTTTCCTTGTATTCAAAGTCCTGTGTGGTGTGACCTTCACAGGAACCGTTGCCAGGTTGGTGGTTCTCAGCAGATTGTTGGCATGTGATTTTTTGCCGACTTCCACCAAGATACCACTTCCCATTTTTTTAACACTGATGGGATCTCCGGCAATGCCTTTGATCCCTTTGGCAATGGTGAAAGGTGACATCTTTGACAAAGTATTATCATTGTCTGAGCCCATAATTACTAAAAAAATCTTGGAAATGTCATAAGTCTGTTGTTCTGTCCTTTGTCATCATCATCTGAGGAAGAATCCTTCCTCAATCTCTTGCCGTGTGAAATAGAAATATCCATACTCTTTTTGAAACTTCGTTATTTGCAGTCCCCAGTCCTACTCTGAACCTATGCAGATGCCCAGAGGAGTGGGGCAGAGCCCAGCACTCTTATGCATGGGGATATACAAATAATATACTCGCAGGAAGCAAAATTATAAATAAAAAGGATAGCAGACCATTCTAACCTTCCCCCCCTTCAATATGGTCCACTATACGATCCATCGAGAACTTACTTCACCTTGATTAGCTCATGAGCAGCCGCCTTCTAGAACTACTACAAATACAATTATAACAATGCATTCTAAATTTCAAATTTCAAAAAGTAATATTAAACCGTAAAACTAAAATGAATAATCTATCATCACATAATTGAATGGCAGTCCTAGGGCATGATGTCACCAGCCGATTGATTAAGCTGAAGTCCCCAGCCCTACTCTGAACCTATGAAGATGCCCAAAGGAGTGGGGCAGAGCCCAGCACTCTTATGCATGGGGATATACAAATAATATACTCGCAGGAAGCAAAATTATAAATAAAAAGGATAGCAGACCATTCTAACCTTCCCCCCCTTTAATACTGTCCACTATACGATCCATCGAGAACTTACTTCACCTTGATTAGTTCATGAGCAGCCAGCCGCCTTCTAGAACTACTACAAATACAATTATAACAATGCATTCTAAATTTCAAATTTCAAAATGTAATATTAAACCGTAAAACTAAAATGAATAATCTATCATCACATAATTGAATGGCAGTCCTAGGGCATGATGCCACCAGCCGATTGATCAAGCCGAGCCAAACTTGACCACCTGTCTAGGAGAAATCGAGGCCGAAGTGATGCGTTGGTTATCCCTCAATCACCAGGATCCCATCATCCTCTGACACAGGTCACAACCCACAGAAAACAGGTTGGCCTCATTTAGTCGCCTCTTACAACATGCTCCAGAGGGATACAGTGGGAAAATTCTTATTCTACGAACCCCCTTCCCACAGGGGAAGGTGGTAGTAGTACTAGTAGTAGGTAGTAGTAGCTAGTAGTAGGTAGTAGTACTACCGACGCTCCTCATCGTGGGTGGGGTCTCGCACGGCATTCTACTATAGTTCATCCACACTAACAGGAAAACTGTTCCTGTCTCACATGCCCGTCATACACATACTATCGTCTAATAGTCCGAAGAAAGAAAGACATTTTTTTATTGTAAAAAGTTGAAAACCTTAGGCAACACTGCTCCTTAAAATTAAACCAGAAGACACCCATGATATTGGAGTGACTTTTACTCACGTTTAGATGAGTGAGCTTAATTTATTGACTGGGAACGCCGTGCCGCGACATGTGGCCATTTTGTGCGGTGCTGCTCTATAGGCGGCTGGGGCTGCGATGGTAGCGCCAGCGGCGGCGGAGGAGGTGGTGGCGGCAGAGGGGACGGCGTCAGCGGCGGCGGCGGCGACGGTGGAGGGGACGGCGCGGACGGGTACGCCGGCCGGCCGTGTGTGGAACCGGGCCGGGCGCCGTAAATACACATGATGGCTGCCACTTTGAAGCGGAGAAGGTGGCGCGTAATTATGACGAGCGGCTTAATGATATCTGGTCAGTGTTTAATCACCTGACCTTCTGACTGCGGGGGCCAGCGCCCGCCTCTGTTGTCGTTAATTACCGCCGATTTGCGCCCAGATTCACCCACAATGCGCCCGCCACTCACTCACTCTGCCTCAGCATGTCAAATAGTTGGCCAACACGACATGGGTATGTGCGGGGAGCTGTGGCTGCTTGCTCGTCGCCCTGAGGTGTGCGGGAGGGTGGGGCAGCCTCTGCCCGCCCCATTGCTGACTTACTGGTCGAGTAATCCCGGCAACTTGGTGGTGAAGTCTTCTGTATACCAGCACACTCTGCCCACAATACCACACGCTGCCCACAATACAACACTCTACCCACAATACCACACCCTGCCCACAATACCAAACTCTGCCCACAATACCACACTCTGCCCACAATACCACACCCTGCCCACAATACCACACGCTGCCCACAATACCACCCTACCCACAATACCACAGCCTCCCCACAATACCACACCCTGCCCACAATACCACACCCTGCCCACAATACCACACCATGTCCACAATACCACACCCAGCCCACAATACCACACCCTACCCACAATATCACAGCCTCCCCACAATACCACACCCTGTCCACAATACCACACCCTGCCCACAATACCACACCGTCCACAATACCACACCCGGCCCACAATACAACACCCTGCCCACAATACCCACAATATCACAGCCTCCCCACAATACCACACCCTGTCCACAATACCACACCCTACCCACAATACCACACTCTACCCACAATATCACACCCTACCCACAATACCACACCCTGCTCACAATACCACACTCTGCCCACAATACCACACCCTGCTCACAATACCACACCCTGTCCACAATAGCACACCCTGCTCACAATACCACACTCTGCTCACAATACCACACCCTGCCCACAATACCACACCATCCACAATACCACATCCGGCCCACAATGTAACACCCTACCCACAATACCACACCCTACCCACAATACCACACTCTGCCCACAATGTCACACCCTGCCTGCAATACCACACCCTGTCCACAATACCACACCCTGTCCACAATACCACACCCGGCCCACAATACAACACCCTGCCCACAATACCTCACCCTGCCCACAATACCACACCCTGTCCACAATACCACACCCTGTCCACAATACCACACCTGCCCACAATACAACACCCTGCCCAAAATACCTCACCCTGCCCACAATACCACACCCTGTCCACAATACCACACCCGGCCCACAATACCACACCCTGTCCACAATACCACACCTGCCCACAATACAACACCCTGCCCAAAATACCTCACCCTGCCCACAATACCACACCCTGCCCACAATACCACATCCTGCCCACAATACAACACCCTATCCACAATACAACACCCTGTCCACAATATGACACCCTGTCCAAAATACCACATCCGACCCACAATACCACACCCTGTCCACAATACCACACCCACGCCACAATACCACACACCTGCCTACAACAGCACACCCTCCTGATATGATCGTAGCTGTTGCAAGGACATAAAACTCCAACAACCAACCAATCATAATAGGACAGTGCGCCTATTGAGAGTGACAAGCAGGCCGGCAGGGTTCCATTGCGACTTCCGGTGCTCCTTATCGGTATGTCCGCTCTACCGCACCCTGCCCACAACACACAGGCCCTGAGCATCTTGGTGATATCATGGGAGCAACGAGTGCTGCAACAGTGGCTGACATTCATGGATATAAAATGCAACATCCAAAACAACATTGGCTGGCTTCAATATGGGCAAATATAGCATTTGGGTGGGGGAGGGGGGGGGGAAATCAAGTACTAGTGCATGCCTTTCTACTGTTCAGCTGATAGAGGTTCGAAGCCCAGCCAAGTCGAATGAGTGATTTACAAAATCGATACTTATCGTTACCTAGCCTGGAGTTATGCATTACGAGGATAGGGCAAGGACTGGTGTGATCAGTACCAGGATAATGTGACTGAGTGGGTTCTGGTTTTGGACGTCCGATCTCCCAGGGGGCAGCACTATAACGCTGCCACCAGTTGGTATTCATCGTGATATGCCTTTATAATGTTGCTAGGACGTAATGCCCCATCAAACCAGATGGGTATTATCGAATGAGAAGACAGGCCACTTCCCACGTGGCAAGTCATGGGACTTGAACCCTGTGTTCGAACCCCGGCTAAGTGAAACAGATTACTTTAAAAATGATACCCATCACTATGCAACCTGGCACTTGACATTACTAGGATGTGGTAAGGATCAGTGGAATTAGGAAGACCGATTGTCCGAAATTGAAATTTCCTGTGTTCATGGGTCCCAGTGACAAAAAAAAATATCCCTGAAAAACTAGGGGGGTCCGGGGATATTTAAAAACTGTCTGCTCTCAGAGTCTGTGTACGGTGAACATGAGTTCCGATTTGGGGGTGGGGTGTTTCTTGGGGGGGGGGGGCGAACAGGATTTCCCCCCGGTGATTTGGAAACTCAATTTTCACTGAAATCAGCGATTTCGCTGAGAAATGGGATCAACGATTGTGACAACAAACAACTAACTGTAAGATTTGCATGCAAGCATCAAAGTGTGTTTTCTTCATCAAAACACCCCGTCCTGATATGACCTTATATGTTGCTAGGATGTAAAACAACAACAAACAAACAATCATCAAAACACAGCATGTGTAAAGATGCAGGACACAGCACCTCTGTGGTTTGAAGTTCTGGTCTCCAGAGCTCTAATAATCGCACATGATCCGATGATTTTGAGTTTCCGCAATATATTTTAGACAAATATATTAGGTTGATCACAATAATCTACTTTACTTAGTTTGAGGTAAGTTCTATTTTCAAGGGTCAACTTTGGAGATACTTGAAGTGAAAACAGATCAAATTAATTTCAGTGGACACATCAAAACAATGGACATCATATGCTTCAACAGTAACAGCTGCCATTAAATTGGTGTGGCATTCCTTCTATACAGTAATAAATGTTTGATGAATACACCCGTATTTAAAGCTGCATCGACCGATGAAAATGTCAAATTTTCAAAACCAAAACAATTTTCTAGATTTTATTCTACATATCTAACTTAGACACTGGTGCACTTATTAAATATTTGTCATCAGATAGCAGGGAATACTGAGGCGATTTAATCAAGTCTGTTACTGCAGAAGCCTATGGTGTCAGACTTTTGGCATGCTTGAACAAAATTAATTTTGCATGGTTGCACTGCAAATATCTCAAAAGTTAGCCATTTAAAATAAAGGTTACTTCAAACAAAAGAAAGGCAGATTATAACAATCAACCTAATATATTTATCTCAGAAAATGATAGAAACGCAAAACCATCGGACTTGCAACTCTAAATTGAATATATAGGATCAAATCCTGGTAAGTGTTTGGATTTCCAAAGTGTTGTGTATACATCGGACTGTGCAGCTTGGAGGTGTGGCCACCAAAGGATCCAAGTTATCCTGGTCACTAGCTGAGTGAGAAATGCTTAAAGGCTCTTTCAAAACGGTGGTAAACACCTGATCCATCGGCCAGCGATGAAACTGGTGTCCCGAAAAAAAAACCACGGAAATCAAGCCGAGGTTATTACACCGACGGTGAATTTCCGCGAAACGGTAGATTTTCCCTCCATGGGATTGACATTGTCAGGGAATCGCTGAAAAGAAAGTCAGAAGTCAGATTTCAACTCACCTTGTTGTGACTATATTATGGCGCATACCTAACTCTTTCCTGCCTGGGTTTTCTGTTCTAACAGCATATAATAAGGTCATATAAGAATGAGATTCGAACTAACCAACTGTTGTCATATATACATCCTGATTCCTTGCCATTTTGCTGAACATAAATCGGTAAATATAAAAAATCGCAGAAATCCGCGAAATCGTTGAGATCTGTCATCCCTGATTAGCAAGAAGGGGAGAGATAATAAAATCTGGGTCTAGAGAAACGAAAGAATAAATGTCAAACTGGGCTTCAGATAACAGAATCACTCCATCCCTACAGACCCATGTCCATGTACTCAAGAACTGTTACCAAAGGCTCTTTCGATTGTCAAATATCCCTAAATTGAGTAATTTTGTTCTCATTCTGACCACTCTGGGAGAATAAGAATTTTTTTTTTTTTTAATTAAATTAAATTAAAAAGAGAAATTAAATTGATTGTTAGATCTGTTCTCAAAGCATTGTTCCACTAACCAATAATCATGACCAATCAGATTGTGCGTTATAAAATTATTGGACCTTGAGTCCTCTGATTAAACCTTACACGACAGGGTTTAATCCACTTGACCTACATCCTATCGAAATCAACACCAACACAACCAGCCATGCTGACTACTCCTCTGAGTGAGTGGTTACAACTGAAAACAGAACTAGCGTCAACATTAGAGAAACGAGAGAATCAATGTCAAACTGGGTTTGTGATAACCAAGTTACTCCATCCCTACGGACCCACGTACTCAGGAACTGTTGCCAAAAGCTCCTTCGATTGTCAAATATCCCTAAATTGAGTGACTGGTTCTCATTCTGATCACTCTATCAGTCTATGAGAATAAGAATTAATCAAAAGAAAAGAAATTTAAGATAAAAATAAATCTGAAAGCATTGTTCCACTAACCAATAATCATGACCAATCAGATTGCGTGCTATAAAATTATTGGAGCATGAGTCCTCTGATTAAATCTTGCCCAACAGGGTTTAATCCACTTGACCTACTTCCTGTCGAAATCAACTCCAACGCGAGCAGCCATGGTGACTACGCCTCTGAGTGAGTGGTTACAACTAAAAACAGAACTAGTGTCAGCATCACCTCACTGACAGAGTCCACTGTTGATTTTGCAGGACAACTGGTTGGGTTTTCTTGCTGAGTCACCTGATAACAGTCGTGTGGCTTTTTGGTGAAATAATAGATCGCTAGAAAAAGGTGGCGGAAGTTGCCGTCACTACAAATGTGATTTTAGATGTGAGATGAGGTAGGAGCCTGCCACGAAAGAGGGTCACCCTCACAGTCACAGCTTAGACAGAATATATTAGGGTTAAAGTTACTTAATCCGATGGTTTTAAGTTTCTAGATGTACTAACATTATCAGAGACATGGTTCACTGACAAACACCAAAACAACACCCTCAATTTATACGGATATAGGCTTGTACGTAATGACAGACAACACATTAATGAAATGAACCAAACAAAGAAGGGTGGAGGTGTTGCCATTTACTGCAAAGCCACCAAAAACCTAGACACTGAAAGGCTAAAACCAACAAATCTCTCAAATGAGCACATAGAACTACTATGGTGCCTAATAAAAAATGAAAAACAAGCAAATGTAGCCATAGTGAGCCTCTATAGGCCACCATCAGATGAAATTCAAGTATTCCTTGAAGAACTAGAAAAGAGCATAAACACTGTAAAAAATTCAACAAATGTAGAAATCTTTGTGCTAGGGGACTTCAATGTGAATTACAGCAGCAACGAAAAAAATAAACTAATGCTACAAACCACCATCAAAATCTTAGGCCTGCAGCAGCTCATCACTAAAAGCACAAGGCTAAGCAGCAATAGCTCAACAATAGACCTAATACTAACCAACTCAAACCATGCGACAAAATGGGGCACTAGAAGCTGGGGTATAAGCGACCACAAACTAGTATATGTAACCAGGAAAAAGCTCAAAAGCACAAATCACTATGAATACAAAATGGGCAGGTCCCTAAAAAACTACTCAGAAGATACATTAAAAAATCATCTGAACCAAAACATAAACAACATCACACAAAACAGAGATGATCTTGATATCTATTGGGACAACATCATCACAGAAATAAGAAAATCAACTGATGAGATCTGCCCCATAAAGAAAATAAAAATACCAAAAAAAGAAGACCCTTGGGTAGACAAAGACCTGCTAACGTTCATCACAACCAAAAGTAAACTTGGTGATAAAGCAAAGCACACAGAAACAATAGAAGACAAACTGGCCTACCATGTCGCCAGAAACAACTCTCTCAAAGCTATGAGAACAGCAAAAAGGAAATACATAATAAAGCAGAACAAAGACTGGGGAAGCAACACAAACAAATTCTGGAAAAATGTAAACCTATTATTCCAAAAAAAAAACAAAGAAGAGCATACAAACTTCCAAGATAACGAAGGGGCAATGCTCACAGAGAAAGATGCAGCAAACAAACTGAACACACACTTTGCCACAATAGGGCAAAAGATGGGAAAACAGATCAGGAACTGTGCAGAATGAAATCCCCCACCTGCAAAACAGATATGATAGAAGTAAAAAAAATAATAAATGACATAGACACGAATAAGCCAAGTGGAATAGATCAAATACCAACCAAAATACTGAAAGAGGCACTCCAAGCCATCCTGGCCACTATAGTAGACGTATTCAACATCTCCTTTGAGCAGGAGCGTTTTATCTCAGCCAGGAAAATGGTAACCATCACTCCTATTCACAAAAGTGGAGACAAACAAAACATGGGAAACTACAGGCCAATATCAATTCTTCAAACCCCAGGCAAGCTCATTGAAAAAGTGTTACATAGACACATAAATGAACACCCGGAAAAAAACGATATACTAAACGAAAGACAAGGGGGCTTTAGGAAACTGCACTCCACATCAAAAACAATAGCTAACCTAACAAATGACATACTGGCATCAATGAACCAAAATCAATTAGTTGGAGCAGCCTTCATTGACTTCAGCAAAGCATTTGACACAGTAGACCATAAAATACTATTGGAAAAACTAAAAACCATGGTCATAAAATCCAACACTATGAATAGGATAAAATGCTACCTGAGCAACAGGCAACAGAAAACTAAAATAAACAATACACTATCAGATAACGAACCTGTCACATGTGGTGTACCCCAAGGGTCAGTGTTAGGGCCACTACTCTTAATAATCTATTTAAACGATCTATAAAAATGGTTGCAAACTGAGTGCCTCCAACTATATGCAGATGACACAGTCATATACACAAATGGCACCACAGAAGAGGAGGTAATAACTAAACTAAATAAACTCCTACTAAAACTAGACGAGTGGTGTGAGTCCAACAAAATAACCATCAACACAAGCAAATCAAAAACAGTACTTTCTACATAAAAAAATGCCAAAAGAAACCCCACCGTAAGTGAGGAACCAAAAAATTGAAAAAGTAACCCTTAAAAAATACCCGGCTTGGTTGGCAGCCAAAAAAAACAACCTTTTTTTAAATAAAAAAGATCCGAAAAAAACCAAAACTGTGGCTATTTGCAAAGCTAAGAGACTACATGACACAAGAAATGTCAATAAAAATCTTCAAGGGCATGGTGCTCCCCTATTTTGACTATGGAGATGTAAACTACATGGGTGCAAGAAAAGAACTACTAAAAAAAACCTGCAAATACTGCAGAACAGAGCCCTAAAAATCTGTCTAAGTGTAGACAAGCTGCACCCCACCTATGACATACACAAAAGAACCAAAGTGAAATTACTAGAAAATAGGAGAATAATTCATTTGAAAACATTAGCATATAGCTATAGTCAAAACAATAAACTCCTAACAAAACCACAAAGGGCTACTAGAGCAAATAATGCGCCACTACTAAAGCAGACCAGAAGCCAAATAAAAGCTCATGAGAGAAGCATGCTGGAAATGGCTGCCAAGGTGTGGAATGCCCAAACGGCAAAGGAACGACAAATTCCTGACCTAAAAACTTACAAAAGATATATGTGCAAAATAAGGCTAGGAAACCCCCACTAAGCTGCACTGCAAAGGGGCATGTGATATGTCATGGCCCACCAGCGGGACGCCCAATGGAATGTAACCATGCCAAGAGTAGCCAGATAACACACCACACAGCTAAGTACAAGCCTGTGATATGTAAATAGGAGTAGGCTAGTCAAGTAATAAGAGAAGAACAAAATAAAATACATATATGCCAAGAAAATTAAAAGAAACTAACATAGGCTACTAACTATACCAACCAATTATCTATCTGCTACTGAAATGCAGGCAATCAAATAACTTATCAGCAGCTACTGTGTGGTAAGATAACACCAACACTACAACTGGCCAGCATTGAAAACAAGCCTGGGTACCCAGGCTTATATGCTATGGACAGTATAACTACAGCCTCAATAAAAAAAAGAAGATATATATAAATATATATACATGTGTGTGTGTGCGGGTGTGTGTGTGTGTGTGTGTGCGTGTATATAATGTGTGTGACACGAGGGGCGCGCCCACACGGCAATTTACCCGACAGCTGGGAGGGGGGGGGGGGCACTCCACCAATGCGCACAGAGGAAATATAGGATGTACATGTTACCCTTGCATTTATACTCGTATAATACGTTATACATCACATAAATACACGTCTAAGGAAAGATATACATATGCATTGTCTATATAATATATTGTGTGGGGATACACAAATGTTGATTATCATGCTATATAGTACCACCCGAAACAATCAGGGAGTGGTTGCCATGGTGCATGCAACATCCCTTTCCGGTTACCAGGCCCCTAGGGCTACAAGGTCTGCCTTTGTCGATGCCTAGCCAACACCCTCGAGTCCTAACCGCCTTCTTCCCAATCATACATACAGGTAGGTCCACATCCCCTTAGACGAAATCTATGGGGCCAGTTGGGTTTCGGAATTCAGAATTTATCGGATTTCACCAAAAAAAGGTACCAATCAAATGTTAATATTACAGTAAAAACTTAAGAATATTGACACTATATGGGATAAATAGGAGTACACAGACCCATTACATAGGTTATATACAGCGAGGGTAGCACCGCCTCCTCCCCTAGCGGCCAAACCAGACATCAACGCACAAGAAAGTATCAGGGGAGAGGTAACCTGCACCGCTTCACCCTCCAGTTGTATATGGTATATAGTCACTCGTTTGCTTAACAAGTTCGTTGTAAAACAGGCCCATGCCTTCGGCGAACCTTTGGTAGACCATTCCTCAAATGATCCGCGTGGCCGGGTAGGCCAGGCATAGCAACTGGCACTATGCAGTATTGAGCTGATTGATTAAACCACTGATGTTATGGATGTTTATCTAATACACTGAGCGATATGGTGGTCCACGGCCTAGAGCTTCAAGGCCGACATTCAGGATATAACACACTCATTCACCCATTAAACGCATTTAAAGTTGCATAGTACAACGCTTTTGAGCTTCTGCCATTTCATGAAATAAATACATTATGCTAATCGGTATAACCTACCTTACATTAGAATGAATTAACTTTGATTTTAAATGGCTAACTTTGGAGATATTTGACAACAAAACAGGCCAAATTAATTTTGGCAAGGACGCCAAAACTCTGACACTATAGACTTCATTCAGTATTAACAGGTTTTTAGTAAATTCACCAATTAAGACCTTCTAATATGCAGCAACAAATGCTTCATAAGTGCATCAGTATTTAAGTTAGATATGTCAAATCAAATCTAGATAATTGTTTGGGTTTTGAAATTTTTTTCATCGGACTATGCAACTTTAACATTCACATTTCAGCAGCTTTGATCGACATTTACCTGTTTTCTTCTTGTGTTGTGTTGATATAATACATACATGTATCTCTCTCACTGTCACACATCGGTACCAGTCCTGATATGACGCTACATGTTGCTAGGATGCAAAACACCAAGAAACAAAACAAACAAATCGTGCCCCACTCGATTTAATTTCGAAATGTGATACAGTACTACCCCCATTAGACATTGCCTCTCTTAGCGATTACATTTTAAAATATATAAAACTAAGACTACGTCACTTACAATCAGACAGATAAGGTCCGGTCACATACAGCTTAGTGGACGTAGTTTATTGTAGGTGAACGTAGTGGAGGCTAACGTGGGTCAAACGTAGAGTAAGTACGTTAAACTACGTTGAAATATGTTAAGGTAGGGCAGGTTTTGGTACAGATACGTTATGGTACGGATAAATACGTTACGGTACAGATAAATACGTTATGGTACGGATGCCGGTACGTTCAACTACGTTCAACTATGTTAGCCTCCACTACGTTCATCTATGTCCACTAACGGCTGTGACCAGGATTTCGTCCAAGTATGCTAGAGCACGCTAGAGTATGCTAGAGCACGCTAGAGTATGCTAGAGTACGTTAGCATCACGGATGCAAATTCAGCCCCTAACGTAGCGCTCTTTTGAACATGTCCAAAGATTAAATCGGAACTCATGGTCAACCCACATTATTACCAAGGAGAAGTATGGATGGCGGTAGGTTCAACTACATTAGCCTCCACTACTTTCAACTATGTCCACTAACGTGTATGTGACCGGGCCTTCAGACAGATGGTCCAAGTAAATATTAATATAAGTATTAATAGCAGCATACTTTGATAAAAGCATTACATTTTCGAAACCAAAACACCTACCTAAACTTGATAACCAACTTAAATTGTGGTGCATTACAAATCTATTGCAGTTTCGTACTCCTGTGTTATGTGTATATGCTCAAAACTGGGTGAACAAAAGCCTACATCCAGCATTTCTGTGTGCACACAGAAATTAATTTGGCATGTTTTCACTTCAAATATCTCCAAAGTTAACCTTTTGAAAGAAAATTCACTCTAAACTAAAGTAAAGTAGATTACATTGATCAACATAATATATGTATCTCAAATATATAGCAGAAACTCAAAACCATTAAATTATGCAACCTTAAGAAGCACTCTGCTCCAATGTCTCCACTTAGTGTTGTTTCGGTTATCACCCTATGATCGCCAACCGAGGGTATTACTGGATATTCATTCTATGTTTTCTGATTCAATGTACAATAAAGGGCGCATTCCTTACACGCGGTATGTGGTATGCGAATACGGAGCAAGCTAAACTGAGCCATGTTAGGACCGTCCCATTGGCTATGTTTGCGTTATGTGTGTAGATACAGGGCTAAAAAGACTGGGGGCTACCCTTTGCTGGTGTAGTTACAGGATTTAAATCTGATTATCAGTAGCCTCCTCCAGCCTAAGGCGATAGGGGGGAGGGGGAGCGGGTCTGGAAGCGAGCCTGGGGGCTGGGGGCTGGGGGCGGGGCTGGGGGCGGGGCTGGGGGTGGCGTGCTCCTGGACTGAAAAGGGTAATGAGCATTCATTACCATATGAGTATTTAATAATAAACATCCTAGCCTGCATCCACGCAGGGTTAGTATGACATACCAGCATTCAAACAGTGTCAGTACTGCATAGACCCGACCAGAGAGGCTAAACGGCACAGTGGACCCATTCTGCTGGAATACACACCTTCACTGTCTGACATGTATCGACATGCGACAGTGAGTCATGGCGACTTTATAGTGCTGTCCCCTGGGAGATCAGGCCAATGGTGCCATGACCCAATATCCCACACAGTCACATTACCTGATACTGTGCAAAGCAGTCCTTGTCCTATCCTTTATTAATTAATGCCGAGCGCCAGGCCAGGTAGCGACAAGTATTACTTTTATAAGTCAATGGTTTGACTCGGCCGAATTCGAACTCCCGTCCTTTCGCATGGGAAGCCCGCGCTCCACTGATTCGACCAACCTGTATATATATATACAAACAGAGCAAAGCAGACCATAGTGAGCTGCAACCCTCTGTGTCTTAGTCTCTCTGGCCCAGTATTAGATCATAGCAACAGAGGTCTCTGTCAATATCGCTGATTGGATGTTCATTAATTACTCCTTGTTACAACTAATACAATTTCCTCTCAGTATCACCAGGGGGCAGCACACTGTAGTCACGCAAATAGAATACAGTCTGTATAACGGTCAGCCCGGCATAGTGGTCAACTCATAATTACGGCCAATTTGACTTCGTCCCAAATATTTCCCCTATATACCTTTTTTTCACTTTATTGATTTAGTTATTAAGGCCAGAAGATCAGTGCATCAGCACTGGCAATATATGTTAATCAGAGGAATAAAACCACTTGAATAAAGCAAACAAAAGTTCTACTTTGTGGGTCTCTTGGTCTATCGTGAATTTCATCTGTCACAAACTTTTGTCTCAGGTTAACTTGGATCTGGTGTCAGTTGTATAGGTATTCACTGTGCCTTCGAGAGCCTCAATTTGAACCCTCAGCTAACCCCAAACAATGCAACACTGCTATATGACCATCCCGCTATCAGGTCACTAATTCTAGTCCCGCAACTGACCAGATAAATGGGGTGTCACTATACTCCCATAGCCTCTAAGTGTGGTAACTAGTTATGAGCTCCCCAATGATTATATAAGTATGCGTCTTCCCTGCCTCCTTTGTATTCATCCATAAATGAATAAAGAACAGGATGGTTTTGTCACGTTCAGATAGAATTTCACCGATTTGATGGTGGCGGTTACGCGACTAAAATAAGTCAACATGTTCACAAATAAATTGAATGTGTCTATTAAAAAGAATAGTTTGTATATTCAGAAAGGAACTTTTTTCTTTTTCTTTTTTTGTGTGATGGTGTATTTATGCTGTCCATAACAGTTAAGTCTAATGACTTCTTTTCGGCGCTAGACAGTAATAGTCTCAAACTAGTCACTGGATGGTTTTTGTTCTTGGTTTTTATGGTGTAGTATTGCGTTGTAAGCGAGGGGGGGGGGGGTGGCTCTAATTAGGGTTAGTGCTTAATGACCCTTAGTGATTCAGTTTGTTTGGTTGTTGGAGTTTTAAGTCCTAGCAGCATGTAAGGCCAATACGGGTACTAACTTCTAACAGTGGCCTGGGTTGTGAAAACAAACAAAGAAGGATCTGGAATAAGGAATTTAAGGGGGAAAGCTAAAAGTTTATATAAAATATCTACCATAAACAACATTGCATCTTATTTCAACCTCAACTCACTTCCAGTCTCCTGGATCCTGTCGCTTGAACCTTTATGGCTCAGATTTGTGCATGGTATGCTACATACTTGTGTATCACAACATATATATTGTGATGTATCGGTGTCATAGGTAACCATGACTTGTGTCATTGGCAACCACGACGTCATGTAGGGAATGCTGGGAAGGGCCTGCTCAAATAAACAGTTCCACAACGCAGCTCAATGAGTTAACACGTTCATTACATGGTGTCAGATTCGTCGGAAGAACTCAACGAAATGGCTTTAACGGGCTTGAAACCCCCGTCCCCATTGAACGTAGACGATAACATGGCCATGAACTGGAGATCATGGTTGCAGGCGTACGAGATATATGCAACGGCATCGGGTGCTTCTTCCAAATCGGAGAGAGTACAATGCTGTGTCTTTCTCCACGTAGCGGGCAGGGAGGCACAACAAATACACAAGACGTTACGGATCGATGCTACAGATAAGGATAAAATTATACCGCTCATTGCTGCTTTTACTGAGTACTGTGAGGGTAAGTCTAACATTACGGTCATCCGATATCAATTTAATTCATATAACCAAACATCTGAAAGCATGGACGCCTATATTCGCGAATTAAAGTCACGTATAGTACATTGTTGTTATGACAACTTGGAAGACTCCTTGTTGTGTGATCGCCTGGTTTGCGGTATCAAGGATAATACAGTACGTAATCGCCTGTTACAGACACCCAACCTGTCCCTGGATCAATGTGTACAGATGTGCAGGCTGAGTGAACATAAATCCACTCAGCTAGTTAACAACGATGTTCGTTCGGAAGACGGCGTAGCCAGCCTAGCAGCTGCCAACGGACGTCACCATGGAGTGACGTCACGACCAGTACAACAATGGCTTACACCTACGTCATCGAGGTTTAGGCCTACAAGACAGCAATCCGTGCAATGTGACAAATGTGGATATCATCATCAGAAAGGGAACTGTCCGGCACGCGGCAAGGAATGTGCCAACTGTCACAAGTTAGGGCATTTTCGAAAAGTTTGTAGGGCGCATTTCAATCATCCTATGCCAGTTAATGAATTGAGTGTTGACCCACATAACGTTGACGACACGCAAGAAGATGTAGGTCAATCATATGATCTATTTGTCGGTGCCGTGTACAACGACGCGAAGGATGAACCTGGATTGTGGTATACGAATGTCAACATTGGAGGTGTGGACGTTCCATTCAAGATGGATACAGGATCGGAGGCGAACATTTTTACCACTGGATGTCTACCATAAGCTGGTGAATGTTGTTCTAGCTCCTTCCAAGTGCCATCTCGTGACATACAACGGCGACCGGATCATACCTGACGGAGAAGTGCATCTGGATGTGAGTGGGAGACAGCTAAAGTTTCAAGTCACAGATGCGGGAAGTGCTATCTTAGGAAAAGAGGCTTGTGTTAGGTTAGGCCTGATAGCTCGTGTGGATGCAGTTCAGAACACTTCGGATAAATCGATGGCCCAAGACATGGTAAATAAATATTCTGACGTATTTGTTGGTTTAGGCCTGATAAAAGTAAACGCTACCATTCATATTGATGTATCTGTACCTCCTGTCATTGATCCCCCACGTAGGATACCTATTGCCAATACAGAAGATGTTAAACGAGAGCTAGACCGCATGTTAGAATTAGGTGTAATTGTCAGGGAAGAGGAACCAACCCCATGGGTCAGCTCTATAACAATAGTTAGAAAACCAGGAAAAATTCGAGTGTGTTTGGACCCGACCAAATTAAACAGGGCCATCTTACGTGGTCCGTACCCGATACGTACAGTCGAGGAGGTCGTGGCTCAAATACACGGGTCCAAATTCTTTTCAGTATTAGACGCAAACAGCGGTTACTGGCAAGTACAGCTAGATAGTAGTAGCTCCAAACTTTGTACATTTAATACCCCATGGGGTCGATTTCGTTACACCAGGTTACCATTCGGTATCAAAACCGCGGGGGACATTTTCATAAAAGAAATGAATGACATGTTTCAGGATATTGAAGGGGTTCATGTAATCTCGGACGATATCCTGGTTCATGGCAAAACCATACATGAACACAATGAACGTTTGGAAGCGGTATTGTCCCGTGCCAGAGAGACAAATCTTAAATTGAACCCGAAAAAGTCGAAGATTTGCCAATCCAGTGTAAACTACGTAGGGCATTTAATTACGGCTGAAGGATTGAAGCCAAATGAGGAGCGAGTCCAGGCAATCATTGACATGCCAGATCCAACTGACAAACTGCTGTGCAGAGATTTTTAGGCATGATCGGCTATGTAAGCAAATTTATAAATAACATGGCAGAGATAACTAGACCATTACGTATGGTAATAAAAAAAAATATAGCTTGGCATTGGGATGAACCGCAAATAACGGCATTCAAAAAACTAAAACAGTTGTTGAGGGATGCACCTGTCCTACGGTATTTCGATTGTAAAAAACAAATAACATTACAAGTAGATGCGTCAAAATATGGGTTAGGAGCAACCATTTTCCAAAATAATCAACCTGTTGCAATGGCTTCAAAAGCGTTGGACGAATGTCAAATCAGCTACGCTGTTATAGAAAAGGAACTGCTGGCTATATGCTTCGGATGTAAAAAATTTCATGAATATATCTATGGTAATAATGTTATTGTTCAAACTGATCATAAGCCGTTAGAATCAATTATGACAAAGCCTATCCACGAACTCTCGGCCAGGATGCAACGTATGCGAATGAGATTGCAAAATTATAATTTAACAGTGGTTTACACTAAAGGGTCAACCCTTTATTTTGCAGATACATTATCAAGAGCACACACATCTAGCATAGAGCCTAATGACCTCTTCGATAAAGACGTTTCGGTGGCTACCGTGGATATTAGTAACGATGTAATACAGCAGGTTGTATCAGCCACAAAGAAAGACATAACCTTACAACAAATAATACGTTACACTGTTGACGGTTGGCCGTCTAATAACAAAACTGTTTCGCCGGATGTTAAACCATTTTACACTTACAATAGAGACATAACATCATCTGATGGTTTAGTATTCAAAGGCATGCAAATAGTGATTCCAAGATCATTACAAAACGAAATGTTAAATAAGATACACGAATCACACCTGGGAATCATTAAATGTAAACAATTGGCGAGGGACACTGTGTTCTGGCCTGGAATGAACCCTCAAATAGAGGACAAAATTGCCAGGTGTCAGATCTGTCAAGACTCCAGGAATTCCCCTCATAAAGAGCCTATGATAAGTCACCCTGTTGTAGACATCCCATTTTATAAAAATAGGGGTCGATTTATGTCATTTATCTGGAGTCGATTATTTGGTCATTGTGGATTATTATACCAAATTTCCAGAAGTTATCAAAATGCATGACACTACCAGCAAAACAGTTATAATCGCACTAAAGCAGACATTTGCTAGATACGGTATACCTATGTTCGTTGTGTCTGACAATGGGCCTCAATTCAAAAGTATTGAGTATAACAATTTCTCTAACAAATACGGTTTCACGCCAATTTATACTAACCCTATCCATGACCCTGCCCACCACCTTGATTATCTTTATGAACAATTACATCCCATAGCATATCTGAATGCACTGTAATTTTCTAACTTGTGGGTTTAAAAAAAATTTAATCGCTCAACTGTTAAATTGTTTACATACTTTTGTTAGTTATCTATTGTCAGTTTATAGAGATTCATATCGGTATACAGACAGGAAGATGACCCCTTAGGGGTTACATGTAACGAGAGAGCAGTTGGGTTTGAAGGCAGAGGGTATTTTATTTAACCATTCAATATGGTAGGGTGGGTTTAGTCGGCATCCTTACTTTAGAACTAGCTATTTGTTCATACATCAACTACATGTATTTATTATTAATTAGTACATAGCTATCTGATAAGAATAATATGTTGCCTGATGAACTATAAACTCTGGCTTTGTACACATTAAATCCAAACATACAACACCGTTAGACCTTGTGATTGACTGTATTTAATTTTCAAATGTGACAGAAACTAAAAATCACCGACCTATGTAACTTTAAGTTCATGGACAAGTTGTGTTTTTTTTAAGAAGAAGAAAAAAGAATATACATAACAACAAACCACAGCAACGCATTAGCATCAACCTGCAAATCGGCTCATATTCTCGATATCGGTCAGTGTGCGCCAGGCATTACATAAATATTTACTAAAAGTCAGAAAACACTGCCAATTCTAGCAAGGTGGATCAATGTACGCAGTATTGCTTGTTTCCTTCTTTTTTTTTCTCGCGCCCTTCTCGATTATTTCCTCCCTCGGGGGGGTGGGTGGGAAGCGGGTAGGGTCTGGTGGAGTGAGGGTGGGATTGTGGGAGGCTTTGGTTGTGGACTGGTGGGTGGGTGAGAAGCGGATGGGTAAGGTCAGGTGGGGAGGGATGGGATGGAGGTGGAAATGGAGTTCAGTGAGAGTGAGTCTTGAGAGAGAGACAAAACTGTGCCGAGCTGTGGAGCTGAGGGTGTGCATAGAGAGTGAGAGAGTGAGTGAGTGAGTGAGTGAGTGAGTGAGTGAGTGAGTGAGTGAGTGAGTGAGTGAGCGAGCGAGCGAGCGAGCGAGAGAGAGAGAGAGAGAGAGAGAGGTGGGACGGGGCAGAAATCATCTATATAACAAGTCGAACACTGAATAATACACCACCAGCGTCGATATGGTCATGAAATATAAGGCAGATTGCCTGGCGCAGCGTCCAGGCACGCGAATCCTGGCGGCAAAAAGATGAAGCAGGCAGCAGTCGCAAATTAGAGGCAGACACAGCGCGAGGTGATGCGCATGCGCGAACGTAACATCACGGACTATCGCCATAACCTGATTCACCTTCTGTACATATATGCAAAAGCCGGTGACACACGCTCCCCTCCACACCCGCCCCCCCCCCCTCCAACCTCCTCCCCTCCTTGCCTTTCCCATCCTCTTGCCCCTCCTCCCCTAACACACCCCATCCCTCTCCCTTTCCCTCCCCTCCCTGCTCCATTCCTTTCCTCTTCCTTCTCCTTCCCTCCCGTTCCCTCCTCCATTCCCCATCCCGCTCTACGTCCTTCACTCCCCCTCCTCTTCCGCTCCACCTTCCCTTTCCCAATTCTTGTCCCCCTTAACCTACCCTCCCCTTCCCCTCCTTCCGGCTCCTCTTCTGCCCATCCTTCACCTTTCCTTCCCCCTTCCTCCCTTCCCCTTCTCCCTCTTCGTCCCCTGCCACCTTCCCCTCTCCCCTCCACCTTCCCTTCCCCCATTCTCCTCCCCCTTTCCGCTACTCCTCCCCTCCACTTCCCCTTCCAATTTCCCCTCTTCCATTCCCCTCCTCCACCCCCCCCCCCCCCCATTCCCTACTCTCTCCATATTTCCCCTATCTCTACCCCCTATCTCTTACCCCTTCCCCCGCCCCCATTTCCCCCTCTCCTCCACCCCCTCTCCATCCTCGACCTTCTCCTACCCCCTATCCCCCCGCCCCCCCCCACAACCACCTCCACCACCCAATCCAGGAACGATCAGACAAAGAATTGCAGGTAACGCAAAAGGTTCAATACCAAATCTATCAAACACGGGAGGCGGACGCTCAACACATTCGGCCATCCCGTCTTGACCGCTATATCAGTGTTGGCCACTATACCGAGTTGACCCCTAAATCAGTTTGTCCGCTATACTGGGCAGACCTCTATATCGGAGTAACCAGATTGCATGCCCGTACTGCATACACATCATACCTACCTCTACCCGTCCACATACCATCAATTACACCTCCACCCCCACCCAACACCCCACCCCACCCAACACCCCACCCCACCCAGCCCCCCGCCCTGCTAGCGGCTAGGAGGTGCCACCCTTCCCGTTACTCAGGCCCACCACTTGCCGGCAGCCTCGTTTCCACAAGCCGCCCGCCCGCTGTCCTCTGCGCGAGCGCGCGGTGCGGTCAAGCCCAACCGCTATTTCACCACAACTTCACGACTCAATAGACCTCCCCCCCAGCCCCTCCCCAGCCTCCCTCCGGCCTCCTACCACCTCCCGCCAGCCTCCCGCCAGCCTCTCTCTAGCCTCCCACCAGCCCATCCCCAGTCTGCCCAGCCCCTCCCGCCAGGCTCCCGCAGCCTCCCTCCAGTCGGTGACGTCACCGCTCGCAGTAGAACCCTCAGACGAACCGCCCCCGCCATCTAGCGGCCGTGGAAATAAACACATCGGTGGTGATGTGTGTGTGGAGGGGGGGGGGGGGGGTGAGTGAAAAGAAGTATGGTGAGGGTGGTGGGTGTATGGGTGTGAGGAGTGCAGGGCTGCGTGGGAGTGGGTATAGGGGTGAGATTGGGTTGGGCGGGTGAGAGTGTGAGTGACAGTGAGTGGAGATGTGGGAGGAGTGTGTGTGGGAGGGTGTAGGATGTAGGGGTGGTTGAGTGTGAGTAAGTGTGCGTGAATTAGTGAGTGAGTGGGTGAGTGAGTGAGTGAGTGACTGAGTGACTGAGTGTAGGATCGGGTGTGGTTTGCGGTGGGACTGTGAGGTTGGATGGCTGTGTATGGGTGGGTGGTTAGTGAGTGGAGGTGTGGGTGTGAGTATGGGTGTGGCTGGCTGGGCGGAGCGAGGGTTGGGGGTTGGGGATCGGGACACGTCGCATCGACATGAGGCCGCCGTCCGAATCAATCCTTGACTGAGCTTCATATGGCCCACAGGGTCCAGCTGATGATAGCCAGCTGCACAGCACTGTGTCGAACAGCATAGCACTGTGCCGAGCCGTACAGCACTGTGTTGAACTCCACAGCACTGTGCCGAGCTGCACAGCACTGTGCCGGGCTGCACAGCACTGTGTCGAGCTCCACAGCACTGTGCCGAGCTGTAAAGCACTGTGCCGAGCTGCACAGCACTGTGCCAAGGCTGAAGTTGCTTCACACCCCAGGGCATTCCTTAGTTTATTCCGCTAGTGATCTGTCACTGCCCAACCCGGTAGCACATAACCTCCGGTGGGACGTGGCGGTCAGTCATGGATGGAATAGTCCACCATAGAAACTGTTCATGCTAGCGTGCTGCCACCTGTTGATACTTCTTATCAAGAGGGGTCAGCATAGTCGAGACTACCACTGTGTGGTAGTGGGGGTCATGGCGAACTGCAACAATAGGATAGGGCAAGGACTGGTTTGCTCAATATCAGGATAATGTGATTACGTGGGATATCGGGTCAAGGTTCCAACAGCCGTCTCTCAGTGGGGCAACACTATAAACTCAACATAAGTGCACACTTTTTGATATGACCATAGATGTTGCTAGGACGCGAAGCTAAAACAAATAAACAAAAACGATAGAGCAAGGACTTAGTGTCAGGATAATATGACTGTGTAGGATATCGTATTCTGCTGTCAGTTGCACGTTATCTCAGTGAGGCAGCACTATAAAGCCACCAGGCATGTGTACTGTCACAAGTCAATTCAATACCTGTCCTGATATAACCCCAGATGTTGTAAATGACGTAAAACACCAACCAATCACCCCGTCCTGATATGACCTTGAATGGTGTTAGTACGTAAAGCTCCAACAGACACGCAAACCCATCAATCACACCCACTGAAAGAATCAGTGACATGGGCTGTAGCGGACGTCAGCAATAAGTATGGTGACGTTCCGAGAAGTGTTGTTCGGGTGGTGCATTGTGGTGACGTGGGCGTCTTGGGTTAGGTATGCATAAATGTTCGTTTGTCATGTAACTGACACCGTCATAGATCACGTGGTTCGCCACAGCTCCGTGCAGAGCGCTGTGGGTGGGTAACACGCCACGCACCAACTGGGTTTGTTTGTTTGTTTGTTTGTTGTTGTTTTATGTCCTAGCAACATCTAAGGTCATATCAGGACACTCATGGCGACTTTATAGTGCTGTCCCACTGGGAAACCAGGCCATCCGCACCATGACCTGGTATCCCACTCAGTCACATTATCCTGACACTGAGCACACCAGTCATTGCCCTGTCCTAATAATGCCGAGCGCCTGGCTAGGAAGAGACAAGTATAAATTTGTAAGTGATTGGTTTGACTCGACCAGGGTTCGAACCCACCACCCCATGATCTACCAGCACAGGAGACGGACGCTCTAACTCATGCGGCCATCCCGACTGGTCTAACTGGGTTGCTTGTTCCTCGAAACATCTAAGGTCATATCAGGTATCGACTAGTGACAGTGAGCACTCATGTCGACTTTATAGCGCTGCCCCACTGGGAGAACAGGCACCAGCACCATGACCTGATATCCCACTTAGTCACATTATCCTGACACTGAGCACAAAAGTCCTTACCATATCCTAATAATGCCGAGTGCCTGGCTAGGAAGCGGCGAGTATCAATTTTTAAGTCATTGGTTTGATTCGACCAGGGTTCGAACCCATGGGTTCGAATCCCACGATCTACCAAAACGAGAGACGGACTCATTTGGCGATCGCATCTGGTGCAGACATGAATGATGACTGTTCACATGGATGATGAATGTTAACAACAATACTATGAATGGTGAGTGTTTATTTGAATGGGTGAGGTTTGAATTTGAATTAATCGCGAGTATTCATATACGAATTGCAAGTGATTGCATTAAGGGGCTACCTAAATAACACATACTTGTCTTAATTTTCAGTCCAGCACAACCGTTGCCAATCCGTTTTATAACAGCAATTTTGAAGAAAATGTACACACACACACAATTTCAAAGCACCCACAATCCCAGCAGTTTCGCCGTTTGTTGGCGTTTTGTCTTAGAAACATCTAAGCTCGGTTTTGCGGTCAATTACATGACAAATTTCCGAAATAAAAGTAAAATTAAACATCCGCCGCCCCAAATTTAGTGCCGCAAATGTTTTAGGTTTGTTTAAATACAAAATGTTAACTTCCCGCCCCTCAAATTCTGTCATCGTTATATGACCTTAGATGTTGCTAGGATGTAAAACCCTAGCAAACAAACAATCCCAATATCCAAACCTCCCAACCCCACCACTCCCCACACACACCTACACACCTACTGCAGCCTGAAATATACTTCCACTGCACCTCATATATCAGTCACAATCCTTGGGCAACTCTGCATCTAGAGAAATCTTGTCCTGACATAGCAAGTGTCCTGTCTTCGGAGGGACAATCAAATTAGACAAAACTAGTTCCGACATTGAAAAAGTGTCTGTACATGACAGCAATCCACCAATCACAGGTGTTGCTGAAAAGAGGCATATATCTGGCCAGTGGTGAGGTATAAGGGCAGGCAGCAGCAGCTGGAGTGATCTACACCGCAACCTCAAACCAGAAATCACCCATTCAAATCCAGAAAAACATTACAAATAACTAATTTACTTGACATGCCACAATACTGTCTACAATTATTTCTCATTCATCACTATGTATCTAGATGTATGGTCATCATTTACCTGATTATCAATGCATATATATATATAAATAATTGCTATTATATAGGACAAATCCAATTATGTACGCATACAAAACCTGTAATGTTTTATGGCCGGAAGCTCAGTGCCTCGGCACTGATAACAGTTGTCAATAAGTTCAATATAACAGAGGCGGTGGCTGAGTCGGTAGAGAACATGCTTTCCATGCAGAAGGTCAGGAGTTTGAATCCCAATTGAGTGAAAAAAATGACTCACAAAGGTGATACTTATTGCTAACCGAGCACTCGACATTACAAGGATAGGAAAAGGACTGGTCAGCTCAGTATCAGGATAATGTGACTGAGTGGGAAGTCGGGTCATGGTGCCAGTGGTCTGGTCTCCCAGTGGCAGTGGGACAGCACTATATTAACGTAGACATGAGTGTGCACTGTCACAAGTCGATACCCATTCCCATGACACAAGGCGCAAGGGTGGGGGGGGGGGTGGGGGGGGCACCCGTATGCATTTACGCCCCGAGGGCACAGTAAATAGGAATCAGAAATAGGACATTGTTTCGCTAGAAGTTATACTACTATAATTTGTTCTACATCACATAAAATATCCCCGGTATTTGCGATGCAACCTCTTCTCGTGAGAACTCATATCGAGCTGGCGACGGTTCCGCTACAGATGTCTGGTGCCAGCTCATTCCGCTCTCTAGTTACTCGCCAACTGGTGCTCCTTTCATGGGCTGCAGTTTCTGGCCTGCTCGATGGTACCACTGTCTGGCGCCCCTGTTCCCTGCACGACATCCGGTGCGCTTGTGGTTTGAGACATTCTAGCAGGGATAGTACATCTAACGACAACTGGCTACATATATATCATAGAAGGGCTTCGATTTCTTTTATTTCGTTGTTTTTTTTTGGGTGGGGCGGAGGTTTGTGTGTAAATTTAATTTTATTCATCAAACAAATGTCTTCCTTTTGTTCAGCACCAGGGCACTGGTCTCTATTCTTGCGACATTCTAGTTGTCCCCCCCCCCCCTCAAACCCCCTACCCCCGATGTTTTAGTGAGAATAGATACTCACCTGAAACAAACTTACTTAAAGTAATGGTTGAACCACCTGGACCATAAGCTGGTAGTTTCTTTGTTTTAAGCTTGGTTACATTCCTTCATTAAGTAGAAGAAATTTCAATTGTGGACAATTGGTCTTCCTCTTCCCCCCCCCCCCCCCCCCCCCCCCCCACCCCATTTCCCTATCCTAGTAATTGCAAGTGTCAGGCTAGGTAGTGACAAGTATATATTTTTAGGTCATAGGTTTGACTTGACCAGGATTTGAATGTGGGATTTGAGTCTCAAGACCTGCCAAACGGGAAGCCGGTGCTCAACTCAGTTGGTCTTCCAGTGTGTTAGTATGACTGTCTTGGTTTATTTAAAATTAAAATGCTCTCTTGGGGAGAAAATCTGTTGGGCAGAGTGCTTTGACAATTATAAGAGCAAAGTGATGTACACCAATTAGTGTATTCCTACTTTAAAATGTAATCTGTGTGTGCATAATGTATATAATGGCGATGGAAAACGGCTGGAAGACAGAGGTATGAGTACAGAGAAGGGCATTATTAAAATCGAATTACTATTTATGACCTTAGATGTTGCTAGGACGTAAAACAACAACAAACAAACAAACAACAAACTATTTACAACAACAAAATATAAACTCCAACTTCCAAGCCGAAAGACCGGAGCTCCGGAGCTGACAAAAGATAATATTATTCGACGATTTCTTTTTTTATTCAAAAGATTTTTATTTTAGAGAAAAACTCAAATCTAGCAGGTATGTAGAGATGATGAATTCTTAACAGATGCTTAGACAGACAATCGGTGGAGATAGGTACGGGGGGTTGGAGGGGGGTGAGGAGGTAAGGTTGGAAGGCTTAATCAGGTAACGATGAGGCATACAAAGAATAGGTAACACAGTCAGGTTAGTGGTAACCATAACCAGGAACAAGGTAATCGCCGCACCTGTGTCAAGGGTATCAAGTCAGCGCTAACATCTAACGTGGATGAGATTAACGGTGTGCATGAGTCAGGTGTGTCAGGTAGAGTCTCAGAGTGAACAAGGACTAGGGTCCACTGTCATCTGCCAGTGCACTCGCGCCTTGAAGTCCAGTTAGACAGAGCGTGTGTGGGTGGGGCGAAGAAAGACAATCCGAAGCGTCCTGGTGGTGAGGGTGACTTGTGAGAGTGGCGGTGTGTGGGTGTGAGTGGTGGATTGGTTGGTTGTTTGAGCTTTACGTCCTGGCAACATCTGAGGTCGCATCAGGGCGGGGGATGGAGGGGGGGGGGATAATGGGTAGAAGATAGGTGGGTGGCACAAGAGTAGAATAAGGGGCTGTTCCAGTATCCTCCCTCAAATCAGCCATTATTTAACATTATTAACCAATTATGTCAGCTTGTTAAAGGGTCAAACCTATGACCTTCCATAAAGGAAGCAGGAGCTATGCCGATTGGGCCACCCTGTGTTGTTGATTCTGAAAGCTGGCTGTAGAGATGGATACATGTAGTTGTCTGCACTGACCTCACATGCAATGAGCCAGCCACATGGATAGGTGGGCACTGATAAATTGGCAGCATCGGGGAGATACTCTAATGGTTAGGATGCTGGCTCTGGAATGGCAGCCGTTTGGGTTCGAAAACTGAATACTACTCCAGGCGCAATGTTCCTTTGGTTTACAACAGCCCTTCCTACCCGGACCGCCCCGCCCCCCCCCCTCCCCCAACAAAAAGAAGAAAAGAATACTGGATCTGTGACCAGAATTCTGTACATACTAAGCACTGTTTGGTGTTGAACCTACCATGTGTAAGTGTGTATTGTCTGTATGTGTGTAATCGTAAGGCCAGATACAAAAGAAAATACTTGTTTAGCGTCCCCGGCCCAACCTGAGAAACTCCCCTGACCTCCAAATATTCTTAAATTATTTTTCAAAAACCCTTTCAAATAAAATATAAAAGCACAAAACAACGCTTTCCCACCTATTCTAATGATTGTGAAATGGCCAATAAACTTCATCCTGAAGTCACACGTCACAAGCAAGGAGTCATGAGTAAGTAGGTTGATTACATCAGGGAGCCTGGATAGGCAAATAGTTAGGACGCTTGTCCCGGAATAGCAGAAGTATGGGTTCGAATACCGCCCTAGGTGCAATGACAATATGTAAACTCCAGCATGGCATATTGCTCAAACCGGATATCCACACGCAGCACACAAGACAACAAGCTCCGCTCCGCACCATACGCGTCAGTGATATATTGATCAAATACAACATGGCCGTCATCCTGATGCACTCAATGACCCCAGAAGGGTGGGTGGGTGAGTGGGTGGCAGCGGTCTATCATTGGACTGTCTTCCCATAAACAAACCTGGATAATATAGACCTTGTCTGGGATGTCCAAGTTCTTACTAAATCCACACACACCAATAGTTATCAGATGAACATGTCTCACTTTGAGAGGTCACTGTTGTTTAAATTTGTTGATTAAGCGGGGTAAATTTCAATCACGGACAATTTGTCTTTCCCCATTCCACTACTCCTTGTTCTATTATAGTACTGCCGAGCATCAGGCTAGGTAGTGACAAGTATAAATCTTTACAGCATTCGTTTGATTCGGACGCGGTTTGAACCCAGCTGAATCTGATGACCTGCCAAGCACTCAGTTTTATTTGGTCATCCCATTGCGGGTCCGCACTGAAGGTGGGGTGTTATGATATGTCAGGTCAGATCCGGAGAACAGGGCATGGAGTGTGAGGCACATGACCATAAAAACGTGGTGGGATAAAAGGGGACATAGCTATTTATTAAGTACCGAGTAGATTGGATGCACCCATTTGGGTATGAAATGGAGAGGGTACCTAACCCTGGAGATCTAGAAGATATGGGAAACTCAAGTCAGTAATGCAATTGATTAGACACACTCACTTCGGTGTGAAAAGGAGATCTCATAGATAGGGGTAACTCAAGTTACCCCTATCTACGAGATAGGGGTAACTTGTGTTCTATATGAGTCCCCCCCCCCAAAAAAAAGTTCTTTTTACCATAAGAAACTGGCATTAGAGGCCCAATAGGGCCTAGATCAGCCAGAAGAGGATCTGTAAGTTAAGTTAAGTTACCAATAGAATTAATTGGAAACACTCACTTGCATGTGACCTGAGATCTAGTACATAGGGGTAACTCAAGTTAGTGATGGAATTGATTGGAAACACTCACGTTGAAACATACAATTGGAAATGGAGATCTAGTAGATATGGACAACTCAAATTACCAATAGAATTGATTTGGAAACACTCACTTGGATATGACCTGAGATTTAGTAGATAGGGGAAACTCAAGTTATTTATGGAATTGAACACTCATTTGGATGTATTGGAAATGGAGATCTAGTATATAGGGACAACTCAAATTACCAATAAAATTGATTGGAAACACTCATTTGGATGTCGATCTGAGATCTAGTACATAGGGGCAACTCAAGTTGTTAATGGAATTGATTGAAAACATTCAATTTGATGTAAACTGGAGTGGACACTTGATTCTTAAAGTTGTATAGTCTGATGAAAACATCAAATTTTCAGTTCCAAAACACCAACCTAGTTTTGATCGTACATATCTGGACAGAAGGGAATACTAAGTCAATTTTGTTAAACATGTTACTGCTGAACGAAGCATATGGTCAGAATCTCGATGTGCATGACATCATTAATTTTGCCAGGTTTTCTTTTCAAATATCGCTAAAGTTAGCCATCTATAATAAGTTATTTCAAACTAAAGTAAGGTAGAGTATATGTATCAAGCTAATACATTTATCTATCAACACTTTTTAAAAAGGCAGAAACTCAAAAGCATCAGACTGTGCAACTTTCAGAATGTGGAGGATTATTACCCGAAAGGTTTGCCCATGTTGATACCAAAAATGGAAATGCTGATGTATGTATTCTGTGTAACGGCACTGCTCAAATAGATGAAGTTTTGATATTTAAAAAAGAGCACACAAAACTCACAAGGCCAGGGAAGCACAGCCTGCTTGTGTCCTTGTGTTAGTAGTTGGTTGCCTGGTGACATGTCACCCTGGATTTTAGGGAGTATCAGAGAAGACTAGGCAAGACCAGGCAAGACCAGGCAAGACTAGGTAAGATCAGGCAAGCCATGGGAAGGCCAGGCAAGACAGGGCAAGACCAGGCAAGACCAGTGAAGACCAGGGAAGACTAGTGAAGACCATGGAAAACCAGTGAAGACCAGTGGAAAAACAGTGGAAAATCAGGGAAGCGAGGTGTGTGGAGTGGCAGAAAGCACGCGCCTATGACAAGCTTTTGCCTGACTGTTCGGGGAGATAGCGTCCTCGGAACCAGAGGCCTCGTGTGTATGTCCGATCATCCGTGACCACCTCTTATCATCCATGACCACCGGGCCAGCAAGGCACGCGCAACCCCAGGCCTCCCGGCCGCGGCATGTGGGGGATGTTATGGGGGGAGGGGGAGGGGGGGGGATTGGGGGGAGGTCACATGTGCTGTCCACATGCGCAGAAACGTTATGCGCCTCACATGGAATGGTTCGTGTTTTCAACCACTGCCTTTTATCGTTAGTGTTTTCAACTACTGCCTTTAATGGTTTGTGTTTTGACTCACTGCCTTTAATGGTTAAGTGTTTTCAACGACCGCCTTTTATCGTTAGTGTTTTTAACTACTGCCTTTAATGGTTTGTGTTTTGACTCACTGTCTTTAATGGTTAGTGTTTTCATGCACTGCCTTTAATGGTTAGTGTTTTGACTCACTGCCTTTAATGGTTAGTGTTTTCAACTACTGCCTTTTATTATTAGTGTTTTCAACTACTGCCTTTTATCATTAGTGTTTTTAATTACTGCCTTTAATGGTTTGTGTTTTGACTCACTGTCTTTAATGGTTAGTGTTTTCAGGCACTGCCTTTAATAGTTAGTGTTTTGACTCACTTGCCTTTAATGGTAAGTGTTTTCAACGAGTGCCTTTTATCGTTAGTGTTTTCAACTGCTGCCTTTAATGGTTAGTGTTTTGACTCACTGCCTTTTATCGTTAGTGTTTTCAATGACTGCCTTTTATCGTTAGTGTTTTTAACTACTGCCTTTAATGGTTAGTGTTTTGACTCACTGCCTTTAATGGTTAGTGTTTTCAACTACTGCCTTTTATCGTTAGTGTTTTCAACTACTGCCTTTAATGGTTAGTGTTTTGACTCACTGCCTTTAATGGTTAAGTGTTTTCAATGACTGCCTTTTATCGTTAGTGTTTTTAACTACTGCCTTTAATGGTTTGTGTTTTGACTCACTGTCTTTAATGGTTAGTGTTTTCATGCACTGCCTTTAATAGTTAGTGTTTTGACTCACTTGCCTTTAATGGTTAGTGTTTTCAACTACTGCCTTTTATCGTTAGTGTTTTCAACTACTGCCTTTAATGGTTAGTGTTTTGACTCACTGCCTTTAATGGTTAGTGTTTTCAACTACTGCCTTTTATCGTTAGTGTTTTCAACTGCTGCCTTTAATGGTTAGTGTTTTGACTCACTGCCTTTAATGGTTAAGTGTTTTCAATGACTGCCTTTTATCGTTAGTGTTTTTAACTACTGCCTTTAATGGTTTGTGTTTTGACTCACTGTCTTTAATGGTTAGTGTTTTCATGCACTGCCTTTAATAGTTAGTGTTTTGACTCACTTGCCTTTAATGGTTAGTGTTTTCAACTACTGCCTTTTATCGTTAGTGTTTTCAACTACTGCCTTTAATGGTTTGTGTTTTGACTCACTATCTTTAATGGTTAGTGTTTTCATGCACTGCCTTTAATGGTTAGTGTTTTGACTCACTGCCTTTAATGGTTAGTGTTTTCAAACACTGCCTTTAAGGGTTAGTGCTTTCATACACTGTCATTAATGGTTCGTATTTTCAACCACTGCCTTGAATGGTTGTTTTCAACCACTGCCTTTAATGGTTAGTGCTTTCAAGCACTGTCTATAATTGATAGTATTTTCACCCGTCGTCTTTAATGGTTTGTTTTCAAGCACTGTCTTTAATGGTTCTTGCTAGACAAGCACTGTCTTTAATGGTTAGTGTTTTCAACCACTGTCTTTAATGGTTAGTGTGTTCAACCACTGTCTTTAATGGTTAGTGTTTTCATCCACTGCCTTTAATGGTTTGTGCTTTCAACCAATGCCTTAACAAATCTGGATGTATTTTTTACATGGATATTCGCTATATTTTAACAAAATATTAAATTGTAGAAATATCAATGGTGGTATTTCACTTAGACCTATTGGAATAGCTAAGAAGGTTCATCAGGCCCGAATGACAGTAATAGTCATAGCTGGACCACAGTGGCCCCAAACTTTGATTGGGCTCTAAATAACTTGCAGAGAATACTTTGTTTCAAAATATACCATAATCAGATTCAATCATGATTATTCTGATTAAGTAAAGCGATGCTGGTCATGTCAATACCCTTTTAAACTTTGTGTTTTCAACCACTTCTACTATTTTAGACTACTGTGTGTTGACGAGGTGAATTAGGTTGACAACAAATCTGTTTTGGTGAGTTTTGGGGTATCTGCTTACCAGGTGACTTAGGTCATACTATATTCTGTTTTGATGCCATTTAGAGTTTTCTTTTCCCCTTACCAGTGTTTCTGTCTCCAATCGGAGAGTGCTACATGGGCTGTTTATAATAACGGCTCGGGTTGCCATATCGACCAGCACCAAGAATAACCCCCGTCGATATCTGTGTGATAGGGGAGCGGCGTGGAGGCAGGAGGCGGGTGTAGACATATACCAATAACTCATTAGGTTATCTGCATCTGGGGAAGTACTAACATTCTGCCCCACCGTCGATTGACTGGTTATTTGTGTTTATTTGTCCCGAGTAAATCTGAGGCCATATCAGGACATGAAGAGACTTGCAACGATGCCAATCTTAGTGGTTTTATAGCACTGCCCCACTGATATGTCGTACAAAGCAACAATTATTTCAACCTCAGAGTCCTAAATGCAAACAGATTACAACCAGTTTCTGTCGATTTAGGAGCAATTTCTTTCCTTCAGTCCATGAAATGTCAGCCAACCTTTATTGTCGCAACAACAAAAAAGACACGTTATGTTAAAGTTGCATAGTCCGATGGTTTTGGGTTTCTGCCATTTTTCTGAGATAAATATATTAAATTGATTGTTATAACCTACATTACTTTAGTTTGAAGTAACTTTGATTTAAAATGGTTATGTTTTGAGATATTTCAAGTGCAAAAATGTCAAATTAGTTTTGGCAAGCTTGTCAAAACTCTGACACCATAGGCTTCAGCAGTAACAGGTTCTATAAATTGACTCTGTATTCCCTTGTAGGTGGCAACAAATGTTTAAGAAGTGCATCATTATCTAAGTTAGATATGTGGAATCAATTTGAGATAATTGTTTTGGTTTGTAAAATGTGATGCTTCATCGCACTATGCAGCTTTTAAGTTTAAGTACACCAGCCATATAAATAAATAAATAAATAAATTATATATATATATATATATATATATATATATATATATATATATGTGTGTGTGTGTGTGTGTGTGTGTGTGTGTAGTAATCTGCATTGACCTCATAGGCGAGGAGCCGCATAGATAGATAGGCATGGATAGTGTGATTGCGTCAGGGAGCCTAAATAGTCTAATGGTTAGGATGCTAGCCCCAGAATAACATTGGGATTTGTTTTTTTGGGGGGGGGGGGAGCCGAGGGGGGAGGTTGGTACATTAAAAATGTCAATGGCAGACAATTTCTCTTCCTCATTCCACTACTCTTTAACCTATCCTAGTAATGCCAAATGCCAGGGTAGGCAGCGACAAATATCAATTTCTAAGTCATTGGATGGACTTGACCAGGGTTAAAAAACTGGGGATTCGAATCCCACGACCTACCAAACGGGAGGCTGGCGCTCAAATCATTTCGCCATCCCACCTGGTGGCTACCCGCAGAATGTCTGCTCAATAAGCTCATAATTTCCAATTATGGATAATTTGCAGAAGCGATGTTGAACAACACATCATCGTCACCTACTGAGTAACTCTGACACCACACGTGCTCACCACCTATGCTGCCAGCTGCTCTCCACGTAATACTCAGTAGGCCAGCATCACACAAAAAGCACCCATATGAAGTTCACCATTGGCGAAACCGTTGCCATGGCACCCACCTTCATTCTCAATGTTACAATAGACCGTTTTAACAGAGCATGCGCAATGATCTACTATCTACATTAGTTGTTCCCACTGCCATCAGAGGGCAGTGTCGTGATGGAAATCCTCTAAAAGATCTTTTTCCATGCAGTAAGCTGCACAGTCCATAACGTCAGTTCTTCCAGTGTCATCAGAAAGTAAGTTAGTGGTGGAAATCCTCTATAACTTATAGTGGATTTCCTGGGTGGTACGAGTCGTGGGAGGACCTGGTATATTAGAGGGTATGTGGTATACAGTATGTTCTGTACAGTGAGCTGCAACCCACGACGTTAGTTCTTCTCACTGCCACCAGAGGGCAGGCTAGTAGCGGAAACCCTCTATAGCTGTGTTTACAATGTAAACCGATCTAGACAAAACGATTTATATGAAGCGATGTAGTGGCGCGTTTACACGCAACTAGTTTGAAGGCGGAAATCGATATCTGCGCATGAGCAAGTCCAGACTAACCAGCACCAGTTTGGGTTCATCGACGTCACCACGAGACAGTGTGGGTTCGACCTAGATCTGTATGGACTGAATCGTATTGGTTTGGAACGGTCAAAACTTCTGCTGGGCAGTGAAACCCTAAAAATAAATGATGAAAAAAATATCTGTGCACAGCTAGCGGTTTCATAGATTAAAATTATATAATATGCGCTTTTGATCGACCGGAAAGTCAACAAACTAAGGTCTTCGACTGCGCATGCGTATGACACGCTTAAGCTAGATCGCTTCATCTATACTACCTCGCAAGGTGGTTTACATATACTGATTTATATGGATCGATTCAGCCCTAAAACGCCTCAGCGTCGCGTTTACACGGCAAATGTAAATCGATCTAGACAAGTGGTTTTATATGAAGCGTTTTAACTCGCCCGTGTAAACACGGCTTATGAGACCTTTTCCAATGCAGCATGTGGTACATTCAGCTGCCATCCACAACGTTAGTTCTTACACTGCCATCAGAGAGCAAGTTAGTGGTGGAAATCCTCTATAAGGCCTGTTCAGTGGAACATGCCACCGGCGATGTTAGTTCCTCCACTGCCACCAGAGAGCATATTGGTGGTTGAAATCGTTTATTGACATGGCCTAGCTCAAGTTTGATTCGCACTCGGGACAGTAAATGTTAACGACCCAATGAGGAATTAAAAACGTAGCTCACTTTTAAACTATTTCAGCTGTAGACCAGGTGGGATGTGCAAATGAATTGAGCGTCTGTCTCCCATTTGGTAGATCGTGGGGGTTCGAACCCTGGTCAAGTCAAACAGATGACTTAAAGAATTATACTTGTTGCTTCCTAGCCAGGCACTAGGCATTATTAGGATAGGGCAAGTGTCAGGATAAGGTGTCTAAGTGCGATATCAGGTCATGGTGCTGGTGGCCTGGTCTCCCAGTGGGGCAGCACTATAAAGTTGCCATGAGTGCGCACTTTCACAAGTTGGTACCTGCCACGACGTAAAACCCTCAAAACCAACCAACTTCAGCTGTATACCCCCTTTACCATGCCGTCAGGCTATTTCTGTAATTAAGCCGTAAACTGATATCTTCCCATATTCGTTAAAGAACAGCCACAGTATCATTCTTGGCGTCAGCGGGACCAAGTAGTAGTCTTCAGTCGATCCCGCATTGGACACTCTCGACTGACTCATGTATTTTTAATCAAGGGAGAATCACATCCTGAGTATATTGGGTGTCCGTGTCCACTGACATTCGGACACATTCTGCTTGAATGTGTAGATTTCATGGTCTTGCACCAACACTGTCTTAATCTAAATGGCATGTAAGACCACTTTACCAATGTAAGAAGGCATGAGCACATTTTAGAGTTCCTAAAAGCAACTGGGCTGTAATGCCTCCTGCAATGTTAGCTGTTTTTTAGTAAGTTTTTGCTGTCATTTGACACAAATTTAATCATATCAAAATTGCATATGAGATCATTTTCTGCTGTTGCTTGACAACAGATCTAACCATTTCAGATGTTCGTGTAAATTGCAATGTAATCATAAAAAAAAAGACATATAAATGTGTTTAATAAAAGTGTCAGAATAAATACCACTAATTAGAACGCCATCGGCATCAATTAAGGACTTATTGACAGGGAACGTGTGGAGACGAGAATCAAAACTGGACTTCAGCTTACGTGGACATAAATATTAAAGTGCCGGAGGGTTGGTTGGTTGGTTGGTTGGTTGTTGGAGGTTTAGGTCCTGGCAACATCTAATGTCACATCAGGACGGGTACCAAGTTGTGACAGTGCACACTCATAACGACTTTATAGGCTGACACTGAGCTAACCAGTTCTTTCCCTATCCTATTAATGCAAATACCAGGCTAGGAAGTAACAAGTTAAAACTGTATAAGTCATTGGTTTGACTCGAACGGGAACTGAACTCCCGACCTCCCGCACGGGAGGCCCGCACTCTACCGATTTGGCCACCGCGCCATGGTCAGAATAATTATTCTTAGCTTCGTGTTAGACTCATACAACAGAGGCAGGGTTGGTGGGGGGGGGGGGCGGGGGGGAGGAAGTGTGTCTGCAAGCTGTGGGGTGGGAGATCGGCTTATGTGTGCGGGAGGGATGGGGAGGGGGAGGGGTTGTTGTCCCATTGTCCCACACAGGGCGGACGCGATGCGGTAAAGGAAATCAATGTTCGATGAGGGCCGGCTGCGCACACGAGGGGAAGCCCTGGCATGCGCGCAACTCAAGTGGTGAGAGTGTGTGAAGCTGGTGGTGGTGTGGCATGCTAGCGGGTGGGTGGTGTATGGTGGTGGGTGGGTGGTGTATGGTATTGTAGAGGGTGGTTGGTGTATGGTGGTGGGCTAATCGACATCTGGGGTTGGTAGTGAACTGTAGTGTCATGGACACGGGGGATAGCATGCATATTGTGATGGGAGGACATGGTACCAGGGCACATATCATATTGTGATGGGAGAGCATGGTGCCAGGGCACATAGCATACTGTGATGGCAAGGCATGGTACCAGGACACACAGCACATGGTGATGGGTAGGAGAGCATGGTACCAGGACATGCAGCACATGGTGATGGGTAGGAAGGCATGGTACCAGGACACACAGCACATTGTGATGGGTAGGATGGTATGGTACCAGGACATACATCACATTATGATAGGTCGGAGGGCATGGTACCAGGACACGTAGCACATTGTGATTGGTAGGAAGGTATGGTGCCAGGACACTCAGCACATGGGTAGAAGGGCATGGTACCAGGGCATGGTACCCGGGTACATAGCATATTCATATTGTGATTGGTAGGAAGGCCTGGTACCAGTACATACAGCACATTATGATGGGTAGGAGGGCATGGTACCAGGACATGCGGCACATTGTCGAGTCCAGTTAACTTACCGTGTTAACTTACCATGTTGCTCAGCATATACAATGTACCGTTAAGGTAGAGAAACTCACCTGCAAAACATAACAGAAAAATGGTTAGTCTAAGATATGAGTGTGTACTTGTCTTTAATTAATAGAAGACAGCTAATATTATTTGAATACAAGGACTTCCACAATAAGTCATATTTTGTCACCAACAAGCCTGATTGCCGCTCAATATTATCCCCTCCTCAACATCACACAAAAGCAAAATGAAGAAGGAAATGAATGACTACCCAAAGATATTAAGGCTACTGTTGATACTGTAGTAGTCTGCACTGAGCTCTCATGCAAGGAGCCTCACAGACAGATAGGCGTGGGTAATGTGGTGACATTGGGGAGACTATGTTGTGTAATGGTTATCACACTGGCACGGAATGCAAGAGAGGTGATTTCGATTCCCGCTCTATGCGTAATATTTCCCATTTTCATCACCCCCATAACAATATATATATATATTGTCTTTATATACAGCTATTTCAACAATCAACCATTTTAACATTCGACTATTTTAACAAACAAATATATTAACAAACAAATATTTTAACGATCAAATATTTCAACAACTTCACAATAGTGAGATTGTTGAAATTGTTTCCTATTATATTTTCATAATTGACCACTAAATTATAATATTCAATTATCCACATTGTGCATGACAGGTTGTTTTTCCGTTTGAGGGGCCTTGTTAACCATAAAAGGTGACCTCATGAAATATTTGCCCATCCTGCTGGATTGGTTGGTTGGTTCTTGGAGTTTTACGTCTTGGCAACATCTAAGGTCATATCAAGATGGGAGGTGCCACTGCTGACCACTGGTGATGCTTTGATCATTTTGATTACACAGTACAGGCTGAGTGAGCCGTCTTAGTATTATAGCGTTTTTGCTGTAATTAAGTTGCATTTTTAGAAATGTTTTCCTGAAAATTAGTAGATCATATCAGAAATACAGTCCTACCCGATTGCAGGAACATTCAGGTACTCCCAGACTGGAAGCGCGTCAAAACATGTGGGCACATTTGGGCGCTACCGGCCTTAAAGGGTTAACTTGCACGGAGTTTGAACCGATGACCTCCAACTCTGGAAGACAGCCAGCACTGTTAGTGTTATCGATTCAGCCACCCAGCCCGCTATATAAGACCATAATTCACATATGCAACGGGAACCAGCGTGTCAGCGCATCTGTGTGCAGCGAACATCACTCACCCACGCCTGCTCCATCAACACTCGTCTTTTTGCCAAGGGCGGATTTCGCGCCAGTGACACTACACAACTATTACTGTGAGCATGACATCAGTCATTTCCCATATCGAACAGCCAACGGGCAAATCGTTATGCAACAAACCATTAAAGCTGCATAGTCCGATGAAGCATCACATTTTCAAAACCAAAACAATTTAGATTTAATATACTGTCGTGGGGGTGATGAAAATGGGAAATATTGTGCCTAGAGTGGGACTCGAACCCACATCTCTTTGCATTCCGGGCCAGTGTGCTAACCATTACACCACCTAAGCTCCCTGATATCAACACACTCCCCACGCCTACCTGTCTATGTGGTTACTTGCCTGAGAGGTCAGTGCAGACCACTACACTCGTCCCCCTGGAATTGTAAGTCTTGTAATGCTTACAATTACATACATACAGGCAATGCACTAACACATACATACACAGGGTAGGTTCAACAACCATACAGCGCAAAGCTTGTACAGGATCCTGATCACGGCAACCAGTGTCGTGGGGGTGATGAAAATGGGAAATATTGTGCCTAGAGCGGGACTCGAACCCACATCTCTTTGCATTCCGGGCCAGTGTGCTAACCATTACACCACCTACGCTCCCTGATATCAACACGCTACCCATGCCTACCTGTCTATGTGGCTCCTTGCCTGAGAGGTCAGTGCAGACCACTACACTACTTATCTCAGAAAAGTGACACAAACTCAAAACCATCAAACTATGCAATTTCAATGTTAACATGGCCAGCTAGCTTGGAGGAATTAAACAATGATAATGCAGCCGACAGATGCATAAATATGGTATGTTCAGCGGTGACTGAGTCTTGAATGTTGAATATGAGGCAATATGTATTAATAAGACTGTCTCATGCATTGATTACGATGGGAGAATCTAACTAGTGCTGGTATGCCGATAGTGGCTAGAATGCAGGCATTATTTGTAATTTCCAATTGTGAGTGATTCAGCAGAAATGACAAGCGCCTCCTCAGCTGCCCTCCCAGTACCCCTTCGGGTGCAAGTAGACTGTTCCTTTGTCGTGATTGGCCCGCCCGCTTTCACACCTTTTCCGCCAGCACCACTGACCGTCTGACCTATCCTCACTCTGGCCAGCTGGCGATACGTATGAACTTTCCACCCAACTACAGACTTTATTATAGAACTAGCCTCAGGCTTGGCTCGAGTGCTCCCATTGATTTGACTATAGATAAATAAAAAGTTGTTTATTATAAGCACCATTCGCTTCCTTGTTGTTACCTTGATAGAAAATATATGGAATTTAGTATGCTGATTGCCTGTTGTTATTCCGGTCCTATTATAGATCATTTTTTTACTAAGGATTGTTATGGTAATCTGTATCATTCTTGTATCCAAAACTTGTCGAGCCGGGACTTGAAGCAATTCATGGTTTGGCCAGAGACAACGGATTTCGGGAGGGAGTTCCGTCTATCAACAATCCTGTGGCTGAAGCTATGTTTCCTCAAGTCTAGACGGCATCTTTTTTTTAATATTTTTTTTCCTTTAACACAACAAAACTGGTATATTTCCGCAATCCCAATCCTGATTGTGAGTAAGTTCGAAATATTTTCAAAGAACATTCCACAGAAGGGTTACTTTTCGATTGTAAAAGTGTTTGTTTATAAACATCCTCGATGTTTTAAAGTTTCAATGTAATTTCATAGAAGAACACTATGACTGTGAAAATGTTCGATGCTGTACATCACCTCACTAGACTTCTTCACAAAGAAGTCATTAGACAGGGATGAAAGTGATCTCAGGGAAAGAAATCCCGAAAATGGACGATAATTGGGGGATAATATGGTTAAAACAATGGTAGTAGCACATTCTCTAAAGATAGTCTATACTGAATGGACTAGGCTAGTGCTTGGCGAGCACTGGATAAAACCAGACTCCCGGTATTTTCCCACGATTCCTTCACAATGCGAATGACACTGAGAGAATGTCTGTGAAAACGCAGATTTCAGCCTATCGAGGCTCCCGTGTGGAATCAACCTACCCACGCCCACATGTGTATGCTTGTTTGTTGTTGCTTAACTTCCTAGCACCATCTAAGGTCATATCAGGATGGGTACCGATTTGTAACGGTGTACACTCATGGCTATTTTATAGAACTGCCTCACTGGGAGACCAGGCCATCAGCACCAATATCCCACACAGTCACATTATCCTGATACTCTGCTAACCAGTCCTTGTCCTATCCTATTAATGCCGAGCATCATGCTAGGTAGTGACAAGTATCAATTCAATAAGTCATTGGTTTCGAACTCCCGACCTTCCGCACGGGAAGCCTGCACTCTACCGATTCGGCCACCGCGTCTGGTCACCTACCTGTGTATGTGGCATTTTACCCGGGGCGGTGAGTGACCGTCAGTACACTTCTATCTGCTTTCAACATGAATGCACACTGGCAGTGAGCTCGGTGCTACATCCGGGTGACTGACTAATTAATGGCGACCCGGAAGCGAGGCTGGTGTTGGACGCTGAGAAGAATGCTACCTGCAGCAGAGCCACTTTCGTATATACTACTACTGCCGGGTGAAGCGTGACGCCGTGTGGTGCTGTATTAGTAGTGTATTGCCATCAAGTATTCTAATTTCTATGTGGTATCGATACACACACACATACACGCTGGCTCAGCCTCAGTACAACACTCGCTTCCCGTACGGGAGGTCGCAGGATCAATCCCCGGCCAGGCTAAACCAAAGACTTTACTAAATGGATCATTATCGCTATATTGCTTGACACTCAATTTACTAGGATAGTGCAATGACTCAGTGTCAAGATAATGCGACTGGGTGGGGTAATGGGGAATGGTGCCAGCAACACGGTACCCCAATGGGGCAACAATACAAAGCTGCCATGAGCGTGCCCTGTTTACAAATCGGTATCCCTAATGGTGTCACCTTATGTGTTCCGAGGATGTAAAACCCCAATAAACCAAAGCATACCGAGCCATATACACTACAACAGCTCTAGCTGTCCGAGAGAGATGCCATCTTTGCTCTAACATGGCGGCGCAATGTAATTAAAGGGATGGTTATGTAATACATAGCACCTCATCTGCTATTACATGGGGAGTTCTGCTTGCTCTCATATCTCTGTCTGATATATATATGCTACGGTTAACCGCTGAATAGCTTGAGCGGCGTATGGAGTTGGAGATTTGCACTAATCCAGGTAAAGTTTGGTTCGTTCCTGGATTAAATCGCGCTCAGGTGCATAATTCAAAACCAGACACAGATAGATTTTTATGGGCTAATAATTTATTAATCAGGCTTAATAAATTTTACAGAAGCCTTCAGACTACACCTTTATGAACAGCTTATTATATTAGCTTTACTCAATAGTACAATTGAGACTATTAGCTTTACCTATTTTTTTATCTATTATCAGGTAGTACAACCTGTGAATTTATTGTATATTCTGATTTCGTTACTTATTTGCAGCTTTAAATATCTAAAGATATCGGTCATCACTATATTTTCATTACTTATTTGCAGGACATAGTATTGATTATACTATCAATCATATGAATCCAGTTATTCATTTCTGTGAAGAGACTTGACAAAATTGAAGACATGAGGCATCCGCTAGGGCAGATCACGGTCACACATCCAGCTCGCATCCGGCACACTCACACACACTCGCACTTTTTATGTCATACAGCAAACATTCATGTCATGGGCAATAGGGACCATAAGCTCTCAGCCAAGCTATAGTATGGGTGGGTGGGATGGTCAAAATTTTAGTATTGATCACCAATGAACCGACTTCAGCGACGGTCAGGTAAGGACTGGACTAGCCTTTGAATCTACTACCGGAAGTTAACTTTTTACATAGCGACGCGCGCTACGAACGGTATCTATGGTATTCGTAATATCAGCCCGTCGTCAGTGTTTTTGAATTATGCATGTTTCCGGCAACATGGACAATTCAAAACCAGACACAGATAGATTTTTATGGGCTAATAATTTATTAATCAGGCTTAATAAATTTTACAGAAGCCTTCAGACTACACCTTTATGAACAGCTTATTATATTAGCTTTACTCAATAGTACAATTGAGACTATTAGCTTTACCTATTTTTTATCTATTATCAGGTAGTACAACCTGTGAATTTATTGTATATTCTGATTTCGTTACTTATTTGCAGCTTTAAATATCTAAAGATATCGGTCATCACTATATTTTCATTACTTATTTGCAGGACATAGTATTGATTATACTATCAATCATATGAATCCAGTTATTCATTTCTGTGAAGAGACTTGACAAAATTGAAGACATGAGGCATCCGCTAGGGCAGATCACGGTCACACATCCAGCTCGCATCCGGCACACTCACACACACTCGCACTTTTTATGTCATACAGCAAACATTCATGTCATGGGCAATAGGGACCATAAGCTCTCAGCCAAGTTGGAACAGGAGAGCTAATGGTCCCAACCTACAATACATTTTTATTTACATAGTTAAACACACTGTTTGACTTCCATCTCCCAAGTGTTTTTATGCACTCTAGTGGCATTCCCACTCTTGCATACTCCTGAGCTCCCCCTCGCCGTAGGCTATGACACGTCACCAATGGCCACCAGGGAAGTCCAGATGCTTTTAATGCAACTTGCATACACTTGCTAAACAGTTGGGCAGTCAGCGGTTCCCCACTTGACATCATGAATGCCGGGGCACCCTCATGCACTGGGAAGCGACGCTTGTACTTGCTCCATGCTCGGACAGGGCAGAAGTCAGTACTTGCTACTTGAGGTAGGTCGATGCTATATACATCCTCAGATTTGTGTGTCGTCTTCGTGCTCCTGACTGTTACCGTCAGGTGTGTGCCGTGCGCCGTGATATCACCGCCGAGCAGCATGTGACCGCCATCCCCCGACACCTCGGAATAAAACAAATTTGACTGTCTTAGCACACATAAATATCCTATTAATAATGCAATAATCAACACCAGTCCATCATCTCCAATCTTTTGAATTTTATAATTATTAGTTTAATATGTTTAATCTTCAATGGATAAGCTTTATTTACAGTGTTATTTTTTAACTTAGACATACCACTTTTAATTACTGACATTGCATAACAATCGAATGATGCTGTATTTCCTCTCAACAATCTAATCCATGTTCTTGCCCCACTCATGTAATTTCTTATTGCTCCTCCAGTCTTCAGTTTATCATTTAAGTACAAAGCGTATGACATTACCGTTTTAAGATTTGGTCTCTTAGGGTCGTCTTTAACGTTACTGCAGAACCTCAAATACTCCCTAAATTGCACCCTCTTATTCCTCCAAGTACCCTCTGACAATCCTGCTGAGAAATACACGCTAATGTTTCCAACTAATGCGTGATTACCACCTGCAAGTTGATAAAGGCAAAAAAAAACAAAATTATCAACTAGCTGGTAACGATCAGAGCAATAAATCAAAATCTTCATACGAGTGCGAAACATGTATTTTAGTCAACAGTTTCTTCTGACACAATTCATCAGCAATTAATTTACATTTAGGATTGAAAAACGACCTACTTAGGGCATCCGCTAACACTAGATCCTTTCCTGGCTTGTGAACGACCTGCACCTGGCAACTATGAACAGCAGCAAACTGCCAGATCTCCCTGGCGCAGGCACACAAGACAGGATCCTTTCCAGCACCAGAAGATAACACCTGTTGGGAAGCAGCATTATCAGTGTTAATGATAATATGGAAAACATGAGGATCCGAAGGTGCTAAAGTTTTTAGTGCTACCACTAAATTAATAGCCTCTAATTGGGCAATATGAAATTTGTGACTTAACAATTTATCATCATATAAACTAGAATAAAATTTAGTATTACTGAAAGCCCCCCCAGCATGCAAGGATGAGTCACACTCAATTACCCACTTTGTTTCTGGGAAGTGACGGAGTAATACCATCCTATTATGTCCTTCTGCAAAACGTAGAAACCACAGGATATCTTTAACCAATTCGTTAGTAACCTGCACCTTCCCAAAGAAGGGGGAGGCTCTAAGAAACTCTAAAATTCTATTCATAAATACCCTCGATGCCATGACACATTTAGAAATAAATTGTAACCTCCCCACTAATCTCTGAACATTTTTCCTGGTGACGCTTCTACCCACTACCCATTTCCGACATTCCAACAAAATATCCAAAAGTTTATCATTGGGTATTCTAATTAACATATCTACCGTATCCAGTTCATAGCCTAGCCAAATTAATCTGTTAGTCGGAGGAGTACACTTTTTAATCGAAAGAGCTAATCCTAACGTGTTTGTCAAACCCAAAATGAAATCATAAGCTTGTTGCGCTTTAATCAAAGTACTTTCTACACCCACAAAATCGTCTAAAAAACACAAGGCAAAAAACCCCCGTTTTCTCATTATGTAAACCACAGCCTCAGTAGTCCGAGCACACGCCATACTGGAGGTTCTGCAGCCGAAAGGAGGAGCTGTGTCAAAATAAAATTTTTGTTCTACTTTGATTCCGAACAACGGCACGCTCAAGGGGCAGGTCCTTAATTGCCTGTACGCCCTTGCCAGGTCTATCGACCATACAAAACAATTTGCACCTAGCTTAGTGACCTGCCTAGCTAAAGTCATTATAGTCGGGAGATTATATTTATATTCTTTACCCTGATAAAAACCTTTAATAATCCCATCATTAACACTCCGCCCCTTCGGAAAACTAAGGTCTACAATGATCCTACGTTCTGCAGTATTCTTTTTGGGGCGGGTCATAATAGGACTTATTTGAGCCCAGGGAGAAAAAGGTGGGCAATCAAACGGACCCAACAATGCACCATGAAGCAGTTCAGTAGATACATACTTGTTAATCCAAAACACATCTTCCGCACTGCAGGTATGATTGCAATTAGAAGTAGCAGGGATAAAATCGCCAGTAAAGTTGGACGGCCAGCCAAACTCCAGAAACTGTACTAAATCAGTATCGTAATAACCCGTTAAAAGTTCTTTCCATTTATTAATAACCAGGCCAGAGGGAACCGGCACCCTAGCCTCCAAATAATTCGGCAGTCCAGTAGCCCGGACTCTGGCGTAAATATCAGCGTATTCCACGAATAAATTACAGTTTAAGGTTAAATTAGGCCAGCATTTTAGAATAAAGGTTTTATATTCAACTGGGGATTTTTCACAAAATTTGTTATGCACAAACGCCACATCGTGGGAATTACTATCAGAAATAACGTCAGAATCTACGATCAGCTTATCAATATTGGCAACTATATCACACTGCAACTGAACATCCATAACATCAATATCAACTTCACCATCAACAACAACTGAATGCAACGTATTGTCAACAAAATTCAAAGGCACAACAGGGTCGATTATACCAGCATCTGCACCCACAGTAACACTAGGACAGTTGGGTGGAACCGTGAGAGGTTCCCAGGCACTGAAATCACAGCCAGCGCCGAAGGTCGCGGCACCTTTATGATGAATATCTAACACCGGAGTATGTAACAGCGGGTAGGCTATGTCAGCCAACCCCTCAACACACAAGGAACGATCAACAAGAACAGGCAACACAGCAGTGGATACACAAGGGCTGTTGGACTGACTAAGCCTACCAGGAGAAATATTAAATACGCTAGTGGCGGGACTAGCGACAGGCTCTGTAGGTAGCAGTGTGCCTCCCCTAGTGAAAGAAACACAGCTCTCACTGCCGGTCTCATAACCAAGCAATTGACCAGGATTGTCAATGGACACAATTGGAGAGTCATGTTGTAAGCGCCCAGGCAGGCTTGGAACCGGGTCCACACTACAGGAAGCATTCGTAGCTGTGATGGCGTTGCCATGGACCCCGCGTGGAAGGAATGCATTCAACTGCCCCGTCTCAGGTTGTGGTGTTCGTAGCAATCCCATATCCAAATTCAAATGTGTATCACCATCCCTTAATTTATTATCACCCCCTCTCGGTCTTATCAATCTTAGAGACGGGTTATACCACCGATATCTGCTACCAACATTAAAACCAAAACGACTCCCATTTGTTATAACACTAGAAGGTAAACAACGTACACCATTTTTGTTATAAATACTAGCTTTACTGCTACCGGTTTTAATGTCTCCCAGATCTCCACCCCTTTTCACATGTGATTTTTTCTCGAGCGTAAACGACAAATTTCTAACAGTGTTACTTGGTTGATTAAATGGGGCCTGCATGTCAGAACGGGTAGTAACAGAACCAAAAAGATTACCCAAACGATTTTTGACACCACTAGAGCTATGAGAGGGTGATAAGAGGGCAGGTGACAGATTCAAATTTAAACTCTGAGGATGCGTGGACGAATGTACACCACCGACCTTAACGGAGGGCTTGCAGCTTCGGCTGACGCCATCTTGTTTGCACGTGCTGCCCTCTACTGTAAAGCCGTCGCAGCTCGTGTCGATGTCAGCGATGCACACCCCGTCCGCGTCCAATGCAGCCCCTAGCCGGCTGCAAACTAAAAATTCTTTGTACGATCATGCTCATCTAGATTACTCTCCCTTGATCTCTGCTTGGACTTACAATCAACTTCTTTATGTGGGTGTTTACGTCTCAGTTTAAACGCACAATAAGCGCATATATGTAAAAATTTATCAGTCCCTTCGCCATGATCGGCACTATAACCACAAGCATTTCCTTTGTTCCAAATGAGACATGGTCGGGCGTCAATTCCTTTCCTATATTCAGTATATCCACCAAACACACCATGTTTTGTCACTGTCGCATCTACCCGCCTACCGAGACCACAAACATCCCGTCTAATGTCCACTATTCGGCCCTGATCTTCCCAACCATCGGGTAGCCTCTTATCAGAGATCATAGAAAAAATCCTCTCACTATACGTCAGACACGTCTTCCAAGTATAATGTTGAGCCATCTCTAGAATAGTGTCTATGTGGTCCTCGATATGAGGTATCCATGCATCAGGTACATCCCCCCTTTTCACCATACGCCGAATTGCGGCCAAGTACTCAAACCAGTGTGACTCTCCTTGAGCCACTTTCCCCTTTTTGTCATTTCTGACGACATACTTGTGCGGCAATAAAGAGAGCTTTCCCGCCCGTTTAGCTTTCTTCCCAGCTATCCTGATTAGGTCCCGCATCATAGAGTCATCACTGTCCGACCCTTCACAATCAAACGGAACATTGTTATGAGTGCGTTTACGCACGACATTATTACCAGAAAGAAGATGTACTGTACCTCGTGCCGTATGTAACATGGACCGCAAAGCGCACGATCCCGTCGACCGTGCAGGCGATGTGCCATTAGTGCTAACCGCCGCTACACTATCCGCATCCGTGACGTCATTTTGACCCACTGCCAGGCCGTTGACTGCGTGACCCCCATTAGATAACGCCGTAATCTCCAATGTTGCCAACCGATCCATCAATGGCTGTTGTGATGCCGCCAGTTTCGAGTCTAATAACCGTGCGATATCCTCCAATGACGGACCCGAAACAGAGCACGACGGCAACACAGAAGCAGGAGAAGCTAGATCCTCCATTTGTATTCTCGCCGACGAACTTGGACGATGCACATTCGTCCGACTTGCATTGTCAACAACACGATCCTCCGTATCCTCCATGGATTCAAGAAGCTCCTTTGAATATTTACCAACATTCACGTGAACCTTCCCTAGTCTTGGCATCTTGACTCTTCCACGAACAGCTCTGTCTTCAAAATTTTAGTATTGATCACCAATGAACCGACTTCAGCGACGGTCAGGTAAGGACTGGACTAGCCTTTGAATCTACTACCGGAAGTTAACTTTTTACATAGCGACGCGCGCTACGAACGGTATCTATGGTATTCGTAATATCAGCCCGTCGTCAGTGTTTTTGAATTATGCATGTTTCCGGCAACATGGACAATTAGAATCAGCAATAAAAGCGACGCATCCCAAAAACTCTGAATGCATATTATATAATGCATATTATATATATGTGATTTAGTTTATTACATATATTCTCATAATCAATTATAGTTATACATCCCATATGTACTGTTATGGGGGTGTTTTTGAAAAATGAAGGGAAATACTATTCCTAAAGTGGGACTCGAACCCACGCTTCTGCATTCCTACCCATTAGTCTTTCTGGGCTCCCTGATGAAATCAACTTACCTATGCCCACCTGTCTTTGTGGGATTTCCCCGAGAGAAGTCAGTGCACTTTACTACACTCGTCCCCATGGAAATAATTGTGAGTCTCTTACAATTACAAATATCCAGGTAGCGTACTTAGACTAAGAGTACATACACAAACATGGTTACGCACTAGTCCGTGTATAGCTTGCACAATATCCTGATCACAAAAACATTATTATTTGTGGTGGGGGGGTGCAAATGAAGGGAAACATTTCACCTAGAGTGGGATTCGAAGACGCACTTCTGCCATTCCGAAGACAGCGCCCTGACCATTAGACCATTGAGTTTCCTGGACGTATTCAACCTGCCCATATCTGAGCCTGTCTCAAAAGGTGCTAGCTTTTCGTTTTTTTTGTCCATAGTAACGATTGACACAAAACAGCACAGAAACGGTTACACTGAAAACACAAGGACATTTGGTTCAAATCAATGTGTATTCTATTGGCATTATGAAACACCAGGTAAAAAACAAATCAGTTTATCCTGAGCAAATGTATAAGTAGATAGTGTGTTGATCGTTACTATGGACAAAGTTTTGTCCCATATTGCTTAGCACCTTTTGAGACAGTCTCATCTACCTGTGCATGTGGCATTTCACTTGGGAAGCACAGATTTTACAGTAGTAGTATTATTAGTAGTAATGCCAAGGATTTAAAGTACATTGTAGTAGTAAAGATAAGGTTTTACAGTAGGAGTAGTAGTAGTAGTATTAGTAGTAGTAATAGTAATAGTAAAGTGAAGGTTTTACTGTAGTAGTAAAGTAATGGTTTTACAGTAGTAGTAAAGCAAAGGTTTTACAGTAATAGTAGTAACACGAATGTCTTACAGTGGTAGTCATAAAGCGACGGTTTTGCAGTAGTAGTAAAGCAAAGATTTTACAGTAGTAGTAAAGTGAAGGTGTTACACTTACAGTATTATTAGTTGTAACACAACTGTTTTAAAGTACATTGTAGTAGTAAAAATAAGGTTTTACAGTAGGAGTAGTAGTAGTAGTATTAGTATTAGTACTAGTACTAGTAATAGTAAAGCGAAGTAGTAGTAGTAGTAGTAGTAGTAATAGTAATAGCAAAGCGAAGGTTTCACTGCAGTAGTAAAGTAATGGTTTTACAGTAGTAGTAAATCAAATATTTTACAGTAGTAGTAACTCTATGGTTTTACAGTCGTACTAGTAAAGCGAAGGCTTTATAGTACTAGTAAAGTGAAGGTTTTACAGTATTACTAGTAGTAGTAGAAGCAGCAGTTGTTCGGAGTTACATATTTCATGTAACAAAGGGAAACACGGGCAGTGTTTTCTGAGTGAATTCACGGCCTCAGGGGATTCCAACGGACGTCACGTCAACCACCTCATTAATGGTGCACGGTGTGCCTGCAGTGCCTACTGTTTATTTGTACCTGTGGGATTATCTGCACCGACCCAGTCAACTCCCCCCTCCCTACACATTCCTCTCACTCCCTCAATTTCCTTCACCCTCACCCATCCCGCTCATTCCCCCTCCCCGTCACCCCCCCCTCACTCCCGCCTTTTCTCACACCCTCTCCCTCTTCTCACTACCCTCTCCCATCACCTCCCTCCTTCTCTCCATCGATCTCATTCCATTTCTTCCCTCAGCACTCTTCTACTTTACTCTTTTCTCACTCCCTTTTATTCCTCTCTCCCACCATCCCCTTCCCCATCACTCTATCCCTCTCCTTCTCCCTCCCTGCCCCTCCCCCTCACTCACTCCCATTCCTTCTTCCTCCCACTCCTCTGTAAGATCATTGGTTTCCAGTGTGGAAGGTTAGGGATTCGATTCTTGGCCAAGTTAAACCAATGATGTAGCAAATTTATACTTGTCGCTACCTAGCTTGGCGCACAGCATAACTAGGATAGGACAAGGATAGCTATTAGTGAGTGGGATATTGGGTGACTGTTCCAGCAGTGTGGTCTCCCAGTGGGGCAGCACTACAAATGAGTATGCACTGTCATAAGTTGGTATCGATCCTATATGTTGTTAGGACATAAAGCCCAAACAAACAAATAATCCCTCCACTCCTCTCCCTCACTTCGTCCAATTGCTTCTCCGCCCCCTCCCCCTTCTACCCCTCACTCTCACCCATTCCTTCTCCGTCACGTCCTTCTCCCTCACATCGCTCTCCCTTCTCTCTCCCCATCCCTCATTCCCTCAACCTCCCTTCTCCTCAGTCCCTCTCCGTCTTTTCCCCCTTCATCCATCCACCCTCCCCTTTCATCGGCCTCCTTCCCCTTTCGCCTCACCTTTCCTCCCAATTCTTACCTCCCTGCCCATCCGTCCTCCCTCCTCCCACTCCCAATCCATTCCGCCCCCTCCTTCCGCATGCCTTCCCCTCCCTCCACCCTATGATTCAATAATATTGACCAATGCACAATGATGAGTAAACATGGGTAACTATGCTGAAAGGTGACTAAGCGTAAGGTATCCATTAAATGAGTCACGTGTAACTTAACCGGCGGTTCTGATTGGCTGTCATCACCAGATGATGTCATCACAAATGTTACATCCTTAATCACTGCTGCGCTGGTTCTTGGAACCAGCTACTGCAAATGGACCAGGTGACTATAAGCTATAACCTTTTGATTATATCCACCTTGCTGGACGTAGTGCGGAAGGTTAGGGGTTCGAATCCTAGACGAGTCAAACTAATGCCTTACAAAATTGATACTTGTCACTACCTAACCAGGTGCTCGACATTAATAGGAATGGTCAAGGACTGGTTAGCTGAGTATCAGGATAAAGTAACTGAGTGGGATATTGGGTCATGATGCCAGTGGCCTGGTCTCCCAGTGGGGAGGCACTATAAAATCACCATAAGTGCACACTATCACAAGTCAGTACCCATTATTATATGACCTTTGATGTTGCTAGGACATCAAAGTCATCCTTGCACTATGTTGAGTATCTATACACTATACACCATAGACTGCTCCCCCACTTTTAATGTTCAGAATGGGGTGTGCTGCACACAATGCAGAACATTCCACTTCCCCATCACCATGTATAAATCAAATGTCATCGCTTCAACAGCTGGAAGACCAGTGCCTCGGCGCTAACCAAATATATGTTCAATTGAATCAAATATTTACGGACAAAAACAAACAAATAACGGTTATATGCATCAATATGGGCAGAATAGACATTTCGGTCTAATCCAGTTATTTTCATTGCTCATTAAGATCTTGCTCCGCTACTTTAATTGAATTTACTTTCGTTTTCAAACTAACAGTAACAGTATATTACAGGTGCCACCATGAGAAACTTATCTAATTAATGTCAAGGTCTGCATTGCAAAGGATGTATTCACCTGGTTGTTCAAAGAAACACTAATCATTACCTATAGAACATATGGCACCACAATTGGGTAGTCCATGCTATACTAGTTCAGTACTAGTTGCTGGCTCTGCGAGATACTTAAGGTCGATTCAAAATGGCGGTACGCACCTGACCCATTAGTAAGCTGGGTTTGTAAATCAGGTTACGTAACTCTCACCCATCGATCCATCTGGCACTCACATATAGACTAGCACACCTCCCAAAAACTGGCTCAAATTTCGCCTGCCAGCCCTTCTTCCCCTCCCAGCCCTTCTTCCCCTCCCTTCTCAACCTCCACCCCCTCACTAGCCACTTCCAGCCGCCAACACTCAACACCCCTTCCATTAGCGGAGGCCCTTCCTTCCGCCTCCCACACACGCTTGGTAAACCTGCTAATATAACCAGAGGCGATGACTGAATGAGTTGAGTACCTGCTTCCTGTCTGGCCGGTCATGGGATTCAAGCCGCGGCCGAGTCAAACCACTGACTTAAATATTGATACCTGTTGCCACCTAGCCTGGCGCTTGGAATAATTAGGATAAAGCAAGGAGCCGTTGAATGAGGAAGACTAATTGTCCGCGATTGAAATTTTCCCACTTTAATAAACGAATGCTAATATATAAAAGAAAAATTAATATGAAGTATTAAAAGCTTACTGATCTTGCCTGTAAGTCCTAACAAGTTATGTGATGTATGCGTGGTAAACCAGGCTCCTTAAAAACCATGAATGACACCTTCCCTCGTGAGAGTGAGTGGCACAGAGCTTTCAACACCCACTCTTCTTACAGCCGCGCCCAAAACATGTAGGACACCCGAAACGCTATACCCATAAATAACACTGCCTCTCATAACACTCACAAAACCAGACTCGCTGGCCGAATCGGTAGAGCACAGGCTTCCCGTGGGGAAGGTCAGGAGTTCAAATCCAAGCCGATTCAAACCAATGACTTATACAAATTGATAGTTGTCGCTACCTAGCCTGGCATTCGGCATTAATGGGATAGAGCAAGGACTAGTTAGCACAGTATCAGGATAAATTCACTGTGTGGGATATCGGGTCATGGTGCCGGTGGCCTGGTCTCCCATTGGGACAGCACTATAAAGTTGGCATGGGTGCACACTGTCACAAGTCGGTACCCATCCTGATATTATCTTAGATGTTGCTAGGATGCAAAACAACAACAAACAATAAGACACTCAGAAATAACCACCACTGCCTCTTCACCATGCTGCAACAACCCGAAATCTTCCCGTTATCCACATATATATGTAAGCTTCAAACATAACACACGTCCGACACTGTGTGATCTACTCTGAAACATGACATCGCCATTATCTGCCTGTCGCTATAAGTGACACCCATATAGAACACCAACAAGGAATACTCATATGGAACATGTACCTACAACTCACATGGAACACCACATGTTACACCCATATCATGTCACACTCAGATATCACACCCGCATATGACAAACACAAACATGCAAGACCCACACTTAACTAACAGTTAGTAACACCCACATGTCACCCACACATGTAACCAACACCCACATGTAACCAACACCCATGTGTAACCAACACCCACATGTAGCCAGCCCCATGTTTGACTAACACCCACATGTAACCAACACCCACATGTAGCCAACATCCATGTTTGACTAACACCCACATGTAAGCAACGCCCACATGTAGCCAACACCCATGTGTAACCAACACCCATGTGTAACTACCACCCACATGTCACACCCATATGTAACCAACACCCACATGTCACACCCATATGTAACCAACACCCACATGTCACACACATGTAACCAGCATCCACATGTAGCCAACACCCATGTGACTAACATCCACATATAACAAACACCCATGTTTGACTAACACCCACATGTAACCAACACCCACATGTATCCAACACCCATGTTTGACTGACACCCACATGTAACCAACACCCATGTTTGACTAACACCCACATGTAAGCAACACCCACATGTCAGCAAGAGCCACATGTAACCAATACCCACAAGTAACCAACACCCACATGTAACCAACATCCACATGTAACACCCATATGTAACCAACACCCACATGTCACACCCATATGTAACCAACACCCACATGTCACACACATGTAACCAGCATCCACATGTAGCCGACACCCATGTGACTAACATCCACATGTAACCAACATCCATGTTTGACTAACACCCACATGTAACCAACACCCACATGTATCCAACGCCCATGTTTGACTGACACCCACATGTAACCAACACCCATGTTTGACTAACACCCACATGTAAGCAACACCCACATGTCAGCAAGAGCCACATGTAACCAATACCCACAAGTAACCAACACCCACATGTAACCAACATCCACATGTAACACCCTAACACCCTGTGTCGTGCACTGGGACATCACCCCTCCACTTCCTGCTCGCCTAACACCAGAGGATGTCGGTCCGTGTTTGCTACTACATCATCACATAGGATACAAACTTCAAAGGCCCGCAGCTTCCCACTAGGCCTGCCCACCCACCACACCCTCCCCATTCCCACCCACCACACCCTCCCCATTCCCACCCACCACACCCTCCCCAGTCCCCATTCCCACCTACCACACCCTCCCCAGTCCCCATTCCCACCCACCACACCCTCCCCAGTCCCCATTCCCACCCACCACACCATCCCCAGTCCCCATTCCCACCCACCACACCCTCCCCACCCACCACGCCCTCCCCAGTCCCCATTCCCACCCACCACACCCTCCCCATTCCCACCCACCACACCCTCCCCAGTCCCCATTCCCACCCACCACACCCTCCCCATTCCCACCCACCACACCCTCCTCAGTCCCCATTCCCACCCACCACACCCTCCCCAGTCCCACCCACCACGCCCTCCCCAGTCCCCACCCACCACACCCTCCCCAGTCCCACCCACCACGCCCTCCCCAGTCCCCATTCCCACCCACCACGCCCTCCCCACTCCCAACATCTAAGATCATACCAGGACAGGTACCTACTTGTGACAGTGCGCACTCATGGCGTCTTCATAGTGCTGCCCCACTGGAAGACCAGGCTGCCAGCACCATGACCTGAAATTCTACTCAGTCACATTATCCTGACACTGAGCCAACCAGTCCTTGCCACATCCTATTAATGCGACAAGTATCAATTTTTAAGTCATTGGTTTGACTCGACAAAGGTTCGAACCCCACGATCTACCAAAACGGACAGACGCTCAACTCATTCGATTGTAGGTAGGGACTAAACTGCCATTAGATGGGAGTACCACATGTAAACTCTTAGTAGTTGTCATGTAAGAGGGGAAAGGAAAGGGTGGTATTATTACATAGGCAGAGTGGAAATGGCTTCAGATTTACTATTAGATAATAGGGTTTGCACTACTCTCCTCTATTGCAATGAGCTACACATTTATAGTCCTTCTCTATTATTTTGTTTGTCTGTTTGTTTGTTATTGTTTTACATCCTAGCAACATCTAAAGTCATATCAGGATGTGTACCGATTTGTGACAGGGCACACTCATTGTGAATTATAGTGCTGCCCCACCCTCGAGATCAAGCCACCAGCACCATGACCTGATATTCCAGTCTCATAATCCTGACACTTGTCCTATCTTATTAATGCTGAGCGCCAGGCTAGGTAGTGACAAGTATCAATTATATAAGTCATTGGTTTGACTTGGCTGGGATTCGAACTCCCGACCTTCCGCATGGGAAGGCAGCACTCTACCTATTCTGCCGCCGCATCCGGTTTCTCTATTATTAAATTACCCATCAGAGCTATATAATTATTAATAGAGAAAGTGTACCCAACTGTGTAAGTATTCCCTGTCCTACGTCACTGCAAGAGGTGAGGACAGTCATTAGGGTTGACTGACGCTAATACTAAAGGGGCTGTCACATTAGGTTTTTTTGCGGGAGTGTACGGCGGCGTAGGCGCGTTACGTCATATATGTCGGCATACGCTATGCAGATGCTACGCATATGCTATGCAGATGCTACGCATACGCTATGCATGCGCTACGCATATGCTATGCATACGCTATGCATAGGCCATCATGTGCCGGCATATGCCGGCGTATGCCGTTGTACGCCGCCATACGCTTTCTCCCGTCCATCCGTCCAAATTTGTTTGTGCATGCTAAAAAAAATCTCGACCTATGGGAGCGTATGGTTCATACGCTACTCATACGCCGGTGTACGCTCCTCGTATGCCGGTGTACGCTCCTCGTATGCTAGGGGTGCGCCGGCGTAGGTTACGCATACACTCAACTTGCGTCACCGGCGTATCTCTAGTGTATGTAGCATACGCATAACCTACAAGTTACGTATGGGAGCGTACTCCTAGTGTATGCACAGCGTATTCCAAGCATATGCCATAGGTCTCGACATCGATCTTGACTCATACGCTACTCATATGCTCATACGCTACGCATATGCTACGCATATGCTATGCATATGCTATGCATACAGTACGCATATGCTACGCATATGCTACACTACGCATATGTTCCATATGCCAATCAAAACCATCAAAAAATGTCACAGTACGCTCTCATATGCTCCTCATAGGTTCCACATACGCTCAAAACCACCCGAGAGGTCACCAAAGGTCATGATAGGCCAGCACATGCAGCTTTTACGTAGGTTTTCAATACGCTTCCACCATACACCGTAATGTGACAGGGCCTTAATAGCCACAACTTGACCACAGAGACCTTTGATTATGGTTAGTCCTAAATAAAACCAAGAGAATAGGTTATTTCAAGATGTGAAAATTATGCCTGATTGTATGCCATCATGAGACTTGTGAATAAGTAAGGTTGTATTGGTCATGTTCCGGCTTCTTTAATGATGACCACACATTAACCAATTTTCCCTTGACTGCATGCGGTTGCGGTGCGGGTATCGACGTATGACAGTGTGCACTCATGTCGAGTAATACTTAAAGTTCTGAGTCAGGCTATAAAAAGAGTCCATGGCAGCAGTCTGACACACCCCATTCTGCCTTCAAATTCAACTGGTCTGTGCAGTATATCCCAATCTATATGGGCAATTACCCTAGAACTAGTTAATTCTTCGTCCTTATAGTAGGCATACAAACCTATGAAGGGAAACTATGCACCTAACCACTCCGTAATGTAAAGGTCTAATCAATACACATGTATGTATCAAGTGTGTAGGAATACAACATATAACTGCTATTTTTGTATGTGAATTCTCAAACTATACCATATGTAAGTCTTTGAATGTTTGATATTGTTATTTCAGCTGATTTGGGCTAGCTGCATATATTGTAAATAACTGTATTGTCACATGGCTGGAAGACCAGTGCCACGGCACTGACAAAAGACTTTATTCAATGAATAAACTATATTTACAACAACAACAAAAAATTTTAGCTCCATGTCTTTATGAATGCTTAGTTAAAACAAATAGTTAGGTGTTTAGAAATAATATGCTGCCTAATGGCTGTAAACAATAATTCTATACAATTTCAATCCAAATAGTCAAAACGAGTACTGCTCGTGATTGACAGGTCAGTAACCATGGCAACTGTCCATTCCGTGTTTATAAATGGTTACCACATGGCCAGAAACCACATGGCGCCAATTACTAAGTGCCCTGATTGGTGAACACAAGAAAGGGCCATAAATATCAACACTGGAGCCAGCACTATGTGACCTCCTGAAATAGGATACCTGTCTCGAATAACAGTGGGAGGGGTAAGGGGTCAGGGTCTTAATTGGCAGCTGACCGATTTGTCATTTTAACTATAATTACAACCGATGTGATTTCATCTATAACTTCGCATTCTGCCAACACCGAATAGCGAGCGTTCGGACTCTATCAGAGCAGACAAGACTTTATCCTTTCAGATGAATTAAAAACGAAGTACCCATGGGTATTCTTTGTGAGTTTACCTGGCTCAATATCCAGATATAACCGTTTTCAATCCAGAACAGCCACTAACAGAACCCCCGTCCCACATTACAACTAGTGAATAGATTGGATAAGTCACAGTATTTTCTACGAGTATTTCTCACATACCACCATGTATCTAAATGTATAATGTATAATCTAGCCTCTTGTCAATTCATATAAAAATTCTTGCCTTTGCTGTTGACATTGCATCAAACAAATAAAAATCAATCAAACTAGACGGAATGGCCAAATGAGTTGAGCGTCCACTTCCCGTGTCGCAGGTCATGGGATTCAAACCCATGGAGGTCAACCCTTGCCATGTCAAACCAATGACTTAAAGATTTATACTCTTCACTACCTAGCCTGGCCCTCGCATTATTAGGACAGAACAAGGAGACGTGGAATGAGGATTGTTGTTTGTTTGTTTGTTGTTGTTTTACGTCCTAGCAACAGCTAAGGTCATATCAGAACGGGTACCGACTTGTGACAGTGCGCACTCATAGCGACTTTATAGTGCTGTCTCACTGAGAAACCAGGCCGCCGGCACCATGACCTGATATCCCACTCAGTCACATTATCCTGACACTGAGCACACCAGTATGGAATGAGGAAGACCAATTGTCTGCGATTGAAATTTTACCTGCTTAGCTAATGAATGTAACAACAAAAATATAAATTTTACAAATTATGTTTTAACGGTAACTTTGCAGTAATTCAGCATTGACAAAAGTTGTCAACTAAATATACATATGTTTTACAATAAAATAGTAAAACGTAAATCAATAAGATTTTCAAACTCTGACTATTCTGTCGAGACATACCGCATGCTGAAATCACGTGACTGAGTCTGTAATGCGATAGGTGAAGGCTGTGGAGATGTATGTACACTGCCCTCTGCTTCACGGTGGCTGGGCGTTGTAAGCCGCCAGGTGGCGCTCCCTCTGCTGCCTGCCAAGTGACCAGCTCTTCCCGACGGCGCTAACACTAGTAACAGCAGTCAATGCCACGGCAGCGGTGGTGTGTGCACAGGGGATGGTGGCGGAGGAGGAGGATGCGCAGTATAACATACCTTAAGCTAAGATTCCATATATGCGGTATGTGGTATGCGAATGTCAATGCGAATGCGACAAAACATGGAAAAGCATATAAATACACAATGGTGCTTCCATATGTCCGAATGCGAATGCGAATGCGAATGCGAATGCGGCAAGTGGATCAGCCCATGTACCGATCAGTGGAATCTTAGCTTTAGACGTAAGCAAGCAAAGAGATATATGGTGGTGGTGGTGAGCGGTGGTGAGTGGTTGTAGTTGTGAGTGGTGGTGGTCATGATGGTGAGTGGTGGTGGTCGTGGTGGTGCATGGTTGTCGTGATGGTAGTGGTGGTGATGTGTGAGGTGTGTGGTAGATATGTGGTGGTAGTGCTGAGTGACAGTATGACAGTGGTAGTGGTGATGTGTGAGATGTGTCAGTATGACAGTGGTAGTGGTGATGTGGAAGGTGTGTGGTAGATATGTGGTGGTAGTGGTGGGTGACAGTATGACAGTGGTAGTGGTGATGTGGGAGGTGTGTGGTAGATATGTGGTGGTAGTGCTGAGTGACAGTATGACAGTGGTAGTGGTGATGTGTGAGATGTGTCAGTATGACAGTGGTAGTGGTGATGTGGAAGGTGTGTGGTAGATATGTGGTGGTAGGTGACAGTATGACAGTGGTAGTGGTGATGTGGGAGGTGTGTGGTAGATATGTGGTGGTAGTGCTGAGTGACAGTATGACAGTGCTAGTGGTGATGTGTGAGATGTGTCAGTATGACAGTGGTAGTGGTGATGTGGGAGGTGTGTGGTAGATATGTGGTGGTAGTGGTGGGTGACAGTATGACAGTGGTAGTGGTGATGTGGGAGGTGGGTGGTAGATATGCGGTGGTAATGCTGGGTGACAGTATGACAGTGGTAGTGGTGATGTGGGAGGTATGCAGTAGATATGTGGTGGTAGTGGTGGGTGACAGTATGACAGTGGTAGTGGTGATGTGGGAGGTGTGCGGTAAATATGTGGTGGTAGTGGTGGGTGACAGTGATACATGAGGTTGGTGAGAGGTGTGTGTGGGTGTGTGTGGGTGTGGGTGGGGGGAGGGAGGGGTGGCGAAGAGTGGGTGCAGGGAGTGGGGATGCCAGATTTCCTTTGTCGCAAAGGTGGTATAAGCTATTAATAGCCGGTATGCGATCCTTTAATCTACGTCTGACGAATATAGCTATTGATTTACATTCTTGCCTGTCGAGCTACCTGACGCAGTCACGACGCAGGCTCGGCCTCGGTGTTTCCATGGAGGAGGATGTACAGGAGACGGGAGGGGGTGCGGGGGCAGGGGGGGGGGGCTCCCGCGGGAGGGGGGAACAGTGCTGAGTGAATAAAGCCTCCTTCCCAGACCTAATTCAGCCGTTTTCATTGTGGCTAATTTGCCCCCCCCCCCATCCGTCAGACCCCACTATATCAGAGTATGAATGAGACATCAGTAGAGGGTTTATTTTCTTCTCTTTTTTTTAAATTTAAAAGAAGCTAAATTAGCATACTGATTAGACGAATGGCCAAATGAGTTGAGTCCCAACTTTCCCTACGTGGCATATATAAAAGGCTGCATATTCTGGCATTACCTGACTCTAAATAAGGCTCCGTCAAGCTTTACAAAAATATATGCCATTTAGAATGTTCGTCAGAATCGGTGAGAAACAACTGGTTTAAAAGGGAAGTGACATGAGCAGCACAACTGTACTTATATACAATTATCATGAGCAAATGTGAGTAGTCATAATTTGCATAGCATGAAACAACCTATTCTCTGGGCGTCATTGTATTTGGATCTCTGTGCTCAAGCAGTGACTATTAATGCCATTCAGCCATAATGACTGTTCTCAACTGCCAGAGTGACGTAGGCCAAGAGCATACTTAGACTTTGAAAGTAGTGCAAAACCTATCACTGAAAGTAAATTTAAAGCCTTTTGAGTACTCTTCATAACCTATTGTAAAAATATACGGATTTTCAGTTTGCATTTATATATTGGCAAAGAACATTATTATTCTTGGGCGACGGAGTGGGGACCATGATTATGTAACAGAGAAGCAATGGGTGCCCCACTCGCTTTGTGAGATAAGCGCCTAAGTGGAAATGTGATAACACCTAGCGACCGAGATTGTGATGTGATGTTAATATTTAAGAGACAATTAACTATTATGGAAATGTTCCCTCCATGCACCAGAAAGAATGCAAGTGGAGGGGAAGGGCATTTTTAATATATGTTTATTGTAACTATCTGTTACCACGGGGTCGATGGTCAAGCACACCCAGCCATCCTGCATACATTATGGACACCACCTGCAGCTGGGGGTTGAGTGACAGCTGCCCGCTATTAGGGCGTCGCCCACCCAGGCTGTCGAGGGTGTCTGATTGGCTGGCTGTGTGAGCCCAGTCACCTGCATTCCTTATACCTGACACACAGAGCCCAGAGGAAACACTCTTGGAGGCACTCTTGGAGAAGCACTCCTAGAGACAACTCCACTCTCTAGACTTGAACTAGCAACATCTATTCCAAAGACACTGAGCTGTGTGCAACAACCATTGGACTCAGGTTCAATGGGCTGTATGCACTGATTCTGATATACACAAGCAAGAGTCATGAGGATCTGTGTGAGCAGTTGGTGAGGAGTGAGGGTGATAGGTCGCCAGTAGGTGAACAGGAGTTGATGCCAATAAAGCACAACTTCTTCACTGTCAATCTTGCGCGACTTGTCTTCCTTTCTTCCTTATGAGTTGTTGAGAGTAAAGACAGGTGGGAAGTGACAGACAGTTGTCAGAACACACCTGTGGAGACTAGTAATGTTTGGGGTTCAGACGGCCAAGTCCCGACATATTACACTATGTATATCCTTCCCTTCCCTGTGTGACGTCACAAAACTATTAATAGTAAGCTATGGGGTAATCACTCTCAACCTAATTGTGCTGGAGAGATCAGTTCCTACCTATTGGGTTCGAGCTCAAATAGCCTATGCTAAGTAAAATGTGATTGACCTTTCTGGAATATGACTACTTTTTAAGCTATATCAAATAGTTATGCAAGGAATACATGTCTAAAATCAGGTGACGGGATTTTTAACGATGTTTCATGAAAACTGTGAACAATAAAAGGTTTTAAATCAAACAATATGGATCATTGACTATACCTTTAAGTCTTCTCTGGATTTCATTATTTTCAGTTTGCTCAAGATTTTTCCGTGTACCTGGGGAGTAATAAGATACCGATGTGGGTTCTGTCTTGTTTTTAAGCAGTTAGGGAAAACAAAAAATAGTAGCATACTTGTTTCTCATACATTGCATAAGTCCCGCCAAACCCTTTGTCAAACAAACGAAAATCCAGCCAAACCAAATGTCAAAGGCTGCTCCAGCAGGTTTGTGGTTTGTTCGGGGTTTTTACCACTTAGCAATATCTATGCTCCGTTTTGCGGTCAATACATAATTTCTGCGACGCATGCGCAGAGTATAATCCATACTGGACTTGTGGGTCACAGCATCTGTCACCAGAGGCACCCTGTGTATCCTGAACTACTATAAGGCAGGAGTCGATACACATGCTGTCATTTATGAACTGCCAGAAGTGCTTACTTTAAGTAGTAATATAAATAGATTTAACAGTTTATTATAAGAGTCACGGTGGCACTAAAAAAGAATAGTAGTTTGATATGTATAAGTGCCAACCCTCCAACTCTCACACTGTCGCCAACCTTGATCCACTAGAAAATAACACAAGGACACACTGTCGACCCACAACATGAGTGTTGTTGCCTATCACCAGGTGTCATACTAGTCGCGGAAATCGTGTATTACCTGATAAATTTCTCTGACTTAACACAAACCACAATAATAGATTTGATATAAAAACATCAAAAACGCCCACCCACACACCCCAAATTCCAACAAAATGTACATGAGAAACAAGTGTTTTTTGTTTGCCCTTAGTACTATGATTAGTATGAATGTCTTACTGACTAATGTTAGCTGTAATTTTGGGTACAAGCTTGCAGGGTGAATTTGAATTAGGTTTTCTCGAGTTGGACTTAGTAATTTCTGCTTGTACTGTTAGTTAGTCGTGGCTTTCAGGTTACATGGGGTGTTCTTTTTCTGTGATTTACGATTAATGGCAAAAGGGAAGAGAGAATGATTTAAATATACCTGGATATCGTCTCACACCGTTCTCGGCTATCTTTATTCACTGGCTGTGTGTGTAACCTGTAGGCTATGCTAACAAAAGACTTCAAATTATACTTGCAGGGTCCATCACAAGTGAAGATATGGAATTCAGGGCTATTTCAAGGCTTTTCAAGGCTGTTTTTAATAGGAATTCAAGACTATTTTCATTTGGATTTAGTCCAAAATCGCTATTTGGCGATTTCAGACTAACTTAGATCGGTGGGGACAGTTTAAAAGAATTCAAGACTTTTCAATACTAATTACATAAAATATGTTAAATTCAAGGCTTTTCAAAGCATTGAAATGGGGCAAATGAAGTTTCAGATTTTTCAAGTCTGTCCATGCCCCGTACGAACCCTCCACTTGTCAAGACGCCCAAGTTCAGCTTGCGCGTGGTGCCAACAACCCTAAGGTAGGTTATGCCAAGACAGTAACTAAGTCTCTGAGCATGGCTCAGCATTCAATGAAAATAAATTAATTTGATGTTAGTAGTATGTTGACCATAGTAGTATATGATGACTGAAATAGTATGTTGACCTTAGTAATAAGGTGGCCTTAGTAGTTTGTCGGCATTAGTAATATGTTGACCTTAGTAGAACGTTGACGTTAGTAGTTAGTTGACCTTAGTAACATTGTGATAGGCTACAGACGGCCAGTTCCCCCTGGGCTGCAAGTTGGCGTATGCTTCACAGTTTAATTCCTTTATTCCGCCCATCACAGCGTCACAGAACCAAGTGACCAGCAGGAAACATCTCATGATGTGGGGTGGCTGCTAGCCAGCCGCAGCAGAGGTCGGAAAGGGGGTTGGGGAGAGGGAGGGAAGGAAGGGGGAGGGTGGTGCACCAGGGTTTCCCCTCCCCTTCTGGTTAACTCGCTGCCACCTGTCACCATAGATGGAAAACAGTGGTCAGCGCAATCCCTGCTGCCAATGCGTGGTGGTGAGGTTAATGTACGGACTACTAAATTTTGTTGACCGTAGTAGTATGTTGACCTTAATAGTATGTTGATCTTAGTAGTATGTTGACCTTAGTAGTATGTTGACCGTAGCAGTATGTTGACCTCAGTAGTATGTTGACCTTAATAGTATGTTGACCTTAGTAGTATGTTGACCTTAGTAGTATGTTGACCTTAATAGTATGTTGACCGTAGTAGTATGTTGACCTTAGTAGTATGTTGACCTTAGTAGTATGTTGACCTTATTAGTATGTTGACCATAGTAGTATGTTGACCTTAGTAGTATGTTGACCTTAGTAGTATGTTGACCTTAGTAGTATGTTGACCTTAGTAGTATGTTGACCTGAGTAGTATGTTGATCTTAGTAGTATGTTGACCTTAGTAGAATGTTGACCTTAGTAGTATGTTGACCATAGTAGTACGTTGACCTTAATATTATGCCTGTTATTTTGAATGCTTGATTATAGACCTTCTCGACTGCGATGGTGACCGTACAAAGAGTCGTCTCCAGGAAGTGTTTTTGCACCGATTGTTTCCACATGTTTGCCGCTGGTTTCATCGTAGCTGGCGGCGATCCTTGTTTCGAATGGCTTGAAATATAAAAAACACCGGCCCAACACCTATTAAGCCTTCACCGAGAGATATCTGCTTGACAATCTGAGTACCATTCTTGTTCCCCAGCACTCGTTACTTATAAGTATAGACATGTGAAAGAGGCCGACTTGCATAGTCCGATGGTTCTGAGTTTCTGCCATCTTTTCTGAGATAAATATATGAGATTGATAGTTATAATCTACTCTAATTTAATTAGAAGTAACTTTTATTTAAAATAACTAAGTTTGGGGATATTTGTATTGAAAACATACCAAATTAATTTTGGCAAGCACGTCAAAATCCTGATACCACAGGCTTCAGCAGGAACAGGTTCTATTAAATTGGCTTAGTATCTCCTTCTATTAACACATTCTTGATAAGTGTACCAGTATCTATAGTTTGATATGAAGGATCAAATCTAAGTGTTTTGGTTTTGAAAATCTGATGCCTTCATCGGAATATGTAGCTTTAATAGTAGTGTCTTTCAGAAATATTTAAATCTGTCCAGTAATTCCCGATAGAGACTGAAGACTGGATACACAACCTAACGATGACTAGGGCATACGTATTCCCATCTGCAGGTGATATCTCAAAGAACCTCACTTAGAAGACTGTGGTCTAGACATTTTGTCTAAAGCATTGCTTCAAACTGCTAAGCATGTAGCTATCAGCCAATGAACACATACTAAATATAGTATGTGCTCATTGGCTGATAGCTAGGCTGATAGTAGGTACTCCAAAGTGGGCATATACGGTGTCTGCAGGGCGAAATTTGACATATTTTAACCCTTTTTAAAACACTTCAATCTCCACTAATTCTGCTTCGTTTGAAATAAGAATTATATGAAATTAAAGCTTCTTCTTTTGTCTTTTAGGGTATCTGATTTTTAGTTAGCATTATGAAATAAATTAGACTCAATGGAAACTTGTTTGGGGGTACCATCGGCAGCTCTGTGCATGCTCGCCGAGTTTGTTTTCATCCAGTCTGAGCTACTCCCTTCCCTAAAATTGATAACTTGGTGAGCACAGTGACCTGAGCTAAAAATAACCACCAATGAAAGACAGAGAAGAAACTAGGCTTCATTAGCATATCAAGCATGGATGTTTTTAAGTGGGAAATTTGATTGAACTGAAGGAGTGAAAACATTAAGACATCAATCCTCCTTGAAAATTGATCAGGATCGTGCTGAAAATTTATATCATCAGAAAGCTCAAGTCTTCCTCTACCTAACCAGAACAATATTTCATTGAGATTTATATCATGCTCATCAAGGTTGGTCTGTGTTTGTTTGTTTAATAGTCTACACAAGAAAAACAGTAGGGAATCGAGGGGTAAAAGGGAGGGCAATTTAATATTTGGGTTGCTAAATAACGGCCCACATCGCATCAATACCCCCCCCCTTGATTCTCCCCTCCCCACTCCACCACCACCATCACCTCAAAGCCCCCACCCCACCCCTTAACCATACCCCACCCCTAGTCACCAGTGCGATGCAAGTCAACAGCGGGACTGCAAATGTAAATAAGGCCCATATCGATCAACTTGCGGGCGGTGTCTAGTCCTGGTGGGTGGAGGTGACAAGTGGTGCATGGTCATGGTGTGTGGTGACAGGTGGTGCATGGTCGTGGTGTGGTGACAGGTGGTGCATGGTCGTGGTGGGTGGTGACAAGTGGTACATGGAAGTGGTGGGTGGAGGCAGGCGGTGTAGGGTGGTGCCGGGCAGTGCACAGTCGCGGTATATGGTGACAGGCGGTGCATGGTCGGGGTGAGTGGAGGTGGCAGGCGACGCCTGCCGCCCGCCACCCGTCGACTGCTGCTGGTCGCCTGCCTCTTACCTCCTACCGACCTTGCCTCCTGCCTCCCACCTCTTGCCACCTCCCGCCTCCAACCGCTTCCCTCCTACCCTCCGCCTCTTACCTTCCACCTATTGTATCCCGATGCCCGCCGCCCGTCACCCGCCGCCCGGCGCCCGGCATCCAAATCCTCCTGCTTTGCGCCTTCTGCCGTAACCACCTGCTTCCCACCTCCTACTTCCCACTACGTGTCACCTACCTCCCACCACCCGCCTCCTGCCGCCTTTTACCAACCACCCATCACCCACCACCCCTCGGTCTACCTGCCTCTTGTCACCTGCTGCCTGTCGTCCACGCCCTCCCGCCTACCACCCGCCCACCGCCCGCCATCCTCCACCCGGCGCCCGCCGCCAGCCCGCTACCCTCGACCCTCCACCTGCCGCCGCCCCTCGGCGCCTCCCCCCCCCCCTGCGCCTGCTGCCCACCCTCCACCTGCCGCCCGCCGCCCGCCTGCCGCCCGCCCTCCACCCTCCACCCGCCGCCCTAGCACTCTCTATTCGCCCGCGCGCACTGACGTCCTTCTCCGCCTGCCAAAGGTAAACACGGCCGCATGCACGGCGGCCCGCTAGGGGGCGCCTCTGTGCGGCGGGCGGCGGTGGCAGGTGGGTGCGTGTGTGTGTGCTTTACTTGTGCACGCAAATAGGTGTGTGTGTATGTGTGTGTGTGTGTGTGTGTGTGTGTGTGTTGTGCACCGGTATGCTTCAGTGAGTGTGTGTGATTATTGGTGGTGTACATACACATGTGTTTGTGTATGTCTGTCTGTCTGAATGTGTGTGCTTGTGTTTGTGTGTTCACTAATATATTACTATTAGTACATGTGTAGGTGGGTGTTGACTTGGGGGGAGGAGAGTGGGTGCAGGAGTGGGAGATGGGGTGGGAGATGGGGTGGGAGTGGGATGGGAGAGGGAGTAGGGTGGGACTGGGAGTGGGTGCGGGAGTGGGACTGGGAGTGGGGTGGTGTGGGGGTGTGGGTGGGAGTGGAAGTGGGGTAGTGGTGGGAGTGGGGCTGTGAGTGGGAGTGGGGCGGGGTGGGGTGGAGTGAGACTGGGTTTGGGAGTGAGAGTGAGGGTGGGGCAGGGTAGGGTGGTGCGGGTTCTGAGGAGATAGTATTGGAAAGCACTTCACAAGAGCAGTTCAGCCAGCAGCAGCAGCAGCGGCAGTTGAGGGGACGGCGGCCCATTCCGCTGGTTAAGGCTGGTGGGGAGAGCAGCTGGTAGGTGTGGGGGCGGGGTGGTGGTTGGTGGTTGTTGGTGGTGGTGGTGGTGGGTGGGTTGGACTACATGGCCGACTGCTACCCATCCGTCTCTGTCACGAGTCTATAGAGCGCTGCACCACATATTATATAATCAGCTCCAGGTTGACGAGGTGAATAGCAGCACAGTGACATCCCATAATGGTACACCACATCAATATAACTGCATATGGCACACTACCATAATTGATTTATGCTTTGCATTTGTTTGTTTTGCAGTGTGTTTTTTTCCCTAGATAATATCGATTTCATAGACTTTAGAATCTGATAATATTTTTATTACATTCAATGATTGGGAGGGAAAATTTCAATCACGGATATTTGGTCTTCCACATGCCACTGATCTTTGCCCTATCGTAATTATACACAGCACCAGGCTAGGTAGTGACAAGTATCAAGTTTTCAAGTCACTGGCTTGATTTAGCCATGTTTTTAACTCCACGGGTTCGATTCCCATGACTTGCCACACAGAAAGCAGATTCGTTGTTTGGTTGTTGGAGTTTTACATCTTGGCAACATCTACCGTCATATCATGACGTATGCAAAACAGATGCCCAACTCATTTGGCCATCCCACCGTGCATATTTGATCAGTTGGCTAAAGTTGCTCAGAAGAACAAGTGTATGTATCGTATTGGTTGGTGTTTTTTTTAACTACTGGAAATATTTAACAGAATGTGCGAAGTGTATTTGCAACAAACACAAAGTTTCCCCTAATAAAATTTGAAAATAAAGTTATCATTATGGCAACACAGTCTGCATAAATAAATGCAATGCTACTCGGTGTGTAACACATACAGGTGCACATTTACACAATTATACATGACACTGCCTTGCCTGGTGCTGGGTATTAATTAGATACAAGATTCACCCCATACTGCTGCAGTAGGGGTGCAAACCAACCCTATGTAAAAGCTGTCGAAAATGCGGGTCAAAGAATTGAGAGCCTAATTTCACAATCTAAGAAGCAACATTTATTCTTTACATATGTATTATTGATAGCCCACTAACTTTGAGTTGAAAAATATAATATATCTAGTTTAATGCAATTTAAAAGTGAAATCGACGGCGTTCTGCAGCCGCCATGTTGTCTTTTTGCATTCTCTCCCATTTCACCAACTCTGTGCCTATATGGGTAGCCATTTGATACTGGAGCCACAGTTTCTAGGTCATGTTCCATACTAACGCTATTTTCGCCCATATTTATATAAGGCTGGTCTTCACCCGTGTACTACAAGTACCGGGTGAATCTTTTATCTAGGTATTAATAGGATAGAACAAGGACTGGTTGTCTCGCAGTCAGGTTAATGTAGCTGGGAGAGATTTTCTTCTACAGTTCCAGCAGCAAAGTATCTATTAAAACTGACATAAGTCTGCACTGTCACAAATGCATCACATCAGACGCTTTGCTTAATATAAAAACCCCAATCAAATGAAAAGAATTGAACATCACATGAATGTTACATCAGTACATACACCGATGTAATCGAATATGTGGTCATATTATTTACAGGTATTAAAATTAGTGGTGTCTGTAAAATCCATAGCAGTCAATACACAGAATTAAATATGCATAATCCAATATAACTTCTACTGGAATATGCTCATTTAGAAGCATACAGTTTTCGAAACCGAAACACTTTCTTAGATTCTATCCCACACATCCAACTAAATACAGGTGCATTAATTAAAACATTTAGTGCAGTTTGGTGCTTCTGTGCTATGTATGCTGCTGCTCTCGAAAATGGGTAAAACAATGCTTATGTCCAGCATTTTGGTGTGTACACCAACATTAATTTGACATGTTTTCACTTCAAATATCTGCAAAGTTAACCTTTTGAAATAACTGTAACTTCGAAGTAAAGTAAAGTAGATTATAATGATCAACCTAATATATTTATCAAATAAATATGGCAGAAACTCAATACCATCATATGTAACTTAATACAACCATGAAAGACAGCAAAACTGATCACACAACACACTTTGTATGTACTACTAACATAATGTTAATGATCTGCTGTCAGAAGTTTACTATGGATTCTTTACATGAATCGTCTATATATCGTGTTGAGAGATCACTATTTGAGCTCAAACTTAGTAGGTTGTGATTGCTCAGCACCATTCCACTCTGAGTAAACCATGGATATAGTTCTGTGATATCACACATGGAAAGGAAGGGTGGACAAGCATAGGTTATATGGCATATTCAAAAACCTTCAAATTTAGGGGCCGTCCAAAGTTGTCAACATTTTCATGGTCGTACAAAGCGCACGACAGGGGGGAGGGGAGCTGAAAGTAAAGTACGACTTTCATCATTTAATAAGAACGTTGATATATATTTCGGCAACGGTGTTTTTTGTTTGTTGTGTACATTAGACATGTGGTAACAAATGTTTATAATAAGTGCATCATTTTCTAAGTTAGATATGTAGAATCAATTTTAGATAATTGGTTTGGTTTTGACAAATTAAATGCTTCATTGGACTATGCAGCTTTAAGCACGTTCAGTAGCAGTCAGGTCAAATCAGAATTTAAAAAATATATATATAGAAGTAGGTAGGGAAGGTGGGTGGAAAATTGTCACCATCGCTGGCTCACCAAAAAGTGAAGAGAGAGGGGAAAGCTACAGTTGATGTCAGAAAAGGTGTGAAAGACCACTGGCCAATTGAATGGACAGAAGATGTACCCGTTCATCCACTCAAACTAGAGTCCAAAGTGTAGTGGGTAGAGGAGGAAATGTGTCGTCCCCAGCGAATCAAACACATTAGAGCTTTCCTCTATTCAGTCCCTAATAACACTACCTAAAGGCCAAAGTTCTGTGATTAGAATGCAAATTTATATTTTTTTCTAATATTTCAATCATTAGTTGGAGAGATTGTAATTTGAGTAATTGGTGTCGCTTCACAGGTAAACACATCATTTTTTTTTTTTTATTATGTAGCTGTCACACTACGACGACAAGCAGCGGCGACAGCCCTGCGACACCCACTCCCCTTTGTCGCTGATTGTCGCGCAGGTGTCGCGCAGGTGCCGCACAAGTGCCGCCGCGACACCTCCGCGGCAGCTCCAGTTTCTCCACTATTTCTCGATGGTCGCCGAGTTGTCGCGGGGATTTTGGACATGTTGAAAAACTTCGGCGACAGCGGACGACAGCCCAGGTTGTGGCACTGTCGCGGCACTGTCGCGGCACTGTCGCGGCACTGTCGCGGCACTGTTGCGGCACTGTCGCACTGTCGCAGCACTGTGGCGGCACTGTCGTCTTGTCGTTAAGCTGTAGTTGCTTCTCTCTCCATGTAGGTGTCTCTGTGTGTCTCTGTGTGTGTATATGTGTGTCTATGTGTCTATGTGTGTGTCTGTGTCTATGTGTGTGTCTGTGTGTGTGTATATGTGTGTATATATGTGTGTGTGTCTCTGTGTGTCTGTGTGTGTCTGTGTGTGGCTGTGTCTATGTGTGTGTATGTGTATATGTGTGTATGTGTCTATGTGTGTGTCTGTGTGTGTATATGTGTGTCTATGTGTGTCTGTGTTTGTGTGTGTATGTGTGTGTCTGTGTATATGTGTGTGTATGTGTCTATGTGTGTGTCTGTGTGTGTATATGTGTGTCTATGTGTGTATCTGTGTGTGTGTCTATGTGTGTGTCTGTGTGTGTGTCTGTGTGTGTGTCTGTGTGTGTGTGTCTGTGTATATGTGTATATGTGTATATGTATATGTGTGTGTCTGTGTCTATGTGTGTGTATGTGTGTGTATATGTGTGTCTATGTGTGTGTGTCTGTGTCTGTGTGTGTATGTGTGTGTGTCTGTGTATCTGTGTATATGTGTGTGTCTGTGTCTATGTGTGTGTCTGTGTGTGTGTATATGTGTGTCTGTGTGTGTATGTGCCTCTGTGTGTGTGTCTGTGTATGTGTGTGTGTATGTATGTGTCTCTGTGTGTGCCTCACTCTGACTCTCAGTCTGACTCTCACTCTCACTCTCACTCTCAGTCTGATTCTGACTCTCACTCTCAGTCTGACTCTCAGTCTGACTCTGACTCACTATCAGTCTGTCTCTCACTCTGAGTCTGACTCTGACTCTCAGTCTGACTCTCACTCTCAGTCTGACTCTCACTCTCACTCTCAGTCTGTCTCTCAGTCTGACTCTGACTCTCAGTCTGACTCTGACTCTCAGTCTGACTCTCACTCTCAGTCTGTCTCTCAGTCTGACTCTCACTCTCAGTCTGACTCTCACTCTCACTCTCAGAGTGAGAGTGAGAGTCAGACTGAGAGTGAGAGTCAGACTGAGAGTCAGAGTCAGACTGAGAGTGAGAGTCAGAGTCAGACTGACTCTGACTCTCAGTCTGACTCTCACTCTGACTCTCAGTCTGACTCTCACTCTCAGTCTGACTCTCACTCTCAGTCTGACTCTCACTCTCACTCTCAGTCTGACTCTCACTCTCACTCTGACTCTGACTCTCAGAGACACACAGAAACAGAGAGACACACACAGAGACACACACATAGACACAGACACACAGAGACACAGACACACACATAGAGACACACACAGAGACACAGAGTCACACACACAGACACACACACACAGACACACACACATAGACACATACACACACAGACACACATATACACAGACACACACATATACACAGACACACAGACACACACATATACACAGACACACAGACACACATACACACACAGACACACACAAACACACACACAGACACACACACACAGACACATACACACACATACACACATATACATACATATACACACATAGACAGACACACACATAGACACACACATAGACACACATAGACACATACACACACATAGACACACACATAGACACAGACACACAGACACACACATAGAGACACACACAGACACAGACACACACATAGAGACACACACAGAGACACAGAGTCACACACACACAGACACAGACACACAGACACTGTCGTCCCGCTGTCGTCCCGTCTGTGGTCCCGATGTCGTCGGGCTGTCGTCCGATTGTCGTCCAAATCGGCCCGAATTTGCATATGTCGTCCTGATTTCATAAAATACCAGTTGCCGGGCTGTCGTCACCCCCTTGTCGTCGTAGTGTGACAGCCACATAACATTCATTGATTAAGCGGGGGAAATTTCAATCATGGACAATTGCTCTTCCTCATTCCTCTGCTTCTCGCCCTATCCTAATAATGTCGAGTACCAGGCTAGGCAGTGACAAGTATCAATTCTTAAGTCATTGGTTTGACTCAGCCAGGGCTTGAACACAACATGTTCGAATCCCATGACCTGCCACATGGGAAGCGGATGCTCAACATCTGGTTAATTGAACCACACAAACACGATATCAATTTAAAAGTTGGTTTTATTTTTCCCCTGACATGTTGGTTTAACGTTCATGAGTAAGTATATGTATACATATATCTTGTGTAAATGTAAGGCCTAAGATGTGCATTAAAAGTGCAATAAAAACTTAGTGTCATGGGTGAAACATGCGTAACGACAAAAATTTATTTTGCGATACAAAATCCAACAATGGATCAAATCTCTTCTCGCCACGATTTTAAAATATACCGTGGGCATCTACACACCTACTGATGATGTGGTGTCAAGTCATAAACAGGATATTGTACTATGATGCTATTACTGTGGCATGTCACACATCGATGAAGAAGAAACACGCGTTCACCTGTTGTCATCCTCCTCCTCTAAGTCATCACAATATCTTTTTCTACATAAGAAAACTTATAACACTCAAAAGAAATATTTGCATACATGTAATATGTGCAAATAATTCCCTGAACAAATACATGTTTTGCATGCTATTAGCTTGATTGATTGGTGGTTGCTTTACGCCGTGTCGGCAGCATAGGCCATATTCACGGCGAGAAATGTTTGTTTTTTGTTCAAACCATCACTTTTACATGTAAAAGCAAATAATCAATTATGTGCCAATAGACACTGATTAAATTAGAAAGCTCACAATCATATATTTGTGGTCAAGGGAAACAAATTCCCATAGAAAAAGAAAAGTTTTATTAATAATTGATAGAATCCATTTAGTAAACTATATAAGGTGGTAGAGTCCAGCTGCCCTCAAAAAGGCTAAAATGTTTTCCTGTTTTACTTTAGTAAAAAGGTCATGCATACTGTCTGCAGTGTAGAACCGTTGGCGCAGGGCCAAAAAATCAACGCAACTTAGTAAAATGTGTTTGAGTGTCAGTGGGGACTGACACCCAATACATTCAGGGGGAGGTTCCCCCTTGAGCAGAAAAGCATGTGTAAGCCACGAGTGGCCAATACGGCAGCGGCTAAGGACCACTTGGTCCCGCCGACCTCCCGCATGAGTATGTGGTGGCTTTCCCACAGATGGTTCAATTTCTTTAAGTTTATTAATGTTTTCATCCCACTCATGTTGCCATTTGAATTTTATGTGGGTGGCTATTAGTGGTTTCAGATCAGAGTGAGGGATCAGACACGGTTCAAGATCACAGTTCAGGGCCTTCTTCGCAGCCCGATCAGCTCGTTCGTTTCCTTGTATGCCAGCATAGCCAGGCACCCAGCACAGGTGGATATCATACCCGTCCGTTGTCAGTTGGTTCATTTTATAAATGACCGTTGCTAGAATAGGGCGATTCGTTTTCAGTCCAGCAACAGCCAGGAGGCAAGAGAACGAATCACTGTATATAACATAGTTAGTGTGGTTGGATACCTCGATACACTCCAAAGCGAGAAGGAGTGCTCGGGCTTCTGCAGTGAAAATCGAGCTCTGATCGGGCAAACGTACACCAAATTTGTCCCGTTGGCAGACTGCCGCAGCAGCTACCCGGCTTTGGTCTTTCGAACCATCAGTGTATATGGAGAGGTGGTCTGCAAACTGGCCTTGAATCTCTGCATGCAGTCCTTGGTACTCGAGTGGATGTGTCCCAGACTTCCTCAGTTCCGTGAGTCGGAGGATAACCGATGGCTTTCTCAACGACCACGGGGGATGTTCTGGGCGTTTGGCATCCTCCAACACGTCCAAATCCACACCCAAGGCCTCCAAATGAGGTTTCATTCGTAGCCTCAGTGGCCGGATGTAATTTGGCCTGGCTTCATACCTGGATTCGTCATGTTGCTCGAATAGACAATTGTGTGCAGGATTCAATGCATTAGTTTTTATCTTGACTACATATTGCATGGCCAGTTTGATTCTCCTGTTGTTAAGTGATGGTTCATTGGCTTCGACATAAAGGCTCTGAACTGGTGAGGTGCGGAAGGCCCCAAGGGCCAGGCGCAGTCCCTGGTCGTGGATCGTGTCCAGCAGCCCAATATATGATTTCCTTGCGGAACCGTATACTGTGCTGCCGTAATCCACTCGTGAACGAACCAAGGTTCTGTACACGGAGAGCAGAACATCTCTGTCCGCTCCCCACTCTGAGCTGGACAGCACCCTCAGAATATCCAGCGCTTTCAGGCATCTTGTTTTCAGGTACTTTATATGTGGCACAAAAGACAGTTTTGCGTCGAGAATGAGGCCCAGAAATTTGGTTTTCTCAACGACTTTAATGGGATCCCCATCCAGGGTCAGCTCCGGTTCCGCATGCATTCTACGCACCAGGCAGAAGTGCATGCAGACTGTTTTGGTCTTGGAAAATTTGAAACCGTTCAGAACTGACCATCGATGGATCCCATTTATGCTTGGTTGTAGCTGTCTCTCTATGACATTCATGTTAGCACCGCTGTAATATAAAACAAAGTCATCCACGAAAAGACTACAGGAGACCCCCCGCTTTACAGCAGCAGCAATACCATTGACCTTGACCCGGAAAAGGGTCACGGCCAGTATGCTGCCTTGAGGTACTACTAGTTCCTGTGAGTGTAGACGGGAATAGGTAGTCTTGACACGGACGCGGAAATGCCTGAAGGCTAGAAAGTTCCTGATGAAAATTGGCAAGTGGCCACGAAGGCCAATCGCATGAAGATCCTCCATGATGCCATGCTGCCACGTTGTGTCATAGGCTTTTTCGAGGTCGAAAAAGACAGCCACAACGTGCTCTTTCTTAAGGAAAGCATCTCTTATGAAGGTCTCCATGCGCACCAAATGGTTGAGGGTGCTGCGGCCCCGTCTGAAGCCACATTGAAGGTTGGACAGGTGGTGTCCTGACTCCAGTAGCCAGACGAGGCGGTTGTTTACCATGCGCTCCATGGTTTTACAGATGCAGCTTGTAAGGGCTATGGGACGATAGTTGTGGGCTTCATTCTGGTCTTTACCAGGTTTGGGAATCGGTATTACTGTCGCCTCCCGCCAAGAGGCGGGGACGACACCCGACTCCCAGATGTTGTTGAAAAGTTGAAGCAACAGTCTCAGTGCATGTTCAGGGAGATGTTTCAAAAATTGATAATGAATTCCAACAGGTCCAACTGCTGTGTCATGCAAGCTTTCCAAAGAACACCTCAACTCACCCATACTGAATGGGGAGTTGTAGTGCTCCTCGCCATCGGAAGAAAAGTCCAAGAGCTTTTGCTCTTGGCGTTCCTTGACCACCCGAAAGCCCGGGAGGCAGTTTGACAAAGACGAGTTTCCAGCAAAGGTGCGAGCCAATTCTTCACTTATTTCGTCGAGTGATGTGAGAATGGTGCCATTGTGTTTCAAGTGCTGGACTACAGAAGAATCACCTCCCCTTCGTTTGATTCTCCTGATCATTGTCCATACTTTGCCCAACGGTGTGTGCATGGTGATGCTAGAAACAAATTGTCTCCAACACTGCCTCCGCGCTTCTTTGATTGTTCTGCGAGCGCGAGCGCGCAGAATTCTAAAGAGCGCCAGATTTTCAGCAGTCGGTCTCCTGTGGAATTTACGCTGAGCTTTCTTTCGTTCCTTAATAGCCCTCCTACAGCCGTCATCTAACCATGGAGGCGTCAAACGCTTGGGAGTTGCCGAGGTCTTCGGAACAGTTTTCTCCGCGATCCATCTCAGCATCTCAGTGAAGGCATCGATGTCACTGATGTCTGGGGTGAACTCCTCGCGACATAGGGTCTGGAAGGTGGGCCAGTCGGCTTTACAAAGCCGCCAGCTCCTCTGTCGCTCTACGGGAGATGCCCCTCCGCAATTAAGAATAATTGGGAAGTGGTCGCTCCCGCAGAGGTCATCCCAGACCCTCCACGAAAAGTCCAGCACCAGTTCTGGTTCTACAATGCTGAGATCGATGGCGGAATATGCTATTAGCAGTTTCTAACATAAGTCATTACTGAGTGTCATATGAAACATGCGTTAAATATTACATGAAACATGTGTTACAATTCCAAAAACATCAGAAGTTAGGGAAGTGTTACAAGATTACATTGAAATATGTCCACAGCATCAGAAACTAAGAAGCATAAATAATTTGTCATCATCTGTGGTGCTTGTTTCATCATGAAGGAACAACTTTTCCTTCCATGTAACGCATGTTTCAGTGTCACAATTTTATATGTTCTGTTCTACTCTCAAGTGGACGACCACTCATAAAATTGCACTTAGTTACTCCTAGTGACTGCTGTTCAAAACCTAACTAGGAAATAATAAGGGTCTTGTTCTAAATATTACATAATGAGGGTTTTTGTGTCAGGCCGAAACACGCGTAACGTTCTCCACTTGGTCATGTTTGAAGCCACCCTGACTTGCAGGCGGGGTCCAAACTGCTTTTTTTTAAATTGTGTCTTAAAATTGGATGTATGTGGAACACAACAGGCCTAATTTGGATAGGATGTAACATATTTCAGTTTTGACTTCCGATTCCCCCTTTTTAGGACCAGCACTGAAGAACAACCCAGTTACATGTAAGAGATAAACACAGGCTAAAGTACATTAGTCAGAGAGAATAGTTCACACAGAGGCATAGATCGGTGTCGGCCCGTTTCAGGTTTCAGTGTTCTGCGGGATGTGTAGTATATAGAAAGAGGCCTAGCTTCACGGCAGGGGATACGAGTTTGAGTGGCCAATTACCCATGTTCCAGTCAACATGGACAATGTGGCTGACATTTACGTTTTATGCACAGTTAACTGGTGTAATATTCGGTAAAAAGACAAAATGGTTGACATTTTCATGTCTATTCATAAAGTTGAGTAGTGTGATGACCATGTCCTACTCTGCCTGAGGAATAATAAATAATGCTGAAATTGCTTTACACCCTGGGTGTTCCTTGGTTTATTGCACTAAGGACAGAATAGGAGTGACCTGTCATTGCCCAGCCTGGTAGCATATAACCTCCCGCGAGCAGTGGCTGTGAGCCATGAGTGGAACAGTACACCATGGGGACTGTTCCTGCTAGCCTGCTGCCATCTGTCAATAATTGCTATCAACAGGGTCGATGTAGCCAAGCTACTACTGTGTGGTAACGGGGTTCATGACAGACTATTAGTATTAGTAATAAGAAAACACACTGGTGAAGGCTAAAACAACGTTTACCCCAGTATTCATGTTTTATGATGACAGCACAAACATATATGAGCATGTACATTAAAATATAAAACAGGGTTCATTTAATTGAAGACAGCAAATTGAAGCATAGGAATCTGTGAAGGTGTTACAATCTTAGTACCTAGAGTATGGGGTTGGCCTACAAAGTTAAATTCGATCAACTTAGTGTTGCATAGTTCCCCTAGTTTTGAGTAATCATGTTTTAAAGATACATATATTAGGTTAATTCTTATAAGCTGTCTTACTTTAGTTTAAAGTTACCTTTATTATAATTGGGTAACTTTGGAGATATTCGAAGGAAAACCAGGCAAAATTAATGTTGGCATGTACACCAAAATTATGACAACAGGCTTCGACAGTAACAGGTTTTATTAAATTGATTTAGTACTCCCTTCTATGCAGCAACTGATGGTTAATAAGTGCACCCGTGCATAAGTTTGATATGTTAGAGAAAATGCTTTGGTTTTGAAAATTTGATACTTCCTCAGGCTATGCGACTTTAATTTTGACATTACATGAAGTCGAGTAGTCTTATCCAGTTGTTGTTATTGTTTTTGCTGGGGGTTTTTGTTGTTTTTCTTTGGTGGGGGAAATTTCTAGATTAACTGTGGGTTCAATGACCAATAACACCACCACCTTCCTAAGTCAGACGCAGATATTAATGCTATTTATCAGATTACAGGTCACAATCCAACTGATATTGTGACGAATTTGATTTAGGAATTAAGTAACAGTAGCGGTGTCGAGTAACACGCAGCTTAGCTGCTGCCATCTAAATGGAAGCTTGGAATCTGACACTCACTCTCATAACACATAGTTGGCTCAAAATCAGATGAGACCAAGTTTATCTCTAGACATGCAGAAGAGCATTAATCAGTGCACATTGTCACCCTAGTCAACAGCAGTCCTTAATAGGAATTGACTTATGATCAACTATGACTATTCATGGCTTGCATAGCCTGAAATAACCTATTTTCTAGGAGTTACTTATGGCCCAACCATGGGCTGGGGATCTCTGTGATCTTGCTGTTGCTGTTGCTGTTAATTGTCATTCAGTTCTAATGGCTCTCCTCCGGGATGTAGACATGGGAATACTTCCAGACTTGTAAAGTAGTGCAAACCCTATCGCTTAACGTAAATTTGAAGCCTTTGGGGCATGTCTTAGGACCTATGAGAAGACCATACTTCCGTTCCCTTCCTTGTGTGACATCAGAGAACTAATAATAATAGTTGTTGCGTACTCAGTATACATTATATTGGTGTTGGGCAGACCAATCCTAACCTAAAGGGATGGCTGAATGAACCGGGGAGTTCGAATCCCACAACTTACCAAAACGGGAGGTAGGCGCTCAACTCATTGATTTGAATCGGCCTCAAACCAATGACTTAACAATTGATATGTATTGCTATCCAGGATAGGGCAATTACCAGTGGAATGAGCAAGACCAATTGTCCACAATTAAAATTTCCCCTGGTCAATCAACTTTATGTACACACAAAAAGGAAAAAAAGGGTTTGAGCTCAAATATCGCATTCTAAGTGTGTTCTTCTATTAAGATACAATGTATATATAAACATTGCGCGTATATATATATATATATATATATATCTGTGTGTGTGATGCATAAGTATAAATTTATATATTTAACATGTATTATACATAATTCTGTACCGAACCTCCATATCAAACAGATATGCTGTTTTTCGGGATTGAAACAAAACTAAATCCACAAGACTACGGAATTATTTCATGTCATTTGAAAACAAGCAGAATATTCATCTGAGACTTCATTAAATGTGACTGGCAGCCAATGCAACAAAATTCACGAATTGACTTGTCCAGTCGAAAACTACGAAAGGTTACTCTGTTTGTCTGAGCATGAAAAGCCACAACACAGACAATATTTTCTGGCTTGTGACAATGCACACTCATGTGATTTTAAAGTACTTCCCCACTGGGTAACCAGGCCACTGGCACCATGACCAGATTTCCTACTCAGTCATATTATCCTGATACTAAGCTAACCAGTCCTTGCCCTATCCTAGTAATGCCGAGAGCCAGGCTAGATAGCGACAAGTATCAATTTTCTAAGTCATTGGTTTGGCTCAACCAGGAATGGAACTCTCAACCTTCTGTATGGGTACCTTTTTACACAGAGAATGCTGCTCAGTGGAGATACTACCCACAACATTAGTTCTTGCCACTTCCCTCAGAGGGAGGACATAGCTATTTTTGCCTGTTGTGTGTTTTGTAAATGCTTGTAAGTTGTAGTGTCTTCTATTAATTGCGTATATATAATTTACTTAATCTATTATGTAAGTGTAAACAAACCGTAGTTAGTACTATTCGCTGCTAGTTATATAGTCTAGAACTGTAGTCTCCTAATCGTGAAATAAGCGATGTCATGCAAAATCATAGGTTCAGTTGACTGAATTACCTTTGAAATAAAGAATTTCGGGTCTAATGAATCATTACGTTATATTCAAATTCGCGTTAAATCTGGGCCCGTGGAAAGACGACACTATTTACGTTATTGTAATTGAAAGTCTTTTAAATGGTTTACGTCCATAAGTTGTTTAATGACATACATACAGGCAATGAACTTACATATATATGCATACACAGTGTAGGTTCAACCATACAGCGCGCAGCTTGCTCAGGTTCCTGGTCATGGAAACCAGTGTCATGGAGGTGATGAAAATGGGAAATGTTGTGCCTAGAGCAGGAATTTAACCCACATCTCTGGCACTCTGGACGAGAGTGCTAACAATTACACCACCTAGGCTCCCTGATGTCATTGCCTGATCCACACCAACCTGTCTCTATGGCTCCTTGCCTGATAGGTCAGTGCAGACCACTACATATATATTGCGAGCTGCCTACCCTAGGCGCTAACGGGTTAATTTGACAAATAATATTTATATAAGCTGTTGTATTATATTTCATATATATATATATATACATCGCTTGATATATACAGGTTAACTATGAGATTTTCATCCAGTGAAACGCAATTAAATGATGACACTACAACTTTATAAGTAGTAAAAATGAAGAGAAGGTGAGACAAGCAAATCAGAAACTGCATGGTGATACCTTAGTCCTTCTTATCACTCACCCAACACATGTTTGGTTATATAACAGCGGAAATTATGCAAATAGAAGCAGTGACTTTATGCAAAGATGTGCTGGAAAGCATTTGGCTGGAGTACAGAAGTGCCTATCTTAGTCCATACCCAGTGCCTTTACTGTGCGTATGTCCATACTAACACGTACGTCCATACTGACCGCTCATACATGGAATAACAACACGCACTGTGCCTAGTCAAGTACACCAGCACACACACACCTACAAAGGGGGGAGGGGTAAGGATGATTTCTCAGTGCAGCCTGATTGATATAAGGCAATGAGTAGATGGAGGTTCGACACCTCCCCGCCTCAAACTCACCCCCCCCCCCCACAACCAGAGGCACACTCACACACACGCGCTCACAAACACGCACTCTCACACATTCACACACAAATACGCACACATACATACATTAACTCACCTATATATATATATATATATATGCACTCACACTCACATGTCTACACACACTCACACAATACACCCAAACACAAAAGAAAACGTATTTTATTTAACGACGTCGCTTGAGCACATTGATTGTTATCATCGGCTATTGGACGTCAAAACAATACTCACACATACACAGACACTCACTCACGCATACTCACACATTCACACACATATATCACTCACCTAACCATTCATATTTCACGCTCACAAACATATATACTCACACCAACACTCATGGTCACATATATTTGCGTTCTGACTCACTCACACTTACACACACTCACCCAACCAATCACACAGTCGCATAGACTCACCCACACTAGCATACACACTCACTGGCACACAAACATACTAAGAATAAGTAAGATACTCATCTACTCCCACATATCCATTCACTCATCCACACTTACTCACACACTCACGCATACACTAGAGTTGTACCAGTTATACTAGAATCACTTGTGAGTTGAAGTACATGTATTACTGAGATTCTTCCGATTATACGAATACGAAGGTAAGGATCACACAGTGTACATATACAACCACTCACACATATACAGATACATACACCAACTTACACCCACCCACTCACATATATACACATACATACACACACTTATGCATACACATACTTCCACCCACCCACACATACACAGACATATACACATACATACACCCATCCACTCACACAAATACACATATATATATATACACACTCATACTCACCGACACACATACACACTTCCACTCACACACATACACACACCTACTTACACATACACACATACATACACCCACCCACTCACATACATACACATACCGAGTGCGGTGGCCGAATCGGTAGAGTGCGGGCCTCGCGTGCGGGAAATCGGGAGAGTTCAGTTCCCGGTCGAGTCAAACCAATGACTTATAAAATTGATACTTGTCGCTACCTCGCCTGGCGCTCGGCATTTATAGAGGGGGTGTAATGACGTCACAAGACAACTTTCGGTGGCCATATTGGATGACATACAGAAGGCTTGCAACTGCCTACACTGTGCTTATTTACTGATTTGTTGGTTAATTTGTCACTGTTTTGAGCAGTTTGGCCCCAGAAGTTGTTGCTAAAGTGCTGTAAGTAAACACATTGGAAGTAAACTGCCCAGAACCTCCCATAACACAAGAAAACTCTGTTTTACTGCATCTGCATGCATTCACAACATGGCTAGGGAGGGTGCTTGTAATCCAAGATGGCAGCTCGCTGACCGCTGATTGCTAAGTAATGACGTCACATGCACTCCCTCTATAGGATAGGGCAAGGAATGGTCGGCTCAGTGTCAGGATAATGTGACATACACACTTCCACTCACACATACACACACATTTACACATACACCCACCGACCCACACACACACCATTACGTCAGGAGGTGACCCAGATTGCCAGCCGGCCGGCCGGACTCCTGCACAAATCAATGCTGTCCGGCGAGAGGCGATTCGGCGCGGTCTCAGCACGCGAACATACAAACGAGTGCCGCCAGTCCCCTTGTCAGAGAGTGGATGGTGTCCAGAACGAGGCTGTGACAGCCTGACGTGACGGCAAGACTGATGTGACAGCGGGACAAAGGGCGGGTGCCACGGCAGAGCGCCAGTCAGTGTGACAGCAGCACAACGCCTCCTGACAGCAGGAAGCGAGGTGATGTGACAGCGGCTTACTGGCACGTGACTGTCAGTGCGGCTTTTTCTTTAAATCAACCCTTTACAATGTGCTGCTGGAGCTCGGAATCTCCAAAGTAGCTCAACCTTTTTGGTTAGGTTTTGTTACATTCGTTGATTCAGCGGGGATAAAGTCAACCGTAGTCAATTGGTCTTCCTCATTCCACTGCCCCTTGCTTTATCTACGTAATGCCAAGTGCCAGGCTAGGTAGTGGCAATTATTAATTCTTAAGTCATTGGTTTGACTCAGCCGTGGTTCAAACCTAGGGTTCGAATCCCACGACCTGCCAAACAGGAAGTAAGTGATGAACTCATTGAGCCATCCCATTAAGTCCGTCCATTCATAATGTAGCCGGCTTCACTGTCCTCAACGATACGGAACCACATACAGGTAGGTGTGGACCGGTAGAGTGCATCAGGGATCCTAGATACAAGATTCACCCCCATACTGCTGCAGTAGGGGTGCAAACCAACCCTATGTAAAAGCTGTCGAAAATGCGGGTCAAAGAATTGAGAGCCTAATTTCACAATCTAAGAAGCAACAATTATTCTTTACATCTGTTTTATTATTAGCCCGCTACCTTTGAGTTGAAAAATATAATATATTATCTAGTTTAATAAGATTTAAAAGTGAAATCGACGGCGTTCTGTGGCCGCCATCTTGTCTTTTTGCATTCTCTCCCATTTCACCAAATCTGTGCCGATATAAGTAGCCATTTGATACTGGAGCCACAGTTTCTAGTTCAGGTTCCATACTAAACCTATTTTCGCCCGTATTTACACTACGTTGTCCATCACCCGTGTACTACAAGTACCGGGTGAATCTTTTATCTACAGGAATCCTAGAGAGCCTTAGGATGCTCGTTCCAGAACAGCATAAATGTGGGTTCGAGTCCCGCCCTGGACAGAATATCTCATTTGTCTGCTACACCTTCATTAGTACATTTTGTCACTTGAGAAGGGCTGGTTGACTTAAGAGGGTCAGATAGGTGACCTACAATGGATGAATGACCTAGAATTATCATACCATCGCTCGACCCTTCAATTGCAACTCCTCAAGTTGTGGGGACATAATTATTTTTAAAAAGGCATATGGATTCGGAATGAATAGATCAATGCATATGAATTGCCGACTTGGTAATTTTCTTTTCGGGAGAGGGTTATTTGTGGCATTGTTAAAACACAATAAAATGTTAAATAATCAAATCGTGTATTGATTGCGTTACTGAATTTCGTTCTAGGGTCCATCACTAGATCTGGCCAATCCTTCAGCTGCATGTTCAGATGGGGGGAAAAAATTAATATTCGTCACTTCACCGACTAAAACTAAAGAAAAGGCAAAGTACAGTCCTGAATGCAAATTACCAGCTGTAGTCCTAAGCAGTCTGTACCGTCCTAATGTCAGCTATCAACAGAACCTGTGGCTAACCCAGTTCTGTATGGTCCTACTATCAGCTACTAGCACCAACTGTGGCTAAACCAGTCCTATACCATCTTAATATCAGCTACCAGCATCAGTTGCACCTAAAACCAGTTCTCTACAGCCCTGATGACCAGCGGCTGCTGCTAAATCAGTCTTGCAAGTCCAAATGTCAGCTACCAGCAGCAGCTGTGGCTAAGCAAGTTCTGCATAGTCCTAAAGTTAGCTACCAGCAGCAGCTGTGGCTAAACCAGTTCTGAACAGTCCTAACGTCAGCTACCAGCAACAGCTATGGCTAAACCAGTTCTGAATAGTCCTAACGTCAGCTACCAGCAACAGCTGTGGCTAAACCAGTTCTGAACAGTCCTAACATCAGCTACCAGCAGCAGCTGTGGCTAAACTAGTTCTGAACAATCCTAATGTCAGTTACCAGCAACAGCTGTGGCTAAACCAGTTCTGTACCATCCTAATGTCAGCTACCAGCACCAGTTCTATACACTCCTAAACGTCAGCTATCACTATCAGCAGCAGCTCCATTTCAAACCTAGAGTTGTAACATGCTATATACCACCGTGAGCCGCTGCGTAGAGCCACGAGCAGCAGCGTACAGCCACAAGCAGCTGCGTACAGCCACGAGCAGCTGCGTAGAGCCACGAGCAGCTGCGTACAGCCACGAGCAGCTCCGTACAGCCAGACGCAGCTCCAAGAGCAACTCCGTACAGCCACGAGCAGCTCCATACAGCTACGAGCAGCTCCGTACAGCCACGAGCAGCTCCGTACAGCCACAAGCGCTCCCAAGTTCCGCTAGCGACTGTTAAATGTGTTGCACAACGTATGAGCGCGTAGTGCCAGCGCATGAGTGATGCATGTCCAATGACAGTCGAGAGCATTTCGGCATTCCTCCAACAAGTGTCTAATGTATCTCGACGTATGCCCAACGTAGGCGCAACGTAAGCACCCATGCATTGTTGTACGTCGAAGGTTTTGTGCATGCACAAAACTTCGCCGATCCCTTGATGCACGCCGCCATATGTCGACGAACGTCGACGTACATTGACGTATACCAATGCGCGCATAAGCACGCGTAACGCATAATGATGTAGCAGCAAAAAATCACATATGTCGCCGTACATTTGCGCAATGCATCGATATGTGGTCTTTTGTCACCGCCATGGCACCGGTCTTCTGGGCATTTCACAATACAGTTATTTAATATATATATATATATAGTCTGATATTGCCTGATATATAGTCTGATATTTCTATCAGCAGATAGTTCTAGCCTACTGAAATGGTTATATTATTAATTTCAAGACTTACTTATGGAATCACTTGAAAATGTACATATGAGATAGTAATTATATATTGTTGCATAGAGATAGTAATTATATATTGTTGTATACATTAATATTAAGTTAATGTTGGGTATGATTATTGAGGTCTACAAATGACATAATCTGTTATGGACATGTGTGTGAGGCTGAGCATGCTGGGGTGGGTTGTGGGAGGGGGTATGGATGGATTAAAATCTGTGAATATGTGTACTGCTTAGATCATTCAGTTATGGAGTGCTTAGGTGTATGGTTTCCCTTCACATGTTTGCATTCCTGCCGTGTGAATTGTTTAATGTTCATGCCTATGCCTATTATCTTGGTACTGAGCCCACCCACCCAGCCCCCCACCCCCTTCATTAGTGTCTGGTCAGCAACAAAGTTCCAGTATCACTGAACATGTTCGCAAAAGAAACATTGATCAATAGTTAGAAATGACAGTCTACCTGTCTTCAGCGGACAATTCTGCATCCAGATCAGTGCCGTCCTTACAGCGGCGTGGGCTTGTCATCAGGGGTAATCAAATGAAGCAAAAGCAGTTTGTACATTGAAAATATTGTCTGCTTATAGTAAGGGTTTACCAAGCATAAGGGTCGTTGAAGACATGTACCATTGTATGTTCTTTCCTCATTTGCCTACAGGGGTTTTGTAGTTAGATTACTCGAGTTCAAGGAAAGAGTTACCTAGCTGTCAGTCCAAGGCAAGACACATGTGGAGATGGCATGTTATTATTTCACTATCAAATTTCAAGATCTGGTCATGGGATTTTACCAGGTTTTCCTTACATGAATATTATATATTATATCTTACTGGAAGATCACATTTAGAACAGGCTATTTCAGCTCGAACCTAGTAGGCTGGGGTTGGATTTCAGCTCGAACCTAGTAGGCTGGGGTTGGACTTCTCAGTATTATTAATAGCTATGTAACTTCACACAGAGAAGAAAAGAGTGGTCTTACATAGGTTATAAGGGATAGTCAAAAAGCTTCGAATTTACTTTAAGTGATAGTAGGATTTGCACTGTTTTATATTTATGTACGGTCAAAAAGAAAAATATTCATGTTTCCGGTTGCAGGGGAAAATAAATTTGGATCGGTAGATAGGGTTTTAGTTTTAGTTTTTTGTTTGTTTTTTAATTCTTTGTCAAACTGCAGACTTGTTCTCAAAACCACGTAAGAGTGCGATTTCCTTTTTCTCAAAGCAGAAAAAACAATCGAGTGGGGTGAGGGGGGGTTCTAAACAGGGTCGGTCAGCAACCAGAAACATCTTCTTCTTTTTTCTTTAAGGCCTAATGTGCCCTACCCTGTCACCGAGTCATTAGGGTTGAATGACAGTAACAAATGGTCACAGATACCCACGGACCATCGTTTGGGCTCTAAATAACTCCTAGAAAATAGGTTGTTTCAATCTATACCAATTATGACTAGTCCTTTAGAGTTGCATAACCCAATGAAATCATATTATTCTGAACACAAAGACTGCTAGCTAGATTTGATCCTACATAGCCACTTACTGTACTCATTCATTTCCATAACGGTTTTCCCACCTAAGAACATTAAAACTATCTGGCTCCGACATGACCCTAACAATAGCGTATTGTACTTAGCTTCAACTGGTGTGCACCGACAAATTATGTTGCATGCTTACACCCCGAATGTCTCCAATGTTAGTCAATTCTCATAAAGATCATGCTGATTCATATGATCTAATTAACTCAAAAATAAGAATTTCCTTTATACCAATGGATTATGCAACTTTTTTCCATAGATGATGAAAACAATTGTTTTCCAAACGCTTGCAAAGAAATTACAGTTCTGATAGAATTCAATACATGCATATTACCTTAACTCATCATTCGACTACCAAAGAAGCACAGAAGCTGAAAACACAGGTTTCTCCAAGTTCAAAACATTGTTTTTATTCAATGGTACCCTATGATCGATTAACCACTGCTATGTGTGAACTATTTTCAATATTCAAACTGTACGTTGTATCATCTCAATGGTCAGCCGATGACAGGACACCTGCTATGTAAAGATAGCATTGGTCTGGATACAGAAGTGTTTTCTGAAGCCAGGTAATGCTGTCTTTCCGTTCCTAAGCTCTATATTTGCTAATAATATAGCTAATGACCTGACTACTGGTCAGATAGGCCCAGAGGCATTCCATTTCCAATTTCAATTCAAGCCCAGTTGAAATCATCCACGATTTGAATTATTGCTCAAATAATATCTGAATCAATACAATTTCAATTCTTCTATCGCCATTTTGTCATTTCTCTAGATAAAGGTATTTACTGTGCATTTCGCAAAAGTTTCTACTCTCAGTTCAACTTGTGTATATATATTCAAACAACAAGGATCCAGAAAAACATATAACATTGTTGATACTTTTTTATCTGGGTTCGGAAACACAAGCTGAAATGGTTAAGAAATTGAGGTATTAAAACAACTTCTAAATCGATATAAACTTGATTTCTCTTTACCTGCATTTTATCAATAGTCTATACCATGTGACCTAAATATTGCATTGCAATTGGATAAAGTGGACATGAATCATGTCATTAACCAGAATACGTACCCATCATGGACTGACTGGCTCAAATTCGCCATCTCGACAGTATGCTTAATTTCTCAGACACCGACGTCTACCTGGAAAATTGATTTTTAATTGGCTTCTTGTTAATCGGGACCTTCCCTTTGCATTGTCAGTTATATGTGGACAGGTATAACAAGTTCGGCTTCTACTGGATCATAATTGCAAGATTTGAAGGAAAAGACATTGAACCCGCTGAAATTATTACTGGCCCTTAATTGTTTCATGAACCCTCCTAACCTCTGAAGACCTTTCTAGAGTCGGGTGGTAGGGAAAGCCAGACAGCTATGAATTGAAATTAACATCTGAACCAATATGCGGACTGGGTATTTAATAAATGCGTTATCGCCATACCACAACAGGAATCACTTGAGGTTTAACATTTTGCACATAAGAAATCTGCATGGCGCACTTAATTTATGAGTAGGGGCCAATATTGCTCAACTAGACCCTGATTTTCTCATATATGGACACTACGGGCCCATGCAACGCTTACTTTTAATTTCATAAAATAAGAAATCAGCCCACTCTTTTAGATTTCCCTCAGGAATCCCTGCCATAACAAGCGGTTTGAGTCACTTTTATCTCTGGAATGTGCATGGCTTCAGCTCAGTTCATACCTTCCATTAAGACAGTCCCAAAGAGGGGTAAAAACTGCTTAATATTACAAATATTTCCTAGCTGACTGAGTAGGCCTAAATAGAGAAGTACAGAACATGCACCCTACACATCATTGAGAAATTAAGTATGTTATTAGGAGATATTTATATATATATAAATATATAGCACAGTGATATATATTTATATATGCTTGAAAGTTGAAGAACTGAAAAGAGTATACAAAGTTGTGTACCGGGATTAGCCAGGAGCGGGAGTGAACTGTCACCGCGCGCTCTGCATTGAAGCCTGTGTTAAATACGTCAAGTTCAACCCGTTCCAGTACCTGTCAACCATCAAGAATTGCTATGAAAGTATCGGGACTGTCTCCATCGTGTTTAATTAAGAACAATATTAACTCTTGGCTTGTTTGACAGCATCGGCCTGCGTTCTACCTCCCCCGGAGTATGCTTTGCAAGTAACAGCGCTGTGCTTGTGGTCGTGTTGACTCATCTTGCTATATATATTAGGTTCAACTCACACAAAAAGGAGTGGTATTTGTGTATTCAGGCCGAAAATACCATGTGTAACGATCATTGTCCAAAGAGCTATTAGAAACCGTATAATACCAATCTCCGAGAGTGCAGTGCCGTTATAATATGTACATTAATTATATACATATAATTTCCAAGGCAGCTCAGCTGAATTAGAACAACATTGAAGATGACTATTTACTGAGTTAACTTGACACGTAAACAACCCATATGCAAACGTCAGTATGTTTCTTTCTTTCCTTTAAAATATGCATATAGATACACATTTAAATATAAACAATATAAATAACAATCAACTTAGACATGCAGTCACACAAGCACGCACATACAATAGTGGATAGTACTACTACTAGGGGGCACCATAGTTTCGTATCCTAAAACTAGTAGTAGGACTACACAATTGTTGTTCGTTGCACAATTGCTGTGCGCCTGCTAGTTATTACATAACCTTCCTACTATATCATGGTTATCAAATTCTGACTATGTAGATCAGATAGTTACCCATAGCCTGACATTTTTAATTCAGGTGGTACAAGTAGAGTAGGCCTGCCATCACATCAGTATTGTGTGATAACGCTGGGTCGCTTCCAATAATTTCCCGTAATGATGAAAGGCAAACGGAGTCAGGGATATGTTTTTGAGCTTAGTTTCGCATCCTAGAAAAATCAACAAATGGGCGCTGTCTAGTGCTGCTAAGATATTACTGCTCGTCAATTATTCACCAGTTTATGCTATACTGTCACTATTTTCTTACATTCCTAGATAACCTTTTAATCAAATGGATCTTTCAACCAAAACCGAAGCTACGAAACCTCTAGAAAATGTGTGGCTGCTAGGTCTATTCATTGGGTAAAGCTAAGATTCCATATACGTGGTATGCGGTATGCGAATGCGAATGCGGCAAAAAATGGAAAAGCATATAAATATACATGGGTGCTTACATATGTCCGAATCCGAATGCGAACTCGAATGCGAATGCAGCAAATGGATTGACCCATGGACTGATCGGTGCGAATGCGAATGCTGCTGCGTTTTCCATAGAAAACAATAGTAACTTTGACTTTCCTTCACAAATTTGGAGCAAAAAAACTCCAAAAATGGGATGGGTATCTTTTTTTTGGGGGGGGGGGGTTGTTTCGCAACCCCCAACACAAAAAGAAGACATCGACTATTGGAGGTCAGCATGGGTATATATGCCGCATTGTAAGCTGTGAACACACTGGACGCGTTTCTGGCGCGGGCATCAAGCGTCGCGCGGGCGTAAAAAATCATAATGTATGTAACTCCCCCTGTCACATTACGGCGTATGGCGGGAGCGTATTGAAAACATACGTAAAAGCTTCACGTGCCGGCCTATCATGACCTTTGGTGACCTCTCGGGTGGTTTTGAGCATATGTGGAACCTATGAGGAGCGTACGAGGAGCGTATGAGAGCGTACTGTGACATTTTTTGACAGTTTTGATTGGCATATGGAACCTATGCGTAGCATATGTGTAGCATATGCGTAGTGTATGCGTAGCATATGCATAGCGTATGCATAGCATATGAGGTTATGAGTAGCGTATGAGTCAAGATCGATGTCGAGACCTATGGCATACGCTTGGAATACGCTGTGCATACACTGTGCATACGCTAGGAGTACGCTCCCATAAGTAACTCGTAGGTTATGCGTACGCTACATACGCTAGAGATACACCGGTGACGCAAGTTGAGCGTATGCGTAACCTATGCCGGCGCACCCCTAGCGTACGAGGAGCGTACACCGGCGTACAAGGAGCATACACCGGCATATGAGTAACGTATGAACCATACGCTCCCATAGGTCGAGATTTTTTTAGCATGCACAAAAAAATTTGGACGGAAGGACGGGAGAAAGCATATGGTGGCGTACAACGGTATAGGCTGGCACATGATGGCCTATGCGTAGCATATGCATAGCGTATGGCGGCATATGCCGACGTATATGACGTAACGTGCCTACGCCGCCGTACGCTCCCGCAAAAAACCATAATGTGACAGCCCCTTTATAAAGAGAAGCCGAACACACTGGCGCGGGCGGTTCTTGTGCGGGCGTCACGAATCGCTTTTGGAGTGATTTTTTACGCATGACGCGTGGTGACGCTTGGCTTTTGACCGACTTTGCCTGATTTTGCCCGACTTTGCCTGACTTTGCCCAACTCGACTCAACTCTACTTGACTTTACTCGACTGTACTTGACTGTACTTGACTATACCCGACTCTACTCGAATCGATTCGAGTCTACCTGACTCGACTCTATCCAACTCGACTCTATCCAACTCGACTCTACCTGAATCCACTATGTTATGTGTGTGTACCACACAGTGTGTTATGTGTGTGTACCACACAGTGGGGTATGTGTGTGTACCACACAGTGTGTTATGTGTGTGTAACACACAGTGTGTTATGTGTGTGTGTACCACACAGTGTTATGTGTGTGTACCACACTGTGTTATGTGTGTGTACCACACAGTGGGTTATGTATGTGTACCACACATTGTGTTATGTGTGTATACCACACAGTGTGTTATGTGTGTGTGTACCACACAGTGTGTTATGTGTGTACCACACAGTGTGTTATGTGTGTACCACACAGTGTGTTATGTGTGTGTACCACAGTGTGTTATGTGTGTACCACACAGTGTGTTATGTGTGTGTACCACACAGTGTGTTATGTGTGTGTACCACAGTGTGTTATGTGTGTACCACACAGTGTGTTATGGGTGTGTACCACACAGTGTGTTATGTGTGTACCACACAGTGTATTATGTGTGTGTACCACACAGCATGGTATGTGTGTACCACACAGTGTGTTATGTGCATGTACCACACAGTGTGTTATGTGTGTGTACCACACAGTGTGTTATGTGTGTGTAACACACAGTGTTTTATGTGGGTATCACACAGTGTGTTATGTGTGTAACACACAGTGTGTTATGCGTGTACCACACAATGTTATGTGTGTGTACCACACAGTGTGTTATGTGTGTACCACACAGTGTGGTATGTGTGTACCACACAGTGTGTTATGTGCGTGTACCACACAGTGTGTTATGTGCGTGTACCACACAGTGTGGTATGTGTGTGTACCACACAGTGTGGTATGTGTGTACCACACACTGTGTTATGTGTGTACCACACAGTGTGTTATGTGTGTACCACACAGTGTTATGTGTGTACCACACAATGGCGTTATTTGCCGCGTGCAGACGCGTGGCAGACGCATCCAGTGTGTTCGCTATTTGCGCGTGAGAACCGCATGAGGCCCGCTTGTACTTGACGCCTGGGCGACGCACGCGTCCTGTCTGTCCGTAGCTTAGACTACCGCATTCGCATGCCGCATACGGCATATATGGAATCTTAAGCTGCGTTTACACAGGCGAGTTGAAACGTCCTAGGTAGAACCAGTTGCCTAGATCGTTTTAAATGTGTCCGTGTAAATGCGCCACTGTGGTGTTTTAGGGCTGAAACGTTTCAGCTGGAACGTTCCGCATATACCACCTCTGGAGGTGGTTTACAGGAAACGTTTCAGCTGGTTCCCGGGCGGTGATAGTGTACAATAGCAGTGCTCGCCGGATACAGGCTCAGGTGTAACTATTCACTGGTGCCCAGCAGTGTTAGGGACCGATTAGGCCGAAATCTATTGAATGCGATCATATTTAACAGAATCACATACTCTAATAATGAAATTTAATTAAATTAACACTAAATTCCAAGCGATATTAACGTAGCAGCTAGATCGGCGTCAAATCGCCGAGTGTAAACAAAACAAATAGCAGTGCTCGCCGCAACATACGTAAATCCGCGCATGCGCAGAAGCCACGGCAGGGCGCTGAAACTGACCGGGCGCTGAAACTGCCACACCGTGTAAACGTGCCACTAAAACACCTCAGGTAAAACGCTTTGCCTAGATCGTTTTACTTTTTGCCCGTGTAAACGCAGCTTTAGCTTAAGACGTGTAACTTGTTTCCACTGTCAGTGACGTACAACCATGATGTTAGTGACAGTATACCGAGTGGTTGTGGACATGTGTACAAAGTCAGTACCCGAGCTAAGTACAATGCGTAATTAGTACTAGTATGACCCAGAATTAATTTTAAATCCGATCATAGGTATTTATAGGTACAAGATTCACCCCGTACTGCTGCAGTAGGGGTGCAAATCAACCCTATGTAAAAGGTGGCGAAAATGCGGGTCAAAGAATTGAGAGCCTAATTTCACAATCTAAGAAGCAACAATTATTCTTTACATATATCTTATTGATAGCCCGCTACCTTTGCGTTGAAAAATATGATATATAGTTTAATAAGATTTAAAAGTGAAATCGACGGCGTTCTGCGGCCGCCATCTTGTCTTTTTGCATTCTCTCCCATTTCACCAAATCTGTGCCAATGTAAGTAGCCATTTGATACTGGAGCCACAGTTTCTAGGTGATGTTCCATACTAACGCTATTTTCGCCCGTATTTATATAAGGCTGATCTTCATCCGTGTACTACAAGTACCGGGTGAATCTTTTATCTAGTGGTTGCAGTGCATTTGAATTTTTGTCTTATTTTTTAGATAGATATATCAAATTGATCGTTATGAGCTACTAATCATTAGTCTGGAGTCATTTTCATGAAACGTGACTAGTTTTGAAGCAATTTGAGCTGAAAGAACCCAAAATAATTTCGACAAGCTTGCCCAAAGTCATGTAGCTATGACCCAGATGGTCATCTCTCAGTGACCATGTGATGTGAGATGACCTACTAATCCTGGAACCTGACAGGGCTGTAGGTGGGTATTTATGTTTGGGTTGTGAACATTCTGGGAACGTATTGGTGCCATAGGCCCGTGGCACTAGGGTTTTTAACTAAATATTATTTTGTAGAAAGGTTAATTTGATTTATATCTATCGAATTGACCGAGTGGCATCGAATATCCAACATCACATATACATCGGTATATGATTGACATCATCCCAATGGCACAAATTTGTTTTGCGCGCAAAAAAAAAAGATATGTGCATTTGAAAGTTTTTGACTTTCAGATCTTTTGTATTAGCTAATGCAGCAGCCGTTCCATGCTGGCCACATCAGCCTGGCCTTAGCATTAATAGTTTGATGGGATCCTCCGCAAATACACAGGTTTCCCGTTTTAATGCTATGATGCCAGCAGCCATTCTAGTTGTGCCTATGTGTTATCATTTGGACAGGATCCATTGCAAATGCGCCGTTCCACAGCATATATGCCACCTCTAACGAACTGCACGCTCTGCGATCCCGAGCCGCCCGCCGGCACATACGCTGCAGAATGGCTGCTGCCATCATAGCTTTAAGCCCAGAACCCGGTGCATTTGCGATGGATCCCGTCCAAACGATAACGCATGACCAGAACAGTTGCTGCCATCATAGCATTAAACCTGGAGATCTATGCATTTGTGGTGGATCCCATCAAGCCATTAATGCTCAGGTCCGGCTGGATCGTAGAATATGGCTGCTGCCATCATAGAATTAAACGCAGAACCCGGCACATTTGCGATGGATCCCGTCCAAATGATAACGCATAGACACAACCAGAACGGCTCCTGCCATCATAGCATTAAAACTGGAAACCTCTGTATTTGCGGTGGATCCCATCAAACTATTAATGCTCAGACCCGGCTGATGTGGCCAGCATGGAACAGCTGCTGCATTAGCTATTACAAAAGATCTGAAAGTCAAAAACTTTCAAAGATTTCCCCTTCCCCTCTATGGCCCTGCACAGATCACAAGATTGGCCTAATTGGTTAATGGTCTCCCTGCATAATGGTTGTTTCAAAGTGAGTGTCCAAAGGGGTGAGATTATAAATTCACGGGTTATTCTAATATATGCTGTCCCAAATCATTAGCTAATGCACCAGTATCTAAGTTGGATATATAGGATCAAATGTAAGTAGTTTTAATTTTGACAAAATTATATTTCATCATACCACGCAACTTTAAAGCTGATAAATTGAGATGGGGGGGGGGGGGAGAAAGAAAAACAAGATAGTGGTCACTAGATGCTCATGATTCGACTTTTAAAGCCTAAAAATAGTAATATGAATAAGCAATGCTTAGGACTGACCTCCCTTGGTGGCCGTATTCGATTAAACAACTCGGGTCACCCGAGCCACCTCTTGGCGCATGCACAGAACCTACATCCCGTCCTGATATGACCTTAGATGTTGCTAGGACGTAAAACAACAAACAAACAAAAAACAACCTCGGGTGGCATAAAGAAATACACTCTGGGTGGAAGAAATGGAGGCCTAACCCAAAACATTTTTTTGTAATAACCGATATAACTACAACAAAATAGGATTTAAAGTATTTTATTGTTGCGCGTGTATTTTTCTACTCCACTCGCGGTGTTCGATTTGAAATTCTAGCAACTCGGGCGACTAATCGAGAAGGGTCCACAGTGACGAAAGGAGGAAAAACGGCTGACCACTGGGTCATATTGAGCATACCCTTGCAGAAATAGTTTCCCATTCTTTAAGTCCTGATATTGTGTGATTTAAAGAGAAGTTGATGTAGATAAATTAAAAATATACTTCAAGCACTTTAATCTGTGCAAAAGATAAATAAATATGTGATAATGTCTGAACAATAAACTATGTTGTTGTTGTTGTTGTAGTCAAATAATATTTGACTAGACTGCTAGCTCTGTGGAGGTCTAGCCTGGTCCCCTGGCATTCATTTGCTCCGGCAGAGGCATCAAAGTTTTCTGCTATTATCGCTCAGTTTCCAACCTGGTCCCCTAGCCTTTGTACCGGTGTGGCGGTTTCAGCTCGTTCCCGTGCTCAGCCGTGTCCCTTGCTTCTGCGCATGCGTCAGAATCTAATAAACATGGCCGTAATCGATTAACACGACCCGGGCCACTCGGGTCATCCAAATTTCAAATAGAACACAGCGAGTGGAGTCGACAAATACACGTGCCGTGTGCAAAAAAAGAATAACTTAGAATAATGAAATGGAAATATAGCTAAACTAGGCCATCATAAAATACTTTAAATCCTATTTTGCTGTACTTTTATCGGTTATTAAAAAAAAAAAAAAAGATTGTCCACCCGAGCGTATTCGATTATTCGACCCGAGTTTGTAGGATGTGTGCATGCGCCAATAAGTGGCTCGGGTGACCCGAGTTGATGCGAAATCCGCGCATGCGCAGAAGCAACGGGACACGGCTGAGCACGGGAACGAGCTGAAACCGCCACACCGGAAACAAGTTTAAACGGGCTGAAACGAGTTCAACCGTGGCTGGTTGGGTCGCACCATGGCTAGTTGGGTCGCTCCATCAGGGAGCGTGTATATAAACAGATGAGAGGGACAACTCTCATACTAGACCGTGTAACACCTGCCGACTGTGGCGCTCCAAGTGGTGGTTGTTGAACAAATGGGCTAACTCAAGGCATTGTCAATGGCAATGAGCAATCTTGTACAGAAAACGTTAAATATCTCTAAAACTATAACACCTAGAAAACAAACTGATTGGAATACACATAGAAAACATGTTTACCAACAAGATTATATTAAATTGATATGGTTAGGGTTCTGGATTTCTATTAATTTGGAATAAAACTGATGTTTTTCACTATGCGTACGGCAAACTCAAGGCATTGTCAATGGTCGTGTGCAATCTTCCTACAGAAAACGTTAAATATCTCTAAAACTACAACACCTAGAAACAAACTGATTGGAATACACATAGAAAACATGTTTACCAACAAGATTATATTAAATTGATATGGTTAGGGTTCTGGATTTCTATTAATTTGGAATAAAACTGACGTTTTTCAATACGCGTACGGCAAACTCAAGGCATTGTCAATGGTCGTGTGCAATCTTCCTACAGAAAAAGTGAAATATCTCTAAAACTACACCAAATAGAAACAAGCCACTTAGTACACATATAGAAAACATGTTTACCAACAAGATTATATTGAATTTATAAGGTTAGGGTTCTGGATTTCTATTAAACTTTTAAGAAAATTAATGTTTTGCACTGAGCGTACCATCAAACTCAAGGCTTGTTCAACACTAACCGCCAGGAACGGCACTGTAGCCTGTGTTACCGATTTTCGCGGGAGTTGTCCCTATCATCTGTTTATATACACGCTCTCTGGCTCCATATAGCGCTGAATATGCTTATGTGATAATCGAATATGGTCGTCGTTTCCGCGGAATAGGAGGGGGGCGCGTTCACGTCACTTCCGGTTGTCAACGCAATCCGCCATATTGACAATTATATTGCATTTGTGCATCAATGTTTATGCAAATTGTTCTTTATTTCTATTAATTTTGAATAAAATCGAAGTTTTTCCACTGCGGTTATCGGCAAATTCAATGCAGCGGGCATTTGTTTTGCTCTTGACTATATTATTAACCAATCGCTGTCATCAACCCTATTCCGTTTCAGTTTGCTGGATTTTGGTGATTTAATGTTCCACCTCTATAAGTACGGGTATTGTCTATGTATATATACACGTGTTAGTCCTTAGCCTCCCCCTTGGTGGGGGGGGGGGGGGGGGAGGTATTAAAATCCATGATTTCATCTAAAAAATAATGGGCTATGGTATGAGTATGATAGACAAGCATTGGAACCATATATTTAGCATATTCAATTGCAAATCCATCGGATTATAGCTTATATCCAAACCAATTCTTCCAACACTTTTTCTAATGAGTTGTTCAGCAGACGTGCTCTGGAAACTACTAGGCTCTACTAGTAGTAATTATGCCTACTCGTAGCCTACTAGACCTGGTGAGGCCAACCGTGCACAGTAGGCCCTACTGGTAGGCCCACAAGTGGTATGTTATCTAATACCCCTGTCACACTATGACGTAACGAGCCAACGTGAGGCTAACGTGGTCATTTTTCGTCATTACTTTGGGTTACGTCATGATGACGTCAGAATGACGTTAGAATGACGTCGAGCTACGTCACATTACGTTGAGGTTTTGGACATGTTCAAAAATGTTGACGTAGCTCGAACGTAAGGGTTTACGTTCGCCGTACATTCTGTTCACGTTCAGTGAACGTAAATGACGTTAAACGGACGTTTTTCCAACGCTGCTCACTACGTTCAACTACGTTCCACTACGTTGACCAACATTAAACCGAGTGCAAATGCCCACGTGGCGTAATGGGAACGTCAGGAGAACGTGCATTCAACGTATGTTCAACGTCTCATGACGTAGGTAACGTCACGTAACGTTCTTCTGGCGATGGAATAACGTTCATAACGTTCTGTGAGCGTAATGACGTTGTCCTCTCTCGTTGAATGACGGTATCACTAGGCTTTACCGAGGTTACGCTCTCGTCCACTACGCTGCATCCATGTTCAACTTGTGCCCAAATTTGCATACTACGCCCAGAAGTTCAACGTTCTTCACGTTCTCCCTATGCTGACGTCATTACGTCGTAGTGTGACAGTACCATTATGTAGAATATTTGTCACTGCTCGTTGAAACAGCATTAAAGTTAACTGCGCGATTTTGTACAGGTACAGCCTTCCCACACACCAACATTGGCAACACACAAAAACGGCACCTCTAACTTAGTCTAAGCAATTTGGAGTGGAAGGAACCAGCGGGATGGCCGAGTGTGTATGGTGACCGCTTCCCATGCGGGAGGTCATGGTTTCTATTTCGGAAACAAAGAATTACAAAGATCGCACATTATCCTGATAATGTGACTGAGTGGGATACTATGTCATAGATCTAATACTTGTTTGTTTGTTTAACGACACCCAGCACAAAAACTAAATATCGGTTATTGGGGTTATCATGTCATGATACTGACAGCAAAATATTTCAATGGAGGGGTGCTATAAATCGACCATGAGTGTAAATTCTGACAAGTCGGTATATATCTATGTTCTGATAGCACCTTAGATGTTGCTGTAGTGTAGCCTAAAACTCTAGTCAGTCATTTAATGTACACTCGTAAGGCCAACTATTCACAGTACAGGGTGTCAAAACTTGGCATGTACATTGCATCTTCAATCATTACTGATAGGGGTGCACTGATGGAAAGATGGGAATAATATTGCAGTGAATTACACTCACCTCTCCAAGTGGCACATGTATTTATGGATAGGTGGAATACGTCAGTGAGCCTAGATAAATTAATGGATTGGATGTTTAGACTTTGTATTAGAATAATAAGAAATGTGGGCTCAATTCCCACCCTAGGCTGGCTAGGCATGATATCCCTGTTTATTCGCATCACCCCCACACTACTGCTTCCGTGACTAGGATAATGTACACACTGAGCACTGTATGGTGCTGAACCTGCCTTGTGTATATAATGGAATAGAGATATTTGTTATAGTAAGGATTAGACTATGATTCCATGGGGGACGAGGATAGTGAAGTGCACTCAACCTTTCTAGGTAGGTGTAGGTGAGTGGATTGAATCGGGAAGCATAGATAGCCTAATGGTTATGACATTAAACCCCGAATGGCATAAATGTGGATTCGATTCCCACTCTAGGCATGTTCCTGATTGTTTTCAGCACCCTCCAACGATAACCCTAAGCACAAAATAAAGACTGCTTTAAATAATAGTAGTACTTGTCTACCCAATGCAAAGATTCTGCCACAAAACCAGGGGACATACAGTTGTTTCTGTCAGTGTCCAGGCGTATGCTTGGTTATATAATCATGGAGGCTATGCAAAGATCTGCTGGGAGTGCGAATTGCCGTTTCTAGTAGATCACCAGAAACTGTAATGGAAGCAATGGTTTGTATTCTGGACTTTTAATGAAGACACAAGTAGATCTATGGCAAAACTGGGTTGAAATTTCTATTAGGTTTTCCTAAAGGATTCTTTAATACCCCTGTCACACTACGACGTAATGAGCGAACGTGACCCTAACGTGGTGATATTTCGTCATTACGTTGATGTACGTTGGATTACGTTATGATGACGTCATAATGACGTTAGACTGACGTCGAGCTACGTCATGTTACGTCGTGTTACGTCGGCGCGCGTCGAGGTTTTGAACCTGTTCAAAACTTTCAACGTATCTCAACGTGAAGCCGTTACGTTGGGATGACGTGACAATGACGTTAGGTTGACGTTCCGCGATCGTTATAGCAGCGTAAATGACGTTAGAGTCACGTTATGTCACGTCAGACCGACGGCCCGGGTGGGAGCAACGTGTGGGCAGCGTTTTGCACGTTACGGTCACGTTACGGTCACGTTACGGTCACGGTTACGGTCACGTTACGGTCACGTTACGGTCACGTTACGGTCACGTTACGGTCACGTTACGGTCACGTTACGGTCAAGTTATGGTCACGTTACGTTCACGTCACACCCGTTACGGCGACGTTACGCTCACGTTACACTAACGCCCGGTCACGTCGCCAATTACCCCTCCCCTCTAACGTTGTCACGTTACAGCTAACGTCATGACGTACACCCACGTTACTTTCACGTTACGCTCACGTCAACTACGTTGCATTCACGTCCACAATTTGCATATTACGCCGATAACTTCGACGTGATATCATTATTTTCACGTTGTGGTTACGCTGACGTAGTCACGTCGTAGTGTGACAGGGCCATAAGACTGATCTGTAAATTGAAAGTATCAGGAGTAGATACTCGGAGCTGATAGTGATACTACAGTAAAACCTCTCTAACCGACCAGACATTAGTTCTTCCACTGACATCAAAGGGCGGATCGGTGGTGAAAATGCTATATGTATTTGCAAATATCGGATGCAACTTCCATTGAACTTCCATTCAAGCAAACATTTTGTTTGGATTCACGCCACGAATCGTAATACAAGTTAAGCTGCGGACAGACAGGACGCGTGCGTCGGGCGTGCGTAAAGTACAAGTGAGCGTCATGCAGTTTTCGCACGCAAATAGCGAACACACTGGATGCGTCTGCCACGCGTATGCGTCATTGGTTTGACTCTCTGTGTCTCGGTGTGTCTGTGTGTGTCTGTGTGTTACTCTGTGTCTGTGTGTGTCTCTGTGTCTCTGTGTCTGTGTGTGTGTCTCGGTGTGTCTGTGTGTGTCTGTGTGTGTGACTCTGTGTCTCTGTGTGTGTATCTATGTGTGTGCTGTGTCTCTGTGTGCATGTGTCTCTGAGAGAGACACACACAGACACTCTCCCTCCCTCCCTCCCTCCTGTATGTGTGTGTGTTACTCTGTGTCTCTGTGTGTCTCTGTGTGTCTGTGTGTGTGACTCTGTGTCTGTGTGTGTCTCTATGTGTGTGTCTGTGTCTGTGTGTGTGTGTGTGTCTCTGAGAGAGAGACACACAGACACTCTCCCTCCCTCCCTCCATCCTTCCCTCCCTCTCTCCCTCCCTGTGTCTGTGTGTGTGTGTCTGTGTGTGTGTTACTCTGTGTCTGTGTGTGTGTCTGTGTGTGTGTGTCTGTGTGTGTGTGTCTCTGTGTGTGTCTCAATGTGTCTGTGTGTGTGAATCTGTGTCTCTGTGTGTGTCTCTGTGTGTTCTGTGCCTCTGTGTATGTGTCTCTGAGAGAGGCACACAGACAATCTCCCTCCCGCTTTCCCTCCCTGTGTCTCGGTGTGTCTGTGTGTCTCTGTGTGTGTCTCTGTGTGTGTGTCTCTGTGTGTCTGTGTGTGTGACTCTGTGTGTGTGACTCTGTGTGTGTCTCTATGTGTGTGTCTGTGTCTCTGTTTGTGTGTCTCTGAGAGAGACACACAAAGACACTCTCCCTCCCTGCCTGCCTCCCTCTCTCCCTCCCTCTCTCTCTCTCTCTCTGCCTCCCTCCATCCCACACAGAGACACACAGATACATGCAGAGAGACACACACAGAGACACACAGAGATGCAGAGACACACACAGAGACACACACACAGATACAGACACAAAGACACACAGACACACACACAGACACACACACAGACACACACATAGAGACACACACAGAGACAGAGACACACACACAGACACACACAGATACAGAGATACACACACACAGACACACACACAGACACACAAACACAGACACACACAGACACATACAGAGACACACACAGAGACACACACAGCCAAAGAGACACACACAGAGACACACACAGATACAGACACAAAGACACACACATACACAGAGACACACACAGACACGGAGACACACACAGACACAGAGACACACACACAGACACACCTACAGGCACAGAGACACACACAGAGACACACACACAGACACACACACACACAGAGACACACACATAGACACAGAGTCACACATACAGACACAGAGACACACACACAGACACACACAGAGACACACACAGACACAAACACACAGAGACACACACATAGACACACACATAGACACAGAGACACACATACAGACACAGAGACACACACATAGAGACACACACACAGACACACACATAGACACAGATACACACATACAGACACAGAGACACAGACACAGAGACACAGACACAGACACACACACACAGACATAGAGACACACGCAAAGTCAGGCAACGTCAGGCAAAAGCCAAGCGTAACCACGCGTCAAGCGTAAATAATCGCTCCAAAAGCGATTCGTGACGCACGCGCGATAAACGCACGCGCCAGTGTGTTCGGGTTCTCTTTATTACATACATTTTGATTTTTTACGCACGCGCGACGCTTGACGCACGTGCGAGATACGCGTCCAGTGTGTTCGCAGCTTTACAGTGATCGTTATACAATAATAAAACGCATCAAATAACATTGTAGATCATATCTGATGGAATCTGTTAATTGATTCACAAAATGAGCAATTACTAACCAATTTTAAAATTGATTAGCAATTGTAGGTAACTAAAGTGTTCAAAACAAAATGCCTATGGTGCTTTATAGTAGTAACATTACGCTATTCTAAATCTAACAATTGATTGATTTTCTTTGGTTTATTTCCGTAATTATCTCTACCGTCTCACTTACAATGCTACATGCACAAAATAATAGATCTCTCTGAACTGTCTATAAAAGAGCTGATTACACACACTCGTTCTTCTAATTAACATAGGTTGTCAACCTAGAATCATTGAGCAACGTATATATATTACAAAGCCCTGATATATATTTGCACATATACACATATGTATATATATATATATATATATATATATATATATGTACATACACATATATATACATACATATATATTTTACATATACATATATATATATACCTATAAATACATATATGTATACATATATGGGTGTGTACATATATAATATATAGATCTACGTATAAACTGATATACAGTTACGCTATATATACTTTTGTGATGCATATATAATTATACTTGTTTGTTTGTTGTTGTTTTACGTCCTAGCAACATCTAAGGTCATATCAGGACGGGTACCGACTTGTGACAGTGCGCACTCATGGCGACTTTATAGTGCTGTCCCACTGGGAAACCAGGCCGCCGGCACCATGACCTGGTATCCCACTCACTCACATTATCCTGACACTGAGCACACCAGTCCTTGCCCTATCCTAATAATGCCGATCGCCTGGCTAGGAAGCGACAAGTATCAATTTTAAAGTCATTGGTTTGACTCGACCGGGACTCGAACCCACGACCCCACGATCTACCAGCACGGGAGACGGACGCTCTAACTCATTCGGCCATCCCGTCTGGTATATATAATTATACTAGTATAAATAACGAAACTTGTCTGATTTCACTATAGTATTTATCTATTTTACCAAACATGACTGGTGGCGCCGCCACCGCGCAGCTACCACAATGACCGCTCCCAACTGCCTGAGTAGTCATACATACTTATATGTATATGTATATGTATATATATATATATATATATATATATATATATATGCATGTATAATTATCAATATATATGTGTATATGCTTATATGCATATATAGTGTAGATCTATTTGTAATTTATAAAGTCCTGATAAAGTTTAAATAATTCGAAGCATTCGAGCTGCAATAAATAAAGTATCAAACTAATCCTAGAACAACAATTACAAAACATAAGGCATGCTTCCTGGTAAACAAACATGGAAAATACACTCACGGATATGTTATGTATGATGTGACGAGGGTGGGATTGATTATAGGCAAACACTCCACTGGAATAGAAACATATCACGAAGCCCCTGAATAACCTATTAGTATTAGTATTACACAGCATTCGTGGAGAAATTGTGAATTTGAATGGTTTTTCGTGTACCTTAAATATTAGCTGTGATTCCGGCTAATCCTTCCATCAAAGATATTCAAAGTTGCATAGTCCGAAGGTTTTGAGTTTCTGTTATTATTTCAGATAAATATATTAGGTTGCTTGTTATAATCTACTTAATTTTGGTTAACTCTGTAGCTATTGACTGGGAAGGGGTGCCCAAATCGGTAGAGCGCAGGCCTCCCAATTGAGAGATCAGGAGTTTCATTCCCGGTCGAGTCAAACCAAGGACTTATCAGAGTTATACTTGTCGCTTCCTAACCTAGCGCTCAGCATTAATAGGATAGGACAAGGACTGGTTAACTCAGTGTCAGGATAATGTGACAGTGGGATATTGGGTCATGGCGTCAACAGCCTGATTTCCCAGTTGGGCAGCACTATAAAGCCACCATACCAAATTTATTTTGGTGCAAACATCAGAATTCTGACATCATAGGCTTAACCAGTAACTGGTTCTATTAAATTGTTTCAGTATTCCCTTCTATGCAGCAACAAATGTTTAATAAGTACACTAGTATCTAAGTCGGATACTTAGAATCAAATCTAGATGAGTATCCGTTAACCTTTCATTGGACTACGCAGCTTTAAGCTACAAAACCCAGCTTCCGATTGCGTTTGGATGACTAGCTCACTGCTATCGTTAACAGTTTCTTAGAACTTATAGAAGTTTGTATTATAAATTTAACAAACTTAAAATTGGTATTTCTAGGATATAAATATGTGGTTATGTGCTAGGCTACACTGAGTAATCGCGGATGAAATGAGTGATTTATTTTTATCGGTTGTAGGGGGGGGGCTTTTTTTAATTTTTTTATTAATCAGGTGACCTGGTCTCTTTTTATCTTTGTCTTTTTAATCACGTGACCGGATCTTGAGTAGCTGTGTGGGGTTCGGATAGTAGCGCAACGGATGGTGGTTGGGTGGCCAGACGCGAAAGAGGGGTGGGAGGTGGGGGTCAGCAACACGCGCGCACCCACACACCCACACACCCACACACACCACATGGCGGCGCGCGGACGTACCTTCTTGTAGATGATCATGTTGGGGTTCTCCTCTCCCTCGCGGACGTGCTGGCTGGGTGTGGTGGGCTGCTCGCCGTTCGACGTTTTGCTGCTGGTGGACTCTGTGCGCTTACTACAGCGATGTGCCATGGTTCTGGACGCACCGCTCCAGTACCCTCCCACCAGCTGCTTCCCGACCTAGCCGAGGGGTGGAGGTGGGGGTGGGGCCGATAGATGGAAGGGGGGGGGGTGGTTTGCCGCTGCCACACACGGCAGTTCGTCTATCCGTCCACACACAGACACACACGCACGCACGCACGCACGCACGCACGCGCCTGCGCGCAGACACAACCTTGGGACTGTTTGTTCCCACGCTTAGCGTATTGCTCGCTCACTTAGGGCTCCTGACGACGGCGTTGTGGTTCACATGGACATGCGTATTGTTATGGACATGAGAGCGGAGTAGCGGAGGTGTCCCCGGAGACCCGCACAGTACACGGGGATCCATTTAGCGGTTTGCTCACCGAGCTGCGCATAGTTAATGCTTCGGGCCGCCTCCTCCTTCTCCTTGTCCTGCTTCTCCCAGCGGATGTCAACAGAACTGGTTAGCCACCCCAGAGGCCCGCCATGCAAACGGGAGGTACTCGGCAGGTAGTCTGCGGCACGCCGTGGTGGCGACAGGGCGTGTCAGGTTTTGGGCGGGAGGGGGGGGGGGGGACTGGTAAAGGGGGGTGGGTTTAGGGGAAGAGGGGATGGGGATGGGGTGAGAGGGAGGGGGTTCAACTCCCGACAGATCACACACAGTCACACTCACGTGCACACACTCACACACGGGGGAAACGGGGGGGGGGGGGGGGGGGGGTTCGACCACTGCACAGCGTCGCAGTGATTCAGGCAGCAGCCGAGTGTGGAGTAAGCAGAATAGGGTGGGGCGGCCAGCAGTGTGGGAACATGACTGTATTGGGTGCTGGATTGGGCTGCTAGTAGGGGCCAGGAGAGTCTAGACTGGGCGCTGAATGATTGGGGCAGGCTCGTGCTGCTGCTGCTTCTGCTGCTGCTTGCTCGGCCATCGTAGAGGCTGCTGCTGCTGTTGAGGTAGGTAGGCAGAACGATGGGAAGTAAGGAGGGAGGGAGTAAGGGGTGCGGGGCCGTCGGTTAGTACGAGCAGGCCCCTGACCGCCTATTATACTGTGGCAGACTATATTATATAGACAAACAGTAGTAGAGTATAGGCGCTGGTCGATTGGTCAGTCGCCCGGTGTTGGAAGGGAATCCACATGTAAAAGGCATCAACACTACGGCTGCCGACTCACAAACCATGTCTTGTTTATTTCCAACGAATCCACCGAGACAGGACGCAGCTTGACGGGGCATGGGGACGGCGGCACCAGCATCATGCTGCGGATGGGGCCCCGACCCAGTGTCCGGGGCGGGCGCTCGTCGTCATGCTCAGTCCTCTAGCTCCATCAGGGGGCGGCAGCAGCCCCAGTCGCCGCCACACACAAACAGACATCCAGCCTCAGCGTGCAGGGGGGCAGCAGCCATGCTCCGGCGCCTACTTCTGCTGCTGCTGCCGCCGCTGCTGCTGCTGCTGCTGCCGCTTGTGGTTTTTTCTGCTTCTGCTGCTGCTTCTGCTGCTGTTGCTGCTCCTGCTGCTCCTGCTGCTATCGTGATAACGGGGGTGCCCCATCTAGACTCTCGGAGAGCCCAGCCTCACGTAATAATTCCTCCCCTTATCCGAACAGGGCGGGCAAACTGAGTCGACACGGGCCTCGGCACCGGGTAACCCTGGGCGTCTCCTTAGTTACGGCGACTGTCCGACAAGACCCTATCCATGTCGCTCGCTCCTCTCCCCACAAAACGCTGCACTTGACAGCCCGACTTTGCTCAGTCTGTCCGGCCGTGCATCTGCTGCTCGACCGGGCTGCTGCGGCTGCTGTGGCCGCCGACCACCGCTGCCAGGCGCGGCGGCGGCCTGCCTACCGTGGCCAACCTGCCCGTGTGGTTTTCAGGGTCCGAGAGGCGGGGAGACGGCGGGCGGGGCAAGGGTAAGGGTTCTCCCGCTCGGGCCACGGCTCCCTACCGCGTCACTCGCCTTGGCCGCGGCCGGTGCCACGCATTCCCACGGCGACGGTGGCCCTACACGCCCCGGGCGCCACGCTCACCAGACTGTGGCCGCTGTGAAATCGGGTGTGTTTGGTAATGAATGTAACTCTGCCTGCTGGCTGCAGGCTTCCATGTTGAATAAGGAGGCACCGGCCAATAAGACAGCGATGACGTGCGCCCGCTGATTGGTAAATGCAGGCACCATGCCACCTGGTGCAAAACACATACACTAGCAGACGACGCAGCACGCATATTTCTCTATTCTCCCCCCCCCCCCCCCCCCCCCCCCCCCCCTCTTCTCCTCCCCCTCTTCTTCTTCTCCTCTGCCACTATTTCCCGTTAGGAGGCATGTATGTGAGGGGTATTTTAGGTGTAGCGGATTGCAAGCGGTGCACAGGCCTACTGTATTAAATCCAGCTTCCGACAGTTACGGGTTTACACTGTAGGGGCACACTGACTCGACATTGAGAAACAGATAGAACTCTATCCCTGGTCAACTCCACCCGCATCCTTTCCCCGATACAATACAGGGTGTTTGTATTTATTATATATCTATATACCATCCCATCTGGTGTACAATTAGCACCATGGGCCTATATAATGTTTCACCGCGATTGACACTGGTCGCAGGCAGGTGGTAGTAAGTTTGGATGTTGCTTGGGGGCGCCACCTGCAACTTCAGACAAATCGGTAATGAAATGTGTAAGAACATACGTTATTTATATTTGTGTAAGTCCTTATTCAGCACACACACACACACACACACATTATATATATGTGTGTATGTATATGTATATATATATATATATATATATATATATATATATATATATATATATCAATCAATAGTTCCGTCCTCTAGTCGAGGGTTGGATGCAACGGTTCTCCACTTGTCCCGATGTTGTGCTGTTCTGATAGACTCTGAATAATTCAAGCCTGTCCACTGTGAAATATTTGTAAACCATGATGTTCTTGGTCTCCCTCTCCCTCTGCTGCCATTTACCTTCCCTTCCAACAATGTACGGTATATTGAACTCTGATGAATGATGTGGCCAAAATAAATAAGTTTCTTTGTCTGTATAGTGGCAAACAAGCGTTTCTTATTTTTAATTTTTCTGAGAACTTCTTTGTTGGTGATCTTCTTTGTCCATGATATTTTCATCATCCTTCGATAAGTCCACATCTCAAATGCTGCTAAACGTTTATACATTTTCTTAGAGATTGTCCATGTCTCTGCCCCATACATTAGAGTAGACCACACATAACACTGAAGAATACGCTTCCTTGTTTGTATTAATATCTTACTTGATGTTAACACTCTATACATTTTGGAGAATGTTGTTCGGGCTATTGTTATCCTTCTTTTAATTTCTTCCTCACATCTCCCATCATTTGTAATCTTTTGTCCGAGATATATGAATTGGATACTTGTTCTATGTTTGTGCCATCTATGGTTATATTGACATTTGGTTTATCTGTCTTTTTACTTATAACCATTGTTTTGGTCTTCCTGGCATTCATCTTCATGTTGAATAGTATTCCAGCTTTATTGATTCTATTCACTATATCTTGTAGGTTTTTCTCACTGTCTGCTAGTATTACACTGTCATCGGCATATCTAAGATTGTTGTCGTTCATGCCACCTATTGTCACTCCCTTGCAATCTTCAATGTGTCTGAAAATCATCTCTGTGTACAGGTTAAATAGACATGGTGACAATACACACCCCTGTCGAACTCCTCGTTTAATCATAACTTCATCCGATAGGCCCTGCTCCATTTTTATAAATGCACGTTGTGTCCAGTATAAGTTCACAATTAGTTTAATGTCTTTGCCATTGACACCAATATCTTGTAAACATTTGATTAACAGTTCATGATTGACTCGGTCGAAGGCCTTCTCATAGTCAATAAAGCAGGCATAAACATCCTGGTTCACTTCACAATAACGTTCACAAATCATTCTCATATTGAAAATCCCTTCACGTGTACCTCTCCCAGATATAAACCCACTTTGTACGTTACTGATTTGTTCTTCAATTTTCTGTCTGTTTCTCAGTAAAATTATTTTCAGGATCATCTTCAACATATGACTCATCAGGCTTAGTGTTCTGTACTCAGTACACAATGTTGGTTTTAGCTTCTTTGGGAGTCGTACAAATATGGATTCATTCATATTCAATGGTATAAATCCAGTCTCATAGATGTCATTTACTAGCTTATGAATGATTTGAATCCCCACTTCATCTAGTCCTTTTATCATTTCTGATGTTATCTGGTCACTTCCAGGAGCCTTACCTGACTTTAGATCATTGATAGCCTTCTCAACCTCTGATACTAATATAATATTCCCATCTTCTTTCTCAATTGTGGGTGGGTTTCCCTCTGTCATCATTGTATAGTTCGTTTACATATTCTTCCCATCTGGACTTTATTTCATCTTCTTCAAAGAGCATTTTGCCGTCTTTGTTCTTGATACATTTACTGCTATAATATATATATATGTATATATATATATATGTATATATATACATACATACCTTTAATTAAGAGTGGCTAACAGGTCCAAGACCTATTATAGCTGTATCCTATTGATTGATTGATTGATTGATACATAGGTTCGGTCGATACGGATTTGAATGGAGGGTAATTAATGATATAGCTCCAGCACCTGCACAGACAGTGGGAAATCTAACCAATGAATTGACTGGTGACAAAATACCTAGGGGAGAGTTAGCAACTTTCATAAATAACTACTTTGTCGACATTGGTGAAAAACTAGCAAATCAATTAGAGGATATACCACTGAATGACAAAATATACCTCCCCAAAGTTAATAAATTTGAACTACACCCACTCACAGAGCAAGAACTTATCAAGAAAGTGCAGTTACTCTCTGAATACAAGTCATCAGGGCTACAAGACCTAAGTTCCAGGCTCATCAAAGATGCCATGCTAGCACTGGCTACTGAATTCACATATCTAACTAATCTAATTATTGATACAGGTATCTACCCAGATGCATGGAAAATGGCAATGATTATGCCAATCCCGAAAACGTCGAACCCTAAAACGTGTAATGAACTAAGACCTATATCACTTCTTCCAATACCATGCAAAATAGTAGAGCAACTAATCCATGACCAAATAACAGAATTTTTTTAAAGTACAGGTTACCTAGCAATAGAGCAAAATGGTTTCAGGAAGAACCACTCCACAACCAAAGCATTGGCATGTGTGCTAGACACACTAATGACAGGGATGGATCAAGGAAGATTATCTCATCATCATCATCATCATGCTATCGGTCGTGATGCGACAAAGACTGCTTTCATTACTTGACTGCCACTCTCCATTTAGCTTTCTGCTGTGAGAGTTGCGTCCATGAGTCGGTCTTAATGTCTCTCAGCTTCAGGTTTCTCTTGATGGTATCCTTGAACCGGAGACGAGGGTGCCCTCTCTTTCTGTAACCAGAAGACAGTTGAGAATAGAGGATCTGCTTTGGTAGCCTGTCTGATGACATCCTCATGAGGTGTCCAGTCCACCGGAGATTCTTTTTGATCAGAAGATCTTCCATAGAGGGGAACCTCGTCCGTTTGAGTATTTCCTTATTTGTCACTTTGTCCTTCCAGGTTAGCCTCATGATTGAACGCAGATGTCGCATCATGAAGGCATGCAGCTTTTTCACCTGTCGTCTGTACACTGTCCAGGCCTCGGCTCCGTATAGTAGGGTGGATAGCACGATTGCACGGTAGATCTTACCTTTGACCCAAATGGACACATGGTGGTTGTTCCAGAGTCTCTGGCGTAGTCGGCTGAAAGATGCGCTAGCCTTGGCCATCCTCCTCTGTATTTCAGCATCAATGCGTCCATCACTTGATATAGTGCTTCCGAGATAGGTGAATTCCGGAAGAGAGTTCAGCTTGTTTCCGTCAACCATGATCTCCTCCTCTCAGGTTCTTGTAGAGTTGGGTTGGTACAGCACCTCCGTCTTCTTGATGTTAATCTTCAGGCCAAACTTCTTTGATGTATCGGAGAAAGCGTCCACTATTTTCTGGATCTCTTCAGCAGAGTGGGCAACCAGTGCACTGTCATCTGCGAATAGTAGCTCTCTCACCAGTATCTGAGTAGTCTTGGTCTTCGCTCTGAAGTGTGCGACATTGAATAGGTCAGCGCTCTGTCTGTACTGTATATAGATGCCATCCCCCATGTCTCGGAAAGCCTCATTGAGCATTGCTGATAGGAAGATGGAGAAGAGCGTGGGGGCCAGTACACAACCTTGCTTGACCCCATTGGTAACCCCGAACGATTCTGAGACTTCCCCTCCAGCACTAACGTTCGCCATCATTCCTGTATGTAGAGCCTTGATCATAGTTGTAAACTTCTCTGGGCATCCGTACTTCCTCAGTAGCTGCCATAGCCCGGTCCTCACAACTGTATCAAATGCCTTAGTGAAATCGACAAATACCATGTACACTGGTCAGTCCTGCTCAATGCACTTTTCTTGTAGCTGTCGGAGACTAAATATTATATCCACGGTGCTCCGGTTACATTTCATGAAAGCTGCCTGCAAAAGTGTTGAAGTGCTGCTGGCTTTTGGAAGTTACCAGCGGCACTCTCTCGGGGAGCAAATAGAGGTTTCACACCGGCAAGACCATGTCAAGACAGGCGCAAAACTATTTGTCCCTGCAGTGGCTGGTCGGAAGATGTTGGGAGTTCCATACATCAGCCACCCTTAATGCTGCCACAGTGACATGGTTTTCTGTTTAGGGTTTGCTCCCTTAGCCTTCGGTTCTGTCAAGAACCTGTACCACAAGGCAGTGGTTTACAACTCTGCAAGGCAGGGGTGTCAAACTCCCTGAGGTATTGCTAATGCACTGTGATAGGCCCTATCATTTCGATATCGTCCTGACATCAGCTTCTGTGTCGGCCTGACATGACAGTTTGATATCACCATAACACAATATCGACCATCTGAAAAGGGTTTCCCTAAAGTCAGGACGATTTGTTTGTTGGGATTTTACATCCTTGCAGCATCTACACTACAGTCATATCAGGATAGGTACCCAATTGTGACAGTGCACACTCATGTCGACTTTATAGTGCTGCTCCACTGGGAGACCAGGCTACCAGCACCATGATCTGATATCCCACTCAGTCACATTATCCTGACATTGGGCCAGCTAGTCCTTGCCCTATCCTAATAATGATGAGCACCTGGTTAGGAAGCGACAAGTATAAATTTGTATGTCTTTGGTTTGACTCGACCAGAGTTCGAACCCGTCGGTTCGAATCCCACGATTTATCAAACTGGATAGTATTAGGTTACATTGTGCATTCACATTTCTGACTGTTGCACTTCCCACGAGTAGGCCTATATAATACGAAGTAGTCTATTGTGTGGGTTTTTTGTGTTAATTTATTTTATTTTATTGCTCATGCACGAAGTTATTTTTTATTTTTCTATGGAGTAATATTCAAGTAATGTTAGTGCTTTTCGACCATGAGGCACCCTCTAAAAAGTTTAATACAAACTTGTGTGGGCTATTTTACCCACCGGAAGATGCATTGTGTCATGTTACCAGTGTTGCGGTTTCCCAGGGACACCAGTTTGCGAGGGACACATCGCTTCTGCACATGCATCAAAATTGAACAGCATCGTCACTAACCTTATAAATTTAATATAATGTTTTTGGTAAAGATGTTTTCTATATGTGTACCAAACGATTTGTTTCTAGATCTTTCTTGACTTCTTCTGTATTTTCTGTATGAAGATTGCTCACGACCATTGACAATGCATTGAGTTTGATGGTACATGCAGTGCAAAACGTTAGTTTTATTCAAAATTAATAGAAATCAAGAACCCTGACCTTATAAATTTAATATAGTCTTTATGGTAAAGATGTTTTCTATATGTGTACCAAGCGATTTGTTTCTAGATGGTGTAATTTGAGAGATATTTGACTTCTTCTGTATGAAGATTTGCTCACGGCTGTTAACAATGCATTTGAATGGAAGTGTCCAAACTGGCAAACTGGTGTCCCTCGGAATCCGCATCACTGGGTAACGTGGACAATTCATGGGTGGGAAACCTTTTTGAGCACCATCTGTTGAGCTGGTCACATTTCCGCTCCACCTGCTTAGCGCTGGTCTTCTGATGCCCAGTCCACCGGAAGTCATGGTGGCAGTGACCAGATCTCCCAGTGTGGCAGCGCTATAAAGCCACCATGAGTATCCACTGTCACAAGTCAGTACCCGTCCTGATATGACCATAGATCTTGCTAGGACATAAACCCCAACAAGCAAACCTGATGCCCAGGGGCCATATGTATGAGCAACTTTTTATTGGCTCCGGTGTTGACGGCGGGTCCCGGGTTATCTAACGCCGGTGTTCCAGATGTGTCACTGGGTATGTATGTGTCCAAAGCACGGCGGGGATAGTTAACATATTCGTTGTTTAGTAACTTGGGGGGCCCCTCTGAGCGTGTACCCGGCGAGCACCGCTATTTGACAATATCGGCGGCCAGGAACCAGCAGCCTTAGTGGTGAGCCTGTTGCCGGTGAGCACCGCTATTTGTTTAGTTTACATTCGTCGATTGGACAATATGAATTACACCGCCAATGCGGCCGCAGCGTTAATAACGGTTCGAATTTAGGGTTAAATTGATCAAATTTCACTTATTGCGTATGTAATTCTGTTAAATATGATCGCATTGAATAGATTTGGGCCTAATATATTGCCGCCGATGCGGAGGCGTTCTGGCAGTATGGATATCGACGTCGCTGCGGCGGCGGCGGTTTGTTTAGTTTACATTCGTCGATTCGACAATATGAATTACACCGCCAATGTGGCGGCAGCGTTAATAACGGTTCGATTTTAGGCTTAATTTGATTAAATTTCACTTATTGCATATGTAATTCTGTTAAATATGATCGCATTGAATAGATTTGGGCATAATTGGTCCCTAACATCGACGTTAACCATCCTATGGCTTGGGGTTAGTGCAGGCGACTTTAAGCTCTCGGTTTTTGTCTAACGCCGACACATACATATGGAGTTTTCGCCGCTAATCCGGTAAACCCGCCGAAAACCAGCTTCGCCGGCCTAACCCTGACACATACATATGGCCCCAGATGCGTGTCATGGCGCCGGAGGTTAGCCAGTTATAGATGAGTTACTTCCGCAGCCACAGGACTACGAAACAACCCGAGAGAAAAACTGTGGCAGTGGCTATGGTATTTATTGGACGTGACCACTGGATGTTGAAAGCTAATATACTATATATATTGTTCAAATAATTATCTATCATAGCCGCTACTGTTGGAGGGATGTAAATTGAATCGAGAGCATCTAGTGACTTGTCGTCTTGTTTAGTTCTTTTTACATTCTTTCATTACATTAATTCTAAGCCAATAATAGATAAGCAATGCATGCTGGAACCAGTGCCGCCACCGCTTGTTTATAGATAATAGCTTTTGCTTGTATTTAGACATTCATCCCCTATTGCGAGTGGGAGTGAATATTTTATCTAGAGGTTAGTGTTCGAATTTGTCATCGACTTCACATTCTATTATTCTCCAATGTCAATAGAGCTCGTAATTCTAGTCACCCAACCCAACCTCATTTGGAGGCAAAAGATCCAAACATACCACATTTGTAAACTCACTAAGCCCACCCGTGCACTCTGAAATTAAAAGTGTTAATTTACCATTTAAAATGTTAGGACTGAAATATCTATGCGATTTCCTGAATTTTTCGCACAATAAGCGGACATTCCCATATATGCTTAGCACTGTTATAATGCTAGAGAATCGCGGTGGAAAAGTAAGATTTTATTTGAGAATTTAAATCAGAAACAACCAGAGGGGTAGCGTGTCTTTGGGACTTTTAAAACCACCCACCAATTTATATATTTTTTAATTAGAATGACTTTAAAGCTAATATGAAAAATCCAACATCTCATGGGTCACAGTGACAAATTTAGTTTAAATCCCTGAAGAACTAGGGGGACAAGTCGGAAGCCTCTGAAATGATGTTAAGCCTATGATTAAAATATTGCAATCTGACACCTACTTAGGACATATTTTTGCCTTGAAATGGCAACTGTTTTAAGACTTCAAGACTAACAAATAATTAAACGGATCCGGTATTCACCCTATTCACGCCGCGGCCATGTTGAAACCAGACCGAGGGCACTTATGCGTCGGCCAGTCGCCGCTGTATGTAAAGTGATGTGAATACTTTTTTATTGACCAAAACCTCTCGAAATCACTCAAATTTGAGGGTATTCATTTTTTAAAGTAACATATTCATCTTTGCATACCTGTTTTCTATCTATTGGCCAATTTTCATGAAGATTGGGTGACCCTTGCATGGTGATTTTTTTCCATTCTTTAACTACAATGTGACTGTCAACCTCAAGTCTGCATAGTTATAGTGGTATCACGTAATGCAGCACTGTCAGCGTAGTTATCTGTGCAACACAGTTGAACAACTAGTCTTAGTAATTACAAATTTAAAAAAGCTTTAAAAGGGTTCAAATATATTTTGAAAATATATCTATATTAAGAAAGTTATGCAATTTTGAATTTAAGGAAAGATTGGCAGCCAAGGTGAGTGACTTTGTTGACATTGCCTACTGAAATGCATCTGATCATCACTTAATCTTCATGAAAATTGACCAATAAATAGAAAAAGGTATGCAAACATGAATATGATAGTTTCAAAAGTGAATATCTTCAAATGTTACTCCTTTAATTTCTGTAGTAGTTCATACACATCGGCACACAGTAGTGTCTTATGGCCATTTCCAATACCGACGCTTACTCAGCCTCGTTCTGATGACCAATTAGGTCGTGCGTGAATAGGGTGAATAGGCTGCTGAGACATAAACCGTACTCCGACAAATGCTCTCCCAGCATACCTTTGCAGGTTTTCAGATTATGCAACTGTATATGTGGGGGAGAGTGCTGAAATTAGTTGCTCCTGTTGTGTTGTAGTTAGTCCAGCAGCACTGTCAAGGCTTTTAGACAACCATATCGGGAAAAATGCTCTCCCAGCATACCTTTGCAGGTTTTCAGATTATGCAACTGTATATGTGGGGGGAGAGTGCTGAAATTAGTTGCTCCTGTTGTGTTGTAATTAGTCCAGCAGCACTGTCAAGGCTTTTAGACAACCATATAGAGAAAAATGTTCAAATTTGCAATCTAAAATGCTAAATATGAAGTTCAAGTGTTTATTTCTCATAAGCAGCTACTTTTTGTATGAATGATTGATTAAATCATGTAGATTAATAGACTTTAAAAGTTGAATCAAGAGCTTTCTGTGGCTGCCATCTTCGTGGTTGCCATGGGTTCCCCTGTGTGTGGAACCCCTCTAGGTCATGTGATGAGGGAATCCCACCTATGATTGATATCCTTCATACATCACAGACCTAAACACTCTCCTCCCACATGTTCAGTTGCATGAACTGAAAAAACTAAGCAAAGGTATGTTTGGAGAGCTTTTGATGCTGCATTAGTTTGTTTCTGGGTGAGGTATACCAGGCGACTTTAAGATGGTTTTTCGCAAACAGGTTGATTTGAACTCAGCCATTTCACTGAGAAAACGGGATACCTGCATTTAGAGCTAAAATTGACTAGACAGGATGGCTGAATTTCTAAGAGAGCTGACTGACCTCCCATGCTGGAGGTCGTGGGTTCAAACCCTGAACGAGTCAATCCAATGACTTTCAATGTTAATTCTTATCGCTACCTAGCCTGATGCTCAGTATTAATAGACCAAGGACTGGTTTGCTCAGTATCAGGACGTGACTGAGTTGGAGATGGGGGGTCATGGTGCCGTGTTCCGAATCTTCCAGTGGAGCCGCATTATAAATTGGCTATGAATATGCAATCACAAGTTGGTACCTGTCCTGATGACCTTAGATTTTCTAGGACATAAAGCCTTAATAAATAATAACCAGATAATATGCATTGATCACACCTGTAAACATTTGATATATAAATCAACAAAAAGAAACAACTAAGAACACCAGTTTTTATATAAATATATTTTTTTATTTTTTTCATACATCTGTACACGTACAAAGTCCGATGGAATTTCTAGGATGAATGACCTCACCCAAAGGTATACACTCTATTGACATACAATGGTCACGTTGCCCCCCCCCCCCCCCCCCCCCCTCCCGCCCCACTTGCCAGGGCCGCGTTCAGGGTCCGTCTCGGAGGTGCCTCGGAGATGCCACTGATGTCACGCTAGTCTGAACGGCAAAAGCAGTTTGTTGTCTCGAAAATGGCCGCCCCCCATAGGCGGCAGCCATTTGCAATGGAAAAGCTGCACTGTGATTGGCTGAAACCACTGGATACGGCGGCCATTTTCGAGGCACTTTTTGTCTCCTATCAGAAAAGGGAGGTGTCGCCGAGACGCACCCTGAACGCAAATAGGCCAAAAAGCATCGCTGAGACGGACCCTGAACGCGGGCCAGGTGGTGGCCACTACCACACTATCGCGTCCAACCTTTTGTATGGACATGTGAAGAGCCAGACCCCCAACCCTCCTCCCGTCAACATCTGTGAACCAGAGTGCCTGCTAAATAAATGAAATATGGAGTATATAAGCAGTCACAAGTTATACTTCAAGTTAAGTACATTCAGTAGAAGTGCGCACACTATATATAGTCATATATATTAATGAATATATATACATATATTCATATATATACATTAGATATATATAATGATATATTTATATATAACATATTGTATTTAAAGGAGATATATATGGACTAGGATGGCCACAGTTTTGTACTCCCGACAAATGATGCTCTCCCAGCCGATGTTTGGGGAGAGTAGAATCGGTGGTGGGTGTTGCTCATCGAGTATCGATGGTTTCAAGGTTAAATATGGACTTGTCCGTAACCACATATCATATATACACAATACAACAAACATGCACCACTAAACATTCACATGCTAGGAGCAATTGTTGGTGCCATGAAATTGCCAACGCTGACCTAGTACTAAACCCCTGACCCACACATACAACAGTACATACACCACTCATGTGTGTGGTTATGCTTCCGCTACACCGTCCAGGTGTGGCGGTTCCTGTACACCGTCCAGGTGTGGTGGTTCTGGTACACTATCCAGGTGTGGCGGTTCTGGTACACTGTCCAGGTGTAGCGGTTCTGGTACACCATCCAGGTGTGGTGGTTCCAGTACACCGTCCAAGTGTGGTGGTTCTGGTACACCGTCCAGGTGTAGCGGTTCTGGTACACCATCCAGGTGTGGTGGTTCCAGTACACTGTCCAGGTGTGGTGGTTCTGGTACACTATCCAGGTGTGGCGGTTCTGGTACACCATCCAGGTGTAGCGGTTCTGGTACACCTTCCAGGTGTGGTGGTTCCAGTACACTGTCCAGGTGTGGTGGTTCCAGTACACTGTCCAGGTGTGGTGGTTCTGGTACACTATCCAGGTTTGGCAGTTCTGGTACACCATCCAGGTGTGGCGGTTCTGGTACACCGTCCAGGTGTGGTGGTTCCGGTACACTGTCCAGGTGTGGTGGTTCCAGTACACTGTCCAGGTGTGGCGATTCCTGTACACGGTCCAGGTGTGGTGGTTCCAGTACACTGTCCAGGTGTGGTGGTTCCAGTACACTGTCTGGTACAGTTCAGTGTGTGGTGGTTACGGTACAAAATCCATGTGTGGTGATTACGGTACATCTATGTGTGCTGGTCATGGTACACCACCAATGTGTAGTGATTATGGTACACGATCCATGCATGGTGGTTTTGATACCATCAATGTGTGATAGTTACAGCACATCAACCATCTGTGGTGGTTATGGTACACTATCTATGTGTAGCGGTTACAGTACAGGCCTTGTGTACATCGTCCATGTGTGATGGTTATGGAACACTGTCAGTACGTGTTGGGTACAGGACATCAACGTAATGGTGATTGATACACTGTCCATGTGTACAGGTTACAGTGCATCATCCAATGTGCACTGGCTACAGTACACCGTCCATGTGGTGGTTACAGTGCACCATTCATGCAGTACTGTCCACATGTGGTGGCTACAGCACACTGTCCACATATGGTGATAACAATACATCCATGTGCGCTGGTTACGGTACACTGTCCATGTGTGGTGGTTACGGTACACCATCCCTGTGTTGTGGTTATGTTACACCATCGATGTGTGCTGGTTACTGTATAGCGTCCATATGTGGTTATAGGTGTTGTGGTTATGGTACACCATATATGTGGTGTGGTTACGGTACACCATCCATGTGTTATCATTATGGTACACCATCCATGTGTTGTCGTTATGGTACACCATCCATGTGTTGTCGTTATAGTACACCATACATGTGTGATGGACATGGTACACCATCTATGTGTGGTGGTTATGGTATACCATCTATGTGTTGTGGCTATGGTACACCATCCATGTGTTGTGGTTACAGTACACCATCCATGTGTGATGGACACGGTACACCATCTTTGTGTGGTGGTCATGGTACACCATGCACATGTTGTGGTTACAGTACACCATCCAGGTGTGCTGGTTATGGTACACAATCCACGTGTTGTGGTTACAGTACACCATCCATGTATGCTGGTTACGGTACACCATCCACGTGTTGTGATTACGGTACATCATCCATATGTGCTGGTTACGGTACACCGTCCATGTGTGGCGCTAACAGAGGGGATGCTGCCTGAAGCATATTCCAATGGCTAGTACCCGTCCTGATATGACCTTAGATGTTGCTAGGACGTAAAACAACAAACAAACAAACATCCTACATTCAGTTCTAAGTATCCATAAAGGTGGGGTTCAATCGGTACCACTTAATCATGAATTACCCGTTTCTTCCTTCCTCTTTAGGCCTCATGCTATTTATTTTATCCCGGTGTGGCGGTTTCAGCTTGTTCCCGTGCTCAGCAGTGTCCCGTTGCTTCTGCACATGCGCGGATTTCGCATCAACTCAGGTCACCCGAGCCACTTATTGGCGCATGCGCACATCCTACAAACTCAGGTCGAATAATCGAATAAGCTTCTCCGCGCTCGGGTGGACAATTTTTTCATTTTTTTTAAAAATAACCGATAAAACTACAGCAAAATAGGATTTAAAGTATTTTATGATGGCCTAGTTTAGCTATAGTTCCATTTCATTAATCTAAGTTATTCTTTTTTTGCACACGGCACGTGTATTTGTCGACTCCACTCGCCGTGTTCTATTTGAAATTCTGACCATTCGGATGACCCGAGTCGCCCGGGTAGTGTTAATCGATTACGGCCATGCTTATTAGATTCTGACGCATGCGCAGAAGCGAGGTACACGTCTGAGCACGGGAACACACTGAAACCGCCACACCGGCAAACAGATGTTTGTATGGCGAAACGAGTGGGGGGAAGGGGGGTGGGGGGTGGAGAAGGTGTGCCTAGCTTCCAGCATGTTGTTATATAATAGCTTATGATGTGGGGTTCTGTGGTACTAACAAGGTCGTCAATATCTGCTGGCTTCAGATGTATGTGACTGTTCAACCTTTACCTCTCACTATAACCAGCATTTACATATAATCTAGCTGGGGAAAAGGAACACAATTTCAAGTCATTTCATAACAGGTTAAGATGGTAGCGATTTCTCTGCAGGAGAGTCAGGGTGGAACGGTGCTCTCAGCATTCGTTCACAGGGGGGCAGCAGTTGGCGGTTTGTATGCATCACTGGGTTGCAACCAGAGGCAGCGCAATGCACATGTCAATGCAATGCACATAATGTACAGAATACCATAAAATATTAACATGGTACGTCTCCAATTTCATAATCTACAGCATTAAATAACAAATCCTAGGGCTACGTTTAATCCCTTATATAAAGAACTAGGAGATTCAATTCATCAATTTTCGATTGTTGTAATTTAACGACCATTTCTTATGCAAGTCATTACTTTTAAGTGAAGATTTTGTTTCCATACCCTTCCGTTCAATGACTCATCATGAAATACCCTTTATTACTTCCTTGATGCTTACCAAGCTCTAGTGAATTGCACGGTAGCACACACACGTAAACCATGACCTATGCACGTCCAACCAGAACCCCAGCTTAACCAAGTGGTCATCATTTGACTTATGTCAAATAACCAGCATGAAATATTTTGGTCAAATTTACACTCATTTCGCCTTAAAATGTTAACATGGCAGATGTGCCACTTAAAATCTAACACGCGTTGCCAAGAGAACAGATACATACGTTGGACCTCTGTGAAATATACTGATCGAACCGTAAAGTTATGGTGAGGTAGGTATTATGTACGAGCGGTGTCAACTAGACCAAGTTTGATCCACAACTTTTTACTAAACATTCCTCACTTCATTGGCCAGTGATTGAATGGTTGGGGAAGGAGGGAGGAAACATTCAAAGTTCAATGCCATTTCACTCTTATCATTTGCAGCCAGTTGAGGGAAAATAGAAAGAGAATAAAAAGTCATCCTGTTTTGTCAGGACCTTATGTTTGAAACACTTGGGAGGGGGGCAGAGAAAATAGATTGGTGAATCTACAGCTGTGGCTACTTCGCTACGGTGACATGCGAAAATACAAGACAATTAGCGCCAATCAACATTTGATAAATCACCGAAAGGACAAATACATCCAACTGCATTACATTCCCACCACAGTGCAAACGTAACATTTGTAGCATACTTGTTTAGCTTCGTCGACTTGCTTCTTTATTAGGTTACCGCAGAAAAATAGGTCATCTCCAAAAATTGCTGCTTGTGTTGACTTTCAAAAACCGCTCGCCAGATGCAGAGTGTGGTAGGTGGAGCTACTTCGTGCTTATCTCGAGCATAACTCAATTCTTGTCAAGGGAGTCCTGTTTGATAATCAAAAGACATGAGTTTACATACCCAGATGTATTTAATAGTCCCCAGTGGGTGGACAGTGATTTCAAGTGGGTGAATGCAGCCCAATTGAAATCACTCTGTCCATTCACGCAGACTACAAGTATGTACTACCATATCTTTCGGGTTCATTTTTATTGCTACGGAAGTACATCCTGGTGACTTCATATGGTACTAGTGTCATTTGGCTGGCCAGAAAGCACCCATATATCAAACTAACACATGCAGAATAATGCCAGCGTCAACATGCAATAGATTGCATTGGTTCAGTCATCATTTACTTTACATTTACGGCTGGTCTCATTGTCACTTCCAAAGAACTCCAATCTTCATTGGTCCAATGGGATTGTTCCTATCGACTCCCTCAATCGAAAATAACTGTAGTTATGCACCCCAGGTTGATGGTACTCCAGTGAAATCTTCCTGCTGATGCAAGGTTGGATAATGAAGCAGTAAAAGAAGCCACACTGATTATTGTAAGACATCTTAAAAAGGTAACATTCTACCCGTATATATCCTTTCTGTCTGTACTTAACAGCATTAAAATTTAACCTAATAGTCTCACAACACTTGCTGACCGCGCCACATCACCATATCCAAGAATTCAGCGCAACTGGAATGAGCAGAGCAACAATATATCACCAAGGATGTCAACTGTTGCATTACTATCTGCACAGTGGAGCGCCAAATGGCCATGGCGTTTGCGGAATACCATCAATAATCTGCTGACACCAAACTCGGACGGTCAAAGTGATGGGGGATCTCTCTATTTGTATACATCCGTACTCTCTTTCTGCATAATATATTGCTTACACCATTAGCATTTAGTTTCGCAACAATTACCGATCACTCCACATCAATTGTATCGAAGAATTCAGGGCAACTGGATCTAGTAGAGCAGCACCATGTCCCAAGGGATCTGTCACTGAACTGTCTGCACAGACGACCACCAGATGACCATGGTGCTTGCGGAATAACATTAAGACGTTTTGTTGACACCCAACTCGGGACAGTCAAGTGGACAGCGGACAGAAACCTACAAAAAGTAACAAGCATCCAACCAGCAAGTGCCCACAAATTAGCTTTATAATTTATTCACAAATTTGTTTTTTTTAATTATTAAAGAAAAAGAAATAAAAACGTATCGAGCATGGGCTTTTGTTTGAAACTGTTGCAAAGTACTGTGTGTGTCTGAGAACTGACGGTTGGTTGGTTGTTGGAGTGTTATGTCCTGGCAACATCTAAGGTCATATCAGGGAGAACTGAGGGACCTCACGGCATGAGGCGCCCGGCCGGTGTCCGCTGAGTACGGCAGGTATAGCGCTGAAGGTTAAGACGCTAGCTAAGGGCACAAGCTTACATAATATATAAAGTAAGCAAAATAGCGATAGCGGACACAGAAGCACATCTACACTCTCCTTCCCTAACTCCACAAACTTGGATCAGACCACTCGTCGTATCGATGTGAGTAATGGAGTCAGGGTGATGAGGGGACTTAATTAAGTAATAATTGGTGGTGAAACACACAAGGAGCAGTCAGGCTCTTCCAGCTGAGTATCCAGAGGAGATGGTACCAGTTGAACACCAAAGGCACCCATTCACCATTAGAAACACTGACTTGCAATACACAATATTACTCTGCATATAAAATGAATGACAATTAAACGAATTGCTTTTTTTGTTTAATTAAAAAAGAATAAATGAATTCACGATCATTTCACTCCACATAAATGTGTCTTTAACACCTGAGAATCAAAGCAATAGACTGCTGCTTGGCCCAGTGTAATTACTAACTTCCGTTTCTACTATATTACCGTCTGTATATTTACCCGCTACATTTCCGTATATATTAACAAAGGTCATCATGTATATCAGTCACACCGTAGGCAGTTTCAGAGGGGTGGGGGCATTCTCCGAAAGGGGAGGGGAGAGGGAGAGGAGGGGGAAGGAAGTGAGAGTGAGGGAAGGAGGGGGAGGGAGAAGGAAGGGAGAGGGAGTGGGTGATGGGAGGGAAGCGGGGGAGGGAGGTGAGGTTGGTAGGGTCAAATCTGGCCTATAATACACCCCTGCCCACTCCCACCTACAACACTAGGTGTACTAATTGATATATTAACTTGGACTTTTATATCAAACCGCTTGCAATTATTTCGGGGGGGGGGGGGGGGGGGGGGGGGGAAACATAAATTCATCGTAAACGATTAGTACCGTGTACCCTAGGAACAATAGGACTTGGTTTGGAGAGGGTGATGTTGAGTGGGAGGGGTGGGAAGTACCAAGGAGGAAAGTTCATAATGCTGATGTCGCGGGTTCACAGCGCACAGGAATATCCACAGGTCGGCTCTCTGTACCACGTGACCCTGCATCACCTGTGAGGCGTCCATAGAAACCAGCCGAGCCCCAGTGTGGATCTGCTGCAGACACGCTAAGTGATTCAGGAAAAGGTGGCCTTGGGTGATGCGCTAACTACGGTGGGCAAGGCCCCAGCTTGACAGAAGTTTTGTTGCAAGTTCTTTTTGTCCAGTCTTAATTATCTTATTACGATATTAACAAGTGTGTAACACCACCACCCCACCACCCCACCACCCCCTTCCAAAGTTATCAAAGCTGGACCCACCCCAAAAATCACTTACACTTTGCTAAGTACTCAATAATGTACCTCGTCATTTCACGTGGCTGCATCCTACTGTATTTATAATAACCAACAAAATCATTCTCTTTTTTTTTTTTTTCCTTTTTTTTTTTAAAGAATAAAAAGAACAGGAACCAGGAATCCGTAGCCCAGTTATCTTATACCCAATAGGCAAACGCCACACTAGTTGATTTGCCTTAATACGACAAATATACAATAATAGTCAGAGGTGCCAACAGATTTGAAGGGGAGAAAACCCCGACTGAAATTCATGAAATGAGAAAATGACTGGTGCACACCCTAAACTCATGTTCAACCCACTGTATCAGTACACTTATGAGACAATTAAGGAGCCGGTTTTAACCAACAACAAAAAAACCGGGAGGAGGACAGTCCGAATTATAATCCCCAAAATAAAGAAAGGGGGAGGGGAGGCGGATTTGAGCCAACAGATAACCTAATGTTCTGGAATTCGCCATAACTTTGTTGTTGAATTATTCAAGTTTAACCCCCCCCCCCCCTCCCGCCAAAGGAATGATATCTAAGACATCATAGTTGAAAATGTGTATGCCTTACACAACAGATAAAACGGGTTTACATTTACCCGAGGTATGAATACCGGTACTTTTATACGTTTAGCAAACCTGTGCACCCGATCTAACAGCTTTCAGTACTGTCAAAGCTATTTTGAGTATTCTTGAATGACTTTTAGTAACATTTTACCATGAAAACAAGCAATTAGATAATAGTCACAAGGAAACTTGAGACCAGATGGAAAAAAGCCATGGCGTGTATTATACATGTCATGGTGATCCCAATGAAACAAACGAATCTATATTTCAGTGTTTGATTCCGTAATAAATACGGAAGAATAAAGCTAGCATTCCTTACATGCGGTATGCGGCATGCGAATGCGGCATGCGAACGGGTTGGGTCCTTTCACCCACACCCACACCCACTGTCAGGTTTCTTACCACTGTTCTCTATGGCAAACGCAGCAGCATTCGCATTCGCATTCGCATGCCACACCGATGGCTACAGGGACCGATTCAGTTGCCGCATTCACATTCGGAGGCATGGAAGCACCCCCATACACTTACATGCGTTTCCATTTTTTGCCGCATTCGCATGCTGCATACCGCGTGTAAGGAATGCTAGCTTAAGGAGGGTGCACAGGTCTGGTTTAGTCATCACAACTTGTTACAAACTTATCAACGTAATAACCGTTAAAATTATACAATAAACACCTTACAAGCTTAGCCATACAGTAAAATACAAGTTGTCCTTTAACCAATTACAACAGAAAATGTCATGGAAATTAAAACTAGTCCGAGGAAAGCATCAAGTTTTCGCAACCAAGACAAGTATCTAAATTTGATCCTACATATCCAACTTAGATATTTGTGCACTCATTACAGTTGCAGTCCGATGCTTTTGAATTTCTGCAATTTTCTGAGATAAATACATTATGCTAATCATTATAGTCTACTGTAGTTTAGTTTGATGTAACTTTTATTTTAAATGGCTAACTTTGTGGATATTTAACGTTAAAACATGCCAAATTAATTTCGGCAAGCACGCTAAAACTCTGGCACCAGACTTCAGTAGGAATACATTCTATTAAATTGACTTATTATTACTTTCTACGCCACAAAATATGCTTAATAAGCACACCAGTATCTAAGTTAAATATCTAGATGAGTATTTTGATTTTGAAAATTTGATGTTTTTATCAGACTGCAACTTTAAGCATTTATTGTTATATAGAAGAGTCAATTTAATAGAACCTGTTACTGCTGAAGCCTACCGTGTCAGAACTTTCACGTGCATGCCAACATTAAATAGGGATGTTTTCACTTTAAATATTTCCAAAGTTAGGTATTTAAATAATTGTTACCTCAAACTAAAGTAGCTCAACCTAATATATTTATCTTTTTTAAAAACGGTATGAACATAAAACCATCGGACCATGTAGTTTTAATGTTATAGAGTAATTGTGGCATTTCTAGGTTCTTTTGTTTTTCCACCCAAAATTAAGTGTTTTGGGGTGAATCCTTAAACCCTGAAGCCTGGATCCGTGGAACAGAGACCGCATACAGTTAAAGGATAATCCATAAAAAGAGGACAAATCGTCAAAGAATCTACTGTGGTCTCAAGCAATACTCCTCAGAGCTGGCAGGCGATCGAATTGGAGAGCTAAACGCTCATTGATAAATAGATTGATTAACTGAGTGATTGGCGATGGTTTATCCCTGTGTGGGCAGCTCATATCATATATAGTCGACACTTTTAATGAAACGATGTTGTGCCTTCCAATAAATACACACAATTAACGCTCGGAACTAATCAACCACTTGTACCTCATTTTCAAATAAACAAAAATTAAAAATTCTTTCAGAACGGGTCTGTGTTAAAAGGACAGTTTGTACCCTTGGCACTACTACTATCCATAGCATATGTCGCAAAAAACAAAGTCGCAAGATTGAATAGCATTGTGGCTATGAGGAAACTACAAGGTTTAATTCCAATTCCATGTACAAAGACATAATATACCCGTAGAACGGACAAACTGAGCTATACACAGTAAATGCACTTAACTGCCTTTTTTTTGTACCCCTTCTTTTTTTCTTTTTTTAATGAAGTATGGGGGTTGGGGTAAATTCAAATGAGAGAAGATGAATGATTTGATTTTTGTTGTTGTTGAACAAAATATTGGCACCTCTGAATTTTTACAGCTTTCATACAATTGCTCATGGTAAGCGTGGATCTAGTGAATCCTGGCTTCACACATCCTCGTCCCGCACACGATCAGGGCATGCGCTTTTACTGGCCATACAACACACGCGTATATCCACACTTCTAGGGTACATGACCTCCTGGGACGCTACGATCTGTTGAGTTTGAGTTTAATTGTGTTCTTCTGTGTCATCTTGTAGGCTTGTGGACTCGACATGTCAGGTAGCTCTCCGCTTGGCAATCGTTCAGTGTTCTGCAATGACAACAACAGGTGTTAGCGCAAACTCTCACAAGGCGCTATCAACCACACGCTTATGGGTCACTCTCCTCAAAACTGGCCAGAAGTGCTACATGGAGGGTTAAAATCTAATATTTGAATTTTTAACATTTGTTGGTTGCAAATGAAAGCTGGACATCTCCACTTTACATATATATGTAAAATATAGATTGATGAGATAAAAAATAAAGATGTAATCTGTGATTAAGTGTCATCAATAGAACACACAAAATAGGCAAGAAAACAGTTATCTATCAAATAAATATCACAGATTTTTTTTCCATTATAGGTATTTCTAACTTACTATAAAGAAACCTTTTACTTAGTATATACAAAGACCCTATAACACTAAGACAGCTCACTCCCTATCTCTCCCATAGTAATGTAAATTTCGCAGTGCCACATTGTGGTGGGTTTGATCAGCCCGGCTGCTGGTTGGTGTTTCACATGTAAAGACATACAATTATATTATACATGATATAGGTAAGTATGAATACACATCAATATAAAATTGCTATGAACAAATACGCTTCATCATCAGCATCGCCATCATCACACATCGTTCACATTCATATATACATTTATACATATAATATAGCAACTGCTGTGATCAAGAGAACAGCCAGCGCAGCAGGTGGTGGGTTTGATCAATTTGATTACACAGTACAGGCTGAGTGAGCCGTCTTAGTGTTATAGGGTCTTTGGTATATATAAGGGTTGGTGGACTATTTAACACTGCACCCTATCTACATACTTAGATGGTGGGTAGAAAGTGCAATTTCTCTTTGCTCAGACGTAACACATGTATAGGACACCACACAGTCTGCTTAATAAAAATCTAAGCAGAATTAAATAATTTCATACTGAGAAGCATATTAATCATGGCATAATATACACGGTCCCTGCAGCACAATAGCAGAGGTTGGTGCTTGAAAACAATAAAGCTGTGACGTCACTTCAAGACACGGTGAAGATAGCAGAAGAAAAGATACAGTTGAGCTATGCCGATATGGTCAGGAAACTTGACAGCAACATACAAAAGATTGCTGAATCAGAACCTGGTCCGAGTGAAGATAGACCTACATCATTTGATCTGAGAGAGTTACAGGAATGCCAGGAGCGATCAAAGAATCTGGTAATCTATGGTATGCCAGAGAGTACTTCGGACAACCGAGAGAACAGAAAGACACACGATCAAGCCATGTTCCAGTCTATATGTCAGGAGGGACTAAATATTGAGGTGGATGTTGTGGATACAGTACGTCTGGGAGAGAAGAAAACTGGAGTGGCCAGAACCCTGAGAGTCAAGCTCACGGAAGAAACTGATGCCAGACGCATACTAAGACAGGCAAAAAACTTAGCACGGTCGGAGGAGGAGGTGCTGAGGAAAACATTCATCTGCAAAGACATGACGCCAACCGAACGCAGAGAGGATTACCTACTCCGATTGGAGCTGAAGAAGAAGCAAGCAGAGTCCGCAGACAAAGAAGACGGAAATCGTTGGATAAACAGATGAGGGAACATCGTGGACGTCAGCGGATGTCTGAGCCAGAGCGAGGAGACCTAGCCACAGGTAGTTTGAACTGTAAATATGTAGATAAATTACGTTGTTTTTACACAAATACAGACACCCTAATGAACAAGCGACTAGAACTAGCTGAGGTTATTTCGGAGTATAAACCTGATATCATGGCCGTAACAGAGATTTTAGATAAAAATCGAAGCATGGACCCAGAACATCATGAACTGGTAATTCAAGGCTACGATTACCATACTAACATTGATAGAAATCACAGAAGGGGAGTGATCCTATACACAAGATCTCAACTTAATATATGTGTAAAGGAAATTCCAGGACAAGACGCTTTTGAAGAGTTGCTATGGTGTGAACTGAACTTAAGGGGAGACACGGGTGATCGGAACATGAATTTGGGTCAAAATGGGGATTTCTGGTTTTTGGTGTATTCATATAGAAAAACTTCTTGTTTTTTGGACAGATAATTACTTGACTGGATATTTGAGTATATAATATGGAATTCTAGATGAAGATACTGGACTTTAACATTTGAAAGAAACAATTTGTGAACTTTGAAGCTCTTTTTCTCAGAGTTTTGCCAATTTGCCCCCTCTAAAAATGTAAGTTATAATTGTAGCAGAAAGTTTAAACTTGGCAGTCTTATGTAAAAGTTGCTGCTGAGTGCAATAAGATGATTAAAAACACTGTATCTTTAATAGTTCAAGAGCGAGGGATGGAGACACAAAAATTGACCATTGAATTTTGTTTACCTCTGGTTCGTCATGTAGGGACATGTTGGTAATAACATATATAAATTCACAAACCACCTTATTGCACTCAATTGGACCAGTTCTTCATATAATAACTTGATTCAGGCAAATCTAGGCACATTCAGTATACTTCCTGGAGGGGGTAAATTTTTGTGTGTGCAAGATCCTTCATCATATGACCCCTACTCAATATAGAGCTTTGAAACTCTGCAGCTATGCTTCTCTTGCTACAAAGAATGTGTGCTCCAATTTTCAAAGCTCTATCTTTAATAGTTTTTGAGATACGGAAATCACCCAAAAATCACCCGTGTCTCCCCTTAAAGGGTACAGACAAACTCCTCATGGGTGTTGTGTACAGATCGCCAAGCTGCTCGAAGGAGAACCATGACTACCTGCGGACCCTGATGAAGAATGCCATGGAGTTAGGGACAAGTCATATCCTTGTCATAGGGAGACTTTAACTACAGTGAGATCAACTGGAAAGTGGGGACGATGCCAAACGGAATAACAAATCCAGCTACAGCATTTGTTGAGACACTCAGGGACTTGTACTTACACCAGCATATAATGGATCCAACCCACTACCGGGCAAACCAACAGCCGAATACGCTAGACCTAGTGATCACCAATGAAGAAGGCATGGTGGACAATGTGGCCTTAAATGCACCTGTTGGCAAGAGTCATCATACATATATCACATTTGATTTCATGTGCTACACAGAATGACCTGCAAAGATAACACCAAAGTTCCAGTACCACAAGGGAAACTACACAGCCATGAGAGAAGACGCTGCCAAAATGGACTGGAATCAGGAAGGTACAGATCTGGATGAAATGTGGCTCAGTTTCATGAACAATATTAAACTCTTGGCAGAGAACCACATTCCTAAGTCGAAACCGCATCAGATAAACAGACCTATCTATATGACAGCCAAGGCCAGAGAAAAGGTAAAGACAAAGAACAAGACGTTTCGCACTTGGCGCAGAACACGAGACGGTAACGACTACCGAGTGTACACCAAGGCTAGAAACCAGGACAAGTGGGAATGGCGGAAGGCAGAGAGGGAGTTTGATAAAAAACTTGCCAAGGAATGTAAGAAAAACTCAAAGGCGTTCTTCAGATATGCAAACTCCAAGATGAAGACAAGATCCGGAATTGCACACCTTACCAGAGAAGATGGCAGTCTCACCGCTACAGATAAGGACAAAGCAGAAGTGTTAAATAAATTCTTCTCTTCAGTTTTTACGAGAGAAGATATAACCAATATGCCAAACATCCCAGATACTAAAACAGATGTGATCTTGGTAGATACAGATTTGACCATAGACGAGGTAGCTAAGAAGTTATCCAGATTGAATCCAAATAAAGCTGCAGGCCCGGATGGAGCATCCCCGAGAATCTTGAAAGAACTACACACTATAATAGCTGAACCACTGTACAATATATATAGAAAATCAATCGACCAAGGGAAACTACCTAGAGGCTGGAAGATCGGCTATGTGTCCCCAATCTTCAAGAAAGGAGACCGACATCAGGCTAAAAATTACCGACCCTTAAGTTTAACCTCAGTCATATGTAAAACACTGGAGTCTATAATACGTGATAAGATCATGCACCATCTCGTCCAGAACCAACTATTGACAAAGTTCCAGCATGGTTTTGTCAAGGGGACATCTGGTGTAACCCAGATACTGGCAGTTCTAGAGAGATGGACAGAAGCACTGGACAATGACAGCAACGTAGATTCAGTGTACTTAGATTTTGCCAAAGCGTTTGACAGTGTGCCCCACAAACGCCTACTCATGAAGATGAAGAGCTTCGGTATTACTGGAAAACTAATGACCTAACTTACTAACTTACAAAAAATATCTGTGCAAAATAAGGCTAGGAAACCCCCAGTAAGCTGCACTGCAAAGGGGCATGTGATATGTCACGGCCCACCAGCGGGACGCCCAATGGAAGGTAACCATGCCAAAAGTAGCCAGATAACACACCACACAGCTACGTACAAGCCTATGATATGTAAATAGGAGTAGGCTAGTCTAATAATAAGAGTAGAAAAATAAATACATATATACCAAGAAAATCACAAAAAACTAACATAGGCTACTAACCATACCAACCAATTATCTACCTGCTACTGAAATGCAGGCAATCAAATACCTTATCAGCAGCCACTGTGTGGTAAGATAACACCAACACTACAACTGGCCAGCATTGAAAACAAGCCTGGGTACCCGGGCTTATATGCTATGGACAGTATAAATACAGCCTCAATAAAAAAAATTTAAAATTAAAAAAATGACCTGGATCGAGGATTTCCTTCATGCAAGAATACAGCACGTAGTCATCAATGGTGTGAAATCCCTGGCAGCGTTAGTGTTGAGTGGTATTCCGCAAGGAAGTGTTCTGGGGCCCTTACTGTTCATATGTTTCATTAACGACATGCCCGAGATGCTTGCGGATGATACAAAGCTGTATATGGAGGTTAACAGCCCTGAAGATCAACAGGCGCTACAAAAAGACCTAACTGCACTTGAAGACTGGGCCAACCTGTGGCAACTACGTCTCAATGCACAGAAGTGCAAGGTCATGCACCTGGGTAACAGAAATGAAAATCTCAGTTACTACATGCACCAAGATGGAGAAGAAGTCCAGCTCCAAGTGACAGAACTCGAGAAAGATCTTGGCATATACATGGACCCCGGACTCACCTTCTCATATCACAGTGAACAAAAGGTGAACAAAGCGAACAAGCTTCTAGGCATGATACGCCGCTCGTACACGTATCTAGACAATGACACGGTGAAGACACTGTACATGTCACTGATCCGGCCGCACCTTGAGTATGGCAACACGGCTTAGACACCGAAGTTCAAGAAGGACATGTCAATGATCGAGAGTGTACAGAGACGTGCTACAAAGTTATCACCAACTATAAGAGAACTACCATACGAAGAACGTCTCAGGATTCTCAACCTACCCAGCTTATACTACCGAAGGGCCAGGGGAGACATAATAGAAGCATTTAAACACGTCACTGGAAGATATGCGGTTGATGCTAGATATCTGAAGCTGGCCAACTGTAAAACTAGAGGTCATCGATACAAGCTGAAGAAGGAAAGAGCAATAAAACCAGTCAGACAGCTATTTTTCAGTAACAGGATAGTAAATGCCTGGAACGCACTGCCTGAACATGTCATAGAAGCGCCTTCCGTCAGCACCTTCAAAGGCAGACTGGATAAGCATTGGAGGGGGCATCCGGTACTCGATGCGTTTAATCCTAGTAAATCAAATTTTGACATGCATCGACCTGATACAGGCTTATAAGCCTAACAAAATCAGAAGCGGATGAGTATGTGAGTGAGTATGAGTATTAGTGTAAGTTCAAAGAGGACAGTTCAAGTTCAAATGTCACGTAATGTTCCAGTATAGGGTTCGATATTTTCTGGACGGCCCGGCACTCAACCCTAGAGTCACCTATTAATAGTAGGGTGGTAAGAAAGGCGGGTGGTGTGGTCGGTCCGGCGTATGGTGGGCGAGTGCCGATGGTGCGTCAGGATGGGCAGAAGTGACGTTATAGGTCGGTCACAGGTACAGGCGGCTGCCGCGGCGGTGTCGCCACCTAGATGAGGGTGGGTTGGCCTATTAATAATAGGGGATAGGAAGGTTGGTGCGAGGCGGGTGTGGATTCAACAGTGGTGGGGGGGGGGGCCCCTATCTGTCCCGTCTCGGTCCCGAATTACCCATGTTGCCGAAGCAACATGACCAATTCCTAACTGTGCTTTATTCACTGACTAATTAGCATACAATAATTGTAAGGTATCAGGACACCACTGGTTATATTTGTGACACAAATTTGTAAAGTTATTTCTGAACATATAAAAAAATATTTGTGTTTGTTTAAGCATGCATACATGCTAATAAATACTTCCTTTTCGTTTGGGAACTGTTTTGTCTGATATATCAATGCATTACAAGATGTTAGTAAGGATCCAACCATATATGTCATGTTATAAATGGCTGACTGTGAAATGTTTTTTTTGTGTGTACAAAAACACTCATAACAAAAAGACCAAATTTGCATGCAGTTTATTTTATTTCCTTTATTTCTGATATAAAATCTGAACAAGAATATGTTAAGGATAGCGGGGAAAATAAGTAGGATGTTTTTTTATATTGATGTTTTAAAATCAGACCCCATGCTGACCAGCTTTGAAGAGAGTGATCCGTATCCACGACTGATTTGGCAGGCTACAATATAAGCCTGCATCTGGATGTCCACGGCACCTTGTGTTCCCAGGTGGTCACCCGTCTAACTACTGACGAGGCTAAACGTGGTTTAAAGCTGCATGAAGTTTTCTAAACCAAAACAAGTATCTAGATTTGATTCTACATATCTAATTTAGATACTAGTGCGCTTAAAATTTAAAAAAATTGATAATACAAACTTCTAGGAAACTGTAAATGATGACAATGGGCTAATAATTCGAAAGCAACCGGATGCAGCAGTTCATGCCTACTGTGTTTGGGACTTAAAGCATCCGATGAAAGCTTCAGTCTTTTATTATACAAAATTCTTATCTAGATTTGATTCTACATATCCAAATTAGATACTGGAGCACTTAGGCATTTGTAGCTGCATAGAAGGGAATACTACTAACTCAATTTAATAGAACCTGCTACCGATGCAAGCTTATGGTGAAGTGTTGATGTGTTTCTCAAAAATTAATTTTGCATGATTGCGCTTCAAATATTTCTAAATTAAGCCATTTAAAATAGTTACTTCAAACTAAAAGTAAGATAGATTATAGCCGTATTTACACGGGAAATTGTGAAGCGAATTAGACAAAGCGATTTATATGAAGCGAAGTAGTGGTGCGTTTACACGAGCGAGTTTGAAAGTCTGTCGGCGACCGGGAACCAGCAGCCTTAGTGCTGCCTGTAGCCGGCGAGCACTGCTATTTGTTTACTTTACACTCGTCGATTCGACGCCGATGTAGCTGCTACGTTAATATCGCTTGGAATTTATGGTTAATTTAATTAAATTTCATTATTTGAGGATTTAATTCTGTTAGATATGATCGCATTTAATAGATTTCGGCCTAATCGGGCCCTAACACTGCTGGGCACCAGCGATTAGTTACTGCTCCATCTGTAGCTGGCAAGCGCTACTATTTTATACTATCACCGCCCGGGAACCAGCAGAATCGCTTCATATAAACCACCTCGCAAGGTGGATTACATAAAGTGAATCATATGAAGCGAATCAGCCCTAATCCGCCCCAGAGTCCTGTTTACACGGCGAATGTGAGGCGAACTAGGCAAGGCGATTTATATGAAGCGATTTAACTCTCCCGTGTAAACACGGCTTAGGTCAACCAAATTTATTTCTCTAAAACTAATGACAGAAACTCAAAACCATCCGACATGAGATTGATTGTATTGTATTGTGTATATGAATAGTTGAAATATAGGTGTGGATAGATTGGTTACATCACGGAGGTTAATGTTTAGGATGCTCGTCCAGAAAATGGTAGAATTGTGGGTTTGAGTCCCATTTTAGTTATGATAACCCATTTGTTTGCAACACCCACTGACACATACATCAATACATAAATCACATGGTAGACACATTGTAGCTTTGCTTCCAGCAGACACAGGCATGTCCCAATTATTGTGATATATATGACGAGAAGACAGCTAAAATATGAAGTTTAGTAGATTAAAAAAACAAAGTTTAATAGTTGACATACCAATTTTCCTAATGGCGTAGAGCACTCTGTATTCTTGTCCCCCGACGATGTGGGCACATCTACCAAAATGGACTTGGGCGAATTAGAGGCCTGCAAAGGAAAGGGAAAGGTGAACGGATCGAACATCAGACACGTGACAACTGCAGTCTGTGGTAGTACTCTCATCACAGTACTTGGCATAAAGGGATGTAAGCCGAAGGAATCAGGACTGGGGAAACTGTGAATAGCCGCCACAGCACAGTGGAGGCACCGGACGGGATGGCGGAGTCGGTTAGATCACTAGCCGAGTCAAACCCAAAGGAAAATAATCATCGCTACCTTGCTTGGCACTTGGGTTTAGTTCGTACGTTAGGGGTTTTACATCGTAGCAACAGCTATGGTTATATCAGGACGGGTACCGACTTGTGACAGTGTGCACTGATGGTGACTTCATAGTGCTGCCCCACAGCAAGATCAGGCCGTTGGAACCATGACCCGATATCCCACTCAGTCACATTATCTCAATACTGAACTAACCAGTTCTTGCCCTATCCTGATACTGAGCGAATCAGTCCTCGTCCTATCCTAAGTACCATGACAAGTAGCGATAAGTATAGATTTGGTACGTTATTGGTTTTACTTGGTTGGGGTTCGAACCTACAACTTCACACACGGGAAGCCAGCCAACGCATTTACCGATTCAGCTATCTGTCCCATTTGGTATGTACTTACACTGA